>CM060400.1:203670613-204964613 GCA_030545235.1 Helianthus tuberosus
GTAATCTACGCTGATCTATTTTGGGTATTCTATGTGACACGTAGCATGACACCGAGTACGAGGCCAGGCGATGTGTCCGAAGCGTGGTGGATACGCCGCTGGTACTTCCTATATATAAGCGTTTCTGGCACGTTGACCAAACTTCGTACGACGTGCCATGTGAAGGTCGTGTGTTTTGGTGATGTCAGTCTATCTTAATTCTCTAGTCTATCGTGTGTGTAATCTATATTGTGAGGAATTCGTAATTAAGACTGATACGATCCCGTTTGTCGGATCTGTAGATGTCTACTCGTAGAACATCTGACGCTCTCAGGAGATCCAGAGAGAAGTCTCAAAAGAAGATGATGTCTTTCATGGCCGATCAGATCGCTCGAGTCATGCCAAGAATCTTCACTGAGCTTCAAGGATCAAACACTCCGCCATCCTCTGCGGACTCCAAGGCTGAGAAGCAGAAGCCTACTAAGTTCAACTACAAACATTTCATCTCTTGCAGCCCTAAGTCTTTCACGGGCAGTGATGGGGTGACTGCTATGCTCGAGTGGTTAGACAGCATCGAAGTTACCTTCATTAACAGCGAGTGCCCAGATCATCTGAAAACCAGGAGTGCGACTGGAATGTTTCAGGGCAGATCATTGGAGTGGTGGACGAATGAGAGAAACATCCGTTCAAATGAAGAAGCCTATGCTCTTCCATGGGCTGAGGTGCGAGAACTAATGATGCTTGAGTTCTGCCCTCCCCATGAGCAGTTGAAGCTTGAAGAAGAATTTTGGCATCTGAAACAAGTTGGTGATGACAACCTGGCATATACTACTCGTTTTAAGCAGCTGAGTCTCATCGTTCCTCACTTGGTTTCGACTCCTAAGCAGATGATAACCAAGTACATCAACGGCCTACCATCTGTAATGCGTGATTCTATCGAAGCAGCTCAGTTGGGAACTATCGAAGAAGTCTATCGTCTGGCAGCAAGTTTGAACAACAACCGTGTGCGTGATAAACAGTTTGCTACCCCTGCCCCTTCAAAGTCTGTTAACCAAGTCACTCAGCAGCCTAGTGGCAGCAAGAACAAGAAACGGAAAGCTCAGGGTTCAGGATGTAATGCTATCACCCCTGCTGCTAAGCCTGCTCCTGCTACTGCTGCTGCTAACCGTGCTGCTCCGGAAGCGAAGAAGCAATACACTGGGTCCTACCCCAAGTGTGCGACATGCAACTATCATCATCCTGCTACCTCAGCATGTCGTCTGTGCACCAACTGTAATCGCTATGGTCACACTACTCCCTACTCTCGTCAAGCTAATCCTACTCCTCAACCTCAACAAGCTACTGCTCCACAAGCTCAAGCAGCTCTACCAGCTCTACCAGCTCCTCCTCTACAGAATCCTAGGCCAGTCAATGCTATTCGTGCATGCTACAAGTGTGGAGATACTACCCACCTCCGTAACCAGTGTCCTCAGCTGAACCAGGACCAGCAGCCAGCCGCTCGTGGACGAGCGTTCAACCTTAACGCAAATCAGGCTCGTAATGACAATGATGTTGTCAATGGTATGTTCCTTGTTAATAACCTTTATGCTTCGATTCTATTTGATACTGGCGCCGATAAAAGCTTTGTGTCCGTGGAATTTGAGTCTTTGATAAATTGTACACGCTCTAAGTTACCAGAGTCATTCTCGGTTGAGGTCGCCAATGGTAAGTCAATTCTTGTGAATTCTATCGTGCGTGATTGTTCCTTGATTCTTAACGATCACGTGTTCGCTATTGATCTTATACCCATGCGGTTGGGTAGTTTTGATGTCATTATCGGTATGGATTGGTTGCGTAAGAACCATGCCGAAATTGTGTGTCACGAAAAGCTTGTCCGTCTTCCCCTTCCATCTGGTGATCTTTTACACGTCTATGGAGACCGACCTTCAAAAGGACTAAGGTTAATGTCATGCACACAAGCGAGCAGAAGCTTACGTAAACAGAACCCTGCCTTCTTGGCCCACGTGGTGGAACAAAAAGGCAAGGGGAAGAACATAAGCGACGTTCCGGTGGTGTGTGACTTCACCGATGTCTTTCCTGAGGATCTACCCGGTCTTCCTCCTCCTAGATCCTTTGATTTCCGTATTGATCTCGTACCTGGTGCGACTCCAGTCGCCAGGGCTCCTTACCGCCTTGCACCTTCTGAGATGCAAGAGCTATCCAGCCTGCTACAGGAACTGCTCGATACAGGTTTTATTCGTCCAAGTACCTCCCCGTGGGGTGCTCCCATATTATTTGTCAAGAAGAAGGATGGTTCGTTCCGTATGTGCATCGACTATCGTGAGCTTAATAAGTTGACTAGTAAGAACCGTTACCCTTTGCCCCGTATCGATGATCTATTTGACCGGCTTCAAGGAGCGTCCTGTTTCTCTAAGATTGACTTACGTTCTGGATATCATCAACTACGTGTTCTCGAAGATGATATTCCTAAGATCGCGTTTCGTACTCGATATGGGCACTACGAGTTCGTAGTCATGCCTTTTGGCTTGACCAACGCACCTGCAGTGTTCATGGATCTTATGAACCGTGTTTGTAAGCCCTATTTGGATCGTTTTGTGATAGTCTTTATTGATGATATCCTCATTTATTCTAAGTCTAAATATGATCATGCTCGCCACCTACGTCTAATGCTTGAACTTTTACGTGGTGAACTTTTGTACGCTAAGTTTTCTAAATGTGAGTTTTGGATCGACAAAGTGCAATTTCTTGGTCATATTGTTAATAGACAGGGTATTCATGTTGATCCTTCGAAAATTGAGGCCGTGAAGAATTGGTGTACGCCTAAATCCGTGTCTGAGATTCGTTCTTTCCTAGGATTGGCGGGTTACTATCGCCGGTTCATCGCAGATTTTTCAAAAATCGTTGTTCCTCTTACTACGCTAACCCAAAAGGAGAAACCTTTTGTTTGGGGTCCCGAACAAGAAAAATCCTTTCAAACCCTTAAGAATCTTTTGTGTAATGCCCCTGTGTTAACTCTACCTGATGGCAACGACGATTTTGTGGTATATTGTGATGCCTCGAACCGTGGGTTGGGCTGTCTGCTCATGAAAAGGGACAAGGTGTCACGACCCCCGACCCGGTTTGACCCGTTTCAGGAGCCGCGGGACAGAAATACTGCGGTATTGATTTAATTGAGTTTAACAGCGGAAACAGGATCGTTTAAAGCTAAAAATTTTCCCCGATTATTTTATTTCACAATTCGGGATAAAACCCCGATAATTTACAATAGTATGATTTTTCTAGGAAATCGTTATGTTACAAAACTTATTTCTTTATTTTATAATGAGCCACTATTTTAAGCTTGAAATGCTCCCCAGCACTTTTCCTGAAACATGTTTGAAAAAGGTTTTGTCAGCGGGAAATACTGAGTGAATCATTCTATTTACTAAAATGACACATTTGTTATAATTTACAGTATTAAGAGCGATTACAATGTTTCTATTATCAAACCAACTACCCACGGTATTTGTCACTCGACCGAATCTGTGACTATGGTCATATCCCCCAATTGGCTGCCCCAATGGTGACGATTATCAAGTAATGTATACAAAACCCCACATACCGGCTGTAACTTGGTGATTACAAAGACTTAATCCCCGTAATTATAACTTTGAAATGAACATGATTTTGTAAACAGATTTGATAAAAAGAGAGAATGACTCACATTGCTGATTTAATATGGTCAGAGTCTAATCTATGATTTAGCCTTGTTAACCTAATATAAATAACAATGCACACAAAACTGGGTTAGTAATCAATCCAGCAATTACGATAATTTACGAGATCAAATTCTCACAATGAATGACAAAATGCAATACTTCATCCATCGAATTAACGATGATCCGTTGAATTAACAACGAACGACAAAGTATAATACTTTATCCATCGAATTAACGATGATCCGTCAAATTAATGACGAACGATAAAGTATAACCCTAATGTGGACGGCACTTAAACATTCATTGGATATATTGATCGTCGGATAAATGAATCGTAGCAGCGATTGTGCTAATACCCTGTTTTGTAGCAGAATTTCGATACCCGGGGGTTGAATTTTGGAATAGCAGTTCGTAATACAGTGTAATAGTGAGAATTATTTCGACGTAAAGTGTTCAGATTACGAATGCCAATGTCTGCTATTTATAGGTTAAATTTGGTCAGCCCTGCGCATCGTATCACTATAACCCCTACGATGCGTATGGGTCTTTTATATGCCTGCGCATCGTAGGCCATAAACCGCTACGATGCGTATGGGTAAAAAAATAGGCCTATAGACTAGCCACGGTTGGGACTAGCCTTGTTGAGTTGCCACTTTAACATTTCAGTTATTTGACAACGTATTTTGAGGATAATTATCAACTAGGGTTTACCCCCCTTGAGTTTTAGGGGCCCTAATCCTGATTCTGAAAATTATGAAAATTTCAGGGTTTATTCAGAATCACTCGGGTGTCTCAATTAGGGTTTCCTTTTGGACTAATTAATTTAATAATTATGACTTTTGATGAGAGTTGTTACACAAGGTTATTGCTTATGCCTCTCGTCAGCTCAAGGTGCATGAGAAAAACTATACTACTCATGATCTGGAGCTTGGTGCAGTTGTTTTTGCGTTAAAGATCTGGCGACACTACCTTTATGGTACTAAGTGTGTGGTTTTCACCGACCATAGGAGCCTTCAACATATCTTTGACCAGAAAGAACTAAACATGCGACAGAGGCGATGGGTGGAATTGCTTAACGACTACGACTGTGAAATTCGCTACCACCCTGGTAAGGCGAATGTAGTGGCCGACGCGCTTAGTCGTAAAACTCATGTCAAGGCTATTCGTATCTCTAGTGATTTACATGATTGTATTCGTGAAGCTCAGTATTCAGCAGCAAACGAAGGAAGTCTAGAAGAAGAAGTTCACGGCGCTAGAATGGACCAGCTCAAAACTAAATCTGATGGCCTGCAGTATTATCTAAATCGTATCTGGGTGCCAGATCGCGATAATCTCCATGAGCTCATTATGACCGAGGCTCACAAATCCCGTTACTCTATCCATCCAGGTGCCGACAAGATGTACCAGGATCTGCGTACAACTTATTGGTGGCCTGGCATGAAGAGGGACATTGATGTCTATGTATCTAAGTGCCTTACCTGCTCGAAGGTAAAGGCTGAACACCAGCGTCCTTCTGGACTCTTGGAGCAACCTAAAATCCCTGTCTGGAAATGGGATAGCATTGCTATGGACTTTATTACCAAACTACCCCGTACCTCTAAAAGTCACGATAGTATCTGGGTGATTATTGATTGTTTGACCAAATCTGCTCACTTTCTTCCTATTCGTGAAGATTTCAGAGTGAAGAGACTTGCTCGAATCTATACCGATGAGATTATAAGCCGTCATGGCGTACCTCTTGACATAATCTGGGACCGTGATGGTCGTTTTACTTCACGTATTTGGCGAACGTTTCAATCCGCTATGGGTACGCACTTGAATCTTAGCACGGCCTTTCATCCTCAGACGGATGGTCAGACCAAGCATACTATTCAGACCCTCGAGGATATGCTTCGTTCTTGTGTCAATGACTTTGGTGGTAACTAGGATGTACATTTACCATTGATAGAATTCTCTTACAACAATAGCTACCATTCCAGTATTCAAATGGCTCCTTTCGAAGCTTTATATGGGCGAAAATGCCGATCTCCTCTCAGCTGGCATGAGGTTGGGGAAAAGCAGTTCACATGTTATATACACATGTTATATGCTATTCAAATGAAAAAATATTTTTGTTCTAAGAGAATCGGTAAAATTAACAAACTTGGCAACTTAAATACGCAGGATTAAACACTCAAAAGACATTGTTACAACATGGTGGCTTTGTGAAAATGACCATGATTTGTAACAAAAGTAGTACCGTTATATAGCATGTCTATTAATTAGTATGATCATATTCTTTTTTTTTAACGACAAATGTTACTCCTTGATCCTTAAATACTTCCATTGCCCACGCTTGAACATGAGATCGTCATTTGGAGTCAAGTGCCTCTACCAAGTGGGTCAACCCACTTTGACATTTAATATGTATTCTTAATAATGTGTTAAAAACATTTCATGTTTAATAATCGTTTTTTTTTCTAATGACAAACTTTTTAACACATTAATTTCACCTTTACATTGCATTTGTAAGTATTTAAATCTATAACCTACATTTGTAAAAGGGATATCATCCATTGGACCAATATGTCATGGGTTATTTATTAAAAGTTTCTTAATTATTATTTTACTTGTTACTTTGGATACCTTTATTCTCAAAATAAACGTCTTTTTATATGGAAATTCAATTCAATACTCCTATTGAGCACATGTACTTAACTAATTATATTTGAACGGCATGACTTAATTAATTAAGGATGTACTTAGCATTAAATTAATGTATACTTGCCATGTAACCTGGGTCCTGGGATGGATTAAATTCTTATTTTTTTTTAATGTATGGGTCCACATATATATAATTAACGTGTAAAATAAAACAATGTCTTAAAAATTAAAATGTTGTTAATATACTTATATTGAATATAAACATAAAGATGTTGATATAAAGATGTTGAACAACTTTTGAAACAGTTTAGTCTTTGATCCAACTAGAAAAGCATCCGACATGGAGCCACCGCCCAAAGGAAAACACATCGGGTACAAAGCATTAGGACAAACGGTTTTAGTCGTTGTGAAAATATTTAAACAGTTTTTGCTTTTGAACTTGTAATATAAACACTTTTTTTTATTAATTTCTACTATATACAAACAGTCTAGTGACTCGTACTAGTTTATATATATGTATAAAAAATTATATATAGAAAAATTAAAGAGTACATTACACATGGCATATTGAAATCGATTTATTAATTACACATCTTTAACTTTTATTTAAACAAATATGGTTTTGTTTAAAAAAAAATACTGGATTACACATATGAACTGTTCATGAACACATTATTTCCTTAACGAATGAACACGAAAAAACCTTATTCGTATATGTTCAGTTCATTTACAGCCCTAAATATATATCAATTTGTCTTCCAAGTTATATTATCTACTTTGATTGTACTATATTAACTCGGTTAATTTCTCACGTAGTTTCTTCTTCTGGTAATCATTTATTCATTTTTTGGCGACTAAATTGTCAAAATCGTCCCTGAGATTTGGGCATGTTTGTCAATTTCAAGCAAAACAACTTTTTTTTTTACCAAAATTGTCAAAATTGTCCTTGACTTTTTTATGAAAATGACAAAAAAAAAATCTCAAAAGTGAAGGACTATTTAGTAAAAAAAAATTGTTTTGGATGAAACTGACAAACATACTCAAACCTTATGAACGATTTTAGCAACTTACTTTTTTTGGCTTAGAAATTTCAAGATTTGTCATTGGTTTGACTATTTCCCTGACCAGCCATTGTAAAGTTTGTAGTCCTACACAGAATGCACACCACAAACCGAATATCAAAACGGACCGAAGTGACACGTTTCATACATGAAAAGACTTAATTGCAAACATCCAATTAAAAAGCATTTTTGGATTAATAAATGTGTTATAATAACATTCAAGTCCCTTCTCTTGTATATTTGTATCAAAACGGACCGAAGTGACACGTTTCATACATGAAAAGACTTAATTGCAAACGTCCAATTAAAAAGCATTTTTGGATTAATAAATGTGTTATAATAACATTCACGTCCCTTCTCTTGTATATTTGTGATTGGTTCTTTATATTATAATTATAAAAGATGATTGTGAGTGGTTGTAATTGAAGAAGAGAGATAATGTTAATATTTATCAGTATATTTTGGAGAAAACTGTTCACCCTATTAATTTTTTTATATTTTTTGAAAGTGCTTGTGAGTGAAAAAAAGTAATGATAAATTTATAAAAAAATATTATGATTTAATTGAAAACGAAAGAGAAAATATAGTATTTTTAGTGTAATTATATGAATTGAGATAGAGAAAGAGATGTGAATGCTCTAACTTATAAGTCAAACATGGTGCGTAAAATAATTTCACTCTTTTATTAATAGTTACGACACGTATATATACAAAAGACGAAAAAATACGTCTTTTAAAAGTCACATATACATGAAAACGAAAAAAAGACGTCTTTTAAAAGCTAGACACGCATGATGTTTTGCTTTCTCTAACTATTTTTAATGTCCATATATAATTATTATTACAATTTGTAACATTTGAAGATGTCATTCTTGCATCAACTATCTTTTACGTCATAAAATATGACGGCTAGTTAATGATAAGTACAAATTAAGAATGTCAAATAATATACTTTAAAAGTCAAAATTAGACGCTACTAAACTAATACTTATTAATCCGAGTACGACCTTTAATAAAACAGCGGCTGGATTTGGATTTGAATTCGGGTTTATGTACTGTTTCAGACTTGGTTTTCTTTTCTACGTGTTCCACACATAAATGCATGAACTGGTTTGGTGCAATTAATCTGCATGCTTTTACAAGTCAAGATTCAAATTCAAGATTGAATTGCTAACACTATTCTTTCTTTTGCAGTCTTAATGGAAACTTTTGTTTGAAATTTTACAAAATAATATGAGATTATTGATTAATATAATTGATTATTTAATAATTAAACTAAGATGAATGAGAGAATTTGAGCATTGTGTGTTAGAATCTTAACGTGTGGGAAATTATGTTTGTCCCGCATTGGTGGAGAGATAAATCTTTTGTCAATTTATAATTAGAATTCACTACGGGATTGTTTTCCTATGTGACAAATCACACTCAGTGGCATCAAGGAGGGTGCGAAGCACTTGGCACGCGCCTGCGCACGGGACAGGGATGAGGGAGTAATGTGGCGTTTTGATTGCGCACTTTGCACTACGCACACTCGCATCGCCGCTTGAAGTTGCCTTTATTATTTTTAGGTGCGCTTTAGTTCTGTTGACTCGTGTGGGCTCAGGTCTGTGGCCTGGTTTAATTAAATGATGTGGTGAAGATCTTTCGATTTCTCACTGGATGGACCTAATTAAATTTTAGTAGTAATGATGAGTTCATTACAATTCAATTCTGAATTAAACTCAGGATTTAACTTTACTAGACCTTTTGGTTCATATATACAAGACTCTGAGTCCAGACAAAAAAGACCAGTGATTTCATATGGTCCAGACACCACGCACAAACACTAATGAGTTCCCTAGTTTTGCTTCCTTTCACGCTCTTGTTTTCAGGTGCTTGGCTATCCCTGACAGTACAATCTGCTTAGGCTGTTGAACATGCCTCAGGCACCTTGTTTTCTTCTCTCGTCAGTTACTGTCTTTATAATCCATTTAGAGTATTCTGTCATATTGTTTGTAATTTTCTATATAAAGTGTATTTATTCAATGTTGCTAAAGCGTCTTTAAAAATCCTTTCAACGAACACAAACCAATATGCGACACATGTAACGGCTCTAAGCCTTTTCAGGCTTCTCTAGAGAGGCTTCAACTTTTTTTTTTTTTTTTTTATTTTCTACCATGATTTTTAGACGGGTATAACTTTTTCATATGGTAATATTTTTTTTTAATTACACCAAATTAAAAATGATAAAATTATCTTCAATTTGGTATAATTCTTTTTAAAAATATTACCTTCTAAAAAAGTTATACCCGTCTAAAAATCGTGATGGAAAAAAAAGTGTTGAAACTTCTCTAGAGAGGGCTAAAGCCTCTCTATAGAGGGCTAAAGCCTAATCTTTTTTTCCTATCATGATTTTTAAACGGTTATAACCTTTTCGTATAATATTTAAAAAATACATCAAATTAAAGATAATTTTATAATCATTAATTTGGTGTATTGTTATTTAAATATTACATGTACGAAAAAGTTATACCCATCTAAAAATCATGATGAAAAGTTAAAAATAAGAAAGTGTTGAAGCCTCTCTAGAGAGGTTTGAAAAGGCTTGGAGGCGTTAGAAGTTCTTCTTTTTTTACTGGTGTCGAATATTGGTTAGTGTTCGCTGAGAGGATTTTTAAAGACGCTTCAACAACATTGATTTCTGTGATAAGGCTCATGGTGGGGTTTCAACCCGCTATTTTTTAAATTTTGACCGGTCAACGACTATTTTCGTTATTTTCACACACATACACACACACACATGGGCGGACCTAGCCTTTAGCTAGGGTGGGCGGCCGCACCTCTTGAAAAGAAAATTTTAGCGTATATTTTAGGCAAAAAACTCGATCGCACCCCTTGAAAATATGGTTGAACACCTTATCCGCACCCCCAACAAAAAATTTATGGGTCCGCCACTGCACACACACACATATTGTCACACCCCGATATTTCCACGTATTACCGGTGGGCCCGTTGGGGGAGTATCGTGACGTGGTTGGTAACATTACAGTCAAACAACACAATATTTAATATGCACAGCGGAAGCAAAAGAAAGATATATTTCAACTTTAATGAATTGTAATATCCAGTATCACAAACAGTTGAAAATAATCCACAGGTGGATCAAAAATAAATAGGAAACATTGTTCAATAGTTTGACGTCCAAGCTTGCGAGACTTATTGTGGACGCTAGGAGAAAAGCCAGCCTAGTTCGCTTAGTACCTGCACTTAATCTTTTTGGGAAAATACGTCAGTTTACACTGGTAAATACATTCAACTGACTCATTTTGAAAAGTTTAATAAAATTGATTTGAATGCACGTGGCACAAACTCTTTATAACTTGGGATAATTATTTAAATATATAAACTTGTAAAAGGATTACATGTTCCTTATGCGTTCAGTAGCCCGGTTCGTGTGGGGTTAAAGATCAATAGGCACGCCACATTATTTATTTATGCACTGACGAGTGTACGCCTACACCCTGCGCTTAGGTCGTGGTCATTTCGTAAAATGATGCCAAGGATATCCGGGACATGGTCATTAACCCCCCAAAGGCGTTAAGCAAACAAAACATATTTAAACGGGTCATCTCGATAATACTTAACCACCAATCGATTAAGGTCGAATGCCCGACCAAGCGGTATTTTATATACCGTACCCCAAGCCCGTATAAGGGAAAATAAGTTAAAAGTATTTACCTTTGCAAGTATAATTCACAATTAGCAAATGCGGGTAGCTTTTACCGGTTCTCCTATTCTAGAACAAAGGTTTATAATAACCTATTAGAATCCTAACGGTCTTTAGTTAAGCTTAAGCTTAGGCCGATTAGTTTTAAGGAATGATACGGTTCGAACGCGTGATTAAGCGAAGACCGGAATAGAATGTGATTTAGACCCGACAAGTTTAAAGACTTGTCTTATATGGGTAATCTAAACACATTCTGGATTTTGAGATAAAAACGATAAGGTTTGACCCGTTTCGGCTAGTTTATGCAACCTAGTTACATAAACCGAACCGAACGCGCAAGGGGCGTAACGGGTAACCATAAGAGCCATATACAGGTTTCCTAAGTTAATATGCCCCAAATATGTTGTGACACCAGTAAGATATCTTTTATTATGCCCGAAACGAATTTAAACTCAAACTATGCCCCGTAGAGGTATTTTGGTCATTTATAAGGTTATAAAAGAGTTTGAACAATAATCTGAGTTACAGGTCTGATGTAATCAGTAAAAATACTTAATTTGATAAGTTATAACAGTAGGGCATTGCATATACGTGAAATTTGTCAATTATAACCAAACTATGCACCGTAGGGGCATTTTGGTAATTTCACATAAGCCGAAAAGCTCAAAACTGAAGTCTGAGTTAAACAACTTTTGCTTACTGTTGAAATATTATAATTTACCTTAAATATCAGTAGGCATCAACCCTTGTATGTTTAAAATAGTTTGAGTACATACTATGCGTTAAAAACGCTTAAAAAGGCGATTAGAAGCCATTTCCGGGTTCTATAAATAAAGCTGATATTTTTATTATTCCAGAAGGTCTAAAATAATTTATTTATCATATAAAATCAGTAGCAAAAGGTTTGGGGTCAAAAAGATATGTAAAACTCATTTTATAGCCCCAAAGGGCAAAGCCGACAATTACCGACTCAAGCTTATAACTCTAAGTTATGCTCAGCCTAAAATTAATTAAAAATCTTCAAAAATCCAAAAATAATATATTACATCAGTGGGTAACAAGTTTGATATCAAAAAGTAGGTTTAAATAGGTTATATGCTAATTATGCCGTTTAATCGCTAAAAAGCTTTCTAATTACGCTAATAAGCATAACTCTCAATCTACAACTCAAACTGATGTCAAATTTTGGGTACAAGTTTATATATCAGTAAATAAGGTTTCTACTCTTTTACATTTTTTAAAATCACGTTTTATGGTGAAAAGGGCATAATGGTCAACATATGAGCAATTAACGGAAATCATGCATATTAATTGGATAACTAATGAACCAAGGTGTATAATCACAGAGGGTTATACTAGCATGTAACCTAGTCCAATTAAAGCTCTAAGGCATTTCTAAAACATGCTTAAACGGGTCAGAACTGAAAGTCAAAGTCAAAGCAAAAGTCAAATTCTGCGACTTTCGGTTCCGAACCGGGTCTCTACTGAAAATTGTCGGGTTGAACATGTTTAGACATGTTCTTACACTAATTACCAAGTTATATTAATGATCAAACAGGTTGTATGGGTTCTACATTGCTAATTACGCATAAATTGGAAAATAAGCATTCTGTTGACTTTTTAATAACAAGTTTGACCCGACATTTGACCTAGTTAGAGTGGGAATCAGAGGGTGCCCTTTTAAGGGTTTATTGCCCACATAATTACCAACTTATAACTACTTTCAATTCGACTAATCACTGGACCATTAATGATTAATCGCGAAGTCAACCGTTAATTACGACGGTTTGACTTTTAAGCTAAAACTAAGTAAAAACTCAACTAAGAAAGGTTAAGCATACTTACAGAAGTCCTATGCACGATTAGGAAGGCTTAGGGTCTGCACTTAAGCTCCAGGAAGCTCCAGAAATGCAGAAGGAAAGGTGTGATCAATGGTTGCAACAAGAGGCCTTTATATAGTGTTTAATCTCACTTAGATCATTGACACACAAGCCTAGCAATGGCCATGGATCAATCACAGATATCCCCTAGGTCTAAAAAGCATGTAGGGGTCGTCCAAAGATGTGGAAAATCGATTTTAAGTCGGTTATAGCGTTTATAACAGCCCCTACCCGAATTACTATCGCTGGGCACCCCTTACGGACCGTAAGGGGTGGGCTTACGGTCCGTAAGCCTTTTGCAGAGGGCAAAAATTGTTTGATCTTTCGGGCTTTGAAGGGGCAACTAGTGTGTAACGATTTTGGGACATGATTTATCAGTTTGGGGCCTCAACATCATGCTTGAACAGTTATATACCCTACCATTTTGAAATGTTTTCTTGAACTTTAAAGAAAAACCATAACCGAAGGTTTATCGTGCATTTCTTCGTAGGATCTCACTTTTGCAAATATGAAACAATTATTGCTAGTAATTACCGGATTGAATGTAAATCAGATGTTTGTAATATATGTTAGGGTCTTGGGATTCATAACGAGGTCGTTCAGAGGTAAAAATTAACATGACGACACTTTTAAATCATGTCATACATCTTTAACTATATCCGGGTTTATATCACTTTTGTCTTACATGACACGTGTCGTTATTCTATTGTACACGAATTTTCGAGGTGTTACACATATATATAGTGGTCGGTTAACGTACAATATTCCTTAACGTACGATGCGTACGAGATGAAATTACGCACGTTATAAAACTCAAAAACTCTAATCACGCATGTTGACAAACCATAATCACGCATGAACATAATCACGTATGTACAAAATCAGAAATCACGCATGGGGTAAAAACCTAATCACGCATGTTATAAAACTAATTACCCTATAATTTCATCTTGTACGTATTGTATATTAAGGAGTATTGTATTTTACACTTTCACTATATATATAAACTAGAATCGTTACTTGTTTAAATTGCTATTAACTCACGATTTATTGTTATATTGTCTTATAGTTATCTATATAATTACACCTAAGATTACACTAATGTATATAAAAATATATGCACAATTACAACGTATATAAATAATCACGTAACATATATAATAAATATATACTTTTTTGTTATTTATTTTTGTTAATTTTATTTGTTATTTTAACTTTTCTGCTTCATTATATATTTATTTTTGTTAATTTTATTTGTTATTTTTGTTTTCTGGGCTTAATTGTTAATAATGTTGATAAGAACTTTGTTAATGGCAAAAGAACCCCTCCATGGATTTGTTATAGTTAATAGGTACATATATTATATAGATACCAATCGTTCTATTAAATATATAAAAAAATGTTTAGTCATGTAGTTATAAGAACAAGGGCATGATGTGTACACCACTCGACTTTTCTTACTCTATTTAGGCCACAAAATTATGGTTTGACGAAAAATATAAGTTTTACTTTTATATGTAGTAAACGAGATAGTATTTAAATCACATCCTTTTATTTAAGCTACTAAATTTAAAGAACACAATTTCATATAATGTCTATTTTTATTGGTTTCAGATGAAGATGGTTACACCATCGTGCCACGGGCGGTGACTCTCCATAGAGAGGGACGGGTAGAGGAGGTTTTTACTACCAAATTGTGGGAAGCGGGTCCGAAAGATGCTCTTGTGGAGGTGCTGCACTTGGGCTTGGTTTGCACTGTGAATTCTGTCGCTGGAAGACCTACCATGAGGCAAGTGATTCGAAAACTGAAGCAAATTCTACCTGCTTTCGAATGTTAAGTTTACTGGTTTGTTATGTATGTTAAGTTTACTGGTTTTTATGTGCTTATCTAACGAGTTATCAATTTTGGCATGTAATTAAGTCTATTGATATGAGATTATAGTTTGGTATTTGATTTTTAGGTGAGACTGGAGAGTGGAATCATCATTGCTGCAGTTTCTTCTCATCTTGTACTTTTGACATTATTGTGTGTTTCCACAACGAAAACACTTTTTACTTTTATTTTGATGTATTCACCCATTTAGACATGTGCCAATGCAGGTGATCTTTGAACTTTATAAATTAATGTAGCTGATTATATATGTTAAAACTTATATAAGATGAAGTATGTCTTTGATAATGATTATCTTTACCCATAATTAATATAATGATTATTTATTATAGTATTCGGTAGAGAAACATATACCAAGTTTTATTTTTGTGTTTATTTGATGAACTTTAAAACAACAATGTAATATTTTGAAGCTTCTGAACACGTCACAGAAAATCAACCTGCTTTGTCATTTAATGCGCAACGTGCGGGTCGAAATACATGAGTGAATGGGGTAGTAATAGATACATGTAGAGGTGGTAGATTGACCCATTGTATTTTGATATTTTTTCGGATTGTTCTACACTTTTAACAAGTTAGTATTTTTTAATCTATAAATATATTATTTTCTCACACATCGTACATGATAAATAAATTTCTACATTAGTTGTTTACGTCATTTAAATAGTACAACCCGGGAAGCTCCCGGGTGATAACCTAGTATATAATAAATATATACTTTTTTGTTAAACAAAAATGCTAATGAAGTAGTGGTGGAGTGGATGGGGAAAGACTTGGGGGCTGTTTGACAACATCTGAATGGTTAAGTGTTGAACCAATAAGAGTTCTGAACCATTAAGTGCTAAACCAGTAAGAGGTCTGAACCATTAAGTACTTGTATAATGTTTAACCGTTCAGAGGCAAATGTCTGACCAATTCAGATTAGAGGTCTTAATCATTCAGACTTTGTATAAATCTTAACCATTCAGAGTCAAATGTCTGAACCATTCAGACATCTACTGGTGAAACAAACAGTCTGAACCATTAAGTGCTGAACCAGTAAGAGGTCTGAACCATTAAGAGGCTCATTAAGAGGTAAACAAACAGCTCCTTGGTGTTACTTGTAACCCAGGTTCGACTCCTACTCTCCCAATTATTTTCTGTGGCATCCAGGTGAAGGGCGAATACGGGTGGCGTCAGCTCGTCTTGGATGGGAGGCGAGGTTTTACCGATTATTCCACTGTCGTGCCTTCGGACGGGTGGAGGTCGGGTTTCCACGCATCTGAGAGACCCAAGGGGTTGGCGGCGCTCGAGTAGTCGATCTTTGCAACAGCGTCCGGTATCACGGTTGTTAACACGTCGGTCTTTGCCGTTAAAAAAATATTAATAAATCAACAATCATGTCCACTTATGTCCAGGTGGCACTTTTAGAATTGAATAAAACATTCTTATTGAAATCTCCGTCTTCGTATCTAAAAATATATTTTCACTAAAATTATCCACAAATTTTATTTAACCGTAGTGTTTTATCGTTATGTCACTTCTTTTTTCTCTTCCAAAGATTTAAGTTAATCAAAAGATCAGCGTTTCAAAAAGAAAAGATAATTTATCAACAGATATTCTCCCAATATACATAGTACATACATATATATAAATATGTGTGTTTGTATTGCTTTAGGGGTGTTCATGAGCTGAACCGAACCGAACGGAGGTATGCTCGTGCTCGGTTCGGTTTGAAACCGAGCCGCTCGGTTCGGTTCGGATTTAGAAAATCGAGCGGAAATCTTATGCTCGTGCTCGGTTCGGTTCGCTTTTGCTCAGTTTTATTTAGGATTCCTACACAGCCATTTATTCAACAAAATTCATGGTTATACATAAACACTTAAATAATTCAATACGTCCATTAAAAACAAATTCAAAGGTACCAAAATTATCAAAACTAGAAAAAAAATCAAAGTGTGATCAACCTCCAACAAAATAATATTCTACAAAATAAGAATCAAATTGGGGATATATACAAAAAATACGAATGAATTAAAGAAGAGGTATTTAGTGTGGGTACTTCAAACCGCGTAGTGGCTATGCGTTTTGATTGACCGACGGCTGACGGACTGTGGAGCGGTTGTACGGCAGACGATGGATGGCTGGCTGACGGTGATGCCTGCGGACGAGGGATGGATTTCAGCTGGATGTGTGACTTGAGAGTTGAGAGAGATTAGGGTTTTCTTTTTCATTTTTTTTAACTGAAGAAGGATTCTAGTATATGAGGATTCAAGGGTAGTTTTGGAGGTCGGCTGGATATGTCAAATGTTTGTATTTAATAAATATAGGGGAAGGTTCACTGGGGAACACTAAAAAAGTGGGGAACAACGGGGAACCGACTCAAACGAACTTCGATTGGACTCATTCCAGCGGCGTTGGAACCGGCTCGTCGAACCCTAACTAAGATCTCTTCACCCTAAACCCTAAATCCTAACTTCGAAACTCCAAACCCTAAAGCTAAAAAATAAGGCAAAAACCTAAGCTAAACCGTAAAATCTAAACTATAAACCCTAAAGGCTAAACCTAAAGCTAAACCCTAAAGGCTAAACCTAAAGCTAAACCCTAAACTATAAAGCTAAACCCCAAACCCTAAAGCTGAACCCTAAAACTAACCCTAAAGCCAAACCCTAAAATATTTAGGGTTTAGGGGTTATGATTTAGGGTTTAGGGATAAGAGATCCTAGTTGGGGTTCGACAAGCCGGTTACAACGCCGCTGGAATGAGTTCAATTGGAGTTCGTTTGAGTCTGTTCCCCACTGTTCCCCAGTTTTTTAGTGTTCCTCAATGAAACTCATACAATAAATATAATATATGTATATATGTATATAATAATAAAAATAAATTCGATCGAAACCGAACGAGCGAGCGAGCGTACCTATGCTCGTGCTCGGTTCGTTTTTAAACCGAACCAAGCTGCTCGGCTCGGTTTTAACCGAGCACGGAATCGAACGAGCAGATTTCCGAGCTTTTTCGAACGATCGTCGAACGATCTTCGAGCGCTAAGCAGTCTTTGAACAGCCCTATATTGCTTTGTGTAGAAAAAACATTTTTTCCTAAAAAATCTAGGAAGAGATCTCAAGCATTCATCAATGAAACTAAATGGGGTACGATGCTTTGGTTTGTCACGTCCGTCATAAGGAAAGTCACATATGAAAAGTGAGACATACAATATGAATAAAATACATTTTTGTCTTTTCTTAAATCTCTGGTTTTCTTAAAGCGTTAATAATTTTTCATAGGTTAACATCATAATAAAAAAATTTGCACCACAAAATCAAAAAAATAATTAATTTAAGAGTAAATTACAAAAATCGTCCTTTATGTATGTCACTTATTGCAAACTGTGTTCTTTGTCTTTAAAAATTACAGAAAACATACTCGATGTTTGCAAACCTTTGCAAGTTATGTCCTTTAGTCCTAAATCAATTAATTTTTTGTGGTTAAATATGACCAAATGGACCCCGCACGAGGGTATTTTGGTCATTTTACTCTCATGTGGGGTACATTTGGTCAGATTTAACCATAAAAATACTCTCATGTGGGGTACATTTGGTCAGATTTAACCACAAAAATTAGCTGAGTTAGGGCTAAAGGACATAACTTGCAAGGGTTTGCAAACATTGAGTACGTTTTCTGTAATTATGAATACAAAGGACATAGTTTGCAATAAGTAACATACATAAAGAACGATATTTGTAATTTACTCTTAATTTAATATGAGTATAGTATTGCTTTTCTTTTTTCTTTCAAAAAATAGGTTTTTTAAACATTGTATTTTGACAACAATCTAATAAATACAACCATACCCAGTAAATCCCACAAATAGCGAAGCTACTCATAGGGTCTGGGGAGGGTGGGATGTAGACAGACCTTGCCTCTATCCCTAGGGATAGAGAGGCTGCTTCCAGAGAGACCCTCGGCTCCAAAACGAACATCATACCAACACACCAAGTCAAAGAACATAGAAATAAAAAGTCAGCCATACCAAGAAAGTTATCAGAGTGACACAATATAATGTAAATCATGTATAATATCATACAACATTTGGGCATGTACACAGGAATGCAATCACCGGTAAGGTCACTTAAAGAATAAGAAAACCTACGTCCCTAAATACACCTAAGACCTTTATGCAATATCCCCTAAAAGTCCTTAACCCTAATCCTACGTCTCCACGCAGTCCTATCTTGGACCACGTCCTCAGAAAGATGCAACTCTAGTAAATCATGCCTAATCTGCTCATCCCATGTCAGTTTGGGTCTGCCTCTTCCTCTCCTCCCCTCCACAGTAAGAGTTTCCACTACTCTAACTGGTGCCGTCGTTTGTCTCCGCTTCACATGCCCAAACCATCTCAATCTCCCCTCCTTAATCTTATCTGATATACTAGCCACCCCTAATATTTTCCTAAAAACCTCATTCCTTATACGATCTAACCTCGTGTGACCACACATCCACCTCAGCATCCTCATCTCTGCTACCTCCATCTTGCGCGCTTGTGTCTTCTTGATAGCCCAACAGTCTGTTCCATATAGCATAGCCGGCCTAACTGCTACTCTGTAAAATTTTCCCTTTAGTTTAGTTGGGAACCTCCTATCGCACAATACCCCACTGGCTGCCCTCCATCTACACCAGCCAGCTTGTATGCGATGGGTTACATCACTATCTATGTCACCATCTCTTTGTACAAACGACCCAAATATTTAAATTTAGTTACCTGTGGGACCAATTGATCCTCAATGGTGATTTGGGTGTCATCATCATCGGCTACACCACTAAAATCACAGTGTAGATACTCAGTCTTAGATCGACTAATCCGTAGGCCCTTGCCCTCTAAAGCTACTCGCCACTCCTCTAACCTCGCATTTAGGCACTGTTTAGTCTCTGCAATCAACACAATATCGTCTGCAAAAAGCATGCACCACGGAACTGTCTCCTGAATCAACTTAGATAGCTCATCCAAGACAACCGCAAAAAGAAAAGGGCTTAACGCAGACCCTTGGTGAAGTCATACCTCCACAGGAAAGAAGTTTGTATCCCCTACAGGCGCGCGGACACTAGTTTCCGCTCTATCGTATGTATCCTTAATTATGTCTATATACTTCCCAGGTAGCCCTCGACCCTCCAAACTATCCCAAATCAGTTGTCGTGAGACAGTGTCATATGCCTTTTCAAGGTCGATAAACACCATATGTAGATCTAATAAATCAACACACCAATTGTTGATGCATGAGGTGTCATCAATCTTAGCTACGAATTAAATTATTTAAGGGTCAAGATTTGTTTGAAAAGTCGCTTTAAAAAGGGTTAGGATTTGTTCTAACGGTTTTTAGGTAGCACAAGGTTTGTATTGGATCCATTCCCTACACACACAAACACACTGGTTTGTGTTGGTGATTTACTTTAAACTATATCATTTTAGTATGGTTGGATTTACTTAAACCAAATGATAAAATTGGAATAAACATTGACTTAAGTTAGAAGGTGTGAAAAACATACTCAATCATGAATAAACTTTGAACACCAAGGAACCTTAATGGATTTTAGGAGGAGACCTCTAAATCGGGATTCTAAGGAGGCACCGCATCAGGGTTCAACGTGGAGAGTATATGGCTGGTAATGTAGTTGTAATTATGGGGACTAATGAATAGCGGAAAACATTTTTTTTTTCTGGCTTAAATAGTATTGAGTAGAATTGCTTTGGAACTACATCGATTGGGAGCGAAGAGAAACTAATGATAACTTGGAACTAATCATCATTGGTATACAAAATAATTAGGAACAACTATGCATAAGTGATAATTATGCATCAGTAAAAATTGAACATGAGTAGAAAATTGTTATACGTTGTAACTGCGCATTAGAGGCAACTGAATAAGAAAAGACAATTTGGAGTAAGGATAAGCTCAGTATCGTACTGTACCAATATCAAAAGTACCGATCACAAAAATAGCAAAAACTAGGTACCGGTACAATACAACATTCGGAGGTAAATTACCCACAATATTGGTACCATACCGAACCGAACCAAAAGTTACGATCCTGAAAATAGCAAAAAGTGGGTGCCAAAAAGAGCCCAGTACAATACGGTTCAGTAATAACATTGGTACCGGTAACGTACCTTTTTTATCTGTGTACCGGACATTTGCTCATCTCTAATTTGGAGGAGTGGCAATTGAGGTTTCCACTAACATAATTGATAATTGGCAAGTAGTTATAACCGCTTCTGTAGCATTCGTTATTGTGATTAAGGCTGTTCACGAGCCGAGCCGAACCGAGCGGACCTTTGCTCGTGCTTGGCTCGTTTACAAATCGAACCGAGCGGAGCGGCTCATTTAGAACCGAGCCTCAAATCAAGCGAGCATTTTTCGAGCGGTAAAAATTTCGAGCGAGCGTCGAACGAATTTCGAGCGATTTGGACAACCGTGTCGCCCAATTTAAATGTTCTGAGAGTGATAGTGACAAGGTTGGGTAGCAAGTTTTTATGTCTTTAAAAACATGCATATTTCATGGCATAATATTTTTCTTATGAATAACAATGTTGTGGCCGACGAGCCGATGATTATATTGCACGAACAATTACGTTGAGAGCAGGAGACGATCGACTTAGGGTAACGACATGAAACATTGAGGCGATGAGCAGACTATCGTTTAACAGTTTATGGTTTAACTTTTAGATTTGATATTAGTTTTTTATCGGCATGGTTTGGCTAGTACGTATAGATATAGTTGTAAATTTGTATATAGTTGACCAAAATCTAATAGAGTGGTACATATAAAACTCTAAATTTAATTTATATTTAAGTATATATGTATGTGTAATGTGTGTATATATTTAGGTGTGTGTATATATATATATATATGTGTGTGTGTGTGTATACATGTTTATTATATATGTAAGTGTATATGTATATATACAAATTAAAAATAATAATTCGAGCCGAACCGAGCCGAGCGGGCCTTTGCTCATGCTTGGCTCATTTACAAACCGAACCGAGCAGAGCGGCTCTTTTACAACCGAGCGTCAAATCGAACGAGCATTTTCCGAACGAGCGTCGAGCGAGCGACGAGCGGCGAGCAATCTGAACGGCCCTAATTGTGATAGTTCGGCCCCTATATAAAAAAAATATCTACCCTGATTAAACACATGGACTAATTAATTCGTTTTCACGAATAGGAACATCGTGTTATTTGTAATAGACTTCCTGTCTTATTCGATTATTGATTTAATATACGATATACCTACAAAATACTTTATTCTGAAATATTAACCTTACACGATTCAAAAAGTTGTCTAGGAATTGAAATACAAAACCTTTAATTAGGTAGTTTATTTTATAATTTAAATCATAACCGTATTTATCTGTATAATTAAGGAAAAAAATACTGAAATTAATCAATCTAAGTCAGTTGCTATTGATGTTTTGGCCTAGTGGTAGAGAGAAAACCTTTAGGGTAGCGTTTGGTATGCGGGAAAGAGATGTGTAATGGAACGGACCATTGTGAAGGAATGAAAAAAAGAGTGTTTGGTTGGTCAATGGAATGGAATCATTCATTCCAAAATGCATTTCATTTCCTCAAAATCATTCCATCCATCCCCCCTGTTTTTTTTTTTCATTCCATTCTCTCTTCACCCTTCATTAACAACACCACAACCCACCACCACCGCCGTCATCCGCCGCCGTCACCCACTTCCGCCGCCGCCCGCCGCCACCTCCCGCCACCGCCACCCACCTCCGTCCCTGCCACGGCCATCACCGCCACCCACCGTCGCCGTTGCCACCTCCGATCACCACCACCCACCTTTGATCATCGCCGTTGCCACCTTCGATCACCGCCGTCTTCGCCACCAACCTTCACCACCGCTACCAACCGCCACCACCCACCGCCACCACCCACCGCCACCTTCGCTACCACCTGCGACCACTGTCACCGCCGCTACCACCTCCGACCACCGTCGCCACCCACCACTGCGGTCACCCACCACCACTACCGCTGTCACCACCGGCCCACCGCCGCCGCCGCTACAACTGCCACCTATCACCACCCACCATCATCGGCCATCGTTGACCACCGCCATCCAATTTTATTCCTTTGTCTTTTCTCGCATACCAAACAACAAAAAGTAATGCTTCATTCCATTCTCACATGGGAACCAAACAAGACATGGAATGGTAATGATCCATTATTACTTCATCCATTCCATTATCTCTTTCATTCCATTCCCCCGTCCATTCCCTTACCCCATACCAAACAGACCCTAGGTGTTTGGATATGGGAGGTCAAAGGTTCAACTCTTGTGGATTGCAAATGTTGCTGTTAAAAAAAATCTAAGCCAGTTGATAATATTGTTGAGTCCAATTACAACTGTTTTTTAGCCTATTAAGTAACATTTTCTTAATTTGGAGTCATCTCTAAAATAGTACAAAATTTAACATTTGTAATCTTTTAAAATAGTATGAAGCTATAATTTAACAAAATAAGACTTGGATTTACCTCTAAATTCATTGATTTCAAACACACGTGCAAAGAACAATAGAAAGCAAAGACCAAATCGGATCTTTATGAGTGTTAGAATCTTGTTATGTTTGTCCATTTGTCGGTCCATTTTAAATAAATATTAATCAATCAAACATCTTTAATATATATATATATATATATATATTTTTGGAATGTGACTTTCTATGTACTGGACCAGTGGTCACCGGGTTTATGTCAAAGACATTCCCCCGTCAGCCCCGCATCTGCGGACGCGATGTTCGATTGGGCCCCGGCCTGCCGCGTGAGCTGACTTCCGCCCGGAAACCATACTGCCCCCACACGAGAGACTCGCTGGGGTAACAGCTGGGTAAAACCGGGTTGCCCTCAAGACCGTTCCATGCCTCGGTAGGAGACGATCCATCATCGGGACATCCCAACCCCCAAACCGTAAACGCCGGGATTCGAACCGGGGTAGCCATTGGCAAACCCCCGGCCTCCTCCCAACTGGGCTAGGGGGCGGGATATCTTTAATATATAAGCCTACTCTCTTGACCTTAACTTTTCTTTACACCTTTTATAAAAATCAAAAGCTATATCAATTACATGTTATCATGTTATGAGTGACTTAGTGTAAGTTCTTAGTCAGTTTGTTATTACAAAAAGTTTTATTAAGTGATTTTGATGGACTTATATAACCTTTTATGATATGTGTTTAAAATTTAAATTAGTGCAATAATCACGCATTGCTCGGTATTAGACGATAGTCTATTTAGATAACAAAGATCATTCAACATAAAACCAATTATAATAAATAGCCACTAGAACTAAATAACATTTGTATGAAATAAACATTTGTATGAAGTTGTAAAATTCCTCACTATGTATAAAAGTTGAGAATATTTAGGCAATTTGTTAAAGCTTTTAAGTGTGATGGTAACTAGATTTCAATATTTAAAACTTATGATTTGATTTGAATATATGGCAAACTTATATATCAATATAACAATTTCTAGCATATGTTATAAAATTTTGATTTGAAATATGAACAATCATTATATAAAATTTTGAAAGCATACTTAAACTTATGTGTTATATTGGCATGTAACATATTTCTAACATGTCTTCTTTCTTTAACACAATTTAAACAACTACAGACAAGAGTTAAGGACTTAAGGTTTGAATGCGTGAAAACATAACTAAACATAATTATATATTTGTACAAAAAAATGACTAGTATATCTAATTTATCAACCTTAAAAAAATACGAGAAAAATATTTAAACAATTGATAAAATCAAACCTAAATATAAAAGAAATAAAACATTACAGGTTAATATAAAAGACAAAAGAAAAACTTGGACTGATTAATGGTACGTGGTCATTTCTAGTTTTGACAAAATTAATAAGTTAACAGGATTAGTTGTTGATAAATAACTAATCATCCAGCCGGACCAGCCTTTTAGGAAAAAAAGACTTTAATATAATTTTAAAGTATGTTTTTTTGTCGTTTTGAAAAAATAAGTTCACTTGCACATGTTGTAAGTCGTCCGAAACATTTATTATAATTAATCTTTATTATTAAATTAAAACCATAAAAAATTAAAAAAAAAATCAAGTATGCTGTCATTTAAAATGAGGTACTAAACAGACTAATTTTTAAAGACCTGTAAATGAAATAAAAAATTAATATTATTAACTGAAAGGTGGTTTTGAATATAGAAAATGTAATAAAGAAGTCATCGATCTAAGTCATTGTTTGTTCACGTATGGAAATGGAACCCACATTCCACTGAATTTGAAAAAGAAGCCGAAAAAAACATCAATTATCAAGTAGTGATAATATGGTATGGCACCTTCCACCACAACTTTGACACGGCACTTTCCTAAATTGGTCTTCTACTTTCAACTTGCAAACCCCCCCCCCCCCCCCCCCCCCCCCCCCCAACCCAAACATCTATCCTCGATGAGACATCGAACCCAACCAAACGTCTCAAGAGTGAGTTTTAATCGATCAAATTGTCGAACTAAAAACCGTATTTAATTGCTAGACATTCTTATATCGGAATGATGCCCTTTGAGAAGATATCTTTTGAGATTATGAGAAGATGGATTAAAGAATTGATAGTTTGATACAACTGTTGGAGAATTATTTAATTTAAAACAAAGAAAATGATTTATCATATATACTTTTGAGCTAGTTTTCTAGTGGTGAAATACTGAAATACTATCGTATCGGATTTGGCTCAGAAACGGTTTAACCGGGTGTATCAGGCAGTTCAACCGGGTGTACCGGGTGGTTTAACCGGTTCTACCAGACGGTTCAACCGGTACAACCGACCGGTTTAAACCGGTTTTTAAAACATTCCTATAACCACATCAATCACACACTATAACCACATTAATTGCCATGGAGTCGTCTTTCGAGGCGCATGTGACACATCCGGGTGCCTAAGAGCCAGCCAATCCTCTTGCTTATGATATAGGTTGTTGGTTTCGTCTTGCCTTTGACTCATTAGGAGAGCAGCAATAACTTTCGACTAGCGGTGCGTTTGTCGTGTAAACAAGACTAGACACATACACCTTTCAAATCTCTGGGGTCATCTCTGATAAAGTCTGGACTAGCTAGTAAACCCACATGTTCAAGTACAAACCCAACAAAGGCGATCTTCGAACATTTGGCTTTCACCAAACTCTAAGCTCTTGCAAAAAGTTAACGCTACTCCTTTTCCGATTCGATTTTCATGAGATAAAGAGAGAAAGGTTGAGTTTTTAGACAACCAAGATCGACATCTTCTTCCTTCTTCCTATTTAATAAATGCCCATCTTTTTCATGTTCGATCTCAATCTAATTTCCCGTAATCAAACGTTTCAAACAAAAGCGATTTTGTGTTGTCAAAATGAACGAGTGCTAGATCTGGTTCTCGGTATCTGGTAAGATTTTTAAAATATTTTCAAGGCTTGTGTTAAACAAAAAAATGTAAACATTATGTTGATCTTACATCGAGTCATGTTCATGTTTAATTTCTTATTTTCTTTTAGAAGAGGTCAATTTTATTAAGCCACCAATACTAAATAATATTCATGTATGCATGGGGTCTTAACCTATTTTAGAACCCTAGGCAAGATTTTATTCAAAAGCTCTTTTAAAAAATGTTATATAAAATATAATCACAAAAATCTTGTACTTAATTTCTTTTAATGACTCTATAGATTCTCATATTACATTGTATACAGAGAAGATATCATAAGATAACTTAAAAACATATCTGAAAACTTTGAGAAAATCACTTTTAAAAAAGTTTTTTTTTTTTTTTACTTTTTGACTTTTCTTATATGTTTTTATTTTTTTGGACATTAAAAATGGATCAACGAGCTACATATTTTATGCTTTTTTTTACAATTCAAACTTTATAACTAAAAATAAATAATAAATAAAAAATTATATAAAATTGATTGGTTTGTAGTAGTTTTATAGGTTTTCATATTGTTAGCGATTTTGTCATTAATACTAACCCTATATGTATATATATTTCATCTCCCACGTTGATAAATAGAGTGAGGATCAAATATGAATTTTATTTTGCCTAGGAAGTATAGGAAGTATTAGGATTAGGACATGTGGCAAAATTTAAAATAAAGAGGAAAGGTATTTTAGTCAATCTTATCATTTTCTTCTTCCTTCTTCTTCCCAATAACATCAAAACCCACCATTTTCAAAACCCATCATCTTCTACCATTTCTTCACTTTCTATCTCAATAATCACTAAATTATAGTGCGATTTTCGTCATCAATCAATGATTCAAACACCCGATCAACGTGTTCTTCAGCTTTTTTGAAGAAAGCCCAGTTTAATTTCATACAAAATCTCGTTTTTTTCCGGTGATTTTGAAGATAATCACTTGATCCGTTCGATTCGATCTCTAATAAGTGTTTCAATCATTCAAATTCCGTCAATCGTTGAAGAAACCGACTTCGATCCATGTAAGAAATTCTTTAATTTCATTTTTATTATCTGTGTTTTTGATTTAGTCATTGCATTTTACGATCTTGGCGGGGGTCCGGGGGCAGCACCCCTGGTAGCAGGGTCCCAGGGGCGGCAGCCCCTGGCGGGGTCCAAGGGGCAGAGCCCCTGGCTGGGGTTGATTTTCCAGAAATTGCCTCATTTCGAAGACAGTAATTCGTAGACAGTTTTTTGATTTGCTACTCTCTGGTTCAGACAGATTCACAGATAGGTCAGCTTGTGTCCATTGCGTTTTAGAAATAAGAGAGTTTTATGTGTTTTCTGGCCATTGCGTTTTAGAATAAACACATTTTTGAAGTGTTTTTATTTCATTGCGTTTTAGGTAAACACATTTTTATTTGTTTTCAGTCCATTGCGTTTTAGAAAATACACTTTCTTTTGTGTTTTTAGGCCATTGCGTTTTAAAAATAAGACATTTTTATGTGTTTTTTGGCGATTGCGTTTTAGGTAAACACATTTTTGAAGTGTTTTTAGTTATTGCGTTTTAGGTAAAACACATTTTTATGCTTTTTCAGCCCATTGCGTTTTACAAATAAGAGAGTTTTATGTGTTTTCTGGCTATTGCGTTTTAGAAATAAGACATTTCTTTGTGTTTTTTGTGCATTGCGTTTTATGTAAAACACATTTTTATGTGTTTTCAGTCCATTGCGTTTTAGAAAGTACACTTTCTTTTGTGTTTTTAGTCTATTGCGTTTTACAAATAAGACATTTCTTTGTGTTTTCTGGCCATTGCGTTTTACAAATAAAACATTTTTTTTGTTTTTGGTGCATTGCGTTTTAGAAAAATGTCATTTTTTAGGTTTTTTTTTCATTGCGTTTTACGCAACTGGGTTTTTTCCATTGCGTTTTACGCAACTGAGTTTAAAAAAAATTCGAAAATATAGCAAATACTAGTTTTAAAGATAAAAAAAACGCTCGTTTTTTTGTGCAATTTTTATAAAAAAAATAATGTCGTATGAAATAGTTATTAACGTTTAAAAAATGGTGGGAAATTGGAGGAGACAGAAACTATTGCCTTGGATTGACTAGAATATCCCTAAACAAACTCACGCGCCTCTTTTCTTCCCTTCAATTTCCCTCATTTAATCTTAGCCCTTTATTAACTAAATGGATGGTCAAGATTACTTCTTAGCCTTCTTAGCCAAATAAACTCTCTATTATATCCTAAGCCTTGATAAATATATCAATAAAGAAGGTGATGCCAACAAAAATCTATAGAATATTTTTAATCTTTTTTCACAATGCCAAAAACATATGCAATGGAGGAGATAATCTACCAGACGACCACTCTAAATCATCGTATGTCACCCAAGAAACCCCTAAAGTTAGAGCTTCTCTAGAAAACCCATCACGTTTTTTGAATGGCAAGAAGGAAATTTATTAATCACCAAAACCCAAACCGTTTTCAGTTTCTTCAAGTCCAGCTAGTATAAATAGAGGCTTCAGCTGCAAAATCAAACACACGGAAAATCACCAACTCTCTCTTTTCTCCACTGCAGAATTCTTCATCTTCTTCAAGCTCTAGGTACACCTTCGGGTTGGAGTCAAGACCGGCAATGCAACTGCTTCGGGCTGTTGTATCCTGGAAACAAACGTGTTCTCCTGGGAGACACGAAATTTGTTTTAAGGGACCCGTGTCTAACACGATCCTCAGCCAAGAACAGTGTTTCTGTTCGTTTTTCTAGTTCTTGTTTTTCCTTTTTCAGTTGTAATTGTATTGTATTTTATTTTTCATTCTGTAATTGTTTCTGTAATTCAAGTTAATAAAAGTATTTTATTTATTTTACACGAACGGATTCCTACACGCCTTTCCCGGGTGATAAAGGATATCGCAATCGTAATATTTGATAAGTTCTAACCATCTCCGCTGCCTCATATTTAAGTCTTTCTGCTCGAAGAAATACTTGAGGCTTTTGTGATCCGAGTAAATTGTACATTTTGCACCGTAGAGATAGTGCCTCCATATCTTCAAGGCGAAAACTATCGCCGCCAACTCTAAGTCGTGAGTTGGGTAGTTTCCTTCGTGCGGTTTAAGTTGTCTTGATGCATACGCGATAACCTTTCCCCTTTGCATTAAAACACGCCCTAAACCTTGATGTGAAGAATCTGAATAGACAACCAAATCTTCCGTTACATCTGGGAGTGTTAAGACCGGGGAACTAGACAACTTTTCTTTTAACACGTGAAAGGTTTCTTCTTGATCTTTGCCCCACACAAACCTCTCCTTCTTCCTCGCCAACTTCGTTAAGGGTAACGCTATTTTTGAAAAGTCTTGTATAAACCTCCTGTAATAGCCAGCAAGGCCTAGAAAGCTCCTTACTTCAGTTGGAGTTTTTGGGGAAACCCACTTCATTACTACCTCAATCTTCGATGAATCAACCAAGACGCCTTTCGAGTTTATCACGTGGCCGAGAAACTGCACCTCTCTGAGCCAAAAGGCACATTTTGAGAATTTTGCGTAAAGTTTCTCCTTACGGAGAGCTTCAAGTACTTCACGCAAGTGTCTCGCATGTTCAGTCTTGCTTCGCGAGTAGACTAGAATATCATCTATGAACACGATCACATATTTATCTAACATGGGTCGGCATACCCGGTTCATAAGATCCATAAACGCAGCCGGTGCGTTCGTCAATCCAAAGGACATGACTAAAAATTCATAATGCCCATATCGGGTTCTGAACGCGGTCTTTGGAATATCTTCTTCCCGTATTCTAACTTGATGATACCCCGAACGCAGGTCTATTTTAGAGAACCAACTCGCCCCTTGTAATTGATCAAAAAGATCATCAATTCTAGGTAAAGGGTAGCGGTTCTTCACGGTCAGCTTATTTAATTCTCTGTAATCGATGCACATGCGCATCGACCCGTCTTTCTTCTTAACAAATAAGACAGACGCTCCCCAAGGCGACACACTCAGGCGTATAAAGCCCTTATCTAGTAGATCTTGTAATTGTGTCATTAACTCCCGCATCTCGGTGGGAGCCAAAGCCTTCGCAACCGGTTTCGTACCCGGATTCAGTTCGATGCGAAACTCTATTTCTCGTTCGGGAGGGAGTCCCGGCAATTCCTCCGGAAAACATCAGGAAATTCGTTCACGACCTCAACATTTTCAAGCTTCGGGAGGCTTTGTCGAGCGTCTACTACATAAGCTAGGTATGCTCTACTCCCGTTAAGTACGTATTTAACGGCTTGAACAAGGGTGCACAATTTTGTTTCCACATTTCTCTCCCCTTGAATACTCATTTGCCTTCCACTTGGAGAGTGGACAAGCATTACCTTATTTTCACAATTAATCTCTACACGGTGTCGTGCCATCCAATCCATACCTACTATCATTTTGAATTCCCCTAAAACCATGTTTATACACCATACATTTTTCCACACCATATTGGTATATCTCGGTTTACTTGTCTTCTTTGCTTAAGTCTAACTGGGCTTAGTCTTCAATCTCCTTATGCCTTTATTAACCACCATTATCCTTTGACTCGTCCTCATGGTCATAACTCATAAGGAACAACTATGGCTTAACCCCTCGTCCTCATCTTCTTGCCTTTCCTAATAGTTAACATAAGCCATTTTATGCGTTTTTTATTTGACAAAGCTGCAACGTGACTAAAAAGAGAATTTCTATAAACTAGTTTTTTACTATTGCCGCGTTGCGCCGAACGTCTTTTGTTGTTTAGTCTGTGTTTACATATGTTTTGAAATCACTACGAGTGTGTTGCGTACCGAAACCGCTGAATAAAAAGGAAATATAAAAAAAACACTAAAAGATAACCAAAAGAAAATCAACCAAAAAAGTTGTATGATAATAATGTTGTTCGCATGAAACCTGTGGTCAGAGATGAGCAAATGATATTGGGTACCGGTACCGAATTTTCCAAACCGAAAAATCTTAAGTACCAATTCGGTACGACTTTTGGCGTTCCCGGTTCCGGTTCGCTACCGTTTTTTACCTTCATATTGTAAGGTCCGCTTATGTGACTAATAAAAATGGCAAGCTTAGGCACTAATATTTTGAACTTTCAATTTCGCCTAATCTTTTCACAAAATAAGGTAACGATAGATACTAATATCATTAATGCACAATTTTTAACAAAATTTGGGCATGACCCGTCCATAAGACGAGTGTATCCCTGTTTTAACCATCATCAAAACAAATAAGTCTACAACCCGTTCGACTAGACACGACTAAAAATGTAAGACCTCGAAAATTCACGTCCTGTAATGTGTTGACACGTGTCATATGTTTGAACGTGTGAAAGAATGTTCTTGAGGGACTAAAGTTGACAAACATGGAAAGTATGTGAATATACGAGTTCAAAATGTCAACAGTGAATAAATATATTGTACATTAACCCTACATGATGCTCATACCTTCAAACGAATAAATCATGGATCATACGAAGCTAAATATGAAAGAAAGTGAGAGATTACAAACTACAGGGGTTAAATGTGTCAACATGTTTAAGTTATACCTCTGAGTGACCTTTTGACAAACCCGAAGCTTTGTAACGGTTAATTATGCTCACTAGAATGCACGATATAAATTTCATAAAGTTTCGTTATCGTATGAGAAAGTTATGATCAAATTCGTATGCGAGGGGTTAAAGCGTTAACGTTAAAAGTTATGACTTTTCGGGTAATAACAAAGTGATCAAGGACCAAATAAAGTGGATATAAGTCCTAAAGCCCTTGTAGGTAAATATGGAGGGCTCAAAATGCAAGTAATAATGTTGGTTGACCCTTCGGAAGGGCCAAGAGACAAGTATGCAACAAATGGAAAATGTGAGATCTGAACACAAGGCCCATACGGGCCACGTAAGACCCATCAACACCCTTACGCGGGCCGCCTGGCCCGTCCAGATACAGAAAGTTTGGACAGCATCCGTTTTTCATGCATAAACCGACTTTAATCGATTTTCCTCATATATGGGCGACCCCTAAGTGACTCCTAGAACCTTAGGGACATGTGTTATTGATCAGGAACCATTGGTAGTGTTGTGTGTCAACAATCCATGGTGATTAAAGCACTATAAAAAGGCCAAGGTTGCAACCATTTTTCTCACACCTTCCATCTGCACTTTGGATCATTTCTGGAGCTCAAGACTTCTCTCTAAGCTTCACAAATCGTGCATAGGACTTCAGTAAGTTTGCTTATCCTTCCTTAGTAAAGTTTTTGCTTAGTTTTAGCTTAAAAGTCAAACCGTCGTAATTAACAGTTGACTTAGCGATTAATCACTAATGGTCCAGTGATTAGTCGAATTGAAAGTAGTTATAAGTTGGTAATTATGTGGGTAATAAACCCTTAAAAGGGTTCCCCCTGATTCCCACTCTAACTAGGTCAAATGTCGGGTCAAACTTGTTATTAAAAAGTCAACAAGATACTTAATTTTCAATTTATGCATAATTAGCAATGTAGAACACATACAACCTGTTTGATCATTATTATAACTTGGTAATTAGTGTAAGAACATGTCTAAGCATGTTCAACCCGACAATTTTCTGTTTAGACCCGGTTCGGAACCGAAAGTCGCATAGTTTGACTTTTGCTTTGACTTTCAGTTCTGACCAGTTTAGGCATGTTTTAGAAATGCCTTAGAGCTTTAATTGGACCAGGTTACATGCTAGTATAACCCTCTGTGATTATACACCATGGTTCATTAGTTAACCAATTAATATGCATGATTCCGTTAATTGCTCATATGTTGACCATTATGCCCTTTTCACCTTAAAACGTGATTTTTGAAAATGTAAAAGAGTAGAAACCTTAGTTACTGAATTATAAACTTGCACCCAAAATTTGACATTAGTTTGAGGTGTAGACTAAGAGTTATGCTCATTAGCGTAATTAGAAAGCTTTTTGTTAATTAAACGGCGTAATTGGCATATGGCCTATTTAAACCCACTTTTTGATATCAAACTTATTACCCACTGATGTAATATATTATTTTGGGATTTTTGAAGATTTTTAATTAATTTTAGGCTGAGCATAACTTATAGTCATAGGCTTAATCCGGTAATTGTCGGTTTTGCCCTTACGGGCTATAAAATGAGTTTTACATATCTAATCGACTTCAAACCTTTTGCTACTGATTAGATATGATAAATAAATTATTTTAAGCCTTCTGGAATAATAAAAATATCAGCTTTATGTATAGAACCCGGAAATGGCTTCTAATCGCCTTTTTAAGCGTTTTTAACGCATAGTATGTACTAGAACTATTTTAAACATACAAGGGTTGATACATACTGATATTTTAGGTAAATTATAATATTTTAACAATAAGCAAAAGTTGTTAAACTCAGACTTCAGTTTTGAGCTTTTCGGCTTATGTGAAATTACCAAAATGCCCCTACGGTGCATAGTTTGGTTATAATTGATAAATTTCACATATATACTCTACCCTACTGTTATAACTTAGTAAAATAAGTATTTTTGCTGATATTAGCAGACATGTAACTCAGGTTAATACTTAAACTCTTTTATAACCTTGTAAATGACCAAACTACCCCTACGGGGCATAGTTTGTGTTTAAATTCGTTTCGGGCATAATAAAAGACATCTTACTGATGTCACAACATACTTGAAGCATATTAACTTAGGAAACCTGTATATGGCTCTTACGGATACCCGTTACGCTTATTACGCGTTCGGTTCGGTTTATGTAACTAGTTTACATAAATTAGCCGAAACGGGTCAAACCTTATCGGTTTTATCTCAAAATCCAGAATGTGTATGAAATACCCATATTAAGCAAGTCTTCAAACTTTTCGGGTCTAAATCACATTCTATTCCGGTCTTCGCTTAATCGTGCGTACGAACCGTATCTTTGAAACTAGTCGGTCTAAGCTTAGGCTTAATTAAAGACCTGTTAGGATTCTAATAGGTTATTATAAACCTTCGTTCCAGAATAGGAGGACCAATAAAAGCTACTTGCATTTTCTTATTGTGATTATTACTTTGCTCAGGTAAATACTTTTAACTTATTTTCCCTATACGGGCTTGGGTTACGGTATATAAAATACCGCGTGGTCGGGCATTAAATCTTCCATCGTTTGGTGGTTAATTGAATAATTTGATCGGCCCGTTTAAATATGTTTTGTTTACTTAAAGCCTTTGGGGGGTTAATGACCATGTCACGGATATCCCTGGCATCATTTTACGAAATGGCCACGACTTAAGCGCGGGGTGTAGGCGTACACCCGTCAGTGTATAAAAGAATAATGTGGTGTGTCTATTGATCTTTAACCCGGACACGATCCGGGCTACTGAACGCATAAGGAACATGTAATTCTTTTACAAGATTATATATTTAAATAATTATCCCAAGTTATAAAATGTTTATGCCACGTGCATCCAAATCAATTTTTAATCATTTTTAAAATGAGTCAGTTGATTGTATTTACCAGTGTAAACTGACGTATTTTCCCAAAAAGATTAAATGCAGGTACTAAGCGTAATAGGCTGGATTTTCTCCTTAGCATCAATAAAGAGTCTCGCAAGCTTAAGATGCCTAACGTCTGTTGAACTACTGTTTCCATTTTATTTTCGATCCATCTGTGGATAAACAATCGACTGTTGTGATACTTGATATTACAATATTATATTCGGTTGAATTATATCTTTCATTTGCTTCCGCTGTGCATATTAAATATTGTGTTGTTTGACTATTATGTTGCCAACCACGTCACGATACTCCCCACCGGGCCCACCGGTGACACGTGGAATCCGGGGTGTGACAAAAAACCATAACATCAAGTGTTAAAAAGTATAACCACTAACAAGGTTATACAAAACAAGCATTTTGACCCAAAACATTAATACGAAATAGCGGAAGCGCTTGATGGTCATAATGTGTGCATGTGCTCGCTCCAAATTGCCAAGTCGCCTAAGTTGAGGATTTACCTACATTCAACATAAACAAATAAGTTAGTATTTATCACGGTTTTGCATCATTCCATTACATTACTAACCGTTAAACGGTTCATTACTTGCTTGCTTCATAATAGAGACTAAATATACCTTTCTTAACATTCCCGCTAATAACGGATACTTGTATCTTTAAAATATCTTTCATTCGATTCATTCATGACGAACAATCATATTCTTTACATTCTTACACTTACATTCCAATCCGAGAAGACGGATCAAGTAGACTTACATTCGTTACATACTTAACGTCCCATACCCGGTTCGCTAGAAGGAACCGGTATGATACATTATCTTTCGTAATTTATTCATTCCTCATGACCCGTTTATTGTGACAACTCGTATTTCCAAACCTATCTTTGTACCTTGAAGTAACGTATGTGTACGATATGTGATTTTTATGAAAGTGAATGTTTATGTGAATGTTATGTTAATACGTGCTTATGTAATGTATTTATGTATATCAATGGCTCAAACGCACAACACTCACTCGATTGCACAAGCCCATTTGGGCTACACCTTGTATTCGGATCAATGGGCAGCCCAGTGAGGGTTCGGCCCACTCTTTCTCTTTGTCGCATAACACTAGGAGATAGGGTATACTCCTCATTTGTTTGCTAAACACTTTACACACAAACCCTAGCTCTCCTCTCTCTCTCCCTCACGAAACCGAAGGCAGCCAAACATTCTCTTCATCGAAGATCTTTGTGTTCGGATCAATCCCCTACCCTCTTCTTTAATCGGTTAGTGTTCATGTCATGTGTTTATTCGATTGATGTTTATTTGATGATGAATTGTGATGTTGGTATGAATAATATATGATTGATCATGAATATATGTAATCGGCCATATACATGTTTAGATCCGAATGATTTGATGTTGTGCTAGTATGATTTGGAATTGATGATGATGAAAGAAAAACCGAATGCTTGTTAAATCGGCTGTAACATGTTTCGAATGATTAATATATTGTTATAGTTATGAATGTTGCTAATCGAAATTATGAAGCATGTTGATATGATTGGTGTTATGATTATGGTTCGTGTATTGATTATGTTATTCGTTAGTGTTCATATGAATTGGATGATGTAAAAACACTAGTTGGATCGAATATGTTATGACTGGAAAATGATATTGTTGTTAATTGATAAATCACGAAAAATAAGGAAAACTGTTAATTGGGTCAAACAAATTTGGGAGTGGTAAAGGATTTGCATGAAATTAGGGAAGTATAACTGATCACCCAAGTCTCTCAATCGTACAAGAGACTCTGGTCGCACAAGACACCTTAATCGCACAAGCAGACCAGTCGCACAAGCTGATCGGGTTGCACAAGAGGACCTGATCGCACAAGCGGTCCCTAGTCGCACAAGGACCCTTGGGTCGCACAAGAATTGTTGGTCTGTTGTATTTGGGCCGTATGTTATGGGCTGGGTAACAAGGCCGTTGGGTCGCACAAGATGTATGTTTATTTAACTGGTTGGGCCGGTTGTTATGTTGGGCTGGGCTGGTAAACGGATCGTACAAGAGGTCCGGATCACACAAACGTAGACTTATTTGACTTGATCCGTGTCCATGTTGATTGTTTTGTTGAGTACTTTGGTTTTGGGCCGGGTATTAGTGGGCTTCAATAGATGACTCACACAAGGTCACTAATCTTGTGCGAGCCCAATCTTGTAATCACATAAGTGGAATATGTTATAACTGTTGGACGTGATAAAGTGTGATTACCATGATCCGTGTGTGTTCCTTATATGCTATCTTATGTGAGACTTATGTGCTTTACTTGAACCAAAACCTGACTTGTATGGTAACCATGTTAGGACGTGGTTGACCACTAGCTGCTAGACTTGACCTTTCTGTGTATCTGCCGAGCAAACCAAGGTGAGTTCACACTAGCCAAGGCATGGGATTCCCAGGGGTTGGGAATGGGACTGGATAATTACTTATACAACTATTGAACTAATTACTACTGTCCTCGGGTTGAAGGGCACGTACGTAAAACCTACATACAGTTATACTTACTACTGTCCTCGGATTGAAGGGCACGTACGTAAAGCCTACGTACACGATCTTAAGACCATCACCTCTATCAAAGGAAGTCCCTCAATTATCGACTTAATCGCCGAGGCCTAGGGCGAGCGGGTCATTAGTTAATAGCGCTATTAGGTTTAACAAACCTCACACCGTGCCAGTCGGACGGGCGTGTACTAATGGACTATGGGCAAAGGGTCAATGCTGATAGACATTGACTTAGGGCACCTCTTACATTTTCGTAGCAGTCGATACGCGTGGTCTTGTAACACATGGGAAGCCCCCACTAATCATCGCACACATGCCTGGATTGGCCGCGATAAGGATAAATATGATACATGGTTTACAAAACGAACATACGATTTACGAAATGAATACTTTAACCAAACAACCAACTGTGAACTCGCTCAACTTTGTTGTTGATTCGTTGCTACATGCCTTGCAGGTCATTAGGTACCCATGGAGCTTGCACAGGGAGGAACGGTCGTTGTGGGACATGGCGATGTGTGCCATGCTTTAAACATTACTTTATTTCATATTAATTACTTGCTATGGGTTTTACAAATTATGCTTCCGCTAACACTTAACTATGCTTTGGTTTTTGAACACCTTTCATAATTGGTTGGTTGAATTATGTTTACTTACATGCTTGTTCAATATGATTGGTGGCTTGATCCTGGTCAGTCACGCCTCCAAGCGGTGATACTCCGCGTGCGGATTTTTGGGGGTGTGACAGATTGGTATCAGAGCCATTGGTTATAGAGAACTTGGTTTTAATAAAGGAAAACATTTTTGTTAAAACCAGACTATAACCTGTACAGTGCTCTACGATCCACAACGACGCTTCACTCCACGTACAAGGCTCAACAATCTAGGTGATATAGTTTATGCTTACATTGCCTACTTGCTAGACTATATAGAACTCTGCTCATGATATGCTTAGTCAGTATAACTACTGTTGCTTGAACACATGTGTGCTTACTCTCTTCTGTCATCGCACTTTCGCGAACCTCTCTCACACCTGTTTCTCTTGATATGAAGATCATGTCTGGACGCATTAACATGACACAAGCCCAGTTGACGGCTCTGATTAACGAACAGGTTGCTGCGGCACTTGCAGCCGCACAAGCAGGAGGTATATCCTGCAGTTTAAACTCATTCTAGGATCTTTAGGTCCTACACTTGTGAACCTACTCTTGTGTTAAACCCTGTCCCTTCTTATACCCACTACAGGTCAACATGCTCAGCCACCTGTGTGCACCTTCAAAACTTTCATGGACTGCCGACCCACTACTTTTAGTGGCACTGAAGGAGCAGTAGGTCTCCTCCACTGGTTTGAGAAACTAGAATCTGTGTTCGAAATGTGTGAATGCCCTGAGGCACGCAGGGTGAAATATGCTACCGGCACTCTCGAGGGTTTAGCCCTCACATGGTGGAACGCTCAGGTCCAAATGCTGGGGTTGATTGCTGCTAACGCTACCCCATGGAACAATTTTAAAGAGATGATCAAGGAGGAATACTGCAGTCGTGACGACATTCATAAGCTGGAAGTCGAGTTCTTCAACCTCAAGATGACGGGGTCAGAAATTGAGGCGTTTACAAAGAGATCTAATGAGCTTGCATTACTGTGTCCTACTATGGTGGACCCTCCAATTAAGCGTATCGAACTTTATCTCAAGGGTCTAGTGCCAGAGATCCAAAGTCATGTGACTTCAGCAAACCTCGCCACCTACCAGCAGGTTGTTCAGTTGGCTCACCGTCTCACTAATCAGGCGGTGGAGCAGAACAGGTTACCAAAACGTATTAGTGCTACAGCTACCTCTGAAACTCCCAGTGACAACAAACGTAAATGGGATGGAGCTTCAAGCAGAGGTTCGACTTCTGTTCAGTCCCAGTCCCAACAAAGAAGAACTGAAGATTTTAAGAGCCTTGGTCAGCAATCTTCTGGTAGCCAAGGGCAGAGTGGTTATCGAGGGAACCTTCCAAAGTGCAACAGATGCAACAAACATCATAGCAGTCAGTGCAACAAGGTTCGTTGCCAGAGGTGTCTCAAGATGGGTCACGAAGCTAAAGATTGTAGGAGCTTACGACCTGCGAATCAGAACCAGCGACAACAACCACCAGCCCCACAAGATTATCAACAGCAACAACGAGACAACAAAGGGTGCTTTCAGTGTGGAGCTGAAGGCCACTTCAAGAGAGATTGTCCCCAGCTGAACAGGAACCCTAATAACAACAACAACAATCACAACAAACAGGGGAATGGGAACAACGGGGGTAATAATGACAATGGTGCAAGGGGTCGTGTATTCGTTATTGGCCAGGGAGAGGCGAGGAATGATCCCAATGTTGTAACGGGTAAGTTCCTTCTCGACGACTTTTACGTTACTGTCTTATTTGATTCGGGTGCTGATGCTAGTTATGTGTCCCTAAAAGTTAGTCAACTGCTTAAGCGTACCCCAACACCTTTGAACCCCAAACACGCTGTAGAATTAGCTAATGGTAAAAGTATAGAGGTCACTCACGTAGTCAAAGGTTGTAATCTCGTTCTTGCTGATCACACTTTCCCGATCGACCTCCTTCCTATCACTCTGGGTAGTTTCGACGTTGTCATAGGGATGGACTGGTTATCCCAACACCAAGCAGAGATTCTTTGCACCGAAAAGGTTGTCCGTATTCCTCGCCTAGGCGATGAACCTCTCATGATTCGTGGCGACAAGAGTGGTGCTGTTGTGAGCATCATCTATTTCCTTAAGGCTCAGAAGTGCTTGAGGAAGGGTCACACTGCTATTCTGGCTCTAGTTACTTACACCTCGAAGAAAGAGAAGAAGATAGAAGATTTTCCAATTGTACGCGACTATCCTGAGGTATTTCCTGAGGAACTACCTGGCCTCCCGCCTCATCGCCATGTCGAGTTTCAAGTCGAGCTAGCTCCTGGAGCAGCACCCATAGCTCGTGCACCGTATCGCTTAGCTCCATCAGAGTTGAAAGAGCTATCTACGCAACTACAAGAACTCTTAGATAAGGGCTTTATTTGTCCTAGCTCATCGCCCTGGGGAGCTCCAGTGCTATTCGTGAAGAAGAAAGACGGTACGTTCAGAATGTGCATCGACTACCGCGAACTGAACAAGGTGACTGTGAAGAATCGCTATACCCTTCCACGCATTGACGACTTGTTCGACTAGCTGCAAGGGTCGAGCTACTATTCAAAGATTGATTTGAGATCAGGATATCACCAGCTGAGAGTCCGAGAAGAGGACGTCTCCAAAACAGCCTTTAGAACTCGATATGGACACTATGAGTTTTTGGTCATGCCTTTTGGGCTGACAAACGCACCTGCGGTTTTCATGGATCTCATGAATCGAGTGTGCAAACCTTACCTGGACAAGTTCGTCATAGTTTTCATTGACGACATTCTCATCTACTCGAAGAGTCAGGAGGAACACGAGCAGCATCTACGACTCATTTTAGAACTTCTTCGAACAGAACAGCTGTACGCCAAGTTTTCAAAATGTGACTTCTGGCTTCGTGAAGTCCATTTCTTAGGCCATGTGGTAAACAAGGATGGGATTCACGTTGATCCATCCAAGGTAGAGTCGATCAAGAGCTGGCCTGCACCTCGTATGCCAACGGAAATTCGCCAATTTTTGGGCTTGGCAGGTTACTACAGAAGGTTTATTAAGGATTTTTCCAAGATTGCACAGCCTCTCACCTCACTAACACAGAAAGGCGTTGTTTATCGATGGGGAAATACACAGGAGTTAGCGTTTCAACACTTAAAGGATAGACTTTGCAGTGCACCTATCCTTTCATTGCCAGAGGGCACAGACGACTTCGTGGTCTACTGCGATGCATCAATTCAGGGTCTTGGTTGTGTATTGATGCAGCGGGATAAAGTTATAGCCTACGCCTCACGCCAACTCAAAATTCATGAAAAGAACTACACTACACATGATCTAGAGCTGGGAGCGGTTGTTTTTGCACTTAAGATATGGAGACACTACCTGTATGGTACCAAATGTGCTATCTACACTGATCACAGGAGCCTCGAGCATATCTTCAAACAGAAGGAACTCAATATGCGACAGCGACGATGGGTCGAACTACTGAATGACTACGAATGCTCGATCAGGTACCACCCGGGCAAAACCAATGTTGTGGCTGACGCCCTCAGTCGAAAGGACACTGCGCCTAAGCGCGTACGAGCTCTACAACTCACAATACAGTCTAGTCTTCCCTCTCAAATACGAGATGCTCAGATAGAAGCATTGAAACCAGAGAACGTCAGGGCTGAAGCCCTACGCGGCTCAAGGCAACGCTTAGAACAGAAGGAAGACGGTGCTTACTATGTAACAGGACGCATATGGGTCCCACTTTATGGCAACCTACGAGAGCTTGTGATGGATGAGGCACACAAGTCTCGCTACTCAGTACATCCTGGTTCGGATAAGATGTACCATGATATCAAAACGACATATTGGTGGCCTAGCATGAAGGCCCACATAGCAACGTACGTTAGCAAATGCTTGACTTGTGCGAGAGTAAAGGCGGAATACCAGAAACCTTCAGGCCCACTTCAACAACCAGAGATACCACAATGGAAATGGGAGCAAATTTCCATGGATTTTGTTACTGGCCTGCCTAGATCTCAACGGGGTAACGATACTATTTCGGTGATCGTGGATCGACTCACAAAGTCTGCTCACTTCTTGGCTATCAAGGAAACGGATAAGTTCTCCACACTAGCAGACGTATATCTTAAGGAAGTTGTCTCGAGGCACGGGGTGCCCACCTCTATTATCTCGGATCGAGATGCACGTTTTACATCAGAACTGTGGCAAGCAATGCACAAGTCTTTTGGCTCAAGATTAGATATGAGTACAGCCTATCACCCGCAAACGGATGGGCAGTCGGAACGTACCATCCAGACTCTAGAAGACATGCTTAGGGCATGTGTGATTGACTTTGGCAACGGCTGGGAAAAGCATCTGCCACTTGTGGAATTTTCGTACAACAATAGCTACCACACCAGCATTAAAGCTGCTCCGTTTGAGGCATTGTACGGGCGTAAATACCGGTCACCTCTTTGTTGGGCAGAGGTGGGGGATAGTCAGATTACTGGTCCAGAACATGTGGTTGACACAACAGAGAAAATTGCTCAGATACGACAACGAATGGCGGCGGCTCGTGACCGTCAGAAAGTCTACGCCGATAAGGGCAGAAAACCACTAGAGCTCCAGGTTGGGGAGCGAGTACTACTCAAGGTTTCACCCTGGAAGGGTGTGGTTCGTTTTGGTAAACGAGGCAAACTTAACCCACGATACGTTGGACCTTTCGAAGTCATTGAGAAGATAGGCAAGGTGGCTTACAGACTGAACTTACCAGCGGAACTCAGTGCAGTTCACAACGTTTTCCATGTGTCAAATCTAAAGAAGTGTCTGTCAGATGAGACCCACGTAGTTCCTTTGAAGGAGCTCACTATCGACGAGCAGTTGCGATTCGTCGAGGAACCTGTTGAAATCACGGACCGGGATGTTAAGGTCCTCAAGCGTACTAGAATACCTCTCGTTCGAGTTCTTTGGAACTCACGTCGCGGCCCAGAGTTCACCTGGGAATGCGAAGATCAGATGAAACAAAAGTATCCCCAGTTATTCGCACACGGTACAACCACTACTGAGGCTGAAGCTACGGAATTTCGGGACGAAATTCCAGATCAACGGGGGGGAGGATGTGACACCCCAGGAAAACCAGGAAAACCATGCAACTTAACTAGCTTCCTCAGTGAGTACGTGCTAAATTTCGGGACGAAATTTCTTTCAACTTGGGGATAATGTGACAACTCGTATTTCCAAACCTATCTTTGTACCTTGAAGTAACGTATGTGTACGATATGTGATTTTTATGAAAGTGAATGTTTATGTGAATGTTATGTTAATACGTGCTTGTGTAATGTATGTATGTATATCAATGGCTCAAACGCACAACACTCACTCGATCGCACAAGCCTATTTGGGCTACACCTTGTATTCGGATCAATGGGCAGCCCAGTGAGGGTTCGGCCCACTCTTTCTCTTTGTCGCATAACTCTAGGAGATAGGGTATACTCCTCATTTGTTTGCTAAACACTTTACACACAAACCCTAGCTCTCCTCTCTCTCTCCCTCACGAAACCGAAGGCAGCCAAACATTCTCTTCATCGAAGATCTTTGTGTTCGGATCAATCCCCTACCCTCTTCTTTAATCGGTTAGTGTTCATGTCATGTGTTTATTCGATTGATGTTTATTTGATGATGAATTGTGATGTTGGTATGAATAATATATGATTGATCATGAATATATGTAATCGGCCATATACATGTTTAGATCCGAATGATTTGATGTTGTGCTAGTATGATTTGGAATTGATGATGATGAAAGAAAAACCGAATGCTTGTTAAATCGGCTGTAACATGTTTCGAATGATTAATATATTGTTATAGTTATGAATGTTGCTAATCGAAATTATGAAGCATGTTGATATGATTAGTGTTATGATTATGGTTCGTGTATTGATTATGTTATTCGTTAGTGTTCATATGAATTGGATGATGTAAAAAACACTAGTTGGATCGAATATGTTATGACTGGAAAATGATATTGTTGTTAATTGATAAATCACGAAAAATAAGGAAAACTGTTAATTGGGTCAAACAAATTTGGGAGTGGTAAAGGATTTGCATGAAATTAGGGAAGTATAACTGATCACCCAAGTCTCTCAATCGTACAAGAGACTCTGGTCGCACAAGACACCTTAATCGCACAAGCAGACCAGTTGCACAAGCTGATCGGGTTGCACAAGAGGACCTGATCGCACAAGCGGTCCCTAGTCGCACAAGGACCCTTGGGTCGCACAAGAATTGTTGGTCTGTTGTATTTGGGCCGTATGTTATGGGCTGGGTAACAAGGCTGTTGGGTCGCACAAGATGTATGTTTATTTAACTGGTTGGGCCGGTTGTTATGTTGGGCTGGGCTGGTAAACGGATCGTACAAGAGGTCCGGATCGCACAAACGTAGACTTATTTGACTTGATCCGTGTCCATGTTGATTGTTTTGTTGAGTACTTTGGTTTTGGGCCGGGTATTAGTGGGCTTCAATAGATGACTCACACAAGTTCACTAATCTTGTGCGAGCCCAATCTTGTAATCACATAAGTGGAATATGTTATAACTGTTGGACGTGATAAAGTGTGATTACCATGATCCGTGTGTGTTCCTTATATGCTATCTTATGTGAGACTTATGTGCTTTACTTGAACCAAAACCTGACTTGTATGGTAACCATGTTAGGACGTGGTTGACCACTAGCTGCTAGACTTGACCTTTCTGTGTATCTGCCGAGCAAACCAAGGTGAGTTCACACTAGCCAAGGCATGGGATTCCCAGGGGTTGGGAATGGGACTGGATAATTACTTATACAACTATTGAACTAATTACTACTGTCCTCGGGTTGAAGGGCACGTACGTAAAACCTACGTACAGTTATACTTACTACTGTCCTCGGATTGAAGGGCACGTACGTAAAGCCTACGTACACGATCTTAAGACCATCACCTCTATCAAAGGAAGTCCCTCAATTATCGACTTAATCGCCGAGGCCTAGGGCGAGCGGGTCATTAGTTAATAGCGCTATTAGGTTTAACAAACCTCACACCGTTCCAGTCGGACGGGCGTGTACTAATGGACTATGGGCAAAGGGTCAATGCTGATAGACATTGACTTAGGGCACCTCTTACATTTTTGTAGCAGTCGATACGCGTGGTCTTGTAACACATGGGAAGCCCCCACTAATCATCGCACACATGCCTGGATTGGCCGCGATAAGGATAAATATGATACATGGTTTACAAAACGAACATACGATTTACGAAATGAATACTTTAACCAAACAACCAACTGTGAACTCGCTCAACTTTGTTGTTGATTCGTTGCTACATGCCTTGCAGGTCATTAGGTACCCATGGAGCTTGCACAGGGAGGAACGGTCGTTGTGGGACATGGCGATGTGTGCCATGCTTTAAACATTACTTTATTTCATATTAATTACTTGCTATGGGTTTTACAAATTATGCTTCCGCTAACACTTAACTATGCTTTGGTTTTTGAACACCTTTCATAATTGGTTGGTTGAATTATGTTTACTTACATGCTTGTTCAATATGATTGGTGGCTTGATCCTGGTCAGTCACGCCTCCAAGCGGTGATACTCCGCGTGCGGATTTTTGGGGGTGTGACATTTATGACGGATCTTACTTTTACTTTCAAACAACTATAGATTCAATTATCACAATTTATCATAACGACACAAATAACTGGGATTAGCATACATATAACATCATAATGGATATATGGTGTACACGAACGTACCTCGGTCTTGTGAGTCTCCCGTTTTCTTAGTGTTTGAGCCTTCTTCTTTCACACCTACATTAAACGCATTCATTCATTTAGCCCAGCACTTTCATTCCATTATTTACATAAATTTCTCATTTTCAAGTGACGAACATTATCACTAATTTTCAGAATTTCACACATTTATTCTCTTAAGCATTTCATCAAACACTTGGTGTGTGTCACATTAATTAAGCATATTGTACAAGTATTCAAAGCATGACTTTACTAGTTCCTCTTATATATCATCAATAATCAATCATGTTCATACAATTCTTTTATTCTACATCAATTTATCTAGCATTCATGTATTACAAGCAAGATCATATATCAAGATTACTCATAATTACTTCTACTTGATCATTCTTTTCATGCTACTTTTTCATCAAGTGGTTTTATACAATTATCTTTCAATTGACTTAAAATCACACATGATTTCAACCCTAGGGAGCAACCCTAACATCCAATTTACACAAATCATACCACAAACTCATGATTGGGTTGAAACCCTTTTTCTACAATTCACCAAATCAATAAATTCGACTTACCACTTCACTATGTATGCTTAGATGATCGAAAATTTTGAGACATGCAACTGATTATCTCTGAATTTCGTTGTCAATTGTTTGAATTTAGCAAGAACAAGGGTTCCCCCTTGTTCCCCTCTGCTCTGATCGAACCCAGCACCCCCAGGGGGTGAAATTTTGGGTTTTTATTTCTTTAATCCCCTCATTACTTTAAATTTTCACAAATGCCCCTTTTTGTTTACTTCTTTTATACAACTTGCTCACAACTCATTTTATTACTAGTACTTATAACATTTTCCATTAACTATATTAAATCTTTAATTTATTTAACTCATGTGTCTTATAAATCTTTTTGGGATGTTACAAGTCTACCCCCCTTAAAAGAGGTTTCGTCCCCGAAACCTGGGCACATAACAAATTCAAACATTTACATACCAAAGATAAAAGGGTAGTGCTTCCTCATTTCATCTTCCGCTTCCCATGTAAGTTCCGACCCCTTTCGGTGTTGCCATTGAAGCAACACTTGTCTAACGGCTTTGTTGCGAAGATTCTTCACCTTAACGTCTTTAATGGCTATTGGTCTTTCAACATAATTTAACCCCTCGTCCAACTCGATGTCATCGAAAGGCACTAATGCGGATTCATCCTCAAGACATTTTCTCAACTGCGATACATGGAAGGTATTGTGGATCCCGTCTAGTGTAGACGGTAATTCTAATCGATATGCAACCTTTCCAACTCGAGCCAAGATTTTAAACGGTCCAATATAACGAGGGCCTAACTTACCCCGTTTGCGGAAACGGATTACTCTCCGACTTGAAATTCAATAGGACGCCTCCTCTTGTCCGCATAAGCTTTTTGCCGATCATGGGCTGCTTTCAGTCGGGCTCTAATCAAATCAATATTTTCATTCGTCACTGCTATTAAATCACTTGGCGCAAGTTCTCTCTGTCCAACTTCACCCCAACACACAGGAGTTCTACATTTCCTCCCGTATAATAGTTCATAGGGGGCCATTTAAATACCACTTTCACCTTGTTTATGCATCATTTCCCTTTCATTTCTCATTATTTACATCCACGAATATGATTAACCTCTGTTCCACAATAAGGGATTCAAGTTCGAGTACTACTCTCTAGGCCATCTATCTTTATCCTTCGTCGAGTTCGCCAAATTTATTTGTGTTCGTGAACCGTTCGCGAACACGCTCATTTCCTTAATGAACGAACACGAACATAAAATCTCGTTCGGTAAGTGTTCATGAACCGTTCGTGAACACAATTATTTCCTTAACGAACGAACACGAACAAGGCCTTGTTCGTGTTCGCTCGGTTCGTTTACAGCCTACCTGGCACTATTCCCTCATCTTGTAAATGTATATGTAGTAAATACACATGCATGCGAGTTCAAATAAACTTGTTTTGATGAAAATTATTGGTTGAACTGATAACTATGTTATCGGAAAACGACAAACCAAAACGGTAACGGTCAGGCTAGTTGGGTTGGTCAGTGACTCGGAGTTGCCGGTTTTAATGGTTTGAAGGTTTGAACTAGTTTTTTAATCGTTTGTTCTTATTAAATTGTTTAAAATGATAGAAAAAAACGGTACATAACTATACATATATTAAAATTAAATTAAAATACTATAAATAAGCAACATGTTTGTGCTTATAGTTTATGTACCCTTGGTTTTGAGAGTTTTACAAAAAAAAAAAAAGATTTTTCCTTTCTAACTATAAAGTTCAATCTTTGATAATTTAACCCATTTAATTAATTTGATTTTTCACTTCTAATTCAATTGTTTTCATCTTTTGCACTTTTAACCCCTTTGATTTTTTACTTTTAACCCAAAGTTTTTCATCTTTTACAATTTGACCACAATACTTTTTTACTTTCAACTTTCGTCCCTTATACTTTTCATCTTTCGCAAATTTTCCGTTTAACGTTTCGTTCTAAATTTTTTGAGTTAACACGCCGCAACGTGCGTGTGGGGTTCAACATTTTTTTCATCTATTTTTCCCCGTATGACAGGTCCGTCTCAACGCGTCTATTTTTTCCCGTTTGATAGATCTGTTTCAATGCATGGGTAAGAAATCGACTTAGTTATTCTTTGTCTATGTTTTACTTACAGGCTCACGGTCATGTAAGAAGCATTTGCCTTTCACCTAATATGATATATAACAAACGAATCCCCTGTCACATTACGGCGAATGGTAATCTATACTATCTATTAAAGGAGCTTAGAGGCTGACCTCACTTTGCTTACGTGTCAGCCTCTCAGCCATGCCACATTGCCCATGCTTATGTCATAATTCCTTTTTTTTATATATTATTTGTTATGATAAATATAATTTTCTAAATTCAAATCACCATTTTGGAATCCGAAAAAATGGGCGGTACTTTGATTAGTTTTGATTTTGAAATTTAAATTACTCTGCACAAATGTCTGAACCATAATTTCCACCTCCTCTTCTCTTTCTCTCTCTCAAATTCCATCAGATCTGGATCTGCCCCTTCTCTCGATTCAACTTAAATCAAAGAAGAAAAATCATGCCATGGATTGAAGAGGTTCCTGCAAACTGAAGGTTTAATCCTTTGTTCTTAATTTCGCATTTTCATCTCCCCCAATTGTTTCTCGATCCGATTATCAGGTAAGTTCTTCATACTTTTCTTAATTTCTAGATACTTAAAACATCAATCTCTACTTTCTATTGTGTTTGCTATCTGGATTTTTAATTTCGTCTTGAACTATAAAGTGATTGGAGGTTTAGGGTTTTAGTTCGATGTTTAACGATCGAGGAATCAAATCGTTAGTGTGTTTGGAGTCTCAAAGTGGAATCAAAATCTTCATCTTCATCTTCCAACTTGATACAAAACCGTAGGTCTGGGATCTAGGTTTGTTCTTCGTCTACCATTTCAGTATTCTTTACATGGTTCTCTCTCACAATTTGCAGGAATTGACCCCTGTCGGAAGGTAGTAGGTAACCGGGTGTTGTCGATTTGCAAGGATTTGGCTCATGTTAATTTTGATTAATTCCATGGATTTTGATTTTTGAGGGCTTCCTCTTGAAGTTGAAGTGGAAATCCCCTTTTTTGTTCAAAATGCCAGGTGATGCTTTTGTTTGGTTTTTAATTGATTTTTTGTTTTCATTTATGGATACAAATACTAAAAAACAATTAACCAAATTTCTAACCCTAACCCTACTTGCAGAATGATCTAATCTTAACAGGTAGCATCTTATAATAGGAAAGCTTCTATAACACGAAAAAAGAAAGCCTCAATAGCACTTTGTGTTTCGCTCAGAACAGGTAGCATCTTATAACATTTGTTAACGATTGCATATGAAGCAGTTCCAAAAGTATGTAATTAAGCTTTTTTTTTCAATGATATGTGAGTGAAACAGCTGGAAATTTGTAATTAAGCTTTGTACAGCATGTTTGGGATTAATTTCAGTCAAAAAGTAATTTCAGTCATCATTTGGTGAAAATAGGTTTTAAAAATTTTGAATTGATTATTGAAATTGCATACTTTTTAGTCGGATTTGGGTTAACACAGAATACTTAGTAGCTTTATGGTGACTTTTGGGTTAACACCGAATTCCAATTCAAATTCAAAAACGTCAACACAAACAACCTATTACCTATGCGAATAACCGGAAGTTCTATTTATGAGTAAACGGGTCTAATTCCGTGCCTCATATTTCTATGAAGATACAATAAGCTTATTAACCCTTTGTTTTAGATAGACTTTACTTTGATTGCATGGTGATTGAAGATTTTGGTAAATAGTTTGGATTCTTGACTGTTAATCACCGACTTTAACTGCTATAATTCAATTTCAAAGGAATTCTTCACAGTTGTTAGTTGTTTAGCTGATTGAATTTTTATTCTTCTTGCAGGAGTAGGACTAGAATCTAGCGAATCACCAAAGGTTTACGAGACTCGGTTAAATCAAAGGTAGAGTTACCGTTTATTTATTTATTAAGATAAGATTTTGGCAAGTGGATTGTGTTGTTGAATGTTAATGAGACTATGAGACTACTAGGCCTGTCCTTTTTATCCGAAACCTGCTCGGAATTCGAAGCCACCCCAATTCGAATTAACCCGAATTCAATGAACCCGTATCCGATACTAAATAGTACCACACATTCACGACACTTCACTGTTGTAGCTTCCGAGTCCCCTAAATTATTCCAGGTTCACTTAAGTTAATTAATCTTCTCTATATTAGTGGAGTTTAGTTAAGTGTTAATATCATCGTCTTTCTGAAATATACTACAATCTAAGCATCAAAGAACTGGTCAAACTGAAAGAAGTTAGAATACAAAAGAAGTTAATTTGGATGACTTTATGTACCTGGTAGTCCAAATTAGTTATAAATTGCATAATATTAATTGATTTTCTGATCAAACATGTTGACCCATTCATATCCGTTCTAAATATGCATTGTTTTGAGGCTGCCCATTTCAACTCATTCTGTTATGTTGGTACCCATTTTCAATCTACATGGTTAGGCCATTTTGGTCAAAATGGGTCCTAAGAAAAACATGTTTGGGTCAAAATGGATCGTTTTAAAAAAGTTTGGGTTTGGTCGAGTTGAAATTAGTAGTTTCTATATATATATATATAGAGAGAGAGAGAGAGTTAGGATCCTGTAAAAAAGGCCCAAAGTGTGAGAAAGGTAAGAAAGAATCTCAGCCATTAGATCTTTTGATCTAATGGTTGAGATCAATAGGGACCAAATTGTAAAATATTTTTCTTAATTTGGACTGAACTGAAATATCTAGGGGCAATTGTGTCTTTTTATCCCCATTTTGTAAATCAAAATCCCTACAATTTCGTTCTCTCTCTATCATACGCTCACAATTTCTCTCCCTCTCTCTTTCTTCTTCCATATTCAATCAATCGGAAGATCCAACAGCACAACTCCAAGACCACCACGAATCGGAAGATCAAACATCAATCGGAAGCCGGTGTCGGAGTGCGAAGAGGGTGCGCGACGGTTGGATGTGTACGGCAGATGAGGGTGGTGGCGTATGAAGATGGAGGAGTAGCGGTTGTTGAAGACGATCGGCGTCGGAGAAAAAGAGATTTTACTGTCGGGTGGTTGGGTTCGACGACGGCGGTGGCGGACCGGCAGTGGTGGTGCCGGCAGCGGAGAAGAAGATGATACAGAGATGTAAGGATTATTGAATGGTGTTATTTTTCTTTTCATTAATGGTGTTATTTTCTTTTCTTAATGGTGTTTTTTTTTCTTTTCTGAATGGTGTTATTTTCTTCTCTGAATGATGTTATTTTTCTTTTCATTAATGGTGTTATTTTCCTTTCTTAATGGTGTTTTTTTCTTTTCTAAATGGTGTTATTCTCTTTTTCTGAATGGTGTTATTCTCTTTTTCTGAATGGTGTTATATTCTTGTACTGAATGGTGTTATATTATTTACTGAATGGTGTTATTTTGTTTACTGAATGGTGTTTTTTTTTTTTTTTTGCTTACTGAATGGTGTTATTTTGTTTACTGAATGGTGTTATTTTGTTTTCTGAATGGTGTTATTTTGTTTACTGAATGGTGTTATTTTTTGTTTACTGAATGGTGTTATATTATTTACTGAATGGTGTTATTTTGTTTACTGAATGGTGTTATATCTTGTACTGAATGGTGTTATTTTGTGTACTGAATGGTGTTATATTTTGTTTACTGAATGGTGTTATATTTTTTTGTAAAAACACCATGAATTGAACTATGAATTTATTTAAAACACCATGTCATGAACATGCTCTGATTTTGTGAATGATGCAAAAAAAATTAAAATGAAGTAGGAATGATGTTATGGACGGTTATCAAGTCCTTAAATCAATGATTTTCTCTCTCCAAATCCTTAAATCAAGGATTACCATATTTGAATTGTTAATGCATTTACAATTATACCCTTAAGTCTTAATTTTAATTAGTGCCACATGTCCTCACCATATTCCTTCTTACACTTCTCACAAAAACCTCCTTTTTTACAATAACCTCACCCTATATATATATATATCAAAATTTGTTCGGTCGCTAATTTTTATTTTTTTGTGGCGCGGTGGTGTTAATTGTGATATCTTGAACAACTGATAAAATTTAAGATTTCTACGACGAAATATCCACTCTCATTTATTAAGTTGTATATTTTCTTATTTCTAAGTACGTCTTTTAAGCATGTAATAACTGACCTATAATTTATATTGTTACCGAGTAATTTACCACTTATGCAAGGACGAGTAGTGGGGATATATGGTCCAGAATCTTATGGAAAGACAACTCTTACTCTGTATGTAATTGCTAAAGCACATAAACAAGGAGGTTATTTTTTTACTCTTAAATATAGCTTTTAATTTATTGGTAATTTGTAGGATTGGTATTTGTTTTGTTGGTTTCATGCCACTTTGCTCTTGAAGTTATGGAAGCCAATGGGTGACCATTTATCTCATACTTTATTGGTAATTTGTAGAAGTCTTTTGTAAGACTTTTTATGTGACCACTTCTTATTCGTAGTTGAGTTCAGAAAGATCTTTGATTAAAAATAGACTTTCAACTTTGTATATTAAATAGTATTTAAACTTTTCAAAATACGCTAACTATTTTTTTTCTTTTAGAACATATTAGTTATTTTGTCCCTGTGAATTCATTGGTATTAGCACTAGAACGAATAAACATGGATTATGATCATATAAACGTATAACTTTCTTTGTCAATACCTTGCAAACATATTATTATGTCCAATCCGCGAAGTTCGCGGGTATTAGCACTACATGGAAGGTAGCTTTGACATCTTTAGTGCTCATACATGGAAGGTATGCAACACCTATTATATATGTTTATTTATAAAACTTTTAGTTTTAAATAAAAATAATGTAAAATAAGAGTAAAGCACTCCCTCTGAGCAGGCTGTTTGGTCTACACTTCCCGCATAACTGGACGGTTAATGGGTTGTAAGTAGACATGTTACTGCATAACTAGAAGGTTGTTGTTTTCTATACTAAGCCAAAACCTTTACATGGGTGGATCTAGGAGTTTAAGTTGTTCACGTGCATATCTAGAACTGCTATTTTTTTCTCTCCTTTTATATAAAAAAGAAAAATTGGATCTAGGAGTTTAAGTTGTTCACGTGCATATCTAGGTTTGCATTTGCGTTCAATTAGCATTCTATTATATCTCTTTTTAAATAATTTACTATTGGAATCCACAGGTGAAAAGTTCGACAAAGAAAAAAACACAAGAGTCGATATAGTTGGCGGAGAGGGAAATGCAATACCACGGTGACACATGGCCCAAGTTTTTTTCATTTATTTATTACATATAATAGATGAACATAATTTGGCCGCATGGCATCGTGCCATTGCAACTATGATTCTGTTTTGGCGCACTACTTTTGGGTTTTCAAACATATTTGGACGTTTTACATGATTATTACCCGTTTTCATGTGCAAAAGGATAGTGTGTTTGCAGGATGTCCAATTGTTCTTGTAAAAAAAGAGGTTAGATAGTGCCGTTCATATGAATAATTACATCATTCTAATTTTGCCTGTTTGCTACGCACCATGGATCGAGAGCCGGCCAAGAATGTGCAAAGGAAACAATTGCCTTCCAAAAGGTACTGTGTGTTCATATTGCCTAGAATTTACTATTTCTCTTTGTTTTTTATTCTTTCACTTTATATAGAGTATTTTATCATCATTTTTTAAAACTAAATCTTGTAAATGTTGATGATGTTGACAAGACTATGGATAAGATAAATAAACAAACTCAAAATATGAAGCAAATTCAAGAGATATTGGGGACAACATCAGGTGCAACTGCTGATTTCGATTAGGTATCATCCCCACTTTCAATCACTCTTCATGTCCTATATACATTCAAATTGTAAGGGTAAATACCTGTTTTTAAAAGCATGTCAGATTTATAATTTTATTATAATTGTATAAAACTATACCATAATGTAAAAAAACAAACCAATCCGGCATTTTGTTTTATCTGTTTCCAGAAAAAATAAATTGGGTATCGGTACCGGTACCGAAAATGTTCAGTACGATGCTGGTATTTGAAGGTAAAAATTGATGTTTTACCGGTACCATATCGAACTGGTACTGGTACTGAAAAATGCCAAAACGTGGGTACCGAATCCATACCGAAAAAAAATTAGTACAGGAAATTCGGTACCGCTACCGGTTCAGTACCGGTACTCAGTACCAAATGCTCTTCCCTATATTTAACCACTGAACAATGTCTTTCTTTAACCTTTCATATAACTACATAAATAAACAAATATAGTGTCACACCCCGATATTTCCACGTTTGACCGGTGGGCCCGGTGGGGAGTATCGTGACGTCGTTGGTAACATTACAGTCAAACAACACAATATTTAAATGCACAGCGGAAGCAAAAGATAGATATATTTCAACTTTAATAAATTGTAATATCAAGTATCACAACAGTTGAAAGTAATCCACAGGTGGATCAAAATAAATAGGAAATATTGTTCAACAGTTTTGACGTTCAAGCTTGCGAGACTTATTGTGGACGCAAGGAGAAAGCCAGCCTAGTTCGCTTAGTACCTGCACTTAACCTTTTTGGGAAAATACGTCAGTTTACACTGGTAAATACATTCAACTGACTCATTTTGAAAAGTTTAATAAAATTGATTTGAATGCACGTGGCACAAACTTTTTATAACTTGGGATAATTATTTAAATATATAAACTTGTAAAAGAATTACATGTTCCTTATGCGTTCAGTAGCCCGGTTCGTGCCGGGTTAAAGATCAATAGACACACCACATTATTTATTTTGGCACTGACGGGTGTACGCCTACACCTCGCGCTTAGGTCGTGGCCATTTCGTAAAATGATGCCAAGGATATCCTGGACATGGTCATTAACCCCCCAAAGGCGTTTAAGCAACAAAACATATTTTAAACGGGTCATTTCGATAATACTTAACCACTAATCGATTAAGGTCTAATGCCCGACCAAGCGGTATTCTTAGATACCGTACCCCAAGCCCGTATAAGGGAAAATAAGTTAAAAGTATTTACCTTTGCAAGTATAATTCACAATTAGCAAATGCGGGTAGCTTTTACCGGGTCTCCTATTCTGGAACAAAGGTTTATAATAACCTATTAGAATCCTAACGGTCTTTAGTTAAGCTTAAGCTTAGACCGGTTAGTTTTAAGGAAAGATACAGTTCAAACGCACGATTAAGCAAAGACCGGAATAGAATGTGATTTAGACCCGGAAAGTTTGAAGACTTGTATTATATGGGTAATCTAAACACATTCTGGATTTTGAGATAAAAACGATAAGGTTTGACCCGTTTCGGCTAATTTATGCAAACTAGTTACATAAACCGAACCGAACGCGCAAGAAGCGTAACGGGTAACCATAAGAGTCATTTACAGGTTCCTAAGTTAATATGCCTTAAATATGTTGTGATATCAGTAGGATACCTTCCATTATGCCCAAAACGAGTTTAATCTCAATATAAGCCCCGTAGGGGTATTTTGGTCATTTTAAAGATTATAAAAGAGATTATTGATATTTCTGAGATTCGGGTCCGAATACATCAGTAAAATAACTTATCTTAACAGGTTATATAAGTTGTGTTATGTCTTATATAACAAAAATGGTTTAAAACATAAACTATGTGTTTAATACGCTTAAAAAACCATTTTAAGCGATTTCCGGGTATTATACCGGAAATCTGAGTTTTCTGGACAGGTTATAAAGTTCAAAATACTTTATTTATTAAATAAAATCAGTAGCAACTGGATTGGCGTCAAAATACCTTGTAGAACTCATTTTATAACCGAAAAGGGTATATTCGGTATTTACAGAATTAATGCCATAACCTTAGGTTATGAGCATGTTAAAAATAATTAAAAATCTTTAAAAATCCTAAAATATTATATTACATCAGTGGGTAAAAGGTTTGGTGTCAAAAATTGGGTTTAGATAGGCTTTATGCTAATGACGCCGTTTAATTACTAAAAGGCGTTCTAATTACGCTAATGAGCATAACTCCTAATCTAGACCTCCAACTGATGTGAAAATTCAGGGACATGTTTATAAATTAGTAACAAAGATTATTGTCCTTTCATATTTCAAGATTCTCGTTTTATGGTCAAAAGGGCATATTGGTCAACATTAGGCAATTTAACGGAAACGTGTAAACGAATCGGATAATCAATGAACCAACCACAGAGGGTTATACCAACATGTAGCCTGGTCCTAAGGAAGCTCTAAGGCATTCTCAAATCATACTAAATTGGGTCAGAACTGAAGTCAAAGAAAAAGTCAAAGTTTTGCGACTTTTGGTTCCGAACCGGGTCTAAACAGAAAATTGTAGGGTCGAACATGCTTAGACATGTTCTTACACTTATTACTGAGTTATATGAGTGATAAAATAGTTTACATGCCTTCTACATTGTTAATTACATGTTAATTTGAAAATTATAGTTCTGTTGACTTTTTATAGATAACTTTGACCCGACATTTGATCTAGTTAGAGCGGGAATCAGAGGGTGCCCTTTTAAGGGTTTAATGCCCACATAATTACCAACTTATAACTACCTTCAATTCGACTAATCACTGGACCATTAATGATTAATCGCTAAGTCAACCGTTAATTACGACGGTTTGACTTTTAAGCTAATAACTAAGTAAAACTCAACTAGGAAAGGTTAAGCATACTTACAGAAGTCCTATGCACGATTAGGAAGGATTAGGGTCTGCTCTTGAACTCCCAAAAGCTCCAGAAATGCAGAAGGAATGAGTGATCACAATGTTGCAACCTTGTGGCCTTTTATAGTGGTAAATCTCACTTAGATCATTGACAACCAAGCCTACCCTTGTTCCCTGATCATCAACAAGTGTCCTAGGGTCTAAGAAGCATGTAGGGGTCGTCCAAAGAAGTGGAAAATCGTTTTTAAGTCGGTTTAAAGCTCAAAACAGTCAACAGCCAAAATTACTGTCGCTGGGCAACCCTTACGGACCGTAAGGGGGTGGCTTACGGTCCGTAAGCCTTTTGAAGGAGGCAAAAATTCTTGATCTTTCGGGCTTTGAAAGGGCAACTTAGGTGAAACGATTTTGGGACATGATTTATCAGTTTGGGGCCTCAACATCATGCTTGAACAGTTATATACCCTACCATTTTGAAATGTTTTATTGAATCCTTTTGAAAGTGCCGTAAATGAAGGTTTATCGTGCATTTCTTCGCAGGAGTCCACCCTTGCAATTATGGTTCAATTATTGCTAGACATCACCGGATTTGAATATATACCAGATGTTTATTAGTCTTGGGATTCATAATGAGGTCATTCAGAGGTGTAAATTTAACATGACGACGCTTTTAAATCCTGTCATACATCTTTAACTGGATCCGGGTTTCTAACACTTTTGTCTTACATGACACGTGTCGTTATTTTATTGAAAACAAATTTTCGAGGTGTTACATCCTCACCCCCTTAAAAGAAATCTCGACCTCGAGATTTACTGAAACAAATGAGGGTACTTTTCTTTCATTGTGGACTCTACCTCCCACGTGTACTCGGGACCTCTACGGGCATCCCATTTTACCTTTACAATAGGCACATGCTTCCTTCGAAGCTTCTTAACCTGTCGATCCTCGATCGACAGAGGTTTTTCGACAAACTTCAAGCTCTCTTCTATGCGCACATCTGTATGTGGTATGACTAGTGATTCATCAGCGAAACACTTCTTCAGATTGCAGATGTGGAATACATTGTGAATACCACTGAGCTCTTCAGGTAAGTTTAACTTATAGGCAACTGATCCGACATGTTCGATGACCTCGAATGGTCCTATGTATCTTGGACTTAACTTGCCTTTCTTACCAAATCGCATCACTCCCTTCCAGGGTGATACTTTAAGCAGTACTTTGTCGCCTACCTCGAAGTTAAAAGGTTTACGCTTTAAATCTGCGTAGCTTTTCTCCCTATCTTGGGCAGCTTTCAGACGGTCACGAATCTGGACATCTTGTCTGTTGTTTCAAATACTATTTCTGGTCCTGTCAGTTGGACATCTCCAACTTCCGCCCAACAAATGGGCGTTCTGCACTTTCTACCGTATAAGGCATCGAAAGGCGCAGCCTTAATGCTGGTATGGTAGCTATTGTTATATGAGAACTCGATTAATGGCAGGTGGTTATCCCAACTACCACCTAAGTCGATCACACATGCACGAAGCATGTCTTCCAACGTTTGAATTGTACGCTCACTCTGTCCGTCCGTCTGAGGATGGTAAGCCGTACTAAAATTTAAGCGCGTGCCCAAGGATTGTTGGAAACTTTTCCAAAAATGTGATGTGTATCTAGTATCTCTGTCAGAGATAATAGCTACTGGTACGCCATGTAGAGATACAATCTTGTCCACGTACAATTGGGCTAACATGTCGGAGCTATAGGTCTCCTTGATGGGTAGGAATTGTGCTGACTTAGTCAGTCTATCCACTATTACCCATATAGTATCGTCTCCTTTCCTTGTCTTTGGCAACTTGGTGATGAAATCCATCGTCACCATTTCCCATTTCCACGTGGGACGTTCAGGCTGTTGTAGCAAACCTGGCGGCTTTTGATGTTCTGCTTTGACTTGCGCACACGTCAAGCATTTAGCTACATAGGCAGCTACAGACTTCTTCAAGCCTATCCACCAATAGTTTGCCTTTAGATCCTGGTACATCTTATCAGCTCCAGGATGAACGGAATATTTGGAACTATGGGCTTCTTGGAGGATAACATCCCGAAGTCCTCCATAAACTGGAACCCATATTCGTCCATTCAATCTCAGAATTCCGTCCTTGTCCTGAGATAACTGTTCTTCAGTTACCCCGAGCTTTTCATTAGGATAGTTAGCTTCCAACACAGCTTCCTTCTGTGCAGCTAACAACCTTTCGATTAAACTGTTCTTTATTTCAATGCTCTTGGCATTTATTCTAATTGGCTTCACTCTTTCTTTCCGACTTAAGGCATCAGCAACCACATTTGCCTTGCCTGGATGGTATCGGATTTCACAATCATAATCATTCAACGTTTCCATCCATCGGCGCTGCCTCATGTTTAAATCCTTTTGGTTAAACAGGTGCTGGAGGCTCTTTTGATCAGAATAGATCACACACTTGACACCATATAGATAGTGCCTCCAAAGCTTCAGTGCAAATACAACGGCACCCAACTCCAAGTCATGGGTGGTGTAATTCTTTTCATGCACTTTTAACTGTCGTGAAGCATAGGCAATGACTTTGCCTTTCTGCATAAGCACACATCCCATCCCGGTGTGTGATGCATCACAATAAACTACAAATTCTTCGATTCCATCAGGCAATGTCAAAACAGGAGCATTGCTCAACTTTTGTTTGAGAATATCGAAGGATTCTTGATGCTTAGGACCCCAATCGAACTTTACTATCTTACGAGTCAATGAAGTTAGGGGTGCAGCAATCCTTAAAAAATTTTCAATAAAGCGCCTGTAGAATCCTGCCAATCCCAAGAAACTGCGAATTTCTGTGGGCGACTTTGGCTCTTGCCAATTCATGACAGCTTCCACCTTAGTGGGATCTACTTGGATACCACGCTCACTGACAACATGACCAAGGAATTGGACTTCACGAAGCCAGAATTCACACTTCGAAAACTTGGCATAGAGCTTCTCCTGCTGAAGTAATTCCATAATACATCGAAGATGCTTTTCATGGTTAGTCTGACTCTTGGAGTAAATGAGAATGTCATCGATGAAGACAATGACGAATTTATCTAGGTAAGGTTTGCAGACATGATTCATGAGATCCATGAATGCGGCTGGTGCATTAGTGAGCCCAAAAGGCATCACTAGGAACTCGTAATGTCCATAACGAGTTCTAAATGCAGTCTTGTGCACGTCTTCATCTTTAACCTTCAATTGATGATAGCCTGACCTCAAATCGATCTTGGAGAAGTAACTTGCCCCTTGAAGTTGATCGAACAAATCGTCGATCCTGGGCAATGGATACCTATTCTTGACTGTGACTTTATTAAGCTCACGGTAATCGATGCACAGACGCATCGATCCATCCTTCTTCTTGACAAACAGGATTGGCGCTCCCCAAGGAGACGAACTAGGTCTAATGAAACCCTTGGCTAGCAATTCATCTAGTTGTGCCCTCAATTCCTTCATCTCTGTTGGTGCCAACCTATAAGGCGCTCTAGCAACAGGTGCTGCTCCAGGGATGATGTCGATTCTGAATTCCACTTGCCTATCTGGTGGTAAACCAGGTAGTTCTTCAGGAAAAACTTCTGGGTATTCAGAAATGACGGGGATTTCTTCAATCTTGGGCTTCAGCTTGTCAATAGTCACTTGTGCCATGTAGATGACACAACCCTTCTTCAAACACTTAGAGGCCTTGAGCATAGTCACTTGCTCAGGCAGTCCATACTGGGTATCTCCCTGAACGGTAAGTGATTCACCAGACAAAGTCTTGATCACCACTTGTTTCTTGTTGCAGATAATCTGGGCCTGGTTATGAGATAACCAGTCCATACCCAAAACTATGTCAAAACCGGCTAACTTAAAGGGAAGTAGGGACAAAGGAAAAGAGTGGTTCTTAATGGATATAACACATCCATCTAACACAGTTGAGACGGTGTCTATGGTTCCATCTGCTAATTCCACTTCATATTCCACACTTAAAGTTTTAACAGGTAATTTCAACAATTCACAAAACTTATTATCTAGGAAAGACTTATCAGCTCCTGAATCAAAAAGTACTCTTGCATAGACATCATTTATAAGGAAGGTACCTGTGATCACATTGTCGTCCTGAACCGCTTCCTTTGCATCCATCCGGAAGACCCTAGCATTGGTCTTCTTTCCTTCATCAGCTTTCTTTGCATATTTTGGGCAATTTGTCTTAATGTGCCGTTTTTCGTTGCAACTGTAGCACGTTGCATCTTTCAGCTTCTTGCAATCCAAGGTCTTGTGTTCCTTGGACTTGCATATACCACATGCAAAAGTTCTTGACTGAGTCTGCGAGTTCGATTCATATCTGCACTTGCCGAAGTGCTGTTTCTTGCAGACTTTGCACTTGGGCTTATCACCAGATTGATGCCCACCCTTTTTAGACTCAGACCCTTTCTTGTGGTCCGTATTACCTTTGTGCTTCTTCTCAGATCTTCGTGAGTTATCATCCTCATGCTTTCTCTTACCTTCTTCAGAATTCTTGAGCGATCTTAGCCTGACTGCATCCAAGGTAAGAGATAGAGCTAGATCAGCTGCTGACCTAAAAGTAGCAGGTCTAGATGCCTTAACACTGGCTTTTATCTCTGGGGCCAAACCCCCAATGAAGCGAGCAATTCGCTTGGGTTCCGGTGTTATCAGATACGGAACTAGCTTGGACAGGGTGTTGAAATTGGTGAGGTAAGCTTGGCAATCCAGATTCTTCATTGCCAAAGATAAGAAATCTGATTCAATTTTCTCAACCTCATGCTGAGGGCAGTAGTTCTCTTTGATGAGTGCAACAAATTGATCCCAAGACAGATTGTACAATGGGATTTTTCCAGTAGCCTGGATTAGAGACCTCCACCAGGCTAGTGCTTCTCCTTTAAACGACTGAGATACATACTTCACAACATCCCTGTCAGCACAACCACTGATATCCACCACAGTATCCATTTCATCCAACCACGTCATGCAGTCTATGGCTCCTTTTTCCCCAGTGAAATCTCGGGGTTTGCAGGAAACAAAGTATTTATAAGTACAGGACCTGATACGTGGTTTATCATCTAATACTATCCTCTTGGATGGAACACTGTTTTAGTTTGAGGAATGTTGATCATCATCTTTCTTGGAGGGCGGCTTGCTGTGAGCCTCTGAGTGAGTCTTAGGCTTGGAATGCGGTGCGGATAGGGTCCTACTTCGAGTCCCGCTATACTCATCGTACTGCCGCTCTATGGCCTTTGTAACTGCGTTGTCTATTAACGCTTGTAGTTCAGCACCCGTTATATTAATTCGGGCATTATCCTGATTCTCCCTTGGGTGACTATTAATTTCATCTGAGTCAGCCATTGCAGTTTGAACTGTTACATGAAAGATTGACAATAATTTATTTGGGAGTTTATTATAGAATTGTTTTTTAGGGCTATTCATCAACCATGGTAAACATAGACCATATTTGGTTAATTTGTTACTCACATGTATTTAGGATTTTTATTATAATTTATCCTAATTATCCAATAATTACATTATTATTAGCACAAAAGCCTAGTCACAGGGACATTTTTAAATCATAAGCCATGATTTCAGAGAATCAAGGCATGAAGGTTTGAACATAGTTCTTTACCTGTTTCTTGACAGGGAGTCGTAGACTACTACTGTCTTTTGTCTTATATGACAATGGGTATGGCCCGTAGGCACTATATTACCAATGTATGGTAAAAATATGATCATCTTAATTGATGATTTAAACCCATGATTTATAGATCATTAGGTTAGGTTAGGAATCTTTTGAAGAATCCTTATATAAGAATGACGTGTGTGATTTTTAACGAATCACGTCCGCCAGGAGCATTAACATGTTTTCAGATGTTAACAGGGATCCGAATCTTTTAAACAGGTCTTACCATCTTGGCCAAGTCTTATAATGACATACAGGCTAGGTTATACCTTTAAGATTCTTACTTAATATTTAAATAGGCAGATTATTTTAAAAGGAATGATTTTGATTTATTTATTTCATGTATAATATATTTATGCATATAATGGCAGAAATGAAATTTATAAACTTATCATTCCATTAATATTAAAAGAGTACATATCGCCCTAAACGGGACTTTTACTTAAACAACATGCCCACGCAGGGGCTTAACCAAACAAACATACCCACGCAGGGGCAGAATACAAGAAGTCATACCCACGCAGGGGCTAAAGAAGGATAAGTCCATGTAGGGACTAAGTACACAACTAAATGTCCACGCAGGGACTTGATTTAAAATAGGGAAATACAATAGTAAATATAGGGATTTAATGATCCCTCTTTTTCTTCCCCTTTAGCAAGCCTGCTAAGCCCTTGAGGAAGCCTTGTCGTTCCCTGCGATCTCTGTGAAAATCTCGCTCAACTTGGTCCAATCTTTGAAGAATTTCTTCTCGTTCTGGGGGGGAAAACCGTGGCGGCTGCGATTGTTGCCGAATCAGAGGTCTAGCAGGTATTTGGTACCCATGAGTTGGGTACCCCACTCCCCAAGGAGCTCCATACGGTCCTTCCGGGTGAAGAGCGTTGTAATTGGCTGCTACCAAGTATGGGTCGGCTTCAGCGTAATTATAGTTGGTGTGAGCCGGCTGCTCAAACGGGTTGTATGCCATTGAACCGGTATATGCAGGAATCGGGTTATCAAAACCCATCGGTGGTGGCTGTGGTGCAACTGGTGCTGGGTTCATCTCTGGAACTGGGTTTTAGGGCCCACCCAGTTGTGGGTCCTCATGCAGTGGCGGATAATGACTGCCACTGGAGTGTCGAGGGGTGCTAAAATGGAAATCCCCTCCTCGCGCAGACATACATGCGCCCGTTCTCCTACGCCTTGGTGGTTCTGGAGGTGCTTGATGAACTGGCAGCGGTGGAGGTGGTGGCGTGACTGCCACGAATCGTGAATCCCTAGAGGGATCCTGCTGCTGTTGCTGCTGGTGAGGTGATGAATGATGAGAAGGTGTGAAGTACCATTCATGTTGGTTAAACCTCGCTTGATAACTACCTGGACCACCGTAGGGTGATCCGTGGAAAGAAGATCCATCCGAGATCTCGATGGGATGGTTAGGGGTACCGCTTGCAGGTGCGACGGGATCCGTGTCCTCGTCCATGTCCATCGCATTATCTTCCGATAAGTGGTCCTCCGGTCCAAATGGGTTAAAACCCACTGGTTCTTGAATATAATTTGCCGGGTTGAACCGGCCTTGAAAAACAGGAGTAGGGTCGCCGAAGGAACGGTGCGAAACAGATCGCTGAAGAGGTATATATGAAGGTTGTGGGTTATCGGGCTCGTTTTCTGACTGTGGCCCATAGGAGTTACGATAGGGAGGCGTCGAACTGTGCGAGACAGATCGTCTGGCGGGCTCAAAAAGGTTCCTCATGTTTCCTTGCGGCTCGACACTTGCAGTCGTAGAAGGAGTTCGCCAGTGCGAAGGCCCGGCTTCGTGATCGTTGGGGGCGCTCATCGGCCCCTTTCCTCGTCCTCCTCTCCTCATTCTTGGTGGCATATTTATGTCAATAAGAACAAAGATAACAACAAGAATATATAAAATAAAAGACAAGTAAAAATTTAAAACAAATTTGGATTGTTCCTATGTTCTTTGTCTAGACTCGAAAATTTATGAATGTGCAATTGTGTAACTGAGATTAAACACAAAAGGCTAGTGTTTAATTCACTCAGCGTTGGCTCTGATACCAACCTGTCACACCCCGATATTTCCACGTTTGAAGAAACACGGAACTAATTAAGGGACTAATCAGTTTGGTTTATGTTTCTGCCATGATGGTTAATCTTCTTTAAGGTTTCCTGAGCTCCTTAATGACCGTGGTTTATCTGCAAAACAGAACACCGTTACTCGTTAAGAGGGGAATGTGGGGGTTTCCCTCTTAACCGGGCTCCGGCGTATGAATAAGCGACTGCTTTGGGGAGAGAATTAAGTATTAAGTGAGAGAGTAGAGGGAATGGAATGTTTAACCTGTGAAGTGAGATCTCTATTTATAGCCGGAGAGGTGTAAGAGGGTGTGGGCTGATGGGCCTTGGGCCAGAAGGCGACAACCTGGAGGATATGCTCCTTGTCTCACTGGTGTCGACCGTTAGTGGCTTCTGGGAGCTTTATGGAGTTGGCGCAATGTGATTGGAGCCACGTGTCACTGTTGTCGGCCTGGCCGCCCTTCTGCCATCAGCAGGTAAGTGGAGATCGTGGGGCAGTTGTCTCTGCCCTGTGATTGGTGCCACATAGGCGTCCTTAAGTACTTTTTGTCTCCTGCATGTCAGACGATCGTGGAGCACGATTGCGCAGGATCAGAAGGACTCTGATTGGCTCTTTTATTCTGCCACTTGTACTGTGTATTATCTGAAAAGGCCTTGCGCCGTAGTCACGCATGATTCTTGCTGAGCACGTTACTACCTCGCGCGCGGCATGGGCTTTCAGATATTCTTTTCAAAATGCTAAGTGTTGCTAATTTGAGTTTCTTCTTATGTAGACCTCGCGCCGTATTACACAGATGTGATGTAGCCCGCGCGAGGTTGGCAATCAAGGAAATTGATGAGTAAGGAGTAGCTTTTACATGAAGTTTCCGATGACTTTGGGTGGGAAAAACCTCAAAATTTGAATTTCTGACAGGTTTATGAAAAAGTCGCGGTTGGTGACGTTTGAGTTGACCTCTGACGGTTGTCATCAACTTGTCCCTGACGAATCGTATTTCCGTCAGAGAGTGAGGCCCATGCGCGCGTGGTAACCGTCACTCCGGGAAATACGCCTTACGTGGCGTTTTCTGATTGGCCTTGCTTGCGGCGACCTCGGCACGATTACCCATCGCATTAAATGCGATGGGTATATATATCCGAAGAGACGTGAGAGGTTTACCACTTCTCTTCTACTATTCCTTTATTTCCTCTCGAACTTCTTTGAATCTTCAAAGTTTGAAGAACACGATTGCAGCAGATCTTCAAGTCCTTGAAGAACATCATAGCAGATTATTAAGCTTGTCTCCAGAGTATTCAAGACCTTTGTTTATCTATCGATGGCTGAAGAACAACATGAAGATAATCCCGGAGAAGAAGGTCCTGTACCTGTTCTCCGGTGGGATTTAGGGCTTTTTGAACAGCTTTCATGTAGTTTCCGGTTCCCACCGGAGTGGGATGCCAGGTACCCCGTCCAGAACCAGACGGCCGCTGATGCACCACCGGGGTACATCACTTTGTTCGAAGACTTCTTTCATCAAGGCAACTTCCGGTTGCCGGCGACGAACTTCATGGCTCATATTCTTCGATATTATGGGTTCCATATATCTCAAATGAGCCCACCCGGAATGGTTCGGGTTCGACATTTCGAGTTCCTGTGTTGGGCTCATGGCATAGAGCCAACCGTTGATAAATTCCGGGTTTTCTACCAACTTCAGAGGAATATGGGTTTTTATTCCTTCGCCAGTCGAGGCACGGCGAAGAAGATACTTTTAAACCCTCTCAAGAGTTTCCATGACTGGAAACCTAAGTTTTTCTATATCCGAGAGGAGGTAATTCCGATACCCATGACGTTCCGCGCCTGGACTGAAGCGATCATGAAGGAAGACTTGGCGATCCCCAAGACTGAGGCTTGGTATCGGGAGCTTACTCCCACCCCAAACCGAGTGTTTGGGGAGAATGTCTTGGTAGCGGCACGGATGAGCGATCAATGGCTGCCTGATAGCAAGGATGTTCCTGTCTTAATGATTGATAACAGAGGTTAGTAACTTCCTTGTTTTCACTGGTCTTTCGCAGCTTGCGTTTTATTCATATGATTTGTCGTGCAGAGGCGCGTTTGTATCAAGCTGCCTTCGCGACTTTTGGCGGTACCATGGGCATGCGCCCGCTTCAGGACGGAGAAGAATACTGGTATGACCAGATAAAGGTTAACTTTATGTACCCTGTTGTTGATGCGTTCGCCACGCCGCCTACCGCAACTGAAGGTGCGCATATACCTAACCCTCGTCCTTTGCGCTCTATCACTTCTCCTGGGAAAGAGGTTGTCTATCTTTCCAGCGAAGAGTTTGTGGGGTCCTCGACCGGGGAGTTAAGTTCCTGGTCTACCATCTTTGCAGGTGTGCTACGCGACCTGGGTATCGACCCCGAAGAGAAGAAGAAAAACCTCCTAAGAAGAAGAAAACGGTCGAGCCTGAAGTGACAAGCAAGAAGGGCGGGAGTAGCCGCGCAGCTGCTGGTGCTGGTGAAAAAGGTACTCTTCGGCTCCGTCAAAGTGACTTGACAGATTTCGTGGTTATTAGTGACTCACTTGAAGGCTTGTTGCGCGCAGGCGAGAAGAAGACTGGAGCTGGTGGCTCCGGGAGCGCGGGTTCTCGCAACCCGGATGCTGCCGCTACTCCTTCCTCTGTTGCGCATGAGGAAGAGGAAGAGGAGGAAGAAGAAGAAGAGGCTGCTGAAAAGTTGATCAGCCGGAAAAGAGTTAGAAGCGAGACCACTGCTGGTGTGTCAGTGGCGTCGAAGGCTGGAGGAGCTCTCGTGCTTGGTAAACAGAGCAACTTGCGCTCACTTTATAAGTTCTCTCCTGGTAAGTTTGTTTTTAGCTCTTCCTTTCTTGTTGTTCTTTTCTTAATCCCTTGCCTTCTGTAGAGGGCAAGAAGAAGACCCCTGAGAAGGGTGTTGTGATTACGGAGCCAGAGCCAAAGAGGCCAAAGATTACCGTTAAATCTTCCAAGGCTGCTGGGGCTGAGACTGCCAGGGACAAACATGTTGCTGGGGGTGATAAGGCGAAGGCTGCCGCAGAACAGAAGAAGGTTGATGAAGAGCGTAGGAGGAAGGCTGATGAGGATAAGAGGAAGAAAGCGGAGGAAGAGAAGAAGAGGAAAACCGAGGAAGATAGGAAGGCTGAGGAAGCGAAGAGGAAGAAAGCCTCTGATATGGAGAAGGAGAAACAAAAAACTGTTGAAAAGCCTATTGATGATTCATTGAGGTATACCGGTGCCGCTGCTATCACTATTCAAGAGAAAGCGCAGGGTCCGGAGGTTTTGAGCGCCACGGGGTCTGCAAAGCCCCATCAAGAGAAAAGAAAAGAACCTGAGGTTGAAAAACCTACCCGCCCTACGCATACTGATATCCCCCATCGCTCTAAGGTGACTTCCACTGGGGGATCAGGTCCGTATGTTTCTAGTGGCGCGAGCTCTGGTGGCGCCGGGGGTTATAATCCACAAGCTATCGGGGCGAAGGATACCCTCGGTGATATCTACTATAAAAGTTATACCGAAGAGGAACGCGGTAATGCCCCCCATCGGGCTCCCTGGAGTTTGAGGCAAAAGGACACCTTTCAAGAGTTCGGCCCTTGCCGCGATTGGTTCTTCAACTCCTTCACTCCTGGAGAGGTTAACCGGCAAAGAGCGAAGACTCATGAAGGGCTATACCGTACTTATATGCTCGGGGAGGCGAATGCTCGCGCTGCTAACCAGGAGATTGTACGGGAGTGGCGAACGATGGTTAGGGAGCGGTCGGACTGGGAGAGGTATCGCGAGCGGATGCTGAAGCGTATTAGTGAATTTGAGAAGTCAAAAACTGCCCTTGATGAAGAGAGGGCCAAGCTTGAGGCTGATAAGAAGGCCGAAGAATGGGGGCGCGAGGGCCTGAAAAATAAACTTCACGCTGCTGAACAGCAGCTGGCTAAGGAGAAAGCCGAGTTCAAGCGCATATGCGAGAAGGATAATGAGCGCGCGGCCGCGGCTCGTAACAAGATTGTCAACCTTGAAGCCAAGGTTGTGGAGTTGACGGCCAAACTCGAGGATGTGCAAGCTGCTAAGGTTGCTAAGGAGCAGCTTGAGGTTTGTACAACTTTTACCTTTTCCTTACTGTGCTTTGTTTGCAAGATATCCTAAGTCCTGTCCTTTTTAGGTTGAGCTTGCTGAGGTGAAGGCTCAGTCGTCGAGCAAGGACAAGGATCTGCAGGCCAAGGATGTCGAGATCGCAGAACTGAAACGCCGCCTGAATGATCAGGTTGAGAAATGCGAATCCTTGGAGATCGATCTTGAGGCCGAGAAGGTTAAGGCTGCAACTGCTGAGGAGGCCAAGCAACGAGCTGAAGAAGCGCGTGATGTTAGTACCTCTGCCCTCAATATAGCACAGACTAACTATGAGGAGGCTCAGGGCATTGTTGACACTCTTGTCTCTGAGGCCGAGTGGATGCGCGGCCGCGGAGTAGTGCTGGTATGTCAATTCTTCCTTCCCTTAGGAGTTTTATTTGTTAGGAGTTGTTGCTAAATGAGCGGCTTTCATTATAGGTTGCCAACTCTGTCCTCAACGCTGGAGAACTAGATCGTGTTGTTGCTGCTTTGACAGATGTCGCGCGTGCCGTTGGCCATCGTGGAGGCTATCTGGAGTGTGTGCAGCATGTTGAAGAGGTATTCGGACAAGAGTTTGACACTAGTCATTGCTCCGTGACTGACCAGGCGAGCGCCGCGCTCACACAAGCTGAGAGTGCTTATGATCACTTATCACTGCCCGTGATGGACCTGGTTGCGAAGGCTCTAGAGCATGATGATTGGTGTAAGCGCCTTAAAGCCATTCTCGATCCACCGGTCACGGTTGAATTATCGGATGAAGAGGGGATTTCTGGTGATGATGGCGATGGTGAGGGTGAGAAACACGACGATGATGCTGATGGTAATGAGTAGACTAGGTGTTTTACAGGCTTTTGTGCCTTGTAATTTTTTTTTTTTGAAGTTTCGAAATGTAACTCTTGTGCGCGGTGGCGCTTGTTTCTAATCAAAAGATGACATTCTGTTTTAGTGTAATTATTGCGCGGTCGCGCTTGTTTTAAATGTGGTGCTCGTCTATTCTTTCCGTTACAATTATTGCACTGTTGTTAGAAACTTTGGTTAAGTTAGCGCGAATAAATGTAAGTGTTGACTTTTATGATTGTGATTGCCTGGTCTCGCGCTATGTTCGCGGAGGACCCTGTAGGCGTAACCCAAGAGCTCATAAACTACTGGAGTGTTTTCGTGCTAATCAGAAGTTTAACATGCATTTGTAACGAAAGAAGTCAATCGTGATAAAAGAGCATGTCGTATGCTTTCATTGATCAAGTAGGCGCTTAGGCCAATCATACATTGCTTGTGACGTAAAAGGCATGTAGCCAACATAGGAAAGTAAAAAGCGCATGGCCAACATCAGTGTTTGAAGGCGCAAGGCCGAGATTCATTACATATAGCATTTGCGCAGTTGTTGCGCTTTCCACGTTCGCGGGATGATATGGCCATCCAGGGTGCGCAACTTGTAAGCCCCTTTTCCTAGCACTTCGTGAACCAAGTATGGGCCTTCCCATTTGGGTGCTAGCTTTCCTGGGCGTTCAGCGTTTGAAGCTTCGTTGTCTCGTAAGACGTATTCCCATGGAGTGAAGGTACAGATGCGGACTCGCGCGTTGTAGTACCTTTCCATTTGTGTTTTGTACTTGGCTTCTTTAATTCGTGCAATTTCGCGCCTTTCTTCCAGTAAGTCCAAGTCAAGACGACGCTCTGCCTCGTTGTCGATTGCGTTGACTGCTGTCAAACGCAGAGAGGGCAGGCAAACTTCTGCCGGGATAACCGCTTCTAAGCCATAGACTAGGCTAAAAAGGGGTTTCGCCGGTACTTGTTTTCGGCATGGTTCGGTGAGCCCACAAGATACTCGGGAGCTCATCCACCCAGCCTCTTCGCTTTGTGCCCAGCCGGGCCTTAATCCCATCGACAATACACTTGTTTACACTTTCAACCTGCCCGTTGCCTTGAGGATGCGCAACGGAGGAGAAAGTGTGTTCGATTTTCATCTCTTTCATCCAGTTCTGGAGGTCTTCAGACGCAAAGTTGGTGCCATTGTCAGTTACAATCTTGAGTGGGAGGCCAAATCTGCAGATGATGTGTTCCCAAATGAACTTGCGCACCATCATGGCTGTAGTTGAAGCAAGGGCTTTGGGCTCCACCCATTTTGTGAAGTAATCGACGGCCACTATTATAAACTTGACGGCGCCAGGAGCTTCTGGGAAAGGTCCCACCATGTCGATTCCCCACTGCTGAAAGGGCCAAGCAGTGGATACGGGGATAAGATCGTTCTTTGGGCGCAGGGTTTTTGGAGAGTGTCGCTGACAGGAGTCGCACTTACGCAGCTCATTCAGTGCATCGACATGCATCCCTGGCCAGTAATATCCAGCGTTCATAATCTTCGTGACAACCATGCGTGGCCCTGCATGGATGCCGCATATCCCTTCATGAATCTCCCTTATCAGGTAATTCGCATCTTGGGGGTCCACGCAGCGCAGTAGTGGTCCCAAGAAGGACTTGCGGTACAAGATACCATCATTCATTTCATAGTGCAGAGCTTTGTTCTGGATCTTTCTTGCCTCTGCCTTATTCTCTGGGAGTATTCCTTCTTTCAAGTACTGAATGATAGGGGTCATCCAGGATGGCTGCCCTATCTCGATCACATTGACTTGTCGTAGCAGAACTGATGGATTCTTGAGTACTTCAATCCTTACATCTTTGGCTAGATGTTGAAAGGAGGTTGAAGCAAGCTTGCTCAAGGCGTCTGCTGGTTTGTTTTCCGAACGGTTGATGTGGATTACCTTGTGAGACTTGAACTGTTGAAGCAACTCTTTTGCTTGTTCTAGATATAGGGCCATAACTTCACCCCTTGCATCGTATATACCGTTGACTTGGCTGGCTATCAAGAGTGAATCAACATGTGCTTGTAGATTTTTAGCTCCCATTTTGATGGCGAGGCGCAAGCCTGCCAGAAATGCCTCGTATTCCGCCTCGTTGTTGGTGTTTTTAAAATCCAACTTGATGGCGTAAGTGAATTCATGGTTTTCAGGGCTTACTAGGCGCAATCCCGCTCCTGCGCCATCTTCATTTGAGGCCCCATCAGTATAAAGCATCCAAGTCTCATTTGTCGTGTCTTTTACAGGAGTTTCAACAAGCTCACAATCTTTGATTTTCTCTACCGGGACTTCTGTGATAAAGTCGGCGAGGACCTGACCCTTTATGGCTGGGCGCGGACGATACAAAATGTTGTGGCCTCCCAACTCGATTGCCCATTTTGCTAGTCGCCCAGATGTTTCTGGTTTTTGAAGTATCGTGCCGATATGGAAATTGGTAAGTACGGTGATCACATGCCCTGTAAAATATCTGCGCAGCCTTCGGGAGGCATGTAGCAGCGCAAGCACCAATTTTTCCATCGTGGAATATCTCGTTTCCGGGTCAGTGAGTACCCTGCTGACGTAATAAATTGGAGTTTGAACTCCATTTCTTTCCACCAGTAATACCGATCCTACTGCCTTATCTGAAGAAGATAAGTACAGTACGAGTGGTTCTTTTTTAAACGGTGCGGTCAGGGTAGGAAGTTCGATCAAACATGCTTTCATTTGCTGAAAAGCCTTTTCTGCCTCAGGGGTCCACCGGAACTCTTGCTTCTTTACGCAGTTGCGCAGGGTGCTGATAAAAGGGTATGACTTTGCGGCGTGATTTGACAGAAAGCGGTTAAACGCGGCCAGGCGGCCGGCCAACCGTTGCATCTCTTTGATTGTCCGCGACGATGGCATTCGCTCTATTGCCTGGACTTTTTCCGGATTCACTTTAAAGCCTCCGTTTGTGACTATGAAGCCCAAAAACTTCCCTTCTTCCATGCCAAAAGAACACTTGGCTGGATTCAGCTTCATATTTACACTGCGCAATGAATTGAACGTTTTTTCGATATCCTTCAACATTTGGTCCTCTTCGGGACTTTTGACCACTAGATCATCGATGTAAACTTCAATATGCTTTCCAATGTCCCCGGCGAAGGTCTTGTCCATCAATCGCTGGTATGTGGCGCCGGCGTTCTTCAGGCCAAAAGGCATCTTCGTATAGCAAAAAATCCCAAGATCAATACGAAAAGCTGTCTTGTCTTCATCCTCGAGCTTCATTTGAACTTGATGGTACCCCTTGTAGCAATCCAAGAAGCACTTCCATCTGTATGGTGCGAGAGAGTCTATCTTTTTGTCGATCTCAGGCAAAGAGTAGCAATCTTTAGGGCATGCCTTGTTGAGATCGGTATAGTCAACACACATTCGCCATCCACCACTAGACTTCTCTACCATTACGGGGTTCGCAACCCAACTTTGATAACGTACCTCTCGCAGGATGCCGGCTTTAAGTAACTCGCATGCTTGCTCATTCATTGCTTTCGTTTTGTCTGCCCCTAAGCTGCGCCTCCTTTGGACTTTCGGTTCAACAGAGGGGTAGGTGTTTAAACAGTGCTCGGTAATGTTGCGCGGGACTCCGGTCATGTCAGCCAGAGTCCAGGAGAAGATATCCATGTTCTTGAACAGGAGCTGTTTGAGGCGAGTTCTGATGTTTGGTGAGATTGTGTGGCCTATCGTCACCATTTGCTCCGGGTACTTGCGATTTAAAACCCATTTCTCGGGCTCGGTTGTCGAAACCTTCGCTGCTTTTGTCGGGCGCATTTCTTCAGCTGACATCACTTCTTTCTTTGCATAAACGATTGCCACCCCCGTCTTGGTTGGGAAACCAATCGCTGAGTGGGGGGTGGAAGTTATCATGTTCAGCTCGCCTTGGGTCTCTTTCCCGATCAACACATCATGTCTTGATTTAACAGGCATCACCATGAAGTTAACGTTCGTTGTTCTTGAATGCTTCCCGTCAGAGAGTGTGACGGGGAAGCTGATCTGGCCTAGCGGGAAAACCATCTCATTGCAGAATCCAGACAGTGGATAATCGACTGGTTCAAGTCTCGCTTTGTCTTCATCATCGAACTGATTAAAGCACTGCTCATAGATGGTGTCTGCTGTACTCCCCGGGTCAATGAAGATGTATTCAGTTTCGTAATGGCCGATGATACCGGTGATGACAATGGGTCGTGTGGCTCGATGGCCCCCGCGCACCACCGGGAAAATGACCTGTTGTTCTTGCCATGAAGGCTCGTAAGGTCTCTTGCCTTTTTCTCTTGCGCTATACCTTGGTCCATTAACCATGTGGGTCTCTAAGCGCCAGACTTTTTTGTGATTTCCCTCATCGTTGCGATGAAGCTGTCGGGTTTCTTTGCGCACGTTTTTCACTAAGTGGCTTAGCTTTCCGCTCTTTAGCGCTCTCTCGATCTCTTGACGCAAGCTGTAACAATCATCTGTTAAGTGGCCTGTGTCCTTGTGGAAATCACAATACAGATTGGGGTCTTGCCCCTTTTTGTTCGTCATAGGCCTGGGAGCCTTAAAATCATGGTTCTCCGTCATTAGCACCTCTTTCGGTGTTTTTATGAGCGGAGTCCAATGCTTTTCACGATTATCATCTCGGACTGCCTTTCTATAGCCGATGCGATCAATAGTGTCTCGCGCGTCTTCCTTATAGCGGGATCGTTCTTCATAACGGGTTCGTTCATTATAACCGCTGGAGTGGTTGGCCTTCCACCCAGGGTTCTTGCCTTTGTTGCGCCTGTTGTCGTCGCGCGAGTGACCCCCTTTAGAAAATCTATCTTCAGAACGATAGCTGTTGTTTCGTGCGAGTGACTCTTCAGTTTGCACGACTATCTTCGCGGCTTCCATGAGCTTATCCCACTCCTTGGGCATTCCATCTTTCCCAGTGATGGTTCTAATCAGGCTATCACAGCGGATGGCTTTCTTGAAATGGCAGCGCATGAGTTGTTCGCTTACGCCACCGATTTCCAAACACTCTTTGTTAAAGCGAGTTATGAAATCTTCCAAACCCTCGTTATCTCTGCGCCAGATGTCTTCAACTTCGGCTGTGTCGCGCTGGTATCTTCTTTGTTGACTGAAGTGACTCAAAAATTGAGTCCTGAAATCCACCCATGATTTTATCCTTCCCGGAGGAAGGCTGTCGAACCAGGCGCGAGCAGCCCCCGTTAGTGTTTGGATAAACAGATGGCACCACATGGGCATATTCCATCCTCCCATGCAGCCCACGCTAGTGAACACTCTGACGTGATCATCGGGATCAGTCAATCCGTTAAACTTTCCGACAGTCGGAGGTAACTTTTCTCTCTTGAGCGGCGCTAGTGCTATCTTTGGAATGAACTTTGAATGCTTTATAGCTTCCTCTGGTCGGTAGGCGAGGCGAAAGTCACGCTCTGCCTCTTCGATATATCCAATGTGCTGCCTTGGTTTGTAGTACTCGTGATTTCTTTGTAAACGATTGAAGACCGAAGATTCGTCATCGTTCTCCCACGTTGGATCGTTCGGGTCGGTATCTTCCCATTCGTCTTTCATGTTGCGCGGTGTGAGCCGGCTATGAACTGGGCCTCTTTGGAAGTTTGACGGTTCGTCATAGTAGCTTTCTGTTTCTCCCCGTGTATCGCGTGTGTCCTGCACGCTTAGTCTTCGGGTAGGGGGAGGTCTGTAGGCTCTCCCTTGGATATTTTGCGGTGGTGGCATCTGGCGCGGCCCGAGACTGGGTCCGGTTGGTGTAACCAAGGAAGGCTCTGCCGTTAAAACTGCTTGTTGCGCGCTCAAGGATTGATACGCCGCGTTAATGGTGGCGAGTTGCTTGGCGTACCACGAGGCTGGGGTTTCGCCTTCTGGTAGCCCTAGTAACGCCGAGATATTCTGAGGTGGAGCTGGGTTCGAAGGTCCAGCACCATTGTTTCCTGGGGTAGTTTGAGTGATGCGGGTGAAGCTCCCGCACGGACCCCCAGTGTTGGCTATCTCGATCTCGCCGGTTTCTTCAACGTGTTGGGGTTGGATGTTTTGGTTATCCACTCCCAACGCTGCATTAGGGTCTGCTCCAAGACCAACAAACTCGGGAACGATTCCTTGACCAGCCATGATCGAAGGAAGAAAAAACAACGAAAACTCAGGAAAGAAGATGAAAGTGGTTTGTAGAAAAAATCGGTGGGCGCCAATGAAGAAACACGGAACTAATTAAGGGACTAATCAGTTTGGTTTATGTTTCTACCATGATGGTTAATCTTCTTGAAGGTTTCCTGAGCTCCTTAATGACCGTGGTTTATCTGCAAAACAGAACACCGTTACTCGTTAAGAGGGGAATGTGGGGGTTTCCCTCTTAACCGGGCTCCGGCGTGAGAATAAGCGACTGCTTTGGGGAGAGAATTAAGTATTAAGTGAGAGAGTAGAGGGAATGGAATGTTTAACCTGTGAAGTGAGATCTCTATTTATAGCCGGAGAGGTGTAAGAGGGTGTGGGCTGATGGGCCTTGGGCCAGAAGGCGACAACCTGGAGGATATGCTCCTTGTCTCACTGGTGTCGACCGTTAGTGGCTTCTGGGAGCTTTATGGAGTTGGCGCAATGTGATTGGAGCCACGTGTCACTGTTGTCGGCCTGGCCGCCCTTCTGCCATCAGCAGGTAAGTGGAGATCGTGGGGCAGTTGTCTCTGCCCTGTGATTGGTGCCACATAGGCATCCTTAAGTACTTTTTGTCTCCTGCATGTCAGACGATCGTGGAGCACGATTGCGCAGGATCAGAAGGACTCTGATTGGCTCTTTTATTCTGCCACTTGTACTGTGTATTATCTGAAAAGGCCTTGCGCCGTAGTCACGCATGATTCTTGCTGAGCACGTTACTACCTCGCGCGCGGCATGGGCTTTCAGATATTCTTTTCAAAATGCTAAGTGTTGCTAATTTGAGTTTCTTCTTATGTAGACCTCGCGCCGTATTACACAGATGTGATGTAGCCGGCGCGAGGTTGGCAATCAAGGAAATTGATGAGTAAGAAATATGGTCCCGCGCGACCTTGCAGGAGGTTGCACAGCTTTTTGGGACCATACCCCTTCAACGTTTGACCGGTGGGCCCGGTGGGGAGTATCGTGACGTCGTTGGTAACATTACAGTTAAACAACACAATATTTAAATGCACAGTGGAAGCAAAAGATAGATATATTTCAACTTTAATAAATTGTAATATCAAGTATCACAACATTTGAAAGTAATCCACAGGTGGATCAAAATAAATAGGAAATATTGTTCAACAGTTTTGACGTCCAAGCTTGCGAGACTTATTGTGGACGCTAGGAGAAATCCAGCCTAGTTCGCTTAGTACCTGCACTTAACCTTTTTGGGAAAATACGTCAGTTTACACTGGTAAATACATTCAACTGACTCATTTTGAAAAGTTTAATAAAATTTATTTGAATGCACGTGGCACAAACTTTTTATAACTTGGGATAATTATTTAAATATATAAACTTGTAAAAGAATTACATGTTCCTTATGCGTTCAGTAGCCCGGTTCGTGCCGGGTTAAAGATCAATAGACACCACATTATTTATTTTGGCACTGACCGGTGTACGCCTACACCCCGCGCTTAGGTCGTGGCCATTTCGTAAAATGATGCCAAGGATATCCGGGACATGGTCATTAACCCCCCCAAAGGCGTTTAAGCAACAAAACATATTTTAAACGGGTCATTTTGATAATACTTAACCACTAATCGATTAAGGTCTAATGCCCGACCAAGCGGTATTCTTAGATACCGTACCCCAAGCCCGTATAAGGGAAAATAAGTTAAAAGTATTTACCTTTGCAAGTATAATTCACAATTAGCAAATGCGGGTAGCTTTTACCGGGTCTCCTATTCTGGAACAAAGGTTTATAATAACCTATTAGAACCCTAACGGTCTTTAGTTAAGCTTAAGCTTAGACCGGTTAGTTTTAAGGAAAGATACGGTTCAAACGCACGATTAAGCGAAGACCGGAATAGAATGTGATTTAGACCCGACAAGTTTGAATACTTGTATTATATGGGTAATCTAAACACATTCTGAATTTTGAGATAAAAACGATAAGGTTTGACCCGTTTCGGCTAATTTATGCAAACTAGTTACATAAACCGAACCGAACGCGCAAGAGGCGTAACGGGTAACCATAAGAGTCATTTACAGGTTCCTAAGTTAATATACCTTAAATATGTTGTGATATCAGTAGGAAACCTTCCATTATGCCCAAAACGAGTTTAATCTCAATATAAGCCCCGTAGGGGTATTTTGGTCATTTTAAAGATTATAAAAGAGATTATTGAAATTTCTGAGATTCGGGTCCGAATACATCAGTAAAATAACTTATCTTAACAGGTTATATCAGTTGTGTTATGTCTTATATAGCAAAAATGGTTTAAAACATAAACTATGTGTTTAATACGCTTAAAAAGCCATTTTAAGCGATTTCCGGGTTATACCATAAATCTGAGTTTTCTGGACAGGTTATAAAGTTCAAAATACTTTATTTATTAAATAAAATCAGTAGCAACTGGATTGGCGTCAAAATACCTTGTAGAACTCATTTTATAACCGAAAAGGGTATATTCGGTATTTACCGAATTAATGCCATAACCTTAGGTTATGAGCAGGTTAAAAATAATTAAAAATCTTTAAAAATCCCAAAATATTATATTATATCAGTGGGTAAAAGGTTTGGTGTCAAAAATTGGGTTTAGATAGGCTTTATGCTAATGACGTCGTTTAATTACTAAAAGGCGTTCTAATTACGCTAATGAGCATAACTCCTAATCTAGACCTTCAACTGATGTGAAAATTCAGGGACATGTTTATAAATTAGTAACAAAGATTATTGTCCTTTTACATTTCAAAATTCTCGTTTTATGGTCAAAAGGGCATATTGGTCAACATTAGGCAATTTAACGGAAACGTGTAAACGAATCGGATAATCAATGAACCAACCACAGAGGGTTATACCAACATGTAGCCTGGTCCTAAGGAAGCTCTAAGGCATTCTCAAATCATACTAAATTGGGTCAGAACTGAAGTCAAAGCAAAAGTCAAAGTTTTGCGACTTTCGGTTCCGAACCGGGTCTAAACAGAAAATTGTCGGGTCGAACATGCTTAGACATGTTCTTACACTTATTACTGAGTTATATGAGTGATAAAATAGTTTACATGCCTTCTACATTGTTAATTACATGTTAATTTGAAAATTATAGTTCTGTTGACTTTTTATAGATAACTTTAACCCGACATTTGATCTAGTTAGAGCGGGAATCAGAGGGTGCCCTTTTAAGGGTTTAATGCCCACATAATTACCAACTTATAACTACCTTCAATTCGACTAATCACTGGACCATTAATGATTAATCGCTAAGTCAACCGTTAATTACGACGGTTTGACTTTTAAGCTAATAACTAAGTAAAACTCAACTAGGAAAGGTTAAGCATACTTACAGAAGTCCTATGCACGATTAGGAAGGCTTAGGGTCTGCTCTTGAACTCCCAAAAGCTCCAGAAATGCAGAAGGAATGAGTGATCACAATGTTGCAACCTTGTGGCCTTTTATAGTGGTAAATCTCACTTAGATCATTGACAACCAAGCCTACCCTTGTTCCCTGATCATCAACAAGTGTCCTAGGGTCTAAGAAGCATGTAGGGGTCGTCCAAAGAAGTGGAAAATTGTTTTTAAGTCGGTTTAAAGCTCAAAACAGTCAACAGCCAAAATTACTGTCGCTGAGCAACCCTTACGGACCGTAAGGGGGTGGCTTACGGTCCATAAGCCTTTTGAAGGAGGCAAAAATTCTTGATCTTTCGGGCTTTGAAAGGGCAACTTAGGTGAAACGATTTTGGGACATGATTTATCAGTTTGGGGCCTCAACATCATGCTTGAACAGTTATATACCCTACCATTTTGAAATGTTTTATTGAATCCTTTTGAAAGTGCCGTAAATGAAGGTTTATCGTGCATTTCTTCGCAGGAGTCCACCCTTGCAATTATGGTTCAATTATTGCTAGACATCACAGGATTTGAATATATACCAGATGTTTATTAGTCTTGGGATTCATAATGAGGTCGTTCAGATGTGTAAATTTAACATGGCGACGCTTTTAAATCCTGTCATACATCTTTAACTGGATCCGGGTTTCTAACACTTTTGTCTTACATGACACGTGTCGTTATTTTATTGAACACGAATTTTCGAGGTGTTACATATAGGGATGGAGAAAAAAGAGATGCCCTTGGAGAATTACTTTACTAAAGCAGTTGCCGGGGCCATATTTTGTTGCAAATGACAAAACAAACTTATTTGCTTGGAGAGCATGTGAAGGAAAGATTCCGACTTCGGAGGCGTTGGCAAGAAGAGGAGTTAAGGTACTGTCACAAAGTTGTAGAATCCGTAGTATGGGTGTGGAATCAGCCGATCATGTGCTCGTGCAATGTTCGTATGTTAAAGCGGTGTGGCGGCAAATAAGTAACTGGCTGAAGCTACAATCAATGTATGCAAATGACAAAGTGGAAGATAGATTATTGAATATAAATTGTTTGGACGCAACTGAAAAGTGGAAAAGAACAATTCATGAAATTTATCTACAAATACTGTGGGCTTTATGGCGGAATAGAAACGATAAAGTCTTCAATAACAAGACGAACCGGATAAGCAAAGTGGCCGAAGAGGTGAAAGAGGAAACATATGCATGGGCGACAAAAAGAATGAAGCTAACGAGCGTGACACTAGACAAATGGCGAAGATTCGAGTTAACAGTAGTATGATTTTGTTTGTATCTTTAGTTTTGGTGTAATGGTACCGAATAGCTTCTTGCTATTTTGTTTTATAATGATATGTAACTAAACGCAAACGATTTAAACGATATATTATAATCTGTTTTTTAGTATTTGATTTCTATCGTTATTAAACATACCCGTGTGTTCACACGGGTGTTACAACTAGTCAGGGTCGTTCCTAGGTTTTTGGAGACCCTAAGTGAACTATGAAGTAGGGGCCCTAATTCGCCGATAAACTCTCCTCCAATCCCGACGCAATGGGTGATTACCCTTACTTTTTTCGTTTCGTGATAGCCGCTAGCCTAGAAATTGAAAGCAAGTTGCGATGGGAAGTGGGAACGATGATTGCGGATGTATTTAGAGGCTTTAGGCCGCTAAATATTGATGATTAGGTCGATGGTTGTTGTGTTGTAATAGTTGGAAATCAAGGCGAAATGGGTTTTGAAACTTGACCTTTGTTTGCTAAACAATATTTATTTTGGACTCCTTAAATGAAAAATTAGTTTTGTTTTGAAATAAACGTATTTATTTGGGCCTAATACATACATATAGTATATATAATTTTTTTTTCAAAACTTAGAGGCCCTTATTTTTGGTGGCCCTAAGCCCGTGCCTAGGTTGCCAAACCTATAGAGCCGGCCCTGCAACTAGTTCTACTTAAAATAACTAATATACAAAGATTAAACAACGGTCAAAATGTCAAAAGTAAACCGTGAACAAACCAGTGGCGGATCCAGCCGAAGAAATCACTGGGTTCCTTTTTCCAAATCATACAAGGTTTACACTACAAAAAAACGTTTTTTTCCAAATCATACAAGATTTACACTACAAAAAAACGTTTTTTTCCGAAAAGACTGGGTTGGGAACCCGGTCTTAACATACTACATCCGCCCCTGGAACAAACTATATACAAGAGGTAATTTTTTACAACATCCAACTTCCGGATCATCTAGAAGTTCAAGAGGGTCTTGTCAACAACGCGACAAGAGAATTGTAGCAACCCACCGGGTCCGGGTCACCCACTAGTTAGAGGTCGCTTATCACAGGTCCCGCCCACACAACCATGCATGCATGACCATTGACTATATACAAATACCATCAAAATATTAGAAAACTTTTTCCTTGCATGATGTCGCCAATGATGTCATGTGGCAAACCTACACTTCAATTCTAGCACCATGATCCCCTTGATTTTGACTTTTGTATGCTTTCCTTATTATACCATTTCAGTTTCTTGACTTTCTCTTTTTCTTTTTGTTTTGTAATAAAATTCATTAGGATGTGTGTGAAAAAGAAAAACTAGGGCTGGTAATTGGGTACATGTTAAGACACGATTAGACATGTTTGACTGAAAAATACACCCTTTGACTTTTTTAATTTTTAAAATAATTAAAATTACAATGTTAGAACCTATCATTTATTCATCTTTGTACATAAAACATAAAACTGTTTTATAAACATGAGGTAGAAAGTAGTTAAACGAGTCGTAATCATGTTTGAAACTTATGTTGTGCGCGCCGTCAGAAACCTGTTAAACATGTTAAGACTCGATTTGCCAGCCTTATGAAAAACTGTCTTACAAGAATATTTTAGCATAGTTACAAAATATATAAGGTCAATGAAAAATGTTTTTATTCAAGCAAGTGGAAAAGAAAGAAAAATCACCCACGGATTTAGATCCTACTTATTTTCGATACTCGTTTTTTTTTTAACTAGAAGACAGTGCCCTCTTAAAAAAATGTAGTTATTTTTTTGTGAAAACCCCTAACTACCCGCTTAAAATTTTGGTTAAGCCCTCAATCTCCTTGATGGCTCTGTGATTGTCCCCTATGAAAAAATCTTAGGTCTGGCACTACAAGAAGATGAGGAAAACTTAATAAAAAAAATCAAGTCAAGTCATATAAGGGTGGTTTAATTATCTTTAATGTAGAGCGACAAGTCATGTCATATAAGGGTGGTTTAATTATCTTTAATGTGGTGCATTTAGAGCGATTGATTGATACGTTTAACCTAAAATAAAACTAATAGATTAATTAACTTCGGTTTTGTCCCGCAAGGGATTTGATGTGACGGGTGTTTCCCGTCTATTCAAGAGATGAACAATTTAAATACAGTAAAATAATTTACATCGAGATAGTTGGTAAACGGGCAACAGTAAAATAAAACATAAGTTTGATAATTGAAACCTTTTTTGACAATCAAATCTTAGTAACTCACAAATACTAGTTTAGCATCTATTTCATGATATTCAAGTTGCCTTCTTGGATGATTATAGTCACCTCATTTGGATCAATCTCAAGAACATAACTTATCCTTTTAATTTAAATCTAATATACTGAAAATCTGTTTTTACTATCATAAAATTTTTTGTTGTATGATAAGGCTCCAAAACCAACTTAAAATTAAACGAGCCAGTTCTTAGTTAATTCTTGAACTTGCTACATACTTGTACATTGTTGATGATAGTATTATATTAAGGAGCTCTTCCACATTTTGGATTGACTTGATACACTAGTTTCAATCTCATGCTACACTTCAGATTTTGGGTAACTTGAGTTACAATTTTAAGACTCAAGCTACTTTCTTTAATGAATGTCTTATTTTTCATAGCAATGGTAATTGCTAGATCTTTTGCAACAAATTAACTTAAACAAGTAAAATCCTTTTTGTACATCAGTTTCATATAGTCAACGACTCAACAACTTCCTAGGTACTTAGGAACCATTTTACAGTGTGGTGCTATTGGGCCGGGCTCTATTTGGTATTGACTATTGGAAATTGTTTGTGTTGAAAATAAAGTATATATCTCAAACACTAGCTTATGATCAAATGTATTCTTATGTATCTGAAGGGTACAAGTTCTCGTGGCTTATATCTTAGATGCTTGGCGTCTATTACATTAAGTGTTGCCAATGAGCTGGTGGTGAAGTGGTAAGGGAGAGACCTGGTGATCCAAGTGACCCAGGTTCAATTCCTGCTTCCCCCATTAGTTTAGGTGGCACCGGGTGAAGATGGGAGACTTGGCGTGTAGATGGCGATCACTAGTTCGATCCTTGAACTGAACGGGTGTTCACGCGCTTCGGCCCTAGGTGAGGGTTTTCCCTAGTTCGAAGGCGGGTGTATCCCTGGTGAATTTCGCCAATAGCCCATTTGAAGGATTCGGTTGGCCGTTTAAAAAACTATTACATTAAGTGTTTATTCTAATGTTGATTGGAATGCCTACCCTAATAATGTCTGGCCTTATTTTTCTAGGACCCAAACTTATTGGTTGGAAGCCCTCATAAATAACATACGATTGCTCAGTTGATTGTATAGGCTAAATATGGAGCCTTAGTCCACACTATCGTTGAGATCATAGAGCTTATGTTATTATTATTACATAAGTTACATATAGGTCCTCGGATTAGGTATGGTAATAGGTCAGGTATGGGACGGGTATGGCTAATCCCATACCTTTACCCAATTGTAAAACCATGTCTCATACCCAACTCAAAACCCGTCCTTTATTTATCGGGCAATTACCCATCGACTATCAGGTATACCCATTAGTGTTTAAAATACACTTTGGATTTTCAAGTATATTTTTTCTTTCTTTTATAATTCTATGTTTTTAAATAAACTACACATATATATATTACCATATAATATTTGACACATCCCAAATACACAACTATCATGATAATATAATTTTCAATTAATAATTTTGTATTTGTAACATATAAATATATATCTTAAAAGAAAGATTTATTTTCCAATTAATGAAAATATTATATTGAAGCATTCCTAAACAAGGGTTAACGAAAAATATAACAAAAATAATTTTGGAAATAAGATTCAGGTATGTAGTTTCGGGTAATTGGGTTGGGTATTACCTAGTCTCATACCCGTGAAATATTTTTTTTTCCAATCCCATGTCCGGTCCCATACCCGTCGGGTGTCGAGTATGCCCACCCCAGATGTTTTAGGCCTAGGGTTCGGGTATATGCATCGGACTCGGGTATTTATGCCATCCTACCATGGATCCCACCTTATGGTGTGAAAATCTCGGAGCTACATACATTTAGGGGTGTAAACGAGCTAACTTGAGCTTGATCTCGACTAAACTCGAGCTAGGTTTTTTTTTAACTTATGACTTATGAGAGCTCGAATTCACCTTGTTTCAAGTTTTATTTCTAGAGCTCAGCTCGTGAATAGTTTTTCAAGCTCGAGTTTGTCTCCTTTATTATCTATTAATTACTTATGTACATCTAAAATTGTTTTTTTATATATAGCTATACTTATAATTTTTATATATAATATAACATATATTATTTTGTTATTTAAAAAGGTCTTTGTATATAATATATATATATATATATATATATATATATATATATATATATATATATATACTAGGTTAGAACCCCGTGTATCACACGGTTTAAATAAATATAATTTTATATACTAAGTAATAAAATAGTTACATCTTTTAAAAACTCGTGTATTGCACGATTTGAATAAACACATGTCTTACACGAATAATGTAATATGTTAACACATTTAGTTATCAAGATGTGTTTTATAACAAAATGAACTTTGAGGTACAATTTACTTATTGAACATCTCACTTTATTTTTTATTAGGTTAGAGAGTTGTGTATTACATGGTTTATAACATTTTACTTTGTTTTTTTTATTTATTTATTATTAGGTTAGAAACTTATATATTACCTGATGTTGGACAATCAGCAGAAAAAAAGGCTCAAACTATCTACACGCCAAGTGTGTAGATAGCCACATCCAAAAGGTGTTTTTTATCCTATATGCACACCCTGCAGTGTCAAGCTGTGATCAAAGCGCGGCGTTTTGGTCCGGTCAACCAGACAAAAGACTGACGGGTGTCTGACGGGTCTGTTGACCGGACCAAAACGCCGAGCTTTGGCCGTGTTTTGGTCCTGTCAACCAGACAAAAAACTGACAGGGTGTCATAAAACAGCCTTCCGGCACGGGGCCGTGTCCAGGTCAACACGCCCCCGTGTCCACCCAAAAGATTCCCTTCTGATTTTGTCAGAATGCGGACAAAAATGTGTCAGGATTCCATCTGCACACGGGGCCGTGTCCAGCCGACACGGGGCCGTGCGCAACGTACTGTCGTTTTCTATAAATGCAGCCAAGAATCCTGCACATTTGAACCATTCCAGGGACAGAGATTTGAGGAATATTCTCACATACCATCCTAGGTATTTTCTAAAAGAAGTTTCTCAACTATCTTCTTGTCCTTTCCTCTTTTATCCACTTTCATCTTCTTCAATTTTCTTCATACTTCCATTAAAGCTTGAACCTTCTATAGTTTCAAGCCTTATTGAGATGTTTGTTAGATTTTTGTTCATGGAATCTTGATAAAAATAAGTTCTATAACAGTGTTTTAAGTTGTTTAAGTTCAAAAATACTTCAAAAATCACAAAAACAATTTGAACCCCCAAGATTCCTTGTCCATAAATCCTGCAGATATCTGAACACGGGGCCGTGTCCGAAGTACTGGACCCTTAAAATTGAACTCTTGTCGGCATGTTTTCTCAGAATGGCAAGCAGAACAAGCGGAAACTCTTCGTCGCATTCCAGGAACAGCCGGCAGGGGAGAAGATCATCTACGGTTGAGGATTCTCTTGTAAACTATGTTTACGCCTTAAGAGAAGCTCTTGATGAAGTAACAAGTGTGGAAGAGGCATTGGTCGACCGCATTAATCATTTGACGGTGGGACTAGAAGGATGTCTCCGGGAAGTCAACCTTTTGCACCAAAGGTTGAACATTCTCGCATCTCCTCCTTTGGTACCGATTATCACCCAAAGGGCATGGAATGTAGTGCCGGAAGTCATCATTCCAGCCGAATGGTACGCCCTACATCAGGAACCTCCTCGAGACATCCTACAAGGGGTTCCAATTGGTGTCGCTCCTCCTCCTCAAGATGTCGAGGAACATGAAGCCGCATCCCTTCTCCCGAGGGAGATAGAAGAATGGCTCTAGCAACATCTAAGGAACACCGTTCGGCTTGGAGTTCTACAAGGCTTTTAGACCGGAAATCTATTTCCGGAATTTTGGTTCTTATTGTAGAAGTAGAACTCCTTAGGAAGATTTTACGGATCGCTTGACCTATTTAATATTAGGACTTTTAACTTTTATTTTCTGCTTTGTTTTTCATTTTTAGGACTATTATGTAATTCACTCTATGATTAATGAATGATGGTTTTAGTTAATTTGGTGTTTTGGATGGTGTTGAATGGAATAAAACACACTTGAGATGGTAAAGGATGCAAGGGAAACTTGAACCAGCACTCCATGCAGGAAAACAGAACCGTCCGACAAATTTCTTCATTTACAGTAAGCTCGGCACGGGCCGTGTCCACCCAACACGGCCCCGTGCTGCACAGTCTGCAGAAAAAGACCCAGTTCAGGTAACTGGACACGGGCCGTGTTCACCCAACACGCCCCCGTGTCCAGACTTCTGTTTCTCTTGTTTTAATTTTGTTACTGGCACTTGAACACGGGGCCGTGCCCGGATAACACGGGGCCGTGTTCAGCGCCCAGTAACACAAAATTTTTGCTTTTTACACCTTTTTACACATTCAATCAACCTAAAAACTTATTTTTGGGACACATTGAGGACAATGCGTAATTTAAGTGTGGGGGGGGGGATGCTAAAACCTTGAATCTTGCAAGTCCTAAATACAAGCCTTACACAAAACTCTATTGGAGTCGCTAATCACCCCAATTTTTTTCAAAAATTTTCATTTTTTTTCTTGTCTAGGTTTAACTCGGGAATTTCAAGTTCTAAAAATGTTATATTTTTACGAATTTACAAACGATAGCATCGTGATAAAAAGAACCAACATAAGAAAATTATGAAAAGGCATGACAAGCTTAGTTAAAATTTGATTATATATACTTGATCACATAAAAACCCATCCCCACAAAAGTGAGTTTTGAGCCTTTATTGAGCATACAATTACATATCATTAGAACTAAATGCTCATCTTTCGTTTCTTGTGTGAATAGCCGCTTGGTTCTTACGACTCTAGAACTTGCCATGACGATACATTCCCGGTCCTTACCAACTTAAACCCGAGTAAGTAAATGATGGAGGCATTAGGACTAACCCTTTTTATTTCTACACCATTATTTTTCTTTTTTTTTACCACATACCCAAAATCCCCCTAGTTAGCCCCTTTGAGCCTAAATCTTTTCATTTCATAACCCAAACCAAACACCCTTTTTACCCACCAAAACCTTTTTCATTTTTACCCCTTTGTTTTAGTAACAAGTTCGATTTTTCGTTTGACTTTTCAAAAAAAAAAAAGTTATTTGTGTTGATGATGAAGCAAAAGAAAATAAACAAACAAGTTCATCAAAAATAACTTTGTTTGAATAAATAGCTTCATCAAAATAAAAGTTACGAAAAATAGAAAGTCTTACGAAAATCGACACTTGTTACGCTTTTCGCTTTTTTTTCTACTAACCACCAACCCAACCACCCACCTTTAACCCAAGCCTAACCCTTCACCCACAAAGTCCTCTTGATATTTACAAAGGTATATAAGTTAAAAAGGAGTAGGATTGATTGTTTGGCAAGCCTATGGTAGGAGTAAGTTCCATGCCGCTCTCGAGTGATCCACAAAAATACATTTTCGGCCGAGTGTTGAGTGATCCCCGTGAGGTATGTGAACTTGTATATAAAAAGAATTTTAAAGAGGCATGTTATGCCCTAATAAGTAATTTATCTTATGAAAAGTTTTAAATAAATCATGACGAATAGGATTGTAAATAAATAAAAATAAAATCAAATAAAGAATCTTGGAAATCCCGACACTCTACGACAAGCCCAAAAACCTTCTTCTCTACCCATTCCATTTGGGAGTGTAATAGGCACATATTAAAGAGTTTTGCTTGAGGACAAGCAAAGATTCAAGTGTGGGGGTATTTGATGTGTTCAAAATGCAACATATAAATTTCATCAATTGTGGCATAAAACTAACCCTTTTTTAGTACTAATGTTGGAAAAGGTGTGCTTTTGTCTTCCTTTTGTATTTTCAGGATTAAATGAGCTCAAATTAACAAAAGAAGCAAAAAGACATCAAAATCTAACATAAATACAAGAAAAGGAACAAGACGTGACATGCCCGACCCCACGACAGTATCTTCCCAAGCAAAACAAGAGATCAGAGGCCTGAACACGCCCCGTGCTCAGCCAGCACGGGGGCGTGCCCAAGTGTCAGCAGAAAAGACAAAGTGGTAGAAGCTTCTATTGCCCACCACGGGGCCGTGCTCAGCGGACACGGGGCCGTGGTCAACTATAAGATTCGCACAATCCAGGCAAATTTTCATAGTACAAAGATTCTTCTGCACACGGGGTCGTGCTCAGCGGACACGGGGGCGTGGTCAACTAATAAGACAAAGCTGCATTTAATGAAGAAAGAGAGGATGTGGACACGGGGCCGTGCCCACTGGACACGGGGCCGTGCCCGAGCTTCTGTTCAGCCTATAAATAGAAGTGCTTGGCTCAAGCTCAAACCATCCCTTGGCACACCACCTCTCTTACACTTCACCCACCACCCACCACCACCATAACACCATCATCCATTGTCCATCGTAGAGTGTGTGAGTCGTCTCGGGATCCAAGATTGATCGTAAGAGTTCTTGACAATCAAGGCCATGTTTGCCTAAGTCTCTTACATCACTTGGTGAAGACAAAGTGTCTAGTGTAATACTTTTTATTTCTAATCTTTTGCACTTTTTACTTGGTTTTGTATTAATGACTTTAATAACTAGTTGCTTATGTTGAAGGTGATCTTTCCTTATCGTTTGTCTGTGGTGTCTTGGCATTATTTTACTGTCTATATAAAATAAAAGATTTTCACCATTCATATCTTCACGGTCTATATGGAGGTATGTTGGCTACCTGGTCGGGGGTTAAGGGAACGGTTTGGTAAAGGTCTTGCCATTGTTCAGCGTTTAGAGGTCCTGCAATGGACCTGGGTCAAATTTAGTAGGACCTCCTTCAATACTTAACGGTATTGGATGGCGGGGGTCCAAACTCTTTGATCCCCTCATAAGTTAACTACTATTAATACTATAACCCGGCTATTTAGGACTGTATCCCTGCTTACTCAGACTACTTAGTCGAGGGTAACGTCACCTCCAAAAGAGGGGCCTACCATAATTTGCATTAATAACTTAATTAATTATCTTCCAATAATCCACCCTTTTAGGATTGTATCCTTGCTGACTCAAACTACTGGGGTGAGGGTAACGTCACCTTCAAAAGAGGGGCCTACTACAATAACTAAGATAATCTCTTAAATATGTGCAAAAGTGCGGAAATAATCAAAGGTTACACTAGATACGAGTCGGAACCAAGTGATTCATCTTGTCTATCTGTTTTTCTTTTTATTTTTATTTTCAGCATTTTAGTTAGTTTTTATTTTTCTTAGTTTAAAACATTTTTCTAACCTTTTTATTTTGATTAGACGTTGAGGATAAACCGGTACTAAAAGCTCTTGTGTCATTGGATGACCTCGGTATCTTACCAACACTATACTACGCTCACGATGGGTGCACTTGCCCATATGTGTGTCTAGTGTTAGTAAATATCGTGTTTTATAAATTTAAAACTTGACTAAAAAGTGTTAAAGGGGCTTAAAATCTACACCTAATATATATAACACTTCACACGCATCAATCACACATACCCATAATTTATTTTTTTTTAAAAAAAGAGAAAAAGAAAATGGTTTAGGGTATTTGAAATAAATAAATAAATGACTTCACCTATTATGGTTGTTTAGGGTATATTTGAAGTCCACACCTATGATGAAGTATAGGAAGAAAACGCACTTAAGTTGAAAAAAACTCAAGAAAACCCTATATAACATTTTTATTTTCTAAAAAAAAGAATGTAACATATATATATTTGAACATTTTTATAAAAAAAATATAAAAAGCGTTGACTAGTTTTTTTTTTAAATGTTCAAAATTTGTATGTTACATTTTTTTGGACATATATATTATGTAACATGGAATTCTTAACACTTAAAAAAACTACTCGGTGTTTTTTTGTTTTTTTACAGAAATGCTCAAATATATGTATGTTACATTACCAATTTTTTTTTAGAAAAAAAATAAAAATATTACATAGGTTTTTACAAAAATTTCTTAAGTTTTTTCAACTTAAATGAGTTTTCATTTTATTCTTCCCCGACCACTTATTATTGGTTAAATCTTAAGATAGCAAAGAATATATAGCGAAAAAAGTGTCACTCCCACCTTACGATAGTATTTAGTTTTTGCTATAATTAAGTTGATTCTTGATAAATACATTTACGGTTCTTCTCACTTTACCTTTTTAAACTTATGGAATCTTTTATTTAAGCATGATGTAAATATGGTTATAAAATATAAAGGTTTATGGTTTTATAATATGACATGACAATTTTATAAAGCTTCAAAAAAGTTATGAATTAACACTCTTTTTTAAAGTTTTTTTCCAAACAGTGGCGGCAGAGGCGTTTCCGAGAATTCACGTACCTTAATGCCCTTCCGTAATATTTTATTATTATTTAAAAAAAATAATCAAATTAGTATTGGGCTCAATAAACCTAATGCCAAATGGGCAAAATTCTAAACCATAAAAAGTGATTTGTAAATTGACCTATATTTGAATTATTATATGTTTACTATTTAAAAGAAATAACATATACATATCAGATTGTTTTTTAAATCGTGTGCCCCTTGAAATCACGGGCCTTGTGCGAAGGTCCTCCTTGCACACCATCAAAGCCGCCACTGAGTGGCGGACCCAGGAATTATTTGTTGGGGGTGCGGATGAGTGGTTCAATCATATTTTCAAAGGGTGTTGTCGGGCTTTTTGCCCAAAAAATACACATAATTTTTTTCAGAAGGTGCGCCCGTCCATCTAGGATTATGCCACAGTCTGTCCCTGTTTCCAAACCTAAAAGAAATAGGTGAATCTAAAAAGCACTCTCAAATTACTTAACCTTTTCTCCAAATCGTTAGCTATACACTTATTGTTGTCCTTTTGTTACAGGAATTTGAATATGAAACTTTATTTGAAGTGAAGTAAACGAGGTAAAAGGAAAAAGACAATATATTATTGACTTTGGGAGCAACTAAAAATGCAAATAACATGTTGAAAGAGTTAGCACCGGAATTGGTCTTCCATCACTAGCCGAAATTTCAATAGTGCGTTGTAGGTGTATCTTTTACTTCTTAGTGCCTTTTTCAATCTCGTTGGACTTATAATTATTTTTTAAATTTATACTTATAAAATTATCGAAGATGTTGATCTAAAGTATTCTAAGATGTTCTCGAGAGATAGTCTAGTGGTAAAGTAATGTATTTCCTAACCAAGTGATTATGGGTTTAAATCCTATAAAGGATAAGTGTTATGATTTTAGACGTTCAAAAAAATAAGTATTCTAAGGATTGTACAATAAAATATAGTATTAAATTAAGTTATAGGTAAAACCATATCAACATAGACATAAGATGTAAAAATGAGACAAATTTGTATAAAAAGATTAGAAATAAACAAGTTTAATAACGTGTAAACCATCAGGGTGCATGAAGTGAAAGCCGGATACTACGAGGGTGAATCCGACTGAGGTGGAAGGTGAGAAAGGGTGGTGTGGGGTGTTTTTTTGGGAGTGGAATATCGGAGGTGAGAAGAAACAAAGAAGGTGTAAAAGACGTGGGAGGGGAAAACAGGGTGGTGGTCTAACGTGTGAGTTCGAGATGACCAAGAATACCACCCCGTCCTTTCGGTATGATACGGGATTTCATCTTTGTTGTGTTGCACCAATTGTTGTAAAAAGCATGTCTAGCATCCGATTAGTCGGAGGTTCATTGACTAATTTTCATCTAATCGGTCAATTAATCGCGAGGCAGTTAACAGTGGTCAAGTTTGGTCCTAATCGGCCAAAAATCGGTGGCCGTCTAGTGATTCCAGGCAAAACGTGTAAATTTCTGCCAGATTCCGGCCAAAACTTGTAAATTTCGGCAATTAATCTTATCTACTTCAAAATATGGGTCAAAGGATGTGTTAAAACATATCTACTTAAAAATTTTACATATAAAACTTTTTACATATAGTTGGGATGGTGCGGTGGTGGTGGTGGTGGAGGTGTGGTGGGGATGGTGCGATGATAGTGGTGGTGAAGATGAAGGAGAGTAAAAAGAGAAAGATGTTTTATGTGAGTGATTGTGTGTGTATATATTAATAAAATGAGTTGAAGCATTTTGTAAATGCCTTATGCGTTAAAGGGTTGTACCTAAGTGTAAAATAACTGAGAAACCCTTGTACTTAACTGACTAATTGTACGGCGTTACAAATTTGGACTCAGATAGTTAGAAATTGAAAAACAAGGTACTCAAATGGTTAAAAGTTTTGATTTTGAATTCAAGTTGATAAGACTTTGGGACCAATAGGTTCTGGGTTCGATTCCCACAAAGGGGGGTTTTCCCATATTTATTGGGTTTCCTCCTGAATTGGTGTATAGGCATTATGCCTAGTGGAGATGGATATGATCGGGTGGTTCCACTGGTGGCACGATGATACTCCAGTGGTCCGTCAGTGATCCAAATTTGCCGTTCAAAAAAAAAAAAAAATTGTCACCGAGTTTGTATGATACTAGCATATAAACAATGATTTAACTTGATTGTATAAGCAAATTTGGGCAAATAAGGAAAAATGGAAGATTACAAAAATTGCGAAAAAAAAAAGAAGGAAAAAACAATCGAAGGCCCGCCATCTAGAATAAATAGTAATAACTAATAAGCTTACCAGCTGGGCTGATCCAAGAGATATAAATTATGGCCCAATAAACAAGAGGGCCGGTGCAGGCTGTTGGTCCTGTCAGAACCGGACCTAGCCATACCCAATAGTATACCCATTAACCAAAACGATAGGAGTACAGGACCACCATAATGGACATGTCGAATAAGACATCAAAGTGGCTTTCAATTGGATATTAATATATATATATTAATATTAAAGAGAGATTTATGTAATTTTATAATAAGGTGTACACAAATTTACATAGTATAGTTTTACGATCCAGATGAAATTTTTTTTGTGTGTGTAAATAATAAGTGGATTTTTGGTATAACCCGGATTGTGTATTGGTATAACCCAAACTGTTTATTTTTACCAAATAAGCAGGAAAAAGTTGGAGGATGGAAAAATTTAGGGGGAATAGGCTGAGAGAGTGACACGTGGAAGAAAAATAATTTTGTTTATTATAGTAGGAAGATAGGGTATAGATATGGTACAAATTTTGGTCTCAATACCTGTAACCGGAACCGATCATACCCGATTAATACCTGAAACCGGATAAGAACCGGAACCGATTATACCCGACCATACCTAATACATGATTCTAATATCTATCTTTTAAATTTATGTTAGTGCATTTATTTTAATTTTTTTACATTATATAATACATATTTAATAATAATAAACGAGAAACGAGAAAATAGACTAACAAAAATGCAATAGAGTATTAAAAAACCTTAAGATAGGGTATAGAAAACCCGAAAATAGGACTTGAGTATTAAGACCAAGAGGGTTGGCCCATCGGACTCATGGTGAGGGTTTTTGGAATCTCTCACATGGGGGACAAAAATGCATTAAAAGCGTTTAATGAGATATTCATATGTAATAAAAAGTATATTCAAGGATGTTCTTAGGCATAATGAAATGACCAAGATATAAGTCATTACAAACGGTCTAGACGTATACTTCTAAAACGTTCACCGTTGACGGTATCCTTATATTGGACTAGTGTAGTGATCTCCTACACATTCTGATTTGACCCATTAGGGGGCTCATTCTCTTCTTGTTGAAGAAATCATAGCTTGGGGTCCCCTCTTTTGGTATAGAGGTGCCCATCCAAACCGTGTTTAGATCCGTAAACGGATCATAAACCGATCTAGAAACCGGTTCGGATTTGCTTGTTTGAAGTTGGTGTCGCTGTTTATATAATACGTGGAATCCGATTTCGAACGATTCCAATGCGATTCGACCTGGTGTGGTTTTTCTTTAGAAACTCGTTTCAAACCATAAAAAAGGAACAAAAGTGATTTAGTTTTTACTTCCTTTGACTCAATCAAACCTATTTTAAACTAATTCGACTTAGCCCAAAAACTGGATTCGTGCACCTCTATACTGATATCTTCCCTTTTACCATATCCACAATTCTCTCATGCACACTATACATTCTCCTCTTATTATTCATTCATTCATATTATTAACTTTACCTTCAAAGGGTGATCATCAATATTGTGGTTTTGGGAACCCTTCTAACGGGAATCTATGTAGTTGGCTCACCGAGAATTCTTTTTCATTGGTTCAAAGTTTTTTTTGGACCACTATAAGGTTGGGTCGTTAACTTTTTTTTTTCCACTTGATTGAATCGGGTTATCCAAAAACATAACTCAAGTTTTCTTTTTTTTACTGGATTGAACCCTGTTTCCATTGGATTCTATTTAGAAAAAAAAAGTATGTCCTACAAAAATAAATAATTAAGAAGTTTGTACTTAACCTTTAATTAACAAGGTTTCACAACATTACGTTTCAATTTCGATAAGGAGTAACTTAAAGGGCCTGTACTTAAAATAAAAGAAAACGACAAATAATAAATAAATAAATAAATAAACAAATAAATTAAAGACCCAGTAGGGTTTGAACCTTTAGGGAGAAAAAAAGTATATCATTTCAATATAAACTTTGATTTTATTCTTTCATCAATTATTTACATGTGGTTAATATTCGAAAAAGACCGAGGTCAATCAAATTTTGATACGATACATTTTTTTTGAATGGTGACTTTCTATGTACAGGACTTAGTGGTCATCGAGTTCTTGTCAAAGACAATTCCCCCATCAGCTCGCCTCCGGACGCGATTGGGCCCTGGCCGCCGCGCAAACTAACGTTCGCCCGGAAACCATACTGCCTCCACACGAGAACCTCGCTGGGGTAACCAGGGGGGACCCACGTTAAGCGGAACGAGGTCCCCGGACCCCAATCTTTTTTTAAAAAGTATTAGAAGCGATATATAAAATTTTCTATGAACCCCATAAAATAATTTAGTTAGACCTCATAACATTGAGAGTGAGTTTGGTGCAATGGTAAAACCCCTTGTTCACACACAAAACATCACGGGTTCGAAACCTAATTGTTCCGTTTTTTTGTGTTTTTTATTTTTATTTTTCTTTTAAATTCTGGGTATTTTAATACCCTTTCAAAAGAATCAGATCACACACGCACTGCGAGTAGCGACTCTCTGTTTCTCTCCTTCGCACCATAATCAAGAAACCCTCACCTTCTCCGCTTCCGGCCTCCGCCTCCGGCCGTCTCCTCCGGCTATCCGCCTCCACTGGTAAGTTTAATTTTGGTATATATCTAGTCTTTTAAGGTTTGCTATGAATCTTTGTATATACCCTCAATTAGGGCACAAGGTAATTGATGTATTTCTGTGATATTGAAATCTGTATTCGATGTTATAAAGGTTTGTATTAGGTTACTATAAAGATTATCCGATGCTGGATAGTTTTAATTTTTTTTTAATCAAATAATTAAAGATGATAGTGATAAAGATGGTGTTTCTAGAGCTTTAATGTAGTGGTTACCGTATATGAATTAAGTTAATTGTGTTAAACGATGGAGTCATATTTGGTATTGCGAAATAAATAAACTAAAACCTGTGCTGCTATAAAAAAAAAGAAAAAGAATTAACGACTACAATAAATTGTTTTAACCATTACCAGTGTTGCTTGCATACAGCCTATATAGGATATGAATGAACATTGTTTTTAAGGTTTAACCGCATAAATAAGATATAGTTAGATTGATTATGTTAAAGGTGAGATATAGTTAGGTTAACATCTAATCTCATTTTAAATCATTTACTTGGAACAAGTTTTATCATCCACACATAAGGTAATTTTAATTAGTCACTGACTTTAACTTTGTAAATTTTGACAGCAAATATTTTCCAATCAACTTTGACTTTTTACTTAGAATCCCATTACTCTTATTCGTATCATCATCGTATGAATCTCATGATCATTTTATTGATATTCACATTGTTTGTGAATATGTTAAAAGACAAAAGGGTACATGCACTAATTTTAACGTTATTTTACTAATTTCGTGAAAATAATGTTAAAAGCGAGGACGGTTAATCATGCATCATGTGGTGGTGTTGATAAAGACAAAAGGGTACATGCACTAACCGACCTTTGTCCCAATTGCTGAGTGTTATGTGCCTTATGTCCGACCCGACTCAAACGACGACGACCCGGAAATTTCAACTTTTGTTTGTCAAAAAGTTGAACACCGAAAAAAGTGGACCCCAATGAAAAAAATACTGGGTCCGCCACTGGGGGGTAACAGCTGGGTAAAACCAGATACCTAACATCCAAATTTCGAAAACGTGTGGAGCCACTTAGTGGGTCTGCCTAGGAACTTCATGATTACGATTTTCCAACTACTCCACTTTCATTTTATCAAAAACTGGCACTTCTTTGATTACGCGGAGCTTGTTCAGTAGCGACTTTGATGCTTCTTTCTCATGAATAATTTGATTGTGTGTCTTTTCCAATTTTCCTTGCATTTCTCGGATAGCATTCCACAACTTTATGATTTCTTGTCCCTTTCCTTCTTCAAGATCAACATGCAAGTAACATAAAACGTTTAGAAAACATTTTTTTTATTACTATTAACATGTTAACCTTTGTTGGACATATAAAAGATGTACCATCAAATGCTTTTTAAAAGTCTAATCTCCATGTTAGCTATTCACCACGCTTCTGCAGCTTGTCTTTAGCTTCTCTAAGGGCTCATGCTTCAAAAAATTTAAAACTTTTACAGATGAACTATGAGTAGGTTACGTTCCAGTAATAAAAAGAAAATACAACGCTTTACGGAAATAAGAACCTCCTCTGAAGAAAGAAGCGGCTTACGGAAGCCATGTTTTGCAAAAAGCAGAAGGAGTTGGACAGGTGGTGGGTTTTTTATAATAAAATGACATTCTGCAACTAATGAGAAAGATTATAGAGAAATGTGTTTGATCTAGAAAAAAAAAAGATACATGGCATGAAAAACATGTTAACAGCAAAAAAAAAAAAAGAGTAGGTAAAAAAATTCAAAATAATTTAACTTTGCTGGGTAAAAAATGAAAATCATGTTAACAACAAAGATAGAGTAAATAAAAAAAACTCAAAATAATTTAACTATACTAAGTAAAAAAACAGATTAATTTTTTTTTTACCATGACACTATTTATTGGCTAATAATATATAGTTAAAATAAAAATAAAATGAAAATAACCGTGCTCTTGTCTATCTCCCCTGTTGGCTCCTCCATCTTCTAAACCTAAAAAACAAACAGGCGACTGAGAGATCTTCTTTCATTCTACGATTCAGCAGCAGGGAGGGAAGGTAAGGTTCAATCAGCAGGTTAAGCTTCGATTAGCCACCATTTCTTCTCTATTACATTTGAATTGTTTTTTCTTATGGTCGTCGGAAACGCGATCCCGGAACGTGTTCGTACCGCGAATTGGATCGGACGAACCAAAACGAAAATCGTGCCATGACCAGCGAATTATGTGACTACGTTTTGAATCATTCATTATGTACTTTTTTAGTTTATGTCTTATAATTTTGTTGATGTTTAGCAACTGGACAAGTTTTGGAGTTGAGAATTGTTTTGATATTCTAGTACTGATAATTGGTACTTTTAAATGTCTAGACTCTGGTATTAATATTCTTAAGCCATTTGGGACGTTTTGAAGTCAATGACTAACCATCTTTGTTTCTTTAATTCATTTGTGGTTTAAGTGATAGTAGCATTTGTATAACTAGCATTAGACATCGCCTCTTGCGCCTAGGCCCATTCTCCAGGCGAGGCGAGGCGTGGCAATTGCTCTTTAATTCTCTAGGCGTAGATTCCGACACGATTTCTAGAGTCCGGAGAGTTTCTGGCCAAATTCTCTAAATTCCGGCCAGATTCCTACTTTTATCTAAGGAAAACTACTTTCTACACCAATACACTAATATTTTACATCTTTTGGTACTAAATAGATGATATTTAATGTTATATAATAGCTTTTGTTTATTTTATTTGAAGAATATTATTATTTTTCTAATACATAGTATACTTTTTTTTTTCATTGTGCGCTTTTTCTCAGGCCCTCGTTTTTTTAGCGCCTTGAGTGCACCTAGCATCTTTAGTAACTATGATAACTAGTCTCTAGCGGTTCAGTCTAAACATTTTGCATTTATATATACAGAAAGTAAGCATTTTGCATTTATGTATACAGAAAGTAAGCATTTTGCATTTGTATATCATGTAGTCCTTAGCATAGAGTCATGTCTTTGTGGAGGCTCTAGCATAATGCCTGGTTATCTTTTGATATAATCAGAACTAAATCACATTGTTTAATTAGTGATGCTTGTAAATTGATAAACAGTCAATCACCAAATTTAATATAATTTCGATGTTTGGACTTTGATTTCTCGCTTCAACTTTTAGGTTTCCAAAATTGGTATTTGGGGAAGATGGAATTCAAAAGACAGGTATTTACCGTCGATCTTCTAGAAAGATATGCAGCAAAAGGTCATGGAGTTATTACTTGCATGGCATCCGGAAATGATGTCATTGTTCTAGGAACTAGTACTGGATGGCTAATTAGACATGATTTTGGTGTCGGTGATTCTTACGGTAATCTCCTTCTGCTCATATAATATGTGTGTGTATATATATATATGGATATATATATAGAGTGAGATAGTGGGGATCCTAAGAGAAACACATCTAATTGAGAACCGTGAGAACCATTTTGGACCATACATTCTCTCTAAGCCAAAAAAGTTCTTTTTTTTACTTCAAATCGCACGTTTTAAGAGTTTTTTTTTTTTTTTGCATATATACATATGTGTATATTGTCAATTCTTAATTATACACGTGTACATTGTCAAATTTTTAAAGTGTATACTTATCATTCATTATGTTTAGATATCGATCTCTCTGCTGGTCGTGGTGACCAATCCATCCATAAAGTTTTCGTTGATCCTGGTGGGAGTCATTGTATCGCCAACGTAGTTGGAAATGGTGCTTCCGAAACATATTACATGCATGCAAAGTGGCCCAAGCCCAGGGTGTTGACCAAACTAAAAGGCCTCGTGGTCAATACCGTTGCCTGGAATCGGCAACAGATAACAGAAGGTTAGTTAGCATTTAATCTTCTTCTATTACATGATAAATTATCACTTTCATGTACCTGTTGTTAATTAGTATCGGTGTTTTACAACAGCTTCAACACGAGAGGTTATTCTTGGTACGGATAATGGTCAACTGCATGAAATCGCTGTTGATGAGAAAGATAAGAGGGAGAAATATGTAAAATTTATATTCGAACTATCTGAATTGCCAGAAGCTTTCAAGGGGCTACAGGTGCCTTTCCTTCCTAAAATGTATTTATTTCTTTCAGGTTCTTATAGGGGTGTGCACGGTTCGTTTCGGTTTTTGGTTATTGAAAACCATTCCGTTTTAGCAATGGTTCGGTTCAGTTTTTTCGGTTTTTGGAACAAAATACGTAAGATTCAAAAATAGAAAGTATAATCCAAGATTTAATAATTTTTCTTAGATGTTTAAATTTTAGTTATCATGTTTAACCTTTTAAATTAATATCGTTCACATAAACCTAACTTCTAGTTTATTTTTATGTTTCTCCAAATACTTTCAAAATCATTTAATTTTATGTTAACTTTTGTTATTTCTTGTAGGCAATGGATAAATCATTTCAAAGATAAATAAACATGTTCATTTTTTTATTATAAACAACATTCAAGAATAAAACTAATAATTCCTAAAGCAATATATAACGAACATTAAAAAGATTATTTTTTTAGGTTATTCGGTTCGGTTGGGTTTTTTAATCGAACTGCAAATTTTGGTTGTTTTTTTTTTCAGTTTTTTGTGCGGTTCAGTTTTTTCGGTTCGGTTTAATTGGTTTTTTTCGGTTTCGGTTTTCGGTTCACCCATAGATTCTTATACACACACACACTTGTTTTTTTTATATATGTATAGATGGAAACAGCTAGCTTTAACAATGGAACTAGATATTATATTATGGCCGTAACTCCAACAAGGCTATATTCTTTTACGGGTACCGGATCTCCAGAGGTAACTCAACTTGCGAATTTGAATGTTTGTCAGTATGTTACATGCTATAATTTATTTACTGATATTTTTTATATTTTCAACTTAGACCGTCTTTGCCAGTTATGCAGATCGTGCAGTGCATTTTATGGAGCTTCCTGGAGACATACCAAACAGGCAAGTGCTTTATATACGTATAGTTTCGATATAAAACTGTTACATTAGTAATTTATCTTTTGATTTTGTTGAAAAAGCTCATAGTTTGGTTATCATGTAGCGAGCTGCATTTCTTCATCAAACAAAGACGAGCAGTGCATTTCGCTTGGCTTTCCGGAGCTGGTATTTATCACGGTGGTCTGAATTTCGGAGCGCAACGGGGCGAGAATTTTGTCGAGAACAAAGCTCTTCTTGATTACTCAAAGTTAAGCGACGGTGGTGAAGTGGTTAAACCGAGTTCGATCGCACTCTCAGAGTTCCACTTTTTGCTTCTAATTGGAAACAGGGTGAAGGTGCGTGAATACCACTTGTACGGTTGTATCTATCATCAAACTTTTTTGTAATTTATATTTGAATAAAATGCCTTTTTCGTCCTTGAGGTATGGCCAGTTTTGCGACTTTTGTCCAAAGGTTTGTTTTTTCGCATCTGGATCCAAAAGGTTTGAAATCTTGCCTTTTTCATCCGGCTCATTAACTCCATCCAATTTCCTCCGTTAAGTCATGGGTATTTCCATCTTTTTTGTTAACTTAAAGGGCAATTCGGTATTTTTCACTTTATGTATAAGTTCAGCATAATGTACAAGTATTCAAAAAACCGAATTGCCCTTTAAGTTAAAAAAAAACGGAAATACCCCTGACTTAACGGAGAAAATTGGATGGAGTTAACGAGCCAGATGAAAATGACAAGATTTCAAACCTTTTAGACCCAGATGCGAAAAAACAAACCTTTGGACGAAAGTCACAAAATTGCCAAACCTCGGGAACGAAAGGCATTTTACTCTTAATTTTTTTTCATCCCATTAATATCTGTATTTTATTTGTTGTGGTGTCATTTAGGTTGTAAATAGAATCAGTGAGCAAATTGTCGAAGAACTTTATTTCGATCAGACATCAGAGTCAGCATCAAAGGGGATAATTGGCTTATCCATTGATGCATCTGCTGGATTGTTCTATGCATACGATGAAAACTCGATCTTTCAGGTTTGCATAACGAGTTCCGTTACGCGACTCGTTTCCCTCTTTTCTGATTAAATGCTGACTTTTGAGAGTCAAAAATAGGTGTCTGTAACTGATGAAGGCCGAGATATGTGGAAAGTGTACCTTGACTTGAAGGAATACGCTGCTGCGTTGGCAAATTGTTCCGATCCTTACCAGAGAGACCAAGTGTACTTAGAACAGGTGCGTTGCGGCAGTGGCGAAACTTAAAGTAACTCGAACTTATACCATCGAATATTTGACCCGACTCGTTTTCGAACAAAATTTACGTCAAAACCTAGACCAACTGAAAAACGCATGTGAAAATAAGCATGAAAACGTATTATTTTTTACCCGACTCATTACCGAGAAAATTTACGTCGAAGCGTAAACCAACTTGGATTTATAACGAAACGTACTTAAAATAAGCATGTAAGAAAGTAGTGTTTTTTACTTGTTTTACGTTAAAGAATGGTACCACGCATTGCGGCGGAGTCGAAACGTAAAGTTACTCGAATTTATACCGTCTAGTGAAAACATATTATATTTGACCCGGCTCGTTTCCTAACAAAATGAATACCAACCAAAAACGTGCATAATAATAAGCATGAAAACGTATTATATTTGACCCACGCACATAAAAATAAGCACGTAAAACTCGAGGGTGTCAAAATGACATTTTACAAAGATTTTAGAAAGCTGAGGGGGTGAAAGTGGCAATGCTAAAAGTTGAAGGGTTGAATACACAAAAAGAAAAAAAAACCATGAGTTGGATGGCATTGTTGTAAATTTAGCAAATAAAAGCAATAAAAGAATAGAGGTTGTGTCTTAGGTACTATTCGTAAGACACCCTCTTTTGTTATATTAATAATAATAGGAAAATTGGTTTTTAATAAACCAACCTTTGCCCCATTGGTAAATAATAATCCTACCTACAGAATTGGTAATTAATAATCCTACGTTTCAATATGTTGGTACTCAATGGACCTCCGTTAGTTTTTTTTAACTGAAGTTAGTTTTTAAGTTTTATTTATTACACAAACAGTCCCTGTAGTTATAATTTACTAGTTTTAACTATGAGTTAATAGCCAAAATGGTCCCTGAGGTTTGCACCACCACCACTACCACCACCACCACCAAAGCACCGCCGCCACCACCACCACAGCACCGCCACCACCACCACCACAGCACCGCCACCACAGCACCGCCACCACCACCACCACCACCGCACTGCCACCACCACCACCACCACCACAGCCACCACCACCACCACAGCACCGCCACCACCACCACCACCGCACCGCCACCAACACCACCACCGACGCGTCGAAACGGTACGGGTCGAAACGGTCCGGGTCGAAACGGTTTGGGTCGAAACGGTACGCGTCGAAACGGTACGGGTCGAAACTGTCCGGGTCGAAACGGTCCGGGTCGAAACGGTACGGTTCGAAACGGTTCGGGTCGAAACGGTTCGGGTCGAAACGGTTCGGGTCGAAACGGTACGGGTCGAAACGGTCCGGGTCGAAACGGTCCGGGTCGAAACGGTACGGTTAGAATTTTTATGATTTTTTTGAATTTTTTTGATTTTTTAGATTTTTTTTTTATTTTTATAACTACAGGGACTGTTTGTGTAATAAATAAAACTTAAAACTAGTAAATTATAACTACAGGGACTGTTTGTGTAATAAATAAAACTTAAAAACTAACTTCAGTTAAAAAAAACTAACGGAGGTCCATTGAGTACCAACATATTGAAACGTAGGATTATTAATTACCAATTCTGTAGGTAGGATTATTATTTACCAATGGGGCAAAGGTTGGTTTATTAAAAACCAATTTTCCATAATAATAATATCTAAAAAGATTTATTATTTGATATGAAAATATAGTTCTATAATTTATATTGATTTACAACATTGTTGGCTCAAGTGATTTGTGTGTTGCAGGCCGAAGCTGCTTTTTCAGCCCGGGACTTCTTTAGAGCGGCATCATTCTTTGCTAAAGTGGGTGATTATCTTGTACGTTATTTGTTTATTTTCCGTTAAATCCCAGTTTAATTTAAATAAGTAGTTTTTATTTGCAGATCAACTATGCATTGTCGTTTGAAGAGATCACATTAAAGTTTATCGGCATAGGTGAACAGGTAAACACAGTGCCGTTTCATTCTATCTTATCAGTCTTCATATGATTGACTCTGTCATGGTTAATAATTTCTCAAGTAAAATGCCATTTTCGTCCCTGAGGTTTGGCCAGTTTTGCGAATTTCGTCCAAAGGTTTGTTTTTCCGCATCCGAATTCAAAAGGTTTGAAATCTTGCCATTTTCATCCGGCTCGTTAACTCCATCCATTTTTCTCCGTTAATTCAGGGGTATTTCTGTTTTTTTTGCTAGTTTAAAGGGCAAATTCTGTTATTTTCAGCGGTATTCGGTCTTTTTACATAAAGTGAAAAAGACTGAATTGCCCTTTAAGTTAGCAAAAAAAGACGGAAATACGTCTGACTTAACGTAGAAAAATGGATGGAGTTAACAAGCCGGAGGAAAATGGTAAGATTTTAAACGTTTTGGATCCAGATGCGGAAAAACGAGCCTTTGGACGAAAGTCACAAAACTGGCCAAACCTCAGGGACGAAAATGGCATTTTACTCTAATTTCTCTGATCATATACTAACTTCTATGAGAATTTTCTGTCTTTTTTGTTACTTGCAGGATGCGTTAAGGACGTTTTTATTGCGGAAGCTTGATAATATTGTGAAAGATGATAAATTTCAAATAATGATGATATCTACATGGGCCACTGAACTGTACCTTGACAAGGTTTTTTTATTATTTTTATTTTGAAGCATACAAGGTTTTTTTTTGTATATTATTTTATCTAATTGTTTTCGATGTTATGTATTTACTGATTAGATCAATAGATTACTGCTGGAAGATGACTCACCGGAGAAGCGTAGTAATTCCGAATACCAATCTATCGTTATGGAGTTTCGTGCTTTTCTCAGTGACAGTAAAGACGTGTTGGATGAGGCTACTACAATGAAGCTACTCGAAAGGTTCGTATTTTTTAGCTGCTTACAGTTACACCATTGTTATTATTTTTTATATTTTGCCGTTTGTTGAATTCATGTGTTTATATATTTTGCAGCTACGGTAGAGTTGATGAATTGGTATATTTTGCTAGTCTAAAGGAACAATATGAGATTGTCATTCATCACTACATTCAGGTTTTTCTTTTAATTATAATTTTAGAATTCTAAACTTTAGCAAGTTATATTTAAATGTATTTGTTTAAATTTGAGTCAATAGTGTTTCCGTATAACTCAATGTGTGCCCATTTTTATAATGGATTTTACTGATCATCATCATCATCATACTCGGTATATCCCACCAATAGCAAAGCTAAGGTAGGGTCTGAGGAGGGTAAGATGTAGACAGCCTTACCTCTACCCCAAAGGAATAGAGAGGCTGCGTCCAGTGAGACCCCCGGCTCGATAGTAGTTTTGCATCAAGCCTTGGACGTAAGGCACATAACACTCAACAATTGAGACAAACGCCGATTAGTGGGATATACTGAGTATGATGATGATGATGATTTTACTGATATATTCTTTGTTGTATTTGTGTAGCAAGGAGAGGCGAAAAGAGCCTTGGATGTACTTCAAAAACCTGGTGTTTCTGTTGATCTTCAGGTAAGGGTTTCTTTCTTTTTTTTTTTTTTTTTTTTTTAATATCACTTCCCTTCACTCGATTCGGAGTGAAATGCCATTTGAGGTTTGGCCAGTTTTGCGACTTTCGTCCAAAGGTTTGTTTTTCCGCATCTGGATCCAAAAGGTTTGAAATTTTGCCTTTTTCATCCGGCTTGTTAACTTAAAGACCGAAATGTCCTTTAAGTTAGCAAAAAAGACTGAAATACCACTGACTTACAAAGAAAAATGGATAGAGTCAACGAGCCGGATGAAAATGGCAAGATTTCAAACCTTTTGGATCCAGATGCGAAAAACAAACCTTTGGACGAAAGTCGCACAACAGGGACATAAATGGCATTTTGCTCCTCAATTTGCAAAATGATCCTGTTACAACAGCGATATGTTGGATTTATTATGGTAGTATAATGTGTGTTTCATGTGGTGCAGTATAAGTTTGCTCCAGATCTCATCATGCTTGATGCGTACGAAACCGTTGAATCATGGATGACCCGAAAAGACTTGAATCCACGAAAACTGATTCCCGCAATGATGTCTTATTCAAGTGAACCCCATGCAAAGTAAGTACTTTATAGAATTGTAACAAATTCATTATGAATATATTGACGCATCTTCCTACCAAATCTCTTATCGCAGGAATGAAACCCATGAAGTAATCAAGTATTTAGAATTTTGCGTTCATCGATTGCAGAATGAAGATCCGGGTGTTCATAACCTCTTGCTCTCTCTATATGCCAAGAAGGTTTGTGTTTATTAGGGGTGTGCACGGTTTGGTTAGGTTCGGTTTTTGGTTATTGAAAACCGTTCGGTTTCGGTTTTTTTCCATTTTAGCAATGGTTTGGTTCTTCGTTTTTTTTGGTTTCGGAACAAAATTATGTAAAAATCAATCAAAAATAAAAAAAGTATAATCCAAGATTTAATAATCTTTCTTAGATGTTTACATTTAAGTTATTATGATTAACTTTTTCAATAAATATCGTTCACATAAACCTAACTTGTAATCTATTTTTATGTTTCTTCAAAGTTTTTATTAAATCATCTTCTTTTATAATACCTTGAAAATCATTTTTATGTTAGATTTTGATATTTCTCGTGCAATGGATAAATTATTTCAAAGACAAATATAGATGTTAACGTTTTTATTATAAATACTTAATATTCAAAAATAAAACTAACAATTCCTAAATCAATATATAACAAACATTAAAAAATGATTTTTAGGTTATTTGGTTTGGTTTTCATTAAATGCAAAATAGTAACCGAACTGTAAATATCGGTTCGGTTTTTTCAGTTAGGTTTTTTACGGTTTATCACGTGGTTCGGTTTTTTTCAGTTTGGTTAAATCGGTTTTATTACTCTGCATTATCATTCTATAATATCACCAGTTTATAAAATAAATAAAAATTTAAAAGAACGTGTTTGTTTAATAAACGAGCAGGAAGATGAAAGTGCTCTTTTGCGGTTCCTACAATGCAAATTTGGGAAAGGACGATCTAACGGCCCTGATTTCTTTTACGATCCTAAGTACGCTCTTCGTCTTTGCCTCAAAGAAAAACGTATGCGTGCATGTGTACATATTTACAGCATGATGTTCATGCATGAAGAAGCCGTTGCGCTTGCTCTTCAGGTACTATTATTTTCACTAGAATATTATTACCGGTTTATGCTCGTTTAACATTTTCATGTTTAACTTTGGTGATTAAGGTTGACCCAGAGCTCGCAATGGCCGAAGCAGACAAAGTGGAAGACGATGAAGACTTGAGGAAAAAGTTATGGCTTATGGTTGCCAAACATGTTGTCGAGCAAGAAAAAGGTACTAAAAGAGACAACATTAGGAAAGCAATTGCTTTTCTTAAGGAAACCGACGGTCTGTTAAAGATTGAAGATATCTTACCTTTCTTCCCGGACTTTGCACTAATTGACGACTTCAAGGTAATTAATCGGCTTCCTGTAGAGTAAAATGCCATTTTAGTTCCTGAGGTTTGGTCAGTTTTGCGAATTTCGTCCAAAGGTTTGCTTTTCCGCATCTGGATCCAACAGGTTTGAAATCTTGCCATTTTCATCCGGCTCGTTAAGTCCATCCATTTTTCTCCGTTAAGTCAGGGGTATTTTCTTCTTTTTGTACTTAGTAAGGGGATTTTGAATACTTGTACATTATGCTACATGGTTGTACATAAAGTGAAAAAGACCGAATTGTCCTTTAAGTTAACAAAAAAAGACAAAAATACCCCTGACTTAACGGAGACAAATGATTGGAGTTAACGAGCCGGATGAAAATGGCAAGATTTCAAACCTTTTGGATCCAGATGCAAAAAAACAAACCTTTGGACGAAAGTTGCAAAACTGGCCAAACCTCAAGGACGAAAATGGCATTTAACTCGCCTCCTGTATCATAAATTCATAACCAGCAAAAAACTAATGTCTCTCTTAATTGTAGGAAGCAATTTGTTCATCTTTAGAGGATTACAACCAGCAGATCGAAAAATTAAAAGAGGAGATGAATGATGCAACACACGGTGCGGATAATATAAGAAATGACATTAGTGCCCTTGCTCAAAGATATACGGTCGTTGACCGTGATGAAGAATGCGGGGTAATTATCTTCAGTACATTAATATTCTCCTTTATTAGTATACCATAAACATAAATTATTTGTTCTTTTTTTTTCGTTTCATCAGGTTTGCAAGAAGGTAATTTTACCTTCGGGTGCTGATTACCGAATGGCGAGGGGTTATACAACAATTGGGCCAATGGCCCCTTTCTATGTGTTCCCATGCGGACACGCGTTTCATGCACAATGCCTTGTTGCCCATGTTACCAAATGTACCAATCGAAATCAAGTAAGTGTTATTGTGCTAATTAGCTTATTATTGGTTAATCACACACGCACATATGCGCGATCAATGAAAAAATAAAAATCCATTTGCAGGCTGAGCATATACTGGATCTTCAGAAGCAACTTACTTTAATGAGTGTGGAGCCTAAGGAGGGTGTAAACAGTGGGTTAAATGGTGCGTTAAGTGGTGATGACGTAGTCACAAGTGTGACCCCTATTGATAAGGTATGTATGTGAGTCTTACATGTGTAATTAACTAATTGTATTAGAGTAAAATACCATTTCCGTCCCTGAGGTTTGGCCAGTTTTGCGACTTTCGTCCAAAGGTTTGTTTTTCCGCATCTGGTTCCAAAAGGTTTGAATCTTGCCATTTTCAACCGGCTCGTTAACTCCATCCATTTTTTCCGTTAAGTTAGGGGTATTTCCGTCTCTTTTGTTAACTTAAAAGGGCAATTCGGTCTTTTGCACTTTATGTAAAAAGACCGAATACCCCTGAAAAAGACCGAGTTGCTCTTCAAGTTAACAAAAAGAGATAGAAATACCCTTGACTTAACGGAGACAAATGGATGGAGTTAACGAGCCGGATGAAAATGGCAAGATTTCAAACCTTTTGGATCCAAATGCAGAAAAACAAACTTTTGAACGAAAGTCGCAAAACTGTCCAAACCGCAGGGACGAAAATGGCATTTTTCTCATTATATTATTTAAGTGTTTTGGTTTCTGAGTTGGTTCGGTGATGAACAGATTCGGTCACAACTAGATGATGCGATAGCAAGTGAATGCCCATTTTGTGGGGATCTGATGATAAGTGAGATTTCAAAACCATTTGTTTTGCCGGAAGAATCATATCTCGTTTCTTCATGGGAGATTATGTCCAAGAATGTTGGGATTGAGAAGGGCATTGCTTTTGTCGTGTAAAACAAGACGGTTTGCGTCGAAAACTAAAGCACAAGTGTGAGGGTGGTTCTTTCGTTTTTGTTGATATGTATTATGTGGTGTTTATGGATACAATATTTATTTTAACGTCATACAATTGTTTTTCTTGTATCGTCTGAGTTGACCTTTGTTTGGTGTTAAACACGAGGCTGTTGTATGGATCTTATGATGTTTCAAGTGAAGATCTATTTTTTTTTATTTATGTTGGTGAATAGTGATTACTAATTACACATATCAAGGAGTTTGGTGAAATAATGTATGTATACACTTTAGCTCGTGTATCTCTCACTCATCATCTGTTTTAATTCTCTCATACATTTTGACATAATTATTAAAAAATCATAATGAAAAGAAACAAACGTTATTCATTTACAAGATGAGCTAGCATGTTGGCATATGGAACCCCCTTTAATTATGATTATTAAATCACAACAATCATATTATAACTCAAGTAATACAAATGGGTTTTAACATACAAAATGCACTTAACATAAAAAGTGAAGGAAGGTTTAACATACAAAATGGGTTTTAACACCACCTCTACTCGTTAAGAAAGATGTTTAATTGTAAAAAAGTCATTTCACAGTACTAAAGTTATTATTGCAGGGTAATTATAATTACTCTACAAAATTACATAATTACTTTATTAGTGTAAAATCATAATTTTTTTTATTATAGCACTAAAATTCGTGCTTAAGAGCATTCGCGTCTCTTCCATCATTTTTACCCTATTTGGATTCTTGAACTAAAATACATGCTTGAGAGCATTCACATCTCTTCCACCATTTTTATCTTATACTAAAAACAATTATATTTTCTTTCTCCTTTCAATTAAATAGTATTTTTTGTACCTTTATCATTATTTTTTCTCTCTCCACAACTCACAGTTATTTTCAAAGTATATTTAAAAATTGTAGAGGGTGAACAATGTCCTCTCAACTATACACATAGACAATAACATTTTCTCTCTCCTCTACTCAACCACTTACAACCACTTTTTTATAATAACCATTCTCACATAATTTGATGGAAGGATTACGAATGCTCTAATAAGATGGGGTCATTCACTTCTTACGTTAAGAGTATTTTTTAATTTTTTAAAGACCCATTTTTACAAAAACTTAACCCTATAACTCAAACCATTGAATTCTTGCAAGAGAACTCAAGCCATCATACCCCCAAATGAACCCAAAACCATCCAAAATCTTAAATCTTCTTTTTTTTTTCTTTCTAAAAAGAGTAAATTACGATTTTGACCCCTGTGGTTATATATCACTTTTATCCTTTTAACACAGAAATAAATCTTTTAAAGTGATACAAGCACATAGGCCAAAATCCTAATTTACTCTTCTAAAAAAGAAAGAGAGTTTAGTACTCTTTTTCAAGCCCAAATGTGATAAACCAGAAGCCGGATAAGAAGTAGTGGGCCTGGGCCGGATATTTTGCAAGAACCATTTAACGAACTCTTATCTCCTGCAACGTCTTCTTTAACCGTTTCCAAATTCGTTCCAGTTTGTTTGTTTATCTACACTACACTGCATCACTCACTCACTCCTCTTATTCATCTTCATACAACACAATCTCGATCTATCAACCTTCTTCATCTTCTTTTTCTTTTTCTTCATCCTGTAACAGGTAATATCTAACTCTTAATTTCGCTCTCAGATTATCACACTTTACACTTCTTTCACGTAACTACCAATCAGTGCTTTTCACGTTTTTATTGATTTTCCTGATTCATTACGTTTTTTATTGCTTTTCACGTAATCTGCGGTAATCATACGCAACATTGTGTTTCGTTGTAGAATTCCAGTATCAAACCTCTCAAATCAGTTATGAATTGCTTTATCTGAATTCTGATTGTCTGTTGTTATGTGAAGTTCTTGAATCTGATCATAGTTTTTCTTGTTTTCAGTTATGATCTGTTACGAAATTTCTAGGGTTTCTGTTCACTAGATCTGATATCCAGCCACTTGCTTACGTAATTCATGAAATAGTTACATAAAAACACGCACGTAGAGCTGTAAATGAACCGAACGTTCAGCAAACAGTTCGTTTACGTTCGATTTGTTAAATGAACGAACATGAACACTATTTTATTACTCATATTTTACTGTGTCATGCAATATGATTATATGATTTGATTAATTATCAACTTATATGGCTTCTGTTACTAACAGAGTGACAGATATATCCTAATCTAGTTAATTTAATTTAATTTAATTTAATTTAATTTAATTTAATTTAATTTAATTTAATTTAATTTAATTTAATTTGATGATGGTGTAAACAGATGGAATCATTTGAACCAGCTAAACAAGATAAGGTGGAATTGGGTTGGATAGAATGGCTCAAAGGATGGTATAATTTGGTTCTAGAGACATTTTTTGAGAAATACTGGTCAAGACATCTGCCAACCCCATTCCCTCTGCCACCACTCAACGGTATAACCGCCATTGTCACCGGTTCCACCAGTGGAATCGGACTTGAAACAGCCCGAAAATTAGCCGAGGCAGGCGCGCACGTCGTTATGGCCGTAAGAAACCCCATTGCAGCTCGTAAATTGGCCCGCAAATGGAACCAAGAATTACGAAAAAAGTATCGTTGGGAAGTTCTTAAAATTGATGTGATGGAACTCAACCTGAGTTCGTTTGAATCAGTAGCGAGATTCGCAGACGCGTGGAACTCTAAAAACAAACCGTTGAATATTCTTATCAACAACGCGGGTATGTTCTCAATGGGAAAGTCTCAGATGTTTACAGTTGATGGGTATGAAATGCACATGCAAGTAAACTTCTTGGCACCAGCTTTGCTTTCGCTATTACTTTTGCCGTCTCTAAAAGCGGGTGCTCCTAGCAGAATCGTGAACGTGAATTCGTTAATGCATGCCATCGGTTTTGTGGACACGAGAGATATGAACTTCGATAGAAAGATAACCAAATTTAGCTGTTTAAGAGCGTACTCAAGCAGTAAGCTTGCGCAAGTCATGTTTAACAATGTGCTTCATCAAAGCATTCCTAAAGACGTGAAAATTAACGTGATGTGTGTGAACCCTGGGAGCGTTCGTACAAATGTGGCGAGGGATCTCCCGAGAATAGTTCAAGTTTTGTATAAGACACTACCTACATTTCTCTATACCGCTAAAGAAGGTGCTAGAAGCGTGATGTATGCAGCGGTTTATGATGAGATTTGGGAGTACTGTGAGAAGTTGAAAAACGAAGAATGGCCCGTTTGTGCTTACGTGGCTTGCAACTGTACCACCATGAGTCCTAGCAAAGAAGCGCAAAATCTAGATATTTCGCGCATTGTGTGGAAGCGGACACTTGATATCATTGGCTTTCCAAATGATGCGGTGAATTTTCTTTTATCCGGCAAAGAAATTCGTTGGCAATATTCGGATTTTGTTGCCAAGATCTCCGGGTGATTTTTAGGTGAAAGTGTATGCTAGAATACTTGCAACCCTTTGGGTTCATTCTTCATGGATATATGATATAGACTGGTTTTCTAAAACTTTTAGAGACAGTTAAGGTACAGCATAATTGCATTCTATGCCTTATTTTTTTGGGTTATTTGTTTGGCCCAATTGGCCCATATCATGTAATATTCAAATAACCAAGCCCAATAATCAAATCGGTCCAATCTCAGCCTTGTATTGTATATGTTGTATGTATGTAGGGGTGGCAAAATGGGTGGGTTGGGTAGGTTTGGGTAATGGGTAATGGGTTAGGATGGGTTTGGGTTAGAATGGGTTTAGGTTAAAATGGGTTTTTGTTAAGATTGATTTGGGCATGATAAAAAATAAAAAAATTCTAAAAAATCGAAAAAATAATAAAAAATCCGAAAAAATTTATAAAAAAACCAAAAAAATATAAAAAAACCCAAAAAAATTATAAAAAATCAAAAAAATACTAAAAAATAAAAAAAAATTATAAAAATTCAAAAAAATTACATAAAATCAAGAAAATTCTAAAAAATCAACAAAATAAAAAAAAAATTCAAAAAATTATAAAAAATCCAAAAAAATTATAAAAATCCAAAAAAATTATAAAAATCCAAAAACTTCTAAAAAAATATATAAAAAATCAAAAAATATATAAAAAATCAATAAAATTTTAAAAAATAAAAAAAATAATAAAAATCCCAAAAATTATAAAAAATCCAAAAAATTCAAAAAAATCCTAAAAAATAAAAAAAATTCTAAAAAATCAAAAAATCCCAAAAAAATAATAATAAATCCAAAAAATCCTAAAAAATCAACAAAATAATAAAAAATCCAAAAAATTATAAAAAGTCCAAAAAATTTTAAAAAAATAAAAAAAATCAAAAAATTATAAAAAAATCAAAAAATATATAAAAAATAAGAAATTTTTAAAAAATAAAAAAATAATAAAAATCCAAAAAACTCTAAAAAATAAAAAAAATCCTAAAAAATCAATAAATTCTAAAAAACCAAAAAAAATCTAAAAATAATAATAAACCCAAAAGATTATAAAAAATCAAAAAAAAATTCGAAGAAATCTAAAAAATGAAAAAAAAGTCTAAAAACAAAAAAATAGTAAAAAAAACGAAAAAAACCTAAAAAAATCCTAAAAACTTTTTTTTGAATTTTTTTGATTTTTTAGAATTTATTGATTTTTTATTATTTTTTTTTATTTTTTGTATTTTTTATATTTTTTTGATTTTTTAGAATTTTTTGATTTATTATTATTTTTTGTTTTTTTGAATTTTTTTTATTTTTTAGAATTTTTTTGCATTTTTTATTTTTTTTATTTTTTAGAATTTCTTGTATTTTTTATAATTTTTTGATTTTTTAGAATTTTTTGGATTTATTATTATTTTTTTGATTTTTTTTTATTTTTAGATATTTTCGATTTTTTTTTATAATTTTTATGATTTTTTAGAATTTTTTGGATTTTTTATATTTTTTTGATTTTTTATATTTTTTGGAATTTTTTGGATTTTTTATAATTTTTTAGAATTTATTGTATTTTTTAGTATTTTTTAGATTTTTTTTGGATTTTTTATAATTTTTTTATTTTTAGTATTTTTTTTTTTGGATTTTTTTTTTGGATTTTTTAGAATTTATTTGATTTTTTAGAATTTTTTGGATTTTTTAGAATTTTTTGATTTTTTATTATTTTTTTGATTTTTTATTATTTTTTGGATTTTTTTTATTTTTAGAATTTTTTGGATTTTTAATAATTTTTTGGTCTCTTTATAATTTTTTTGATTTTTTAGAATTTTTTGGACTCTTTATAATTTTTTTGATTTTTTAGAATTTTTTGGATTTTTAATAATTTTTTGGATTTTTTTATAATTTTTTGGATTTTTTATAATTTTTTTGGTTTTTTTGATTTTTTATTATTTTTTGTTTTTTAGATTTTTTTTTGGATTTTTAGTATTTTTTGGATTTTTTAGAATTTTTTATTATTATTATTTTTATTTTTTAGAATTTTTTTATTTTTTAGAATTTTTTTATTATTTTTAATTTTTTTATTATTTTAAAATTTTTTATTATTTGTGAAGCCAACGTTTACGAACACTAGTGTTCGGATGAAGAATCTGCCTGTGATGCTATTTTTTGAGTTACCCTTTTACCCAACATAATACCCATCGTGACCCACAAATTATTTTAAATAGATATCATATAACCCATCCTGGCCCATCCTTAATTATTTTTTAACCTATCCTAACCCATCCTATTTTTAAAATGACCCAAAATAACCCAAAAAACCCAAATGGATTTTTATTGCCAGGCCTATATGTATGTTATATGTGTGTGCTTTTAATGGTTCAATACTAAAATGTAACTAGAAAGAGAAAAGAAAACTTTTGTTTAATCAATATATATTCTAGAGTAAACTGCCATTTTGGTCCCTGTGGTTTGGCCAGTTTTGCCACTTTAGTCCAAATCTCAAACTTATTACATCTGGGTCCCTGTGGTTTGCATTTTGTTGCTATTTTAGTCCAAAATCCAAAAACCCTCCATTTTGACTGTTGAAAACTGGTTATTTTGTCCTTTAGTGTAGAGGCATTTTGGTCCATATTAATTTATTATAACATTTCAATAATTAATAACATCATCTTCAAGAACATCATCAAACATCACCATCAAAACCCAGAAAATCCAGAAAATCAAGAACATCTTCAAGAAAATAAAGAACCCAGAAAATCATCATCTTCAAGAATATCATCAAAACCCAGACATCGTTCATCTTCAAACATCATCATCAAAACCCAGAAAAATTACAAAAATCAACATACGATTTCTGAACAAAAACAAATAGACAAAAAACACAAGATGAATTACCATTCTCCTTCTCATTAATCTCTCCAGAGCTCACATCCGATTTCTGAACAAAATCCGATTCGATTACTGAACAAAATCAACAAACCAACTAGTTCAGTACAAATCAACAAAACCCAGAAAAATTACAAAAATCAACAAACGACTACAAATCCGATTTCTGAACATCCATTGTATTTGTGAAAATCATCAAAACCCAGAGATGCAGATTCAAGTAACCACCAGATTCAAGTAACAAAAACCAATCCAAAAACACAAGATAAATTACCTAATGTAACTTGAATCCGATTCGATTTCTGAACAATAACACTCTTTATCTTCAAACCCAGTACCCTCATCACCATCTCGCCAAGCACCACTACCTGCCACCACCACCACCCCCCTCTCGCCGCCAAGCACCACCACCACCGCCGCCGTTCTTGCCGTTGTCGGAGACGACACCTTCGTCTGCCGCCGCTGTCGTGCCCATCTCTCTCCTCCGATTACTCTCTCTCTCTCTCCTCTCTGTTTGCGTCGTCGTCGTACGCCACCACCGTGGCGGTGGCGGCCGGCCATTAAACTGCAAGAAACAACCATCAATTTGCTTGTTGAATCCATTGCTAATCGAGTCAATCGATGGATCTACATCTTCATCTGGATCGGTACTGTGAGGATTAAGATCTGAAGTAGATGAATCCATATCTGTATTCTAGATCTAGAAATAGGTGTGAGATCTAAAGCCTGGTAAAGTTTGTTGGAACAGATCTGGGTTGCAACAATCGATTTAGAGAGAGAAGAGAGAGAGTCAGTTAGGTTTTGTTGGGGGATGATAATGATTTATTTGGGGGAAGAAAATGTTAATTAAGAAAATGTTAAATGAAAATCAAAATGACTAAAATGCCCCTGAACTAAAAGACAAAATAGGAGGTTGCAACAGTAAAAAAATAGGGTTTTTGGATTTTGGACTAAAATGGCAACAAAATGCAAACCACAGGGACCCAGATGTAATAAGTTTGAGATTTGGACTAAAGTGGCAAAACTGGCCAAACCACAGGGACCAAAATGGTAGTTTACTCTATATTCTATCTTCTTTCTGGATTAAGTGTGAAGAGTATGTTGTGACGTTGATGTTTTAACTTTAACATTAGTGCTAGTCAAACGGATAAGTGGATAGGTGTGAATATTTGAGTGATAAGATGAAGACAAAAGTATTGATAATGTAATTTGTAAAGATTAGATTAGAAAGCCGGACAAGATTATTATCTACTTAATTAGTTGATGACAGAAGATATTTTCTATTTTAACCTCTTATTTAATCTTCAAAGATATAAACTTTGCAGGTTATATACATAAAATAAATGAAAAACAATCATAAACGTATCTAACTAATTCATAAACAAGAAGACGTAATTTACCATCACCAAGTAATTTACTTAATTACGCCTTGAAAACATCTTCATATTTTTTCATATCAACGTCTTCATATTTTTTTCCACTCCAGTTTGAGCTTCGACTTGTTGCGAAGATGTATTAAATAAAAGACGACATAAAAAATGTTAAAGGGTTTGTAGACTAGCAATCTAGCATTACCAAGGTATATGGAAAAGGTATCTTCTTGATAAGGTTGGGGGTTAAAGTCTAATATGAACAAACATGTAAATTTAAGACTGATTAAAGAATGTGTAAGTGTGTGTGAGTTTATTATACATATATATCATGTAACTATTTGTAGATATGTTTTGTTAGTTCTTATAGTTATCCATATCCATTATAAAAAGTTATCAATGGAATATAATAACAAATAAGTTGAAAAGAATGTGGGGTGTGGTTAATGGCAATAAAGAAGGTTTATTTGTTACAAACATATTTATTTAACCAAATTTATTGTTATTATTATTATAAATAGGTTAAATAGAAGTATTACATTACAAAACTAGCTTTTGTATGGTTATTGGCAATAACCCTTTGAATTGTGGTTAGCATTTCTCATACAACAAAAAGGGTGAAAGAAAGAAAGCCGAGTCAGTTTTGTCAGAAAATAACAGCCACAGGGAGATGGAAACATTGCATATCTATACATTATGTCATGGGGAGGGACAAGGGTTGAGTATTAAGACCATGAGGGTTGGCCCATCGGACTCATGGTGAGGGTTTTTGGAATCTCTCGATCTCGACTCTCGTGGGGGGACAAAAATGCATTAAAAGTTCTAATGAGATGTCCATATGTAACAAAAAGTATATTCAAGGATGTTCTTAGGCATAATGAAATGACCAAGATATAAGTCATTACAAACGGTCTAGGTGTATACTTTCTAAAAAGTTCACCGTTGATGGTATCCTTATATTGGACTAGTGTAGTAATCTCCTACATATTCTGGTTTGACCCATTAGGGGGCTCATTTTTTTCTTGTTGAAGAAATCATAGCTTGGGGTCCCCTCTCTTGATATAGAGGTGCCCAACCAAATCGTGTTTAGATCCGTAAACGGATCCTAAACCGATCCAGAAGACCGGTTCGGATTTGCTTGTTTGAAGTCGGTGCCACTGGTTATATAATACGTGGAATCCGATTTCGAATAATCCCAATGCGATTCAACCAGGTGTGGTTTTTCTTTAGAAACTCGTTTCAAACCATAAAAAAAGGAACTAAAGTGATTTAGTTTTTACTTCCATTGACTCAATCAAAACCTATTTTTAAACTAATTCGATTTAGCCCAAACTAATTCGGTTTTGGGAACCCTTCTAACGGGAATCTATGTAGTTGGTTCACTGAGAATTCTTTTTCATTGGTTTCAAAGTTTTTTTTTTTTTGACCATTATAAGGTTGGGTCGTTAACTTTTTTTTCCACGTGATTGAATCGGGTTATCAAAAAACATAACTCAAGTTTTTTTTACAGGATTGAACCATGTTTCCATTTTTTTTTTTTTTTTGGAAATGAGATTGAATTTCATTCCAATCAACAGGGCAAATTACACAAGGATAGCAGGTAGACGGGTAACAAATTACGGACTTGTACTTAAAATAATTAAGAAGGTTTCACAACATTGTGTTTCAACTTCGATAAGGAGTAACTTAAAGGGTTTGTACTTGAAATAAAAGAAAACGTCACAACATTGTGTTTCAATTTCGACAAGGAGTAACTTAAAGGGTTTGTACTTGAAATAAAAGAAAACGACAAATAATAAATAATTAAAGACTCTGTAGGGTTTGAACCTTTAGGGAGAAAAAAAGTATATCATTTCAATATATGTAAACTTTGATTTTATTCTTCATCAATTACATGTGGTTAGGGTGTTCGGGGCGCTTTGCGGGGAGGGGTGCGGTGAGTCAAGTCACCGAGCGGGAACACCGCCGCCGAGTCGCCGACCCCTCGGGGAGGCTAAGCGGGGAGTGGGGAGCGGTGGGTGTTCACCGATGAGAGATGCCATTTTTTTAGTTTTTTTATTTTCCTTGTTAAAGATGTAGGAGGATGAAGAACAAAGTGCAGGTAATGAAGAAGAAGAAGGGGAGGAGGAAGAAAGAAGAAGAAGAGATGTATATTTTTGAGTTTTTGGTTTTTTTTTTTTGTTTTTTCCTTCTTTTTTTTTTTTTTTGTTTTTTCCTTGTGATTTTTTCCTTGTGATTTTTTCCTTGTGATTTTTTTATTACTTTTAAAAATACCCCTCAAACTTGTTTTTAATTAAATGAAATGTTCTATTTTTTATTTTTATTTAGTTTTAATTTATTTAAATTATGTTTTACTTTTATAAAAATATTTATATAAAAAAAATAAAACCAAGTCCCCCAAGAGAGGAGTGCCGCCATCAAATTGAGGGTGTGGGGGGAGTTGACGTGGCGCGTGCTGATTGGGTGTGTGTAAGAGAGGTCACTCCCCTCTTAGAGGAGTGCCCCTCTCACCCTAATAATCGAAAAAGACAGAGGTCAATCAAAATTTGATAGGATACGTAACATACAAATTTCGAAAAAGTGTGTCTGCCCATGTTTCAATGTTGTCTACAATTCAACTCTCGATCGGCTTGTGTAGACGTAGAATGACTCAACGCGTTCATCAAAATCACCTTAGTCAACCTCAAGAGCATCCTTCGAAACACTGCTACGTGGCTTAAATAGTAGCTAGATCTTTGTACCAATATTTCAGCAAACAACACATTTTCACTTAAGGGCATATGATCTAATGCATATGCACCAAGGTCTAAATAACAACCATTTATGTAAAAGATGTTTCCTGCACGTGTATTAATTAATTAAATACACATATAATAATCAATAACGACAAGAAGACATGAATAAGTACGAAAATGTTAATATATACTTGTATTTAAATATGCACATCTTTGCTATTTTATATTGCATATATATACAGTAGTTTGTTACTAGTGCATGCATAGTTTGAAAGTCAATTATGTACATTAATGCATCTTACACTTTATGGATTCAAGTAGTTAGTTTATAATATCATCCCAATTATTGAAGAGAATATCACTAATAAAGAATGTTAAAATATTATCAATGATTAAGCCAAATCATATATATATTCGTCGTCTTCTAATCTTCTAGTAATAAATCATTTGTTATCATGATTTTTGATCAAGCTATTAAGGTTCACCAAATGGCATAATTCTAAGACTGGAGCCCACACCAAATAGCATTGTCACCAGACTTAGAATTCGGCACTAAATTGGTCTCGATTTTAAGGCCACTTGTTATGGTCATATGATCCTAGCCGTGCATGAGAAAAATGTTGCTTGCTAGGCCAAACCTCAGCGTCACGTAAGCAGGAGAGGTATCCACACTCACCAGGGGCGCAACTTTGTGGGGGTCGCGCCTGCGCGCGCGCGCGGGGGTGGGGGGGGGGGGGACTTTTGTAGTGCACGGTATGTAGTTTTCGTATAGAATTTTTTTAGGCATATACGTTTTCGACCCCCGGTTTTATAATTTTTTAGGTATATCGAGTGGAAATAAAATAATTTAATGAGGTGTATTGTGATTTGTGGAAATGGTGACCCTTTCTAAGTGACTGTGGGCATGTGGCCACACCTTGACCCCCATGCACGCTCCATACCTAGATGGGGCAGGGTGCAACTCCCATAGATGCCTAGGTGGAACTCTCACGGCATGGGCAATGGCCATAACTTTTGGCCTAAACATTCTGGATATAAACAATAGTAATTAAGTGATAAGAAAAAGATTTATATACATCCTGTAGCGAAGCTTGAAAATTTCCACCAGGGGGTCGAAAGTCATCGAACCTAAGAATTCTATATCAGTAATTTTTTTTTTATAAAACCGGGGGGTCGAAAACGTATATACCTAAAAATTTTTACACAAAACGTACATACATAACACTAATGAGCGAAAAGTTCGGGGGGTCGGGCGCCCCTCCCGGCCCCTTGAAAGCTACGCCCTTGTATACATCCCTTAAAAAATATATTTCTTAAAACTATATGCCTCATTTTTAATCTGAAATATATTTCTTAAAAGAGTAAATTACAAGTTTTGTCCTTTATCTATGTCCCAAATTGCAGGCGCTGTCCTTTAAACCAAAACTTGACAGGCGGTGTCCTTTGTGTTTTCAAAATCTTGCACGTTTTGTCCTTTAGGCCAAACTTAGTTAGATTTGTTAGTTAAATCTGGTATCAAGGGGCTATTTTGTAAAAAAAAATTATCCAGGGACTAAATTGTACAAAACTTAATATTATTATTATTATTATTATTATTATTATTATTATTATTACTGAGTAAATTACTAACCACCATCACCACCTCCCTTCATCACCATCACCACCACCCTCCACCGCCGCCACCACCACCACTACCGCCACCATCAAACACACCTTAAACGGAATCATATAACGGAAAAGAGAGCAAAAACAAACCTGATTTGCAAACATATCCGGCATCGATTCTCCACCACCATCATCACCAAACATATCCGGCGTCGATTCTCCGCATCAATTCTCCAAACATTGCTCCTAAAATACCCCCCCCCCCCCCCCCCAAACCCACCCAATATTCCCAAATCACACCGAACAGCTTAAGGACATAACAAATATCATATGAAAGAATGATTACCGATTCATTCTGGTAAGCTTTGATGGCGAAAGACGATGAATTACGCGTGAAACTTGAAGCAATCTTGAAATTGATGGGGTTTACAAAAAACCCATTTGAAAAAGCAACAGTCTTTACCGACGGTGCGTGGTGATTTCTGAGCCGGATGATCATGTTCGAACAAGAAAATACAACAGCCATTGATTATTACGAATATGAATAACCGATTTCAGAGGAACACAGGGTTTAAGAAGACATCGAAAGTGTTTGTGGTTCTGTTTTGATAAGATAAAAGATACAGAAATGTTTGCAGAAATGTTCTGTTCTGTCGAAAGTGGTGTGGCGTCGGAAATGGTGGTCCGGCGGTTGAAACGGCGGTGGCAGTGGCTGAGGAGGTTGACCGGTGTGAATGGTGGTGGAGATCGTGGTAATGGCGGTGGTTGAAGTCGGTGGGTGACTGACGGTGGTGTGAATCGGTGGATGGCCGTGATGAGGGAAGGCGATGGTTGAGCGGCGGAGGGCGGTGGGTGTGGTGGTAATGGCGGTGGTGGTTGCAGGTGTTTGGGGGCGGTGGTGAATGGGGATAAATGGGGAAGACGACCTAATTTGGGGGTTTTATATTTTCAAGTTTTGTACAATTTAGTCCCTGAATAAATTTTTTTTACAAAATAGCCCCTTGATACCAGATTTAACTAACAAATCTAACTAAGTTTGGCATAAAGGACAAAACGTGCAAGATTTTGAAAACACAAAGGACACCGCCTGTCAAGTTTTTGTTTAAAGGACAGCGCCTGCAATTTGGGACATAGATAAAGGACAAAACTTGTAACTTACTCTTCTTAAAATTATACACCTCATTTTTAATCTGAAAATTAGAATTTCGAATAATAAGATTGAGATCTTCTCGTGAAATTCTCAGTATAGATCACCATATAGACCACTCAAATTCTCAAATATCCTAGGAACTACACCTGTACATCTAAAAATGGCATTCTACAATATATAGATCACTTCTCAATTGTACCAAATAAAAAAAAAGTGTTTGTTTTTTCTCCAAAGATGCATATAATGTGGGTGGGTATAAGTCACCCTAAAACAATCAAACACAAAACAAGTTTGTGGTTGGTTTTTTTCATGACTATTAACATACAATTTTTTTTTTTGAAATATAACTTTGATATCATTCCACACGAAAAAGGACAATTACAAAGCAATGACAGGTAGTCGGGCAACAAGTTGCGCCGCCACCCCCTTTTGAATAGAAAAACCAATTCTACTAAATACAAAGTTTGAAACCTTTAGCGACGAAGAATTACTATTAACGACTTTTTGAACCCGATTCAAAAGAGCGAGTGTATATGGATCCGTTAAATTACATGTGGTTTAAAAGGATTGTTATAATGGTTTGAACTTTGGACATGCTATTATGATGGTATAGTTCGATCTATGTCAGACCTAATAACTTAAATGAATTATTGTAATGTTAAAACGCAACGATATAACTCATTTAGATGTACCATTTGAATTGGAGAACTTAAATACCCCAATATAACTATTATCTAACTTCAAGACTCGTCATGTTATGCTAGATGTCACACATATATAAGCGAATATGTCAAAGTCAAAACTGAAAATCAAGCTAAAAAGATCAAAGTGATCATTTGTGTCAATAAGGGTATGAATTTTGGGTATAACGTGTCGACTTAAATTTATGTTTAATATGCAAACCATATATTCATGCTTTTAGTTTCCAAAAAGATATCGGAAATAATTTATAAAATATCAACTAATTTTCTTAGGGGAAAAAAAGACAATGCCGATTTTAAATTAGATATATTCAAATACCAACCACGACATTATTTGTGAATTGGATGAAACCCATAAATAAACCAGACAGGAACCTAACATAGGGGTCATCCAATCAAATAATTATACATATAATACCATACAACGTTATGCTCCACACACCAATCTTGGTTTAACTAACAAAAACCCTATATTCAACAAACACCACGTTATACCCTATTTCAATTATGTTTACCACTCTCGGGTAACGGGTTGATTAATCATGAATTCTAGATACACCTATACCATACAAAGGTATGCTTCCTAACTTGCATATAACACATTCTATCAATCAAATCAAATGTCCTTTTTATAAATTAAAACAAATAAGTTTATATAAAAGGATTTAAATCGGGTGAAAGCAACGAAACTTAGATGGGGCTCTTAATGTTCTAATGCTTTGTATTTTCACAAAGGATAATTGTTTATTATATCCTTTTATAAACCAAAATTGCATGAGGAAAATATAAAATTTTCTTGTTTTTTTTTTAAATAAGTTATAGAATAATTGTTTAAAAAAATAGATTTTAGTCCATTCTATAATTTATTTTAAAGAAGATAAATCAAAATTGGTAAATTTGATATTTTTATAATAAAGAAATTACGGGGCTGTTTGCCAACATCTGAATGGTTAAGTGTTGAACCAGTAAGAGGTCTGAACAATTAAGTGCTAAACCAGTAAGAGGTCTGAACCATTAAGAGCTAGTATAAAGCTTAACCGTTCATAGACAAATGTATGACCAATTCAGATTAGAGGTCTTAACCATTCAAACTCAGTATAATGCTTAACCATTCAGAGGCGATTGTCTGAACCATTCAGACATCTGATCGTGAAACAAACAATCTGAACCATTAAATGCTGAATTAGTAAGAGGTCTAAACAATTAATAGCTCCATTAAAAGGTAAACAAACAACCCCTACATGTAGTTTTGTTTTTGAGTTGGTTATATATACCAATTTATGTTTTTTTTTGAACAGTAGAACTTCATTAGCAACAAAACTCCGACCCAAATCGGGCCGGAACAAAACAACAAAACCCAACTACATATTTACAAAAGAGCACCAAGTCTCCCAGTCTATCCCTCTATACTTCGACCTATTTGAAAACCAAAGGAAACTCAACGCCTTAACCTCGCTCACTATACAATCTATTTTTATCGGAATATTTGAGAACTTAAAACGGTTCCTAGCACGCCAGATACTCCAACAACCAATCATAATAATACCTTGCACCGCATCCTTTTTCTTCTCCGACGCTCTCAGATTCAAGTGAACCCCAAGAAGATCCCTAAGCGAAAAAGCGAAAATGCTAGGAATCCTACACCAAATACTAATCGCATTCCAAACGACGGAGGCAACGTAGCATGAGATAAAAAGGTGGTCCGCAGATTCGTCGATCGAGTGACACATCGAGCAAGTAATGTCTTCAATGTAGATGTTCCTTCTTCTTAACGCGTCACCGGTTGGAATCTTTCCCATTTGCATACGCCAAGCATGGATGTTGCACTTCACAAGGATCCATTTACACCAACTCATAATAAACGGAGCATCCGACGGCACATCGGTATGAAGAAGACTCTTCACAGCCTTGACCGAGAACGAACCTGCAGAGCCCGAGCACCAAAACCACCTGTCATCACGGTTAGAAGTCCGAACACCATTCGGCAGGTTGGTCAACTGGTTCAAGTCGTTCACCAGTTCCGGAGAAGACGGAACTGATCTCCATTCCCACATTAGAACAGAAACATGTCCATCATGTTTAACCCGGTCCTCAACTTTACACTTCTTGACAGATTCTAAACGGAACAATTCAGGGAATCTTGATTTAAGAGGCTCACCGATAATCCACGGGTCCAACCAAAAGGATATCTCCTTACCGTTACCGACGATACCTTTGATAAAATTCCGCAACGGGATCCCCCCGGCCTTAGTATTGATGAAAACCTTAGCAATATTTCTCCAAACACCGCTAAGAGTTTTTTTTAATGGTATGCATTCCCACCCCACCCGACTCGAGTGAAGGGCATTAATGATTCTCTTCCATAAATTACCCTTTTCCGATTTATAACGCCAACCCCATTTGGAAAGTAACGAGATATTCACTTCCTTTAGCTTATTCAAACCAAGGCCACCCTCCTTTTTATGACGAGCGACCCAATCCCAAGCAACCCAATGAGTTTTTCTATCGTCACTAGAGCCTCCCCATAGGAATTTCTTGATCATAGCTTCCAAATCGGCAATCACCTTCTTAGGAGCTTTGTAAAGAGATAAGTAAAAGGTCGGGAGGCTTTCCAAGACCGACTTGATAATAACCACTCTACCCCCGATAGACAAGAGATTAGACTTCCACTTAGCGAGCCGGGATCGAAAAATGTCAAAAACCGGTTGCCAATTAGAAATGCGATTCATGTTGGCACCCACTTTTAAGCCAAGGTATTTGAAAAGAAGGGAATCCGATTTGCACCCCACAACCGAGGCCAGCTCAATACTCTCCTCCACTCCCACACCGATGCCATACAAGTTAGATTTGTCAATATTGATTTTTAAACCTGAACACACATGAAAAACCCTGAGGATTGGGAGTACGGATTCCCTTAGACCATTCTCCCATAACTAGGGCATCATCCGCATACAAAAGGTGAGAGATAATTGGCCCGACGTTGGGAGTACGAATTCCCTTGATAATCCCCTCCTCCTTAGCACAACATACACGAAAGGGCCTCCATGACGATCAAGAAAAGAAAAGGAGAGAGCGGGTCTCCTTGTCTCATCCCTTTCTCACACTTAAATATAAATGTGGGCGATCCATTAACTAAAACCGAGGAACTAGCTGATTTAAGAATGCCAGCGATCCAAGAGCACCAATTAACAGGGAAACCCATTTGCCGCAAAATCTCAAGCACAAAACTCCAACTCACGTTATCATAAGCCTTTTCAAAGTCTAACTTGAGGAGGAAAGCCTTCGATTTTTGTTTCTTAACCCAAGATATGATTTCGTTGATGATGAGAGGCCCATCCAAAATGTATCTACCAGAAAGGAACGCCGACTAAGAGTCATTTAATTGGTTACGACACCTTGTGGTGGTGTTTTCTTTAATTTGAAGCTTGAGCTAATCTCATTTTCACACCTGATGTACAGATTTATTTATTTAATTTCTGTTGGTTCATTATCTTAAACGGTCTTAATACAATTATGTGTTAAGATAAGAGTACACAAATTCGTATTATATTCCGGTGTATCTCTAAAGATTCTTTCATTGAAAATTCTATGATATTCATTTGGTCTTTTCATCATCAATTGAAAATCCTATAATATTTATTTGAAATGAATATCCAAATTTACTTCATTAAAGCTTTCAGTTGATTACGAAAACGGTTAATTTGTTCGGACACCGTAATTATTGAGCTATTTCAATCATTACGACACCTTGCGGAGTCGATATAAACTTGTAACTTGAGCTAATCATAATCATACGAATCATTCCAACCACGTACGTCTTTCATTTGACTCATCATTGAAAATAGTCTTAATGCAATTATGTATTAAGACAATGATACACTAAACTCTGTTGTATTTCGGTGTATCCTTGCAATTCAATCATCTCAACACACTGACTTTTCTCTTGTTATGGTTCGATAGTTGACAAATCATTTTCGTGCTTCTATTTCATTTTGAGCTTGTTGATTCTAAATTTTTCTCAGTTGACAATCAAAGTAAGTTTCCTTTAACAATGAATTCTATTGATTCTAAAAATCATTTACAACTTGTAAACATTCAATTTAGATATCTATTGATCATATATCTCTGTTGACTTGAACCTAATCACCTTGAAAACTATATCATTTCATCTCGTTCGTTTGACATCAATTTCTAGATCTAATTCAGTTAAACCATTGCTTTCTAAATTGTTATATGATACCCTCGTATTCATTTGAACATATCTTGATTCTGTGTCATTTACCTTAATACTGTTCTTATTGACTAAGACGTAACATAACTCTAAAAGAGATATCGTAACCCAAATCTCGAGGACGAGATTTAAAACAAGGTGGGGAGGATGTAACATATCTAATTTTTATCATATAAGAATTATAGATTGTTTAAATTAATTAACCACTAGTAACTAGTTTTATTTTTAATATAATTATTCGACCCAAAAAGTTTTAAAACTATTTTATATATAGTTGGTTGGAATGTTATACTAATTAATTGACTTGTATATGGGTGACCTTTCTATTAAAATAAAAGTGTACAAAAACTTATATTATTAGATAGGTAGATTACGGGTAAGTTGACTGTTAGAAATATAAAGTACCTAGACGGGACTAAGAACCGTTTAATAATTAAGTTATAAAAATACATTGTATTTAGACTTACTCCGTTTTTAATGAAACTTGGTTCACAATGTAGATAAGATTATTCTCGTTCTAATGACATATTTATTGTTTTATAAAACGTCGTATTTTATAAGTTATAAACGCCAAATAAGTGAAGCTTTTGAATTAATTATAATAATAAAATAATATTTGAAAATTTAGTACGTGTACACTTTAAAAAATCAAAATATTACTTTACATTAAATATGTAGATATATACGTGGCTCATATGCATTTGAAAGCTTCATTTTGAAAGACTAGTATACATCAAATTAATGTTCAACTGCTACGTGGAACTTGGATGGAGTACATCAAAATTCTATGGCAACTATAAAAGGCACAAGCTCTTTAGAAAACAATTTGTCCTTCTTTCATCTCTCGCCCCTCTTTTCTATACATATATATATATTTTAATTCACCCAATAATAATAATAAAGCCCTGCCCCGTGTTAAGTGTTTTAACTCCCGATCACCGCTACCCTTTCCGATTGATCTGGAGCCCCATAACGCATGTCAAGGCTCTGCCCGACTAAGTTCGTTGGGGTTCGGTCTCCTGACATAGGGATAAGGTTGAATTAGGGGTACTATACTTAACACGAGTGCATTATATATTTTTAAAATAGCTCAGAAGTTATACCCAAGATTCTACCAGGAGGCTTTCTAGTTGAACCCTAAAGTTACAAAGTGAGTCCATTCTTTTTCCTCACAGTTTTATCACCTTTTTGTTATACAACTATATTTAAAAATGCTTTCGAAAATCCTAAATGTTTATCAGTTATACTTACAGTGATTAAATTTTTATATTCTGTAATAACTGCGGGTATGGAAGGTTTTATACATTACTTGACCCTCGTTACTATTGGCCAAAAAGTTAGCCAATAGTAACATAAGCACAATCACAGGGGGAATTGTGTCCCAGTAGCCATAGCCTATAACTAATACTATTTTAACATTAAATCATTAATAAGTTTAATGTATGATGGAGATAAATATAAATGGTGTGTATATAAAATAGAGCTTTATTAATCATTATTACAATATATATTAAAGAAAATATGTTTAATAAACCTAAATTACTATTTACATTATAAAATAATGTTTAGTCCAAAAATGTATACAATTATAAAATAGTCAAAAATAATATATTCCACTATACTAAGATTATATTTTTAGTCTTAGTCATGTTAATATATTAAATAATAATATTACAATTATTTAATTAATATATTATTTTTGATAAGTTATAGCTATTAGTTTGATAGAAAATGATATATATTTCATTTTTTGGGCTAAGTGGTTTTGTGTCATAGAAAATATATTTGACAAAGCAATTTCATGGGACGCTACTAAGTCCAGTGTCACTAGTTGAGAGAACGATCAACAGTGTTATGACCAGAATCACTAGTTGAAAGAATGATCAACAGTGATATGACCAGAGTCACTAGTTGAAAGAATGGTCAACAGTGATTTGACCACCGTCACGGGAACCGCCTAGTGACCGATACCTTTAAATAATAATAAGATATACTATATATCTATTACTTGATAAATTCACTATTGGACGAAAGTGAGCCAATGAGTGATATAACCACTGTCACATTGGAACTGCCACCATGTGACAAATACTGATTGAGCTGGGTAAACATAAATAAATATAAAAACCTTGATGCTGTAAAGTATAACAATATATTTTTATAAAAATGGAATGAACTCTCCAGTATTTATTACTGATAAAATATTTTCAAAACGTGTTTCAGGTAATTTGCTAGATGCCAGCTATGGAGCACTGAAGGCTTAAATAAAGTGGCTATAAATACCTGAATAAAAGAAGAAATTTATGTTTTATTTATTTGGATTTATCCCTATAAAAACAATTGAATTAAATATGGGTTTTAGCCCGTTTGTTTAATATTACAAGTTCGGTGTTTTATAAACTCTGAAATTATTTCCTAACTACGATCCTGATGAAAAATTTTCCGCTGCGTATCTAATAAACACCGATACCATCTGGCTGGTTCACGGCTCTCGCTCCCAGGGTGGGGTCGGGGGGCTGTGACAGAAGGTGGTATCAGAGCCACTTGTTTAAGCTATTTAGGTGTTCTTTTAATACCTAATCTGAAACAATAATGTTCGGAAATTAATACAAAGTAACATATGTGTTATTTTTGTAGATTTAAATATATGCATATATATATATATGTAGATATATATATATATATATATATGTAGATATGCACATATGATTCCTGGAAATATGGTTTTGTTTTAATTATTCTGTGATATTAATAATTGAAAATGTTTGCCATTCAGATGTTTGATGAAGTATCACATAATCCAGAAGTTCATGCTAATAATGAAAATCCTGTGGATAAAAATGCTATAGAAAATCTAATAGCCCAAGGAATAGCTAATGTTTTACCTTTAATAATTAAAGCTGTTAAAAACCCCGTAGAACCCACCAAAGTTGTGAGTACCAAGCATACTCGCGACGACAATTTTAGCCATAGTGTCAATGGAGGCAATGATGATATTATCAAAACCTCATTTCGCAAGAAAATGAAGGCAATGACTCTCGGGTGTACCTACAAAGAATTTCTAGCTTGTAAACCAACTGAGTTCACAGGCAGTGAAGGAGCCACGGCTGCTCTGCGATGGTTGGAAAAGACGGGAGCTGTTCTTAAGATCAGCAAATGTACCGAAGAAGACAAGGTGATGTATGCTTCCAACCACTTTAAGGAAGAAGCCTTAGAATGGTGGAATACAATTCTTCAGGCAAAAGGAAGTGACATGGCTTATGTCATGAACTGGGAAAAATTCAAGGAAATGGCAGAAAGTAAATTTTGTCCCCCTTATGAAAAGGAACGAATGGCTAACGAGTTCCTAAATCATAAAATGATAGATGTGAATTGTCGGGAGTATACGACAACGTTCTTCGAATATGCAAGAATGGTACCAACTCTGGCTTCGCCAGAACCCGTACTAATTTCTCGTTATATTTGGGGATTAGTGAGCGAAATCCGAGACATGGTCAAGGCCGCTAGGCCACAGACTATTGAAGAAGCAGTTGAACTAGCTAACATGCTGACAGATGGACTAATCCGCACAAGAGAAGAAAACAAGAAGAAAGAGTTAGCCCAGAAGATTTCCCAAGGATTCTACAAGAAGAAAGGAACTGAACCGTCATTGGAGCAACCTATCTGCAGAAACTGTAACAAAAAGCATTCAGGAAGATGCCGTTTTAGGAAAACACTCTACTGTAACTTCTGCAAGATGACCGGGCATATAGAGGAAAAATGTAGAAGAAAAAACTAATATCTGTTACAATTGCGGAGGAACAGGACACATCAAACCGTATTGCCCAAAACTGACAAAAGCACTCGACAACCAGGCGAAAACAACATACGGAGCTAAGAAGAACGCGCAAGCATTCGTACTTACTACGTGAGAAGCAGAAATGATTCCAGACGTAATCGCTGATATGTAATATCTAAGTTAAGTTATTATTTGACCCTAGTACAAATAAAAGTTTTTAAGTAAATGCATTCTGTCAAGTACTTCATCTATTCAAAACTATAACAGACTTGTTTGGTCTTCGCTTTCATTGAATCATTTAATTGGTTACGACACCTTGTGGTGGCGTTTTCTTTAATTTGAAGCTTGAGCTAATCTCATTTTCACACCTGATGTACAGATTTATTTATTTAATTTCTGTTGGTTCATTATCTTAAACAGTCTTAATACAATTATGTGTTAACATAAGAGTACACAAATTCGTATTATATTCCGGTGTATCTCTAAAGGTTCTTTCATTGAAAATTCTATGATATTCATTTGGTCTTTTCATCATCAATTGATAATCCTATAATATTTATTTGAAATGAATATCCAAATTTACTTCATTAAAGCTTTCAGTTGATTACGAAAACAGTTAATTTGTTCGGTCACGTAATTATTGAGCTATTTCAATCATTACGACACCTTGCGGCGTCGATATAAACTTGTAACCTGAGCTAATCATAATCATACGAATCATTCAAACCACGTACGTCTTTCATTTGACTCATCATTGAAAATAGTCTTAATGCAATTATTTATTAAGACAATGATACACTAAACTCTGTTGTATTTCGGTGTATCCTTGCAATTCAATCATCTCAACACACTGACTTTTCTCTTGTTATGGTTCGATAATTGACAAATCATTTTCGTGCTTCTATTTCATTTTGAGCTTTTTGATTCTAAATCTTTCTCAGTTGACAATCAAAGTAAGTTTCCTTTAACAATGAATTCTATTGATTCTAAAAATCATTTACAACTTGTAAACATTCAATTTAGATATCTATTGATCATATATATCTGTTGACTTGAACCTAATCACCTTGAAAACTATATCATTTCATCTCGTTCGTTTGACATCAATTTCTAGATCTAATTCAGTTAAACCATTGCTTTCTAAATTGTTATATGATACCCTCGTATTCATTTGAACATATCTTGATTCTGTGTCATTTACCTTAATACTGTTCTTATTGACTAAGACGTAACATAACTCTAAAAGAGATATCGTAACCCAAATCCCGAGGACGAGATTTAAAACAAGGTGGGGAGGATGTAACATATCCAATTTTTATCATATAAGAATTATAGATTGTTTAAATTAATTAACCACTAGTAACTAGTTTTATCTTTAATATAATTATTCGACCCAAAACGTTTTAAAACTATTTTATATATAGTTGGTTGGAATGTTATACTAATTAATTGACTTGTATATGGGTGACATTTCTATTAAAATAAAAGTGTACAAAAACTTATATTATTAGACAGGTAGATTACGGGTAAGTTGACTGTTAAAAATATAAAGTACCTAGACGAGACTAGGAACCGTTTAATAATTAAATTATAAAAATACATTGTATTTAGACTTACTCCGTTTTTAATGAAACTTGGTTCAAAATGTAGATAAGATTATTCTCGTTCTAATGACATATTTAATGTTTTATAAAACGTCGTATTTTATAAGTTATAAGCGCCAAATAAGTGAAGCTGTTGAATTAATTATAATAATAAAATAATATTTAAAAATTTAGTACGTGTACACTTTAAAAAATCAAAATATTACTTTACATTAAATATGTAGATATATACGTGGCTCATATGCATTTGAAAGCTTCATTTTGAAAGACTAGTATACATCAAATTAATGTTCAATTGCTACGTGGAACTTGGATGGAGTACATCAAAATTCTATGACAACTATAAAAGGCACAAGCTCTTTAGAAAACAATTTGTCCTTCTTTCATCTCTCGCCCCTCTCTTCTATACATATATATATATTAATTCACCCAATAATAATAATAAAGCCCTGCCCCGTTTTAAGTGTTTTAACTTTCGATCACCGCTACCCTTTCCGATTGATCTGGAGCCCCATAACGCATGTCAAGGCTCTGCCCGACTAAGTTCGTTGGGGTTCGGTCTCGTGACATAGGGATAAGGTTGAATTAGGGGTACTATACTTAACACGAGTGCATTATATATTTTTAAAATAGCTCAGAAGTTATACCCAAGATTCTACCAGGAGGCTTTCTAGTTGAACCCTAAAGTTACAAAGTGAGTCCATTCTCTTTCCTCACAGTTTTATCACCTTTTTGTGATACAATTATATTTAAAAATGCTTTCCAAAATCCTAAATGTTTACCAGTTATGCTTACAGTGATTAAATTTTTATATTCTGCAATAACTGCGGGTATGAAAGGTTTTATACATTACTTGACCCTCGTTACTATTGGCCAGAAAGTTAGCCAATAGTAACATAACCACAATCACAGGGGGAATTGTGTCCCAGTAGCCATAGCCTATAACTAATACTATTTTAACATTAAATCATTAATAAATTTAATGTATGATGGAGATAAATCTAAATGGTGTGTATATAAAATAGAGCTTTATTAATCATTATTACAATATATATTAAAGAAAATATATTTAATAAACCTAAATTACTATTTACATTATAAAATAATGTTTAGTCCATAAATGTATACCATAATAAAATAGTCAAAAATAATATATTTCACTATACTAAGATTATATTTTTAGTCTTAGTCACGTTAATATATTAAATAATAATATTACAATTATTTAATTAATATATTATTTTTGATAAGTTATAGCTATTAGTTTGATAGAAAATGATATATATTTCATTTTTTGGGCTACGTGGTTTGGTGTCATAGAAAATATATTTGATAAAGCAATGTCATGGGACGCTACTAAGTCCAGTGTCACTAGTTGAGAGAACGATCAACAGTGATATGACAAGAAAAATGACCAGAGCCACTAGTTGAGAGAACGATCAACAGTGACATGACCAAAGGCACTAGTTGAGAGAACGATCAACAGTGTTATGACCAGAATCACTAGTTGAAAGAATGATCAACAGTGATATGACCAGAGTCACTAGTTGAAAGAATGATCAACAGTGATTTGACCACCGTCACGGGAACCGCCTAGTGACCGATACCTTTAAATAATAATAAGATATACTATATGTCTATTACTTGATAAATTCACTATTGGACGAAAGTGAGCCAATGAGTGATATAACCACTGTCACATCGGAACTGCCACCATGTGACAAATACTGATTGAGTTGGGTAAATATAAATAAATATAAAAACCTTGATGCTGTAAAGTATAACAATATATTTTTATAAAAATGGAATGAACTCGCCAGTATTTATTACTGATAAAATATTTTCAAAACGTGTTTCAGGTAATTTGCTAGAAGCCAGCTATGGAGAACTGAAGGCTTAAATAAAGTGGCTATAAATACCTGAATAAAAGAAGAAATTTATGTTTTATTTATTTTGGTTTATCCCTATAAAAACAATTGAATTAAATATGGGTTTTAGCCCGTTTGTTTAATATTACAAGTTCGGTGTTTTATAAACTCTGAAATTATTTTCTAACTACGATCCTGATGAAAAATTTTCCGCTGCGTATCTAATAAACACCGATACCATCTGGCTGGTTCACGGCTCTCGCTCCCAGGGTGGGGTCGGGGGCTGTGACACAAATCCAAGATAAACCTCTAAAGAGCCCCACCGAAGCCACATGAGCGGTCTCGAAATTCTTGTTCCCCCAAATACTCGCAATACAGGCATTAGAAACCTTCTCTACCTTCGTCTCTTGAAGAGCGATGACACTGATGTTATGCCTTTTCCTAATCTCCCTTATCCAAGCCGCTTTTATACCCCCGGTAATTCCTCTAATATTAAGGGACAAACAATTCATTGATTCACAGCATTGTTACCTTCTTTTCTGATTGAGTCTCTGATAAGGGAACTGTGGTTGATTAACTTTGCTCCTACCAAATTCCCGACGTGGATTGTTGCCGAAACCTCATCTTCCTCACTATTCTCGAGAGTGTCATTGACTAACACAGAACCAGGATCAAACTACACTCGATTTCCATAACCAACACCCTAGTCGCCCATGTTGACCATACCGTTAAGGTTTAGATTAGGAGAAAGAAATTGAGAAAATTGAGGAGCAGAATTCTCAGATGGAGGATCCACAGGATGTGGGTCAGGAGCAGCGTCATTTGCTTTCAGATTGAGGTCAAAACGGAATTCACCTTGGTCCCTGTTTCTCTTTCTAGGCCTTTCCTCCGAAATTGGGCTCGAAACACCATGGAGAGCTGACTTGGGCTTTCTATGTTTGTATCTAAAAGTCCTTTTCTTGGGCCTGGCCCCATTATCTTGAGAATTAAAAAATAAAATATCTCGGTTAGGAGAACCATTCAAACCACATTCACCTTCGGCCCCACTACAAGTCTGCGCACAACCCACTTTGACACTGGACCCAAAAATATGATTATGATTAACATTGGAATTCTTATTCACGTCAGCCGCAATAACGTTGGGAGGCTTTTCAGCTTCACAATCCAACTTTTCAGTTTCCAGCCGGAAACCAGACGGACTTCCCTGAGCCGTATCCCCGCCGACACCGGAGACGTCGTTGAAATTGCTCTCACCCTCTGCACTCGAAGACGAAGAGTCCAGATCAGCACTAGGACCAGACACTAACCCCACGGATTCAAGAACCCAATCACTGAATTCTTCCTCTATCCACACACGGAAAATTTTGTTCGACCACTTCAGAGTGATGAAATCACGGATCCTCTCACATTCTCCAACCAGCAACCATATCCAGCTCACCGACAGGTTCCCGTCCTCAGCTTCCAGGTCAGAACCATGAACAATCTTGCCGAATTGTTCCGCAATATTATTCAACACGTCGTTGTCAGCTAAATGCATGGGAACACCAATAATCCTTATCCATGCAAGTATTTCGAACGGTAGGGACTGGCAGTTCCAAGGGTCTAAACTAGAGAACCAAGAACACCAAGTCTGGTTATCAAGCAAAAATTTGGAACATCTGTCTTCATCATCAAACTTAAGAAGCATTGATAATCCCCCCATGTAACTAAGAGAGATCCCCGAAATGTTACTGTTCGCCATGATAATATTTAACTTCCTCAAAACCCCGAGGTCTTTGCATCTCCCAACCAAAGCGAGCCCAATCAGATCCCTGAAAGCTAATGTGTTGTCTGAGATTTCAATGACCTTGCCCGTCACCGATGAAGAATAAAACTTGACGTCGGAACTAGGCTTGTCATCCTTAAACAAGTCACTAAAAAGCTTACCTTTTCCTCGATCAACAAACGAATTGTTCTGGATGAAGTTGTCCATCGGAGGGTTGTGAGGATTGTGCTCAATGCCCACTGTCTTATCTTTAGATCCAAAAACAACACCAGCGTTCTCTTTGGCGAATCTAGCTAAGTTAGCAACAATATTTGACCCACCCATCTTGGTTCCACTAAGGGCCCGTTCCATCCCTTTAACATCCGAGACGTTTTTGAAGCTAATAAAACCAAACTTCCTCCCCCTTTTGTCAGTTTTCCTAGCGATATAAACCCCGAAAATATCTTCGAACACCTTGAAAAAATCTTCCACGTCCCAAGGCCTACAGCCCGAGGGAAGGTTTGTGATGAAAAACTTAGTTACATTCCGGTTGACATTCCTTTCATTCCCATTTCCTTCGTTTGAAGCCTGATTCTGAGCGTTAGCTTTCTTCCGAAGATGACGGGGAATCACCCACGGGTCTTCCTCCTCCATTAAGGACACAGGGGAAACCGAGATCCCGGAAGGCGAATGGATTCCGTGGAACACCAGATAGAGGGGAAGGTGACGTTAGATTTGCAACCGATATGCAATCAGGTCACACCTTACACTCTATCTCGAGCACACTTCGTCGTCGAGCTTCCGACGATTGGTTTCCGGCAACGAGAACAAAGAAACGAACCTAGTCCCAGACGGCGAATGGAAGTAGCGTAGAATCACGTTAGAGGGAAAGGTCAACCCACAGAGAAGGGTGACCTCGCACGCTAACCCAACGTACCTTCCTTCGTCGAGCCTCCGGCGACCGTCGGTGAGGGGAAGAGAGGAAGACGGGTGTTGTTCTGAGTACTTGATTGTTTAGGTTTGTTATTTAAAACAATATATACTAATTTATGTAGTTTGCAAAAAAGATATATACAAATTTGATTTAAACTTGGGCGAATATGCAATTAGTTAATTAAATTACAATATACACATACAGTTTAGGGATGAGCATATGCCACCGAATACCGATCCCATACCGATCCAATACCGATCCCGGTCCCGAAATACCGATACCGAATTTTTTCGGTATCCCATACTCCACTTTTTGGCGTTTTCGGTATCGGTACGGTATCGGTATAATACCGATACCGACCCTCAAAATACCGATACCGTACCGTACCGATACCGAACCGACATGTTTCGGTATCGGTATCGGTACCTAGTTTGGGTGAAATTCGGGATCGGTATTAGGCGGTATCGGTTCGGTATCGGATACCGCTTTGCTCATCCCTAATACAGTTCTCCTATTTCACAATGTCTAACGATCACCGGTTGTTCTATTTTTGGCCGTAACATCTTGCTAGATTGCCTTTTTATTAATATCATGGTTGTAAAAGTCGTTAGGCGCTCCCTAGTCGGTCAATCGGGAGTTTAGAGTACTCGGCCTAGACGGAGAGTACTCGAACATGTTAAATTATAAAGAAATTAGTTTTAGGAAATAAATATATATCAAATAACATAAATTTACTAATATCTATAACAAAATACATGAAAATGATATTCATACTTTAATATGATATGTATAGAAATTATGTTTTATTTTCTTTAAGTCAAACTCAGCCCGAGTTGATCTACTAGATCCTATTCTGACCGAGGTTGAGCGTGTTTGATCGATTCAAAGTAATTAGGCGGAATTGAAGAAAGTCGTCTCGGCAACCTACCTTGTAGCGACTACTCGGGGAGTACTCAGCCTTGGAGACCTTGTTTTACAACCATGATTAATATAATAGGTTGGAAAGATGTGTATTAAATTGCTTGAATAAATAAAATATTAAATAGTTATTAATGAAAAATTATTAATGAAAATCTATTAAAGAGATTGAATAAATAAAATATTAAATAGTTATTAATAGAAATTTATGAATTATAAAACGATAATTTAAAATAAGATATGTTTGAAATGGTGAAATAAAAGAATCGGAGAAAATAATTTTAGATTTACAATATCGCAATACGTGACGCAGTCAGTTATATATTTATCTATATCTATACTACTATATAATACACTTTTTGAGGGTAGACTTGTAATTTAGTCTTTACTTTAAGACACTTGGTATTAATTTTATTGCGTAGTACAAGTGCATTATGTAATACTTCATAATTTGTCATCACTTATTATTAAGTGTTATATTTTTGAATGGCAAAGAATATCACGTGTAATCCAACCATGCTCGGGGGTATGTCCAAGGTCGACTCATCGACCGCCATAAAACCCTCGTCCCCCGTCAGGTTCGAACCCGAGATTAAAGCCCAGATTCGTCTCTTCACTCAGATGTCCCTCGAAAATAGTCCAAACAATAATCAAACCTGTATCTCCACTAAGGAGGATAGACCAAATTACCACTAGACCAAGTTATTAGGACATTGTTAAGAATTATCTAATTTGAATACTTCAGTATATAATTACTAAATATTTACATAGTTATAATTTAAGATTTACCTTTTCATTTTCAATTACAATTTATATTTCTATAACTAAATATTATATAAATTAAGTATTATCTAATTTGAATACTTAAGCATATAATTACTAAATATTTACATAGTTATAACAGTAATAATACTAAAATATAGTCAGCTTTTAAGCAAGATCATGTTAGATTATGTTCTTCGAAATTTTTTTCAAAAACTATCGCATCGCGTGAGTTAACTCACTAGTATTTATGAGTATTTTGCATCGACGGTTTATAAGACTAAGGGGTATGGGGGCCGGCTTAGGCCCGGCGAAGGCCGGCGCCGGTCCCCCACACCGCCCCCCTTGGCTTGTGATGTTAAAAACGGCGTGGGCAAGACCGGGAAGACGGGCCTCCATCTCTCTCTCTCTCTCTCTTCTTTCTCTGTCCTGTCTCTCTCTAAAAAAACAAATAACTTATATTTTTTAATTGTTTTTATAATAGTGTGGGGCCTCATCATCCACCCCTAGGTCCATCCTCTGCAAGCCCCTCCTACGTGACGCTGACGTGGTGGCCCATCCTCATGGGGATGAGCCTCCCCATACCCACTAGTCTAACAAACGTACAAAAAAGTTACTTATATTAGTAAAATGCAATCATTATTCCTGAAAAGCACATTAAAACTAATTAGGTCATCAGTTAAGCAAAGATTTTCACTAACACAAGGCAAACATTCATTGGTCAATAGTCCCCAATAATGCATAGAATTGAAAACAATGGGTATGGCCGCTCCTCGAATATAATCAACCGAAACCATGTTCTCCAATCACCACCTCACACAAACCCAACAGTGTAGGCCCACTACTCCCACTTTATAGCCAGCCCCCCCTTCACTTCACCCCCTTAATCAAAATTCCACACTCTTCCTCTCATCACAAAATGGAGATCACCCTACCAAACCACCCTAATTAACCTCCATCCATCTTGTAGTTTAAGCAAGGAAAACAAAAATATGGAAGATTGTGCCGATCACTGCCACGTCAACGCCGGCCGCCGGAATATAATTTTCGGAAAGTACGAGATGGGTAGGATGTTGGGACAAGGTACGTTTGCAAAAGTGTATTATGCGAAAGATGTTTTTACTTCAGAAAGTGTTGCGATTAAAGTCATCAAGAAAGATCAAGTTCGCAAAGAAGGTAACAACATCAAATAAATATATTATCATCGTAATTATTTATTGAAATATTAGATTTTAATAATCTCAACGCTGTTGGCTGCCAACGGTTCTCATTTTAAAAATAACCACTCGCAGTCTCAGTTATTAAAATATTGGTCTCCAATGACCCTGACTAACAAAACCTAACGCTGTTAATCTCTAGTCGCCGGAAAAACGGTTTTTGCTGGAAAACTCATTTTATGCCGGAAAACTCAATATTTTCGTCCCAAACATCTTTTTAACCTTATTACGCACCTTTAGGAAGTTTTTTCTGGTTAAATCCCCCAATTATTAAAGTTGCCGGAAAACTCTTTTTTCGCCGGAAGACTTCTTTTTTGCCGGAAAACTCAACTTTTTGGTTGGAAAACACAACATTTTCGTCTCAAACCTCTTTGTAACCTTAAATCGGACCTTTGGAAACCTTTCTTCTGGACAAAAACGGTTTTTCGGAGACTAATGGCGTTAGGGTTCTGGGGCCATTGCTGGCCAATATGTCAATAGGTGAGACTGACGGTGATTATTTTAAAGTTGGGACTGCTGGCAACCAACAACGAACAGTTATAATCCAAAATTTCCTTATTTATTTAGTGTGTTGTGTAACAAACCGTAACAAACAATGATATTAATATTGTATGTACTCTTTTGTATACTATCAGGTTTAATGGATCAAATCACTAGAGAAATCTCCGTGATGCGGCTTGTCCGACACCCAAACGTGGTCGAATTAAAAGAAGTTATGGCGACCAAAACGAAAATATTCTTCGTGATGGAGTACGTCACCGGCGGTGAGCTTTTTGCTAAAGTTTTAAAAGGGAGATTAAAAGAAGATGTTGCGAGAAAATATTTTCAACAATTAATCAGCGCCGTAGATTTCTGCCACAGTCGCGGTGTCTCCCACCGTGATCTGAAGCCAGAAAATCTACTGTTAGATGAAAATGGTGATTTAAAAGTATCCGATTTCGGGTTATCTTCGTTACCGGAACATTCACGAAACGATGACGGGTTGTTACACACCCAGTGTGGAACTCCGGCGTATGTTGCGCCGGAAGTTCTCCGACGAAAAGGGTATGATGGTGCGAAAGCGGATATTTGGTCTTGTGGGGTGATTTTGTATGTTTTGTTAGCTGGGTTTCTTCCTTTTCAAGATGAGAATGTTATGCATATGTATAAGAAGATATTCAAAGCTGAGTACGAGTATCCGCCTTGGTTTTCTGCGGATGCGCGGCGGTTAATTTCGAAAATATTAATTGTGGATCCGTCGCAACGGATCACAATCCCGGCGATCATGCGATCGCCGTGGTTTTTAAAAGGGTTCCAGCGTCCACTCGCTTTTTCGATCAAGGAAACCGATGATTGTGGGGTTGAAGCAGAAATTACAAAAACAAAATCTGTATCGGAATCAGAATCAGCGCCGCCTTTCTACAACGCTTTCGAGTTCATTTCCTCGATGTCGTCGGGTTTTGATTTGTCGAATATGTTTGAGAGTAAGCGGAAACCGGGCTCGTTGTTTACGTCGAAGTACTCGGCTTCGTCTATTCTTAACAAGCTCGAATCGGCTGCGAAGAAGTTAAACTTTAAGATGTTGAAATCGAAACAGAATGATTATAAAGTGAAGATGCAGGGGATGTCCGAGGGGCGAAAAGGGAAGTTGTCGGTGGCGGTGGAGGTGTCTGAGGTGGCGCCGGAGGTGACAGTTGTAGAGTTTTCGAAGTCCGCCGGCGATACGCTCGAATACAAGAAGTTCTGTGAGGATGATGTTAGACCAGCCTTGAAAGATATAGTGTGGAAGTGGCAAGGTGAAGATAACATTTGTAACTAAATTTTGAGGTTTTGATAGTTGTTGTGGAGTCTCCCTATGTATAAAAACTTTTGTATTTGAAGTAAAATTTAATTTTTGTAGCACCACAAACACAATGTTTTCGGATTTAATTACAGTTAGTAAGTTAGCAGATTCATTTATAAAAAAAAAAAAAGTTTATACAAAATGTGTAAAACCTTACAATATTTTTAGCATCACAGCTCAGAGTATCATTGTAAATTTGTAACAAGTAACATAGTTTTGGTAATTATTTTGACCAGTTATTGTTTTTCTCAATCTTTTTATTTTTTTTATCTTTTTACTAAGGCTATGGGGTGTGGTTGGAGCCCCCTTGAGCTTTATCATGCCAACTAGGATCCACGTCAGCGTCACCTAGGATCCAACTCAGTCATGGAGCCCCCTTTAATTTGCATGGTGTGGATGGAGCCCCATATTAAAGAAAATTAAAAAAAAAAAAGATTTCATTGGTGCAAAACAAGTGGGTCCCACCTATAGAGCCCCTTCGAGCTCGTTACCATGGTGGCGGAGCTTCAATGGCGCCCCGGCATAGCGCCGGGGGTGTGGACGATGACGGAGGGGGGGGGGGGGGGCGCTATAGGTGTCCAGCTGGCGAGGGTGACACCCCCACACCCTCCAACAATAGTCTATTTTGAGCATCCTTGTCATCAATCAATGTGGGTCAAGAGTCAAGAAGACAAAGGTTGGTTCAATTGATTGAAACTCTGTTACTTTGGTGGCTCAATTAGAAAGTCGTATTGTGTCGTGGCTATATTGGTGTTCAAATGTACAGTTTGAAACAGCTTAGGTGCAAGTAGGTTATCATAAAACAAAAACATACCCCACCCCACTTTGTAATGATTCTAGTGTAATAGTGACACGTATAAGCAAAATCATAGACCAGAGAGAAGGTGTTAGAATGGTCATTTGTCAAAATAGTCAAAGGTGGTTGCCATGGTCAAATTGTTAGTTCGAGCAGTGGTTGTTCATCATGCGAGGGGCAAAATTCGTCATTTGGCGTCCACGAGGTCAACATAAGTGTAAGTACTAAAATGGAGTAGTGGTGGAATAAAATAAGGGTCGTATTATTGGCACACCTTGGGGTTTAAATCGACACCCTCAATATGCATAGTATAGGCCTATACGATGCGTATTGAGGGTGTCGATTTAATTTTTCAATTTTTGCAAGGTAGCTTCTTGTCAGGCGGTAGCAGCTTTCCGTCATGCGAACGAAGAAGCAGCACTTTGGACATTTGTTGGTCTTCAAACATCTAGGAAACATTATTTGAAGGCGGTCTCTTTGCTTCGTCCACTAGAACTATTTGTGTATGCATTCTTAGGGTTTTTATTATTTGATCAATGGAAGTTGAAATCGGCTTAGTATTTAGCACACGAAAGTACTAAACAACAGAATCAGTTTCTCTTTGCTTCGTCCACTTTCCAAACCGAATAACTAGCAGAACCCGACACTTCTTATGTGATGATTCGAAACATTCCGAATAACTAGCAGGACCCGACACGTCTTCTGTGATGATTCAAAACATTCCGAATAACTAGCAGTACCCGATAATCACAAGTTGTTGATCTTTGGGTGGTGATTTACTCCCGAACAAACCATGCCCACCTTGACCAGTATAGATAAGCGTATCCCTCGATCCACTTACATTCGAATAACGCTGAGAATCCACAATGCTTATGGTCAGATTCTTCCCTTCAATCTTGGCAAAATCAATGCCTGCTTGTTTCAGTTATTTCTGTTGATCCACAAATTACAACAAATTGTGTCTAATGCAAGGATCTTCGAACGCGGTGTGTACGTTAAATACCGTTCACCGCTTGTTGACCCACCTTGAATCCCAACGCTTCTATGATGATATCAGCGTTGTTTATCACCCTGTGTGAGCATTGGAAGCCCGACCACTAGCAGAAGAACCCGACACGTCTTCTATGATGATTCAAAACATTCACGAACAACAATGGACTCAGACTCATTGTTGCGAATTTGGTTTCTTCGGGCTTATGTTGATGGATAACGCAAACAAGTTCTCCACAGTTTGTTATTCAAATCTCTATCCGGTCATCTTTCCAAACTGCAACACACGATAAGTTCTCCAAAAGAATGCATACACAAATAGTACCGGGACCACTGTAATAGACACATGTCACATAGTTTGAACGAGTCTAGAACACTCGTAATCCTCAACCGGCTTTGAAACCGGACGGAATCTACGAAGAAACTGTTCGATTTCACGGTGAGTGGAGAAATTAGCGACGGAGAAACTGTTGGAATTTGTGGATTTCGGTTGGAATTTGTGAATTTCGGTTGGTTCAGACAGACACAATTTGTTAGACAATGAATATTGAATGTGCAACAGAATGCATACACAAATAGTTCTAGTGGACAATGAATATTGAATGTGCAATGAATATTTTTAGAGAAGCATTGGTTTAATGAAGTTAGACGTAACATCTAGTTATATTCAAATTTAAACAATGCACGCCTCAATTGAGATAACGGACATCCATCAAGCTCAAAATGAAAACTTGTGTTTCCCATAGTCACAAACGATTGCGGTTTGTATTTTGCATAGCCACCGTTTCCGTAGTAAAAAACGGTTTCGGTACTATTTGTTGAAATCGAAGAAAAGAGTAAAAAAGATGAATTGAGGCGTACATTAGGAACAAGAAGTCCAACAATCCGTTCATTATCTGTTGTTGTCTAAAATACGTTACAATACGTTAAAATACGCTAAAATACGTTACAATACGTTAAAATACGCTAAAATACCCTAAAATACGTTAAAATACGCTAAAACACGTTAAAATACGCTAAAATACCCTAAAATACGTTAAAATAAGCTAAAATACGTTAAAATTCGTTAAAATACGTTAAAATACGCTAAAATACTCTAAAATACGCTAAAATACGTAAAAATACCCTAAAATACGTTAAAATAAGCTAAAATAAGCTAAAATACGTCAAAATACTATTAAATACGCAACAATATGTTAGAATACGTCAAAATACGCAAAAATACGTCAAAGTACGCGACTAACGATATTTCCACACACGTGTACATATAATACGGCACTATGGAGTTCAAGTTGATTTCAAACAAAACTGTACGTAATCATAGAATAAGATATTCGCACGCAACTGATGTAACACCACGTAAAAACGTGTCCAATTATGCAAAGATACGTGTCCTAAACTCTAAAGATGTGAAAGATGTAGTTGAAGGACCAAAGTTATCAAACAGTGAATCTATGAAACCACAGGGACTAAAAGTGTCAACATGCCAAACTTGTGCCTCTGAATGACCTTACATGAGGAATATATTCTTAAACGAGTGATTGATTTGATATAAGAAGTCGTTTATAAAAATAATCGGAAGATTATTAAATTACAAGGGTTAAACGTGTCAACATGTCAATTCTGACCTCTGAGTGACCTTTTAACGAAACCGAGGCTTCGAAATATTCAAATATACTCTCAAGAATAAGTGGTATAAATTTCACGTGGTTTCGAGATCGTTACGCATGTTTTCAAGACTTTGGGCCAAAAGTGTCAACTTGATGAAACTTGCTTTCATAGAAGCATTTAATGAAACGGAGCCTAACGAAGTTAGTTTATACACCCTTGAGCCTCAACAAATTAACTACAAGGGGCTTGGTTGCCAAAAATGGAGTTAAAAAGGGTTAAAAACGAGCAGGGAGTGAAACTACCAGCATTCAAACTTGTTTTCCCGGTTTAACAGGTTCACGCGGCCCACGTAAGACACCCTTAAGTCTTACGCGGCCCGCCTCAGCATGCCCAGATCAGAAAAGTTGTGCCAGGTGTGGGTTTTGCCTGTTCCACCGCCTTAGCCTAGTTTGTAACGAGCCTATGAGCTATAAGTCGGTTAAATACATTATATAGGACACCTGGGGTGATCCCAGGGCCTCCACTTACACCTGGAACTGATCCAACTTCAAGGAATTTGCTATATAAGGAAGCCTATTCTTGTGTTCATAAACACATTTGCAACATTTCACTTGAGGGACTTGTCCTGGAGCTTCCATCAGTAAGAAGAGGATTATCAAGTGTAGAAAAGTTTGCTAGGACCTTAAGTAAGCCTCTAATTTCTTGTTTAGTTGTTTAATTTAGCTTAATTACTCTAAAGTCAAACTTATCGTAAAATTAGTTTGACTTTCGTTTTAATTACATGTAGCTTAACCACTGATCAAATTGAAAGTGGTTATAAGACCACATTAGTGTAGGTGATTAACCCTTAAAAGGGCACCTCCTAATTATCTCGTTTGACTGGTCAATTGTCGGGTCAAAGTAGTTTGACAAAAAGTCAAACTTGACAGAAATTACAAAAATGATTCTAATTAATAAAACAGAGGTTCTAAATTATATTTTGACATTCTAATGACTTGGTAGTCAATATTAAAACATGTTTTATCAGTCCTAACCCGACAATTAATAGTCTAAGGTCAGTTTATAACCGAAAGTCGCAAAAGCTTGACTTTTTCTTTGACTTTCAGTTCTGACCCGTTCAAGCTTAATTCTCCCATGTTTTAATCTTCCATTATGACCACATTACTTAGTAGTATAACCCCCTGGAGTTATATTGCATGGTACCTAGTGGTTTGAATTATATGCACTTGATCGTAATTATGCTTAATAATGCCATAAACGTCTTTTTTACATACAACTGAGATTTTTAACAATATGATTGGACTAACACCTTTGCTACTGATATTTAGACATGTCCTAAAAATTTGACATCAATTGGAGGTCTAGAATAGGAGTTATGCTCAATAGCGTAATTAAGAAGCTTTTTGTTATTTAAAAGGCGTAATTAGCATAAAGCCTATCTAAACCCGATTTTTGACATCAACCTTTATACCTACTGATGTAAAATAATAATTTGGGATTTTTGAAGATTTTTAATTATTTTTAGGCTGAGCATAACATAGGATTATAGCTTGATTTCGGTAAAGGTCGGTTTTACCCTTTTCATGCATAAAATGAGTTTTACATAACTTTTTAGTGTCAAATCTTTTGCTACTGATTTCATATGATAAATAAAGTATTTTGAACTTTATAAACTGATCAAAAAACTCAGATTTCCTATTTTAACCCAAATACCCCTTTAAACCGACTTTTAAGCGTTTTAAGCACCTAGTATAGGTTAAAATTATATTTGGCATATAAAACTTATTACCCACTGATGTTTTAAGTTAATTTATATAATTAAACAGTAAGTCAAAGTTTTTAAACTCAGAAGTCTATTTTTACCTTTAAAGCCTATGTAAAATTACCAAAAATGCCCCTACGGGACATAGTTTGGCTATATAAGATAATTTTCACATGTATAAAGTATCCTACTGTTATAACTTATAAAAATACATATTTTTACTGATTAGATCAGACCTGAAACTCAGTTACACAATTAAACTCTTTTATGGGCATTAAAATTACCAAAATGCCCTTATGGGACTTATTTTGGTTTAAATTACTTTTTGGGCATATATGTTAACATCTTACTGATGTATTAACATATTTTGAGCATAATAATGGTTAAGTCCTGTATATAATTTATTTGGTTACCCGTTACACGTTTACGCGTACGGATCGACTTATGTGACTAGTTTACATAAAATAGTCGAAACGGGTCAAACCTTATCATTAAATCCTCAATTTCCAGAATGTGTTTAGCTTACCCATATTATACAAGTATCCAAGCTTGTTGGGTCTAAACCACATTCTATTCCGGTCTCCGCTTAATCTAGCGTTTAGAACCGTAAGGTTTCTTTCTAGCTAGCCGGTCTAAGTCCTTTACTTAATTAAAGACCCGTTAGCATCCTAATAGGTTAATAAACTTTCTATACAGATTAAATAGCTTCCGGTAGAAGGTGCCTTCGAAAAGCTTTAGGATTTTACTGCTAGCATCAGGTAAATACTTTTAACTTATTTTCCCTTATACGGGCTTGGGATATGGTATTATAATAATACCACTTGGTCGGGTATGAAATCATTTAATCGGATTGTGATTAATAAATTTGCATAATCCGTTTTAATATGTCTTGTTTGATAACATAAACATTGGGGGTTAATCTGACCGTGTTCTGGATATCCTCGGCTCATTTCATTTAAAATGGCCACGACCTATGCACGAGGTGTAGGCATACACCTGACACATGCAAATGCCAAAATAATATATAAACCCACATGTTGGGGATAACTCCTTTGTGGGTTCTATAAGTGGTGAGTCGGTTAGTCAAGACCGGCTTCCAACCGGCCCCAATTGTAAGACAAACATGTAAATCTGTATACAAGATTATATTCAAATAATTGTCCCAAGTTATAAAAGGTTTGTGCCATGTGCACCTAAATCAATTTTCTTAAACATTTTCAAAATGAGTCAGTTAATTGTATTTACCAGTGTAAACTGACGTATTTTCTTAAAGACTGATTTGACAGGTACCTCTCGTAATAGACTGGAGCTATAGGGTGTCATTAGAGGATCTTGCAAATCCATGAGATGCCTGAAGTCTGTTGTTTTTGTTATTTGTACATTTATGATCCGCCTGTGGATCTTATTACATTCCAGTCTGTATATTCATAAACTCGAACACTCAGACCGTATGGTTTGTAATAGTTTATTCACCAAGACTTCCGCTGTGCTATTATATTGTGTGTATTGACTATAATGATATCAACTACGTCACGATACTCCCCATCGGGCCCACCAGTAATATGTGGAAATATCGGGGTGTGACAACTGAACGGCACCGAAACGACTTATGTTGAAGGTATACGTAATAAAACGACAAAATATGCGAAAGTTCGGCAAAAAACGAGACGTATACGCGTCGAACCGAGGGAAACACGATAACATTAAATTTGAAATAATGCCATATACGATCGTTTAGGCCTATGTTGTATCGTATATCAACATAATACGAATCATATAGGCCTATACGATTCGTATTACACTTTGAATTTTCTCAAAAATACCCCTGAATTTATCAGAAAACCAGGGGTATTTCAGTAAAATCATCGATTAATGCGCATCGTATAGGCCTATACGATGCGTATTGAAATATAAATTTCTGAAAAATGTTTTTTCAAATCAAGGGTTCCATCATTACAACCACTTGTTTTCAACAGAGATGTAATGCAATGATTCCTCTCAATTGAATAGACCGACACTTGCTTCATAGGACTCACTTGAATCGTCTCGGCTGTTATAACAGTATCAGGTTCTCAAAACAAGGATCGTTCTAATAGATTAAAGAACGCTGATATCTTGGAATTGATCTTGGAACAACATACTTTTGTTAAGAAGGCGGTCTCTTTGCTTCGTCCACTAGAACTATTTGTGTATGCATTCTTAGGGTTTTTATTATTTGATCAATGGAAGTTGAAATCGGCTTTGTATTTAGCACAGGAAAGTACTGAACAACAGAATCAGGTTCTCTTTGCTTCGTCCACTAGAACTATTTGTGTATGCATTCTTTTGGTAGTTAACAACGCTAATTAGGAAAAAATATGCAAGGTGTGTAGATAGACAAATGGGGTGTCGAAATAGATTTCCCCAAAATTAATCATATTGATTGCTATAACAGGATGGATGTGACACACATAGATAGATAATATTCACTGTGGTGGATGCAAGCATAAAGTTAGAAACCGGTTGCGATTTGTATTTCGCATAGCCGCCGTTTCCCTAGAAGAACCCGACACGTCTTCATGTTACGGAGAATGTTCTAGAAATTGAAGGAAAAGGAAAAGATTTGTTGAAATCGAATTTGACAACTATGACATCTTATTAAAAGTAGCAATCACCTCCAATCATTTCCTGGTCAAATCACACACTATAAAGTTATAAAGTTATCGTTTGTTGAGAATTAAACGCATGTACGTGACAAAACAAGGATCGTTCTAATAGATTAAAGAGAATAAACCAAGTACAAAATCATCTGCTTTCAGAATATGAATCTGAATGTTAACATTGACTCATAAACCCTTGAATCCCAACGCTTCTATGATGATATCAGCGTTGTTTATCACCCTGTGTGAGCATTGGAAGCCCCGACCACTAGCAGAAGAACCCGACACGTCTGCTATGATGATTTAGAGGTCGGTCTCGGGTGGGCATAAGATCCGTGGGCCCTATTGTCGGATATGTGACTCAAGAAAGTCATTGGACTGCCGCCGATGAAGTCAAATGTGATCAAACTTGGACATCAGACGTAAATCTTGAAGAAACAGAACAGAATCTGAATCTGAATGTTAACTTTGACTCGTTCAAGTCATGCAATGTTTCCTCTCAATTGAATAGACCGACACTTGCTTCATAGGACTCACTTGAATCGTCTCGAAAGTGGATTTCGGTTGGGTCAGATCTCTTTGGGTATATTCGAAACCAACTAAAATACGTTGAAGTATTGAATCAACAGAAATAACTGAAATAACTTGAATTATCTCGGAAGTACTAAACAATAGAAGGATGAGATATCGGCGGTTAGCTCGAAGAAGTTTCTCTCAATCAGGTGTTCCATTAGATTTCCCTTTTTATCATGTGATCAAACTTGGACATCAGACGTAAATCTTGAAGAAACAGAACATAATCCCAGATTGTCTAAAGAAGCGCTTTTATCATGTGTGATCCAGAGGTCAGTCTCGGGTGGGTATAAGATCCGTGGGCCCTATTGTCGGATATGTGACCCAGATTGTCTAAAGAAGCGCTTTTATCATGTGTGATCCAGAGAAGGCGTATCGGGTGAGTTGTGGTTGATTTATAGGAGGAGGTTATGAAACGTATATATATGTTTATGCGAATTTAAAGGACAATACTGACAGAGGTGCTGGTCTTTTCTCCCACTGTGTAAACTTGAAAAAGGTGTTTCTTTAGACAATCTGGGATTAAGTTCCGCAAATTGGGAACCACATTGTAGTCTGGTTGGCTTGAATGGTTTTAATAATACTTGAAAATGGAAATAAGCGTGTCAAGATCTTTATCAATCATATCATCGACCAACTGCTCGAAATCCCTTTCGTTTCTCGGGTTCGCATTCGACACAACACAACAAAAAATAAATTCAAAAAAACTTGGGGGTTGATACGCATCGTATAGGCCTATACGATGCGTATCAAACCCGCCGCCAGACACAACCTGCACCTGTCAGTTTGCCATGTTTTTTACTTTAATTCAATACGCATCGTATAGGCCTATACGGTGCGTATTGAATTCAAAAAGTGTGTAGATAGACAGGAGGGTGTGTAGATAGAAAACCCCTAAAATAAAACCAGCCAATACTCTTTCTCTCATATACTTTCACAATTCACATGTAAGGCCACTCGATGTGGGGGGGCGTTTAGGCTCATCCTTGACCGTCGCCGGCCCTCAACACCATTTCTAGGGGTGCGGCGGCGTCTAGATCATCCTCCCCAAGACGTTTATGCCGGGCCTCCCCATTCTCACACACACATATACATACATACAACACACACACACACACATATATATAGATTCATCATCCATTTCCCTTGGTCCATCCTTGGAGGGGCATCCTCCTTGGATGTTGATGTGGCGTTGACGTGGAGGGGCATTCTCCAAAGACTTGCCTCCTCCCACACTGAGTAGCCTAAAGGGTGTGGTGTACCCCATGTGGTTAGATGTGAAATGAGATTTCAGGACACCACTACTCATGGTCTTATGAGAAGGGACACCGCTATATACACACCATTGGGGAAGCTTGGGGGTCGATTTTTCCCAATTCCCGTGGGGGGGGGGGGGGGTGAAAACGTATATACCTAAAAATTTCTATACGAAGGTACTGTTCATAATACTACGCATCGAAAAGTTCGGGGGGCGGGCGCCCCCTCCCGCCCCAAGGAAGCTGCGCCCCTGATACACACCTTGATACCAGTAGTATTGAGCAGAATAAAGCAACGGAGCATCATGATACACTCCAACTCCTTCAGGTGTTGTTTTTACCTCATCCCCCGGTGAACCATCGAATCGTTTCAATCGATCTCAAAGATAGATTTCCAAGTGTGACGGAGAGATTTTCTGTGGTTCTACGAATTAGAACAATTTGAAACTTGGTCAACTTGATCTAAATATGAATTTGAAAAATAGAGACAGCTTCATGCTACTATTAGCTAGTTTTACCATTCAGATCCATTTGTTAATCTAAACCATATAAACAAGTATGTCATTTTGTATCAAGAAAGTTGAATATAAAAGTACTTAAATTATCTCATTTCTTTTAATTTTTGTAAAAGTGTTGGATTTTTAGTGGTGTTTGATTCATTTAAAATCATTTTCTGCTCTTTGATGGCGTTATGGGCCATGGAGCCCCCGTCTTGTCCACTTGTTTATTATATCTATATATAAACTTTTTATTTCCTATTCAATCATCATATTTTGAGTTCTTTTCAGGGTAACAGACATGGGTTGTTCACGTGGGCTGACAAGTACACCAAACTATTATGTAATCCAGCCGAGTTCGAGCTGTAGTTAGTTAGCTCAAATAAAAACTCGAGTTAATTTGGCTCGTTAGCTAGTTAGACTCGAGTAACTCACTCGTTGACCGGTATAAATCAATTCTTTATATGTATATTGGTATTTTTGTATTGTATTATTTGAGCCTTGTACAATTTGAAATTCTTGCTAATTGAAAAAAAAAAGAAAAAAAAGAAGGATACAAAATTAAGAAAGATGTCCAACCCGTTGAGCCATTGGTTGGAGATGAGCCAAATATAAGCTTAGTTTATGACTACATTAAAAAAAACATATACACACAATTCTCCCTAACTCGGCTAGTCTTACTACAAACTCAAGTTGGAGCCGATGTTAGCTCAAGTCAATAGCTTGATTTACAGCTATTGCACAAGTCACCTCATCTTGAGTCTTGACCAATCTCATATTATTGCAACTAGCTTTGAACTCTCAAATTGAGTAGGTCAACTTTTGTATACTTAAACTAGACAACTTAAAACGGACAACTATTATAAGGGTGTAAGGGGCACTCACCTAAGAGGTGAGTCCCCCCTCTTACGCCCAACCAATCCTCTTGTGCCACGTCAACTCCCCTCTTAAACTCCCCTAACACCCCATTTTGATGGCGGCACTCCCCTCTTTAGGTGACTTGGTTTTTTTTTTTTTTTATTTGTTTTAATTATGCATGTTTATAAATTAAAAAAATATTAATAAAAATAAAAATTAAATAAAAGACATTTCATTAAATTAAAAAAAAACAACTTAGAAAAATAAAAATTACATTCAAACTAGAAAAATATAAATTACATTCAAACTAGAAAAATATAAAAACAAACTACTCGTCGTCGGAACTCACTTCAAGGTGAGGTAGATCTAAACGTCCGAGATGCTCAACGAGATCGTGTTTTAGTCTCCAATGCGTTTCTTCGTCAATGAGCTCGCTATAAGCTGTTTCAGTGAAGACGGGTTCGACTGGAGGATCTTGAATGTGTACCGGTGCTATCGCCCTGCCGTCGTCTTTTATAATCATGTTATGTAAAATAATGCACGTATACACGAGTAACCTTATCTTTTTCACCGTTTTCGAACGCATTGGACGATTTAGTATTCCCCACTTCGCCTTTAACACACCAAACGCCCGTTCCACATCTTTTCTTGCGGCCTCGTGTTGCCTCTTGAACTTTTTTTCATTCGGGATGTGAGGATATGGAAAAGACTTCACAAACACGGACCAGGTAGGGTAGATCCCATCAGTAAGATAATACCCGCGTTTGTATAAGTGGTCGTTCACCTGAAATGGACAATATGGCGCCGTTCCGTTTCGTTGAGCAAGAAATAACGGAGATTGTTGGAGCACGTTGATGTCGTTTTGTGCACCCGGCGGGCCACAAAAAGCATGCCAAATCCACAAATCTTGAGACGCCACCGCCTCTAACATAACCGTCGGGTATTGATGATCGCCTCTCATATATTGTCCACGCAATTCTGTGGGGCACATTCTCCAGACGAAGTGTGTACAATCCAGACTACCCAACATACCAGGTAGATGATGTCTCTCCTCATGAGCCTGATACAACAGCGCAACGTCGTGGCTCGTTGGTCTACGTAAGAATTCACCGGCATACATTGCACAGATCGTCTGGCAGAAATATTCAAGGCACTCACGAGAGGTCCTTTCAGACATCTTTAAATACTCGTCGTTTTCGTCTGGTGGGTTACCGGTTGCAAGTTGTTTAATCGCCGAAGTAACCTTTTGCAACGGCGTGAAACTTTTCTTCATTCTCCCGTCCAAGCCCTCTTGAAACCACCCGTCGTACGCTTCCACGTCACTAACAATTTTTAGGAACAAAGACTTGGACATACGAAATCTGTGACGAAAAGTATCGTCATTAAATTTTGGATTTTCAACAAAATAATCGGCCATGAGTGTCTCATCGCCACCCTCACGATCTCGAGGGACAACTTTTTTTTTACTAGACGATGCCGTGTCTAGTAGCTCCGCTTGTTGGATGAGATTTTGGAAGAAAATTAAGCTACTATCGTTTGACGGTTCACCTTCATCGTCGGGAAAGTCGGGTAGGGGAGGAAAAATCGGGAACCTGGGATCCATTTTGTATTTGAAAGATTTGAGTTTGAGAGTTTTGGTGTGAGTTTGAGAGTGGTGAGTGTGGTAAAAAAATTGATTTAGGTTGGTTAGATATATATTGTTTAAAAAAGTTGAATTTTTTTTTTTTTTTTATAAAAGTGACCGTTTGATAACGGTCTTATTCCGAAAATCGTGCCAAAGCAAGCGGTAAGGCCACACCGATCGACCCCCCCGATTCGGGTCCCCGCTTTGATGGCGGCGGTGTTCCCGATCGGGGACAAGGGTCACCGCAACCCCTCCCCGCGAACGCCCCGTACACCCTAAACAATGTTAACTTAAAAAGGGTCCAAGTGGTTTAGCACATTCCATAACCGATGTATGTTTCTACCACCTACTTGTTATTGCCGGCACAACCCCAACGACACCTCCACCATCGATTCTATCCCTCTTATAAGAATATACTGGTTTAACCCATTTTGCTACTTTTTTCTTCAACCCATTACAACTTGACTCTATTTTGGTTATAACCTGTTTTGACCGAAACCAAATTGATAATTCTTTTTTAAATTGACATGTTTTAATTTGATCTCATTTAGTTTAGACTCTGTATTAACCCTAACCCGAACTTGTATTAACCCATCAAACCGCACTTGCCCAACATTGAGTATGACCACTTGTCTCGGCACCAATTCACGACTTTAACTCCACATTTATCCCAGTTAGGGTGGTGGGAGTCGTCTTGTTTTTCTCGGATGCCACAACATCTTTTATATCATTTTCCCCCGATTGTAAGGAGTCCTCCCAATTTTCGTCGTTTTCACATTTAACATTTAACATTTAATTTAAACAAAAATAAAATATATAAAAACATACATATGTGTGTATATATTGTAAAATAAGGCCTTGATTTCATTCCAATAAAATACGTACATATATAATAGGACCAACAAAGGAAACAAGATATCCTAAAAATGTTCACAATATCTACAAAATACATACCAATAATATTTATGAAATATTATCGGTTAACACGCCTCCGCAGTTGGAGCCGTAGGTAATCAAAGGCACAAACTGGATCGAAATTGTTGAAAAAGATGCTTCGGAAGACCTTTGGTAAAAATGTCAGCATATTGACAATCGGCAGGAACGTGTAAAACTTTGACAGCGCCAAGTCGGACCTTTTCTCGAACAAAGTGAATATTCATCTCAATATGTTTCGTTCGTTGGTGTTAACCGATAATATTTCATAAATATTATTGGTTAACATATATGTGTGTATGTGTTGTGTGTCTATATACACATGCTGTTTGTATATATGTGTTGTGTGCGTATATGTATATATGGTGCCCGAGGAAAAGTGAGAAGTCACCGTCATTAGAGAGACATTAAGATTCACTATTGCAGAAGGCCACAAGCTTACCCGTTCGTGGGTCTCTTCGGTAACGGTCTTCTTGCTCGTTGTTGGGATTGTTTGCTAAAGTTTGCCAAAACGGATGGTTGGGATCCCACGCGTTTTGGTTGTTGGGAAACATTGTGTGAATATGAAAAAAATTGTAAAGATTTTAGATAAAAAAAAAGAAGAATAAGTGATGAAAATTAGAGAAAAGGGGTAAGGAATTTATAGGTAAAATATAAAATCTAAACTTAAATTTTTTTTAAATGACCGTTGACCAACGTATTTTTGACGAAATGCCTCGGTCAAGCCAATTTCGGGCCGTTAGCGTGCTCGCGGACAAGGGGTAGTGCCCCCTTGGTAACGTGCAAGGGGTGGGGGAGGGCGCCAAGGGACGCTATTTTCGTTGAGTTGGCGGGGTGGCGCGAGGCGACTGTTAGATATTATGTCCGGTTCGATAAGTCAACGCTGCCGACCGGGTCTTGACCCGTAAGAGTTACACCTTGGGCAACGAACTAAAATCCACTTAACCTGTTTAACTGGTAATTACGAACAACATACGAGACAGATCATAATTATATTTATGATCAAAAGCGGATATTAACTGAGAGACGGATACATGGACCGGGTGACACGGGTATACTCACCCATTGCCACTTGTCGCGCACCAAACCTTTGGCCAATTACAACACATGCATTTTTGCATGAGTGCCACTTGGCTTGCATGCAAGAAGGTTCATGTCTTTGAAGTTGTGGGTCTTGCATTTTAAAAAGGGTTGTTAGATGAACAAATGAGTTAGTTGTTACAACACAAAAAAATGCTCTCAACAACACCCACATACACAACCGGCCACCAAGCCAACCACGCGGACCGCCGTCACCGCTCAGCCTCCGCCTTCCCGCCGCTGACCGCCTCTGGCAGCTGCCACCTGCTGCCGCTGTCGCCGCCGGCTGCCGCCTCCTCCTTCGTCGCGTTTCGTTGGTTCGTTCACTAGCACTTGTTCGTTGAACCTCGGTGTCTTGACCGGTTAGTCATTAACCGAGGTATGTCTTTCTTATCGGTAGTTAAATATATTTCACCGTGCTCGTATTTGCATATAACCGGATCCTGTCGGGTTTCGTTTTTGTTGATCATTAGTTTATATTTCCGCTGCGTTTTATTAATTAACTCGCTTAATTAATTAACTATTATTTATTGAACCGGGATTTTTGATAAATAAAAATTATGACCGATCACCTCGGAAACCCAACAGTGGTATCAGAGCCTTGGTTACAACATACGAGTCGATACCGGCCTTTTAACCGGAATTAGAACACAAACTTTATTTATTTAAAGTTTTTGATCTAAGTATTTTTTTTAGGGTATTTTATTTTTGGTCAATATTTTATTTGTTTTGCTTGACCAAAACATTGCCCGATTTATTTTGTGATTGTTGTGCGATGTGTAAATCCGGCCCGACCTTTTTTTGTAGTTGTATATTTTATTCGGTTTTGTAATTATTATTTTTGGCCACCGAGATGGTTCAAAGTTGTAATAGATTAGTTTATGGTTTTGGCCCGTCTTGTGGTTCAAAGTTGTAATAGATAGGCCTTTTGTCTTTGTTGTATTTACTTGTTAAATATTGTTGATACGAAGACCCGAAGCAAGACCGAATGCCAAGAGGACTCTTGGAGTTAGTGGGAGATGCTCAAGACAACAAGATGCACTCAAGTCCATCCTTGTAGTTGTTTGTGTGTTGTGACCCCGTGACCCGTTTGATCTTGCTATTAGGCTCTAGCAAGATCGAACAATTTTGGCCATATGGATTTACATATTTATCTTGCTATTGTGGTTGCTTTTATTTTATAAATTGTTATAACGTAACCAACCTAAATACCAACATGATTTTAAAATGAGTTTTAAAATATTAAAAACAATCACATTAAAACAAGTTCTAAATTGTTTTTACAGCTTGTTAAAGTTTTTGTTATAAAACAAAGGTTGTTTTTGAAACAAATAATAACCAATTAAGTTTTGCAAATTAAACTAGTTTTTATTTTCTAAAACTATTAACTTAATAGTTTTCTATTAACTTAAAATTGGTTATTCCAAGTCGCGGCAAACTTAGTTTTATAGGTTATCTAAAACTAATTGTCCCGATAGGTGAAATAGTCTTTTGGTTATGTCGCAAATTTAATATCTAAATTAAAACCGACTATAACGACCCTATTTGGTAAAAAATTAAAATCAATAGTCTATGTCATCCTACTACTAGTAACACTTGGGGCATAATGTGAACCATCAGTGTTGGAGCCACAGCACGACACTTGGTGTCTAGTTTATCCTTCCAAGGTGCAAGGGTTTCGTCGACACATCCGACCCTTCCACATGTGACCGTTTTAGGACGACTATTACTTTTCTTCTCGGGTTTACGTGCCCCAGCTGTCTCGAGAACAAAAGTGGCATAGATGAGGCCAAACGTATCAATGCAAGGACAACAGGTATAACAACCCTCCTAAATATTTTTGACACCCTTATATATTTTAAAATATTCTAATACGTCCTAAAATACACCCCGTATACGAAAACATGGCCCGAATACCTTTATTTTTATTAAATTTAATTAAAAACTAGGTTTTTAGGTCTGTCGCGGGCCGTGTAAGACCACCCCTGGGTCTACGCGGGGCGCGAGCGCTCATGAACGAGGCGCAACCCTGGGCTGCCACGTGGCGTACAAGTGTCGAAGCTACGTGTCAACTCAGCAAGGCTACGGCCTAGTCTACAAGCCGTCGTGGGCCGCGTAGCCCTTGGCTACGTCCTTCGCCGGCCGCGAGGGAAGTCGAAAGGTCGCCTATAAATAGAGGCCTTCAGTCTTCAATCGAACTCGCTCATTTCTCACTTTCTCTCTCGAATTTCTATATAGATAAAGCTATTCTCGGGCATAATACCCCCTAGTTAACGAAGTTCTGCCCCGTTGTAAGTATCATAACCCCGGTTACGTATTAGATACGCCGCCCGATTGATCCAGGGTTCCGTAACGGCTGTCGTGGTTCTGCCCGACGTAGTCGTTGGAATGCCGTCTCGGGGAGGGTATTACTAATGTAAATACTGGGGGTATTATAGTAACGTGTGTGCATTTGTGTATTTAATAGATAATCACCAGGAAATCCTTAAAGGAAACCCTAAAACAGCAATGTGAGTAATCTCCTTTTTGTTAACTGTTTTTACAAAACCTCACATGATTAATAATATATTAAACAGTGATTGAGTATTTGTATTCTACAATTATCGTCGGTATGTTGGGGTTTTGTATACAAAATTTGTTACTACATAGCGAGGAGTAACATGACCACAAGTCGGGTTGACAGTACCGTGGGTGGTAATTAAAGTAGATGAAAACAAATGTAATTGCGTGACCGCCCTCAATACTGTACAATGGTTTTACTTAACTTGATTAAAATGAGATTCACTCACCAGTATTTCCCACTGAAAAAATGTTTTTAAACGCGTTTCAGGTAACAAAATGTGAAAGCCAAATAGAAACCAGCTGATCAACACTGAAGGCTTGGAAAAGTGGCAATAAAGTTACCTAAAATAAAGAGATGTTTTATTTAAATAAAATAGGGTTTATCCCTATAAAAATGTGTGTACTTAAAACTTGGGATTATTCCCACGTGTTTAATATTATGAAAGTATGGTATTTTACTCTGATAAATTATTTCCTAACTACGATCCTGATGTAATTTCCGCTGCCAAAATGATAAACACCTAGATACCACTGAAACTGGCCGCGGCCGCCCGTTCCCGGGTTGTTAGGGGATGGGGGTTGCTACAGAAGGTGGTATCAGAGCTAAGCCACTGATTCAGCCACAGAATTGTTCTGCTGACACCAAGATATTGTTCAAATTGTTAGGAAATTTATTACGGAAATACGTGCATATATGTATTTTATTATTGTGTGTTATTTGACTATTTGTTAGTTTACAGTATGAGCGATCAAGGACCCTCCGACGCCTATCCTTAGTTGTCCGGCTCACCTAGGAGCGAAGACACCTCTTCACAGCCTGCCCTCTCAGGGTATTCAGCTGACAATGAAGATGGGATATTCGTGTTTAAGGCTCAATCTGAAGAGCCATTCCCTCCTAAAAAGAGAGGATGGTTCAGTAGGGGAGCACATGAGCGTAGGAAGAGAATGAAAAAGTTACAACAACAGCGATTGTTAGCAGCCGCTAAAAGAGAAACAGATGCCCACACACAAGACATGCTCAATAGGAGTTTAGCAAACTTCCATATCTTAGCAACCACAGCTGCCGACCCAACTTGGAGCAACTCATAGCCCCTCAACCATTACCCTTGTTTCCCACACAGCCAATGAAGATTGAAAACAACCCAGAAAACCAAATCCAAATGCATGATTTTAACCCCGAAGATATACCTAGGATACCAGCACCTAATCCCTTAGACCCAGACTACGAACCGTGGTTCGATGATCATAGGGATTATGTGCAACGCTACCACCTAACAGACGAACCCATGCCAAACCTAGCAGCTTACCCAGGTCTGGACCCTCTAGATCCCTACTATGATAATGATGAATACATTAGGGAAATCCTAGAGAATGCATACCCCTAGGAAGAACCCATGCCACAGTACCCAGATCCAGTAACAGCACCTGCACCCCCAATGAGTGCAGAAAATGTGCAAGAGCTCCGAACTTTCAGAGATGAGATTTTAGAAAGTAGCGAGAGGATGAGACAGGTTGGAGAACGACTCGTCTGGAAGTACGACGAGCGTAATATGGAGTTCTGGATGAACCCATATCCATGATAGTGATAGTAATAATAAAATATATATAATACGTGTGTATGAAAAAAAATATAATATAAAATATATATGTGTAATAATAACAATAATATATGTTGTAGTATAGACCACCTCGTGGTTAGTGATGCATAGTAGTATTGTAATTTTAAATTCCAGTATCGGTTTGTATTAGATGCATACTATAAGAAAAAGTAAGTCGCAATGTTCGACGTTTTTTTATCAATATGCGTGTTATGTGAATATTTGCATTAAATATTATTTTGTGAACCAGGAAAACCAGAATAATGATAAACAGAGTAACAATAACCCGGATAATGATAACCCGAACAACAACAATAATGGAAACCAAGTGAATAACAGTGTCATCCAACACATAGTGGCACAAGGAATACTAGATGCGATGCCATATATTATCAAAACGGTTAAGGAAGCAGATAATAAAAGTAAATGTGATAGTAAACGACCCACTGAACCTGAACACAGCGTAAACAATGGACCCATACTTCAAGCGCCCATTCCCAAAAGAAGAAGAACCATGTCTTATGGTTGTTCTTATAAAGAATTCTGGTATTGTAAACCAATGGGATTCTCGGGCAATGAAGGGGCCGTTGCATCTCTACGCTGGATAGAAAAGACTGAAGCAGTCTTAAAAATAAGCAAGTGCGCGGAAGAGGATAAGATAATGTTTGCTTCCAATTTGTTTAAGAATTCAGCCTTAGAATGGTGGAACACTATCCTCCAGTCTAGGGGAAGTGATAAGGTTTACAATATGGAATGGGAGGAATTTAAAAATATGGTAGAAAGTAAATTCTGCACTCCCAATGAAAAAGAATAGATATCAAATAAGTTCCTAAACCTTAGGATGACTGGAGTAGATAGTAAAGGGTACACTACGTTATTCTTTGAATATGCTAGGATAGTGCCAACCCTTGCATCACCTGAACCGGTATTAATCTCCCATTATATCTGGGGATTAATCAATGAGATAAGGCATGTAGTCAAGGCAGCTAGACCTCAAACCATAGAAGAAGCTGTAGAACTAGCAAACACCTTGACAGATGAATTAGTACGTACTCGAGAAGAGGATCAGAGGAGAAACCTAGCTCAAAGGCTTACCCGATAATTTCGTTATGGAACTTCCAACCGTGGGAAGAATGTAGGTTCTACCTCTGCACCTTACTGCAAAGTTTGCAAGAAGAAGCATTCAGGAAAATGCTCCACTTACTGCAATTTCTGCAAGATACCAGGACACAAGGAAGAAGATTGCAGGAAGAAGCCTAATAATGGGATGTGCTTCAACTGTGGAGAAAAAGGTCACATCAAGCCGAACTGTCCAAAACTAGCTCCAACCACGAACACCAAGAATACTAAAAATGCTAGGGCATTTGTTCTGACCGTAGAAGAAGCAAAGATGATCCCGGACGTGATCGCCGGTACGTTTTTAGTTAATGATGTTTTTGCTAAAGTATTATTCGACTCTGGTGCGAACCAAAGTTTTATTAATACTTCATTTTGAAAACTTCTCAATCGACCATTAACTAAACTCCCACAAGAATGTCTAGTAGAAACAGCATATGGGGAAACCATTAAGATTTCTGAAATCTTGCAGGGAGCAAGAATAGAATTTCTAAATACAAAATTTATTGCAAACCTTTATCCAATGAATCTGGTAGGATTTGATGTTGTGTTAGGAATGGATTGGTTAATAGCCAATAAGGCCAGTATTTTATGTGATCAAAAGTCAATCCAAGTAAATTCACCAAAAGGTGAAAAGATCACAATTAAAGGAGATAAGCCCTCTAGATCCACAAAATTCATCTCTGTGATGAAAACAACAAGTTATATAAGAAAAGGATCATTAGTGTATTTGATTTCCATAATCACTAACACTAAAGGAAAAGAACTAAAAGATATTCCAGTAGTATCCCAGTTTTCAGATGTATTTCCAGAAGAGTTACCAGGACTACAGCCAGACAGGGAAGTTGAATTCAGAATCCACCTGCTACCAGGAACAGCACCAACAGCCAAAGCACCTTACCATTTGGCACCCGCCGAAATGCAGGAACTGAAGAAACAATTAGATGAATTACTAGAGAAGGGATTCATACAGCCAAGCTCATCGCCATGGGGAGCACCGATCCTATTCGTCAAAAAGAAGGACGAATCAATGCGTGTGTGCATTGACTACCGTGAATTGAACAAAGTCACAATTAAGAATCAGTATCCATTGTCGAGAATCGATGATCTGTTCAACCAGTTGCAAGGAGCACGATTTTTCTCTAAAATCGATTTACGGTCAGGATATCATCAATTGAAGGTACAGGAAGAGGACATTCCTAAGACCGCTTTCAGGACAAGGTATGGCCATTATGAATTTACTGTCATGCCATTTGGTTTAACCAATGCCCCAGCTGCATTTATGGACATGATGAACCGAATATGTAAGCCATATTTGGATAAATTCATAATTGTCTTTATCAATGATATTCTTATTTACTCTAAAAGTAAAGAGGAACATACAAAGCATTTGCACACACTTCTAAGTTTATTGAGAAAAGAAAAGCTTTATGCTAAGTTTTCAAAATGCGAGTTCTGGTTAGAACAGGTACAGTTTCTTGGACATCTAGTCAATCATGAAGGAATTCATGTAGATCCCACCAAGATCGAGGTGATTACCAAATGGAAAACCCCTGAGTCACCAACCGAGGTTAGAAGTTTCTTAGGATTAGCCGGTTATTATAGAAGAATTATTCGAGATTTTTATAGAATAGCCATTCCCTTAACTAAGCTAACCTGTAAATTTGTTAAGTTTGAATGGGGACCAAAACAAGAAGAAGCCTTTAGAATTTTTAAGCAAAGATTAACCCATGCACCCATACTAGCGTTACCAGAAGGAACTGAAGACTTTGTAGTCTATTGTGACGCTTCTAAGCTAGGTTATGGATGTGTGTTAATGCAACGTCAAAAGGTGTCACAGCCCCCGACCCCACCCTGGGAGCGGGAGCCGTGAACCAGCCAGATGGTATCAGTGTATATTAATTACGCAGCAGAAAATTTTTTCATCAGGATCGTAGTTAGGAAATAATTTCAGAGTTTGTAAAACACCAAACTTTTAATATTAAACAAATGGGCTAAAACCCAGATTTCATTCAATTGTTTTTATAGGGATAAACCCAAATAAATAAAACATAATTTTCTTCTTTTATTCAGGTATTTATAGCCACTTTATATAAGCCTTCAGTGCTCCATAGCTGGCTTATATTATCTTTACAGCAAATTACCTGAAACACGTTTGGAAAACATTTTATCAGTAATAAATACTGGCGAGTTCATTCCATTTTATAAAAATATATTGTTATACTTTACAGCATTAAAGGTTTTTATATTTGTTTATATTTACCCAACTCAATCAGTATTTGTCACATGGTGGCCGTTCCGATGTGACAGTGGTCATATCACTCATTGGCTCACTTTCGTCCAATAGTGAATTTATCAAGTAATATATATATATATATATATAGTATATCTTACTATTATATTGGTCACTAGGCGATTCCTGTGACGGTGGTTAAATCACTGTTGATCATTCTTTCAACTAGTGACTCGGGTCATATTACTGTTGATCATTCTCTCAACTAGTAATTGTGGTCATATCACGGTTGATCATTCTTTCAACTAGTGACTCGGGTCATATTATTGTTGATCATTCTCTCAACTAGTAATTGTGGTCATATCACTACTGATCATTCTTTCAACTAGTGACTCGGGTCATATTACTGTTGATCATTCTCTCAACTAGTAATTGTGGTCATATCACTGTTGATCATTCTTTCAAATAGTGACTCGGGTCATATTAATGTTGATCATTCTCTCAACTAGTAATTGTGCTCATATCACTGTTGATCATTCTTTCAACTAGTGACTCGGGTCATATTACTGTTGATCATTCTCTCAACTAGTAATTGTGGTCATATCACTGTTGATCATTCTTTCAACTAGTGACTCGGGTCATATTACTGTTGATCATTCTCTCAACTAGTAATTGTGGTCATATCACTGTTGATCATTCTCTCAACTAGTGCCTTCGGTCATGTCACTGTTGATCATTCTCTCAACTAGTGACTCTGGACTTAATAGTGTCCCGTGACATTACTTTGTCAATTATATTTTCTATGACACAAAACCACTTAGCCCAGAAAATGAAATATATATCATTTTCTATCAAACTAATAGCTATAACTTATCAAATATAATATATTAATTAAATAATTGTAATATTATTATTTAATATATTAACGTGACTAAGACTAAAATATAATCTTAGTATAGTAGAATATATTATTTTTGACTATTATGGTATACATTTATGGACTAAACATTATTTTATAATGTAAATAGTAATTTAGGGTTATTAAATATATTTTCTTTAATATATATTTTAATAATGATTAATAAAGCTCTATTTTATGTACACACCACTCAGATTTATTTCAATCATACATTAAATTTATTAATGATTTAATGTTAAAATAATATTAGTTATAGGCTATGGCTACTGGAACACAATTCCCCCTGTGATTGTGGTCATGCTACTATTGGCTAATTTTTTGGCCAATAGTAACGAGGGTCAAGTAATGTATAAAACCTCCCATACCGGCAGTTATTATAGAATATAAAAATTTAATCAATGTATGTATAACTGGTAAACATTTAGGATTTTGAAAAACATTTTTAAATATAATTGTATCACAAAAAGGTGATAAAACTGTGAGAAAAGAGAATGGACTCACTTTGTAACTTTAGGGTTCAACTAGAAAGCCTCCTGGTAGAATCTTGGGTATAACTTCTGAGCTATTTTAAATATATATATATATATATATATGCACTCGTGTTAAGTATATTAACCCTAATTCAACTTTATCCCTATGTCACGAGACAGAACCCAAACGAACTTAGTCGGGCAGAGCCTTGACATGCGTTATAGGGCTCTAGATCAATCGGAAAGGGTATCGGTGATCGGGAGTTAAAACACTTAAAACGGGGTAGGGCTTTATTACTATTATAGAGTAAATAATAAAAAAAATAAGAATATATATATAGCGAGAGTAGCGAGATAGAGAAAGAAAAAAAAAGATCTGAGAATGGAAAGCTCAAAATTCTATACTTATAGTGAAACAATTACTTGGAGAAGACGTTCACTTGATGCCTATTTGATCAAATCCTTCCACGTATCAATTTAATTCAATTCAGTGTCCACCTATGTATTTTTTTTAGTAAATATCTTATGTTCACTACACAAGACACGTACACAACATCAAATCTCAAAATTCTATTTTTGTTTTCTTTTGTAGGACACACGTCCACTTCCACTTTTTTTCAAATATTTTAATTTATTATTATTATTTTATTATTTATATTTATAATTAATTCATTTGCTTCACTCATTTGGCGTTTATAACTTAAAATATGACGTTTTATAAAACAAAGAATATGTCATTAGAATGAGAATAATTTTATCTACATTTTGAACAAAGTTTCATTAAAAACAGAGTATGTTCAAATATAATGTATTTTTATAATTTAATTATTAAACGGTTCCTGTGCTCGTCTAGGTACTTCATATTTCTAACAGTCAACTTACCCATAATCTACCTGTTTAATAATATAACTTTTATATACTTTATTTTAATATAGAAAATAGAAATGTCACACATATACAAGCCAATTAATTAGTATAACATTCCAACCAATTATATATAAAATAGTTTTTAAAACTATATGGGTCGAAAAATAAAACTAGTTACTAGTGGTTAATAAATTTGAACAACCTATAACTCTTATATGATAAAAATAGAAACGTTACAAAAGGTTATAGCTTACGCCTCTAGACAACTTAAGAATCATGAAGAGAATTATTCAACCCATGACCTAGAATTAGGAGCTATAATTTTTGCCCTTAAAATTTGAAGACATTACCTTTACGGTAGTAAGTTTACCATTTTCACCGACCATAAGAGTTTAAGGTATGTCTTCGGACAAAAGGAATTGAATATGAGACAAAGACGCTGGATGGAGATACTTAGTGACTATGATTGTAATATCCAGTACCATGTAGGAAAGGCAAACGTAGTAGCTGATGCTTTAAGTCGAAAGTATTATGAAAAAACAAAAAGAGTAAGTTCATTTAAACTAAATTTGCAAGTAGATTTAAATGAACAAATTAGAAAGGCACAAGAATCAGTAATCAAGGATGATACTGAAAAATTAAAAGGAATAATTAAGGAATTAGAATAAGGAACAGATGGAATTTGGAGATTCCATAAGAAAAGAATGTGGATACCTAAATTAGGAAACCTACGCCACCGTATACTAGAAGAAGCCCATAAGTCTAAGTATACGATGCATCTTGGAAGTGATAAGATGTATCAGGATTTAAGAAAGAAATTCTGGTGGATAGGAATGAAAAAGGATATAGCAGCATATGTTGCAAAATGTTTAACCTGTTCACAAGTCAAAGCTGAACATCAGAAACCCTCAGGTTTGTTGCAACAGTTAGAAATGCCAGTTTGGAAATGGGAATTGATAACAATGGATTTTGTTACTAAATTACCCAAAACAAGAAGAGGTAAAGATATAATCTGGGTGATTGTAGACAGGCTAACCAAGTCAGCTCATTTCCTACCCATGAAGGAAACTTTCAGTATGGAACAATTAGCTAAATTATATGTAAATGAAACAGTCTCATTACATGGAATTCCTTTATCAATTGTTTCTGACAGAGATAGTCGTTTTACCTCTCATTTTTGGGCAAGTTTCCAAAAGGCAATGGGAACCAAGTTGAATCTAAGAACCGCTTATCATCCTCAAACAGACGGACAAAGCGAAAGGACAATTCAAACAATGGAGGACATGATTAGAGCTTGTGTAATTGATTTCGGAGGTAACTGGGACGATCACTTACCATTGATAGAATTTTCTTATAATAATAGTTATCACACAAGTATCAATGCTGCACCATTCGAAGCACTTTATGGACGAAAGTGCCGAACCCCAGTCTGTTGGGCAGAAATTGGAGAAAAACAACTATCCGGACCTGAGATAGTGCAAGAAACAACAGACAAGATCATTCAAGTCAAGGAACGATTGAAAGCAGCATGAGATCGGCAAAAGAGTTATGTTGATAACAGACGAAAGCCATTGGAATTTCAGGTAGGAGACTGATGTACTGTAAAGTACATATGTTTATAGTGTATATTTTGGTTAGTTTTCAGTCGTTTTTAGTCTGTTTTAGGTTAGAATTGTGATACTGCTGACATTAAGCTTTGATTTCAGGTCCCGTAGCTTAAAGTGATAAAAAAAACAAGTAAAAACGAGCAGTTTAGAAGAAAATCAGGATTCGTACGCGCGTCGGAGAAGCTGGAAATCGAAATTTAATAAAAAATAAGAAAATCAGAAAATGGAGGCGCCGCGCGACGCGAGCCCCCCTTCGCGTCACGCCTAGGGGTTGATTTCGGAAATATTGTTTTCCAGCTAGGGTTTGGTTTAATTATTCCCAAGAAACTTAATTGAAACCCTAATTACGAATTGGAGAGCTTTTTGGGCAATCTTGGAGCATTCTTGGCGAACAATTGGAGATTTGAAGGCATTGGAATCATTGGTACGAGTCAAGGGCGAAGAATCGAAGAATCTATTGGGTTTTCTAATCCCTTGTTTTATCAATTACTTTTCTTGGAACTTTGTTACAATGAATTCAGTTTTAGACATCTTTGTTTTGTTTTCATTTACTGAGATGCTTGGCTAATTTCATAAACCACCTAGACTTGATGAATGGATTAATATAAAGTTTTTACCGGTTTTGTTATTTGCATGATTGTTATGGGTGATTGTGTTTAGTAAGCGGTTTGATTTAATGGTTTGATGTGTATTCATACTTTGAATTGGTTTATTGTTATTACTTGCTTCATATGATTCTTAGTGACGGTCTATATCACAATATAGAGTCATATTAGGGTTTAGGGTTTCGGTGAGTGTCTATATCACGTGAGAAAACCTTCACTCTTTAGGGAGAATCGGCCGATAACCTCTAGAAGTAAGTGGTAATAATTTGCTAAGTCTTAGTGTTCTACTAGTCCTAATACCTGGAAAGTGAGGGGCTATTGGTAGGTCTTACCCGGCGAATTGCTTTAGATAGTCCTTGGAAAAGGTCATGTCTTGGTTTACCTGTCGGTCTTATTAGTCTATCAAGTCAAGTTAATTACTTCAAACTACCCTAGATCTAGGATTGGAAAAGAATAGGTCAACATAAGGGTACTTACACAATAATTAGACAATTGGAAAAGCGTCTAATAACCGGTAGGATTAACGGCCTAGGTAGTTCCACAGGTTTCTCCTTGAGAAGGGTCGAGGGGCCTCGATGGTTCTTAATAGGTTTAGTACTTTAAGATCCCGGTTCCATAACTCGTGCATTTAACTTAATCGGTAATCTCTTAAAAACAATCCAGGATTCTTGTATAGGTGGTCTCGTTCTCATATAAGAAAAGTCCTCAGTCTTTATTCGTCTTTAGTCTAGCTTTAGTCTACTTAGTAGTTTAATATAGATTTCCTTAGTTTCCGTAACCCCCCCCCCCCAAACAAATAAACAAGTTTTAGTCGTGTCTGTCAGCGTCTGTCAGAGTCTAGTTTACGTGGTTCATAGAGTCTCGTGGTTCGATATCCGGACTTCCTAGGTTATACTACATTGATCGGTACACTTGCCGATTGTGTGGTTTTAGGTCGAGTCTAGAATTAAAGCTTTATAGTGTCTAGAATAGAGAGTCTAATTTAGTTTGTTTTTAATAGTCTGTTTAGCACACATCAGAGAAAAAGTGTTATTGAAAGTCTCTCCTTGGAAGGGAGTGGTAAGATTCATCAAAAGAGGAAAGCTAAGCCCCAGGTATGTTGGACCTTTTGAGATTATTAGAAGAATAGGACCTGTAGTGTAACACCTCGAAAATTCACGTCCTATAATGAGTTGACACGTGTCATATGTTTGAACGTGTGAAAAAATGTTATAAACGAATCTTAGAGAAGACAGTTTATCTACCTCGAAAAGTCACTCATCGTTTATCTACCGCGTACCATCCACAAACGAGTGGACAAGTGGAGAATGCGAATTGCGGTAATAAACGAATCTTAGAGAAGACAGTTGGTAAAAATAGGAAAGATTGGTCCGACAAGCTAGACGATGCATTGTGGGCGTTTAGAACCGCCTACAAGACACCTTTAGGAACTACACCTTTCATGATCGTCTACGGAAAAGCTTTTCATCTCCCCGTTGAATTAGAGCATAGAGCGCTTTGGGCATTGAAAACCGTTAATTTAGACATGACCGAAGCCGCTAGGAAGCGTTTCTTTCAAATTCATGAGCTTGAAGAGCTTAGGGATGCGGCGTATGCTCGATCGTTGGGAATTAAAGAGAAAACGAAGTTGTTGCATGATAGAAGGTTGAGGAAAGTGAAGGAGTTTAGTAAAGGCGATAAAGTGCTTCTCTATAACTCGAGGTTGAGGCTTTTTGCGGGAAAATTGAAATCGAAGTGGTCGGGACCTTATATGGTTCATTATGTGTTTCCGTATGGAGCGGTGGAGATCTTGGATGAGGCGGATGGCCGTAGTTGGAAGGTGAACGGCCATCGTTTGAAGCTTTACATTGGAGGAGTGATAAATAAGGATGAGAGGGAGGTAACTCCTCTCGAAATCCCACCTAAAGCCGCCAATTAGTGTTTTGGGTGAAAGCCCAAGTGTACATTTTGTATCGTTTGTATAAGAGTCTTTATTTGAGTATTTTCGTGTTCTATCGCGTCTTTCCGTAGTTTTTCGGTGTTTGTTTTGTGTCGTTGAGAATTTTGCAGGTTTCGTCACCGCTATGGAAAAAAAAGCATGAGAAAAGAGGTCCCAGGTATGTTTCTTGGACACTTAGAAAAAATTTTAGGAGTTTTGGATGGTTGCAAAAGTTTTGAAAATTTTTCTAAGGCATGAACAAGCAATTTGGACGAAACTCCCTGTTAAAAACGGCCCTAGGCGTGACGCCTAGGGCCTTAGCGTCGCGCGAGACTCAAAGGTTCAAAATTAATTATTTTGCGACCCGCCGCGTCACGCGAGGCCTCTATCCTGACCCCTGGCGTCGTGCGAGGACCTTTTGAACCGGATTAAAACATAAAAGTTGAACCTGTTACTGAAACAATTCCCCTTTTCACAACTACAAACCCTAAGTCGCGATTTTCACATAAATCACCACAACTCACTCGTTTTTCCACCAAATCACTCCATTCTTCTTCCTAAATCACCACAATCACATTCCCCACAATCTACACCATCAATTTCACCCGATTTCGCGCTACATTTTCGCGTTTTTGGACAAACTCGTGCACCACAACTTCAAAGTCTCATTTTTCTTGCTAAATCCGAATCCAAGGTATGATTTCTGTGATTTCTCGCTAGTAGGTAACTTTATTGCTCATTTGTAGTGTCGGGTCAGTCATGTTTTAGATCTAGGGTTTGTGTAGGTCGATAAAGTTAGGATTTTTTGACCCGTTTGTGATGTTAGTGGTATGCGGGTGGTTATGTTTGGGATTTTTTAGTACAATGGGGCTTGCGGATGGTTCGGGTTGGTTTGCTTGTGGTTGTTTGAGATTTGTGGGGTATGTTTGGACAACTAGACAACATGTTTGAGCTTTACGGGTTTGTTTGGCTATAACTAAAGACTTTTTGCTAAAAAAATAGGTTGTTGAACTGATTTTTGCAAATGTGATTAGTTTTCTAAACGGATTTTGTTGCCACAAACGTTGCGTTAAGGTTTAAAAAGTCAAACTCTCACGTGTTTCGCCTCAAGTGTGGGGATATGTCGGCACTTATGCTTAATTGAGGACAATTAAAGTGCCGGGAGGAGATAGTGTACATTGAGTCTTAGGTTGTTCGAGTTAGTGAGTCTAGTAGTCGTCTTAGAAGTAGTATTTAGAGTCTAGTGTCGGGTTTACTTATATGCATGTACAAGTTCACAACATTTTGCCTGTACTCAATCTCCATTCGGGTAAAATGGTGTTTAACTTACGCTTTTGTAAACGGTAACCCATTGTTTTCTTTAACTTTATTTTCAGAATTATCCGCGAATGAAATGCTATATGGCTATTCTAGTTTTTTATATATATAAAAAAATAATAATAAAAAAAAATAAAAAAAATTAAAAACACCAAAAATAGTTTGTGAATACTAACTTTCTGCATTGTTTTCTTGGCAAATCTTTCTTGTTTTGCAGAAACATGTCGGGTGAAGGTTCATCATCAAACCTAAGAAAAAGGAAGATCAAGTATCGGGGGTTTGATAGGAGAGTGTATTCCCGTGTCGAGAGGATTGTTGATCACCCGGTCTTAGACTTTGAAGAAGACAGTGACGAGAGGGTGAAACTAAAGAAATATGTGGTAACTCACATGTTGGAGCATCGTACGATAAATTGGGAGTGGTTGCAAAGTATGGGAGCGAGTGATCGGGTGGCGGAGTTGTTAGGGCCGCGACTGAGAGCGGCAATTGATTGTAAATGGCCGCAGTACACTGAACTTACACTTGAGTTCCATTGTACCTTCCATCATAAAGAGGGTACTTTTGCGGAGAATAACGCGGTGTCATTTTCATTGGGCCGAAATTTGTACGAGATGAGTATTCCTCAATTTGGAGTGGCCCTGGGTTTTTATAAGGATGAGGAGGTGAGGACAGATGAGTTTGTCAATGGTTTAAGGGGTGTGTATACTCATCCTCGGCCGAAGTGTTTGGATTCGGCAGACTTGGCTAGATTTTGGGAGGAGATTGCGACCCAACCGTTCGCCCAAACGAACCTTATCACATCGGTTCGTGATCCTATACATAGGTATATTTTGAAAATGTTGGCGACTACGGTTGTGGCGAGGAATTCGGGTGAAAATAAAGCAAATTGGTTAGATATTTTTGCATTGATGTGTATGGTGGAAAAGAGGAATTGGAACTTGGCAAGCTTCTTTGCATGGTCGTGCAATCGGCCTCGTAGGGGAGGAAAAAGGGCTGCAATGGATCTTGGGCCGTACATAGCTAGGTTGGCAGGGAATATACGGGCCCTTACAAAATATAAGTTGGAACAGATGCATGTGAGTTTTCCAACGGTTTATTGGGGTGTTGCGGAGCTACAGTTAGAGGGTGTTTTAACATCTTCGGACCCGCCACAATGGAATTATGAAGTGGGCGCTCCTCCGGCACGACGGCCGGTACCTCGACAGAGGCGTGAGACTCCTCCTCCACAACAGCCAGTTAGACAGCAGAGACCTGAACCGTTCACTCCTGAGGCTATTTTTGACTACACACAATAGAGGTTTGGTCAAATTGAAGATAGGATGCGGGTTGACCACCAGTGGACGATGCAGAGCCACCACCGACAGGACGACATGCTCAGGTATATGATGTCGGGTATGTCACTTGATGCTCAGATACCTCCACCCTTTTCCGGATTATTACCTCCACCAGTTTATGGAGGCGAGCAGCAGACCCCATATGTCTATGGTCAGTACCCGGGGTATGACCAGTGGGGGGGGGGGGGAAGTGGTTATGCTTATAGTGGTCAGTTCGGGTGGCAGCAGGCTGGAGGTTCGGGGACCCAGCAGATGGAGGAAGATTCAGAGGACGAGTGATGTAGCAGACTGCAGCAGCATATATATCCTTTCATGTTTTATTTTATTTATGCTGTTTCAGTAGTTCGATTTGGTTGTATCCGTAGGACATATATTCTTATTTTTCATTTGAACTCTGGATGATGGTATGTTGAACATGTGGTAGTCGTATGTTTGGTATGGTATTTATGTTTTAGGTTGATGATTTGGAGCCGCTTTCCGTTCTTGTGTGAGAGAGTTTGGTATTGTTTGCTGAGCACGTTCGGTATTGGAGGGCTTATGTGGAAACGACTGGCACTTTGACAGTCTCACATACTCAGCTAAGTCGTTTCCCTTTTTGTTGTTGTTGTTGTATATTTATTTTTATTTATTTCGTTTGCAATTTTTATTTTTAGGTAGTTGTTTAGTCGTATTTTCGTTCTTGCATTAGGGACAATGCAATCTCTAAGTATGGGGATGTGATACTTGTAAATATTTGAGTCATAAATATGAAAAACACAAAAAAATTAAAAAAATGAAAAATTCAAATTTTTTTTTTTTGAAAAAATAGAAAATGTCTTTCGAATAAAAAAAAGAAGTTTGCAATTAAAACAGAAAGTGATAGAAAAGATGAATTTTTGCTCGGGTTCGAATAATAATAATAAGAGATTATAATAAATCGAGCTTGCGTCAAGTTAGGGATGTGTGGATAGGCCCGGGTTTAGTTTTAAGTCCCTTTGAGTTAATATACCTTAATTGTCGGTCTGCTAGTGGGTTCTCGCCTGGGAGATATGGGAAACTAAAACTGCCAATAATAGTATAAGGGGCACCGTTATAAGTTAAAACCGTTAGAGTTTGTGATCTTGCGAAAGAAAAAAAAAAAGAATAAAAAGTGAGCTAGAAACTAAATGAAAGTAACACAGGTCTATGTAATCCGAGTTGGGGATAGCGACTCTACAGCCGGAATGCCTCTGGGATGTGTGAAATCGAATTGCCGATTAAAAGTACCGAAACCTAAGTAATCTGTGGTTGGGGAAAGCGACTCTACAGCCGGATTGCCACTTGGTTAGGGAAAGCATCGTCTAGACTCACGAGAGAGAAAAAACAAAAGAAAGAGAAGCAAAAAAATAGAAAAAAAGAAAAAAAAAGGTTGATTGTAAACTCTCTTGGTTTTGATATAAGACGGGTAGGAATTGGTCCAGTGATCGTTCTTTTAGTCCTACAAGCTTGAGGCGGGAGTAGGTGGACCGTAAATTCTGGTGTGAGACCCTAGGTGGATTGACTGCACTTAAATTAAAATCACATGATAAGGGCTTAGGATTGGACTTGGGTTTAAAGTGGACAAGTATATTCGCAATCGCGGCTAACGCAAGTCTTGGTTTTAATTAATTATACCTATGCTTTTGACCTGAGTGATTATTTGTCTCTGATTCCGTTGCATAATTCTTTTTCGAGGACGAAAAAAAGAGTAAGTGTGGGAATGTTTGATGTACTGTAAAGTACATATGTTTATAGTGTATATTTTGGTCAGTTTTCAGTCGTTTTGAGTCTGTTTTAGGTTAGAATTGTAATACTGCTGACATTAAGCTTTGATTTCAGGTCCCGTAGCTTAAAGTGTTGAAAAACAAGTAAAAACGAGCATTTTAGAAGAAAATCGGGATTCGTACGCGCGTCGTAGAAGCTGGAAATCGAAATTTAATAAAAAATAAGAAAATCAGAAAATGGAGGCGCCGCGCGACGCGAGCCCACCTTCGCGTCACGCCTAGGGGTTGATTTCGGAAATATTGTTTTCCAGCTAGGGTTTGGTTTAATTATTCCCAAAAAACTTAATTGAAACCCTAATTACGAATTGGAGAGCTTTTTGGGCAATCTTGGAGCATTCTTGGCGAACAATTGGAGATTTGAAGGCATTGGAATCATTGGTACGAGTCAAGGGCGAAGAATCAAAGAATCTATCGGGTTTTCTAATCCCTTGTTTTGTCAATTACTTTTCTTGGAACTTTGTTACAATGAATTCAGTTTTAGACATCTTTGTTTTGTTTTCATTTACTGAGATGCTTGGCTAATTTCATAAACCACCTAGACTTGATGAATGGATTAATATAAAGTTTTTACCGGTTTTGTTATTTGCATGATTGTTATGGGTGATTGTGTTTAGTAAGCGGTTTGATTTAATGGTTTGATGTGTATGCATACTTTGAATTGGTTTATTGTTATTACTTGCTTCATATGATTCTTAGTGATGGTCTATATCACAACATAGAGTCATATTAGGGTTTAGGGTTTCGGTGAATGTCTATATCACGTGAGAAAACCTTCACTCTTTAGGGAGAATCGGCCGATAACCTCTAGAAGTAAGTGGTAATAATTTGCTATGTCTTAGTGTTCTACTAGTCCTAATACCTGGAAAGTGAGGGGCTATTGGTAGGTCTTACCCGGCGAATTGCTTTAGATAGTCCTTGGAAAAGGTCATGTCTTGGTTTACCTGTCGGTCTTATTAGTCTATCAAGTCAAGTTAATTACTTCAAACTACCCTAGATCTAAGATTGGAAAAGAATAGGTCAACATTAGGGTACTTACACAATAATTAGACAATTGGAAAAGCGTCTAATAACCGGTAGGATTAACGGCCTAGGTAGTTCCACAGGTTTCTCCTTGAGAAGGGTCGAGGGGCCTCGATGGTTCTTAATAGGTTTAGTACTTTAAGATCCCGGTTCCATAACTCGTGCATTTAACTTAATCGGTAATCTCTTAAAAACAATCCAGGATTCTTGTCTAGGTGGTCTCGTTCTCATATAAGAAAAGTCCTCAGTCTTTATTCGTCTTTAGTCTAGCTTTAGTCTACTTAGTAGTTTAATACAGATTTCCTTAGTTTCCGTAACCCCCCCCAAACAAATAAACAAGTTTTAGTCGTGTCTGTCAGCGTCTGTCAGAGTCTAGTTTACGTGGTTCATAGAGTCTCGTGGTTCGATATCCGGACTTCCTAGGTTATACTACATTGATCGGTATACTTGCCGATTGTGTGGTTTTAGGTCGAGTCTAGAATTAAAGCTTTATAGTGTCTAGAATAGAGAGTCTAATTTAGTTTGTTTTTAATAGTCTGTTTAGCACACATCAGAGACAAAGTGTTATTGAAAGTCTCTCCTTGGAAAGGAGTGGTAAGATTCATCAAAAGAGGAAAGCTAAGCCCCAGGTATGTTGGACCTTTTGAGATTATTAGAAGAATAGGACCTGTAGTGTAACACCTCGAAAATTCACGTCCTATAATGAGTTGACACGTGTCATATGTTTGAACGTGTGAAAAAATGTTATAGAAGTACTAAAGTTGACAATCATGGAAAGTATGTGAATATACGAGTTCTAAATGTCAACAGTGAATAAATATATTGTACATTAACCCCACATGATGCTCATACCTTCAAACGAATAAATCATGGATCATACGAAGCTAAATATGAAAGAAAGTGAGAGATTACAAACCACAGGGGTTAAATTTGTCAACATGTTTAAGTTATACCTCTGAGTGACCTTTTGACAAACCCGAAGCTTTGTAACGGTTAATTATGCTCACTAGAATGCACGACATAAATTTCATAAAGTTTCGTTATCGTATGAGAAAGTTATGATCAAATTCGTATACAAGGGGTTAAAGCGTCAACGTTGAAAGTTAGGACCTTTCGGGTAACAATAAAGTTAACCGAGGACTTAACAAAGTGGGTAAATATCTTGAAGCCCTTATATGTCAAATTAGAGGGTTCAAATTGCAAGAAATAAGTTAGTTGACCTTTCGGAAGGGCCAAGAGACGAGATGCAACAACTTGAAAACGTTTTTGCCTGGTCAGAAGGCCCAAGCGGGCCGCGTAGACCCTAACAACATCTTACGCGGGCCGCCTGGCCCGCCCAGATACAGAAAGTTTAGGCAGCAGCCTGTATTCGCGCTTAACCGACCCAAAACAAATATTTTCACTTTGTGGGCGACCCATAAGTGACTCCTAGAACCTTAGGGACATGTGTTGATGATCAGGAACTATTGGTAGTGTTGTGTGTCAACAATCCATGGTGATTAAAGCACTATAAAAGGGCCAAGGTTGCAACCATTTTTCTCACACCTTCCATCTGCACTTTGGATCATTTCTGGAGCTCAAGACTTCTCTCTAAGCTTCACATTTCGTGCATAGGACTTCAGTAAGTTTGCTTATCCTTTCTTAGTTAAGTTTTTGCTTAGTTTTAGCTTAAAAGTCAAACCGTCGTAATTAACGGTTGACTTAACGATTAATCACTAATGGTCCAGTGATTAGTCGAATTGAAAGTAGTTATAAGTTGGTAATTATGTGGGTAATAAACCCTTAAAAGGTTCCCCCTGATTCCCACTCTAACTAGGTCAAATGTCGGGTCAAACTTGTTATTAAAAAGTCAACAGGATACTTATTTTCTAATTTATGCATAATTAGCAATGTAGAACACATACAACCTGTTTGATCATTATTATAACTTGGTAATTAGTGTAAGAACATGTCTAAACATGTTTAACCCGACAATTTACTGTTTAGACCCGGTTCGGAACCGAAAGTCGCAAAGCTTTGACTTTTGCTTTGACTTCAGTTCTGACCCGTTTTGGTAGAAATACCTTAGAGCTCTATTTGGACCAGGTTACATGCTAGTATAACCCTCTGTGATTATACACCATGGTTCATTAGTTAACCAATTAATATGCATGATTCCGTTAATTGCTCATATGTTGACCATTATGCCCTTTTCACCTTAAAACGTGATTTTTAAAAATGTAAAAGAGTAGAAACCTTAGTTACTGATATATAAACTTGCAGCCAAAATTTGACATCAGTTTGAGGTGTAAATTGAGAGTTATGCTCATTAGCATAAATTGAAAGCTTTATGTTAATTAAACGGCGTAATTAGCGTATATCCTATTTAAACTCACTTTTTGATATCAAACTTATTACCCACTGATGTAATATATTATTTTGGGATTTTTGAAGATTTTTAATTAATTTTAGGCTGAGCATAACCTATAGTCGTAGGCTTAATCCGGTAATTGTCGATTTTGCCCTTACGGGCTATAAAATGAGTTTTACATATCTAATTGACTCCAAACCTTTTGCTACTGATTACATATGATAAATAAATTATATTAAGCCTTCTGGAATAATAAAAATATCAGCTTTATGTATAGAACCCGGAAATGGCTTCTAATCGCCTTTTTAAGCGTTTTTAACGCATAGTATGTACTAGAACTATTTTAAACATACAAGGGTTGATACCTACTTATATTTTAGGTAAATTATAATATTTAAACAGTAAGCAAAAGTTGTTTAACTCAGACTTCAGTTTTGAGCTTTTCGGCTTATGTGAAATTACCAAAATGCCCCTACGGTGCATAGTTTGGTTATAATTAATAAATTTCACATATCTACTTTACCCTACTGTTATAACTTAGTAAACTAAGTATTTTTGCTGATTATATCAGGCCTGTAACTCAGGTAAATACTTAAACTCTTTTATAACCTTGTAAATGACCAAACTACCCTTACGGGGCATAGTTTGTGTTTAAATTCGTTTCGGGCATAATAAAAGACATCTTACTGATGTCACAACATATTTGAAGCATATTAACTTAGGAAACCTGTATATGGCTCTAATAAGTACCCGTTACGCTTATTACGCGTTCGTTTCGGTTTATGTAACTAGTTTACATAAATTAGCCGAAACGGGTCAAACCTTATCGGTTTTATCTCAAAATCCAGAATGTGTATGAAATACCCATATTAAGCAAGTCTCCGAACTTTTCGGCTCTAAATCACATTATATCCGGTCTTCGCTTAATCGTGCGTACGAACCGTATCTTTGAAACTAACCGGTCTAAGCTTAAGCTTAACTAAAGACCCGTTAGGATTCTAATAGGTTATTATAAACCTTCGTTCCAGATTAGGAGGACCAGTAAAAGCTACTTGCATTTGCTTATTGTGATTATTACTTTGCTCAGGTAAATACTTTTAACTTATTTTCCCTATACGGGCTTGGGTTACGGTATATGAAATACCGCTTGGTCGGGCATCAAATCTTCCATCGTTTGGTGGTTAATTGAATAATTTGATCGGCCTGTTTAAATTGTTTTGTTTACTTAAAGCCTTTGGGGGGTTAATGACCATGTCCCGGATATCCTTGGCATCATTTTACGAAATGGCCACGACCTAAGCGCGGGGTGTAGGCGTACACCCGTCAGTGCATAAATAGTTGATGTGGTGTGTCTATTGATCTTTAACCCGGCACGATCCGGGCTACTGAACGCATAAGAAACATGTAATCCTTTTACAAGATTATATATTTAAATAATTATCCCAAGTTATAAAATGTTTATGCAACGTGCATCCAAATCAATTTTTAATCATTTTTAAAATGAGTCAGTTGATTGTATTTACCAGTGTAAACTGACGTATTTTCCCAAAAAGATTAAATGCAGGTACTAAGCGTAATAGGCTGGATTCTCTCCTTAGCATCAATAAAGAGTCTCGCAAGCTTAAGATGCCTATCGTCTGTTGAACTACCATTTCCTATTTTATTTCGATCCGTCTGTGGATAAACTTTCAACTGTTTGTGATACACGATATTACAATATTTTATTCGGTTGAAATGTATCTTTAAATTGCTTCCGCTGTGCATATTAAATATTGTGTTGTTTGACTATTATGTTGCCAACCACGTCACGATACTCCCCACCGGGCCCACCGGTGACACGTGGAATTCGGGGTGTGACAGGTAGCCTATCAGCTACAACTGCCAGAGGAAATGGCATGAATACATGATGTATTTCATGTATGTAATCTCAAGAAATGCTTAGCTGATGAATCACTGGTAGTACCTCTTAAGGATATAGAGGTAAATGAATAACTAAAATTTGTAGAAAGACCTCTACAGATTGAAGACAGAAAAGTCAAGAACCTCAAACACAAGAGATTAGTTCTGTTCAAAGTGAAATGGGACTCCAAAAGAGGACCAGAATACACATGGGAGCTTGAATCAGAAATGCAAAGGAAATACCCGCACTTATTCCAGTAGATCTCGAGGACGAGCTCTAAAACAAGGTGGGGAGGATATAATAACCCTCCTAAATATTTTTGACACCCTAAAATATTTTAAAATATTCTAATACGTCTTAAAATACACCCCGTATACGAAAACATGGCCCGAATACCTTTATTTTTATTAAATTTAATTAAAAACCAGGTTTTTAGGTCTGTCGCGGGCCGCGAAAGACCACCCCTGGGTCTACGCGGGGCGCGAGCACTCATCAACGAGGCGCAACCCTGGGCTGCCACATGGCGTACAAGTGCCGAAGCTACGTGTCAAATCAGCAAGGCTACGGCCTAGTCTACAAGCTGTCGCGGTCCGCGTAGCCCTTGGCTACGTCCTTCGTGGGCCGCGAGGGAAATCGAAAGGTCGCCTATAAATATAGGCCTTCAGTCTTCAGTCGAACTCGCTCATTTCTCACTTTCTCTCCCGAATTTCTATATAGATAAAGCTATTCTCGGGCATAATACCCCCTTAATTAACGAAGTTCTGCCCCGTTGTAAGTATCGTAACCCCGGTTACGTATTAGATACGCTGCCCGATTGATCCAGGGTTCCGTAACTGCTGTCGTGGTTCTGCCCGACGTAGTCGTTGGAATGTCGTCTCGGGAAGGGTATTACTAATGTAAATATTGGGTTATTATACTAACGCGTGTGCATTTGTGTATTTAATAGATAATCACCAGGAAATCCTTAAAGGAAACCCAAAAACAGCAATGTGAGTAATCTCATTTTTGTTAATTGTTTTTACAAAACCTCACATGATTAATAATATATTAAACAGTGATTGAGTATTTGTATTCTACAATTATCGTCGGTATGTTGGGGTTTTGTATACAAAATTTGTTACTACCTTGCGAGGAGTAACATGACCACAAGTCGGGTTGACAGTACCGTGGGTGGTAATTAAAGTAGATGGAAACAAATGTAATTGCGCGACCACCCTCAATACTATACAATGGTTTTACTTAACTTGATTAAACTGAGATTCACTCACCAGCATTTCCCACTGACAAAATGTTTTTAAACGCGTTTCAGGTAACAAAATGTGAAAGCAAAATAGAAGCCAGCTGGGCAGCACTGAAGGTTTGGAAAAGTGGCAATAAAGTTACCTAAAATAAGGAGATGTTTTATTTAAATAAAATAGGGTTTATCCCTATAAAAATGTGTGTACTTAAAACTTGGGATTATTCCCACGTGTTTAATATTATGAAAGTGTGGAATTTTACTCTGATAAATTATTTCCTAACTACGATCCTGATGTAATTTCCTCTGTCAAAATGATAAACACCTGGATACCATCGAAACTGGTCGCGGCCGCCCGTTCCCGGGTTGTTAGGGGATGGGGGTTGTGACAACAGGTTATCCTCGCAGCCTCATAAACCTCGGGAGTTGTGCTTTTCTCACAATTGACAATCGTTGTCAGTCCGCTTGAACCTCTTGCTAATGTTGCGTGCCCCAACCGCCTTTGGAAAGAGCTTCTAACCGGATTCTCGTTCCTTATCGTCTCACCTCACGAAATAAGGAGATATACATCGAAAATACTAATTAAAATCACCTTGCTTACATAATAGATGTCTAATGAAAACAACTCCTTCATTTTCAAGTCTATACTTGAAAAGGAAAAGAAATAAAAAATTTGAATAACACCAACCTTCTCGAATGGCACCGTAATCTGAGAATAGTTCTCAAGATGGAGGCAAAGTTGTATATCTGATGTGCGTAGTGCGTGATATATTTGTATGTATATTTTTAGCCCTTTTTAACACTTTAGTCAAGTTTAAAATTTATAAAACAAGATATTTTACTAACACTAAACACACATATGGGCAAGTGCACCCATCGTGAGCGTAGTATAGCATTGGTAAGATACCGAGGTCGTCCAAGGACACAAGAACTTTTAGTACCGGTTTATCCTCAACGTCTAATCAAATCAAAAAGTTAGAAAAAGGTTTAAACATGAAAATAAAAACAAAAAATGCTAAAAATAAAAATAAAAATAAAACAGATAGACAAGATGAATCACTTGGATCCGACTCGCCTTTAGTGTAACCTTTGATCTTTTCCGCACTTTTTAAGAGATTATCTTAGTTATAGTAGTAAGCCCCTCTTTTGAAGGTGACGTTACCCTCAACCCAGTAGTTTGAGTCAGCAAGGATACAATCCTAAAGGGTTGGATTATTGGAAGATAATTAATTATGTTATTAATGCGTAATGTGGTAGGCCCCTCTTTTGAAGGTGACATTACCCTCGGCTAAGTGGTTTGAGTCAGCAGGGATACAACCCAAGTAGTCGGGTTAATGTATTAATAGTAGTTTACATATGAGGGGATCAAGCTATTCGCACCCCCGCCATCTAATACCAGTGGGTATTGAAGGAGGTCCTAGTAAGCTTGACCCAGGTCCTTGCAGGATCTATACACTGAACAAGGCAAGAACCTTACCAAACCATTCCCTTAACTCCCGACCAGGTAGCCAACATATCTCCATATAGGCCGTGAAGATATGAATGGTGTAAATCTTTTATTTTATATAGACAGTAAAATAACGCCAAGACACCACGGACAAATGATAAGGAAGTTTCACCTTCAACATAAGAAACTAGTTATTAAAGTCGTTAATACAAAACCAAATAAAAAGTGCGAAAAGATTAAAAAACAAAAGTATTACACTAAATGCTTGTCTTCACCAAGTGATGTAAGAGACTTAGGCAAACATGGCCTTTGATTGTCAAGAACTCTTACTATCAATCTTGGATCCCGAGACTACTACACACACTCTATGATGGATGATGGATGATGGTGGTGGAGTGTGGGTGAAGTGGGAGAGAGGTGGTTTGTCAAGGGATGCCTTTGAAATGAACCAAACACCTCTATTCATAGCCTGCACAGAAGCCCGGACACGGCCCCGTGTCCACAGGGCACCTCCCCGTGTCCATCCACTTTCTCTTTCTTCATTAATTGCAGTTTGTCTGCATTAGTTGACCACGCCCCTGTGTCCGCTGGGCACGACCCCGTGTGCAGAAGCGTATCTGTACTATCAAGATTTGCTTGGATTATGTGAATCTTAGCGTTGACCACGGCCGTGTGGAGCTGGGCACGCCCCCGTGTTGGGGAATAGAAGCTTCTACGCTTTTGTCTATTCAGCAGACACTTGGGCATGCCCCCGTGTCCGCTGGGCATTGGGCGTGTTCAGCCTTCTGATATCTTGTTTTTGCTTGGGAAGATGCTGTCGAGGGGTCGGGCATTCCACGTTTATTCCTTTTCTTGTATTTATGTTAGATTTAGCTGCATTTTTGCTTCTTTTGTTCATTTGCGCTTATTTAATCTTGAAAATACAAAAGGAAGACAAAAGCACACTTTTTCCAACATTAGTACTAAATAAGGGTTATTCCACAAAACCAACCAAGTTATTCCACAAAAGCACACTTTTTCCAACATGGTCCAGCAACTAAAAGGCATGTTCCAGAAACAAGCCCGACAGGAGCGATATGACACCATGAAACAACTTATAAGCTGTAAAATGCTGGAAGGATCATGTATCAGTACTCATGTGCTAAAGATGAAAGGACACATTGACCAAATGAACAAACTTGGTTATTCCACAAACCCAACCAAGTTCTAATAGTCAAGTCTAGTGGTGTTAAGAAGCCCAATAACAAGAAAAGGAAACATAAGAGCAAAGGCAAGAGAAAAGTTGTTGTTGCTGCCAGAAATGCCACCAACAACAAGCATGTTGCAAAATCACACCCTCCTGAGGAGCGTCAGTGCTATGAATGCAACCAAAAAAGGCACTGGAAGAGAAACTGCCACAGTATCTAGCCAAGCTGAAGATGAACAAGGCCAATAACATTGGCACTTTTTCTAATATTCTCATTTATGTTATCAAACTTTTCACTGTTTCTAGCAACACATGGGTATTTGATACCGGATGTGGTTACCACATCATTAATGTCTTGCAGGAGCCTAAAAAGTGGAAGAAACTGAAACAAGGTCACCTGGAACTCATAGTTGGTAATGGAAAGAGAGTTCTAGTTCTTGCAACTGGAACATTTTGTTTTCCCTGGCCTTGTAGTTACTTTAAATAACTGTTTATATGCACCTGGTTTGACCAGAAACATTATTTCAGTTTCTTCACAGTTTGAACAAGGATTCAAGTACGTTTTAATGGTTTTTCTATTATAGCCTACTTGAATGATGTCTTTTATTTTGAGGTTAAACCTCGAAATGGTATTTATGAGATTAATATTCAAACAAGTAATAACATATACCATATTTCTAAACGTAACAAAGCTGGCATAAATGAAACATATTTATGGCATTGCAGACTTGGCCACATAAGTAAGGCATGCATAAAATGGCTCCAGTCTGAGGGGATTCTTGAATCCACTAGACAGGACTCCTTTGATGATTGTGAATCTTGCTTAGCTGGCAAACTCACAAAGCACCCCTTCACCGATGTTGGTGAACGGATCAATGGTCTTCTAGAACTTATTCACATGATATATATGGCCCTTCACCACCATGTCTAGAAACCATGATTAAAAACCACCTTGATAGAAAGATAAAAGTACTTCGATCAGATCGAGGTGTTGAATACCTCAGCTTTGAATTTCTAAATCATCTGAAAGAGTGTGGAATAGTTTCACAACCCTCTCCACCTGGCACACCCCAACTTAATGGCGTGAGTGAAAGTTGAAATCGAACTCTACTTGATATGGTTCGATCGATGATGTATAGAACTAACTTGCCTAACTCCTTTTGGATCATGCTCTTATGACCGCTACCCGCATTATCAATTTGACGCTGACTAAAAGGTAAACAAAACCTCCATATGAGATATGGCATGGGCGTAAACCGATTTGGAATACCTTAGAGTATGGGGATGTGATACATACATCAAAAGTGATTCTGATGATAAGCTCGATCCTCGAGGCGAAAAGGTTGTTTTCGTCGGATACTATAAAAGAAACGGATATTATTTCTACCATCCTGATGCAAATTTGATTTCCATCAAACGGAAGGGACACTTTCTCGAGGAAGAACTTCTTAATCGAGGAACTGGAAATAATGTGGTTGATCTTGAAGAAATTCGAGAACCACAAACAACCACTAATGTAGTCGGGCTGTCTGATCAACAAGTAAGTTGTTGCCAATGAACCAGACATAAACTCAAGCGTTCGTAGAAGTAGTAGAATTCGCAAAGAATCTGATAGATATCTATGGTATCTAAAAGGTCCCGAAGTCTTATTAGTAGCTGAGTCTAATGACGAACCTGCTAACTACAAACCTGCAATCTTAGATTCAGAATCTGAGAAATGGCAAGCAGCCATGAACGTCGAGATGCAATCTATGCATGGCAATCAAGTATGGGACTTGGTTGAGCTACCCCCGAATCTCGAGCAGTAGGGAGCAAATGGATTTTCAAGAGAAAAACCGATATGTATGGAAATCTAAACACCTATAAAGCACAGCTAGTTGTGAAGGGTTTCACTCAAACTCTAAGTATTGACTATAATGAGACATTCTCGCCCGTTATTATGATTAAATCAATCAGGATATTTCTTGCCATAATTGCGTACTGTGATTACAAAATATGGCAAATGGATATCAATACCACCTTTTCTTAATAGACATATCTCTGAAGATGTCTATATGGTTCGGCCTAAAGGTTTCGTCGATCCTAAATATCCAACTAAGGTGTGCAAATCCAATACGTCCATTTATGGACTCAAGCAAGCATCTCGTAGTTAGAATCTTCATTTTGACCAGAAGATCAAAGAGTTTGGTTTTGTCAAGAATGAAGACGAGGCTTGTGTTTACAGAAAGGTTAGTGGGAGCACCATATCATTCCTCATCCTGTTTGTGGATGATATACTGATCATTGGAAATAACATCCTTATGCTTAACGAAGTTAAACACTTTTTGGGATCATGCTTCACAATGAAAGATCTTGGAGAAGCTGCTTACATTCTGGGAATGAAGATCTATAGGGATAGATCTAAGTGACTTCTAGGGCTAAGTCAAAGAACGTACATACACAAAATGATGACACGCTTCAAGATGGAAAACTCCAAGAAAGGAGATGTTCCTATGACTAAAGGAACCGCGTTGAACAAATCGCAATCTCCTTCAACGGACATTGAGATTAAGCAAATGGAAGTAGTTCCGTATGCTTCATCGATTGGTTCAATCATGTATGCTATGTACTAGACTTAACGTCTCGTATGCTTTAAGCATAACCAGTTGTTTTTAGCATAGCCCTGGCATTGCCCATTGGACTGCAGTAAAGAACATTCTGAGGTACTTGAGAAGAACCAAAGATATGTTCTTTGTGTTTCGACACATCTGACCCTTCCATATGTGACCGTTTTAGGACGACTATTACTTTTCTTCTCGGGTTACGTGCCCCAGCTGTCTCGAGAACAAAAGTGGCATAGATGAGGCCAAACGTATCAATGCAAGGACAACAGGTTATCCTCGCAGCCTCATAAACCTCGGGAGTTGTGCTTTTCTCACAATTGATAATCGTTGTCAGTCCGCTTGAACCTCTTGCTAATGTTGCGTGCCCTAGCCGCCTTTGGAAAGAGCTTCTAGTCGGATTCTCGTTCTTTATCGTCTCACCTCACGAAATAAGGAGATATACATCGAAAATACTAATTAAAATCACCTTTCTTACATAACAGATGTCTAATGAAAACAACTCCTTCATTTTCAAGTCTATACTTGAAAAGGAAAAGAAATAAAAAATTTGAATAACACCAACCTTCTCGAATGCACCGTAATCTGAGAATAGTTCTCAAGATGGAGGAAAAGTTGTATATCTTAGATGGCCCAGTCCCTACCGAGCCTGAAAGTAACTCTACTAATGCTCGCAAGGCACTGGAGAAACATAACGAGGATGCCGTTGAGGTAGCCTGCCTTATGAAAGCCACCATGTCTCCTGAACTTCAGAAGAACATGGAAGATATGGATGCTTATGACATGATCCAGCAACTGAAAGGCATGTTCCAGAAACAAGCCCGACAGGAGCGATATAACACCATGAAACAACTTATAAGCTGTAAAATGCTGGAAGGATCATGTATCAGTGCTCATGTGCTAAAGACGGAAGGATACATTGACCAAATGAACAAACTTGGTTATTCCACAAAACCAACCAAGTTCTAATGGTCAAGTCTAGTGGTATTAAGAAGCCCAATAACAATAAAAGGAAACATAAGAGCAAAGGCAAGAGAAAAGTTGTTGTTGCTGCCAGAAATACCACCAACAACAAGCATGTTGCAAAACCACACCCTCCTAAGGAGCGTCAATGCTTTGAATGCAACCAAATAAGGCACTGGAAGAGAAACTGTCCATAGTATCTAGCCAAGCTGAAGATGAACAAGGCCAATAACATTGGCACATTTTCTAATATTCTCATTTATGTTATCGAAGTTTTCACTGTTTCTTGCAACACATGGGTATTTGATACCGGATGTGGTTACCACATCATTAATGTCTTGCAGGAGCCTAAAAAGTGGAAGAAACTGAAACAAGGTCACCTGGAACTCATAGTTGGTAATGGAAAGAGAGTTCCAGTTCTTGCAACTGGAACATTTTGTTTTCCCTGGCCTTGTAGTTATTTTAAATAACTGTTTATATGCACCTGGTTTGACCAGAAACATTATTTCAGTTTCTTCACAGTTTGAACAAGGATTCAAGTACGTTTTAATGGTTTTTCTATTATAGCCTACTTGAATGGTGTCTTTTATTTTGAGGCTAAACCTCGAAATGGTATTTATGAGATTAATGTTCAAACAAGTAATAACATATACCATCTTTCTAAACGTAACAAAGCTGGCATAAATGAAACATACTTATGGCATTGCAGACTTGGCCAAATAACTAAGGCATGCATAAAATGGCTCCAGTCCGAGGGGATTCTTGAATCCACTAGACAGGACTCCTTTGATAATTGCGAATCTTGCTTAACTAGCAAACTCACAAAACACCCCTTCACCGATGTTGGTGAATGGATCAATGGTCTTCTAGAACTTATTCACATGATATATATGGCCCTTCACCACCATGTCTAGAAACCATGACTAAAAACCAGCTTGATAGAAATATAAAGGTACTTCGATCAGAACGAGGTGGTGAATACCTCAGCTTTGAATTTCTAAATCATCTGAAAGAGTGTGGAATATTTTCACAACCCTCTCCACCTAGCACACCCCAACTTAATGGCGTGAGTGAAAGGTGAAATCGAACTCTACTTGATATGGTTCATTCGATGATGTATAGAACTAACTTGCCTCAGTCCTTTTGGATCATGCTCTTATGACCGCTACCCGCATTATCAATTTGACTCCGACTAAAAGGTAAACAAAACCTCCATATGATATATGGCATGGGCGTAAACCCGATTTGGAATACCTTAGAGTATGGGGATGTGATACATACATCACAAGTGATTCTGATGATAAGCTTGATCCTCGAGGCGAAAAGGTTATTTTCGTCGGATACTATAAAAGAAGCGCATATTATTTCTACCATCCTGATGCAAATGTGATTTCCATCAAACGGAAGGGACACTTTCTCGAGGAAGAATTTCTTAATAGAGGAACTGGAAATAATGTGGTTGATCTTGAAGAAATTCGAGAACCACAAACAACCGCTAATGTAGTCGGACTGTCTGATCAACAAGTAAGTTGTTGCCAAAGAATCAGACATAAACACAAGCGTTCGTATAAGTAGTAGAATTCGCAAAGAATCTGATAGATATCTATGGTATCTAAAAGGTCCCTAAGTTTTATTAGTAGCTGAGTCTAATGACGAACCTGCTAACTACAAATCTGCAATCTTAGATTTGGAATCTGAGAAATGGCAAGAAGCCATGAACGTCGAGATGCAATCTATGCATGGCAATCAAGTATGGGACTTGGTTGAGCTACCCCCGAATCTTGGGCAGTAGGGAGCAAATGGATTTTCAAGAGAAAAACCGATATGCATGGAAATGTACACACCTATAAAGCATAGCTAGTTGTGAAGGGTTTCACTCAAACTCAAAGTATTGACTATGATGAGACCTTCTCGCCCGTTATTATGATTAAATCAATCAGGATATTGCTTGCCATAATTGCGTACTGTGATTACGAAATATGGCAAATGGATATCAAAACCGCCTTTTCTTAATAGACATTCTCTGAAGATGACTATATGGTTCGGCCTAAAGGTTTCGTCGATCCTTAATATCCAACTAAGGTGTGCAAACCCAATAAGTCCATTTATGGACTCAAGCAAGCATCTCGTAGCTGGAATCTTCATTTTGACAAGAAGATCAAAGAGTTTGGTTTTTTCAAGAATGAAGACGAGGCTTGTGTTTACAGAAAGGTTAGTGGGAGCACCATATCATTCCTCATCCTGTATGTGGATGATATACTGATCATTGGAAATAACATCCCTATGCTTAACGAAGTTAAACACTTTTTGGGATCTTGCTTCGCAATGAAAGATATTGGAGAAGCTGCTTACATTCTGGGAATGAAGATCTATAGGGATAGATATAAGCGGCTTCTAGGGCTAAGACAAAGAACGTACATACACAAAATGATGACACACTTCAAGATGGAAAACTCCAAGAAAGGAGATGTTCCTATGACTAAAGGAACCATGTTGAACAAATCACAATCTCCTTCAACGGACATTGAAATTAAGCAAATGGAAGTAGTTCCGTATGCTTCAGCGATTGGTTCAATCATGTATGCTATGTACTAGACTTAACGTCTCGTATGCTTTAAGCATACCCATTTGTTTTCAGCATAGCCCTGGCATTGCCCATTGGACTGCAGTAAAGAACATTCTGAGGTACTTGAGAAGAACCAAAGATATGTTCTTTGTGTTTGGAGGAGTGGAAGAGGAGCTCACTGTAAGGTGTTACACTGATGCTGGCTTCCAAAGTGACCAAGATGATTCTCGCTCACAATTATGATTCGTATTCACTCTCAATGCAGGAGCTGTCTATTGGAAAAGCTCCAAACAGAGTGTAGTGGCGGATTCAGCCACCGAATCCGAATGTATAGTTGCATCAGATGCTGCAGAAGAATCTGCTTGGATGAAGTAGTTCATCAACGACCTCGATGTGGTTTCAAGTATTCAGAAACTGATCTAGGTATTCTGTGATAACACAGGAATCATTGCTCAAACCAAGGAGCCCGGATCACAGGGTTAAGCACATTCTAAGAAGGTTACACTATATACGGGAAATACTGGAATGAGGAGACATCTTAATAAGAAAAATAGACACAGATCAAAACTTAGAAGACCCGTTCACTAGACCGATGTCTCAGGACAAGCATGGTAATGCTATCGGTCTTAGATTGGATAACCATTTGTTTTGATTTAGTATTTGGATGTACGAACATTCAAACAGTTGTACCTTTTGAATTCACTTTTGATTTACTGGTTAAATGCAAAGTTTGAATCTTACAGCTGTGTTCGATTTTGATACGTTTAATCCATGAATCTTGCATTCTAAATTATCCGTAGTCGGTCAACCTCGTGGGAACGACTCTGAATTAAGACTATTCTGGCTTTGGACTCAAGGAGTTGACTTCCAAATTCATAGGCCTCATTGTGAATGACGCTGGATGTAACTCGCATCAAATCATCTTCATGGATCTTAGTCATAAGATGTATTTGATTTAGTTATACTCATTTAGTATCCTCTGGCCTGAGATACATACTAGAACTTTCGTTTACTGAAGACTATTCTTTGATCAGTGTCCAACGCTCTCGCGTAACTGCCAGTCATAAAGGCATTGGTTGGGAGTGGTTCTGAAGTTCAGTGGGAGTTGTATGTAGTCAAGATGGGATTATGTACTCTAACATTATACGTAACAGTTAGACATTTGGGCGCCCTCGTTGATTCAAACTGGTGAAGTGTAAGGCCTTATCCAAACTTACTGTGTGTTTGATTGGGCCACTTTGATTCTATGAACGATAACGATAATGATTGAACGCCATGTGAGATTGAATCTGATCCATGTCTCATTGTTCAATTGATGTCTTTTACAGAAAGGATAGATGATGAAAATTACCATAAGTCTACTGTCTTCATGTAGCAAGTCGTTGCTAAATAGAAGATACCTTGGTTAATGACTTTAAAGTGTCATGACCTGTTGGGGGCAGCTATGTGTAGCTAGAACACCGCTGGTTGTCTGCGTTGAGATCTTATCAGAGACCGTCCAAGTGGGAGCTGTTAGATATTATGTCCGGTTCGATAAGTCAACGCTGCCGACCGGGTCTTGACCCGTAAGAGTTACACCTTGGGCAACGAACTAAAATCCACTTAACCTGTTTAACTGGTAATTACGAACAACATACGAGACAGATCATAATTATATTTATGATCAAAAGCGGATATTAACTGAGAGACGGGTACATGGACCGGGTGACACGGGTATACTCACCCATTGCCACTTGTCGTGCACCAAACCTTTGGCCAATTACAACACATGCATTTTTGCATGAGTGCCACTTGGCTTGCATGCAAGAAGGTTCATGTCTTTGAAGTTGTGGGTCTTGCATTTTAAAAAGGGTTGTTAGATGAACAAATGAGTTAGTTGTTACAACACAAAAAATGCTCTCAACAACACCCACATACACAACCGGCCACCAAGCCAACCGCGCGGGCAGCCGTCACCGCCCCGCCTCCGCCGTCCCGCCGCTGACCGCCACTGCCACTTGCCGCCGCTGTCACCGCCGGCTTCCGCCTCCTCCTTCGTCGCGTTTCGTTGGTTCGTTCACTAGCACCTGTTCGTTGAACCTCGGTGTCTCGACCGGTTAGTCATTAACCGAGGAATATCTTTCTCTTCGGTAGTTAAATATATTTCACTGTGCTCGTATTTGCATGTAACCGGATCCTGTCGGGTTTCGTTTTTGTTGATCATTAGTTTATATTTCCGCTGTGTTTTATTAATTAACTCGCTTAATTAATTAACTGTTATTTATTGAACCAGGATTTTGATAAATAAAAATTATGACCGATTACCTCGGAAACCCAACAGCGACACCCTAGCCTTAGGGGGGTATACTACTAAACTTTTGTTTGTTTCATACTTTATTTCTGCTTGTAAGTTTATTAGATGATTTTTGCCTGAAAAATTGAACTTTTGAAAAGAGACACTAATTTTAAGTTGCTTTAAGCCTCCTCCAAAATGGTTGAGTACTTGAGTTGTTCTGGCATGATTCAAAAGTATACTTGTTAGTTTTTACTTAGGCTATGTATATGTTATTATTTGTCTTCTCCAACGCTACTGTTGGGTTTGTTTCCAGACCCGGCGCACCTCAGTACACCGCATCATTCAGGACTCCACCTAAAAAAAATATTTTTTTCCTCCAACGCTAAACTAATCCAGGCTTCCACCTCACATCCCGCTTTTATTTAAAAAATATGTTATAAAATAATGGTTGTGTGGGGCCCCACACACTAGGGTCCGGACGAGTTCGCCACAACGGACCAGACCACCCTTCACCATCTCCTCCAAAGTTGCACTGGTCCAGTTTAATTTCGGACTTGGTCCGAAAGTGAATGTTGGAGATGCTCTTATGAAGTAAGCACGTGTATTGGAATTTATTGCATTATATATAAGGTTGTAAATCCCCGTTGTATATGTTCTAGTTTTGGGAGCGGTTCTGGTGGTTTTTGGTGCCAGGCTGCTTGTTTATAAAATTATACCTTTCAAAAAAAATATATATATAAGGTTGTTGGTTGGAACAGAGAACTAATATATGTAGCTTTGCTTGTGGTGTTTGTTGCTTAAGCAGGACAAAAAACCATCAATATTGTATTGGGCCGAAATGAAAAGCATCAATTATAATCATTAATCAACCAATTTGGTGATAGCTACTTTTAAAATTAATTAAAAAAAACTAAGATCTTTTGTTAACAATCGGTATAATAACCAATGGGGTGATGGTCCATTGGCAAAGGCAAAGTCTTTAAAACACATAGGTTGGAAAAGGGAAGGTCTTGGGTTCAAGTCTCACATACGACAGGGAAGTAAAGAAATTAGCCGTTCAAAAAAAAACTAAACAAAAATTAAAGAACATAATTTATTGACCATATGTATATGTAAAACAACAACAGCACCGTTAACCTCGTCGTGGGTGTTTACCCACTACATGTCAGTATTTAACGTGATTAGCAAACGTGGGCGATAGTTAATGCTGGTGGTTATATGAGAGGGATGGATCCTCATACAAAATGTCTTGTCATGGTTTCTTGACCTAGGGTCACGGCTCTTTTATCTACCATTCTGTTGTATTGAACATTTATTGCGTCGTGGGATATACGTGTGTTTATGATGTCACATTAATTGCTACTATATTTTTCGTTAGGTTGGTACGGATTTAGTGTTCCGATGTTATCGTATCCGCACCTCATTGGCTAGAATATTATACTCCAGTTTCATAATCCGGTGTTATCGAGTATGAACGTTGTCGTCCGGTGTTAACATGTCCGAACATCATTATCCAATGTAGCAATATCTTATGGTGAGTATAGACATACCTATGTCATCAAAGAAGGTCGTTTGTCATATTTGGTTTAAGATATTTTTACCATATGTTAACCAATAGGTCTCACGATATTCTTCGTATACTTTGAACACAAGGTTTTATTTGTTAATATGATTTTTAGATCATGTGAGGTATTTTTTATATATATAGGAATTATGTGAGGCCTTTAAAAAATTGTTTCACTTATATAATTACAACAATTAGAAAACAAAACAATTTCAACAAACAATAATGTACATGTGGGGCTATCAACTCTATGATTCTACTTAAAAAAAATGCTAAAGTGGTATATTTGTGGGTCCAAATTTCCAAACCCACTAAATATGTGGCACATTTCTGATTGGCGTGAAGTGACCAAATCAAATGGCTTTCGTTCCATTGGTTCAAGTCATGAGCCATGTGTCACTTGCGCTAAACCGCGTGAGTAGGGCCCGTGTCACAATAATGAAGTATGTTAGGCTTAAAGACTTAGGGGCTGTTTGGCAACTTCTGAATGATTAAGTGCTGAATGAATAAGAGGTCTGAATGGGTAAGAGGGTCTGAATGGGTAAGTGCTGAACCAGTAAAGTGCTGTTTGGTTCCATATCTGAATGCCAGTGTAAAATGACATTTTTACCCCTACCCACAAAATAAACCCATTATAGAATTTTTTATATAAAACCCTATCATCATCATCATTCATCAGTATTCATCACCACCCCCCCCCCCCCACACACCCCCTTCCCCTTTCTCTCCCTACCGATCTGAGTTCTCCGCCACCGATCTCCGCCACCGCCATCATCGTCAATCAACATCATCTCCGCCACCGCCATCATCATCATCAACATCATCTCCGCCACCGCCATCATCGTCAATCGCCAGAGCTGAGTTCTCCGCCACCGCCATCATCGTCAATCGCCTCAATCGTCGCCATCATCATCATCATCTCTTGTTCGTTGTTGGAGTCGGAGCTTCCCCGTTTGATGCTGCTAATGCCGTTACCCAGCTCCGCCGCACCGCTGCCGTACATGGTGGTGGTCGGCTGTATTCACAGGAGAGAGAGAGAGGAGAGTAGAGTGAAGAGGGACTGTGTAAGTTTGTTGGTATCGAAGGGGGATACATGTGGGTGCACCGCCGCACCGCCGCCGTACATGGTGGTGGTCGCCGTACATGTGGGTGTCTAGCCGGACAGAAGAAAGGGGAGCCGGAATCACGGCTCCGGTCGCCGGGAATTCTGATCGAGAGAGAGGTAAAGGGATGAGGGAGGGTGAATGGGGGTAACACTTGTCTTTTTTTTCATTCAGCATGTTCTAGTTGCTGAATGATTCAGCACTGAATCATTAAGAGGTTTGCCATTAAGAGGCACAACCAAACAGCTAACCTCTGTCCGAATAAGAGGTCCAACCTCTTAATGATTCATTAAGAGGCTTGCCAAACAGCCCCTTAATGATTACTTACAAGATTTTGTCATCATTTGATTTATATATTTTTTTTTAATCAAAGGGCGGAATTTCATTAAAATGATTTAAGCCATTGGCTCAAACATTACAATACAGAAACAATAGAAAAGAGTTTGCCTTTATGTCACCTATGACTTTCGGCACTTGTGGAGGTTTAAGATTAAAGATTAAATCGTTTCTTGTTCTCCAAATATTCCAACATACTGCAGCCAAAATCACGTGTACCGCCCTTTTTAAAGCTTTGTGGATTTTGTAGGATGAGACATACTCTAGCAGTTGTATGATACTTAAAATGAAGCGAGGCATAGGTATGTTAATCTATTCGAAAATCAGCATCTATATCTGCTGAGCAAAGTCACTAAGTGACTAAGAGATGATCTACAGATTCCAAAGTACCGCTACAAAGAGTGCACTCAGATGAGGGAAGCGATGTTCTTCTTGCAAGAGTCAAGTCATAAATTATATCTGACGATAAAATTCTTTATACCTGATAATTTTAATCTGAATGTTTAAATTTGAGTTGGCTTGGACATTGCAAAGTCATCAGTTGTTTTTGGTTAACTTATTATTTTTAGGGGTTAGGATGACCTGATTCTTTAAAAAGATTAAAAAACACCATATCGGGATACGCTTACCTAAAAATAAAGCGAGTTCTCAATGACGTCTTCTACCTTTATCCTATAAAACATTACAGACACTCCTAAGGCCTAACATTTCCATCCCCGACATCTTCAACCAACAAAACTCATTTATTTGTCGCATGTTTTGATGTTTCCTTTTCTTTTCAGAATATGGTTGCACCATCTCATATCCAACGCACCACCATCACAAACACCATACAACTCCCTCATGTTTTCGTAGCCTACTGTTTCAACTGTTGACCCGGTCTGCTTTTTATCTACAAGTTTCATCGGTGTTTCATAATTTGAGTTCGATAATGATACTGTCAATGCCCATAGCATAATTTTCATCGATTTCCACCATTTGTCAAGCTTCCCTCATTGGATTTTTTCTTTCTTGGTTCAAATTCTATTGATTTAGGATGCAAGTGTAAAAGATTTTGGGTTCTTTGTTTTTTGTCTATGGCTCTATTCAATTTTTAGGTTTTTTCTTTCCTACTTCCAATTTCATTGATTTAGGACAAGTCATCGTACAAAATGTCTTGTCATTATCTGGGTCACGATTTCGTCATGCCTTAGACTCATCAGGAGACTGGTAACAACACTCGACCGGTGGTGTGTTTTTCGCATAGCCGGCCCTGGGGGTGGTCGGGGAGGACCACCGGCCAGGGCCCGATATTTCGAGGGGCACATTTTTATGAAAAAAACCCGATATGTATATGTAAATATTTTTTTTAATAGGGTACACCCATACAAATACCAACATAGGCCCCTTTACAAAACTATTCTTATGGTTTAGATTAGTTATTAACCCCTTCGGCATTAGGTTTAGACCTTTAGTGAGCCAAATACCCAATTTCGTTAAGGCCTAAGGGCACATTTTTTCGAGCTCGAACATGGTACACAAATTCTCATGGCTGGTCCTGGTTTTTCATGTAAACACTAATAGGCGATTGCACCTTCCTAACCATCGAGGCCTTCCGTTATGAAATCTCTTACTAGCCAGTAAAGCAAGGTGTACAGACCTTAGCAAATGCGATCTTCAAACATTCGATGCATGACGATAAGCTTTGTTGTGGTTGAAGGCTTCATGCATAACCATGTACTGTGTCAATGTGAAGCATCACTAACCTTTCACATATGTATTATATATTTTGATTTTAAACGTCTAATTAATAAACATGTCTATACTATACAATGCATAATGCAACGGCATTTAGCCAAAAGTTAAGAATTTTTTTTTCATTTGATGCATAAAGTACAATCTAAAATGAAGGTAAATTAGTCTCTTAGACACTAATTGCATAATCATCTCATCTTAGTTATACTTTAATTCCATCTTTAACAACATTATAGATAATTAGTTAATGGTTAGAGTGTATCCCTTTATAAAAAACTAACTAACCCCACAATTTTTAAATGGTCATAATTTTTTTTGCACGTTAATATATATATATATATACAGTGAACAAATCATGGTCATTGATCTACACACGTGTATGGCCAGGATCTCATCATCAAATCGTAAAATACACTAGTGTATTTCAACATCAAATCCTTGCCATTGATCTACACACATGTATGGCCAGGATTAGTTCACTCAGTTCGCAAGCTACACTAGTATTCACTCTTAAACCTAATCCTATATATATATATATATATATATATATATATATATATATATATATATATATATATATATATATATAGGGGACCGCTAGAATGAGAACCACCTCCAGTTGTAAGAACCGCGAGAACCACTTTCTGGCCATTAGATCAAGAAGACGGATGGATGAGATTAAAAATATTTAAAAATAATATTAAGTATTTTTTGTCTTATTATGTCTTTAATATTTTAATCCAAAAGAGTATTTAAGTAAATTACTCTATTTTTTCTTTTTGTCTTTATTGTTTTTTTATTACTTTTTGGTATTATTATATTAGATTTTTATTTTTTAAACATAGTTTTTTTATTAAGCATTATCAAATTCAGATTTATTTACAGATTTTTACGTTTAACGTTTTACGTTTTTTACGCCCGACCTTTTCACACCTCGTTTTTTGACGCGCCGTTTTTACGCCCAGCTTTTTCACGCGTCGTTTTTTCAACGCGCCGTTTTTACGTTTTACGCCCCGGTTTTTTACGTTAACGTTATTTACGTTTTACGCGTCGGTTTTTTACGTTTTACGCCCCCGGTTTTTTACGTTAACCTTTTTTTACGTTTTACGCGCCGGTTTTTTACGTTAACGTTATTTACGTTTTACGCGTCGGTTTTTTACGTTTTACGCCCCCGGTATTTTACGTTAACGTTTTTTTACGTTTTACGCGCCGGTTTTGTTGGTGCACTATATGTCTGTTGATTACGTCATAATCAAGTTTTGTGTCTAGATAGGGTGAATGTACACACAACAGGGTTTTTGTTAGGGTTTGTACAGATTTCGCTTGAAAGTTTTCGTAGATAATGGACTGATTTCGCTTCAGATCTGACATATTGGACGATTTCGCTTGTAATCAGTTGAAGCGAAATACATCAGCTGGATTTCGCTTGAAGCTTGAAGCGAAATAGATTATAATTGATTTCGCTTGAATCAGATTTGAACTTGGTTTTCGCTTGAGATCAGTTGAAGCGAAATAGTTGATTTCGCTTGGATTTGTGTTGTTATCTGATTTCGCTTGAAGCTGTATATACTTCAAGAATTTCGCTTGAAGTTGTTGAATTTTCAAAATTTAAAATTTTCTAAGTGTTTGACTGATTTTCTGTTCAGGTACATTCAAGATGGATGATAATTTCATAAACCCGTTTAGCGATATGTACGCATTCACTTCCGAATCGTCAGATAGAAGATCTGAGATAAAAGAATATTCGAAGGAGATTTCGGAGAATTTGAAATTTGAGAACATGTACGGAAGTCAACAGAAGCCACCAAAGCTAATGAAAGTGGAAGATTATCATTGGTGGAAAAACAGATTTGAAGGTTGGGTAAAAGCTTTCGCTCCTGAAAGTTGGTTAAAACTGACAAATGGATACACTGAACCAGTAAAAGAGGGAGGAGAGTTAATAGAAGCAAAAGATTTCACAGACATAGATACAAAAAATTTTGTAGCTGAATATAAAATGATCACATTAATCAAACAGTCAGTGAGAGAGGATATTATTTCATTACTTGAACAAGAGAAAACTGCAAAGAGTTTGTGGGAAGCTTTAGGGAAAAAGTGTGTAGGAAGTAATGAAATTATCAAAAACAAAAAGAAATTGTTGCGTAAAGAGTTTGATCTTTTCAGTTGTATGAAAAATGAATATGTTTGTAAAATGATTGAGAGATTCGGACATTTGAAAGTGGAGCTGATCAGACATCAAATCTTACCTTCTGAAGAGGAGCTGGTGGATAAACTGTTTGATTCATTGCCAGATGATCAAGAGTGGAAATACTTCGCTCTAATGTTGAAAAATACCATCAAGCCTGAAGATTTGAAATTGGATATGTTGATTGAAAGGCTTGAAAGTCATGAGCTGGAGATAAAGAGATATAAAGTTAACAATCCAGCTTATCAGCAGAATGTAGAGCTTTACTACAGAGTACCGCAGGCTGGGTCTCCAAGAACAGCATTTTCTGCAGAAAGTTCAAGTTCAGTAAACAATGAAAGTCTTCACAGTGGTTTTCACAGTGGATCCTCTTCAAACACTTCAAACCAATCTGCTTCAAAGAATTTGTTTCAGTGTAACATCGCAGTGGATCTGAAGAATGGGCAGAATTTCAGCGAAGAGTCGGCAAAACAACAGATGGTTTTCTTAGCATCTGTACTTGAATCATATGAAAGCCTCGTTGCAGGGAAGATTGGTAATACCAATTTGACAAAAGAAGATTATGATCAATTAGATCCTGAGGAGATGGAATTAATGGATATCAGATGGTGCATGGCCAGTGCGGTTCGTCGGGCACAGCGGTTCATGGAGATCACGGGGAGAAAGTCAATTGGTGGACCATCTACCAAACTGGGATTTGATAAATCCAAGGTGACATGCTTCAAATGCAAACAAAGAGGTCATTTTAAGCGCGAGTGCAGAAATGCGTATGCTGCTGATGATTCTGAAAATCCATTTAATGAAGATTACTATAGAAAGGCGATTTACCATCAGAACAAGTCTGAGCCACCAAGATTGAAACAGTCTGAAGAAAAATCAAGGGCTCTTGCAGTTATATATGATGATGAAGGGTATGACTGGAGTCAAGAGGTTTTACCTGAAGAAGATGCAGTTGGTTATGCATTTGTGGCTAATGTTGATCCTGATAGATATTGGAAAGCAGACTATGCAAGATGGGAAATTGGAAAATTAAACGAACCATTCAAAGAAGCCCAAAGAGCAAAAAGATGGAATGAAGAATTGGAATGTTACATGGATCCACGGGGTAATCCAGTTGTTGACCCATCAAAAGTGGATTTTGAAGCTGTAATAAATTTGGTTCCAAAGCAGGCTACTTTCAACACTCGAAGATTATCTGATAAAGCATACTTGCCTGATTTGGAGAAAAAGATTAGAGAAGTTTTTGAAGAAAGTTTACCGAAGGTGGTAGAGATGAAGAAGAGAAAAGAAGAAGAACTGAAGAAGATGATTGAAGAAGTAAAGAATGTTGTGAAGATTGCTGCTGCAGAGGAACAGAAAGCTGAAAAAGAACAGAAGAATGAAGAAGTTCAGAAAGAAGAAAAAGAGGAGATCAAAAAGGAAGATAAGAAAACTGAATCAGAAGAATCGGTGCTGAATGAGACTGAGGTTAGAAAATCTTCTGATCTATCTAATGTTGAAATGGTTGATGAAAAGGAAAACAAATGCAGGAATTGCATAGAAATGTGCAAAGCCTGTACTGAAAAAGATGACATTATAAAAACAAAAGATAATGATATGGTTAAACTAGAAAATGTTTTCACAACAAAATGTAAAGAAATGATTGAAAAAGAAGAAATTTTGAAATTAAAAATTGAAAAGCTAACACAGAAATGTCAAGGTCTTGAAAAGGATAATGATGTTTATAAACAACTGTGTTCTACAAAATGTGTTGATTGTGTTGAAAAAGAATCTAAGTTTCAAGATTTACAAAAACAGTATGATTCTTTAAAGTGGTCAAGTCAGAGAGTACAAGAAGCTTATGATACTTTGAAGAGCCAAGTCAAAAGTTTTGATCAAAGACTGTCTGAAACTTTAGTTACTAAAGAAATGTATGAAAGACAGTTTAAAGGAAAACAAATTGAATTAAACAAATGTGTTGATGAAATTGCAAATCTTAAACAAGTCTTGGCTGAAAAAGAAAAGATTGTTACAAAACTTCAAAGTTATCATAACTCTTCGTACATTCTCGAACGCATTTTCAACATCACACCAGATGACAAAGATACTGATAATTCCAAAAAGGGTATTGGTTCAGAATTTCATCAGGTACCACCACCATTGAGAAACAATTATACTTTTTATGATGAAGAAAAGGTGGCAAAGGGTTTGAACTTAGCTGACCAGTTACCTGAAAGTATCGATGTGACTTACTCCAAATCTGATGATGCTAATGATTCAGAGGTGGTAAGTAAGGTTGTTGAAAGTGTTTTGAAAGATGAGTCTACAAAAGGTAAGTCTGAATCACAGGATGGAGATGAAGGAAATCTTCATGATGGTTATTTGAAAAACACAAAATCCAAGAAAAGTTTGAATGATGATTCAAAAGGATTGGTTTATACCATGATTGGATCGGACAAATTATTCTTAGATGTTTTATTCCCGATTCAGAATGTGATTTCAGAGAAGGTCGATAAAGTTTTCAAAATGGTTGAGATTGAGAAGTCTGAGATTCCAAAGTTTGCTGGTAAAGGTCATAAATCTTTTTATAACAAACCTGGTTTTAAGAAGAAAAACATGAAGGCTGGTTTGGGTTATAAAAGGAAACAGAATTGGAATCAAAGTGGAAAACAGGATTTGCAACAAAAGATGAATTTTGTTCAAGGGAAAAGCTTGAAAGAAGAGGAAAAACTCAAATTTGGACAACAGTCTAATGAAGAGTTTGATGCTATGAAAAAGAAACAACAACATGCCAAGGATGTTTCAAAGAAAGTGTGTTTTAAATGTAATCAGTTTGGACATATTGCACGAAAGTGTCCAAATCCAAAGCCTGTTGATGTTGAAAAACAAAAATCTGAGGATGTGAAATCTAGGTCAACCAGATTTGATTCGAACCAAACTTGGAGGTACAATACAAACAAGTTTGCTTCAAATCAAACTTGGAAACCAAAACAGATTAGGTCTGATTCAAGACAGATCTGGAATTCTCACACACCTAGTTTGAGAACAACACAGAGTTGGAGAAAATCTGTTGATATGTCAAAATTTCAAGAGTTTTGGAAACCTAAAAATATTGTTCAAAATCAAAAGGTTCAAAAAGAGACAAATTTTTACAAAAGAGGTACTCCGGAAGGTCAAATGTGGAGTGCTAAGAAACAAGTGAAGTTGGAAAAAGATGAGAAAGTTGAAGTCAAAATAGAACAAGTTTTAAATGACAAAGAGTTTCCAAAATTGAATGATTATTGTATTGAAATGCCTAAGGTCCAACAGACCTGGGCTAAATTGTTCAAATGATTGATAAAGTTTGAATGTGCAGGTGCTCAATGAAGCTGAAGACTGTGAGAATGGCAGTTGGAGCAACCTGGCACAGGAAGAGGTTGCTGAACCCTAGTTTGGTTGAACAGGGAGTTCAGTTTATTTTCTGTATATAAATAAACAATATTTTCAAAATCCTAAAAAAAAATTTGAAAAATTAAAAACCAAAAATATGTTTTTAGTTTGTTAAAATTTGAAAAACCAAAAATATGTTGTTTTTAATTTTTGTTTGAATATATGTTGATTGAATATGCCGAAACCCTCACGGCTGAACAAACATGATTTCTTTCATCAGATTGAAAAACGGTTTTCAAACTGTTAAGATCAATGGGTTGTAAATCATGGGGGTACGTTATATTTTCTGCAAATCAGTACACTTGAAGCAGAAAATGGATGGCGAGACAAAGCTATCAGTGTTGGTTGTCAAATTTTTCTTTATATGGTTTTGCATTTTAGGGGGAGAAAAATTGTTGTTTGAAAATACAAAAACATTTGAAAAATTTGAAAAAGTCAAAAACATGATAAAAAAAAAAAATTGAGTTTTGCGTAAAAAGAGGAAATGATAGTACATCAGTAGACAGTTATAGTACGCTAAAGATTTGGAAAGTTTAAAAGAGTTAAACAATCTTACTGATGATGTGTCGATAGGTTTTTACACATTTAGTAGATTTATTCGGGATATAAACCTAAATTCAAACTTGTGAATTCGTGGGGAACACTACTTGGATATATAGGTAACCCCTGAAATCTCGTTTGAAAGGTCTCGTAATCTGATATACTAGGTCTTTATACTCTATGATGTCTGGGGTATTATTCCGGGACTTCTGCTGAACGGTAGTTCTGACCTAGTCCTTGGCTAATACTTGCTTAAATGCTTGAAACACAGCATTACACCCTCAGCATGCTGAAACAATAAAATTGATATATGCTGCTGTTGTAAGCGAAAAGATCCTCTAAAGGGGACACACCGAAAAGTCGAAGCTGATATCTCTCTGCGTATACGGAAGTATCGATCTGAGATCCCTCGGCCCTCGCATACCTAATTTATATACAGATATCATTGTAGTATTCTCACCTGTAAGACTGATTATTGAGATTCTGGATACGGGAGTATATTCAAGAGGTGGGACACATGAATGATCTAAGTTCTTAATTCATCTAAATCATATCCTGAATAAGTTGAAATTTGTGTGAGAATTTAAGATGGATCAGTATATCGACAATCGAGGTAAATTGTTTAAGTCTGAGTATGAAATGTAGCTTAACGGTATTTGTGACTTGTCATAAACTGATATGATCCTCTGACGCATACTTAAAACAAAAATATTATCTGTAAATATGTTTGTACATATTTCTTTACTGCTTTATGTTTTCAGAAAATACAAAAAGATTTTGATTCTGTTTTATTTTCGACAACTGATGTCTGAGTGCTGAGTTTCAAAATCTAAGTATGCTGATTGTGTTTCTGAAAATAAAACAAGTTCATTAATTTGATACTTGAATTAAAATCAAAAATTTCAAAAACAGTTTGTGATATCTCCAAGGTCATTAGTTTGGATTTGGATGATTAACTGTGAGGGAGTTGGATTCTTTAATACTGCCAAATCTATACAGTTTGTTGATAGGGGGAGTGAGTTAGAGAATTTGATTGGAATTGCCAGGTTACGATTCTTGGTTAGTCTAAAATGTTGTTACTTATAGTTGGATGAGTGATTGCAGGTTTCAGAAATTCCCAAGGAAGCTAAATGATAAAGCTTGATTCAGAAATTTCAAATTCTAGTATATCGAGAGGGGGAGTATGTGAAAGGGGGAGTCTGAATTGAAGATATAGATTGAGGAAAATGTTTACAAGGTTTGAAGATTATCAAAGACAAAGACTTAAAGCCAAAGACTTCATCAACATCCAAGGGGGAGTCTGTTGGTGCACTATATGTCTGTTGATTACGTCATAATCAAGTTTTGTGTCTAGAGAGGGTGAATGTACACACAACAGGGTTTTTGTTAGGGTTTGTATAGGTTAAGCTTGAAGGTTTCGCTTGAAACCAGTTCAAGCGAAATCAATAGGTTCGCTTCAGACTTAGGATTTCGCTTGAGGGATTTCGCTTCAGGTTGTTCAAGCGAAATCTACTTGTCTATAAATAGGGTTGTGGTCATTTCACTTGGTAACGCGACTTCTGAAGGTGTAACGAAGTGCTGCCAATTTCTGTTCAGGTTGTAAACTTTGTTATTATCAATCAAAGCAACAGATTAAAGAGTATAAGCTGTATTCGTGTCCGGTTTACTGATTCCGCCTTTAAACTGGATGTAAAACTCTTCCGAAAGACTCAATAAGGTCATACAACGATCCAACAGGTTTTTTTACGTTAACGTTTTTTACGTTTTACGATTTACCTAAAACTTTTAACGTTTAACGAAAACATTTTACGTTTTACGTAAAAACTTTTTACGTTTTACGTTAAAAAGTTTACGGTTTAACTTTTTTTTTTTTACAAACACGTTTTTACGCAAAAACGAACGCACCCAGAAAATCGCACAATCGGGATGTGTCTCAAATACTTTGTTATCATCATCGACGCCTCAAAAAAATCAAAAGAACGAGAGGATTCTTGAAAAAAAAAAACGAAGTTTTGGCTCAGATTTTCCGATAATTAGAGGCTGCAAGTGGGGTTGCAGGTTCAAAACCCTACCCTCCGCCATCCTTGCCGCGCCATCGTCAGTTTTTTTTTTTTTGTGCATCATCACAGCCGATTCAATAAGGCACCATATTCAACCGATTTAAACATTCAAAAGGAACCAGAACATCATTCAAACATATTCAAACAGTTTCAAAAAAAATTCAACAGAATCAACCCCCAGATTGAAGCAGATAAAACAAACCATCAAGAAAGACAAACCCACAAGATTCAAACCCAGATTCAACAGAATCAACCCCGCATAAAAAACAGAGTTTTATCTCCGATGTTTTAACCCCAGATTCAACAGAATCAAACCCACAAGATTCAAAACCCAGATTCAACAAAATTAAAAACCCAGATTCAAACCCACAAGACAAACCCACAAAGATTCAAAACCCAGATTCAAACCCACAAGATTCAAAACCCAGATTCAAACCCAGATTCAAAACAGAATGACAAAGACCTAAATTCAAGAACCACAGAATCAAGAATCACAAAAGACCCCAAATTCCAGAATCACTAAGAACCAAATTCAAAAACCACAAATTCAAGGCTTGAAATTCTTACCACTTCTACCCCCACCTCTACCACCATCACCGCCTAGGGTTCCGCCACCAACCCCAACGCCACCACAACCAAACACCAGTCGCAAGGGTGGCGGCGGAAAGGAAAGGGGGGCCAAAGATACCCCCGTCGCCGGACCTGTGTCGGTCGGACAGGAGATCGAGAGAAAATGGGGGGTATCTTGCCGGAAACAGAAGCTGGTTCCTCCCCATGGGTTGCCGGTCTTCATCAAGCAGGGGGGAGGGGTTGTGGGTGTCGTTGATGTTGTTATGGCTGGGTCTTGAAGGTGATAAGATGAAGAAGGAGACTAAGCTCCCTATTTTATTTTGTTTGTGTGAACAAAATTGCAGGCAAGAGAGATGAGAGGGTGATGACAAGTGAGATGAGAGAAGTGAGAGTAAAGTGAGATAAGTGAAGTGAGAGGAGAGAGATTATAAAAGTCTCCTGCAATAAATGAAGAGAGATATGAGAGATTAGACATTTGAAGCAAATGACCAAATTGCCCTTTATTCTGATTGGTTGAGAGTGGTTCTCACGGTTCTTACAACTGGGGGTGGTTCTTATTTTAGCGGCTCCCTATATATATATATATATATATATATATATATATATATATATATATATTAACTAACACCATAAAAACAAGTATCTTATTTTCTTTAAATTGACTATAGTATTGCTATAGGTTTTTAATTAAAAAATGATATATTACGTGATTAAAAGTGTAAGGGTGAGCAATAACTATTGTTAATCGAAACCGAACAAAAATAGATGAAACCGAACTGAAATCAACTAAAAACTAAATTAATTGAAACCCGATTAACCGAAACCCGAATTAACTAAAACTAGTTATCGATTTTTTTGTACCCCCGTTTACCCAAAATCGATCTAACAGAACAGAATCGAAGGATTCATATTTTCATATATTTCTAGTTTTTATACATTCATTCATGTATTTCATATTTTATAGAGTAAACTGTCATTTTGGTCCCTGAGATTTGGTCACTTTTGCCACTTTAGTCCAAAATCTGGGTCCCTGTGGTATCAGTTTTATTGCCATTTTGGTCCAAAAGTGAAATCAGATCATATTTGTCTTATAAAATCCTCCTGGCACAGCCTTTGTCGGTTCATTTAATTCTATACGGGCCGTATAACCTTATACGGCCCGTATCAACCATGTTAGAATAAGATGATACCATATGGAATTATTAGGACCCAATATTAATTGACCATATAGCAACTTCTATACGGCCGTATATGACCGTCAACAACATAAAATATGCATAGCACCACCAACAGTAGTATTATGTACACCCATAGGGCATCCCTCAGTACTTTATATGTATGGCACTCCCTCTATATGTCCTTATAGCCCATATACATATCAAATCTAGTTACGCAAACAGGATGGGTATGATTAGCATAGGGTGCAAGTTTAGCCGATGCCCAAAAAGAATTAATCTAAAAACTTGCACGTTCAATATATTATAAGATGATCATAGGTTTAGGCCCAATATTCTAAAGTGATCCATACATTCAATATATTATAACATGACCATAGGTTTAGGCCCAATATTCTAAAGTGATCCATACTTGTCGGCTTTCGTGATCCTGCGGAATTGCGTTGAGACAAAATTTAAAAAAGGTAGAAAAGCCCAATTTATAAGAAAGCTTTGGTTTTGGGTTGATCTAAATACTAATTATACTTGTTTTTGAAGCCTCGTCAATCAGTGGTGCACAAATCGGGTTTTTTTAAAAACCGGGTCGGGTCCGGGTCCGGGTTCTCTACCAAAAATGTATACCCTATATACCCGGGTTCGGGTCGGGTTTTATAAAACCCGGGTATTATAATACCCTATTTCCGGGTTCGGGTCCAGTTCGGGTATTCATCGGGTAGGGTTCGGGTATGCATCGGGTTGGGAAAAAACCCGCACCGGGTATTAAAAAAACCCGACCGGAACTATGCTTATAAAATGTATCAAACATAACTCTCACACATAGACATCAAATCTATTGATAAACAGAGGCACAATTTATAAACAGAGGCACAATTTATAGTTCTTCATGTGGTTATTCTTGAACTTTATAAACAGATGCACAATTTATTAAATACAAAAACTAATAATGATATTAAACAAACAAAGAAAATAGAAGGGCCAACATATATTGGCATATTTGTTTCCACTTGTAATGAAATATACTAAATAATTAAGTAGCGGTGGCAAATATCATTAGAAACCTAATAATTAAACAAGATTACATCAAAGTGCATACATAATTTTGTTAAATCATAAGAACTAGAAGTCTTAATGCATACATAATTAAACAAGATTACATCAAAATCGGGTTTTTTTAAAAACCGGCTCCGGGTATTTATAAAACCCGGTTCCGGGTATTTATAAAACCGGGTTTCGGGTATAAACCGGGTATAAAAAAACCGGTTCCGGGTTCGGGTTTTAGATCAAATATGCATACCCGGTCCCTACCCTACGGGTAGGGTCGGGTTCGGGTTCGGGTATAAAAAACCCGGGTTTTATAATACCCGGTTCCAGGTTTTTTTTTCGGGTCCGGGTCCGGGTTCGGGTTTTTTGTGCACCACTATCGTCAATAGTTGGTATACTTTTTTTTTAACCGCAAATTTTTGGATTACGGACAAACCACTAGAGTATCATTGCAGTGCCTATACATCAATTCAGAGGAAACCCAATAAATTTGATAAGAAACTCCTTGTGAGAATCGAACCCAAGATCTAATGGTCCTTAAACCTTATCCCCAGGGGCGGGGAGGGGCGCCCGCCCCCCCCCCCCCCCCCCCCCCGCCGCGAATTTTTCGCTCAATAGTGTTATATATGTAGTTTTCGTATAGAAATTTGTGGGTATATACGTTTTCGCCCCCCCCCCCCCCCCCCCCCCCCGGCCGAAAAATTCAAGCTTCGCCACTGCTTATCCCACCCTCAAGATGTCACTAGGCTATAATATAATGGGACAATAGTTAGTATGTTAATATATGTTAATATGCTTATTACTAAAATCTAAAATATTATGAACTTGCTACGAGGTTTAATGCATACAATATGAGACAACTTGACTTGTTTGTATTCCCATAGTGATTTTATTTTAGTTGTTACACGTATAAAGTGATCTAGACTGTTAGAAGTTAGGATCACTAATTCACTACCAGAAATCAACGTCTTGGGTTGTGTCCCGTAGGTTTTATGATTTTAGTTTCTAATATATAAATTTATATACGTCCATTATTCCGCTCTCTATAAAAAAAGATATCTTTAATCATCTATTTTACGTTGACTTAAAAGAAAACAAACAAACATATGATAAATCAGTGTAATATATATATATATATATATATATATATATATATATATATATATATATATATATATATATATATATATATATATATATGGTAGGGTTCATGCGAGAATTATCTTTATTGCGATAACCGCGATAACCAATGTGAAACAACAAAATAAACCTACTATACCACAAAAACCTAAAAAAAACTTACCCCCCCATCAAGCTAAATGGTAAAAACTAAACTCACAAAAAACCTTAAAAAATATAAACACACAAAGAAAATAAATATTTTTTTTAATAAAAATCGCTAGTTTTAGTCTCCAAATAAAAATTAATTTTTTTTAATAAACGAAAACTACCAATTTTTGTTAAAAATATAAAAAAAAATTGGCTGTTTTTTAGATTTTTTTTTAGGTATTTTTGGTTGTGTTCACAGTGGTTCTCGCGGTTTTCGCAATAAATGGTGGTTTCTAACGGATATTTCTCCTATATATATATATGTATATTACGAGAAAGGTTAACGTACATTACGGCTTAACATACATCACGTACGACAGGTAATTACGCACGTTCATTTTAAAATCACGCACGTTATAACTAAAAAAATCCAAAATCACGCATGTTGAAACACAATAATCACGCAAATTGAAAACACTAATCACGCATGTCGTAATATACGATATACTTTTTCTATATATTACACACATAATAGTAATAGTAATAATAATAGTAATAGTAATAGTAATAGTAATTATAATCTACTTATATATAAAAGGAGAAGTAATGCTGATGTAAATTTGCTTATGTGTCAATCAACCAGATATGCCATGTAACTTTTGCTGATGTCATAAATAACAATTAAAATCTTAATATATATTGTATTAACTTTTTTTTTCTAATCAAATATAAAATATATATTAGCATTGGGGGGAAATTTGAATTGTATAGGGATGTGTTATTTGCGTTAATTGTCTCTGAATACCCATCATACTTCCTCTCAAATGTTGTTCGAACCTCCCTCTCTCTCTCTCAAGCCCTAATTTCAAATTTGCCTCTCTCTCTCAAGCCGTAAACTTCAGCTGCTTCTTCCTCCTATCATAATTTCAAAAAACCCATTCCTCTCTCTCTACCCTCTCTCTAGAATCTGATCAATTAAGGTTTCGGTTCTGTAATCGGTGATATAGAAGATACTTCCAGAACAAATCATGAAGTAAAAAACATCAGATGCAGCGAACGAAGACGTTTTATGCTTCAATTCCGGTTTATCTGATCGATTCACTAGATATTCAATCAGTGTTCTTCACCCCTATGACAGGTATGTCTGATGCTTTTCTTCTAAGATTAGTGCTCCAACATGTACGCTTCTACAGGTTTCTAATTTATCAGAAAATGTTTGCTTGATTGCTTCCATCCTCATTTTGCACTTACAATTTTCTTTGTAATTTAGGGTTTTTGAAATTGATTTACTGTAGTGTGCAGAGGAGAAGAAAACGGATAATGAGAAGATGAAGGCCTTAGAAAAACTGATTCCAGATTCATATAAGGTTAGGGTTTTGAACATAGAACTAATCCTAGAATTTGTTTATGAATTGCAGCATTTCTTGGTGTAAATTAGGGTTTTCTTTTTTCTTGACTTGTGCTTTATACTGATAAGGCTTCAATGTTGGATGAAGCCATTGAATATCTAAAAAATCTTCAAATTCGACTGCATAAATGCAGTTTTTGAAATATATATATATTTGCAGGTTCTAATATAGATTTTCAGAAAATTAACATTTTGATTAACGTTTAGAAAGAAAAAAATGAATGAGATCTATTAATTTCATCATATATTTGGCTGATGTAATGGGTTGGATATTGATTGATCTATAGGCTGAATATAAAAAGGGTATGTGTTGGTTTTTTGGTTGTAGATTGATGAAAATGTTGCTCAAGAAGTCATAAATGAAAGATCGCTTCGACACCTAACATCATGAGGTTTAGAGAGTATTTTCCAGAGGTTATATAACTATCACTACATGTAAAACTTTTAAACCATCTTTTTATCATGATGATTTTGATTGCAAATGGTTTTTAACTATCTATAAATATTTGTTTCAGGTGCAGTGGATGGATAATGAAGGAAATTGGCTTTCATGGTTTTAATCCTTCTCTTATTTTGGTGAGTTTGTTGCTACCTTTTGTTAGTAGACCCACGGCCGGAAGCAATGATATGAGGAGACATCTCATGACTTTGAATTCTCAAATGGTAATTTTACTTTTACATTGCAAAGTAGTTTTGGTGTTGTACATATCACTTCACATTTTAACTATAAAAATAACATCATTGCCTATTTAACTCTGAACATTGTGTTAAATATATAGATTCTTTGCAATTTTGGCTTACTCACGAGACGTCTTTTATGCGAGCACACACCAGTTTTGGACTCGAATCTCTATATTTATGTCAAGGACTTTACCAAACGTTGATGGTTCATAACAACCTGTAATGCAAGCTTCGATCATGCAGAGATGTTTCTAGGTATGTTAGCAAGTCTAAACACACAAGTTCGTGAAACGGATTAATAAAAGTGAGACATCTTTTTGCTGATGTTTTTAGTTTTTTACTTTCAGTTTTTTTATTCATCGCGAAACATGGATGGTTCTATTGTTGTTGACAAAAAACTGTGTGGAGCTGGAGCTGTTGATACAGAAGTCGTGACAGGTACTCATCTGGTCACATAATCATCTAGACAAAGCCACAAAGGGCAATTTCTTAGGTAAGAAGTGTTTACTTAAAAATAGGCATTTTGTATGGATAAAGTGCATATTCTTAATCCATAAACCCCTAACTCTTTTTTTTCTATAAATCATAGAATCATTTTAGATAGTATCAATTTTGTAATCATACTTGATACTTGACATACTGATTGTTTATATGAACATAAAGAATTGGACAAAAAGTGTATATACCAGGGTATTTTGATATAAGATACATATAAAATTTTCAAAAACAAATTTTACAGTGTAATCGTATTTATAAAAAAGCACACGCTTTTTATCGCTAGTTGCTATGTAGCTGTAACACTCCATTTGTTTTTATAAGAATTTATCATAAACTAGGCATTTTAAAAACCAAAGTTTTTAATTGGATGTCAAACATAGGGAAATTTTCATAAAGTTAACATGTTGGATGACTACTAGTAGTTTAACAACCCAAAATAAGTATTTAAGTGATAACTACATAAACATTGTCTTAAACATATTTAACTAATCGCGGAAGCTTCAAAAGTTTGTGTTCGGTTCTTGTAATTGTGCTTGATCGCCATCCGGATTAAGTCCATCTTCACCTACGATCAAAACCACGTAAAAGGTTAGTTTTGACTCTTTAAAATCGGTTAAATATGAATTCTAATGCTCAAATATTGAAAAACAACAAAAATTCCGGCTATCAAGGTCGTCGCGCCGCACGACGGAGGCTGGCCAAGCCTTCGCGGCCCGCCACAGCCGTCGCGCGACCGTGATGGTGTTTCTTCGTGGCATGGCGCGACGCCACTTTTTGGGCAGTAAGTTCGTTAGCTGGTGATGTACATCAGCCCCGCATTACCATTTTCATATCTAAATCTTTAAACTATCATAACTTTTGACTCGAGCGTCCGTTTTAGCCGATTCTTTTTCCTATGCGTCCGTAATAAAATTACCGACGCGTCTATCTTAACCATTTAGACTAAAATGGAATGTACGGTTGTGAACCAATAAATGCACAATGTATCCGTTTGACTCGTATAGTTATTACACTATTTTAACTAGTAACAATTTATGACGACAAGGCGTATTTACCCCAACTTTCGAGGCTTACGACCACTGGCGTTTCAATACCAACCCTATGGTTTCGCGCTCTTGTGATCTATCCTGGTCAAAAGCAAATTAAACATACTTTTACTAAAAAATATACCGTTATTCGACCCGTTTGGCTCATTTATGGAATTCCACCATTTGTAATGACTACCAACCGTTTCTATATGCTCATTGATTTATTCAATTTGGTGATGATCATTATCACCTCAACCAATACAATTTCTTACTCTATAACATGACTATGAACAATTTCGACATCTAATTTACTTAATGTAACAAAACAAGTTACATACTTTCATAATTCATCAACATTGGTTTCTAACCTTAATTACCCATTCCCGGGCTTGTCAACCTTAGCGTATGTAACACCTCGAAAATTCACGTCCTATAATGTGTAGACACGTGTCAAATGTTTAAACGTGTGAAAGAATATTATAGAAGGACTAAAGTTGACAATCATGGAAAGTATGTGAATATACGTATTCTAAATGTCAACAGTGAATAAATATATTGTATTAACCCTACAAGATGCTCATACCTTCAAACGAATAAATCATGGATCATGCGAAGCTAAAAGTGAGGAATTACAAACTACAGGGGCTAAATGTGTCAACATGTTTAAGTTACACCTCTGAGTGACCTTTTGACAAACCCGAAGCTTTGTAACGGTTAATTATGCTCACTAGAATGCACGATTTAAATTTCATAAAGTTTCGTTATCGTATGAGAAAGTTATGATCAAATTCGTGTGCGAAGGGTTAAAGCGTAAACGTTGAAAGTTAGGACTTTTCGGGTAACAATAAAGTTAACCGGGGACTTAACAAAGTGGGTATATGTTTTCAAGCCCTTATAGATCAATTTTGAGGGTTCATAATGCAAGAAACAAGTGCCTAATCGAATTTTGAAGAGCCAAGGATTAAATAGCAAAAGATCAAAAAAATCAGATTTGGTCAGATGAGGCCTAGCGCGACGCGAGGGGGCTTAGCGTCGCGCGAGGGGTGCCCAGCTCCGACTTCTTTGGGTTTTTGCCTGCTGAGTGCAATCTGATCGATTTTATCCGATTTTTCACATCTCTCTTGACCCCTAGACACCCCCTAAGCACTAGGAACATGTGTTGATCAATTGTGGTGGGTTGTAGACTCATGTGTCAAAGATTTGTGGTGGATTAAACACTATATAAAGGCCATGATATGCACCAATGTTCTTCACACCTTCCTCTTGCAATCTGATCATTTCTGGAGCTCCAAGACACTCTCAAGTGATCACTAATCAAGCTTAGGACTATTGTAAGTTTGCTAATCCTTCTTTAATAATGTTTAGCTTAGTTATTTAACTAAAAGTCAAACCGTCGTAATTACGGTTTGACTTCGAGATTAGTCAACAATGGCTCAGTCATATCTCGAATTAAAAGTAGTTATAAGTTGGTAATTATGTGGGTAATAAACCCTCAAAAGGGTTCCCCCTGATTACCACTCTAACCAGGTCAAAAGTCGGGTCAAACTTGCTAAGAAAAAGTCAACAGGATACTTAAATTACAATTTATGCATAATTAGCAATGTAAATCATATACAACCTGTTTGATCATTGTTATAACTTGGTAATAAGTGTAAGAACATGTCCAAACATGTTCAACCCGACAATTTCCTGTTTAGACCCGGTTCGGAACCGAAAGTCGCATAGTTTGACTTATACTTTGACTTTCAGTTCTGACCCGTTTTGGTATGATTTAGAAATACCTAAGAGCCTTATTTGGACCAGGTTACATGCTAGTATAACCCTCTGTGATTATACACTATGGTTCATTAGTTAACCGATTAATACGCATGATTCCGTTAATTGCTCATATGTTGACCATTATGCCCTTTCACCTTAAAACGTGATTTTTGAAAATGTAAAAGAGTAGAAACCTTAATTACTGATATATAGACTTGTATGCAAAGTTTGACATCAGTTTGAGGTATAGAATAAGAGTTATGCTCGTTAGCGTAAAATTAAAGCCTTATGTTAATAAAACGGCGTAATTAGCGTATAGCCTAGTTAAGCCTACTTTTGATATCAAATCTTTTACCCACTGATGTAATATATTATTTTGGGATTTTTAAAGATTTTTAATAAATTTTAGGATGAGCATAACTTATAGTCGTAGGCTTAATCCGGTAATTGTCGGTTTTGCCCTTACGGGCTATAAAATGAGTTTTACATATCTAAACGACTCCAAACCTTTTGCTACTGATCACATATGATAAATAAATCATTTTAAGCCTTCTGGAAATATAAAAATATCAGATTTAAGTATCGAACCCGGAAACGGCTTCTAATCGCCTTTTTAAGCGTTTTTAACGCATAGTATGTACTAAAACTATTTTAAACATACCAAGGGTGATACCTACTGATATTTGAGGCAAATTATAATATTTTAACAGTAAGCAAAGGTTGTGAAACTCAGACTTCAGTTTTGAGCTTTTCGGCTTATGTGAAATTACCAAAATACCCTTACGGGGCCTAGTTTGGTTATAATGGATAAATTTCACATATATACCTTACTCTACTGTTATAACATGGTAAAATAAGTATTTTTGCTGATTACATCAGACCTGTAACTCAGATAAATACTTAAACTCTTTTATAAACTTTTAAATGACCAAACTACCCTAAGGGGCATAGTTTGTGTTTAAACTCGTTACGGGCATAATGAAAGACAACTTACTGATGTCACAACATATATGAAGCATATTAACTTAGGAAACCTGTAAATGGCTCATATGAATACCCGTTACGCTTTTTACGCGTTCGGTTCGGTTTGGTTTATGTAACTAGTTTACATAAACTAGCCTAAACGGGCCAAACCTTATCGGTTTTATCTCAAAATCCAGAGTGTGTATGAAATACCCATATTAAACAAGTCTCCAAACTTGTTGGGTCTAAATCACATTCTATCCGGTCTTCGCTTAATAGTGCGTACGAACCGTATCATTGAAACTAACCGGTCTAAGCTAAGGCTAAATTAAGGACCCGTTAGAAATCTAATAGGTTATTATAAACCTTCGTTCCAGATTAGGAGCCCAGTAAAAGTACTTGCATTTTGCTGTATTTGATTGATACTTTGCTCAGGTAAATACTCTTAACTTATTTTCCCTATACGGGCTTGGGGTACGGTACTGTAAAAGTACCGCTTGGTCGGGTATGTAGTCATTTAAATCGGATTGTGATTAATGTATTTACATAACCAGCTTTATTCTGTATTATTTGATGTATGGCCCTTGGGGGTTAAATGACCATGTCCCGGATATCCTTGGCATCATTTTACGAAATGGCCACGACCTAAGCACGGGGTGTAGGCGTACACCTGACAGATGCATTATGTAAAAACTGGTAATCCACTAAAGGAATCAACCTTGTGGGCATTATACCTGTGGCGTGTCAGTTAACTTAAACCGGCTCTTCTAACCGGTGCTAATGGACGGCAAATAAGTAAATCTGTATACAAGATTATATACAAATAATTGTCCCAAGTTATAAAGATATTTTTGCCGAAGTGCATTCAAATAAATTTTCAAACTCTTTTCTAAATGAGTCAGTTGAGTTGTATTTACCAGTGTAAACTGACGTATTTTCCAAAAAGGTTAAGTGCAGGTGCTAGACGAAATAGGCTGGCTACTCCAGGCATCATTACTCAAGTCTCGCAAGCTCTAGATGTCAAAGTCTGTTGAACAGTTATCTTTTTATATTGATCCGCCTGTGGATCCTTTACTTTTCGTTGTAATACTTGAATATTACTTTTTATTCGGAATGTAATATATTTATCTTTTGCTTCCGCTATGCATTTATATAATTGTGTTGTTTGACTATTATGTTGCCAACCACGTCACGATACTCCCCACCGGGCCCACCGGTGACACGTGGAAAGTCGGGGTGTGACAGCGTATCACATCTGTTCCATGGTTTACGCTTTTATACTCAATTTTAATGAGTGACTTTTTAGTCACTTCAACACTACAAATTCAACCATTGTTCGACCCGTTTGGTTGTTTAATGGAAACCACCATTTTTCAACACACCAAACTTATTCTAACCAATATTTGACTCGTTTATTTATCTAGTGATCTTCGTCACTTCAACTAAATACCAATTTCATATATTATGCTAATTTTAAAGTCTACTAACGAAAATACATAATCGAGCATAACGTAACGAAACGGTAGCTACGTACCTTTCAAAGCACCCCTTTCAATCGCGCGTCACCACCGGCTTGTCCACTTGACGCTCCGGTTTCCTTTCCAATAGAGTTCAATCACGACCCGTTTAGAACTCTTTTGTTTACATAATACGCATAGTTGCCATAACTCTACAAACACGCGTTTTAGCTCAAATTTCCAGTTTTTTAATCTTCTTTTAGCCATTTTCACAAACACCTTAAGGGCATAATTTCTCATAACTTATCATCAAGTTCATAACTTTTTGTTTAGCCAAGATTAACATCAATTAGGCAAATTTACACTTGTTTTTAACATCAATATTTCAGAAATTACTTCCAAAAACTCGGATTACACTAGACAAGAATCATAATCTTAGTGTTTATCAAGTTTCTACAAAACCCATTAATCACCTACAATGGTGATTATGAACCCCACTAGTATCAAGCAAGATTTTAACAAGAAATCATCTAGGGTTTATCCCTAGACATCATATTACTCTAATTCCATCTATACAACATTCATGCATCATCTAATTTGAATTCCCCCATGTTCATTCAGAAATTTAAATGAGAATTTTCTACAAAATTTACATACCTTATGATCCCTTTCACTGAGGTGATCACTAATCTATGTTCGGATTTTGATTTGGGGCAGAATTCGGTCTTCAATTTGATCAAACAACATGAACTAGGGTTTAGAGAAGCTCTGGTCACCCCCTGCTGTGTTCTAGATCGATCCAGACACACAATTGTGTGTTTGGATTTTAATTTTTTGTTTTTATCAAATCTAGTTTGATTTTTAACAACTTTGGCCCCTTAACTATTTGTGCTTCTCTAATTTAGATGTTTTTATTCAAACTCCATGTTATTACAAGATAGTTAACTAACTAGGTTATTTCTTTCCCTAATTAGTTTATTTTATTTTATACTTTATAAATCTAATATAAAGTTTTATATTTTCGGGGTGTTACAAGTCTACCCCCCTTAAAGAGGTTTCGTCCCTGAAACCTTCGTTAAGTAGTTCTTTGGTTTAAACCCAACTACCTTAGTTTCGTTTTTCAGACCTCATTTCTTTTAGTCAAAAGTTATCATTTGCCTCGACGCATGCGTCTTCCATGTGTAAGTCCTCATGGACTTTAACTCATGTCCTGTATTTCTTATCTTGTCGCCTACTCGGCCCAATTGCCACTAGACCACTCAATAGTACGAGCTCGTCGACATGTTTATTCTATATTATCCCATATTGCCAAGTGTTTTATAAAAATCACAACGCTATTTTGACCCCGTGTGATCTTGTCGGCTAGACTGATTAGTCACCGTCACCTCCTGTCCCGTTAATTTGGGTTTATTCGTTCGCCATATTCGGAGTTATGTGAGTTTACGATTTTCTATCCCGTATCTCACGCTACAACCTAATTGTATTCTATATCACTTTTCATGACCATGATTGTATCGCATCACGTCGTGTTTAAGTTCTTATAAACTTTTCATCATCAAAACCTTCTTTCTACGTATCGTCTTGCACCTATCGGTGTTAAGACCTACATTCTTTATTATTAACCATTTTCTGTTTTGTCTCTTAATGTGCATATTTGTTAAACGTTGTTTTTCACTAAAACTGAGTTCTTTATACAATCATACCCATCAATGTAATCGTCGTTCTTCCTCATATGGATTTTTATTAATTACATGTTACTTGGATAGTTACCTGTATCCAAGTCCTAATCCACATTTATTGATACTTTATTAAGTTTCCGGGTTCGAGTGTACGCGCACCCCTTCCCATGGCAATATTTATCATGACTATTTTTTTTGCCTAGGTTCCGCATACTCACCATTGTTTATTTTTGTAGGATCGTGAAACGACCTAACGAGTCGATCAGAAGAGTGCTCAAACTGAATCAGTGGCGGAATTCATTGATTCGGTCTTCGTTTAGCTTGTATTCACTAATAAATGTCTTGTTTATTTATCTTGAACAGATTTACAGTACAGAGACACTTCGACAGGGCTTCGCCGTCGGAAATCAGAAAGTTACAAATGATGAAAGTTTGAAGGGTATTTATAGGAGAACCCTGACCGTTTGAAAGTGGCATAAGACTCTTCAAACGGTCACACTCTTCAAACTGTTACCATCTCAAACGGTCATGCATGCACATGTTCAAACGGACATCTACAAACTGTTACATTTTCAAATACATTCTATTTTTATCTAACTTCTTTGTCTTCATGTGAGCATGATGTAATGATGATGCAATATATATGATGTCATCAATAAATAAGATGACATCATGTCTTGATCAGATCCGTAATGCAACCAAGACTCGATATAAGACGAAGTCGACAGATGTATGCACCAACAGACTCCCCCTCAGATGTTGACGAGTCTTAAGTGTCGAGTCTTCGCATCTTCAATCTTTATCAGTCTTTTTTCTTTCTTAGCATATACCAGGATCTTCTCTTTGGCTCTAACCTCGTCAGACTCCCCTTCTCATCATGATGGGATCGCTGTCTGGAATTAGCTATTACCTTGAGATCAATTCCTGGCTTTAACTCTGATTAGCTCATTTCCTGCACACATTTTCTCATCAAAACATAAGTTTTTACTTAAATCAATAAGAAAAACTTACTAGTAATAGTTACATCAAGTTTAAATTAATGACCTTGATTAACTAATCAAACCTTTCTTTCTCAAAATAAATTTCTTCATTTAAGCACTCACTCCCAACCCTGTTCATCATGTTCAGCACTTGAAATTTTGAAAATCAGCTCTTCATCATCAGTTGTCGAAAATCTTTTTGTAATTTTCAAAATTTATGCTAAAACACACTAAAATCTTTTTGAATTTTTTTGATGAGAATGCAGTAAAGAAATATTTACAGACAATATTTTTTGTGAGTTTGTGCAAGAGGATCATATCAGTTTATGAGATCAATCACCAACACCGTTAAGCTTGATTTCATTTTAAGCTCTAAATGATTCACATTGATTGACGATATTGCTGTCCACTTAAACTCAAACTAAAAACTTTCGAAATGCTTACCGATACATTAAGGTATATTAATTTTGCACTAAGTTCTTATGGACCCCACGATCTCAGCATATCCCCTCATCATGTAATACACTATCTCAAGCAATGCTTTTAAACTTTTATCAACTGTGATTTGTGCGAAAACAAAGCAGAATGTTTAAACATTAACAATCAGGTCGATACTTCCGTATACGCAGAGAAAGTCCAATGTTTAAACAAAATAAGAAAAATAAAACAAGTTGAAGTTGTTTAGGCTTTAACCACCAGGTCGATACTTCCGTATACGCAGAGGAGGTCCAAAGCTTAAACGAAACACCAAAGAAAATAAAGCAGAACGTTTAGGCAACAACATCCAGGTCGATACTCACGTATACGCAGAGGATGTCCGATGCTTAAACAAAATAAAGAAATAAAACAAGTTTAAATCTTTGCAAAATAAAATGCACAATCACAGTGACTTTTCAGTAAAGTTGTGAAAATTCACAAACTTAACCAGTTTTATGTCTTTCTACAATCAGCGATTACTGAGTAGGCACACAGTCAAGAAGGACAAAACTAAGTACTATGCTTTCGACCATGTTTCCCACTAGAACTAGGCTTTTTCTTTTAAGTTTGTATCGTTATCGCAAATCTACTAGTCTAGCTGAGCCTATCGTCACATCCTTAGTGAGACCGCTTATCACATTTTATCTCTCCATTTCTTTAGCATGCTGTGACAGTCCAACTGATCTACTATCATTTCCTCTTTTTACAACAAAACTCATTTTGAATTTTTCAATGTTTTTGACATTTTCAAATTTTCTAATTTTTTAAAAATTTTTACTCCCCCTAAAATCAAAATATGTCTCAATTTTGATTTTCTGAGAAAATTTGAAAACAAGCTGTACAAGAAATTTGACAACATGATGAGAATCACTTCAATTCTCCATTCACTTGGCTTGAACAATCAGAACTCCCCCTGACGACAAAACATTTTCCCATAGTGATTTCAAAACACTTAAGTTTGTTTTAACCAAAATGGTTTTTCCGGAAAATTAGTTTTGTGTGTCCTTTCTCAAACATGGGGATCATTCATCACCTTGTTTTGTAGACAATCAGGTACAATTTAATGTCTCTGATTTATCACTTTTAATTCGAAATCACTTTCGTGAATTTCTCAAGAAATGTGCCGATACCTGCTCCACTCTTACCAACCTGGGAGCTCCGGCAAGTCAGGTTTTTCATTTAAACAGATTCACCCAAGCCTGACTGTCCTTGGGTGATTTTGAATTCTTGTTCAACAATGGGGGAAAATTTGCATCATCCATTGTTATACCAGAATTCTCAATTTTTACCTCAACACATGGCTCCTCTGGTTTTAACATACCAGAATCATTGCCTGAATGTGGCTTGTCTGACTTTGATGAGCCAGATTCATCGCCAACATGTAGCTCCTTTGTTTCCAAAGAAACAAACTCATCGCCAGATTTGTTAATCTCTTTATTAACTGCCTTCTCTTTCTTTACTCTCTTTTCTGTCCTCAGATTTGTATCTGATGAATTCGTTTTGCTTGATTTGTCATTCTTTGGCGAGCAAGACGATTTATCAGAACTTTTATCTGTTTTACCAGTTGTATCCGAGGACAAAATCCTTTCGAGATACTCTCTCGCCTTCTTCCTCTTCTTCCTCAGTCTGTCTTTTTGCTCCTGTGAAAGCTTCACTTTCTTTTCTTGAACTTTAGGTTCTTGAACCTTCTGTTCTTTGGGCTTGACATTGACTGGTTTCTTCACCTGCTTCTGAGATTCAGCCCTCGATCTTCTCATTGATCTCATTGAGCAATCTCTAGCAATATGGCCAATGATGTTGCAGTTAAAGCATCTCCTTGACTCAAATCTCCAACTCTGGCAGTTAACAGCAATGTGTCCTTGATAACCACATCTGTAACACACTCTGTTATCGTACCAATCACCATTTTCAGTCCAAACATTTAGATCAAAGCACTGTTTGGCTTGATGATAATCTTTCCTCCTCTTGTTTGCTAGATTTGGCCTTTGAGCTCTGTGGTCCGACCTGCACCACTCATTACCAACAATTTTTGAATTTTCATTTTTTACTTTTTGTAATTTTTGATTGCGATTGGATGATTGATCTGATGAACTTTTATTCTCTTTTTTTTTTTTTGTTCCACTTTCTTCTTCGAAGGTTTTTGCTTAGAGCATTCTCCCTTTTCAGTTGATTGTGTAACAGTTTCTTGAAACTTTTCTTTTAACTTCAAAAATAAATTCTTTTTCTTAATATTTTCATTATCAGATTTCTCATCGCAATCTTTGAAGGTTTTTGCTCTGATACCACATGAAGGATCGTGAAACGACCTAACGAGTCGATCAGAAGAGTGCTCAGACTGAATCAGAGGCGGAATTCATTGATTCGGTCTTCGTTTAGCTTGTATTCACTAATAAATGTCTTGTTTATTTATCTTGAACAGATTTACAGTACAGAGACACTTCGACAGGGCTTCGTCGTCGGAAATCAGAAAGTTACAAATGATGAAAGTTTGAAGGGTATTTATAGGAGAACCCTGACCGTTTGAAAGTGGCATAAGACTCTTCAAACGGTCACACTCTTCAAACTGTTACCATCTCAAACGGTCATGCATGCACATGTTCAAACGGACATCTACAAACTGTTACATTTTCAAATACATTCTATTTTTATCTAACTTCTTTGTCTTCATGTGAGCATGATGTAATGATGATGCAATATATATGATGTCATCAATAAATAAGATGACATCATGTCTTGATCAGATCCGTAACGCAACCAAGACTCGATATAAGACGAAGTCGACAGATGTATGCACCAACAATTTTCTTATACACATATATACATATATTGCTTTTATATAATTCTCTCATTTCACTACTCATATGTGTCCATATACAACTATCATTCGCCCTTATTTCGATTAAAATTCGTTGTTAAAATTGAATTTGACAAAAAAACATACCCGAATTGACATCAGGTTCTATCTTTACTTCGGCTGCGGTTAATTGAAAAGATCTGGCCCTTGTCTTTTATGCTTCCATCTGCACATCCTTCTCATTCTTTTTCTTGTCCAACTCCGGGCACTCAAATTTCTTGTGACCCGGTTGGTAGCAACTGTAACAAACCGAAACCTTCCCCGGACATAGCGTAATGCCCTGTCTTTCCGCATATAGGGCACGGTTTATCCTTAAAGCGACACTCGCCCTTATGCCCCTTTCCACATACCTTACAGCTCGGCGATTCGCCCTTCCCATCCGACTTCTTTGCCGATTCAGTTGTTCGTGCCTGCTTCGTAGGGCTTGGGTTCACATCATACACCCTTCGTTCGCCCCTCTCTACTTGTTTCTTCAATTCAATCTCTCGCTCCCGGGCGGTGTTAATGATTTCAGTAAGGGTCTCGTACTTCGAAGGAGTCATAAACTCCCGATATTCGGTACTTAACATATTATAATAATAATAATATATTTTCTGCTCCTCATTCGTCACAAGTTCATCACAAAACCTTAATTAATCAAGAAAAATGCCCGTAATCATGACTATTGATTCACCCTTTTGTCTCAACTGGATGAATTCTTCCTTAATTCGGTTGATGACCGCCTTGGGGCTATGGTGTTTAAGGAATGGTGCCTTAAACTCATCCCAAGTCATAGCCCTTGCGGCTTCAGCCCCAATCTCCTTCTTCATATTATCCCACCAGTCCTTGGCTTGACCTCTCAACTGACCCGTACCGTAAGCTACAAAATCGCTTACTTCACAGTGGGTCCTTTCAAACACTCCCTCAATATCACTTAGCCATCTTTGGCATATTATCGGGTCAACTTCCCCATTGAAAATTGGCGGTTTATATACCATGAACTCCTTGTATGAACAACCTTTCCGATTTTCGGACTTTTCCTTGGTTTGGTTGGCATTTTCTTCCAACCTTTGAATTCGTTCCTCAACTACATTCAGCACCGTGTTTTGGATTTTGTCTCTAAAACCAGATAGACTATTCTCAATTGTCTTCCCTACTTCTTCGGCAATCACTTCTCTCATTTGTTCGGTGACCACCGGCACCGTATTATCATTTCCTCCATCGGCCATTTTGAATCTGAAATGTTTATATTCATTATTAAACATTTCATTTTATAACATCTACATTACTCGTTTTGGTTTAGCCAAGTTCACCACTTGCTTAAACCATTCATGTTTAGTGCACTTTCCGGGTTTGAGTGTGTTAACGCGCTCTCCCCGTGCACGCCCATTCCCATTTCTTTTCTAACATTTAATAAAATCTACTAAAGTAACTAATTCTTACCGGATTTTTGATCAAGCTTGAACCGAACACACTTTGTTGACAACCTTGAGCTCTGATTACCAACTTGTAACACTCCATTTGTTTTTATAAGAATTTATCATAAACTAGGCATTTTAAAAACCAAAGTTTTTAATTGGATGTCAAACATAGGGAAATTTTCATAAAGTTAACATGTTGGATGACTACTAGTAGTTTAACAACCCAAAATAAGTATTTAAGTGATAACTACATAAACATTGTCTTAAACATATTTAACTAATCGCGGAAGCTTCAAAAGTTTGTGTTCGGTTCTTGTAATTGTGCTTGATCGCCATCCGGATTAAGTCCATCTTCACCTACGGTCAAAACCATGTAAAAGGTTAGTTTTGACTCTTTAAAATTGGTTAAATATAAATTCTAATGCTCAAATATTGAAAAACAACAAAAATTATGGCTATCAAGGTCGTCGAACCGCGCAACGGAGGCTGGCCAAGCCTTCGCGGCCCGCCACAGCCGTCGCGTGTAACACCTCGAAAATTCACGTCCTATAATGTGTTGACACGTGTCATAAGCTTTGAACGTGTGAAAGAATACTCTAGAGGGACTAAAGTTGACAAACAAGGAAAGTATGTGAATATAAGGGTGCAAAAAGTCAACAATGGATAAAATATACTTTACAATAACCCTACATGATGTTTATACCCTTAAACGAATAAATCATGGATCATACGAAGCTAATTATGAAGGAAAGTGAGGAATTTCAAACTACAGGGGTTAAATGTGTCAACATGTTTAAAGTATACCTCTGAGTGACCTTTTAGCGAACCCGAAGCTTTCTAATGATTAATTATACTCACGAGAATAAGTGATAAAAATTTCACCAAGTTTCGTTATCGTATGAGAAAGTTATGATAAAATTCGTATACGAGGGGTTAAAAGCGTCAACGTTGAAATTTAAGACTTTTTGGTGATCGTATGAATAACCGGGGACTTAAGATAGTTGGTTCATGACTTGGGGTCCTTAAAAGTCAAGTTTGGGGGTTACAAGTGCAAGAAACCATGTTAAAAATCAAGTTTGGAAGTCCGGGGGGGGCCAAAACTGTCAACTTTTGAAAGATCTGTTGTGCTGGCTTGGTCCTTACGGACCGTAAGGCTGGGACCCTTACGGTCCGTAAGCATGTCCCAGATGCAGCAACTCGTCTGTTGTCTGTTCAGCCCATGTAAACGACTTATATGGCCCTTAATCACAACGAGGGGCTGCCTAAACTAATTCTTAGGCATTAGGGACACATGTTTAACATCAGGGATCCAATGTAGGCTTGTTTGGCATGATCTTAAGCAATCAAGAACACTATATAAAGCCCCAATGTTGCAAACTTTGATCATTCTTTCCCAACTCCTCTTCTGATCAATTCTGGAGCTCAAGGCCATTCCCTAAGCATCTCTGGTCGTGCATTAGACCTTGGTAAGTGTCCTTGATCTTCCTTAATTGAGTTTTGCTTAGTTATTGGCTTAAAAGTCGAACCGTCGTAATTAAGGTTTGACTTATCGATTAATCACTAATGGTCCAGTGATTAGTCAAACTTAAGGTAGTTATAAGTTGGTATTTATGTGGGCAATAAACCCTTAAAAGGACACCCTCTTATTCCCGCTCTAACTAGATCAAATGTCGGGTCAAAGTTGTTTATAAAAAGTCAACAGAAGCTTAAATTGCAAATTAACGCATAATTAACAATGTAGAAGGCGTGTAACCTATTTTATCACTCATATAACTTGGTAATAAGTATAAGAACTGGTCTAAGCTTGTTTGATCTGACAATTTTCTGTTTAGGCTCGGTTCGGAACCGAAAGTCGCAAAACTTTGACTTTTGCTTTGACTTCAGTTCTGACCCGATTTAGATGGATTTAGAAATACCTTAGGGTTTCCTTAGGACCAGGTTACATGATAGTATAACCCTCTGTGGTTGGTTCGTTGTTTGTCCGATTCGTTTACATGTTTCCGTTAATTGCCTAATGTTGACCATAATGCCCTTTTGACCATAAAACGAGAATTTTGGAAATGTGAAAGGACAATAATCTTTATTACTGATTTATAAACATGTCCCTAAAATTTCACATCAGTTGGAGGTCTAGATTAGGAGTTATGCTCAATAGCGTAATTTGAAAGCTTTTTGTTAATTAAAAGGCATAATTAGCGTAAAGCCTATCTAAACCCAATTTTTGACACCAAACCTTTTACCCGCTGATGTAATATAATATTTTGAGATTTTTGAAGATTTTTAATTATTTTTAACCTGATCATAACCTAAGGTTATGGCCTTGATTCGGTAAATACCGATTATACCCTTTTTGGGTATAAAATGAGTTTTACATAGTATTTTGACACCAATCCAATTGCTACTAATTTTATATAATAAATAAAGTATTTTGAAGTTTATAACCTGATCAGAAAACTCAGATTTCCTGTATAACCAGGAAATCGCTTAAAACGGCTTTTTACGCGTATTAAACACCTAGTATGGGTTTAAAACCATTTTGGCATATAAGACTTATCACCAACTGATATAACCTATTAAATTAAGTTGTTTTACTGATTATTTCAGACCCAAGTCTCAGAATTAAAATTAATCTCTTTTATAATCTTTAAAATGACCAAAATACCCCTACGGGGCGTAAATTGAGATTAAACTCGTTTTGGGCATAATGGAAGGTATCCTACTGATATCACAACATATTTAAGGCATATTAACTCAGGAAACCTGTATATGACTCTTATGGTTACCCGTTACGCTTCTTGCGCGTTCGGTTCGGTTTATGTAACTAGTTTGCATAAATTAGCCGAAACGGGTCAAACCTTATCATTTTTATCTCAAAATCCAGAATGTGTTTAGTTTACCCATATGATACAAGTCTCCAAACTTGTCGGTCTAAATCACATTTTATTCCGGTCTTCGCTTAATCATGCGTTTTGAACCGTAAACCTTTCCTTAAAACTAACCGGTCTAAGTTACGACTTAAATAAGACCCGTTAGGAATCTAATAGGTTAATGAAACCTTCGTTCCAGATTAAGAGCCCCAATAGAAGTACTTGTGCTTGCTGATTAGAATATACGGCTGAGTATAAATTTCATTGCTAGCTCAGGTAAATACTCTTAACTTATTTTCCCTATACGGGCTTGGGATACGGTATTATAATAATACCGCTTGGTCGTGTATTGAATGTTTAATCTTATTGTGGTTAAATTATTGAGGTAACCCGCTTTAATCTGTATTGTTTGAAATAAAAGCCTTTAGGGGTTAATGAACATGTCCCGGATATCCTTGACATCATTGTATTATAAAATGGCCACGTCTTAAGCACTGGGTGTAGGCATATACCTGATAGTCGCTTAAGGGAAACGGTATCTCACTCTCTTGTGGGCCTATACTTGTGGCGTGTCTGTTAATCTTGACTCGGTTTCTACATCGGGCCCTGAACGTATAACGAACATGTAAATCTGTATCAAGATTATTTATATAATTGTCCCAAGTTATAAAAGATATGTTGTGCCTTGTGCATTCAAATCAATTTTATTAAACCTTTTCAAATGAGTCGGTTAATTGTATTTACCAGTGTAAACTGACGTATTTTCCAAAAAGGTTAAGTGACAGGTACTGAACGTAATTGGATGGAAGCTCAGGGCGTTAATAAGGAATCTTGCAAGTTCTAGACGTCTAAAGTCTGTTGAACAGTTTTTCTTTTTATTTGATCCGCCTGTGGATCCTTTACTTTCTGTTGTAGTACTTTGATATTACTTTATATTCGGATTGTAATATATTTATCTTTTGCTTCCGCTGTGCATTTATATATTGTGTTGTTTGACTATGATGATATCAACTACGTCTCGATACTCCCCACCGGGCCCACCGGTAATACATGGAAATATCGGGGTGTGACAGGTTGGTATCAGAGCCAACATTGAGTGAATTAAACACTAGCCTTTTTGTGTTTAATCTCAATGACACAGTAGCACATTCCTTGACCTTCTGAGTCTAGACTTAACATAGGAATACTCTCAATCCTAATCTGAAAACTATTGCTTCCGAATTTATATATTTTGAATATATCTCCAATCAAGGAAGCCGAAATGGAAATTCTCCACATCCGGAGCCTTGAATTTCCGAGCTTCGTACTGCGGCTAGAGTACAACGTTCAACCAAGGAGAAAGCATTCAGAAGTAAAGTAAAGAAGAAAACTCCTTTTGCTGAAGTTCGTTTCCTCAGTAAGTCCTTATAAGGGCATACTTAGCTTCAGTCCCTTCATGGTCGACATCATTCCTTTCAAGTCCCGTTTAGGGCAATTATATACTCCTTTTGAAATCATTTGAATATTTTATCTAAATTCCATTTTTATCATTTTATATGAATATAACATATGAAATAAATCAAAATTCAATTCCTTTCGTAATTGATCTGCCTATATGTATAATAAAAAGAATCTTAAAGGGGTATAACCTAGCTTGAATGTCATTAAAGACCTAGCTATGATGGTAAAACCTGTTTAAAATAGATTCAGATTCTTGTTAACATCTGAAAACATGTTAACACTCCTGACAACAGTGATGCAATAAAATCACACTTGTCATCTTTATATTGGGAATTTCCAACCCCCTTATCTAGCCTAGTGATTTAGAAATCATGGCTTAAATCATCAAATAAAGATGATCATATTATAAACATCCATTAGTGATGAAGTACCTACGGGCTAAACTTGTTGTCCGATAAGACAACGACAGTGGTGATCTTTGACCCCCTGTCTAAAGATGTTGGAATACATCCAAGCATAATAGTCTGTATGATCAATGCGATCTTAACTAATATCATCAGATAAGATGATCATATTATAAACATCCATAAGTGATGAAATGCCTACGGGCCATACTTATTGTCCTAAGGGACAAAAGACAGTTGAAGTCTTTGACTCTCTGTCAAGAAAAGGTAATGAAATATGTTCAAACCTTAATGCCTCGATTCTCTGAAATCATGGCTTATAAATTTAAAACTGTCCTTGTGACTAGGCCTTTTGCGCCACTTTAATATCCTTAATGTTTTATAACTAGGATAAATTATAATGAAAATACTAATTAAATATAACTAACAAATTAACCAATATGGTTTATATTACCATGGTTGATGAATCGTCAAAAAATGATAATTCCATAATAACCTCTGAATAAATCATTGTCAATATGTATGTAGCAATCAAGCTACATGGCTGGATCGGATGAGGTTAACAGCCACCCGAGGGAGAATAATGATGCTCCCAGAGTTAATATAACTGGTGCGGAACTGCAGGCATTAATAGATAATGCCGTTACACGAGCCCTCGACAGACAGTATGATGAATCAAGTGATACACACTCCAAGACTCTATCTGTGGCTCGTAGTAAGCCCCTTTCTAAATCACATGAGTCAAGGGAAGACGATGTTCGTAACTCGTCAAATCAAAGGAGTGTTCCGTCTAGACAGGTGGTGCTTCATCAAGAGGCACCAATTAAGACCTGCTCATATAAATATTTTGTCTCCTGCAAGCCCAGAGACTTTACAGGAGAAAAAGGGGCCATCAATTGCATGACATGGCTCGATGAGATGGATACCGTTGTTGACATCAGTGGATGTGCAGAGCAAGACATTGTGAAGTTTGTTTCACAATCTTTTAAAGGAGAAGCTCTAGCTTGGTGGAGGTCACTGATCCAAGCTACGGGGAAGATCCCTTTGTACAACATGACTTGGGATCAGTTCGTTGCTCTTATCAAAGAAAATTACTGTCCTCAACATGAAGTTGAGAAAATTGAGACTGAATTCTTGACATTAGTCATGGAGAACTTAGATTGTCGAGCATACCTTACAAGTTTCAATACCATGTCTCGATTGGTTCCTTACTTGATCACACCGGAACCAAAGCGAATAGCTCGCTCCCCCCAGAAATAAATGCAAGTGTGAAAGCATCGAGACCTACTACATTCAGGTCAGCGGCAGATCTGTCGCTATCTCTCACACTCGATGTGGTTAGAAACAAGGCTGCCAAAGCCTCTGAAGATGGAAAGCGAAAAAGGGAGGATGAGAATTCTCATCGCTCCGATAGGAAGACAAAGAGGAACTCTGAGGATAAGAAGAGTTCCGGGTTTAGGGAAGACAGCCAGCAGTCGGGTGAGAAGACCAGGTGCAAAACCTGTCGGAAATACCACCTCGGAAAATGCAGATTCGAGTCTCAGTCTCTACCCCGTGGAATCTGCAAGTCTAAGGAACATAAAACCTTGGATTGCAAGAAGTTGAAAGATGCAACCTGTTATGGTTGCAACGAGAAGGGGCATATCAAGACTAACTACCCTAGGAATCAGAAAAAGCCTGAAGAGGCCAAGAAAACAAACGCATGAGTCTTCCAGATGTACGCCCCGGAGATGGTGCAGAATGATAACTATATAGCAGGTACATTTCCTTATCAAGCAGTTTATGCAGAAATTTAATTGATGCTGGCACATATGATTCTATAATAAACGATAAATGCTGAGAACTGTTGTCTCCGCCTGATTTGGACTCCGTTCATTTAATGCAAGGTAGAAATTGGCCGATGATACTTTAGAAAATGCTCCAACAAATCTTAGATTGATATTTTATATCTATTAGGAATCACTCTTTTCTGATACACTTATGACAAGCTTTCAAGCTATCCAAATTCATCAATATAATAAAGACAGATGTGACATTTTGATCCCCTGTCAAAAAGATGATGGATTAGGTCCAAACCTTAAATGCCATTGATGGTCTTTTGTGACCTAGGCTAAATATAATGGATATATATTAAATAACATTCATTAAGAATGTTAGTGATATATTAGCCTGTATGGTCTATTGATACCATGGTTAGTATATGTTAAGGCCATCAGGATGATGAATAGCAGTTGTTGGATTGCAACTAAGAAATTGTTTTATTGGTGTTAGGAACCAATATTGAGTATGGCAAACTCAGATAAGACAGCCGTTGATCGTGTTATGGATGATGCGACACATGCCATTGATGCTACAATTGTGAACCTTAGAATTTCCAAAGATGTTCTTCAAACTATGATAGACGCAGCTGTTGGAAAAGTTGTGAAGAAGGCTGTGAAAAAGTTCAAGGAGCCCAATGCTACTCGCTCCAAATTTTATCTAGGACCACATTTTCTTACTCATAAGGAGGATCTTGTTCATGCCTCAAATGCAAAGGATGAGCTAAAAAGGAAACGGAAGGGAGATAACTCCCAGAGTTCTAAGAAGAAGAACAAACAAAAGTCCAACCAGAAACCTGTATGCAAGACCTGCAAGAAGCGCCATTATGGGAAGTGCAGGTTCGAACCAAAATCCCAATCGCAGCCAAGGGCTTGTGGGATCTGCAAATCAAGGGAACATAAAACGTTGGACTGCAAGAACATGAAGAATGCAGTCTGTTTCGGCTGTAATGAGAAAGGTCACATCAAGACCACGTGCCCTAAATCTGTCAAAGGAAATTCGGCTAAGGAAGGAAAGCCTAAGAATGAAAGCGCCTAAAATGCCTGAGCTAGTTCATAAATAATGGCATCAGGTACATTCCTTGACATTTATCAGTGATTTAAATGCTAAGAGTTTTTATTTTTGGTTCGGATACCAATAAATCCTTCATAAACTATAAGTATAGCAAGCTTTTAAAACCTTTCATAATAACCCTAGACATTAAGAGTAAGGTAAAACTTACAGACAAAATCATAGGAACCATTTCTTCTGTTCCTGTCAGCGATCTGCAGTCGAAATTCTAGTATACTCTCTCTCCGGATAAAATACGTCAGCATATGTAATTGATATCTCTTGATCTCTATCGAATAAGAGTACCAGATGGTATGACAAAGGCGCCATATAAGGGTTGGTGTATCTTAATGAGTTTCATAGATTGCTTCCATGCCTGATCAGTATGGAAGTTTAATGCATGGAACTGCAAGGATATTCCAATGGTCATATGGTACTAAAGTCAACTAATGGTATTCAAAGAAGATATCCAGAATGGAATTGTCCAAGTAAATGTTCCCGATTAAGGAATTCGTGGACTTGTAACATAAATGTGTTACTTATTTGACACAAGCAATGGTGGATGAATTGGAGCCTGAGATATGGAAAATCTCTGTAACCTCCTTGTACCTTGTTTTTTGTTTTCTCCTGAGATTACCTTGTTTACCTTCTGAGAAGTAAGTAGATTTAAGATTTATATCCCATTTAGGGCTGTATCATTACGGAATTTCCTAAACGACTGGTACCATCATTGGAAGAATTGGAACCCTGATTAAGTAGATTTTAAGATAGAAGATTCGTATAGCCTAACTCAATATTCCGAGAGTTTGATATTTGTTAAATAAGAAAGACGGTTCATTTTGCTTATGCATTCATTACCGCAACCCTATTTAGACAACGATTAAGAATTTGCCATCAGCTGCCCAGGATCGTCGATTTGTTCGACTAGCTGTGAGAATTAGCTATTCCTCAAGATTAGTTTTTAAGCAGTGGTTGGAATAACCATCTCACCATAAAATAAGTTTTCTATAACGATTATTATATAAGTATCAAGGTGGCTCCTTTGGAGACCTTGTATCGATGAAATATCAGAACATCCGTTGGATGGACGAGACTTTGGGAAGTCCACTTATAAGGATCTGAAAGTTGCATTGAAACAACGAATAAGATCATACAAATCCCTAATCATCTGAAAGTTGCCAGTATTCGGCAGAAAATCAAGAATTAATGAAAGTAGCAACCCTCCTAAATTCTCGTTAAGGAATAAGGTTCAACAAAAGATATCACCTAGGAAGGGTGTGCCAAATTTGTTAAATTATCAGGCTAGTTAAGCTCTGAATATATAGAATCATTCAAAGGAAATCGAATGTATCAAGATCAAGTATCTTATAAGCTAAAACCTATTTAAGGAGCTCGGCGGAGCTCGAAATACATTGCATACTAGTGACTGAAGGATGTGTTTCGCCAATAAGTCAAGAAACACAATCACATAATGATATGCAGATTTATGATGTGATGAGTATCCTGTATCGATTGAGGATCGACAGGTTAAGAAGCTCCAAAAGGATACATGTACCTAATATAGGGGTCACGTTGAGAGCTTGGAAAGGTTCCAGATATACTATAGAAGTCAAGTCCATTATACGAAAAAAAAAGTACTTCCATAATTTTAGCAAATCTCGAGGTCGAGATTTCTTTTAAGGGGGTGAGGATGTAACACCTCGAAAATTCACGTCCTATAATGTGTTGACACGTGTCATAAGCTTTGAACGTGTGAAAGAATACTCTAGAGGGACTAAAGTTGACAAACAAGGAAAGTATGTGAATATAAGGGTTCAAAAAGTCAACAATGGATAAAATATACTTTACAATAACCCTACATGATTTTTATACCCTTAAACGAATAAATCATGGATCATACGAAGCTAATTGTGAAGGAAAGTGAGGAATTTCAAACTATAGGGGTTAAATGTGTCAACATGTTTAAAGTACACCTCTGAGTGACCTTTTAGCGAACCCGAAGCTTTGAAATGATTAATTATACTCACGAGAATAAGTGATAAAAATTTCACCAAGTTTCGTTATCGTATGAGAAAGTTATGATAAAATTCGTATACGAGGGGTTAAAACCGTCAACGTTGAAATTTAAGACTTTTCGGTGATCGTATGAATAACCGGGGACTTAACATAGTTGGTTCATGACTTGGGGTCCTTAAAAGTAAAGTTTGGGGGTTACAAGTGCAAGAAACCATGTTAAAAATCAAGTTTGGAAGTCCGGGGGCCAAAACTGTCAACTTTTGAAAGATCTGTTGTGCTGGCTTGGTCCTTACGGACCGTAAGGCTGGGACCCTTACGGTCCGTAAGCATGTCCCAGATGCAGCAACTCGTCTGTTGTCTGTTCAGCCCATGTAAACGACTTATATGGCCCTTAATCACAACGAGGGGCTGCCTAAACTAATTCTTAGGCATTAGGGACACATGTTTAACATCAGGGATCCAATGTAGGCTTGTTTGGCATGATCTTAAGCAATCAAGAACACTATATAAAGCCCCAATGTTGCAAACTTTGATCATTCTTTCCCAACTCCTCTTCTGATCAATTCTGGAGCTCAAGGCCATTCCCTAAGCATCTCTGGTCGTGCATTAGACCTTGGTAAGTGTCCTTGATCTTCCTTAATTGAGTTTTGCTTAGTTATTAGCTTAAAAGTCAAATCATCGTAATTAAGGTTTGACTTATCGATTAATCACTAATGGTCCAGTGATTAGTCAAACTTAAGGTAGTTATAAGTTGGTATTTATGTGGGCAATAAACCCTTAAAAGGACACCCTCTGATTCCCGCTCTAACTAGATCAAATGTCGGGTCAAAGTTGTTTATAAAAAGTCAACAGAAGCTTAAATTGCAAATTAACGCATAATTAACAATGTAGAAGGCGTGTAACCTATTTTATCAATCATATAACTTGGTAATAAGTATAAGAACTGGTCTAAGCTTGTTTGATCCGATAATTTTCTGTTTAGGCTCGGTTCGGAACCGAAAGTCGCAAAACTTTGACTTTTTCTTTGACTTCAGTTCTGACCCGATTTAGATGGATTTAGAAATACCTTAGGGTTTCCTTAGGACCAGGTTACATGATAGTATAACCCTCTGTGGTTGGTTCCTTGATTGTCCGATTCGTTTACATGTTTCCGTTAATTGCCTAATGTTAACCATAATGCCCTTTTGACCATAAAACGAGAATTTTGGAAATGTGAAAGAGCAATAATCTTTATTACTGATTTATAAACATGTCCCTAAAATTTCACATCAGTTGGAGGTCTAGATTAGGAGTTATGCTCAATAGCGTAATTTGAAAGCTTTTTGTTAATTAAAAGGCATAATTAGCGTAAAGCCTATATAAACCCAATTTTTGACACCAAACCTTTTACCCACTGATGTAATATAATATTTTGAGATTTTCTAAGATTTTTAATTATTTTTAACCTGATCATAACCTAAGGTTATGGCCTTGATTCGGTAAATACCGATTATACCCTTTTTGGGTATAAAATGAGTTTTACATAGTATTTTGACACCAATCCAATTGCTACTGATTTTATATAATAAATAAAGTATTTTGAACTTTATAACCTGATCAGGAAACTCAGATTTCCTGTATAACCCGGAAATCGCTTAAAACGGCTTTTTACGCGTATAAAACACCTAGTATGGGTTTAAAACCATTTTGGCATATAAGACTTATCACCAACTGATATAACCTATTAAATTAAGTTGTTTTACTGATTATTTCAGACCCGAGTCTCAGAATTAAAATTAATCTCTTTTATAATCTTTAAAATGACCAAAATACCCCTACGGGGCATAAATTGAGATTAAACTTGTTTTGGGCATAATGGAAGGTATCCTACTGATATCACAACATATTTAAGGCATATTAACTCAGGAAATCTGTATATGACTCTTATGGTTACCCGTTACGCTTCTTGCGCGTTCGGTTCGGTTTATGTAACTAGTTTGCATAAATTAGCCGAAACAGGTCAAACCTTATCATTTTTATCTCAAAATCCAGAATGTGTTTAGTATACCCATATGATACAAGTCTCCAACTTGTCAGGTCTAAATCACATTCTATTCCGGTCTTCGCTTAATCATGCGTTTTGAACCGTAAACATTTCCTTAAAACTAACCGGTCTAAGTTACGACTTAAATAAGACCCGTTAGGAATCTAATAGGTTAATGAAACCTTCATTCCAGATTAAGAGCCCCAGTAGAAGTACTTGTGCTTGCTGATTAGAATATACGGCTGAGTATAAATTGCATTGCTAGCTCAGGTAAATACTCTTAACTTATTTTCCCTATACGGGCTTGGGATACGGTATTATAATAATACCGCTTGGTCGGGTATTGAATGTTTAATATTGTTGTGGTTAAATTATTGAGGTAACCCGCTTTAATCTGTATTGTTTGAAATAAAAGCCTTTAGGGGTTAATGACCATGTCCCGGATATCCTTGACATCATTGTATTATAAAATGGCCACGTCTTAAGCACGGGATGTAGGCATACACCTGATAGTCGCTTAAGGGAAACGGTATCTCACTCTCTTGTGGGCCTATACTTGTGGCGTGTCTGTTAATCTTGACTCGGTTTCTACATCGGGCCCTGAACGTATAACGAACATGTAAATCTGTATACAAGATTATTTATATAATTGTCCCAAGTTATAAAAGATATGTTGTGCCTTGTGCATTCAAATCAATTTTATTAAACCTTTTCAAATGAGTCGGTTAATTGTATTTACCAGTGTAAACTGACGTATTTTCCAAAAAGGTTAAGTAACAGGTACTGAACGTAATTGGCTGGAAGCTCAGGGCGTTAATAAGGAATCTTGCAAGTTCTAGACGTCTAAAGTCTGTTGAACAGTTTTTCTTTTTATTTGATCCGCCTGTGGATCCTTTACTTTCCGTTGTAGTACTTTGATATTACTTTATATTCGGATAGTAATATATTTATCTTTTGCTTCCGCTGTGCATTTATATATTGTGTTGTTTGACTCTGATGATATCAACTACGTCACGATACTCCCCACCGGGCCCACCGGTAATACGTGGAAATATCGGGGTGTGACATCGTGGCATGGCGCGACGCCACTTTTTGGGCAGTAAGTTTGTTAGCTGGTGCTGTACATCAGCCCAGCATTACCATTTTCATATCTAAATCTTTAAACTATCATAACTTTTGACTCGAGCGTCCGTTTTAGCCGATTCTTTTTCCTATGCGTCCGTAATAAAATTACCTACGCGTCTATCTTAAGCATTTAGTCTAAAATGGAATGTACGGTTGTGAACCAATAAATGCACAATGTATCCGTTTGACCCGTATAGTTATTACACTATTTTAACTAGTAACAATTTATGACGACAAGGCGTATTTACCCCAACTTTCGAGGCTTACGACCACTGGCGTTTCAATACCAACCCTATGGTTTCGCTCTCTTGTGATCTATCCTTGTCAAAAGCAATTTAAACATACTTTTACTAAAAAATATACCGTTATTCGACCCGTTTGGCTCATTTATGGAATTCCACCATTTGTAATGACTACCAACCGTTTCTATATGCTCATTGATTTATTCAATTTGGTGATGATCATTATCACCTCAACCAATACAATTTCTTACTCTATAACATGACTATGAACAATTTCGACATCTAATTTACTTAATGTAACAAAACAAGTTACATACTTTCATAATTCATCAACATTGGTTTCTAACCTTAATTACCCATTCCCGGGCTTGTCAACCTTAGCGTATCACGTCCGTTCCATGGTTTACGCTTTTATACTCAATTTTAATGAGTGACTTTTTAGTCACTTCAACACTACAAATTCAACCATTGTTCGACCCGTTTGGTTGTTTAATGGAAACCACCATTTTTCAACACACCAAACTTATTCTAACCAATATTTGACTCGTTTATTTATCTAGTGATCTTCGTCACTTCAACTAAATACCAATTTCATATATTATGCTAATTTTAAAGTCTACTAACAAAAATACATAATCGAGCATAACGTAACAAAACCGTAGTTACGTACCTTTCAAAGCACCCCTTTCAATCGCGCGTCACCACCGGCTTGTCCACTTGACGCTCCGGTTTTCTTTCCTATAGAGTTCAATCACGACCCGTTTAGAACTCTTTTGTTTACATAATACGCATAGTTGCCATAACTCTACAAACACGCGTTTTAGCTCAAATTTCCAGTTTTTTTAATCTTCTTTTAGGCATTTTCACAAACACCTTAAGGGCATAATTTCTCATAACTTATCATCAAGTTCATAACTTTTTGTTTAGCCAAGATTAACATCAATTAGGCAAATTTACACTTGTTTTTAACATCAATATTTCAGAAATTACTTCCAAAAACTCGGATTACACTAGACAAGAATCATAATCTTAGTGTTTATCAAGTTTCTACAAAACCCATTAATCACCTACAATGGTGATTATGAACCCCACTAGTATCAAACAAGATTTTAACAAGAAATCATCTAGTGTTTATCCCTAGACATCATATTACTCTAATTCCATCTATACAACATTCATGCATCATCTAATTTGAATTCCCCCATGTTCATTCAGAAATTTAAATGAGAATTTTCTACAAAATTTACATACCTTATGATCCCTTTCACTGAGGTGATCACTAATCTATGTTCGGATTTTGATTTGGGACAGAATTCGGTCTTCAATTTGATCAAACAACATGAACTAGGATTTGGAGAAGCTCTGGTCGCCCCTTGCTGTGTTCTAGATCGATCCAGACACACAATTGTGAGTTTGGATTTTAAATTTTTGTTTTTATCAAATCTAGTTTGATTTTTAACAACTTTGGCCCCTTAACTATTTGTGCTTCTCTAATTTAGATGTTTTTTATTCAAACTCCATGTTATTACAAGATAGTTAACTAACTAGGTTATTTCTTTCCCTAATTAGTTTATTTTATTTTATACTTTATAAATCTAATATAAAGTTTTATATTTTCGGGGTGTTACAGTAGCATATAAGTATGAGTCTTTGGTCCTCATCCCCATCCCTATAATCAAACACTGGATGAAAAGATATAAACGGTTGCATGTTAACATTAATAATCAAACACTGTCTTTAAGATGCAGTATTGTTACCCTTTAAAATACGATCGTTACCTTTTTGTATATTTTGTTTTTGCAAATTAATTTTTATTTCTACGATTAAAGAAGCAAAAATAAACTGTCATAAAAAAATTAATACGATTAAAGTATAAAGTATTAAAAAAAGTAACAATTACATATAAAAAAGAAAACTAATCAGACACTTAAACTCTAATTGCAAGAATCAAGAAACTTTAACTTCAACTCCATGGAGCACTGAACTTCTCGATGTATATCATTGATCTTTCTCATGAAGTCCAGGTCTCTGTCTCCACACTCTTTATTACTCGCAATACACAGGTCACGAACGGAAGTAGTCGACCAATACATCAGGTCTCTCAAAACTTGGTCTCTTGTCAGCAGACCAAGTTGCAGTCCGTTAAAACACCTCTTCAACTCTTGAAGAGTAGACCTATCAGCAAATACTTGCTCTTCGATTTGTTTAATAAAGCGTTGCTTGAAATCCTCAGATTGTGCAGAAGTATGTGACTCCATTTTAATGTATTTATAAGAACTAAGGCAAAACAATAACAATTGCTCTTCTATTTCCTTGAATGAATCTGGGTATGATGAAACAACATTTGAATTTGCAATGGTATTATATAGAATATGTAACAGCCCAAAAGTCAGATTTAAATGCAACCATTAAATAAAAATTTATAGAGTAAAATGCACGGATAGTCCCTGTGGTTTGGTGAAATTTCATCTTTAGTCCCTAACTTTTCAAAATTACACTCTTAGTCCCTGTGGTTTGACAAGTTGTTACTCGGATAGTCCCCAAAGTGGATGGAGGTTATTTTTTCTGGTTAAGTGGGTGTGAAATGACAAGGACTATCCGAGTAATAACTTGTCAAACCACAGGGACTATCTGAGTAACCTTCATCCGCTTTAGGGACTATCCGAGTAACAACTTGTCAAACCACAGGGACTAAGAGTGTAATTCTGAAAAGTTGGGGACTAAAGGTGAAATTTCACCAAACCATAGGGACTATCCGTGCATTTTACTCAAATTTATATTTAAAAACCTGATACATTTAATGATTTAATAGTGAAAAACGTGTATATGGGAGATGTCTCTTCATTTACCATATCAAACATTTTAATGTAAAACCTTTGAAAAATCAATTTTCATGGGAAACCAAGTAAAATTAAATATCTAGAAAACCAAAGAACAAAATTTAAACTTTCAAAAAAAGATGATCTTTATTAGCAGACGTCTCTTCGTTTACCCTATCAAATATTTCAAACACTATAAAGGATCATGATTAATCTACTTGAAAACATCAAGACTTCATTTTTTAAAAACCCTTCATCCTAAAACAAAACGTCCAAAACCACTCACAGTCTTTCTAAATGGCAAACAAAACCTTCTACCACTGGTCGGATACTACCGATCTTAAAATTGAATATTCAAGATGGTCACTCCATGAACAGAGAAAAGATGAAGAACTCAACAAAAAAGTTGCTATGGTGAGTGATAAATATTATAAGCAGACGTGGAGTAGCATTGCACTGCTGGATGAAGTTGTCTGTTCTACTCCATCAGAGTTTAAAGAAAAAGCAGAAGAGTTTATCATACATCTGCTGAAACAGGATCAGAAGACTTGTGATATGCTAGCTGATCTGCAAATTAAAACAAAAAATGAAATTGCATGGAAGAAGGCGAGAGAAATAGATATCCTAGGAAGTGTTAAAATGTTTAATTTTTAATATTTTTCAAAGTCAGAAATTTGTAATACTATTTAATATTGAATGAGGAAGTGTTTATTGAAAACCCCAGAATTTTGTAAACTCGGAATTTTCAAACTCAGAATTTTGTAATGTTTATGGGAGTCAGGTACAAATCCGACATTTTCATCGAATTATAATCACCGTAACTTTTCATAATTCTGAAAACTTTCATTCCAGTACTATGGGCATCATTTGTGATATTCGTGCTTCTGAATGTTAACGGTATGTCATTACTACTACTACCCATGTCAAACCTGCTCAATATAATTTTCACAACATTTCACCATTAATTCCTTTTCAATTTAAGATTTGAATTTCTTATTCAATTTCAAATTTGAATTTGAACGGTAACTGGTTTGACTAAAAAAGTCAATACATTTCACCATAAATTCCTTCATAAGTAGTTTGTATTATGTACATTAGTGTTAGATTTAAATTGCAATAAATATAGATTCATTCATTTTTTATGATTCATTTTGTAGCAATGCAAAGAGGGGCAAGATGTTCATCTTGATCAGGTTAAAGCGGTGCTGCTGGAGTGTGCCGGGGCACTTTGGCTTGTGTGCAAGTGTGGAAGCGAAGGGTAATAAAGTGGTTTAGTGATTTGGTGGTTTCATATCAATGTATTTCTTTCTATTTACGTTTTTTTCTATTCATAAGTAGTGAAATTGGCTGAATTTATGAAATGTTTTTAGAGCTTTATTGGAAGAACCGAGATGAGAGGGTTTTTGAACTAAAGTATACAGATACAACCATGTATACTACAACTCTGGAGTGTGCAGCCGAACAAATGCAAATATTAAAATCAATGATGTTCCTATCAGAATAAATGGAAACCACTTTTGATCGAATTCTGGTTTGATTCGGTGATCAAAGAACGCTAAGGAAAAGGCATGTAAGTAAAACATGTTTTACATTTGGTGAATAATTGTGTTATTGAAATACACACTAGATACATAGCTTTCAATATATCCTTCATAGATCTTTTTGAAGTAAAGGCTTTAGTGTTTCATTTTTCAGTTTCGTTGATAGCGTGATTTGTTGTCTAGCAGTCAGCTCACAATTGGTAAGAAGTTCACACCTTCATTACCTAATTTCAGGTATGAATTTCAAGGAAATCTGCCATTTTGTTTATTTAAGCTATATATGTTTTTATAATCAATCAACATATTTTATAATCCTACAGTCTCTACAAACTACACTTGAAAAGGTAACCCAAGACAACAAGCAATCTAAGAAACTGAGACGCTACATTGCTTTTGAAGATGTATACCAGGTATTTCTAGCCAGTTGAACTCTTTTTTCCCCTTGATGTATGTTGCAATCAGAAATAAGGAAACGTTTTAATCACTTTCAACAAAACTAAATTTTAAATCTTTTGCGAGCCCCCTGAAGTGTTGGCCATAAGTCGTCGCCCACCCGACCAATGCTTAGGGCTGGCCCTGCCACCACTGCCCTTTTATGTTAATGGTTCAGTAGTTTGGGCAAAGTTTTAGTTGTAGCTAAAATGAAAATGAATGGGTTAGATGGGTAAATAAAAGAAAATTTAGCTTAAAAGGTAATTGAGATGAGCTGTCAAAAGTTGTTTGTATTCTAACTATTTTTAATGCATATACCTCATTTATTAGTGTAATAATGTGGTTTTTGTATATTTACTAAAAGAAAACAAAAAAATGGATGAAAAAGTATTGGTGGGTCAACCAGACTATGTACGTACCAAATGACTCTACTAACCATTTAGATTATCATTTAATCAAACGGCGATTGAAATAAGGTACTCATAACGATTATTAGTTGTGTTCGGTTGTTCGCTATTCCTGATACTAAAAATACAAACATGATTTTTTTCTTCTTTTTTGTGTGTTTTGGAAATAGGGGTTCATATTAACAAGGGCCTTCTTGCGCTCGGAAATGTCATTAGTGCCCTTGGCGATAAAAAGAAACGGAAAGAAGGTGCTCATGTTCCATATCGTGATAGCAAACTTACGCGCCTCTTACAGGTTCGACACGATAAACTTTTCTTTGAACACGTTAAAGTATACTAATCGTGCAAGGAACATTCAAAATAAGCCGGTGGTGAACAGAGATCCAATGTCAAGTTAAATGTTAAAAATGAGACAACAATTAGAGTGTTTGCAGGCAGAACTTTGTGCTTGTGGTGGTGGTTCAACGCTTGAATTACAGGTACGTCTTTTAACATGTGTGATAATTCTTAATTCATAAAATATAGTTATGAATTATTAAAAAAATCTGGTGTTTTATTTCAGGCATTAAGGGAGAAGATTTCTTGGCTTGAAGCTACTAATCAGGACGAAAACGGCATTTTGCTCTATTTTTATATGCTTTTTTTAAGTTTCTTTTGCTTTAGATAATAGCAGGGAGAGTTGATATGAGATACATTTTTCCTCATGACGAGTATACATGCATGGATCTCATAGGAAGGTAACTGTTTTCATGTAATATGCTTTTTTAAACCATCTAATAAAAGTATTTTTGTTTTTGTTTCTTTATCTATATGATATTTGATTTTGCATTTTAATAATGGCTCATTTGACTGTAAAAAGGAGGAAGAACACAGGGCTTCTCAAGAAGCTCGAGCTAAAGCCGCTGAAGCCGCCGAAACAGGAGAGATTGGAGGAAGAACATTGGCTTATCTCCCAGAAGTGATCTACAAGCCACTGGTGAATTAGGTGAATTCTTAATCTTTTTTAATTCATTTACTGTTGATTAAACTGGCGAGTATTGGCTTAGAGTAAAATGCCATTTTCGTCCTTGAGGTTTGGTCACTTTTGCAACTTCTATCCAAAGGTTTGTTTTTCTGCATATGGATCCAAAAGGTTTGAGATCTTGGCATTAAAATAAAGGACACTATAAGAAATAATGATCCACCTTTATTGACTTTCTCCCCTCCCAAACCCTTTAATCATAACAAAAAATGTCTAAAAAAGGTAAAATATCCATGACTTAACGTTATAAAATGGATGGAGTTAATGAGTTGGATGAAGATGGCAAGATTTCAAACTTTTTGGATCAAGATGCGGAAAAACAAACCTTCGGATGAAAGTCGCAAAACTGCTCAAATCTCAAGGACGAAAACAACATTTTGCTCTATTTTATATGCTTTTTTTAAGCAAAAGCATCCTTTTATGGACAACGAATGATTAGTTAATGATCAAACTATTAGTTGAGTTATTTATTTATAAACTTTACTAAAACTGAAATTAACAAAAAGAAAATCCCTTTTAGGTTCATCCGTTGACGTAGCCTGATTACATCGATAGAGTGAACCACACTCTATTCCAGTATCCTGTATCATTATGTTACTTATTCGTATTACACTGTTAACACCATTTTCTAGCCTAGCACGTGGACGTAAAGACTGATGATACCAAGGTTTCATCGGATGAGCCAAAGAATAAAACATTTTATTAAATCTAATATTTCAGGTTACCTTAATATAAATATATTGATAAGATGGAATTTTGTTTGCTTTTTCTTAAAATAGTTTTTTTTTAAGATCTAGACTTAGGATTTTGGAATCTTTAGATTGCTCTTTTTACAACCATCTTAATGCAACCTACACCCCGCTCCAGGATACTGAGTTAACCAGCCAACCCAACTCACCAATATAATACATCAATTATATATATTTTTTAAGTGGTTTAGTTTTGATCTTTGTCTTTGAAGTATAATTTGTTTGATTCTTTGAGGTCTATCAGGTCACTTGAAAGTTCAATTTCAGAGCTGAGATTAGAGCTGTCCAGCAATCAAAGTTCATCCGAGGAAGTGATCCGTGATGATTTACAACTTTACAAGACAAATGGAGACACGAGTGAGAGTAGAAAAAAGGTGTTTAAGTAAGCTAATGTTACTTTTTAGGTTTATTACTAACTACTGAAACAATTGTTATGTATGTGTTAGATGTTGGTATCTTATGAACTTGGATGATGTGGTAAACCATAATGTGGTTTACTTTGTTGTATTATAAACTATGTTTTATGCGACTCAACTATAATCTTTGCTTATAGTGTGTGTTTTGATTTGTGCAATATAGTATATGAGATGTGTATATTAGTATGTCGTAGTCTAAATTCTACTTTTTTAATATAATGATTGAATGCATGTTTACTTTATAACCGCATTATAAAGAAATTTTTAATATCCACAAATTACGTCAAAGAAGTTATATGTAGTATTTAAATCCATATAAATTTCGCCATGCACATAAATTATGGGACGATCTGACTCCGTAAAAATGTGTCATTAAACTTCAACTCCAAATATAAATTGGGTGGATCACGTTATACTAACTTCATTTTAGGAACCAGTATATTGGTAACACCAAGACAAGCATGATTAAAAAATATGTATTATTTAAATTCATATAAATTACGCTGTTTCAATTTAAGTTACTTATATGTTTTATACAAAAACCAGTATGTAAGGTAAATAACAAATAAAATCAGGATTTTAAAACATGTTAAGCATATTATACATGGTATAATACAACCATGTTATACCAGGATTTTAAATCATATTATACATACAATACAGAGACAAAACGTAAAAAACGTAAAAGTCCTAATATAGACTTTGCAATATAAACATGTTAAGCAAACAATATATCACAGTCCGACAAAGTATTGAATGCACACTTGTATACACATAAACACATAGGTTTACATTCAATATTCAATTCATGTTTTTTATTGTTAATTGTGTGATTTTAGATGTGAATTTGAATATAAATTTGAGCAACTATAAGGAACGGTGAAATTATGTCCTAACACATACTGTGGTATGAGTGAAACATCAACATGAGCCCCTAAATTCGGTTCTTGCTTTTTTGTTAAGAAATCATTGATTTAATAATTCAAATTAACTATTTTTAAATAAATGCAATCTAATAATTTAAATGTATACTATATATAACAAATTATTAAAGCCTAAATTGTATATTAAATGTAAACTTTTATAAAGTGTCAACTGGAATTTAGAATTCAAGGTTAGCAGACTTGGAAACATTCTTTTTAAGCAAACAATATAAACATGTTTAACAAACAATATATCACAGTCGGACAAAGTATTGAATGCACACTTGCATTATACGTACAATACAGAGACAAAACGTAATACCAAGAAAGATAGAAGGATATCCAACTTCTAGACTTGACGGAAGTTACAGACTCGATAACAAAAGACCGTAACATACAATACAGAGACAAAACGTCATACCAAAGAAAGAAATTATGGATGTTTACTGACTGGTGCACTTCGGAATGTAGCTGATAACCCTCTTTAGTGTAGCTCTTCGATTTTCTTTGAAATTCCAGAGCTCGCTAATTACATATCTGCCACTGGGGTTATATTCATTCATATGCAATTGATCGTTCTGATCAATCACTTCCTTATGTGCACCGAACCATCTTCTAGGAGGTTGTCAAGTGTTCTCGCCTTCGTAGCTGGTGTTTTGCGTATCTTTACATCCGCAGCCATTCCGTACAATAAAAACATCCATAGAAAGAAACTCAAATTTCAACAAAACCCACAAGAATCAAACAAAACCTCTGTTTTGATACCCGTGACAAAACCCCACAAGAATCAAACAATATTTTCACAAAAACATCACAAACAAACCTTCTGTTTTGACACTACTACGATAGCATAGAATAAAAACAAAACAAGCAAACATTAAACAAAGTAGGTAATAGAAACCTTCCAAGAACAAACAATATTTTCACAAAAACATCACAAACAAACCTTCTGTTTTGATACTACTACGATAGCATAGAACAAAAACAAAACAAGCAAACATTAAACAAAGTAGTTTCAGCAACCCATTTTGACCAGAGTGACCCATTTAGCTAACAAAAAAAATACCCAAATCAACCCATTTATTGACCCTTTTTCTTGAATGTTAACCAATTAATAAGTTTATTCACTGATATTGATTTGGTTATCAAAAACTGAAACCAAAGCAGAACAAAGAACTGATTATCAAATAACTCTAATCATCCTTGATGACGGGGGTAGCCCAAGATCAAATAAAATGACTTAAGTATATACACGCTCGAAAGGTTAAATGGTTCGAAGGTTAAAAAGCTGTGAGGTGGGGAAAAGCAATACGGAAACAGTAACCCGTCACATCCCCGGATTGCTTCACCAACCCACCAGCCGCAAAAGCAATGCAGGTCTGCAGAGCACACGCTATTATCCAGGGGTCAAAAGGCTTCAACCCCCGAAAGGGCAAGCCCCTCACTGCAAGCAAGGTCACTAGTCAAATGTATCCCTCTTTGGGAGATGTCTTCTCCTATATATTTGACACTTCATATACTGAGTTGGGACATTCCTGGCCAGTCCTGTTTCCTTAAAACTCTGGTCATTCGCTAAGAGTACTTGCTTCATGCGAGTCACTCCCTCTCACATCTAACACACACATTCTGTTTGCTCCTTCATCCGAATCTGAATATACTTCAGAAGAGGATCTTCAGCAAACAATAAAAACAAACTAGAGAACCTCCTTCCACGTCTTGCAAAGGTGGGGGGACCCCACGACCTGCGTTAGGCAAAGTTAAACCCTTTAACCCATTTTGCCTAACCAGCCTTGCTACTATCCTTGGTCTATTATTTCTTGCATTAACAAGTTGGCGCCCACCGTGGGGCTACGCCGCTATTTCTCCTCAAAAAGACCTAGTAGTGTAGCTCTTTTCACTTGAAACCACCATGTCCGAAAGTGGATCCCCGGGAGAAGTAAATCAGGTTCCAAACACCTCAACCCCGGGTAGCAGCCAAGCTCATGTGGCTATACCAACTTCTTTCTCAACTCCGGGAAGCAGACCCGAGTTCCTCACCTTCAACACACCAACTCCGTCCAGGTCCGGAGTTCCTTCTCCCAATGTTGGTGTCTCTGACACCCCAGCATGCGTTGAACTTACCCCTGAGGGGGTTGCCAACAATTTCCTTGAGTTGAGGTCTCTCCTCAACCAATATGTGTGTAGAGAAAGAGACAAGGGAGTAAGGATTCGTCTAGACTATGACGAGCCGAAACGAACGTTATCTCCCGGACCTCCTATCCCTCCTTTTACAACTAGGAATGAGGCTGGTCCCAGTAATCCTCCAAACCCTAATCCATATCTATCCACAATGACGAATCCCACGGTGCATCCCATCTTCTCTTCCCAACCAATTACTAATGGTGCTCCTTTGGGGCATGAGCTAACCCTCGACCAGCTCCTACAGTCCCCAGTAACAAGCCTTCCAGCCTCTACAACAACTTCGTGGGAACAAGCTCTGTCCGTGCTCCCTTTGGCACGAAGTGCTGTTATGAGCACCCCCTTGGAGTAAGTTGCTCAGTTGCACCCGGAAGCCTTCAAGGCTTCAACCTCATGCCCCCAATGATGCCCCAGATGATGGCCAGCTTCCCGTGGCAGCACTTTATGTCACACCCCGATATTTCCAGGTATTACCGGTGGGCCCGGTGGGGAGTATCGTGACGTAGTTGAGATCATCATAGTCAAACAACACAATATATAAATGCACAGCGGAAGCAAAAAAAAAAATATATTACAATCCGAATATAAAGTAATATCAAAGTATTACAACAGAAAGTAAGGGATCCACAGGCGGATTAAATAAAAGGAAAAACTGTTCAACAGACTTTGGACGCCTAGAACTTGTAAGATTCCTTATTAACGCCCTGAGCTTCTAGCCAATTTCGTTCAGTACCTATCACTTAACCTTTTTGGAAAATACGTCAGTTTACACTGGTAAATACAATTAACCGACTCATTTTGAAAATAGTTTGAAAATTGATTTGAATGCACCAGGCACAAAAATATCTTTTATAACTTGGGACAATTATATAAAAATAATCTTGTATACAGATTTACATGTTCGTTGTACGTTCAGGGCCCGATGTAGAAACCGGGTCAAGATTAACAGACACACCACAAGTATAGGCCCACATGAGCGTGAGATACCGTTTCCCTTATGCAATTGTCAGGTGTATGCCTACACCCCGTGCATAAGACGTGGCCATTTTATAATACAATGATGCCAAGGATATCCGGGACATGGTCATTAACCCCTAAAGGCCTTTATTTCAAACAAGACGGATTAAAGAGGGTTACCTCAATAATTTAATCACAATTCGACTAAACATTCAATACCCGACCAAGCGGTATTATTATAATACCGTATCCCAAGCCTGTATAGGGAAAATAAGTTAAGAGTATTTACCTGAGCTAAATATAAATTCAATCCCAGCCGTATATCAAATCAGCAAGCACAAGTACTTCTACTGGGGCTCCTAATCTGGAACGAAGGTTTTTAATAACCTATTAGATTCCTAACGGGTCTTAATTAAGCCTATGCTTAGACCGGTTAGTTTTAAGGAAAGGTTTATGGTTCAAAACGCAAGATTAAGCGTAAACCGGATTAGAATGTGATTTAGACCCGACAAGTTTGGAGACTTGTATAATATGGGTAAACTAAACACATTCTGGATTTTGAGATAAAAATGATAAGGTTTGACCCGTTTCGGCTAATTTATGTAAACTAGTTACATAAGCCGACCCGAACGCGAAAAGTGCGTAACGGGTAACCAAATGAGTCATGAACAGGTTTCCTAAGTTAATATGCCCTAAATATGTTGTGATATCAGTAGGATACCTTCTATTATGCCCAATACGAATTAAGGACCAATTTATGCCCCGTAGGGGTATTTTGGTCATTTTAAAGGTTATAAAAGAGATTAAATATTATTCTGAGTTACAGGTCTGATTTAATCAGTAAATATACTTAATTTAATAAGTTATAACAGTAGGGTATCATATATATGTGAAATTTATTAATTATAACCATACTATGCACCGTAGGGGCATTTTGGTAATTTCACATAGGTTAAAAAGGTCAAAACTGAAAACCTGAGTTTAAAACTTTTCCTTACTATTAAAATATAAAAATTTACTGAATATATCAGTAGGCATCAACCCTTATATGTTTAAAATAGTTTTGATACATACTATGCGTTCAAAACGCTTAAAAATGCGATTTGGAGCCATTTCCGGGTTTTCAAAGGAAAGCTGATGTTTTTATTATTCCAGAAGGCTCAAAATATTTTATTTATCATATTAGATCAGTATAAAAAGGTTTGGCATCAAAAGGATTTGTAAAACTCATTTTATAGCCCAAAGGGGCAAAACCGACAACTACCGAATCAAGCTTAGAACCCTATGTTATGCTCAACCTAAAAATAAATAAAAATCTCCAAAAATCCCAAAATATTATTTTATATCAGTAGGTATAAAGTTTGGTATCAAAAATTGGGTTTAGATAGGCTATATGCTAATTATGTCGTTTAATTAACAAAAAGCTTTCTAATTACGCTATTGAGCATAACTCCTAATCTAGACCTCAAACTGTTGTCAAATTTTAGGGACAAGTTTATAAATCAGTAATAAAGATTATTATTCTCTCATTTTTTCAAAATTCTCAATTTAGGGTCAAAAGGGCATAACGGTCAACATTTAGGCATTTAACGGAAACATGCATGAACTAGGATTTCTATGGAACCAAGTTGTATAACCTTGGAGGGTTATACTAACTTATAATATGGTCCTAATGGAATCCTAAGGCATATCTAAACTAAGCTAAATCGGGTCAGAACTGAAAGTCAAAGCAAAAGTCAACTTTTGCGACTTTCGGTTCCGAACCGAGCCTATACTTAGAATTGTCGGGTTGAATCATGCTTAGGCATGTTCAACTAATATTTACCAAGTTATTAAAGTGAGAAAACTGATTTTTATGACTTTTATATTAATAGTTATGTATTTTATTTAAAACTAACCCGTTTGACTTTTATTTGACCCGACAATTAAACTAAGTAAACGTGGTAATTAGGAGGTGCCCTTTTGAGGGTTAAACACTTACCTAATTACGGTCACGTAGCCATGTTCGACGCGAACAATGGCTCAACCGTTTAAAAGTCAAAGTGTTTATTGAAAACGCTTGACTTTTCGGCTATAAACGCTAAATGGCTTAAACTAAGCACGAAAGAATACTTACAAGAGTCCAAAGGACTAAAAAAGGTTCTCAAGAAGCTCAAGACCCTCAAAGAATTCTGAGAAATCAGAAATGAATGAATGGTGCAAGTGAAACCCAAATCAAATGGGGTATTTATAGGATTTTGAGAACCGTTAGGATCGTTTCTCGTAAACCGTGATTCAATCTCAGCCGTACACCTTGAGCCCACTGATTTACTAAACCATGGGAGCCCATAGATTTCTTAGAAAACCATTTGCAACACTCACAAACAGCTGGAACAGCTGGAAACAGCTGAAAACAACATTCTGCTATCTGATGGTGCTTTACGGACCATAAGAGGTCATGCATACGGTCCGTAAGGACCAGGTCTGATCAGCACAACTTTCATTTGTTGACAGTTTTGGCCCCTGCACCTCCAAATGTCATTTCCGACACATCTAAGGCCCGTTAAACCATTTTTAAGGCTCTAAAATGATGCCTAAGCATAGGGAACATGAAACATGCTCAAAAATATGCCTGGTGTCGGTTCGTTTGGTCGTACGGTCACGTTGTTCGGCTAATTACGACGAAACATGGACGGACGCGAAAAACGATCCAAATGACGCGACGAATGGAATTTTATCAAGCCAAACACTAAAATGAAATATTTTAGTGCTTACAATAATTTTTGGGTGTCCAGAGATATTCAGAATGTGAGATATGCGCGAAAATGCAAACTTGTGCACTTTCTGACACTTTTAGTCCCTGCATGACTTAAAAGTTTATTTTTGCGCACCAAACACCTCTAAGCCTATAACTAAGCTATATAAAGGATAAATAGGGTATGTTTAACTTATTATCATATTCTGGAAGGTTCAATACTATACGAATCGATAGACTTTTGCAGTTTGTCGCAAATAGTCCCTCTAATGCGCAGACTTGCGCATATCATCGTTTAATAGTATTGAAGCCTTATCTAATCCATATTAGGTATTAATGAGAGTATTATAAAGCATCATAATGCTTCGGGTTCATAAAAAGGTCATTCAGAGTTATGATTAAACATATTGACACTTTTAACCCCTTATACTTACAAAGTTGCGCGTAATGTCACTTAAAGGCATAAAAGCCTTGGACGGCCAACGATTGGCATTCCCGAGAGTATAATAAATTATCATGAAGCTCTTGGTTTGTTAAAAGGTCACTCAGATGTAAGAATTAACATGTTGACGCTTTTAACCCTTTATTGCGCAAACTTTCAATTAATTACACAAACGGCTATACTTAACTAACAAGTGGCTCACTTGTGAATATAAAACCGTAGAAGGTTATTTAGAAACTTATTTTAAGTATGTTAATACTTCCAGTCCTTTCATAATCAAAGTTTTTGATTTTTCGAAAAATTAGTCCCTTAAATTCAAGGTTTGACTTTATTAGGGTTTATTACACGTGTCAATACATCATTAGACGTGATTTTACGAGGTGTTACATCCTCAACCCCTTAAAAGAAATCTCGACCTCGAGATTTGCTAAAGTAATGGAAGTACTTTCTGATGTATCATGGAGTTAACTTCCATAGTATATTTGGGCCTCTAAGGTTATCCCAGTTGACCTATACAATAGGTACATATATCCTTTTTGGAGCTTCTTAACCTGTCGATCCTCAATCGATACAGGGTTCTCATCATATCATAATTCTGCATATCATTAGGTGATAATGCTTCTTGACTTATTGGGGAAACATATCCTTAAACCATTAGTGTGGGTCACATTGCGAGTTCCACCAAGCTCCTTATATAGGTTTTAGCTTACGGGCTAATTGATCTTGATACATTCGATTCCCTCGAATGATTCTATATATATTCAGAGCTTAACTAGCCTGATAATTAACAAATTGGCACACCCTTCCAGGGTGATATCTTTTGTTGAACCTTATTCCTTAACAAGAACTTAGGAGGGTTTGCTACTTTCATTGGTCCTTGATTTTCTGCCGAACACTGGCAACTTACAGATGATCATGAATTTATTTGATCTTATTCGTTGTTTCCAAGGCACCTTTCAGATCCTGATAATTGGACTTACCAATCTTCTGTCTATTAATAGATGTTTAATATTCATCTATACAAGGTCTCCAAAGGAGCCGCCTTGATACTCATATATCAACTATTATAAAAAGCTTATCTTAAGCTGAGATGGTTATTCCAACCACTGCTTATAACTAATCTTAAGGAATAGCTAATCCTTGCCGTTAGTCGAACAAATCGACGATCCTGGGCAGCTGAGGGAATTTCTTAATTGTTGCCTAATTAGGGTTGCGGTAATCAATGCATAAGCAAAATGAACCGTCTTTCTTAATTAATTATACTGAATTCTCAGAATATCGAGTTAGGCTATATGAATCCTCTATATCAAAACTTAGTTAATCAGGGTTTCGATTCCCCCAATGATGATACTAGCCGTCTTGGAGATTTCTTAATAATACAGCCCTAAATGGGTTATAAATCTTAACTCTATTTGCCTCTCAGGAGGGAAACAGGGTAATCTTAGGGGAAGATAATCAAGATACAAGGAGGTTACAGAGATTTTCCAAATCTCATGCTCCAGTTCATCCATTATTGCTTGTGTCAATTAAGTGACACATTTATGTTACGAGTCCACGAATTCTTTAATCGGGAACATTTACTTGGACAATTTCATTCTGGATATCTTCTTTGAATACCATTAGTTGACTTTAGTACCATATGACCATCGGAATATCTTTGTGGTCTCATGCATTAAACCTCCATACTGATCAGGCATGGAAGCAATCTATGGGACTTATTAAGATACATCAATCCTCATGTGGCGCTTTTGTCATACCATTTGGTATTCGCAATCGATAGAGATCAAAGAGATATCAATTATATATGCTGACGCACTTCCTCTATAGAGATGATACTTCTAGAATTTTACGATTGAAGGTTTCTGACGGGAACAGAAGAAATGTTTCTTATGATTTCGCCTGTAAGTTTTACCTTACACTTAATGTATGGGGTTCTTACGGAAAAATTTCTAAAAGGTTTGCTAAGCTTATGGTCTTATGAGAGACTTAGCAGCACCTGAACCCAAACATAACTTTTAGCAATAAAATCACAATAAGGGATTTATCCGGTGTCATTATCAATGTGAACTGCCTCTAATCATTTATCAGGAGGGTTAAACACCTCCATTCTTAATCCTTTCAAACTTAGCTGCAAAAATCTTCGACAGACTTTAGGACAGACTCAGCTTTAACTGGCTGTTTCTTAATCTATATAACGTGAGTAGCTGAGGTAGATCCAAAATGGGTTTACAATAAGCAGGCTTTGAAACCTTAATGTGCCCTCTTATTGCCAATGCTAACCACCAGTAATTATTTGCATTAAGCTTAGATTTTGGGCAAATGGGATAGGGTACTATCTCAATTAATGAGTTAAAGTCTATAACATACTGCTAACAGTCTAGAACTTTTATGGTGAGGGTCGGAAAAATTTCATAGTTCATTGCCTTTTGGCAGGAAGTTATGAAATAAAACTATCTTTGTCATAATTACATCTTTGCCTGTAGGCATACATCTTAAATGGATGTTTTGATGTATACATCATGTTCGACGTTTATAGCCATGATTCCTCTTCATCATTTAGGCTAAATAAGGGGTTTGGAAAAGGAAAAAAAATCCTAATATAAAGATGACAAGTGTGATTTTATCGCATCACTTTTTTCGGGAGTGTTAACATGTTTTCAGATGTTAACGAGGATCTGAATCTCTTTTTATACAGGTTTTACCATCTTAGCTAGGTCTTTAATGACATTCAAGCTAGGTTATACCTTTTTAAGATTCTCTTTTAATATGAATACAGGCAGGAAAGGAATGATATTTATTTTATTCAGGATTTTCATTATAATCCTAAATTATAAGTTAGTAATAGCACAAAAGGCCTAGTCACGTGGACAAGTTTAGTTTATAAGCCCAGATTTTTATGAAATCGAGGCATTAAGGTTTGAATCGAAGTTCATTACCTTTTCTTGACAGGGAGTTGTAGGCTACCACTGTCTTTAGTCTTATATGATAATGAGTATAGCCCGTAGGCATTATATCAGCCCGTAGGCATTATATCTTTAGTTATAAAATAATAGCTCAACAGCCTAGTCACATGGACAGATTTAATTTATAAACCAGGATTTTACAGAATCGAGGTATTAAGGCTTGAATCAAAGTTCATTGCCCTTTTTAACAGGGGAATGTAGACCACCACTGTCTTTAGTCTCAAAGGACATTAAGTATAGCCCGTAGGCATTTCACCCTTAATGGATGATTTATATAAAAAGAAGGGAATTGGGAGAAATCAAGTTTAAAGATGACTTAAGTGATTTTATCGAATCACATTTTGCCAGAAATGTTAACGGGTTACAGATGTTAACAAGGATTTGAATCTTTTGAATAGGTTTTACCATCTTAGCCATGTCTGAAATGACATCTAGGCTAGGTTTTACTTTTAAGATTCTTTTTAATATTTAATGCAGAACAAATTTAAATTGAGATGTTAATAAGGATCTGAATCTAATTGAGGAATTACCATCTTGGCCCTGTCTTAAAATGACACATGGGCTAGGCCTTGTCCCTTTTTTAGATTTTGCCATTTTATTATAATGGTAGATCTTATACAAGGAATGTTATTTTTCATTTATTCCATATTTCATGTCTAAAAATGAAATTTTAAATTTAACCATCCCACTATAAAAATTTAAAAGTACAGGTTTGCCCTGAGCGGGACTTGAAAGGAATAATGTTGTCCTCGAAGGGACTGAAAGATAGATATGTCCTTATAAGGACTGCTAAGGAAACGATCTTCAGCAAAAGGATTTTCTTCTTCATTTTATTTCTGAATGCTTTCTCCTTGGTTGCACGTTAATCCTTGTCGCAGTACGAAGCTCGGCCTTCCCTAGGCTTCGAATGGGGAGAATTTCCATTATGGCTTCTTTGCTAGGCGACATATCAAAACATATAGAATTGGAAGCAATAATTCTCCGAATAGAGCTGAGAGTATTCCTATGTTAAGTCTAGACTCAGAAGGTCAAGGAATGTGCTACTGTGTCATTGAGATTAAACACAAAAGGCTAGTGTTTAATTCACTCAATGTTGGCTCTGATACCAACCTGTCACACCCCGATATTTCCACGTATTACCGCTGGGCCCGGTGGGGAGTATCGTGACGTAGTTGAGATCATCATAGTCAAACAACACAATATATAAATGCACAGCGGAAGCAAAAAAATAAATATATTACAATCCGAATATAAAGTAATATCAAAGTATTACAACGGAAAGTAAACGATCCACATGCGGATTAAATAAAAGGAAAAACTGTTCAACAGACTTTGGACGCCTAGAACTTGCAAGATTCCTTATTAACGCCCTGAGCTTCCAGCCAATTTCGTTCAGTACCTATCACTTAACCTTTTTGGAAAATACGTCAGTTTACACTGGTAAATACTCTTAACTTATTTTCCCTATACGGGCTTGGGATACGGTATTATAATAATACCGCTTGGTCGGGTATTGAATGTTAGTCGAATTGTGATTAAATTATTGAGGTAACCCGCTTTAATCTGTATTGTTTGAAATAAAAGCCTTTAGGGGTTAATGACCATGTCCCGGATATCCTTGGCATCATTGTATTATAAAATGGCCACGTCTTATGCATGGGGTGTAGGCATACACCTGACAGTTGCAGAAGGGAAACGGTATCTCACGCTCATGTGGGCCTATACTTGTGGTGTGTCTGTTAATCTTGACCCGGTTTGTACATCGGGCCCTGAACGTACAACGAACATGTAAATCTGTATACAAGATTATTTTTATATAATTATCCCAAGTTATAAAAGATATTTTTGTGCCTGGTGCATTCAAATCAATTTTCAAACTATTTTCAAAATGAGTCGGTTAATTGTATTTACCAGTGTAAACTGACGTATTTTCCAAAAAGGTTAAGTGATAGGTACTGAACGAAATTGGCTGGAAGCTCAGGGCGTTAATAAGGAATCTTGCTAGTTCTAGGCGTCCAAAGTCTGTTGAACAGTTTTTCCTTTTATTTAATCCGCCTGTGGATCCTTTACTTTCCGTTGTAATACTTTGATATTACTTTATATTCGGATTGTAATATATTTATTTTTTTGCTTCCGCTGTGCATTTATATATTGTGTTGTTTGACTATGATGATCTCAACTACGTCACGATACTCCCCACCGGTAATACGTGGAAATATCGGGGTGTGACACTTTATTGATCAAGTGCTGGCCACTCTAGGGAAACAAAAGCAATGGCAATAACGTGGGTACAAGGGCTGAAGAAGACTTGGCCAAACCATATAAGCTAAGCAACCTTTCATGCTTTTCACAGCAAATAGCTGATTATGATTTTCAAGCAAAGATCAAGATGCCTCCTTACATCAAAACATACGATGGGACTGAAGATCCTGAGGACCATCTTCAGATCTTTACCGGTGCAGCAAGGATAGAGAAATGGTCAAACTCTGAATGTTGCCTAATGTTCATGCAAACCCTTGTTGGATCAGCCAGGATCTGGTTCAACGACTTACCTGCTCGAAGCGTTCGAAGCTTTGACGACCTCAGCAAGGGTTTTCTGGCCAATTTCTCCCAACAAAGGCGATATGTCAAAGACGCAACAGTAATCTTTCAGATAAAACAACGTGATGATGAAAGTCTTCGAGCGTTCATTGAACGATACAAGAAGGAAGGTCTAACTTATGTAGGGGTGGATGAGAAATGAGAGTGGCTGGTTTCATGAATGCCATCACATCCAAATATCTCACGAGAGATTTCAACAAATCCCTGCCCAAGACCTTGGAGGAAGCTCTCGAGAGGGCTGAAGCCCACATCCGGGGAGAGGAGGCAGTAGACATTAAAGAGCAAAGGAAAAGAGGATCCAGCTGGCGAAGCAATATTCCAGCTAGAAAAAGGGGAAACTTCAACTCCTATGACAGGCGACCAAAGTGTTCAGACCATCGAAGGTCTGAAGGCCGGAACCCTTCAAGCAGGGAGAAAGGCATGAGTTTCACACCCCTCACAAAGACCCCTCAAGAAATCCTCACAACGGAAGAAGTCAAGGAAAACTTTCGGCCTCCTAGGCCTCTCCCCAAAAGCAGAAAAAATGAGAACTCCACACAGTATTGTGAGTTTCATGAAGAAAAGGGTCACCACACCAATGATTGCTTCCAGCTCAAGAAAAGAATTGAAGAAGCTGTTAAGTCCGGAGAAATCGCTCATTTGGTGAAAGGGGTACGGGACAAAATGGCTGAAGGAAAGGGCAAGGAAGTCAGTATGGTGGATTTTGATGGAAGGGTTCCCCACAAGAGACAGCGGTTGGAAGCTTGGGAGCTTCAGTGTGTTTGCTTCCCCCCAACAGAAAAAGACCCTCTTTCAAGCCCTCTTGTGGTAGAAGCTACTGTGGGGACGTTGCAAACAAATAGGGCATACATAGACACTGGGGCAGCCACTGAAATCATGTTCGAGAAATTCTTCAACCGCTTGAGCAACGAAGAACGTTCAAAGCTTCAACCCCCTGGAACCTCCATAAAAGGTATTGCCGATATACCCCTTAAGCCTTTAGGGCAACTGACACTTGATGTTCGTTTCAGTGAAGGTCAGAAGGAAAGAATTCAACCACTCACCTTTGTGGTTATCAACATACCTTCAAACTATGATGTGATCATTGGAAGGCCAGGGCAGTGTGCATTCTACATGGCCGTGTCTGTTGGCCATGGCACGGTTAAATTTCCCACCGAGAGGGGTATAGCAACCCTTCAACCCTCTCAAGAAGCATACCTGGTTGTCACGGCCCCCGACCCGGTTTGACCCGTTTCAGGAGCCGCGGGACAGAAATCCCATGGTATTTAATTAACAGCGGAAGTTTCTTCAGGATCTTTTAAAAACTGAAATATTTCCCGATTATTTTATTTCACAACTCAGGATAAAACCCGGTAATTTACAATCTTGAGATTTCACGAAGAAATCTTTTATTTTACAAAACATGTTTCTTTATTTTATACTGAGCCACTTCATTAAGCTGATAGTGCTTCGCGGCACTTTTCTTGGATCACAACAGATCACCTGAAACATGTTTGAAAAAGGTTTTGTCAGCGGGAAATACTGAGTGAATCATTCTATTTACTAAAATGACACATTTGTTATAATTTACAGTATTAAGAGCAATTACAATGTTTCAGATATCAACCAACTACCCTCGGTATTTGTCACTCGACTCGTTTCTGTGACTATGGTCATATCACCCATTGGCTAACTCGTTGTCCAATGGTGAAGATTATCAAGTAATGTATACAAAACCCCACATACCGGCTGTAATATGGTGATTACAAAGACTTAATCCCTGTAATTATAACTTTGAAAATAAACATGCTTTTGAAAGTAATTTGGTAAAAAGAGAATGACTCACATTGCAGATTTAATTTGGGCAGAGTTTAGCCTACTGATTAGCCTTTTAACCTAAATTTAATAACAGGCACACAATTCTGGGTTAGTAATCAATACAGCATTTACGATAATCTCACGAGATCAACCCTCACAACGAATGACAAAGTGCTATGCTTAAACATCCATCGAATTAACGACTAATGACAAAGCATCACCCTAATGTGGGCAGCACTTAAACATCCATTGAGTACATTGATCGATCGGAAAATGAATCGTAATAGCGATCGAGTTAATACCCTGATTGCAGCGTCGATTAGTGATCCGTGTGTGTTTTGATAGTAAAATTACGATATCTCAGCGTGTAATTGGAATTTTTTCGTCGTTTCAGTGCCCAGATTCAAGTCCCAACATCCTCTATTTATACTGAAAATTTTACCCAGTGGCGTAGCGCGACTGCTTACCCCTTTAGTCGTCGCGCTACGCGACTGCTAACCTAGTTTCATAGGGTAGCTACGTGCATAGGTAGGCTTCCTGAGTCGACAGTTTCTCAAAATTCGAATTTGACAGGGAGTTATGTGGATAATCGTAACTAGGGTTTTACCCCCCCCCCCCTGAATTTTAGGGGCCCTAATCCTGATTCTGAAAATTCTGAAAATTTTAGGGTTTGTACAGAATCACTTGGGTGTCTCAATTAGGGTTTCCTTTTGGACAAATTAATTTAATTAATATGACTTTTGATGAGAGTTGTTACACTGGTTGAGGGTGAAAGTTCCAGAAATGAGGAACACAAGCAAAGGCTAATCATAAATCCTAAGTACCCTGAACAGAGAATAAGGGTCAATCCGAGCCTTTCACAAGAAACCCTCTCATATCTAGAAAAGTTGCTAACGCATTACAGCGATGTCTTCGCTTGGTGTCCAGAAGATATGACGGGTATCCCTCGGAACATTGTTGAACATGAGTTAAGAATACCACCGGATGTCAAGCCTGTGGTCCAAAAGAAAAGAAGTTTAGCACCTGAGAGAAGCCTGGCTGCTTGCCAAGAAGTCGAAAAGCTCGTATCAGCCGGCATTCTCCGAGAAGTCAAGTACCAATCATGGGTTGCAAACCCGGTTATGGTCAAGAAACCAGAAAACTCTTGGAGGATGTGCATAGATTTCAAGGATCTTAACAAGGCTTGTTGCTACCCACTACCGGAAATTAATCTCAAGGTTGACTCACTCACCGGTTACCCTTTCAAATGCTTTCTTGATGCTTACAAAGGGTATCACCAAATACTCATGAAAGAAGAAGATGAAGAGAAGACAGCGTTCCACACTGATAAAGGAATCTTTTGTTACCAAAAGATGCCTTTTGGACTCAAAAACGCTGGAGCAACCTACCAACGTCTAGTAGACAAAGCCTTTACAAGCCAAATTGGTAAAAACATGGAGGCATACGTCGATGACTTGGTGATCAAGAGCAAGACGGAGTATCAAATGCTCGACGACATTCAAGAACTTTCAAGAACCTCAGAAAGGTTAACATGAAGCTCAACCCTGAAAGATGCTCATTTGGGTTTGAAGAAGGAAAGTTCTTGGGTAACATTGTTGGGAAACAAAGCATCAAGGCTAACCCAAACAAGGTGAAAGTTGTTCTCGAAACCAAACCACCAAAAACCAAGAAGGAGGTCGAAAGCTTAAACGGGAAGCTTGCAGCCTTGAAGCGTTTTACCTCCAAATTGGCGGAAAGATCTCTGCCCTTCTACAAAACGCTCAAGAATTGTTCTCACAAGAAGGACTTCAAATGGACTGAAGAGGCTGAAGAAGCCTTCAACCAGATGAAACAACACCTTGCTTCTTTACCTGACATCACAGCTCCAGAAACAGGGGAGTTAATCTCGGTGTACCTTTCAGTCGCTGAGGAAGCCATAAGCGCGGTCCTCACCATTGAGCGAGAAAAGGCCCAGGTACCCGTTTATTTCTTCAGCAAAACTCTAAAATTGGCTGAAACTAAATATCCTCCCCTTGAAAAGCTTGCCCTAGCCCTAGTTCAAACAGCTAGAAGGCTTCGAAGGTATTTTCAAGCACATCCTATACAAGTAGTCACTGACCAACCTATTAAGAGTGTGCTTGAAAAACCTGAAAACTCGGGAAGGTTGGCCAAATGGGCAGTGGAATTAGGTGAACATAACATCACCTACGTCCCACGAAAAACTATCAAAGCCCAAGTCTTGGCTGATTTCATTGTAGAAGTCCCAAACCAAGCAATCACTGAAGTGAACACTGCCACCACTGAACCCTCCAACCCTGAAGCCTGGAAGCTTTTTACCGATGGGACTTCAAGCGTTGAAGGGTCAGGGGCTGGACTAATTTTGATCAACCCAGAAGGTTTGGAATTCACATATGCTCTCTGTTTTGATTTTCAGACCACCAATAACGAGGCTGAATACGAGGCACTAATCGCCGGTTTAAGGCTGGCCAAAGAGATGAAGGTCCAGAAGCTTGAAGTGTTCACAGATTCGTTGCTAGTCTCTAGTCAAGTAAACGATAGCTACATTGCCAAAGAACCAAGCATGAAAAAATACAAAGAAAAATCCAAGGAGCTGATGAAAACCTTTCAAACGTGCAACATCAAACAAATTCTCAGATCTCAAAACAAAAAGGCTGATGCCTTAAGCAAGCTGGCATCTCTCACTTTTGCCCACCTCACCAAGAAAGTGTTGGTAGAAGTGTTGAAAGCTCCATCAATCGATGAATTGGAAGTTCAAGACATAATCACCGAGGAAGATCTAAACTGGATGACTCCTATCAAAAAGTTCCTAAAAAACGGTGAACTACCCAATGATCAAGTAGAAGCTGAAAGGGTTAAAATCAAGGCAAGGCAGTACGTGCTACAAGGAGAAACCCTTTACAAAAAGGGTTACCTTGCCCCCTTGCTAAGATGTGTCGGTCCTGAGCAAAGTAAATGCCTGATCAAAGAGATTCACGAAGGCATATGCGGAGCTCACTTTGGAGCTAGGTCGGTGGTTGCAAAACTCATGAACCTTGGGTATTTCTGGCCCTCAATGCATCGTGATACTACTGAGCAATTGAGGAAATGTGATGCTTGCCAAATCTACGCACCAGTCCCAAAAAGTCCCAAGCATGATCTGATCCCAATAACCTCTGCATGGTCGTTCTATAAATGGGGAATGGACATCGTTGGTCCGTTTCCCCCAAGCAAAGGTGGAGTGAAGTTCTTGTTGGTAGCAATAGATTATTTCACCAAGTGGTGAGAGGTTAAACCACTCGCAAAGATCACAGGCAAACAGGTTATTGACTTTGTTTGGGAGAACATTATCTACCGCTATGGATTGCCGGGGGTACTTATCACTGACAATGGAAAGCAATTTGCTGAAAAGCCTTTCAGTGTTTGGTGCAAAGAATACAGAATCAATCAGGTTTTTAGCTCAGTGGCTTACCCGCAATCGAATGGTCAGGTTGAAAGGGCGAATAAAAGCATAGTGGAAGGTATCAAAACAAGGCTGGGAAGGTACGAAAGCAACTGGCTTGAAGAACTACCTAGTGTTCTATGGGCCATAAGAACAACCGCAAAAACAAGCCATAAGAGAACACCCTATAGTTTGGTATTTGGGTCCGAGGCTGTAATCCCCGCTGAAATAGGAGTTGTAACACAACGAATTGTCAACATGGATCCCGAAACAAACCAAGAAGAGACCATGTTGAACTTATAACTCCTAGAGGAAGCACGAGACCAAGTTGCAATTCAAGAAGCCAAATACAAGCAAAAAATGGAAGCCTACTACAACAAGAGAGTTAAGAACGAACGCTTCAAGCCAGGGGATTTGGTCCTTAGAAACAATGAGGCTAGCAAAAAAGAGAATCAAGGAAAGCTTGGCCCAAAATGGGAAGGCCCGTATACCATCCTTGAAGCACATAAGGGTGGATCTTACAAGCTAGCAGACTCAGAGGGTAAAAGGCTTCCAAGACATTGGAATGGAAAAACCTTGAAAAGGTTCCATGTTTAAACAAGAATGATTGGTTTGTATTTCACGAGTTGTATTTCGAAAATGACACTACGAAAACCTTTTGTAAGAACAAGTATCTATTGAATGAATGAAGTTGTTTTATCAAACTTGTCATTCTATCCTAAGATCAGGTTGAGAACCTAGCAAAAAACTCCATGGCAAGGGCCATGTAAGGGGATGAGCTCCCAGGCCACATCGCTCAATAGGTTCAAGGGTTGAATGAACCTATATAAGGGGTGAGTTCCTAAATCAATACAACTCCATGAGACTTATTAAGTAAAAGCAAAATTGTCTCATAGACGGGTTCGAACAGCCTACACCAAATGTTCAAATAAGCCTTAGAAAAATAACCAACAAACAGGCTTACAAAATCAAACAAAACAAGAAAATAAAAAGGATAGGTGCAATGTCTTCTTGTTAAAAATACCAAGGCTAAGTGACTGCAGCACTGAACCCTTTAAGGTATAAAACACATAAAGACAACGCAAACTTGACAAAGACAAAGTTACCAAAAGACAAAAATAATCTAAAGGATGATACAACTTGAACAAAAAAATTAAAGATACAAACCAAGTCAAGTCATTAAACTAAGCCTTCAAGGCTTCAAGCCACCTAGGTGACAACTAGAAACCTCAACGGTTTCAACCTACCTACGGATAGCCAAAAGGCTTAAAAGGTTGAATCTAACCAGGTTGCCTTAACAAGATAGACACAAGTATAACACAAAGAAAATAGTTAAACATAATATCATACCAAAGAAAGTCCTGAAAGACTTTCAAGCACAAGTTAAAGCAAGTCCTAGTGACCTGCAAGTTTAGATATTGTTCAAACGGCCATACAGGCCTAAAACACAACCAACATGAACCTTAAAGGTTCCTAGAAACCTAATATTGTTCAAAGTTAAAATTACAAACCACAAATTGTTTTTTTAGTGCTAAGAAAGCTACGAATTAAGCATCAGCAGAGGACTTGGAAACCCCGGAACCTTCACCTTTAACCTTCTTTGCTTTCTTCAGCTTCTTAGCTTTCACACCTCCATCATCACCTACTGCTGAAGCCTCCAAGCTTGCATCCTTCGGAGCACCTTGTTCTGCCGAAAAGGTGTCATCACTATCTCCTGAGTAGGACCTCTTCCTTGAAAGGGAACCCAAGATCTCAGCACAGACCTTTTCATTAAGGCCCTCCGGCTTTAAGTCCTGCAACACAGCAAGAGGCTTATCAAAACAAGCAGAAACTTGATGGATATAAGGGTAGGTCAGCTTTTCCATTTGTTCAACAGAGCCTTTGAAAACATCGGAAGCCTCGGGACGAAACAGGGGAGACTTCTCCAAAGGATGGCCGGATTCATGAAGCTTATAACCAGCAATGAGGCCTTGGTGTTTCCCCAGGTTGAGCAACGTAGTATAAACTTCACCAAGGGCAGAGTTAAACTCCTTGGAGTGAAGAAGGTAAGTAACAACCTGATGAAAACCCTGCTTAATTAACCACTGATTATCAATGGTGGATTGAGCAACCGAAGCCTTCAACCCCTCATTTTCCTCATCAAAAGCCCGCTGCTGAACAAATAAAGCTTCCCTGTCAGCTTTAAGCTTCAACCGATCAGCCTCAAATCTCTTCTTCAAATCACTCATTTCAATCTCGTGCACCCTAGTCAGCTCACTAACCTTTTTGTCCCACGCCTCTTCTTTCTCAGCAAACCCAGCTATCTCCTTCTTCATCGCAGCCATTGAAGATTTCATCTTATCCTTCTTCTTAGAAAATTCTTCATATTCCTGCATCCTCTTACGAAAACGAGCAATCCCTTGAGGAAGCATAACAGCAAGGTTGCAGGTGCTCAAAATCATGCGGGACAACATCAAGTCAACATCCATCCCAGCAATAGTATTATGAACTGAAGGAGGAGCAATGTGACTCAGAGCATCTTCACAAACAGCAGCATCCTTAAAGCTGTCATCATTTTTCACCGACCAACCAGGCATATAAACTTCATCAGGATCCAACCCTTCAACATCCCTGCTTGAAGAACCCTGAACAGGGGTAGCAATAATCTTTTTGGCTGAAGCCTTCTTACCATGAACAACCAGTTCCTTCTCCTTTTCAGCACCCGCCTCAACACCTTGATCTTCAGAAACTTCAATATCATCACTCAAATCCACTGGTTCAGTAGAAGTGGATTGAGGAGCAGCCTTCAACAAACGGCGGGTATATCGACGGGTCGAAGACTTGGGAGCATGAGACTTAGAGAAACCTTTGACATTGGAAGTACTAATATAACCCGAGCCCTCAAACCTTTGCTCAGCAGTCCTAACCACAACATTTTCACCAGGAACAGATGGGACATCCCCAAACACAACATCAGAAGTGTCGTCACTCTTAATGAAATCCAAGGCGGACATGACTGCATATAACAAAACAAAAACAAAACACATAAGGCATAAGTCAAGAAAAATGCAAAGAGGGCAAAAAAGGAAAACGCATACCCGTGCCACTCCTCATTAGAACCGGATCCCGATCAGCATTTTCCCACAATTTACTAACCCCTAAAAGAACTAGCAAATGTTCAGGAAAGGGACGAACCCTCGAAGGGCACTCCCGGATGGCTTTGAGAAAAACATCATTTAACTCAGATTCAGAGGGCTCCGGTTCATTGAGAACGGCATCTGGGTGCCTCCACACCATTTTAAATGGAACGATAGAGCCAGAAAAAGCGGTCCTTCCAAGTACCAAGTGTTGTAACCATAGACGAAATAAGGCAAGAATCAACCTTGGATGTTTCAAAAGTGAACCAATCACCATTTTTAGCCAAACGAAAAAACCAGCGAAAGAGCAACAAGGAAGGATCATATCCAAGGGCACGGCACAAAACCTCAAAGTGCAAAACCCTAGCCATGCCCTTCGGATGAACTTGCCCAAAAGAAACTCGATAATATTGCAATAGATTCAAAACAAAGAGAGAAAAAGGATATCGAAGGTTCGAAAACTCAAAATGACGGCAATACAGAGCAATCGAACCAGGGGTTGGTTTATCAATAGGAACATCACAAGCAGGAGCGGTCGGTTTAAACATTTTATCAATACCATATTCCACACAAAATGATTCTACTTCTTCTTGTGTTAATCGGGAAAAGGATTTTGCTAAATCCTTACGAGCACCCATTTTTGCAAGAAAATACGAAGAATGTAAGGAAAATACAAAGGAAACCGAAACTAACCTTGAAGAAGAGGAAAGAAATCGCAGGGAAGGAACTTGATGGAATTATGTGAAAAGTGAATGAAAAATGCAAATATAAAAGAAAATAACCTAAAATAGGGGTGATAATTGCAAACAGTAACTTCTGCAAAAACCGCCACCCTATGAACTGCCACACATCAATCAAATCGGTTGTCAGTTATTTAAAATTCAAATATTAACTGCCTACAACCCTTTAAGCCTTCAAGCATTGAACCCTCGAAACCTTTAGGCAATAAAATACATGTATAAAAGTCAGAAGTCTTTGAGCTCATTCCCCAAAAACCTCTGACTTGGGGGGCTGATGACGGGGGTAGCCCAAGATCAAATAAAATGACAACCAAATTTAGGGGCTCATGTGGTATGAGTGAAACATCAACATGAGCCCCTAAATTCGGTTCTTGCTTTTTTGTTAAGAAATCATTGATTTAATAATTCAAATTAACTATTTTTAAATAAATGCAATCTAATAATTTAAATGTATACTATATATAACAAATTATTAAAGCCTAAATTGTATATTAAATGTAAACTTTTATAAAGTGTCAACTGGAATTTAGAATTCAAGGTTAGCAGACTTGGAAACATTCTTTTTAAGCAAACAATATAAACATGTTTAACAAACAATATATCACAGTCGGACAAAGTATTGAATGCACACTTGCATTATACGTACAATACAGAGACAAAACGTAATACCAAGAAAGATAGAAGGATATCCAACTTCTAGACTTGACGGAAGTTACAGACTCGATAACAAAAGACCGTAACATACAATACAGAGACAAAACGTCATACCAAAGAAAGAAATTATGGATGTTTACTGACTGGTGCACTTCGGAATGTAGCTGATAACCCTCTTTAGTGTAGCTCTTCGATTTTCTTTGAAATTCCAGAGCTCGCTAATTACATATCTGCCACTGGGGTTATATTCATTCATATGCAATTGATCGTTCTGATCAATCACTTCCTTATGTGCACCGAACCATCTTCTAGGAGGTTGTCAAGTGTTCTCGCCTTCGTAGCTGGTGTTTTGCGTATCTTTACATCCGCAGCCATTCCATACAATAAAAACATCCATAGAAAGAAACTCAAATTTCAACAAAACCCACAAGAATCAAACAAAACCTCTGTTTTGATACCCGTGACAAAACCCCACAAGAATCAAACAATATTTTCACAAAAACATCACAAACAAACCTTCTGTTTTGACACTACTACGATAGCATAGAATAAAAACAAAACAAGCAAACATTAAACAAAGTAGGTAATAGAAACCTTCCAAGAACAAACAATATTTTCACAAAAACATCACAAACAAACCTTCTGTTTTGATACTACTACGATAGCATAGAACAAAAACAAAACAAGCAAACATTAAACAAAGTAGTTTCAGCAACCCATTTTGACCAGAGTGACCCATTTAGCTAACAAAAAAAAATACCCAAATCAACCCATTTATTGACCCTTTTTCTTGAATGTTAACCAATTAATAAGTTTATTCACTGATATTGATTTGGTTATCAAAAACTGAAACCAAAGCAGAACAAAGAACTGATTATCAAATAACTCTAATCATCCTTGATGACGGGGGTAGCCCAAGATCAAATAAAATGACTTAAGTATATACACGCTCGAAAGGTTAAATGGTTCGAAGGTTAAAAAGCTGTGAGGTGGGGAAAAGCAATACGGAAACAGTAACCCGTCACATCCCCGGATTGCTTCACCAACCCACCAGCCGCAAAAGCAATGCAGGTCTGCAGAGCACGCGCTATTATCCAGGGGTCAGAAGGCTTCAACCCCCGAAAGGGCAAGCCCCTCACTGCAAGCAAGGTCACTAGTCAAATGTATCCCTCTTTGGGAGATGTCTTCTCCTATATATTTGACACTTCATTTACTGAGTTGGGACATTCCTGGCCAGTCCTGTTTCCTTAAAACTCTGGTCATTCGCTAAGAGTACTTGCTTCATGCGAGTCACTCCCTCTCACATCTAACACACACATTCTGTTTGCTCCTTCATCCGAATCTGAATATACTTCAGAAGAGGATCTTCAGCAAACAATAAAAACAAACTAGTGAACCTCCTTCCACGTCTTGCAAACGTGGGGGGACCCCACGACCTGCGTTAGGCAAAGTTAAACCCTTTAACCCTTTTGCCTAACCAGCCTTGCTACTATCCTTGGTCTATTATTTCTTGCATCAACAATCCTCATATTATTGTACTGTCAGTACTCCAACAAACAAATTGGTGAACTATACATGTTTTGTGTGTTCGTTATGCTTCTCTTGTGTCTGTACTTAATCAGTCGACAAGTTTAATGTATACTTAACTAAAATGTGAATGTGAATTCATCAAATATTTGTTCACATAATCTTTTACATATAAACATAGACAAAAACTTTTATCATTATAGCTATTATAATACTAACACAACTGTATCATCTAAACTACCATAGTGCAAACGACGAAAATAATTTCAAACCAGAATTTATAATAATTCGTTAAGACAATTCGACTAAGATTTTATATGATCAATAAGATTGTGAAAGACCAAAACTGATATGAACATACATAACATGTGAAACACCCAAAATATTATAACTCAATCTGTGGAAGACTTAAATTATTTATCTAATCTTTTTCAATATCAAGAATACCAACTGAAACTATACTAAACATTGAACAGTGATTTTTAATATCAAGAACACCAACTGAAACTTACAAGAACACCAACTGAAACTTACAAAATCTTTATACCAACTGAAATTTACAAAATCTTTATACAATATCAAGAACACCAACTGAAACTTACAAAATCTTTATACAAAAAAGTGATAAACAGCGATTTTTAACATAGCCCTAATTTATCAAGTATTACATACATATACTACAATTCAAATTTGTTAAACACAAAAAATCTAAATTTCATCAACAAAACATGTTTAAAACCTATACCTAAACAACATCAATGTCAAGAACAGTTATAATCCTCCGATTAAGTATCACAAATAGACAAAATCTTTAGAATTTACATGTAAATAATCAACAACATTGAATCATACAACGTCAAAAGAAAGCCAAATGATAAGAAATTTTCGATCAAACAAACCAAATATACTAAATTAGTAAAAGATGAAATTGAAGGTGAAGAGAATACTTCGTGGATTCGGCGATGATTATGCGGTATCGATTGATCTCTGTTCGTTATCTTGAATCAAGTCTTCTTCCCTTTCAATCGATAGAACTGGTCTAATGTTGTGCTGATCTTCAATCGTCGTCGATGATGTTTACAAAACCCAATGCGACTGATGGAAAATAATCAATTAAAATATTCTTTGTTTCAACATATGGGCCTTGGACCAGTTTTAATAAACAGGTGTTGGGCTTGGACCACATTTAATAAATAAGGTTTGGGCTTGGACCAGATTTATAAACAAAGAATATTTGTGTTAGTAAACATGTTTTGTGGTTCGTTATGCTTCTCTTGTGTCTAAATTAATCATCCGACAAGTTGAGAATGACAGAATCCGTAGGGGGTTTTTCGTACTTCCGTTAGATTTACAAATAAACGTTATTAATGTATTCTTAAGTATAATGCGAACGTGAATTCATTAAATAATTTCACATCATATTTTACATTCAATGTTTACGATGTACCCGTGTCAATCGGACGGGTGTCCACCTAGTAATAATAATAATAATAATAATAATAATAATAATAATAATAATAATAATAAACAGTATATTATGTAAGCTCGGAAGGGGAATTGATTACTGAGTGGAATTTTTTGGGTGGTGGAAACAAAAAGATAATTAAAGAATAATTTGTTTAATACTATTCCCTGCGTCTTAAAAATACATATTCTTTTATAAAGTTAACCATTGCTGATTTAAATCATTGGACTATGAAATGATCAAAGGAAAGATAGAATCAGAATGTAGGCAAAAATGGCGATAAAGAATGATTATTTTGATCGACATTTGCAATGCAATCTAGTCATAAAGCCATAACTTTTCAGTAAAGAAAATAAAAGTTCGTTTCAAGTATTTTATGGACTAAAATTTAAGGAATCAATTACGCTAAAGAAGACATGTTAGATGTCTTTAATCCCTGTTATTACAAACTATGTTAAAATTTGTGTATTACACGGGTTTACTAAACAAAATATAAATAGTTATAATAGAGATTTACTACTATAGTTGTTTTAGTTAACTTTTTTAAAGAGTAAAGTACACGAATGGTCTATGTGGTTTACTAAAATTATGGATTTGGTCCATAATTTTTCAAAAGTACATCGATAGTCCCTGTGATTTGCACTTTGCAACACATTTAGTTCATAGCCAACAAATCTAAAGGTTTCAGCAAGTCTAAGTTAGAGACTAAATGCGTTAGAAAATGCTAACTACAAGGAACATCCATGTACTTTTAAAAAAAGTTAGGGACTAAACCCGGTACTTGGGAGGACAGGAAATGTTTTAGATTAGATTGTATGGATTAATATTTCCTTTTCATTTGTTTCGTGTTATATTCGCGATTTTGATGTAATAGGTTGTAAGACCACCTGTAGTGGTGAACAAAAATAATGCCCACACCATGGGGCATTATCCGACACGTGGCATCCTAGTCAGCGTTGGGCATTATAGCAAAAGTGGCGTAGTGGGGCATTATTCCAATAACGCCCCTTCCAATTATTAAAAAAAAAAGGAAACAAATGGTGATTGGCTGGTCAAACACATGGTCACATGCAAAAGTGGGGGTTCTCAAAAGTTGTCAGAGGGTTGTTCAAAATGATTGGTGGGTCAACCATTCCACAAAACAAAATGAGCGTTTAAAAAAAACGCCAACAACAAATTTGAACAAAAAAAAACGCCCGGAAACGCCGGGTGTAATGGGGTCCGGGGCGTTTTCCGGCGTTTTTTATGAATTTTTTTTTAAAAAAACGCCCCACTACGGGTGGTCTAAGCGCTAGCTTCTTGCTAGTTGGTGTACTGGAATAATGTTGGTTTAATTGCCCGTTAAAAAATGGGAGGGCAAAATACAAAATAAAAGAAGTTTAAGTATTTTAATTATAAAATGTTTTTAAGTTTAAAAATAAGTTTAATAGGAATAATATTATACTATTGGAAACAGAAAGTTTACGGATAGCTGAGGAATTTCAATCTAAAAAAACATTATTCTTTATTAGGGTCGTAAACGAACCAAATGTTTAACAAACAATTTGTGAATTGTTTGGAAAGCCGTTTAATAAATGAACAAACACAAAAAAGAAATTTCGTACAATAAGTTAAATAAACAAACATGAACAAAGGTTGCGTTTGTTCGTTTACGTTCGTGAACGTCTAGTAATGTGTTCATTTAAAGGTTTTGTTATATTATATTATATTTATTTATTTTATTGGCTTTTGCTTTTAAAATTTTGATACCATAGTTATACTATACGCCTTTGCCAACATCTCTTATTTGACCATTTCAATTTCATGTTGTGTTAAAGTTTGACGAATATTTTATTTTTTGTGTTAATTATGTTAAGTATTTATTTATGTTTAGTGGATTCTTCGTAATCTTTCTAATGAAAAATGCAGATTGTGTTTTTAAATGAATATATAACGTTCGTTTGTGTTCACTTATGTTCATGAACATTTGTTTGTGTTCGTTTGCGTTCATCTATGTTCCGTAAGTGTTCATGAACATGCTTATTTCCTTAATGAACGAACACGAATAAGAACTCTCGTTTGATAAATGTTCATAAATTGTCCATAAACATGTGCATTCATTAATGTCGTGTTCGTTCGGTTTGTGTAAAGCCCTATTCTTTACCAAAGTAAAATATTCTTACAAGATATTAGAAAAAGAAAATGTGGATAGTTTATAAGAAATGATATACCATCAACTCTCTTTTAAGTGTTTAAAATTTTAATATGAGGTTTGAAATGAGACGAACTCAAACTTTATTAGATTAAAAGTGCCGAGGTCACTGATATATCCTTGGTGTGAATAATTTTTTGATAATATAATCTATATCAAGTAACATATCTAAATGGTAATTTTATATTAATGGATATTAGATTTAAATAACCTTAACTTTTACCAATTGGTTAATAGCACTTCTAACTTTCGATTTGTATCACATCGCTCCCAACTTTCAAATTATTGGACGATAACGCTCTCAAACTAACCCAACACTAACTCAATTTGCTGAAATCAGTTGTCACGTCATCAAACCAATGCCACGTCAGCCGCCATGTCATCGGAAAAGCCAAGTCAGGTGTCATGTCAGCCGACACATCATCAAAAAAAGTCAAGTAAGATGCCACATCAGATGCTACGTTATACAAAATTCCACGTCAAATGCCATGTCAACACACAAGTGCCATATCAGCAAAAAAAACTAATTGGGTTAGAGTTCAGTTAGTTTGGGAATAATATCGGCCAATACGTTGAAAGTTGGGAGAGATATGATACAAATTAAAAGTTGGGAGTGCCATCAGCCAATTGGTGAAAGTTGAGAGTGATATAGTATAAATTAAAAATTGGGAGTGCTATTTAAATCTTTATATTAATTAAAGAATCTACAACGACATAAGTAAATAATAACTAGTTTAAAAATGCACTTAAAAACAAAACAACATGGTATAAACGATCCTATGGTACAACTCTTTTGCAAAAGTAAATAAAAGTTATAACATTTTGATTAAAAAAGCTATAACAGTTGATAAGCTTTTTACACCAAATTGTATACCTTACATAAAAAATATATATATATTTTTTGTTTACTGAAACGAATATTGTTAGGGTGCTACTTTCTACACCCCCTTAATTACTTTTTACACCTCCTCTTCTCATATACTTACAGGTGGGGCCCGCATGGGACCGGTAGTTTTCCTCTCACAAGAGGGTATAATCAGGAGGGGAGGGGGGTGTGTTTAGAATGAGCATATTGTTATTACAAAAAGTTTTGTATCGGATTACTGTTGGATTTGATATTTTAGTAGAAAACACCTTTAAGAAAAGTCCAAAAAGGAGTAGCAGCACTTTATTAGGAACCACCCGATCTAAAGTACAGCTAACTGTGAGTCTATCAACTCCCTATTCCACATATTCCTACACGTGGTTACGTCATGACCCTCAAATCAAATCACTTCTCGCGTGTGTCCAACGCATGACAAGGTTGACTCTTAATCAAGGCTCATTCTATACGCACCCCCTATTTCCTGATTACACCCCCCTTGTGAGAGGAAAACTGTCAGTCCCACGCAGGCCCCACCTGTAAGCATGTGAGAGTAGGGGAGTGAAAAAAGTAAATAGGGGGTGCGTATAGTAGCACCCTTAATCAAACCAAACAAACGAAGAGGCCCTAAACCCAAACCAACATGGAGTCGTGGGCCCAATCCCTTTGTTTTTTTTTTTTTTTACTTTTAATAAAGGCCCCCTTATTTCCACATACCCTATATCTTATTTTCACACCCCTACTGTATACGGGCCGTATCACACCCCCTATTGTATACAGGCCGTATAGAATTATACGGCTCGTATAGAATGTTTTTTAATAGGAAAATGCGCAGGGAATGTTTTTTTATTTTATTATATACGGCCCGTATATAGTTATACGAGCCGTATACATGTGTATACGATTTGTAAAACGTATACGGCTCAATGGATTTATTTTTGTGGGGTTTTTTATGTTAGCACATGTATACGGGCAGTAAACTATATACGGGCCGTATATAATGGTGTTTTTTCAAGTATCACGTTTTTTTCCCGTAAAAACACAATCATTCTAGGGTTTCTAAACTCTTCATCACCTTTAACAATGTCGATAAACGTTGATCGGAACATGCCGCATAAATCGGAGCACAGGTAGAGTAACGTTACCGATCAGTCCGTTGATGGAAACCTTAGCGATCGCAGAGATCTTCGTGTTGGTTATTTATCGATTCCGAATAAATAGCAGAAGAACCCGACACAAACAAGTTCTCCACAGTTTGTTATTCAGATCTCTGTTCGGTCATCTTTCCAAACTACAACACACGATAACTTTAAACTTTATAGTGTGTGATTTGACTATGAAATTGACGTGTGCAAAATGCAACATATAAATTACATCAATTGTGGCATAAAACTAATTTTTTTTTAGTACTAATGTTGGAAAAAGTGTGCTATTGTCTTCCTTTTGTATTTTCAGGATTAAATGAGTTCAAATTAACAAAAGAAGCAAAAAGACAGTAAAATCTAACATAAATACAAGAAAAGGAACAAACGTGACATGCCCGACCCCACGACAACATCTTTCCAAGCAAAACAAGAAGACAGAAGACTGAACACGCCCCGTGCTCAGCCAGCACGGGGGCGTGCCCAAGTGTCAGCAGAAAAGACAAAGTGGTAGAAGCTTCCATTGCCCACCACGGGGCCGTGCTCAGTGGGCACGGGGCCGTGGTCAACTATAAGATTCACAGAATCCAGGAAAATATTCATAGTACAGATACGCTTCTGCACACGGAGTCGTGCTCAGCGGACACAGGGGTGTGGTCAACTAATACAGACAAGCTGCAATAAATGAAGAAAGAGAAGGATGTGGACACGGGGCCATGCCCACTGGACACGGGGCCCTGCCCGAGCTTCTGTTCAGCCTATAAATTGGAGTGCTTGGCTTAAGCTCAAACCATCCCTTGGCACACTACCTCTCTCACACTTCACCCACCACCCACCACCACCATAACACCATCATCCACCACCATCATCCATTGTCCATCATAGAGTGTGTGAGTCGTCTCGGGATCCAAGATTGATCGTAAGAGTTCTTGACAATCAAGGCCATGTTTGCCTAAGTCTCTTACATCACTTGGTGAAGACAAAGTGTCTAGTGTAATACTTTTTATTTTTAATCTTTTCGCACTTTTTACTTGGTTTTGTATTAATGACTTTAATAACTAGTTTCTTATGTTGAAGGTGATTTTTCCTTATCGTTTGTCCGTGGTGTCTTGGCATTATTTTACTGTCTATATAAAATAAAAGATTTTCACCATTCATATCTCCACGGTCTATATGGAGGTATGTTGGCTACCTGGTCGGGGGTTAAGGGAACGGTTTGGTAAAAGTCTTGCCTTGTTCAGTGTATAGATCCTGCAAGGACCTGGGTCAAATTTAGTAAGACCTCCTTCAATACTTAACGGTATTGGATGGCGGGGGTCCAAACTCTTTGATCCCCTCATATGTACGCTACTATTAATACTATAACCCGGCTATTTAGGACTGTATCCCTGCTGACTCAGACTACTTAGCCGAGGGTAACGTCACCTTCAAAAGAAGGGCCTACCATAATTTGCATTAATAACTTAATTAATTATCTTTCAATAATCCAACCCTTTAGGATTGTATCCTTGCTGACTCAAACTACTGGGTTGAGGGTAACGTCACCTTCAAAAGAGGGGCCTACTACAATAACTAAGATAATCTCTTAAAAAGTGCAAAACTGCGGAAATAATCAAATGTTACACTATACACGAGTCGGAACCAAGTGATTCATCTTGTCTATATGTTTTTATTTTTATTTTTTTTATTTTCAGCATTTTAGTTAGTTTTTATTTTTCTAGTTTAAAACCTTTTTCTAACTTTTTGATTTGATTAGACGTTGAGGATAAACCGGTACTAAAAGCTCTTGTGTCCTTGGACGACCTCGGTATCTTACCAACACTATACTACGCTCACGATGGGTGCACTTGCCCATACGTGTGTTTAGTGTTAGTAAATATCGTGTTTTATAAATTTAAAACTTGGCTAAAGAAAGTGTAAAAAGGCTTAAAATATACTTAAACTTATATACACACCTAACGCACATCAAAATGATTGGAGGTGATTGCTACTTTTAATAAGTTGTCATAGTTGTCAAATTCAATTTCAACAAATCTTTTCATTTTTCTTCAATTTCTATAACATTCTCCGTTACATGAAGACGTGTCGGGTTCTTCTACTGGTATTTTAATGAAGTATTGAAGATTGAATGTGCAAACCCAACCGTTTTTTACTACGGAAACGGTGGCTATGCGAAATACAAACCGCAACCGTTTTTTACTACGGAAACGGTGGCTATGCTAAATACAAACCGCAATCTTTTGTGACTATGGGAAACACAAGTTTTCTTTTTGAGCTTGATGGATGTCCGTTATCTCAGTTGAGGCGGGCATTGTTTAAATATGAATATAACTAGATGTTACGTGTAACTTCATTAAACCAAAAACAAACCCTATTTCGAAACACATGTGTTCGTATCAGCGTTGTTTATCACCCTGTGTGACCATTGGAAACCCGACAAACAGTCTTGACAACTGTGACAACTTATCTATCTATGTGTGTCACATCTATCCTGTTATAGCAATCGATATGATTAATTTTACAGATTTTTTTTCTAATTAGCGTTGTTAACTACCAAAACAATGCATACACAGATAGTTCTAGTGGACGAAGCAAAGAGACCGTTGTGTATCTGAATCAGGTTCTCAAACAAACACTACTAAAGATGAGTTGGTGATAAATACCGGAGCCGTTATCTCGGTTGTTCAGTACTTTCGTGATAATAAAACAAGCAGGCATTGATTTTGCCAAGATTGAAGGAAAGAATCTGGCCATAAGCGTTGTGGATTCTTAGCGTTATTCGAATGTAAGTGGATCGAGTGATACACTTATCTATTCTGGTCAAGGTGGGCATGTTTCGAATCATAACAGAAGACGGATGCGGTTTGCATATTCAATCTTCATTGCTTCATTAAAATTACAACACACGATAAAATGCTTGGAAAATTGCATCAACTCTCCTATATCAAGTTGAACGGACGCTATGTATCTTCTATCATGCGACGGACCCAATTCGTAGATTCCGTCCGGTTTCAAAGCCGGTTGAGGATTACGAGTGCTCTACACTCCTTCAAAGCCGGTTGATGGTTACAAGGATCGTTCTAATAGATTAAAGATGGTTCTTCATTGAGGAAACCAAACGTAGACGGAGATGATAGGCCTGGTAACTGGAAGAGAAAAAACCCCAGTGACGTCGTCGACGATTATGAAAGGATTATTGGCCATTATTCGACCGAGTACTCAATTGTATTTTTTTAGTTGCTTCTCTTGTTAAGTTTCTGAACCAACCGAAATCCACAAAATCCAACAGTTTCTTCGTAGATTCTGTCCGGTTTCCAAACTCTTTCACTCAAAGTTAATATTCACTGTGGTGGATGCAAGCATAAAGTTAGAAAAATACTCAAGAAGATTGAAGGGTACATAACTGAAGCTCAACTTGAACGGACGATATGTATCAACAACTTGTAACTGGGAATATGACTATGAAGAATACGTATCGGGTTCTTCTGCTAGTTATTCGGAATGTTTCGAATCATCACAGAAGACGTGTCGGGTTCTTCTGCAAGTTATTCGGAATGTTTCGAATTATCACAGAAGACGTGTCGGGTTCTTCTGCTAGTACTTCCGAGATATGAACCAACAGAAATCAACAATTTTCAACAAATTGTAAGATCAGGAAGCTCAACTTAAACGGACGATATGTATCTTCTATCATGCGACAGACACAATTCTTGCAAGTTAAATCCACAATCAACGTATACAGGTGCAAGAGAATGACGAGTTATTTTCAGTTATTTCTGTTGATCCACAAATTCCATTGTTTAAATCAGAATCAGGTTCTCAAGACAAGGATCGTTCTAATAGATTAAAGAGAATAAATCATTTTTTACCATTTTTTACCCATAGTATACGAGCCGTATAACAATATACGGCCCGTATACAATCATCGTATACATTGTATACGATCGGTAAATTTGTTTTTTACCGAGAGTATACGGCCGTATAAACGGTATAAACGGCCCGTATACATATGGTAAAAAAATTATTTCTTTCCTTTTCATGAGGTAAAACCGGTTTCAACATCAAGGGTTGTATCGGAATCAGGCGTTGGAAGGATTGTAGTAGTAGGACATTGGTACCACTGTGAAAATTGCATCAGGAAGCTCAACTTGAACGGACCCATTATTCGACCGAGTAATCAATTGTATTTTTTTAGTTGCTTCTCTTGTTAAGTTTCTGACCCAACCGAAATCCACAAATTCAAGTCAAGGATCGTTCTAATAGATTAAAGAGAATAAACCCTCGTTTCTTCATCTTCATCTTCAAGAACAATGATGAACAAATGACGTTTTTTTTTTTCGCAGAACGTGGTGTATTGCGGTGGTTTGGGTCTAGGGTTGTCAGAGAGAGAAAAGGAGGGGAGAGAGTATGATACAATAAGGATGTTGGGAATTAAACAAGGATCGTTCTAATATATTAAAGAGAACTAACAGAAGACGTGTCGGGTTCTTCCAACAAATTGCGTATGTGCTTGTGTTGTAGAAACCGGTGATGAATTTGTGTATCTAAATCAGGTTCTCTGCCTTAGATCGGTCATTCCTTGTGATACATGAACGTTGTATTCTTGTTTTTTAGAAGAGTTGGTATTGAACCAAGAATACTTCAAACATTTTAAACCCTACCTGGAAACAAACCAACAAAATCCTGATAGTCTTCTAGCAGAACCCGACACGTCTTCTATGATGATTCGAAACATTCATGAACCACAATGGACTCGAAATCATACTACTCACCCTCCCCTGAGGAAAAGTTTTCCCGACGACTCAAGAAAAAGGATTGTATAATAGTATACAACCATCATATGTCTTTTACCAACCGAAGAGGCAGCAAGGACAGGTAATACTTCATTTGTCGAGAAACCATACTGTCAAGAAACTAACATCGTTCTAATAGATTAAAGAAAATAATCCGTCGTTTCTTCATCTTCATCTTCAAGAACAATGATGAACAGATGATGTTTTTTTCGCAGAACCGTTGGTATATGTCGACCACAACGAGAACAGTGCAGCGACAGTTGAGTCTCCTCCTACGTGGTGGATTAATATGAATAAGATACCTTCGAGATACTTCGTGTTAGTTTGATTTGAATTTTGAAAGTGACAAATTGATGTATCTGGTGGGGGTTAGTAATTTTCAATAATGTAGGAAGGATTGTAGTAGTAGGACATTGGAATCAGGTTCTCAAACAAACCAACAAAGTCCTGATAGTGAAAAACATCAGCAACCATTTTTTCTTTTCCTTCAATTTCGAGAACATTCTCCCTGTGTATGTGCTTGTGCTGTAGAAACCGGAGATGAATTTGTGTACACAACTGAATGTTAATTGATATTGTTTTAGACAACAACAGATAATGAACGGATTGTTGGACTTCTTGTTCCTAATGTACGCCTCAAATTCATCTTTTTTACTCTTTTCTTCGATCTCAACAAATCTTTTCAGTAATCAGTACGCAACAAAGAGACCGCCTTGTTAATTTTAGAGTATTTTTAGCTTATATTGATGGATAACGCAAATAAGTTCTCCACAGTTTGTTATTCAGATATCTATTCGGTCATCTTTCCAAACTGCAACACACGATAAGTTTAAACTTTATAGTGTGTGATTTGGCCAGGAAATGATTGGAGGTGAAGGTTCAGTGCACGAAAAGTTTCTTACGAAATGTACGTGACAAAACAAGTATGTTGGGAATTAAACGCATGTACGTGACAAAACAAGGATCGTTCTAATAGATTAAAGAGAATAAACCAAGTACAAATCATCTGCTTTCTGAATCTGAATCTGAATGTTAACTTTGACTCATAAACCCTTAAATCCCAACGCTTCTCTAAAAAAAATTTTCCTTTCCTTTTCATGAGGTAAAACCGGTTTCAACATCAAGCAGAACCCGACACGTCTTCTATCAGCGTTGTTTATCACCCTGTTTGAGCATTGTAAGCCCGACCACTAGCAGAATAACCCGACACGTCTTCTATGATGATTCGAAACATTCACGAACAACAATGGACTCACACTCATTGTTGCGAATTTGGTTTCTTCGGTACAGGCTGATGAAATCGAAGACTCAGACTCCTTACAACTTTCATCAAATGCCTCACCCTTCCTTTTATTCTGTAAATATTAAATAAAGAATAACACCATGCCCGTAATCCCACGTTGATAGCTTCCGTTTTATTACAGTCATACGACACGTTTTTTTGTTCTTCAATCTTTGTTACTTGTTAATGTTTTATTTTTTTCTACTTTTAGAAAGGTTTGAGCACCTCACGACTGTAAAATATCTAGTGTGATTTTACACCTTAAATCCCTTAAAAACCGGACGAAAAATCAAATATTCGTTCCACACGGGCCGTATAAGAGTATACGGCCCGTATACGAGTTCGTATACATTGTATACGACCAGGAAAACTTATTTACACATGGTGTATATGTCACACCCCGAATTCCACGTGTCACCGGTGGGGAGTGTCGTGACGTGGTTGGCAACATAATAGTCAAACAACACAATATATAAATGCACAGCGGAAGCAAAAGATAAGTATATTACATTCTGAATAAAAAGTAATATCCAGTATTACAACGTAAAGTAAAGGATCCACAGGAGGATCTTAAAATATAAATATTGTTCAACAGACTTTAGACGCCTAGAACTTGCAAGATTCTTTATTATCGTCCTGAGCAGCTTCCAGCCTATTACGTACTTGTACCTGTCACTTAGACTTTTGAAAATACGTCAGTTTTCACTGGTAAATACACTCAACTGACTCATTTGAAAAGAGTTTAAGAAAATTGATTTAGATGCACCAGGCACAACACATTTTGACACTTTGATTAAAATGCACAGAGGCAAAATTTAATCTTTTATACTTGATTAAAATGCACAGAGGCAAAATTAATCTTTTATGCTTTGGGACAAACTATATCTCATGTTATCAGTTTTACATAACTTGCTCTACATACGGGGCCCGGTTCTATGCCGGTTCATGATTAACCGACACACCACTATTCCCTTATTGGGCATAATCAATTAATTAGCATATAGCATCTGTCAGGTGTATGCCTACACCCCGTGCTTAAGTCGTGGCCATTGCATTTAATGAGTCAAGGATATCCAGGACACGGTCGCATTAATCCCCAATGTTTCAGTCAAGCAATACGAATTAAAACAGGTTATTTGGATTTCCCGACTTATTGGTCTTTGAATCCCATACCTGACCATGCGGTATTTATTACCGTATCCCAAGCCCGTAATAGGGAAAATAAGTTAAGAGTATTTACCTGAGCTAGCTCCTGTCTTAAATAGCAAGAATTATAATAACTCAGCCGTATTCACTTAAGTAAGCGTAGGTACAATTTACCGGAAGGCTCTAGTCTGGAATGATGGTATAAATAACCAATTAGAATGCTAACGGGTCTTTAATTAAGCCTAAGCTTAGACCGGTTAGTCTTACCGAAAGATACGGTTCAAACGCATGATTAAGCGAAGACCGGATAGAATGTGATTTAGACCCGACAAGTTCGGAGACTTGCTTAATATGGGTATTTCATACACATTCTGGATTTTGAGATAAAACCGTTAAGGTTTGACCCGTTTAGGCTAGTTTATGTAAACTAGTTACATAAACCGAACCGAACGCGTAATAAGCGTAACGGGTATACACATGAGCCATTTACAGGTTTCCTAAGTTAATATGCTTCATATATGTTGTGACATCAGTAAGATGTCTTTTATTATGCCCGACACGAATTTAAACTCAAACTATGCCCCGTAGGGGTAGTTTGGTCATTTAAAAGGTTATAAAAGAGTTTAATTAGTAACCTGAGCTACCAGTCTGATATAATCAGCAAAAATACATAGTTTACTGATTTATAACAGTAAGGTATTGTAGATATGTGAAATTTATCAATTATAACCAAACTATGCACCGTAGGGGCATTTTGGTAATTTCACATAAGCCGTAAAGCTCAAAACTGAAGTCTGAGTTTAACAACCTTTGCTTACTGTTAAAATATGATAATTTGCCTCAAATATCAGCAGGTACCACCCATGTATGTTTAAAAATAGTCTTAGTACATACTATGCGCTAAAAACGCTAAATAAGACGATTAAAAGCCATTTTCGGGTTTGATACTTAAAGCTGATATTTTTATCATTCCAGAAGGCTTAAAATAATTTATTTATCATATGTGATCAGTAGAAAAAGGTTTGGAGTCAATTAGATATGTAAAACTCATTCTATAGCCCGTAAGGGCAAAACCGACATTTACCGGATTAAGCCTACGACTATAAGTTATGCTCAGCCTAAAATTAATTAAAAATCTTCAAAATTCCCAAAATAATATATTACATCAGTGGGTAAAGACTTTGATATTAAAAAGTAGGCTTAACTAGTCTATACGCTAATTACGCCATTTAATTAACATAAAGCTTTCATTTCACGGTAACGAGCATAACTCTTAATCTACACCTCAAACTGATGTCAAACTTTGGGTACAAGTCTTTATATCAGTAATTAAGGTTTCTAATCTTTTACATTTTCAAAAATCACGTTTTAAGGTGAAAAGGGCATAATGGTCAACATATGAGCAATTAACGGAATTATGCATATTAATTGGTTAACTAATGAACCAAGGTGTATAATCACAGAGGGTTATACTAGCATGTAACCTGGTCCAAATGAAGCTCTTTGGCATTTCTAAAACATACCAAAACGGGTCAGAACTGAAGTCAAAGCAAAAGTCAAAGCTTTGCGACTTTTAGTTCTGAACCGAGTCTAAACATTAAATTGTCGGGTGGAACATGTTTAGACATGTTCTTACACTAATTACCAAGTTATATTAATGATCAAACAGGTTGTATGTGTTCTACGTTGCTAATTATGCTTAAATTAGAAACTAAGTATCCTGTTGACTTTTTAATCATAAGTTTGACCCGACATTTGACCTAGTTAGAGTGGGAATCAGGAGGAACCCTTTTAAGGGTTTATTACCCACATAATTACCAACTTATAACTACTTTCAATTCGACTAATCACTGGACCATTAGTGATTAATCGTTAAGTCAACCGTTAATTACGACGGTTTGACTTTTAAGCTTAAACTAAGTAAAAACTTAATCAAGGAAGGTCAATGGTGCTTACCAAAGTCCTAATTACGATTAGGGATGCTTGGTGTCTGCTCTTGAGCTCCAGAAAGTCCCACAATGCAGATGGAAGATGTGGGTGAAATGTTGCAACCTTGAGGCCTTTTTATAGTGTTCCAAACCCCATAGATTGTTGACAACTCAAGCTAATATGGACCATGAATCATCAACACATGTCCCTAAGGGCTAAAAATCAGTTTAGGCGGCCTTTGGAAGTGTTAAAGGGCGATACTTGACGTTTGAATGGGCTGAACAGGCAAAATAAACGAGTTTCTGCATCTGGTAGTTGCTTGCGCACCGTAAGGTTATTTGTGTTGAGGTGCGCAAGCTTGTTGCCAGCACAAGGATCTTTCAAATGTTGGCAGTTTTAGCCCCTGTACCTCCAATTGCCATTTCCGACACATCCAAGGCCCGTTAAATCATTTTTAAGGCTCTACAATGATGCCTAAGCATAGAGAACATTGAACATGCTCAAAAATATGCTGGATGTCGGTTCGTTTGGTCGTACGGTCACGTTGTTCGGCTAATTACGACGAAACACGGACGGACGCGAAAAACAATCCGAACGACGCGACGAATGGAATTTTATCAAGCCAAACACTAAAATAAAATATTTTAGTGCTTACATAAAATTTTGGGTGTCCGGGAACATCCAGAATGTAAGATATGCGCGTAAACGCAAACTTGTGCGCTTTTTGACACTTTTAGTCCCTGCATGACTTAAAAGTTTATTTTTGCGCACTAAACACCTCAAAGCCTATATCTAAGCTATGAGAAGGATAATTAAGGTATGTATAACTCATGGTCATATTCCGGGAGGTCCGATAACATACGAATCGGTATACTTTAGCAGTTTGACGCTTTAGGTCCTTCTAATGCGCAAACTTGCGTAACTTATCATTTAATAGCATTGAAGCCTTATCTAATTCATATTAGGAATTCTTGAAAGTATTATTAAACATCATAACGCTTCGGGCTCGATAAAAGGTCATTCAGAGGTATAATTAAACATATTGACACTTCTAGTCCCTTATACTTGCAAAGTTGCGCGTAACTTCACTTTTAGGCATAAAAGCCTTGGATTGCCAATGATTGGCAGTCCCGAGAGTATAATCAAATATCATGAGGCTCTCGGTTTGTTAAATGGTCACTCAGAGGTAAGAATTAACATGTTGACTCTTTTAACCCTTTATTGCGCAAACTTTCAATTAATCACATAAACGGCTACACTTGATTAACAAGTGGCTCAATTGTGAATATAAAACCGTAAAAGGTTATTTAGAAACTTATTTTAGGTATGATAATACTTCCAGTTCTTTCATAATCAAAGTTTTCGATTTTTCGAAAAATTAGCCCCTTAAATTCAACGTTTTACTTCATTAGGGTTTATTACACGTGTCAATACTTCATTGGACGTGATTTTTTTTCGAGGTGTTACAATATACGGGCCGTATAACAGTATACGGCCCGTATACACCATGTGTAAATAAGTTTTCCCCATGTGTTAATATTAGGACCCTTAATAAATAACATTCTTTTTTAAAGTTACCGAAGAAACGTGTATCTAGGTGGATCTCCTTAGAACTCGGTACAAGAATGGAGTTATCTATAACTACTCTTTAGTGTGAGAATAAGATCTCGGTTTGTGGGAGTAATTTGTAGAGTGACAAAGTATTGTGCGGGAGTAGATCTCATACCTTTGATTTGGTCTCGTCTATTCAGAGTGATCGGTAGTTAAGGTTTCCCCTTATTTGGGAATTTTTTTATATTGAAATTGTACCAAAAAATAGGTAATCATGCAGATCTTTCTAATATATGAAAGATTCGACTATCTAAGAATATCTATTCATATGGAATAGAATGTTCTAGAATAACATCTGGGTTTATTATGGTCAAAAAGGTATTTGACCAGTTCGAATTATGCGAACCGGATCATACCTCGTCAGTTACATTATCTAATTATGTGAACTGGTCAAAAAGGTATTTGACCAGTTCGAATTATGTTGGAAAATATTTATCTAATTAACAATTCATAAATCTATAAGTAAAAAAACTAAAGAATTCGTAGGCAAATTGCACATGACTTTTGTGGTCTAACGGTAATTTGGTATTGTGTCTTTAAATCCTTGCAAATATAAAGATTATTGGTATTTAAGGGTAAAAAGAGGGTTTTTTTTTTTTTTTTTTTTTTTGAAAAGAAGAGTTTCTGTGAGCTATTGTCGGTTTAATTTGTTATAAAAATGTAAGTTCTTATTTAAAAGTTTGTGTTAATAATTATAACTTTAGTTGAAAAATGGCTTCTAAAAACAATATACTAGTATGAGTAAGTACATTAGAAATTAAACACATCAACCTATAGGTAGATCTAATAGAACACACAACTTATGTATTTCCTCATTTCTTATATTTGTTATTGATGACGGGGGTAGCCTAAATCTCAATAAAATGACTAATATGCATAACAGCTTAAAAGGTTAAAAGGTTGAAAGGTTCAATACACGCGAACTCAGGTGAACAGTAAAAAGGACAAGCACAGTGTCCAGTCACATCAACACTTAACGTGTGAAACCTCCTGCCCAGCTGCAACCAGACCATGTGGGAGAGCACACCCTTTTGTCCGCAGGTCCAAACCCTTCAACCCCCAAAATGGGCAAACCCCTCACTGCAAGCACAGATTCACTAGTTACGGGTTTCTCCTTTGAGAAACACCTTCCCCTATAAAATGCAGGCCATTTCACCATACAAAACACACCAGGATCAGTAGATATCACTCTAACTCTCTGATTCTTCCTCTCCCTCTTGAGAACCAGCTCCATGCTTACTTCTCTTCTTCTTCTCCCATGAGAGCTTGCTTCTTACAAGTTCTCTTCTTCACACTAAATAATCCATCTTCTCCAACGATCGCTTTCTGGGCTGATTTCTAATCAGCTCAAGATCTAAGGAAGATAACAACAATACTAGTGAACCTCTCTCCACGTCTTGCAAACGTGGGGGGACCCCACGACCTGCGTTAGGCTAATCGAAACCCTTGAACCCTTTTACCCAGGAGATGTCGCTACTATCTTTGGTCTATTATTTGTTGCATCAACAAGTTGGCGCCCACCGTGGGGCTACGCCGCTTACTTTATCTTAAAGACCAGTTGTGTAGCTCCATTTTTCTATTTACATCATGTCTGAAAGTGAATCTCCCGGTAAATCGGGTGCCTAACCACACCAATTTCACACCAAATTCTGGTCGGATTTCACCGGTCAAATCTACACCTCTTTCTACTCCCGGAAGTACTCCACCGATATATTTTCCCGGAGTTCACTTCTTTTCAAACACCAACCCCATCTCGATCAGGGGTTGCACCTATTCAAATCGATGCAATGCATATGTCGAAACACATAGATCTAACACCCGAGGGAGTAGCTAGAAATTTCTTACAAACTGAGATCTTTTCTCAACTAACATGTGAGCCTAGAAAGGGAAAAAGAGATGAAAATAAAACTAAATTATGAGGGGTCTGAACCCTCATTATCACCTGGCCCTCCATCTCTTCCTTTTAGCAGCTTACGTTCAGCCACATCTTACCTTGAAGCTGGTCCTAGTGTGACAGACCAACCACTCAAGCTCTTGAGCTTTTTGGGAGGCCAAGTGCAATTGCTTTTCCCTTATTTACCTCCCAACCCGTTACAATTGGTGAACCTATTGGGCATAAAACCACTCTCGATCAATTATGGCAGTCACCAGCTTCAAGTGTTCCCCCTCCCATTGCTACTTCGTGAAAACAAGCCATGGCCACCCTACCTTTGGCTCGAGGCGCGGTCATGAGCACATCCATGGGAATGCCTTATACAGTAAGCCTTTAAGGCTTTAACCTTATGACACAGATAATGGCATCTTTTATGAGTACCATCAGAAAGCCTTTAAGGCTTTAACCTCTTGCCCTAGCTGATGACACAGATAATGGCACCATTTCCTTTGCAGCACGTGAAAGCTGGATGATGACACAGAAAGCCTTCAAGGCTTTAACCTTAACTTCATCAACCAAGTGTCAACCACTCATCAGGGTACCTCAAACGGTAACCCAGCTTCAAGGGTAGTAAAATACCTCTCAAAACCCTACAAGCCCAACAAATTGTCTTGCTTCTCCCAACAAATCGTTGATTACGAGTTTCAAACCCAGATAAAGATGTCATCACGGTACTAAAGACTACTTCCAAATCTTCGTCGGGACTACAAGAATTGAAAAATGACCCAACTCCTAATGTTGTCTCATACTCATGCAAACCCTTGAAGGGTTTTAACGCATATGGTTCAATGACCTTCCTAGACGAAGCGTTCAGACCTTTGACGATCTTAGCAAAAGTTCCCTATAACAACAGAGGCATGTCAATGACGCCCCGATAATCTTCCAGACCAAACAACGTGATGATGAAAGTCTCAGAGACTTCACCAAAGTTACAAAAAGGAAGGTTTAACTTACACTGATGAAAAGATCAGGGTTGCAGGGTTCATGAATGCTAAATTCCAAATGTCTCACAAGAGACTTCAATAAATGCCTGCCCAAAACCCTTGAAGAAGCACTCAAAAGGGCTGAGGCCCACATTCAAGGAGAATATGCTGTAGACATCAAAGAACAAATAATAATAATAATAATAATAAAATAAACTCTTAACCGGAGCTTCCAGTATGGCTCTTATGACAAACGGTTCAAAGGATCGGATTCCAGAAGGCCTGAAGGCCGGAACCCTCCAAGCCGAGAAAAAACCATAAACTTTACAGCCTTAACCAATACTCCGCAAGAGATCTTGGCAACCGAAGAGGTAAAACACAGCTTCCACCCTCCTCAACCTTTTCCAAAAAACAAAAGATCGAAAAAATCAAGCCATTATAGTGAGTTTCACGAATAGAAAGGTCACCATACCAATAATTGCTTCCAACCCAAAAAGAGGATCGAAAAAGCCGTCAGGTCCGAACTGGCTCACTTGGTTAAAGGGGTCAAGGACAAAATGGTTGAAGAAAAAAGTAGGAAGTGAACATGGTCGACCTTGAAAACAAAGCTTTAACCCTCTCAGCTGATGAAAAGCTTGAAACGCTTTAACCCTCTCAGCGACGATGAGCGTTTAAAGCATCAACAGTCTGAATCCTCCAAAATCATGCTTAAGAAATGCTTTAACCCTCTCAGCTGATGAAAAGCTTGAAACGCTTTAACCCTCTCAGCGACGATGAGCGTTCAAAGCTTCAACAGTCTGAATCCTCCATCGAAGGTATCGCAGACATACCTACCAAGCCTTTAGGCCAAATAACCCTTAATGTCCGTTTCAGCGAAGGAACCAAGGAATAAACCGAATAACTCACTTTTGTGGTGATCAACATCCCTTCCAACTATGATATCATCATAGGAAGACCATGGCAAAGTGTGTTTGAATGGCAGTTTCGGTTGGCCAAGGCACTGTGAAGTTTCCCACTAAAAAGGGTCAGCAACCCTTCAACCCACCCAAGAAGCTTTAATGGTTGAAGGGGAAAGTTCAAATAATAATAATAATAATAATAATATTAATAAAAACGATGAACAAGGGTTGGACATAAACCCAAAATATCCTCAACAGGGGATAAGGGTAAACACTAACCTTTCCAAAGAAACAATCTCATACCTTAAAAAGCTGCTCTTGCACTATGTCTTTGCTTGGTGCCCGGAAGATATGACCGGCATCCCCTGTAGCATTATTGAAACATGAGTTATGGATCCCATCTTATAATAAGCCCATTATACAAAAGATGGAAAAGCCTGTTCTAGCCGGAATCCTTCGAGAAGGTCAAGTATCAATCATGGGTGGCCAACCTCGTAATGGTTCGAAAACCCGACAAGTCTTGGAGAATGTATATCGATTTTAAAGACTTGAACAAAGCATGCCCAAAGGATTGCTACTCGCTGCCCAAGATAGACCTCAAGGATAACTCGCTCACAGGCTTCCCATTCAAGTGTTTTCTTGACGCCTAAAAGGGTTACCATCAGATCCTAATAAAAAAAATGAAGAAAAAACCACATTCCACACTGATAAAGGTATATCTTGCTATCAAAAAATGTTTTTTGGTTTAAAAAATGTAGGTACCACTTATCAACGTCTGGTTGACAAAGCGTTTGCGGGACAAATCGGCAAGAACATTAAAGCTTATGTTGATGATTTGGTGATCAAGAGCAAAACGGAATACCAAATGCTCGATGACATACAAGAAACCTTCTAAAACTCGAGAAAGATCAACATGAAGCTTAATCCAGTCAAGTGCTCGTTTCTAGGGCACATCATGGAGAAACAAAGCATAAAAGCCAACCCTCAAGGGATGTGCTAACAAGAAAGACTTTCGATGGAAAGCTTACAGCTTTGAAGCGTTTTACCTCAAAAGAAAGCCTTCAACCAAAGCAAGCAACACTTGGATTCACTCCCAACCATTTTGGCTCCGGAAATAGGAGGAACAACCTCTATCTACCTTTTGATTGCTGAAAATACCATAAATACGGCTCTGATAATTGAACGAAACAATGTTCAGATACCCGTTTACTTTTTCAAAACTTCAAAATTAGCAGAAATCAAATATTCTTCTTTGAAAAAACTTGCTCTAGCCCTAGTCCAAACAGCCAGAAGGCTTCGAAGGTATCTTCAGGCACACCTAATACAAGTAGTCATTGATCAACCTATCAGGAATGTGCTTGAAAAACCAGAAATATTTGGACGGCTAGCCAAATGGGCTGTTGAACTATGTGAACATAAAATCACTTATGTTCCAAGAAAAGCTCTCAAAGCTCAAATCTTAGCTGACTCACCTTGTAAGTCCCTAAAGAAGCCGTAACAGAAGTTAATACAACCACTGCTGAACCCTTCAACCCTGATACCTGGAAGCTTTTTACCAACGAGGCTTCCAGTATCGAAGGTTCAGGGGCTGGTCTAGTTTTAATCAACCCTGATGGGTTAGAATTTACATATGCTCTTCGATTTGAATTTCATACCACCAACAATGAAGCCGAGTACGAAGCATTGATCGCTAGGCTAAAAATAGCCAAAGAAATGGGGGTCCAAAAGCTTCAAGCCATCACATACTCCTTAATTGTCTCAAGCAAATGACAGCCACGAAGAAATACCATGATAAATCAAAGGAACCAATGAACACATTCCAAACATGTACCATCAAACAAGTTCCAAGATCCCAAAACAAGAGAGCTGATGCCTTAAGCAAGCTTGCATCTCTCACATTCGCCCATCTCACCAAGAAGGTACTAGTCGAAATATTGAAAACCTCATCAATTCAAGAACTCGAGGTTCAAGATGTGATCACTGAAGAAGGGCCAAATTGGATGACTCCAATTGAAAAGTTTCTCAAAAATGGTGAATTACCCAATGACCAGATAGAGGCTGAAAGGGTTCACATCAAATCATGGCAGTATGTGTTGCAAGGAGAAATTATTTACAAAAAGGTTACCTTGCACCACTACACCGATGTGCTAGCCCAAAACAAAGCCAACATCTGATCAAGGAAGTACACGAGGGAATATGCGGAGCTCATTATGGTCCAAGATCTATGAACCTTAAATACTTATGACCCTCTATGCACCAAGATACCACTGAACAATTATGAATATGTGAATACTGCCAGATACACGCACTGGTACTCAAAAGTCCTAAACACGATCTCGTTCCCATCCCTCAGCTTGGCCACTCCACAAAGGGGAAATGCATATTGTCCGTCCATTCCCACCGGCCAAAGGAGGAGTGAAATTTTTATTGGTCGCCGTAGATTATTTCACAAAGTGGCTAGAAGTCAAGCCGCTAGGAAAAATCTCGGGCAAACAAGTCATTGACTTTGCATGGAAAAACATCACTTGCCGCTTTGGGCTTCCAAGGGTACTTATCGCAGATAATGGCAAACAGTTGCCGAGAAGCCTTTTAGCTCATGGTGCAAAGAGTTCATAATCACACAAGCGTTTAGCTCAGTGGCCTATCCCCAATCAAACGGCCAGATTGAAAGAACAAACCAAAACATTGTGAAGGGGATACAAACAAGATTGGGAATACACGATACTCATTGCTTGAAGAGCTTCCCAAAGACTTGTGGGCAATTCAAACAACCGAAAAAATAAGCCACAAGAAAACACTTTATAGCTTGGTATTTGGGTCAGAAGCTTTCGTCCCAACAGAAATAGGAGTTACCACACTACGAACACTCAACGTTAACCTTGAGACAAAACAGGCTGAAACCATGCTAAACCTGGAACTCCTAGAAGAAGCCCGTGACCAAGCCGCTATAAAGGAAGCCAAATGTAAGCAAAAGATGGAAGCTTATCACAACACTCGAGTGAAACATGAATTATTCAAACCCGAAGACTTAGTCCTCCACAACAACGAAGCAAAGAAGAAAGTAAATCAAGCCAAACTTTGTCCCAAATGAGAAGGACCATACACCATTCTCAAAAAAAAGCACAAAAGAGGATCATACAAGCTTGCCGATATACAAGGCAAAAAGCTTCCTTGCCAACGTAATGGCAAAAACCTTAAAAGGTTCCATGTGTGGACAGAATGTTCTATGTTCCATCTTTCCTTCGTAATCAAAGTGCACCTTTTATAAATAAATGATGATTTTTTCTATCAAAATTTGTCTTTTCTATCCTATAATCAGGTTGAGAACCTAGCAAAACACTCCATGGCAAGGGCCATGTAAGGGGATGAGCTCCCAGGCCACATCGCTCAATAGGTTCAAGGGTTGAATGGACCTATATACGGGGTGAGTTCCTAAATCAATCCAACTCCATGAGACCATTGAACAACTTTAACTTGTCTCATAGACAGGTCTGAACAGCCTTCACCAAATGTTCCTTAAGCCTTAGAAAGTTTTCCTAAAAAGCAGATCATAACCAACAGGCTTACGAACAAGGATCAAGCTAAGGAAAATGATAAATAGGATAAGTGCTATGTCTTATTGTTAAAAATACCAAGGCTAAGTGACTGCAGCACTGAACCCTTCAAGGTATAAATAACATAAAGACAACACAAAACCAACAAAGACAATTCCCTAGACATAAACACAACAATACAAGGTTGTACGCAACTTGGTGACCAAAGTACAAAGCAAAACACTAAGTCACAAACAGCAAACGACAACCAGAAGCCTCGAAGGCTTTAAGCTACAAGTATCTAACCAAGCTGTCTTACAAAAACATACAGCAACATTAAAAAATCATCAACACATAAGGAAAGAGTGGAATAAAGCACTAAACACATCGTTTTTAAACACAAGGCCTTAAAGGCCATAAACTTAACATATTGATCAAAAGCCTTGAAGGCTACCAACTACCAAAGGCAACCTTAAGGGTTCCCCTAAAACCTACTTGCGCACAACACATCACATAACATTGTTTAAGGTGCTAAGAAAGCTACGAATAAAGTCAAAGTGTTTTTAGCTAGCAGCATTAGAAACGACAGTCTTTGCTGCACCCGCTTCACCACACTTAGACTTTTTGGCGTTCTTGTTTTTCATCCCACCTTTACCTGCTACCTCAGAAGCTTCAAGGCTTGTATCCTTCAAGCCTTCACCGCCATCAGAGAACGTCTCTTCACTATCATCAGAGCATGAGCGCTTCTTGGAAAGAGAGTTCAACACTTTAACACACACAGCCTCATTAAGGCCAGTGGGTTACAACTCCTGCAAGACAGAAAGAGGCTTACCAAAACACTTGGAAACCTCACCCACATAAGGGTAAGTCAAGTGTTCCATCTTCAAAACAGTTTCTTTGAAGACATCAAAGACCTTGGGTTGAAAAAAGAGAAGACTTTTGCTGAGTCTATCCAGATTCACATGCCTTAAAACCAGCAAATAAACCTTGGTGCCTTCCATGAGCAAGAAGCTGGCTGTACGAATCACCCAAGGCACTATTGAACTCCGATGAATAAAGAAGGTATGTAACCACTTGCTGGAATCCATGTTCAATTAACCATTTGTTATCACTAGTCGCATGGGCTAGTGAAGCTTTCAACCTATCTTTCTCTTCCAAGAAAGCCTACTTCTGAACCTCCAAAGCAGCCCTATCAACCCTGACTTGAACCCTGTCAGCTTCCAAGCGTTTTTCCAACTCAACCATCTCAGTCTTGTGCTGGGAAGAAAGCTCATCAATCCTCAACATCAGCTTCTCTCTCTCCCAGCATAACCCTCTGCCTCCTTCTTTAGAGTAGCTAGTGAAGCCTTCATCTCATCCCTCTTCTTCGAGAAGACATCATATTCTCGCATCCTCTTGCGAAATCGGGATACACCCTCTGGAAGCAAGGTAACAAGGTTACAAGCACCCATTACCATTTTTCGAAATCATCAGGTCATCATCCATAGATGAGCAAGAACCTCGAACAACAGGAGAATCAAAGGGGGTAAGAACATCCTCACAAACGGATGAAGGCTTGAAGCTGTCACAAACTGTGACCTTCCAATCCGGCACATAAACCTCCCCTGGATTAACATTGGTGGAACCTTCACCACCCTTCCCGGAACCTTTCAAGCTCACAGCCTTTTTACCCGCCAAACCACCAAGGGCCGTCCCTTGTCCTTTTTTTATTTTCCCCAACCCCAACTTCTAAATCATCCGAAGCCTCTAGGTCATTACTTAGTTCCACCGGCTCAGAAGCCGATGGTTGGTCAGCAGTCTTTATCAAACAACAGCTCGAACGACGAATAGAGACTTTGGAAGCAACAACTTTGGTGAAACCCTTGACATTGGGAACATTCACATAGCCTGAACCCTCGAACCTATGTTCAGTACCCCTAACAACAACATCTTCGCCGGATGTAGCCTCGGCATCTGCAAACACAACATCAGATGTGTCATCGCTCTTGATAAAGTCTAAGGCAAACATAACTGCAACAAATAAAATATAACATAAGCAGAAAATACAAAATATCATACCTTGATCATCTCTCACGAGCACAAGGTCACGATTCGGCTTGTCTCACAGCTTGCTAACATCCATCAACACAAAAAGATGTTCGGGAAAGGGAGAAAGCCTGGAAGGACAACCATCTATATCGTGTTTGAAAGGTTCAAGCTCATTCAAAACAGCATAAGGATGCCTCCAAACAAGCCTGAAAGGAACAATGGACTCAGAAATCCAGGAAAATCGGTCCTTCCAAGAACCAAGGGTAGTAACCATAGACGAAATTAAACACACATCAACCTGAGATGTTTCAAAGGTAAAACAATCGCCGTTCTTGGCTAACTGGAAGAAACGGCGGAACAACAACAACGATGGGTCATACCCTATCGCTGGACACAAAACATCAAAGTGTAAAGCCCTAGCAAGACCTTAAGGGTGTAACTGACCAGACGACACACGATAATACTCTAAAACATTCAGAACAAAGACCGAAAATGGATGACGCAAGTTGGAAAACTCAGCAATAAAGAGCAATCGAACCAACGGGACACTAATCGATCGATTTGCCAAAACCTAGAGCCACCGGATTAAACTTTAGAACGATCCCCTATTCTTTACAAAAAGCCTCAACTTCCTCTTGAGTAAGACAAGTTGAAACCTTAAAGCCTTCAAGCCTTAAAACCTTGAAGCCTATCACATCTACTGTCATTCCGAAATTCAAATCTCAAAACTCAAACGCCTTAAAGCCTTGAAGCCTTTAAGCAATAAAAAATAACGTGTAAAAGTCAGAAGCATTTGAGCTTACATCCCAAACACCTCTGACTTGGGGGGCTGATGACGGGGGTAGCCCAAATCTCAATAAAATGACTAATATGCATAACAGCTTAAAAGGTTAAAAGGTTGAAAGGTTCAATACACGCGAACTCAGGTGAACAGTAAAAAGGACAAGCACAGTGTCCAGTCACATCAACACTTAACGTGTGAAACCTCCTGCCCAGCTGCAACCAGACCATGTGGGAGAGCACACCCTTTTGTCCGCAGGTCCAAACCCTTCAACCCCCAAAATGGGCAAACCCCTCACTGCAAGCACAGATTCACTAGTTACGGGTTTCTCCTTTGAGAAACACCTTCCCCTATAAAATGCAGGCCATTTCACCATACAAAACACACCAGGATCAGTAGATATCACTCTAACTCTCTGATTCTTCCTCTCCCTCTTGAGAACCAGCTCCATGCTTACTTCTCTTCTTCTTCTCCCATGAGAGCTTGCTTCTTACAAGTTCTCTTCTTCACACTAAATAATCCATCTTCTCCAACGATCGCTTTCTGGGCTGATTTCTAATCAGCTCAAGATCTAAGGAAGATAACAACAATACTAGTGAACCTCTCTCCACGTCTTGCAAACGTGGGGGGACCCCACGACCTGCGTTAGGCTAATCGAAACCCTTGAACCCTTTTACCCAGGAGATGTCGCTACTATCTTTGGTCTATTATTTGTTGCATCAACAGTTATTGTGTTAGTCTCGCACCTTTTGACTTTACTCATCAATTGTTACTGTGGCCTCCCTCGAAATCAGTCGAAAGGAGGTGTTAGATATGTTTTGGCTGGTATTAGTGGTATATGTGTGTGCTGTATAGACTTTAGAAAATTTGACTTCCAAATTTTTTTGTCAAGATTAGGCCGTGGATAAGATTTGTATGATCGTATTATAACACAAAGAAGGGTTAAGAATTGTTCTTTTTTATTTTGTTTTTATTTTGATGTTTGCTTTCACGTTTATCCCCATTCATTACACTTAATTAGGGGTGGCAACAAAAACCCAACCATGATATTTTGGGTTATTTTGGGCCTTTTTAAAAAAGAAAATAAGTCAGAATGAGCTGAAAATTTAGTAAAGATGGGTTAGGATGGGTTTTAAAATACCCATCTAAATTTTCACATGGGTCAGGATGGGTTTTTTAACCCTCTAACCGTATAAAACACCTGAATACCAAACTTTTGCCGCCAATCTTAAATCCTGTGCAGCAAACTCCAACATTAAGCTGGGAAAATCTCTTCACACCACTGCAATCAAGTTAGGTCTACGCTCTTGTCTATTAATCTCCAAAGCACTGCTTAACATGTATGTAAAATGTAACCTTCTTGATGATTGCAACAATCTTTTTACTCAAATAACTCAGCCTGATGTGTCACATGGAACATTATGTTGTCCGGTTTAGCTAGCACTCGGGTTCATGATACGGAGGTTATAAAATTGTACAATGGTTTGAATATAGGCAGCATTTCAAGCCTAGTTCGGTTACGGTTGCTATTGTATTACCGGTTTGTGTACGGTTGAAGCGGTTGATGTTTGGGAAGAGTGTTCATTCGGGTGTGATAAAAACGGGATTGGAGTCGCAAACGCTTGTAGGGAATTCTTTGGTTTCGATGTATTTGAAGTTGGGGTGTGTTTCGGGTGATGCATATAAGGTGTTTGATGAAATGTCTGAGAGAGATGTTGTGTCTTAGGATGCTATGGTTGCTGGGTTGATGGAGAACGGGTTGGTTTTTGAAGCATTCCGGGAGTCCCAACTGTTAAACAATCAACAACCATGCCCTCATCGATAACCTTTTCTTCTTCTTCTTCTTCTTCTTCTAACTACGAACTAGGGTTTATCGAATTCGAATTCGAGTTTATCGAATTTGGAGGGTGAGCTTAGGGATTTAGCCCTAGATAGGTCACAGAATGATGATGAGGATTCCAGGTACAAATTTTAATCTAGTGATGATGGGGAAGTTATTTGTTTTATTTGGTTTTTGAAGTTGTTACAATGTATCAAAAATGCAGTTTTCTACTTTTCTGATTTTTTTTTTAATTTTTGATTTTTTTTAAATTTTCTGATTTTTTTAAATTTTTTGATTTTTTTTTTGAATTTTTCTGAATATTTTAGTTTTTCTGATTTTTTTTTTAATTTTTCTTATTTTTTTTTAAAATTTTTTTTGAAGTTTTTTTAATTTTTCTGATTTTTTTGGATTTTTTAAAATTTTTAGCCTATCATGACCGAAACCCATTGTAACCTAAACCCATCTTGACCCTTTTTCTTAAAAAACCCATCCTAACCCAAACCCATCCTAACCCATACCCATCCTAACTCATTACCCAAGCCTACCCAACCCACCCATTTTGCCACCTCTACACTTAATAATTGCCTGGTCGTGAGAAATTGACAAACAATTATTTGTACTCTTAGTTCCATGTACTGGGGCGTTTTGAGTGGGCATAGCGTCCAATGGCGCTGCCAAACACCACCACAGGGGGCGGTATGAAGGAGAAAATGGGGTGGGGCGCGACTTCCATAGCGGCGCCATGTGTGTGTTTGTTTGAATTTTATTTGTTTATTTTTTGGTTTTCCCCTCACTCACAAACATATATACATATATATATTTGTAATGCTCTCTTTCTATTTTGTTGCAGGTATCGAAGGAAGAAGGAAGAGAAATTGGAGAATGAAGACAAATTGGAGAAGAAAACAAAATTTGTTTTTAAAACTTGGTTTTTAAAATTGGTTTTTAACATATTTGGTCCCTGCAATTTTGAAAACATATTTTATTTAATGTTTTTTATTTAACATTAAAGGGTTTTAATTTAAAAAAGTTAGAAATTAATTAAAAAATTGAAAATTTATTAATTGAGTAATGATGACAAAGGGGCTTTATGACTACGGCCTCAAGTTGCATAACGCACATAAAGCCCCGTGATGACATGGCGTGCCACATGTCACATAACGCCCACAAAGGGGCCTTATGACTACGGATGACCTTATCAAATATACACTTATGCCCCCTAACAAAAACAATTGACTATAAAGATTAGGAAAATTGGTTTTTAATAAACCAACCTTTGCCCCATTGGTAATTAATAATCCTACCTACAGAATTGGTAATTAATAATCCTACGTTTCAATATGTTGGTACTCAATAGACCTCCGTTAGTTTTTTTTAACTGAAGTTAGTTTTTAAGTTTTATTTGTTACACAAACAGTCCCTGTAGTTATAATTTACTAGCTTTAAGTTTTATTTATTACACAAACAGTCCCTGTAGTTATAAAAAAAATCATAAAAATAAAAAAAAATCTAAAAAATCAAAAAAATTCAAAAAAATCATAAAAATTCTAAAAAAATCAAAAAAATTCTAAAAAAATCAAAAAAATTCAAAAAAATCACAAAAATTCAAAAAAAAAAAAAATCAAAAAATCATAAAAAATCATAAAAAGTCATAAAAATTCAAAAAATTCAAAAAAATCAAACGTTTCGACCCGGACCGTTTCGACCCGTACCGTTTCGACCCGTACCGTTTCGACGCGTACCGTTTTCGACCCGGACCGTTTCGACCCGGACCGTTTCGACGCGGACCGTTTCGACGCGTACCGTTTCGACCCGTACCGTTTCGACCCGTACCGTTTCGACCCGTACCGTTTCGACCCGTACCGTTTCGACGCGTACCGTTTCGACCCGGACCGTTTCAAAAACGGTGGTGGTGGTGGTGGTGGTGGCGGTGCTGTGGTGGTGGCGGTGGTGGTGGTGGCGGTGGCGGTGGCGGTGGTGGTGGTGGTGGCGGTGGTGGTGGCGGTGCGGTGGTGGTGGCGGTGGTGGTGGTGGTGGCGGCGGTGCGGTGGTGGTGGTGGTGGCGGCGGTGGCGGTGGTAGTGGCGGTGGTGGTGGCGGTGGTGGCGGTGGTGGCGGCGGTGCGGTGGTGGTGGTGGTGGTGGCGGTGGTGGCGGCGGTGCGGTGGTGGTGGCGGTGGTGGTGGTGGTGGCGGTGGTGGTGGTGGTACGGTTCGAAACGGTGCGCGTCGAAACGTTTGCTTTTTTTGAATTTTTTAAATTTTTATGATTTTTTATGATTTTTTTGATTTTTTTGAATTTTTATGATTTTTTTGAATTTTTTTGATTTTTTTAGAATTTTTTTGATTTTTTTAGAATATTTTTTATTTTTTAGAATTTTTAGATTTTTTTTTTATTTTTATGATTTTTTTTATAACTACAGAGACTGTTTGTGTAATAAATAAAACTTAAAACTAGTAAATTATAACTACAGGGACTGTTTGTGTAACAAATAAAACTTAAAAACTAACTTTAGTTAAAAAAAACTAACGGAGGTCTATTGAGTACCAACATATTGAAACGTAGGATTATTAATTACCAATTCTGTAGGTAGGATTATTAATTACCAATGGGGCAAAGGTTGGTTTATTAAAAACCAATTTTCCTAAAGATTATTTTTATCAAAAGAAAATATATATGCAAGAAGAAATATTAGTTTCTTCAAATACATGATTTTAGCATGATTTTTTTTTTTTTTTTGTATTTTATTATAAAAACCTTATTTGCATATATGTTAGCATGACATGTATGTTAATTGTTAAAATGGCATACGTATGAACCGTCTTATAGTCAGTAGGTTTATTTTAAAATATAATAAATTAAATAAGTTTTTTTATCAACAACAAATTTGATTATTTTAAGTCAAGTCTGTAACAACTTATTTATAATTTAGAAAAATGTATAATTTCGACTAAACTTTTATTTTTCTCTAATTATCAACTACTACATTTACAAGTGTCAGCGCCGACCAGGCAATAGTTCAGGCCCTTTATTGGGCTAAATGGGCGGCAACTTCAATAGTGTCAGGCAGCTGCCTGACACTCCCCTATTGGCCCAACAAATTTACGATTTTATTTCCCTTTACAATTACGATTTTGTCATCAGTTAAAAATTATGTTTTTGCCCTCACTAAAAAATAAATTTACGTTTATGCTCCCAGCTAAATATTTCAATTTTACCCTCGGTTAAAAATTACGATTTTGCCACGTTTCAATTTACAGTTTTGCTATTAGTTTTTGTCCCTTAAAAATTCGATTTTCCCATCAGTTCAAAATTATGTTTTTACCCCCACTTAAAAATAAATTTACGCTTTTGCTCCCAGCTAAAAATTCCAATTTTGCCCTCCGTTCAAAATTACGATTTTGCCCCGTATAAATTTATAGTTTTGCCATTAGTTTTTTTTCTCATAGCCAAGTTACGATTTTACCCTCAACTTATATTTACATTTTCCCCATCGTTTTTATTTGTTTTCCTGGTGACATTCAAGTTTGCCCCCAGTGTAAAATTACAGTCATGCCGACAACTTCCTGGCACTCCCCCGTTGGTCCATTTAGTTTACAATTTATCCCCGAATTAAAATTATGATTTGGCCCTCAGTTAAAAATTACGTTTTTCCCATCGTTTTAGTTTTTTTTACCAAAACTATAAAGGTTTTTTGTTTTAATTGGTTTACTCGATTTAATTTTTTTTCGTGTGAAGGAGTTGCTTAACACTAGTTCATTAGTCCTGAAAAATTACAGTTTTGCCCTGAGCCCAAAATTACGGTCTTATCATCGTTTTTGTTTTTTTTTTCCTAGCAAAATTATAGTAGTCTTTTTTTAATTGGTTGAGAATTATTCGGCCATCGCCTCGCAACGCCGGCGGGGCATCTACTAGTTTTATATATAATTGAATTAAAAGGTCATATGAATGGCTCTCAACCAATGACTAATACTTTTCGGTATTTTTGAGACATTGATTCGATGCCAATAAATAGCCAAGCAAAGGAACTAGGAACACCTCACTTTCTCTGCTTCTTATCCTACTACTGTTTATTTGAAATTAATATTTCAGATATCAATTCTTTATCGATATTTTTTACACAACATAATTTATATACTTCTTGTTCTTGTTGGTACAATTGTATCGTTGTGACGTCTAAACAAATTTTATAGATCTTAAAATCAAAGAAAATATAAAGATAAAGAAGTGTGTATATACCTACCTATATAGGGTTGAGTTCATTTCAGAACTCTAAATAACTACAGAACTTTCAGAACTCCTAATAAACAATCATTTTATATATAAGTTTTTGTATTTAGGATATTTTTATCATCTATTATATGTATTTCTTTAATTACATACATGTTAAAAGTAGTTTACATATGTTTAATTGCCAAAATTATATATATATATGTCATAACTAATTACATATATGTAAAAAACTAGTTTACATATGTGTAATTATAAAATTACATATAAAAATAATAAAATTACTCTTAACATGTATGTAATCGTAAAAATACACATAATAAATGATAAAATTATCCTAAACATAAAAATATATAAATAAAAAGATTGCTTATTAGGAGTTCTGCGAGTTCTGTAAATATTTTTGGTTCTGAAATAATCATGGCCCTATATATATATATGTATATATATATATATATATAGAGAGAGAGAGAGAGAGAGAAAGTATAATGTACAAAAGCCCTAATCATACTTCATGTATGCTACAAGGAGATCTTAACGCGTGGCACGGATTAAGATTTCTCATTAAGGGCAAATTAGACATTTTTCATTCTTGAGGCAGAGTAATTCAGTAATTTACTAACATCAAGAGAATTATGCGAGTTCGTTATCTCCTGCATCCCGGTAATTATGATTCGAATCAGTTTCAAATATTTTCCATTTTTCAAAGTATCAAATTAGCGGTTATAGGTGTGCGATTAGGGTTACTATCACTTATTGTTTGAAATAGATCCACAGAGCAGTAACGCACGAAACACAGATGATATTGAATTTGAAGATGCTGAATTCCATTCCGTTCCTGATGCTGCTGAGCATTTCAGGAATCCGACATCAGACAACCACGTTCTATTAGACGATCAGACCAGTAAGTTGTCAATTAATCGTTTTAATTTTCCAGAAATCAACGAAATTATTGTTATCTTATGCTTTGTTATTGATCGTGCATCATTGTTTGATAATTAGTTTTTTTAAATGAATGTGTGATAAATCACGCATGTTTATAAGCTAGAGACCTGTGTAATTCCATCAAACAAGCCTTATTATTATGAAGTATACAGTACTGGCTGGTTTTTTTGTACCTGCGTTATTATTGAGGATATATCATGCGTTATTTTTTTTGTTTGCGTTATTTTTTTTCCTAGATGAGTGACTGTGTGTTTTGGTTTAGAGATCATGTTTTTTTGTCATTTCAAAATGTGCAGATGAAAGATTGTATATTCCTGAGGTAGCTTCATCATGTGTTCTTGTTATAGGAATGGAATTCACTTCCCTAGAGCAAGCATATGTTTTTTATCAGACATATGCCAAGAAGTCAGGGTTCTCTGCTCGAAAAGGAGGTGAACACCATAGTGGTGGTATTATCAAGATGAAATACTTTGTGTGTTCAAAGGAGGGGCATAAACGTTTGGCTTTTGATGATCCTTATCGAAGTTGTCTAAGCCATATAAAAGTAGGAACATACCGACTATTCGAACTGGGTGTAAAGCTCAAATTAAGCTTTGTTCGACGGATGGGGTGTTGTATAAGGTTGATAAGTTTGTTCAAGCGCATAATCATTCATTCGTGTGCCCCAAAGATATGCATTTATTACTGGCTTATAGGCATCTGTCCGAAACACAAGAAGAGATGATATGGGATCTTGGTACATTGAATCTTGGGCCAGTGAAAGTGTTCAATATAATGAGACATAGATATGGAGGTTTTGAAAATGTTGGCGCAACTAAAGACGACTGCAAGAATTTTAGAGCTAGGATACATAGCTATATAGGAGAGTATGATGCAGATATGGTTATAAATAGGTTGACCGATAAAAAGCAGTTTATGGTTGATTATTCATTTGTACATTCAGTCGATGAAAACAAGCAATTAACTGGCCTATTCTGGGCCGATGGTTTGTGCAAACGTAACTATGCTGAGCTTGGAGACGTCATATCGTTTGATGCTACATTCAAAACCAACAAGTTAGTATTCACTTTAATGTTTTAACTTTTTTTTGTATAATTTTGTTGTTTTTTTTATTCTATTTATTTCATCATTTTGAAGGTATAAAATGGTTTTTGTACCCTTTACTGGTATTGATAACCACTGTCGGAATGTGACGCTTGGAGCCGAGTTGCTAGCATCTGAAAGCATTGAATCATACAAATGGCTGTTACAATCATTTTTGGACTCATTTGGTAAGCAGCCGAAGGTGGTCGTCACCGATCAGGACCCGGCGATGAAACAAGCTATCGAGACAGAGTTCGATAAGAGTAGGCACAGATTATGTATATGGCATATAATGAAGAAAGTTGTTGATAAGGTTAGAAACAACTACAACTTGCGTTATTACTATTACAACCGGCGTAATAACTATAAAGGTTTCTGATTTTTATATGCACTTGTACAAAAAGTTCATCATGAGTTATTATTTCCTACACTCATTTTTTTAAAGCGTGAATAGTTATTAAGATTTCTGATTTTTGTTCATTCCAATCCTTTGTTTTAATAGGTGGGACATGAGTTGTGTAACAACGAAGACTTCAAAAGACGTATGTGTGACGTTGTATGGACTGATTCGATTGCGCCAGAAACGTTTGAGAGAGAATGAAAACTGATAATGATTGAATTCGGTCTAACCGAGAATAAATGGATTGACGATATGTTTGGCATCAGATCTTCGTGGATTCCAGCTTTCTATCGTCATGAGCCTATGTTTGGGCTCATGCGGACCACCTCTAGATCAGAAGCGAAAACATTTTTTCTGTCAGGTGGCGAATTCTCAACTTACCCTTGTTGAGTTTTTTTAACCATTTTGATGGTGCAATGGACGTGCAAAGATTCAAGCATCGGAAAAATGACCATATTTCTAGAAATACAACCCCAGATAACTGGTCTGAAACTACCTTAGAGGATGATGCTATGAAAATTTACACCAGGTCCATCTTTGCTGATCAACATACAGAGTTATATGGAACACTGTCCGAGTGTCTTCCTATGGAGACTAAAATCGAGGAACCGTTTTTGAAGATAAGTATAAAGGATTGGAAAGCCCACGGTGACGGTTTATTAGAGGTGACACTATCTATACTAGATAACATGCGTTATTACATAACAACGTGCGTTTTTTCCTTGATTTTTAGTTTTCAATTTTTTTTATTTAGGTTTGTTTCAAGAAGGGGGAGGATGTAATTGCATCATGCAGTTGTCGCATGTTTGAACAATATGGATTGTTGTGCAAACATATATACTTTGTGTTCAAGATGTTCAAAGTTAAAGAAATTCCCAACAAGTACGTTATGAGAAGATGGACCAAAGATGTGGTACCGAATGATCTAAATAACACATTTGATTTAAGTGTTGATGATAATGATGGGCATAAAAAGGCCAAAGAGGTTGCGTATGTGATAATGCATACCAGAGAGTATCTTATTGGTAACTTGATGAGAGATTTTGATCATCTAGTTATAGTCAGGGATCGGATGAGGGAGATGAAAGAAATGGTTGATGAACTTCGCATAACCAAACCCATCGACCCTAAGTTTGATAGATATTCAAGGTTAAGCGGTTACGAGAAACCAGACACTGATGCTCCACCTACAGTTCGTGTGCCGACCGGTATTAGAAACAAAGGTCGCGGTTCACATAAGCGGATTAAATAAAAAAAAGAAAAGATGATTAGTCTAAAAGGTAAGAGAAGTCGGACATGCAGTGTTTGCAATACCAAAGGTCATGATATCCGAACTTGTTCAGTTTTAAAGGGTTAAACTAGTGATGCCGATAAGAAGGGGAAGAAAAGAATAGTAATTCAGTTGGAGACTGATCCTGGTTTAGTAGACGAAGAGGACGAGGAGACAGAAACTAGTGAGGGAGAGGAGGAGTATGAGGAGGTTGACGAAGCAGATGATAGTGATTCTGAATGGGAAGAGCTAAACGACGACGATGAGTAATTTTTGAACCACAATTGCATACATTTAACCATGGTTTTTTTCATGCCTTTTTAAAGAAACAACTGGCATTTTAACATGCGTGATTTTAAGACCAAAATCAATAAATATAAAAGACTATCTTAATGCGTGATTTTTTATACCATCTGATGCGTGATTATGTATACCATCTGAACTGGTCCTTTTTCTATCCCTGTTCAATATGCACATGCGTTATTTTAAGTCCATTTTGATGCGTGATTATGTAAACCATCTGAACTGGTCCTTTTTTACTCCTTCTCATTATGCAGATGCGTTATTTTACTGTATTGGTCCTTAACCTAAAATCATATCTCAGATGGAGATCTCAAATGACCATTTAACCCCTCTCTAACATTTTGTATAACTTGTCATAACCCCTGTTCACAGCTATTTCAACCAAAAACATACCCAAACACATATCACTTTTTCATAACTAGCGTCTTTAAATGTAACATGCGTGATAATATTTAACATGACTTTTTCATATAAATAACGCCAAAACACCATACATAGATGCATGAAAAGTTATCAAAACATGTTAAAAGTAAGCCTACATGATTTTCTTAAATATATCCACATATCAGTTTCTATTGCCAAAACCCACCATAGTTGTAAGTTTTCAAAATACCAACATTAGAACGTCCCAAAAAATCAACAAAAAACGTTGATTAATCAGACATACCACCTAGTTCGATGTGAATATCTTCCCAAGCTCCTTCTCACTGGTCTCCATCTTCTCTTGCACCGTCTCCACTGCATCCTTGAGATATGAGTAAACCAAATGATCAGCAGATGCCTGATCCTTCATGAGCTTTATGCCGTTGTCCCTCAACGAAGATTTTGGTTCTTCTAGTAGTTTCCCCCAGACTTCCTGGTTCATCTTTTGTTGTTCTAAGACCTTTCTCTGCACATCAAAAATACTTTTAGTAGAGTTTACATCAGACGCAAGCTCTGTCAACGTGCGGTTAGGGAGGAGCTCCTTGATTGCTTTGCTTGCCGGATCAGTAGACATTCTTGTTTCTTGATGAGAGTTGTTATTTTGTGCAAAAATCTAATATGGGGAATCATATATGTATGAAGATTGTGATTTAATATGGTAGTTGTGGGAGATTTGGTAAGTACAATTAAATATCTCACATAATTACTAGTCATGTCGATTTGGAAGGCTATTTATAGGTTTCATTATTATTAAGATTAATTATATTTTATATCAACTTGCATCTTGCATATCAAACTTCAGTAGCTTAAATAATTCACAAGCAGGTCCTGCGTGATTATCAATACATGCGTGATTATTCTTTCATGCGTGATTAATTTTATACATGCATGATAATCTATACATGCGTGATTATCTTATATAATATCTATACTGGACCAATAAAACTCCAAAAAACAGCTAGAATTATTTCTGAACCATACAGTTGTCATGCTTAATAATTTTAGATGTCCTCTTGTTTGCTATTTCCTTTTATATATCATTGAAAGAGCATTCAAATATTACCTTAAAGATGGCAGATTCTTGTAATTCATCTTGTGGTTCTTCTTCATCATCAGGTATGAGTGTTTATCTCAAAAAGAGAATCGAGGAACAAATTGCTCAAGACAAGTCTTGTAAAGACTTGTTGGAAACTAACATTTCTAGGGTCAGAGAGAATATGAAGAGGCGAGAAGAGATTTCAATTTGTTGTCTGGTATGAAAGAGTCAAGTGTCCGAGAGGTGGCTATGATGTTTATGGTTGATCTAGGAGAGAGGGATGAGAAACAGTTAAAGGAGCTTGCGGACGCAATAACCGTCTTAAGATGCTCTATGGACACGAAGATCAAGTTTTTGGAGTCCTTTTTCTGATGGTTAGTATGTGTCATTTTCATATGGGTAGTGAAATCATGTGCTTTTTATGTTTATCTAATTGTCTTTCTTGTATCGAAATTGTGTTTGAATAAGGAAATTTTCCCATTGTTTCTACATTTTTCATGTTATTTGATATCATAGTTTATGAGTAATCAGTAAATTTAGGAATTAAAAATAAAATTAAAAACGAACATGTCAAATATGTTTGCAACAAAGTAGTTCTACGACGTAGCTTTTTGTTTCACTTTGTCAAGGTTGAAGAACTGATCCAATCGTTCCCTAATTTTGTTATCTAGATCGCGCAAAACATCTACGGTTCTTGCGTTCTTCGTAAATTCCTTAGCTTGGACGTACACTTCTTTCCTTATAAGATGGTAGTCGGACAATACAATATTACTAAGATACCGGTACCGCAAGAATTGAAGTTGTGAATCTTGAAAGGTCTTTTTATCTTCGTTCACAAACCCCGGATTCCATGGTGATTTACCTTTATATGTCTACATATGTATCACAGTGAAGACACCACAGTCACATCCGTTTTGAAGAGTTCTCCAATCCATTTCCTTTCGAATTATGCTTGCTGTTTCCAAGTTTGTTATCCACTCTTTTCGTCGTATCTTGTCTTTTAGGTATAGTACTAGAACTCTTCGCTATAATCATGATAAAAATTCATATTAGTACCTAGTCATATTAGTACTATACCTAAAAGGCAAGATACGACGAAAAGAGTGGATAACAAATTTGGAAACAACAAGCATAATTCGAAAGGAAATGGATTGGAGCACTCTTCAAAACGGATGTGACTGTGGTGTCTTCACTATGATACGTATGGAGACATACAAAGGCAAATCACCATGGAATCCGGGGTTTGTGAACGAAGATAAAAAGACCATTCAAGATTCACAACTTCGATTCTTGCGGTACCTGTATCTTAGTAAGATTGTATTGTCCGACTACAATCTTATAAGGAAAGAAGTGTACGACCAAGCTAAGGAATTTACGAAGAACGCAAGCAGCGTAGATGTTTTGCGCGATCTAGATAACAAAATTAGGGAACGATTGGATCAGTTCTTCAACCTTGACAAAGTGAAACAAAAAGCTACGTCGTAGAACTACTTTGTTGCAAACATATTTGACATGTTCGTTTTTTAATTTTATTTTTAATTCTTAAATTTGTTGATTACTCATAAACTATGATATCCGATAACATGAAAAATGTAAAAACAACGGGAAAATTTCCTTATTCAAACACAATTTCGATACAAGAAAGACACTTAAATAAACATAAAAAGCACATGATTTCACTACCCAGATGAAAATGACACATAATAACCATCAGAAAAAGGACTCCAAAAACTTGATCTTCGTGTCCATGGAGCATCTTAAGACGGTTATTGCGTCCGCGAGCACCTTTAACTGTTTCTCATCCCTCTCTCCAAGATCAACCATAAACATCATACCCACCTCTCAGACACTTGACTCTTTCATACCAGACAGCAAATTGAAAATCTCTTCTCGCCTCTTCATGTTCTCTCTGACCCTAGAAATGTTAGTTTCCAACAAGTCTTTACAAGACTTATCTTGAGCAATTTGTTCCTCGATTCTCTTTTTGAGATAAACACTCATACCTGATGATGAAGAAGAACCACAAGATGAATTACAAGAATCTGCCATCTTTAAGGTAATATTTGAATGCTTTTTCAATGATAAATAAAAGGAAATAGCAAACAATAGGACATCTAAAATTATTAAGCATGAAAGCTGTATGGTTCAGAAATATTCTAGCTGTTTTTTGGAGTTTTCTTGGTCCAGTACAGATATTATGTAAGATAATCACACATGTATAGATTATCACGCATGTATAAAATTAATCACGCATGAAAGAATAATCACGCATGTATTGATAATCACGCAGGACCTGCTTGTGAATTATTTAAGCTACTGAAGTTTGATATGCAAGATGCAAGTTGATATAAAATATAATTAATCTTAATAATAATGAAACCTACAAATAGCCTTCCAAATCGACATGACTAGTAATTATGTGAGATATTTAAATTTACTTACCAAATCTCCCACAACTACCATATTAAATCACAATCTTCATACATATATGATTCCCCATATTAGATTTTTGCAAAAAAAATAACAACTCTCATCAAGAAACAAGAATGTCTACTGATCCGACAAGCAAAGCAATCAAGGAGCTCCTCTCTAGCCACACGTTGACAGAGCTTGCGTTTGATGTAAACTCTACTAATAGTATTTTTGATGTGCAGAGAAAGGTCTTAGAACAACAGAAGATGAACCAGGAAGTCTGGGGGAAACTACTAGAAGAACCAAAATCTTCGTTGAGGGAGAACGGCATAAAGCTCATGAAGGATCAGGCATCTGCTGATCATTTGGTTTACTCATATCTCAAGGATGCAATGGAGACGGTGCAAGAGAAGATGGAGACCTGTGACAAGGAGCTTGGGAAGATATTCACACCGAACTAGGTGGTATGTCTGATTAATCAACGTTTTTGTTGATTTTTGGGGATGTTCTAATGTTGGTATTTTGAAAACTTACAACTATGGTGGTTTTTGGCAATAGAAAGTGATATGTGGATATATTTAGGAAAATCATGTAGGCTTACTTTTAACATGTTTTGATAACTTTTCATGCATCTATGTATGGTGTTTTGGCGTTATTTATATGAAAAAGTCATGTTAAATATTATCACGCATGTTACATTTAAAGACGCTAGTTATGAAAAAATGATCTGTGTTTGGGTATGTTTTTGGTTGAAACAGCTGTGAACAGGGGTTATTACAGGTTATACAAAATGTTAGAGAGGCGTTAAATGGTCATTTGAGATCTCCATCTGAGATATGATTTTAGGTTAAGGACCAATACAGTAAAATAACGCATCTGCATATTGAAAATGAGTAAAAAGGAGTAAAAAAGGATCAGTTCAGATGGTTTACATAATCACGCATCAAAATGGACTTAAAATAACGCATGTGCATATTGAACAGGGATAAAAAAGGATAAGTTCAGATGGTATACTGTCAGGGCCCCCGGCCCGGTGTTACCCGGTCCAGAAGCTGCTGGACAGAAACCCGTGGTATTTATTATTTAAATTTGGCAGCGGAAATGTTGACAAGATCTTTTATATTGAAAATGCCCCATTATTCTATTTCACAATTTGGGACAAACCCCATAATTTACAATAAAGGGAATTTCACTAGTAAATTCCTTGTTTTACAAAACATGTTTATTTATTTTCTTGAGCCACCTCTTCAAGCTTTTTAGTGCTACCTAGCACTTTTCCTTGATTTACAGTAAGTCACCTGAAACATGTTTAAAAAGATTTTATCAGCGAGGAAATACTGGCGAGTCATTCAATTTGCACAAAAGACACATTGTTATAAATTTACAGCATTAAGGGTTTTTATATTTGCCCCTATCTTATAATTAGCTGGTTTAGCTGTCACCCGACTGAATCTATGACTGTGGACATATCACTAATTAGGCTCGCCCACCTAAAGTGATAAATCGTTAGTAGTAATGTGCACAAAACCCCCACATACTGCCAGTAATTAAAGATTAGCAAAGACTTAATCACTGCAAAATATAACAGGAAAACATTTAGGGTTTTGTAAAGCAATTTGTTTAAAAGAGAATGACTCACATTGCTAGTTTAGATGGGCAGTGTTTTGCCTACTGATTTTAGCCTGATAACCTAGTTAAATAACAATGCACACGAAACTAGGTCAGTGACATAATACAACATTTACGATAAACTCACGAAATCAAAACCCTCACGACGAATGACAAAGTATAGCCCGAATTCGGGCAGCACTTAAACATCCATCGGATCGGTTTCAATCGATCGGACATTGTATCGTAGCAGTGATCGAGTTAATACCTTGTACTCGTAGCAGCGTCTCCCTATATGATTTTTTGAATTTAGGCACTATACTTCGTTTTTGATCAAAACTTTCGAACACAGAAGCAAGTCCCATGCACAGGCAACTTATAGTTGATTTTCAGGTTTTACGCGGCCCACGTAAACCTTAACTCAAACCTTACGCGGCCCGCGAGGGCCCCTAGTCTACGGTAGGGCTAGCGTGTCACTTGTAGGCCTGCCACGTGGCCTAGAACGTGTCCCGGTCGATTGTGGGTATGTCGTAGCCTGCGTAAGCCCAGTCTTAAATCTTACGCGGCCCGCCTAAAATCCAAAGTTCTTGTTTTCTTGGTTTTTCATGAGTATTAGGGTTTCAGGGGTCCGGGTTTTCACTTACGGGTCGTTTTTGGACATTTTTGCAGGTCCTGACATCCTTCCCACCTTATTTAAAATCTCGTCCTCGAGATTTACTGAAATAAGTGAGGATACTTTCGCTTCATTTCCGATTCCAGCTCCCAGGTGTACTCGAGTCCTCTTTTTGAATCCCACTTGACCTTGACTAGTACCAATCTTTTATGTTTGAGAAACTTGACCTTTCTGTCTTCTATTTGGAGCGGTTTCTCTATAAATTTTAGCTTTTCATTTACCTCTATATCTTGAAGAGGTACTACCAGTGATTCGTCAGATAGACATTTCTTGAGGTTAGATACATGAAATACGTCATGTACTCCAGCTAGTTCTTCTAGTAGTGGTAGGTGAAGGGGTAAGGTCCCAAAAACCTCATAAAAAAGGATTTGAGACCATACCACAAACTGGCTTTTCAACCTTTTAACCTTGCGCGGCCGCGCATTGGTCTTACAAAAGGAAGAAAGTAATCAGTAATTTATAGTCGCGCGCCCAAAGGAAAACATAAATCCTTGCGCCTTCTCCCATTAACAAAGGATTAAGATCCTGAGATCAATATATCCGCCCAAATATCCAGACTTGGATATCATTTTACCCAGACTTGGGACTTATTCGTCTGTGTCCACACAGCAAGGTGTCACACCTGATTACAGCAGTGATCTTCTAGAAAGAAATACAATCGTGCACCACCCAGACGGTTATAACCGTCTGGACACGTGTCATTACCACAGGCAACCCTGGAATCACAACGAAGGCATGCAATTGGAGAATAATCTCCACTTAATCACTTTCCACGTGGCAATCCCCCAGCCATAGATCAAACCACGATCCGTGTGCATTCACATCGGATCGAGACAACTTGACGTTGGATCAAAGAACTTAACGGAAGAAAATATAACCGCTACGGCGTTAGCATCTTCCGTCATCTTTTCAATAACAGGTTTTCCCTCCCAAACTCCCGGTTATAAATACGAGAACTGTTCAGGTATAAACTCAGATCACACTCACTTCCCAAATACTTTCTCTTCTCCATTACCAATACTTATTCTCACACCGGAGTCGGGTCAAGGAGAGAACCCTCTTCTCCCCTTGGCGAGGCTAACGGTGCTCTTTTTTGCAGAATCACCGGAGAAGAATATCAGCTGCAACTGAATCAACCGAGAGAGAGCTAACCCTTTTATGCGGATTCAAACCCCCTAGATATTTCGGTTCCGACCATTTATCTAGTGTTTCTTCATTGGCGCCCACCGTTTTCTCAGTTTTTCTAGTTTCTACCTCGTTTCGATTCAGTTCATTCCATTTTCTGTTTTTGCACATGGCAGAAAATTCGTCGTCTCACCGGCAACCTGGTCCTCGACCAAACGTCGGAAACAATTTACCAGTAGAAGGGATCGTAGAAGAGGCCTCAGACGATAATGAGGTTCAATCCAATCGAGCAAATGATCCAGTTATTCCAGGAATGTTACCAGCAAATCCTGCTCAATCAATTTTACCACCAGGAGAAACTCCGATATCATGGTATGTCCGGTCCCAAGGGGCATTAAACGCAGTGTACACACAGTTGTGTGTTCAAACTGCTCCCGTGACCCAATCACGAAGGCCGGGATCTAGAGCTCATGCTTCCCAGCGAGAAGAATCAACTTATGATGATACAGGCAGTTACCAGAGACAACACCATGGTGAACCACACCCTCGTCGAAGACAATCGGTTCATGATAGGTTGGGTTCCCAACGGGACACTCACACTGATGAATCCGACCAAACATATCGTTTGAGTGCAAACACCAGCGTATTCAACAGACTGCAGCCAAACTATAACAAATGCAGGCCTCGAGCGGTTTATAACCCTGAGGCAGAGCATAATTATGACTTAGTTTACCGCCCTGCAGAAGCAGCGGAAAACTCGAAGTTCATACTGGAGATAGCTCTGGCTCCATTGGAGAGGGCAAAATTACCATCTAACGTTGGGAAATTCAATGGGTTAACTGACCCTGATGATCATCTGAGAGTATTCACCAGCGCAGGGTTGGTTGGCGGTTGGACTCTTCCGCTATGGTGTCATTTGTTTGTACAAACATTAACCGGCCCAGCGCGAATCTGGTTTGATAACCTGCCAACGGGACAGATCGAGTCGTGGAAAGATCTACGTAAAAAGTTTTTAACACACTTCAGCCAACAAAGGCATTCCATGCGTGATACATCCGACGTCATGAACATCTGGCATCGCGATGACGAGAATCTGGAGGATTTTATCACCAGATACAATAAAGAAGTGTTGGAGATTGGAGGTGTTAACGAACAACTAATCCGTGCCCAGTTCAAGTACGCGGTTAGATGTGACGACATGGTCAAGGTATTATCTAGAACAGAGGGCCTTCCCAAGAGTTGGGAAAAGATAATGGCGACGGCGGCCAAGGTTTATGCGCAGACTGAGAAAAACCTTACTACAAACAGGCCACCACCACCACACAACAGGCCCGCAGACTTAAGCGCAACCGGTGAAAGAAGGTTCAAAAAATCATGGCGCGAGTCATCAGGAAGTCGTTCCTCTGAAGATGCCCGCACAACAATCAACAAGCTCTCTGCACAAAGAGAGAACAAGCACGAAAATAGGGAGAGGCAGTGGACTCCCCTAACAAAGACCCTGGCGGAGGTTCTAAGTACCGAGGACTATCAATTTAAACCTCCGATTCCGATGAAGAGTAAACGTAGTCAAGACCCGGCGCAATATTGCGAATATCATAAAGACAACGGGCATACCACGAACAACTGCATAACTCTGCGCACGGAAATCGAGAAAGCCCTCAAAAATGGAGAACTTACGCATTTACTCCAGAATATGCGCAAGGAGATTAAGCAGATTACCCCGGGAGAAGAAAGCTCAAGCAAACGGGCCAAAACTTAAAGGACTCTATAGGTTTTCCGCAGAAAAGACATGACTTATCAAATGCGACGGAACTATCAGGGAGTAAGTTAAGTTCCATTTAATTATCAAAAAAAACTTTGTAACGCCTCTGAGCCTTATCCATGAATAAAATTACAAAGTTTCTATTATTTTTGTGTTTACAAAGTGCATGCAATTTCTTTTTAGTAAGCGCAAATACATTATGGTAGTATAAAACAAGCTCCATGCGCGGTCAGTGATCACGTCACAAACGACCATAAACTCACACATGAGCTTCATACCAACTTCATTCGCCTTACTCAAGTAAAAGCAATTGTACTCATGCAAAATATTGTAAAGTCATTTAACAAAACAAATAGAAACATACTATTTTCAGCGTACAAATACGCCCTAAAGAGCTTCAAACACAGCAGTGTTTAGAATTCTTGCGCAACAGCGCACTGACAAAACAAGGATCTACATCCCACAAAAAACAAATTGTTCAAAACAATTTCATCCTACTCTAAATCTTCACCCTCATCCGGAAAGATTTCTTTGAGTTGCGCCACGTGATCATCCGATTGCAACGCCACATTTATCAACTCCATAACTGGAAGTTGCAAATTATTAAACTCCGTCTTCATGGAAGCAAGCGCGGCGGCAGTATTTACCCCAAAGGTAGCAGACTTGCTATCATCCCAGTTAACCTTCAACGCGCTATTCACATGTTGGGAACATTCCGCGTAACCTTGCGCGTACCCATCTCGCCGTGCAGCAACCATCAAATTAGCAACAGTTTTATCCAGTTCTTCAGAGTTTAACACAGATTCAGCAACCTATGAAATCAAGCGAAAATAAGCATCAAAAAAGCGCATATATGATTTCACAACAAAAAAGGGAAAAGGAACTTACACAAGCAATCCCGCGATCCTTCAACCAGGCCATATCATTCTTTAAAGGCTCAAGCTCGATTTCCGCTGTAACCCGCGCCGTTTCTGAATTTTCCAGTTTCTCTTCAACCTCAGTCAAACGGCGGGAGGTTTCAGTATTCTCGGAATGCGCAAGCTCCAGATCCTTCTTCAGTTGTTCCTGGTCAGAAACCAAAGCAGTAAGTTCTTCTAATTCTTTATCTCTAATGACAAGAGTGGCTAAAGCTTGTACCTCCCGTTGCTCACTTCGTTCCCTATGAGAACGCGCCTCCACCAACATAGCTTCCATATCAGCTTTTTCTTTCTTCAATCTTTCTACCTCCGCATCTTGGTTCTTCAGATTTTCAACCTCAGCCTTGAGGTTATTTATAATATTGCGAAGGTTTGCTTTCTCAGCATTATCCTTCTCACAAATTCTCCTCCAATTTTTACGTTCCTCAGATAGAAGCGCAGCTTCAGCTTCAGCTTTTCTTTTCCAACCAGCAACAGACCATTCCTCAGTCTTGCACTCAGCTTCAAACTTGGCTTGCTCAATCTCTAATTTAGCCTTCAACTGAGCCACATATTTTTCATCTTTAGCAAACTTCTTTTGCGATGCTACAAAAGATGCCCGCTCTTTATGCATGCTATACCACTCACGCACTATACGGTGAGTAGTAGAAACATGAGAAGCAGTTTCTGCAAGATAAGATTGATAGGTCTGTTCATAAGGCTGATTTTCCTGAAATTTAATCTCGTCAGGCGGAAGTATCCCCTGCAACCAATCTTGGCATACACGCCAATCCGAGAAGGTATCACCTTTTTTCACATTCCAAACAGGGACATGAGGATCAGAAGCATCTTTTTCCATATAAGTCCGGTAATAATATTCTCCCAGGGTTTCTTCTGGGCGAATCGGAGATTGTTTATCAACGTCAGCAAATGAACCTGTCTCCTCAGTTGTGACCTTCTCAGTATGCTCAGGTATAGCTTCAGAAGGTCTAGGGGAAGAAGATTGAACCTTTTCAGCAGTTTCCTTTTTTCCTAAATCTTGAACAACAGTTTCCGGGGTCGGTGGATTATCAGCATCATCTACCACGCCAGGTTCAACAATCTTTTCAGCCTCTGTATTAACACCAACAGGCTTCTCAGCCTCAACAGTTTTCTCTACACCTTCCCCAGCAATCTCTGAAGGTTCTAGCGGGTCTGCAACAGCAGCGCGCGGAGGAGTAGGGGGAAGTTCTTTATTAACCACAGATGGTACCTCTATAGGAGCAGGGGAAACAGGAACTTCTGGACAAATAAAAGTTTGTAAGAATTCCATCCGCTTAAAGAAAGCAAGGGAAAACAACACTTACCAGGAACAGACTCTGAAACAAAAGCATCAAGGTTTCCTTTTCTGGTAATTTTCTTCCTCTGCACATTCTTGGGAGGTTGACCCTCCGCATCAGTATCAGCTTGCTTTCTTTTACCAACCTTCCTATGAACAAAATGTTCGGGACTGGAATCCAGATCGATAGGCTCATTCGGGTTAGAAGGGGGAACATCGGCAGAATCCTTTGGTTCAGGCTTCGGTTCCCGCATAGTCACTACAGGAGTAAGACCCTCCAAAGAGTCAGAAACCACCACATAATCACACCTGGAGACAGAAGAACGGCGCGTACCTTTCTTCTCTCCAACATTTCTCGCCTTTAAAGGTTGAATTTTAACAGTCTCACTTCTCTTCGGCGCAGAAGTAGAAGTAGTTGCGCGTTTTTTCTTTTCAGGGCCTACGCCCAAATTCAACAATTCACCTACAAAAGCGCAAGGGAAAAAATTACTCAAAGCAAAAAGGAAAGGAAAAACAGATATCAACTCACCAGCACCAGCAGCTAGTTGGACAGATAGGTCCGCATCCCGCGGAAGAACAAAATTTCTCACGATACGATGATACCAGAGCTCCTCTTCAGGCTTCTTCTTGATAGTACCCATTCTTCCGCCTTCCCTCTTGAAGGCAACAGCATACAGAGAAACAACTACATTTGAAGAGAGAGCAGGTCAAAAAAAAAAAAGTGGGAAAGAGAAAAAGCCCCAAACTTACTATGACCATCCTCCGTGTATACTGGTTTGTCATCACGCTCCATCTTCCAATTTAAACTCATGCCGGCTCCGACAAGAGCTTTCTACGGCAATGCAATATTGGGCACATCCTTCAAATCCTGATACCAGTTTTCATCAACCGGAGTCTGAAGGGTTTCGATCGGAATATCTTCTTTCCCCCTAAGAACCATCCTCACAGGAATTACTCCAGCTTTGATAAAGAAGAATTTTTGCTTCCAGTCATGAAAAGATTTTGGGGGTTGATGTAAAATCTTCTTTGCAGAAGCCCTCTGAACGAATGAATAAAATCCTTGGGTACAATGCATCTGATAAAAAACCCTAAAACGGGGAATGGTTGGCTCCACATGCATCGTCCGACATACGAATTCGAAATGTCGAACCCTAACCATACCAATAGGGTGGAGTTGGGAGATATGCAGATTGTAAAACCCAAGAATTTCAAGGAAAAACCCAGTGACAGGCAAACGAAAGTTACCATCACAGAAAAAATCCCAAAAGAGGGTAATATACCCGGCCGGAGCATCCGCCGCTGTCTGCCCCTCTTCAGGAAATAGAGCTCCCCAGTTTTCCGAAAATTTGAGATTCCGGATCAAACCATCAAAGGATGCTCTAGACCACTTCAACGGTGGAAGTTCAGTCGACATCTCTTCAACAAGATCTTCTTGATGTTCTTCGATTGACATAAGAGGATGAATGATGGAATTTTTTCTTCTTAGAAAAAAAGGAATGAAAAAGCTCTTCAACAAAACAATGATTAAACAGAGAAGGTTACCCAAACGTTATATATACTTATCGCAATAAATAGCATCGGTAACCGTCACAGCGACTATTCCGGGTATCACAGTTCCCCAAGCAGCAGAAAAAGGAAATGTCAGAACACACACGCGTTTACACACGCGCGTGTAAGACACGGACAGTAAAAAACAACTGACAATGACAGGTTGTCAAATCAATTTACTGCACCAGTCTCGTTGAAAGTCAAAGATTTTCCATAAAAAATCTTTACAAAATAAAAAAAAATTCAATCTTCTCACAGGAGATTTCTTATTTTTTCGCGCCCAAAAACATTTCCCTCTCATAAGTCCAGTGCTCCACTTATTTGCATAAGTACAACACTAGACTGGGGGGACTTGAAGGGGTAAGGTCCCAAAAACCTCATAAAAAAGGATTTGAGACCATACCACAAACTGGCTTTTCAACCTTTTAACCTTGCGCGGCCGCGCATTGGTCTTACAAAAGGAAGAAAGTAATCAGTAATTTATAGTCGCGCGCCCAAAGGAAAACATAAATCCTTGCGCCTTCTCCCATTAACAAAGGATTAAGATCCTGAGATCAATATTTCCGCCCAAATATCCAGACTTGGATATCATTTTACCCAGACTTGGGACTTATTCGTCTGTGTCCACACAGCAAGGTGTCACACCTGATTACAGCAGTGATCTTCTAGAAAGAAATACAATCGTGCACCACCCAGACGGTTATAACCGTCTGGACACGTGTCATTACCACAGGCAACCCTGGAATCACAACGAAGGCATGCAATTGGAGAATAATCTCCACTTAATCACTTTCCACGTGGCAATCCCCCAGCCATAGATCAAACCACGATCCGTGTGCATTCACATCGGATCGAGACAACTTGACGTTGGATCAAAGAACTTAACGGAAGAAAATATAACCGCTACGGCGTTAGCATCTTCCGTCATCTTTTCAATAACAGGTTTTCCCTCCCAAACTCCCGGTTATAAATACGAGAACTGTTCAGGTATAAACTCAGATCACACTCACTTCCCAAATACTTTCTCTTCTCCATTACCAATACTTATTCTCACACCGGAGTCGGGTCAAGGAGAGAACCCTCTTCTCCCCTTGGCGAGGCTAACGGTGCTCTTTTTTGCAGAATCACCGGAGAAGAATATCAGCTGCAACTGAATCAACCGAGAGAGAGCTAACCCTTTTATGCGGATTCAAACCCCCTAGATATTTCGGTTCCGACCATTTATCTAGTGTTTCTTCAGTAGGCGATAGGCGACTGGTCCTATTGTAACACCCCGAAAATTTACGTCCTATAATGTCTTGACACGTGTCATAACCTTTGAACGTGTGAAAGAATGTTCTTGAAGGACTAAAGTTGACAAACAATGAAACTATGTAATTACAAGGGTTCAAAGTGTCAACAATGAATAAATATACTTTACAATAACCCTACATGATGTTTATAACCTTAAATGAATGGATCATGGATCATACGAAGCGAACTGTGAAAGAAAGTGAGAGATTACAAACTACAGGGGTTAAATGTGTCAACATGTTAAGTTATACCTCTGAGTGACCTTTTAGCAAACCCGAAGCCTTGTAACGATTAATTATGCTCACTAGAATCTACCATAAAAATTTCACCAAATTTCGTTACCATATGAGAAAGTTGTTATAAAATTGGTGTGTGAGGGTTAAAATCGTCAACATTGAAATTTAGGGCTTTTCGGGTGATCACAAAGTTACCCGAGGACTTTACAAAGTGGGTATAAGTCTTAAAGCCCCCATATGTCAATATTATAGGATAAGAATTCTGGAAAACAAGTGAAAACGATGTTTCGAGGGACCAGGGACTAAATTGCAAATAAAAGTAGCCTGATGAAGGGCTAGCGCACCGCTACGGCACACCGCTACAATTGTAGCGTAACGGTGCGCTAGCACTGCCAGCGACAGCAGAAACCCACAGGTGGCTGTTTTCACCTTGTAACCGACTTCAATTGATGGTTTTCGAATCTATGGGCTTGTCTAAGGTGGTTTACAGCTTATAGAGGCCATATACATGCATCTTGGATCATCTTACATTCATTTGGAATCAATCTTTGATAATCAAAGTTCTTATAAAAAGCCTTAGGTTTCAACATTCAACACATATCAACTTCTGAACATTTGGAGGAGCTCTGGATCTGAAACAAGGCTCACTAATCATCCATTAGACGTATGTAAGTGCCCTTGACCCTTCTCGATTGGGTTACGCTTAGTTTATAGCCTAGAAATCAAACCGTCGTAATTACGGTTTGACTTAGCGATAAATCAAGAACGGTCCAGAGTTTTTTCGAAACGAAAGTTGTTACAAGTTGGTAATTATATGGGCTATTAACCCTTAAAAGGGCACCCACTGATTCCAATCCTAACTAGGTCGTTCGTCGAGTCAAACTCCTTCCGAAAAAGTCAACGGAACCATTAATCGCATAATAAACAATAAGGAAGGCGTGTAATCTGTTTTATCATTCATACGACCTGAAAATAAGTATAATAACTTGTTTAGGCATGTTTGGTTCGACAACTTTCTGTTTTGAACCGATTCGGAGCCGAAAGTCACATAGTTTGACTTTCTGCTTTGACCTCGATTCTGACCCGTTTTTGATAGGTTTAGACATGCCTTAAAGTTCCATTAGGACCTTGTAACATGTTAGTATAACCCTCTGCGTTTATACTACTCGAATCCCTAATTGTCCGATGTTTCCGTTAAATTGCCAAATGTTGACCATATTGCCCTTATGTTCATAAAACGAGATTTTTGAAGATGTGAAAGTGCAAAAGTCTTTGTTACTGATTATTGAACATGTCTGTAAATTTTCACGTCAATCGGAAGTCTAGATTAGGAGTTATGCTTAATGACGTAATTATAAACACTTTTATTAATTAAACAACGTCATTAGCGTAAAACCTATCTAAACCCAATTTTTGACACCAAACCTTTTACTACTGAAGTAACATAATATTTTAGGATTTTTGAAGATTTTTAATTATTTTTAAACTGATCATAAACTAGGTTTATTGCCTTAATTCGGTAAATACCGATTTTACCCTTTTCGGGTATAAAATGAGTTTTACAAATCATTTTGATACCAATCCAATTGCTACTGATTTTAAATAATAAATGTAGTGTTTTGAACTTGTTTAAATGATCAGAAAACTCAGAATACTATTTTAAACCGTACGTCGCTTAAAACGACTTTATACGTGTATTATACGCATAGTTTATGTTTAAAACCATTTTGTGATATAAGACTTTTCACCAACTGTTATAACCTGTTAAAATAAACTATTTTACTGATGTATTCAGACCCGGATCACAGAAGTTTAATTGATCCCTTTTATAATCTTTAAAATGACCAAAATACCCCTATGGGGCTTTTTATAAGATTAAACTCGTTTTTGGCATTATGGAAGGTATCCTACTGATATCACAACATATTTAAGGCATGTTAACTTAGGAAACCTGTTTAGGACTCTTATGGTTACCCGTTACGCTTCATACGCGTTCGGTTCGGTTTATGTAACTAGTTTACATAAATTAGCCGAAACGGGTCAAACCTTATCGTTATTATCTCAAAATCCAGAATATGTATAATATACCCATATTGTACAAGTCTCCGAACTTGTCGGGTCTAAAACACATTCTATTCCGGTCTTCGCTTAATCATGTGTTTGAACCGTATATTTCCTTAAGACTAACCGGTCTAAGCTAAGGCTTAATTAAAGACACGTTAGTATTCTAATTGGTTGTTTATACCATCATTCCAGACTAGAGCCTTCCGGTAAATTGTACCTACGCTTACTTAAGTGAATACGGCTGAGTTATTATAATTCTTGCTATTTAAGACAGGAGCTAGCTCAGGTAAATACTCTTAACTTATTTTCCCTATTACGGACTTGGGATACGGTAATATAAATACCGCATGGTCAGGTATGGGATTCGAAGACCAATGAGTCGGGAAATCCAAATAACCTGTTTTTAATTCGTATTGCTTGACTGAAACATTGGGGATTAATGCGACCGTGTCCTGGATATCCTTGACTCATTAAATTGCAATGGCCACGACTTAAGCACGGGGTGTAGGCATACACCTGACAGATGCTATATGCTAATTAATTAATTATACCCAATAAGGGATTCCCAATAGGGGAATAGTGGTGTGTCGGTTAATCTTGAACCGGCATAGAACCGGGCCCCGTATGTAGAGCAAGTTATGTAAAACTGATAACATGAGATATAGTTTGTCCCAAGTATAAAAGATTAATATTGACTTGAACATTTTAATCAAAGTGTCAATATATTTTCGTGCCTCGTGCACCTAAACCAATTTTCTTAAACCCTTTTCAAATGAGTCAGTTGAGTGTATTTACCAGTGAAAACTGACGTATTTTCCAAAGTCTAAGTGACAGGTACAAGTACATATTAGGCTGGAAGCTGCTCAGGACTTGTTAGATGAGGAATTTGCAACTCCTCCACATAAGCCATTAGTCTGATAATTTCTTTTGTTGTTTTAAGATCCGCCTGTGGATCCTTACTTCCGTTGTAATACTTTGATGTTACACTATTCGGATTGTAATATATTTATCCTTTTGCTTCCGCTGTGCATTTATATATTGTGTTGTTTGACGATGATGTTGCCAACCACGTCACGATACTCCCCTACCGGGCCCACCGGTGACACGTGGAAATTCGGGGTGTGACAGGTTGGTATCAGAGCCAACATTGAGTGAATTAAACACTATCTTTTTGTGTTTAATCTCAATGACACATTTGCACATTCCTTGACCTTCTGAGTCTAGACTTAACATAGGAATATTCTCAATCCTTATCTGGAATTTCTGCTTCCAAAATTTTTTATATTTGGATACGTCGCCAAGCGAAGAAGCCGTAATAATAATTCTCCACACCAGGAGCCTTGATTTGCTGACCTTCGTACAGCGGCTAGGACGAAACATGCAACCAAGGAGAAGGCATTCAGAAATGAAATAAAGAAGAAACTCCTTTTGCTAAAAATCGTTTCCTTAATAGTCCTTATAAGGACATAATTACCTTTCAGTTCCTTCGAGGACAACACTATTCCTTTTAAGTCCCGACTAGGGCACATCTGTATTTTTATTTTATTTTATAGTGAAATAATTAACTTTCAATTTTCATTCAGACATTCCTTTTATAAGATCTACCTTTATATAAAATGGCAAAATCTAAAAAGGACGAGACCTAGCCACGCAATATTCTGAGGCAGGGCAAAGATGGTAGTTCCATAATTAGATTCAGATCCATATTTAACACTTCAATTTAGGATTGTTCTGCGTTAAATATTAAGAAGAATCTTAAGAGTGAAACCTAGCCTTCGGGTCATTTTAAGGCCGGGCCATGATGGTAAGACCTGTTTAAAAGATTCGAATCCCTGTTAACATCTGTAAATATGTTAACACTCCTGACAAACGTGATTCATTAAAATCACACACGTCATTCTTATTAATGGATTCTTCAAAAGATTCCTAACCCAATGTAATGATCTCTGAATCATGGGTTTAGATCATCACTTGAGATGATCACATTTTGACCATACGTGGTAATATAGCGCCTACAGGCCCTGTTCATTTCCATATGAACCAAAAGACAGTGGTAGTGATGACTCCCTGTCAGATAAAGGTAATGAACTAGGTTCAAACCTTCATGCTTTGATTCTCTGAAATCATAGCTTATAATTTATAAATGTCCTTGAGACTAGGCCTGTTGTGCCAGCAATACCTTCATGCTTTGATTCTCTGAAATCATGGCTTATAAATTAAACTTGTCTACGCGACTAGGCCATTTGTGCTATTATTAACTTAGAAATTAGGATTCATGATAAAAATCCTGAATAAAATAAATATCATTCCTTTCCTGCCAATATAGATATTAAAAGAGAATCTTAAAAGGTTTAACCTAGCTTGAATGTCATTGAAGACCTAGCTAAGATGGTAAAACCTGTTTAAAAAGAGATTTAGATCTTTGTTAACATCTGAAAATGTGTTAACACTCCCGACAACCGTGATGCGATAAAAAAAAAATCACACTTGTCATCCTTATATTAGGAATTTTTCCAAATACCTTATTTAGCGTGAATGATCAATAGGAATCATGGCTGGTAAACGTCAAAAATGATGTACGCATCAAAACATCTATTCAAGATGTTACATACGAGTAAAGATGAATACATGAAGAAGATAGTTTTAATTCATAACTTCTTGTCAAGACAATGAACTATGAAATTTTCCGATCCAAATGAATCATTGATTATGTTTTAAAATTTTCCCTAGTGACAAGGCCTCTGAGCCATCATAAGTCCTTTGGAACAAGCCCTTGTGCTATATATAAAAGATGTCAGTATGACATTGGCAGTCGTGACTTATGTCCCCTGTCTAATAAATATGAAGGATTATATTCCGCTTAAATGCCAAAGATTGTTTATTTAAACTTAGGCAAAACATAATTAAATAAATTAAATTCTATCTATTGGCCTATATGGTTTAATTGCGCCATGGCTATTTATTCATCAAATTTGACGATTCCCTATAATTAAACAAATTATTACTACTTGGATTAGTAGCCTTCAAAGCTTCACCACGGCTGACTCCTCTGAAGCTCACCATTATCCGGTTAATCAGAATTATGTCCATTGACTAGCCTTTGGGGCAAAATAAATTACCTTCCAAAGAAATGACGGCTGTAGTCTTTGACTCTCTATCCAAAGGTAAAGAACTATGTTCGAACCTTAAGATCTCTGATCCAATAAAATTGAGGCTTATATATTTATGCCTTAAGTGCCATATTCTTATAAGTCCTTTGTGACAAGGCCTTCGTGCCTATGATTATTAATGTCCTTCGTGACAAGCCTTCCAAATATCTAAAGAGTGTCGTTGTGAAAAAGACAATTGTGACATTGAAATTCCCTGTCAAAAGGTAATGGACTTGGTCCAAACCTTAAACACAATTGACGGTCCTTTTGACCTAGGCTAAATATAATTGTCATACTTTCTAGTAGCAAACTATAAGGGAGTTATAAACCTAACAGCCATTATGATATAATAATACCATGGTTTATAAATCATCCAGTACGATGATTCCATACTAGTTTGTATCTAAGCATATGTTATTTTTGGTGTTTAGTACCAAAGCTCCAGAATGGAGGTTTCCGACGAAGCATACAACAGTACTGCGGCTAAAAACAAGGATGCAAATATAAATATAAATGTTAGTGGCACTACTCTTCAGGCCTTGATTAGCGCAGCAATTAGTGAAGTTGTGGATAAGATCCTTGAGAACAAAAAGGAACCGAGTGTCACTCACTCAAAGGTCCATACGGAAACACATACATCCGCTCATAAGGAGAGCTCCGTTCACTCTTCAGATGAAAAGAGCGAACCTCAGGAGTTAGTACTCTATGATAAGCCCCGTTCAACTGAAGACGGGTGCACCTACAAATATTTCGTCTCATGCAAACCCAGAGATTTCAATGGCGAAAAAGGAGCAATTGATGCTATGGAATGGCTTGAGGAAATGGAAACGGTTGTGGACATCAGTGATTGTGCTGATAAGGACGTAGTAAAATTTGTTTCACAATCTTTCAAGGGAGAGGCTCTTGTATGGTGGAGGGCCATGATGCAGTCCACGGGGAAAATTCCCCTATACCATATGGGATGGTCCAAGTTTGTGGACCTCATCAAAGAGAACTACTGTCCACAACACGAAGTGGAAAAGGTGGAGACAGATTTTCTGACTCTCACAATGAAAAACCTAAATTGTCAGCAATATGTTATCGACTTCAACTCCCTATCTGGACTGGTACCCTATTTAATTACCCCGGAACCAAAACGCATTGCGCGTTTCATCGGTGGTTTGGCACCAGAAATAAAAGGGAACGTTAAGGCTTCAAGGCCAATCAACTACAGATCAGCTGTAGATCTATCCTTGTCTCTCACTCTAGATATAGTGAGACAAAAGTCGGTCAAGAATGAAACTAATGAGAAAAGACAAAGGGAGGAGGATAACTCTCAGAATCCTAAGAAGAGCAAATCCGAGTTCAACAATAACCAACAGGATTCCAACAAAAAGCCTACATGCAAAACCTGCAAAAGAAGACATTGGGGACAGTGTCGATTAAACCAAAAGATAAAGCAATGTGGCATCTGTAAAAGAACTGGCCACCAGTCCCACGAATGTAGGGACATAAAAGATGCAAACTGTTTCAGCTGTGGCGAAAAGGGGCACATCAGTACAAATTGCCCTAAGGCTGCCAAGAGAGGAGCAGCTAAGTCTGGGAAGGATAAGAAAGGAAATGCCTGGACTACTGGTTGAATGCCAGAGACAGTGCACATCGATAATAGCATTAGGTACGTCCCTTACCATTTAGCTTTGATAGTGTCTGCTAAGTATTTTATATTAATACAAGGGATAATAAACCTTTAGCAAACCATAAGCTTAGCAAACTCTTGATTTCATTCATAAGAACTCCATATATTAAATGTGAGGTATAACTTATCAATGGAATCCATAATGACCATCTCTCCCATCCTTGAAGATAATCCTTTCATAAGAATCTGGAGTACTCTTCCCCAAAAAGAGTACGACAATATATATTAGTATTTTATTTTATTTTCTCATTGTTTTCTATCGCCTGCGAATGCCAAACTATGTTTGATAAAAGTGCCATATGAGGATTGGCGTATCTTAGTGTGTCCCATAGATTGCTTCCATGCCTGATCAGTATGGAGGTTTAATGCATGGAACCCCTGAGACATCCCAATGGTCATATCGTACTAAAGTCGACTAGTAGTATTCAAAGAAGATATCCAATATAAAATGTCCCTATAAGTATCTCTACTTAGGGCACCCTTACATTTGTAAAGTGAATGTGTCATTTATCTGACACCGACATCGATAGATGAACCAAAGCATGAGAACACGGACAACTATGACATCTCTATGTGTGTCATGATTATCTTCTTCATAGGAATTACCATGTTTACCTCCTGAGAGGCAAGTGGATGTTAGGACAAACATCCCGCTTAGGGCTACAGTTAATGTAAAAGCCGTATATCTGTTAGTACCAACGGAATAGGAATAACTAAGAGCCAAATCGATAAGTTTTTAGAGAAGGTTTCTTAAAGTCAAAATTCAAAGTTCTAAGAACACCGATTTTTAGTAAATAAGAAAGACGGTTCATTTTGCTTATGCATTGATTACCACAACCCTAATTAGGCAACAATTAAGAATCGCCATCGGCTGCCCAGGATCGTCGATTTGTTCGACTAACTGTAAGGATTAACTATTCCTTAAAACTAGTTAAGCAGTGGTTCGAATAACCATCTCACCTTAAGATAAGCTTTTCCATAATAATTGATATGTAAGTATTAAGGCTACTCCTTTGGAGACCTATCCGATACAATGGAGAGTGGAACTCCATGTAAGGATACTACTTCGTCCACATACAACTTTGCTAACCTTTCCATGCTAAAGGTTTCTTTCATGGGTAGAAAATGAGCTGATTTGGTTAATCGATCCACAATTACCCAAATCGCGTCATTACCTTTTCTGGTTTTGGGCAACTTAGTAACAAAGTCCATGGTTATTAGTTCCCATTTCCATACAGGCATTTCTAATTGTTGTAGTAGACCTGAGGGTTTCTGGTGTTCTGCCTTAACTTGTGAACAAGTAAGACACTTAGATACATATCTAGCTATGTCCTTTTTCATTCCTATCCACCAGAAGTTATTTCTTAAATCTTGGTACATCTTATTATTTCCAGGATGCATGGTATACCTAGATTTATGGGCTTCCTCTAAAATCTTATTCCTTAAATTTCCTTGTTTAGGTACCCAAATTCTTTTCTTGTGGAATCTCCAAATTCCATCAACTCCTTGCTCTAGTTCTTTTATCCTTCCTTTCATTCCTTTAGCATCATCCTTCATTGCTGCTTCCTGAACATTCTTTAGTTGTTGAATTAAGTCTAATTGTAAACTTAATCTAAGAGCACGAGTTCGTCTTTGTTTCTCATGATACTTACGACTTAGTGCATCTGCAACTACATTTGCCTTTCTTTCGTGATATTGAATATCACAGTCTTAGTCACTTAGAATTTCCATCCATCTTCTTTGCCTCATGTTTACTTCTTTTTGCCCAAATATGTACCTCAAACTCTTGTGATCCGTATAGACTGTAAACTTACTTCCATACAGATAGTGCCTCCAAATTTTAAGGGCAAAAAATTATTGCTCCTAATTCTAAGTCGTGAGTCGTATAATTCTCTTCGTGCTTCTTCAATTGTCTTGATGCATACGCAATTACTTTTTTGCGTTGCATTAACACACATCCTAATCCTAGCTTAGAAGCATCACAGTACACTTCAAAATCTTCTGTCCCTTCCGGTAAGGCTAGAATAGGTGCATTTGTTAACTTTTGCTTTAAAATCTTAAAGGCCTCCTCTTGTCTAGTTCCCCATTCAAACTTAACTGTTTTACAGGTTAGCTTAGTTAATGGCACAGCGATCTTAGAGAAATCCTTAATGAAGCGCCTATAGTACCCAGCTAATCCTAGAAAACTTCTAACTTCCATAGCTGATTGCGGGACCTTCCATTTGGTGATCGCTTCTATCTTGGATGGGTCTACGTGAATACCTTCGTGATTCACCATGTGACCTAAGAATTGCACCTTCTGTAGCCAAAATTCACACTTCGAGAATTTGGCGTAAAGCTTTTCCTTTCTTAACAAAGTTAAGAGTGCATGCAGGTGCTCACAATGCTCTTTCTGATTTTTGGAATAAATAAGTATATCGTCGATGAAGACAATTACAAATTTATCCAAATACGGTTTACAGATCCTATTCATCATGTCCATGAATGCTGCAGGAGCATTTGTTAGTCCAAAAGGCATGATTGTAAACTCGTAGTGACCATACTTAGTTCTGAAAGCAGTTTTAGGTATGTCTTCTTCTTGTACCTTCAACTGATGATATCCTGAACGCAAGTCGATCTTAGAAAAATATCTAGCTCCTTGAAGCTGATAAAAAAGATCGTCAATCCTAGGTAAAGGGTATCGATTCTTAATGGTAACCTTATTCAGTTCTCTATAATCAATACACATTCGCATGGAACCATCCTTCTTTTTCACAAACAACACTGGTGCTCCCCACGGGGATGAACTAGGTTGTATGAATCCTTTACTTAGCAATTCATCTAATTGCTTTTTCAATTCTAGCATTTCGGTGGGTGCTAGCCGATAAAGTGCCTTAGCTATCGGTGTAATTCCAGGAACCAGATGAATTCTAAATTCTACCTCCCTATCTGGTGGTAATCCTGGTAGTTCTTCGGGGAATACATCCGAATATTCTGATACTACAGGAATTTCCTTAAGTTCCTTACCCTTAATGCTAGATTACCGAAATCATATACACTATCCCTTGCTTTCGTTCATAACTAGCAGCTTTCATTACTGAAATGAATTTCATTGGCTTTCGTGGCTTATCTCCTGTAATCATAATTACCTCTCCTATGGGTGTATGAATTTCTACGGAATTCTTGTCACAGAGGATTCGAGCATGGTTGGCTATTAACCAATCCATTCCTAATACGACACCGAATCCGGCTAAATTCATAGGTAATAGGTTTGCAGAAAATTTATAACCTGAAAATTCTATCTTTCCTTCCCGTAGAACCTTATTTGTGCTAACCGAATTTCCGTCTGCTGTTTCTACCGAATAAATCTGCTTAAGTGTGGTTAAGGGTAGCTTAAGAGCTTGGCAGAAAAAAGTATTTATAAAACTTTGGTTTGCACCAGAGTCGAATAATACTTTCGTATAAACGTTGTGTACCAGAAACGTACCAGCTATTACGTCGGGAATCAGTTCAGCTTCCTGCGTGGTCAATTGGAAGGCTCTTGCGTTCTTCTTATTAGTTCCTTCAGCAGGTTTGGCCTTGTTATCCGCTGGCTTGACCAATTTAGGGCATTCAGGTCTGAAATGCCCCACTTCTCCATAGTTGTAGCAGATCTTTGATTTCTTTTTGCATTCCTCCTCCCGATGGCCCGGAGTTTTGCAAAAATTACAATTTTCTCTACATTTTCCAAAATGTTTCTTTTTGCAATTCCCGCAAAATGGCGGGGTGGAAGAGGACCCAGTTCCCTTCTTTTTGAAGTTAATATTATTACCCACTCGAAATCCTTGGGTAATCTTTTGGGCTAATTCCTTTTTCCTGTTTTCTTCCCGCGTATGCACCAGCCCGTCGGTCAAAGTATTGGCTAACTCCACCGCATCGTCAATGGTGCGGGGTCTTGCAGCTTTGACGATATCACGAATCTCGCTAATTAAACCCCAAATATAGCGAGAGATAAGTACCGGTTCTAGCGAGGCCAGAGTGGGCACAATTCTGGCATATTCAAAGAATTTCGAAGTATACCCTCGACAGTCAACATCCACCATTCGGTGGCTCAGGAATTTATTGGCCATTTGTTCCTTTTCATATTCGGGGCAGAATTTCCTTTCCACTATACGCTTAAATTCTTCCCAACTCATGGCATAAGCCATGTCACTTCCTTTGGCTTGCAGTACCGTGTTCCACCATTCTAATGCCTCTTCCTTAAAAAGGTGAGAAGCATACATGACCTTATCCTCCTCGGCACATTTACTTATTTTAATCACTGCCTCGGTTTTCTCCAACCAACGCAGTGCAGCAGTTGCCCCTTCATTGCCTGCAAATTCAACAGGTTTACAGGCAAGAAATTCTTTATAAGTGCAACCAGGTGTTGCAACTTTCATTTTCTTAAGTATCGGGGCTTGAATCATGTTATCGTTATTATTGCCGCCTCCGTTAACACTGTTACTAAAATTATCATCGCGCGTGCGTTTACTGGTTAGCTTGTGAAGGCTCAACAAGACTTTTGACAGCAGCGACGATTGCTGGGATAACGTTTGCTATTCCCTGGGCAACGGTATTTTCTATATCTTGCCTATTAAGAAAGTGATCCTCATAGTTTTGCTCAGATATGGGTTAACTTCATGTAACACCTCAAAAATTTATGTCCAATAATATATCGACACGTGTCATGAGCCTTAAATGTGTAAAAGATTTCATATGAAGGACTAAAGTTGACAAACAAAGAAAGTGTGTGAATATAAGGTTTCAAAGTGTCAACAATGGATAAATATACTTTACTATAACCCTACACGATGTTTACACCCTTAAAACGAATGAATCATGGATCATACGAAGCGAATTATGGAAGAAAGCGAGAAATTACAAACTACAGGGGTTAAATGTGTCAACATGTTTAAAGTACACCTCTGAGTGACCTTTTAGCAAACCCGAAGCTTTGTAACGATAAATTATGCTCACTAGAATGCGTAATAAAATTTTCACAAGGTTTCGATAAAGTATGAGAAAGTTATGATGATATTCGTATACGAGGGGTTAAAAGCGTCAACGTTGAAATCTAAGGCTTTACGGGTGAACACAAAGTTAACCAAGGACTTAACAATGTTTAATTATGTCTTGGAGCCCTTAAAAGTCAAGTTAGAGGGCCAAAAGTGCAAGAAATAAACTTAAAACCACGTTTGAAAGGACCAGGGGCTGAAATGTAAATAGCTGAAACTTGTTTGGCTGGTTCTGGGGAGCCAGGCGGCCCGCGTAAGACTTCTTAAGAGTCTACGCGGCCCGCGTGAGCACTACAGCGACAGAAAACTCCTGGCAGCTGCTAGTTCAGGTCTGTAACCGACTCAAAAGCTTGTTTTCTTATACCAGGGACTCCCCAACTGGTATTTCATGCACTAGGGACAGTTGTGATGATCTGAATCCATGCATAGAGTTGCTTGGCATGATCTAATGGCATCAAAACTCATATATAAGGAGCTCTTTAGTTGCAACACTTCACACTTCATTTGCAAACCTTCACATCTTCACTTCTGGAGAATTTTGGAGCTCAAGCACACTTCCTACAAGTCACTAGTCGTACTTAGGACTATTGTAAGTGTCCTTAGCCTTCCTTAATTCAGTTTTGCTTAGTTAATTAGCTTAAAGTCAAACCGTCGTAATTAAGATTTGACTTCGAGATTACTCATAATTTGTCCAGTCAAATCTCGAATTGAAAGTACCTATGAGTTGGTAATTATGTGGGTAATAAACCCTTAAAAGGGCACCCTCTGATTCCCACTCTAACTAGGTCAATTGTCGGGTCAAAGTTAATTATAAAAAGTCAACAGAAAGCTTATTTTCAAATAAACGCATAATTAACAATGTAGAACCCATGCAACCTGTTTTATCACTAATATAACTTGGTAATTAATGTAAGAACATGTCTAAGCATGTTCAACCCGACAATTTTCAGTTTAAGCTTGGTTCGGAACCGAAAATCGCAAAAGTAGACTTTTGCTTTGACTTTCAGTTCTGACCCATTTGAGCATAGTTTAGAAATGCCTTAGAGCTTGTTTAGGACCAGGTTTCATGTTAGTATAACCCTCTGTGATTATACAATTTGGTTCATTAGTTATCCGATTCACATGCATGTTCCCGTTAAATGCTTATATGTTGACTATTATGCCCATATGACCTTAAAACGTGATTTTTGAAAATGTAAAAGAGTAGAAACCTTAGTTACTGATTTATAAACTTGAACCTAAAATTTGACATCAGTTTGAGGTCTAGATTAGGAGTTATGCTCAATAGCGTAATTAAAAAGCTTTTTATTAAGTAAATGGCGTAATTAGCATATAGCCTATTTAAACCCGATTTTTTGATATCAAACTTTTTACCCACTGATATAAAATAATATTTTTATATTTTTAAAGATTTTTATTTATTTTTAGGCTGAGCATAACATAGAGTTCTAAGCTTGATTCGGTAATTGTCGGTTTTGCCCTTTTGGGCTATAAAATGAGTTTTACAAATCCTTTTGATACCAAACCTTTTTCTACTGATCTAATATGATAAATAGAATATTTTGAACCTTCTGGAATAATAAAAATATCATCTTTCATTATAAAACCCGGAAATCGCTTAAAACCGTCTTTTTACGCGTTTTAAACGCATAGTATGTATTAAAACCATTTTAGATATATAAGACTTAATAACTACTGATATATTTAGTAAATTTTTATATTCTAATAGTAAGTAAAAGTTTTTAAAGTCAAATTCCAGATTTGACCTTATAAGCTTATGTGAAATTACCAAAATGCCCCTTCGGTGCATAGTTTAGTTATAAATGATAAATTTCACATATATGTAATACCCTACTGATATAACTTATTAAATTGAGTATTTTTACTGATTATATCAGACCTGAAACTCAGATTTATATTAAACATCTTTTATAACCTTTTAAATGACCAAAATACCCCTTTGGGGCATAATTTGAGTTTAAATCCGTTTTGGGCATAATAGAAGATATCTTACTGATGTTACAACATATTTAAGGCATATTGACTTAGGAAACCTGTACATGGCTCTTATGGTTACCCGTTACGCATTTTCGCGTTCGGTTCGGTTTATGTAACTAGTTTGCATAAATTGACCGAAACGGGTCAAACCTTATCATTTTTGTCTCAAAATCCAAAATGTGTTTAGTTTACCCATATTATACAAGTCTTCAAAGTTGTCGGGTCTAAATCACATTCTATTCCGGTCTTCGCTTAATCATGCGTTTGAACCGTATATTCCTTTAAAACTAACCGGTCAAAGTTTAGGCTTAATTAAAGACCCGTTAGGAATATAATAGGTTATTAAAAACCTTCATTCCACATTAGGAGCACCAGTAAAAGCTACGTGCACTTGCTATTTTGAATTATACTTGCAAAGGTAAATACTTTTAACTTATTTTCCCTTATACGGGCTTGGGGTACGGTATATAAAATACCGTTTGGTCGGGCATTGAATTTTTAATCATATGAAGGTTAATTTATTAAAATGACCCGTTTAAATTGTTTTGTTTGCTTAAAACGTCCCGGATATCCTTGGCATCATTCATCGAATGGCCACGACCTTAGCACGGGGTGTAGGCGTACACCCGCCTGTGCATATATAAATAATAAGGTATAACCGCCGGTTACGAGAATAACTCGCCGCGGGACTATACCATGTGGTGTGTCTATTAATCTTTAACCCGGTATTCAACCAGGGCTACTGAACGTATAACGAACATGTAATTCTTTTACGAGTTTATATATAAATAATTATTCCAAGTTATAAAATGTTTTGTGCCTTGCGCATTCAAATCAATTTTTCTAAACCTTTTTCAAAATGAGTCAGTTAATTGTATTTACCAGTGTAAACTGACATATTTTCCCAAAAAAGGCTAAGTGCAGGTACTAATCGGAATAGGCTGGCCTCTTCTAGCATCAAATAAAAGTCTCGCAAGCTTAGATGCCTTAAAGTCTCTGGAATAAAAGTTTATTTTTATCTTTTGATCCGCCTGTGGATCTTTTCAACTATTTTGTGATACTTGATATTACAATCTATTCAGTTGAAATAAATCTATCTTTTGCTTCCGCTGTGCATTTAAAATTGTGTTGTTTGACTATGATGATATCAACTACGTCACGATGCTCCCCACCGGTAATACGTGGAAATATCGGGGTCTGACACTTCATTAACTGGTTCATTAACAGCGTGTTCCATCTGATAATTAACAATATATATAAGTTATTGGAATAAAATAAATAACAACCAAACATAATAAAGCAATCGCACATAATCACGTTAACACGCTTAGCCAAAATTGTCGACTTTGCGACTTTTATATTTTATATATATTTTAGTATGCATCCGTACACATCAGATATATTACAAAAGTTTTATTTTAAGTTATTTTACATAATTATATTTTTATGATTTATTATTATTAAACACACAGTCGCACAACCACACCACCCTGGTCAGCTGGCATCTCAGAAACGACGTTCCATCTCGTCGTATTTCCAGGTGATTCTCTCTCCTACATCCCTAATTCTATTTCCTGCCTCTACCAGCTCCTCGCCCTAATGACGGAAATAGGTATTAGGGTTATTCAAGAGATTCTGAAATTGCCAGTCGTTTGTCCACCATTCTTCCAATTCTCCGGGTAGAGGTCGGGGGTTGACAATTGGATCTGGGATAGCAGGTTCCAAATTAGCTGGAAGTTGTGCTTCAATGGGGTAATTGAAAAGGTTTTCATCGGCAGGTCCGATGAGGTCACAATTTGTCAGCTTGCGATCTAGATCTTCCCATGGTGGCATTTCTTGAGCTTGCCCAGAACTTTCCCCGATCTCTTTTCCTTTCCCTTTATCCTTTGGGTCCTCAGTCTTTTTGACCTTCTGTGCAGCTGGTTTCTTCTTACGCCCACGTTTCCAGTCCAAGATCCTCCTCCTCTTTTTCGGATTCGGTTTCTCCTGGGCCAGGGCCTGGAAAGTTAATGGTTCTTCCGCATCAACCAGATGGGTTTCCTGTGGTATCCATATCTGTACTATGGATAGTAGTGTTTCGGAGTGCCTCCGACAGTTCATTGATGCTGATAACACACATGAAGAGACACACACAAATTTAAATTAAAATTTTATATATTGTAAATTAAAATTTCACAAAATCACAAAATGGCAATTAGAAAAAAAAATAAGTATTTCTAAGTACTTAATTGGCTTAAATCAGTGGCTCTGATACCACCTTTTTCTGTCATGGCCCCCGGCCCGATGTTACCCGGTCCAGAAGCTGCGGGACAGAAACCCGTGGTATTTATTATTTAAATTTGGCAGCGGAAATGTTGACAGGATCTTTTATATTGAAAATGCCCCATTATTCTATTTCACAATTTTGGACAAACCCCATAATTTACAATAAAGGGAATTTCACTAGTAAATTCCTTGTTTTACAAAACATGTTTATTTATTTTATTGAGCCACCTCTTCAAGCTTTTTAGTGCTACCTAGCACTTTTCCTTGATTCACAGTAAGTCACCTGAAACATGTTTAAAAAGATTTTATCAGCGGAGAAATACTGGCGAGTCATTCAATTTGCACAAAAGACACATTGTTATAAATTTACAGCATTAAGGGTTTTTATATTTGCCCCTATCTTATAATTAGCTGGTTCAGCTGTCACCCGACCGAATCTATGACTGTGGACATATCACTAATTAGGCTCGCCCACCTAAAGTGATAAATGGTTAGTAGTAATGTGCACAAAACCCCCACATACTGCCAGTAATTAAAGATTAGCAAAGACTTAATCAATGCAAAATATAACTGGAAAACATTTAGGGTTTTGTAAAGCAATTTGTTAAAAAGAGAATGACTCACATTGCTAGTTTAGACGGGCAGAGTTTTGCCTACTGATTTTAGTCTGATAACCTAGTTAAATAACAATGCACACGAAACTAGGTCAGTAACTTAATACAACATTTACGATAAACTCACGAAACCAAAACCCTCACGACGAATGACAAAGTATAGCCCGAATTCGGGCAGCACTTAAACATCCATCGGATCGGTTTCAATCGATGGGACATTGTATCGTAGCAGTGATCGAGTTAATACCCTGTACTCGTAGCAGCGTCTCGCTATATGATCTTTTGAATTTAGGCAGTATACTTCGTTTTTGATTAAAACTTTCGAACACAGAAGCAAGTCCCATGCACAGGCAATTTATAGCTGATTTTCAGGTTTTACGCGGCCCGCGTAAACCTTAACTCAAACCTTACGCGGCCCGCGAGGGCTCCTAGTCTACGTGTAGGGCTAGCGTGTCACTTGTAGGCCTGCCACATGGTTGACACGTGGCCTAGAACGTGTCCTGGTCGATTGTGGGTATGTCGCGGCCCGCGTAAGCCCAATCTTAAATCTTACACGGCCCGCCTAAAATCCAAAGTTCTTGTTTTCTTGGTTTTTCATGAGTATTAGGTTTCAGGGGTCCGGGGTTTTCACTTACAGGTCGTTTTTGGAGATTTTTGCAGGTCCTGACATATACATAATCACGCATCAGATGGTATAAAAAATCACGCATCAAGATAGTCTTTTATATTTATTGATTTTGGTCTTAAAATCACGCATGTTAAAATGTCAGTTGTTTCTTTAAAAAGGCATGAAAAAAACCATGATTAAATGTATGCAATTGTGGTTCAAAAATTACTCATCATCATCGTTTAGCTCTTCCCATTAAGAATCACTATCATCTGCTTCGTCAACCTCCTTATACTCCTCCTCTCCCTCACCAGTTTCTGCCTCCTCGTCCTCTTTGTCTACTAAACCAGGATTAGTCTCCAACTAAATTACTCTTCTTTTCTTCCCCTTCTTATCGGCAGCACTAGCTTGACCCTTTAAAACTGAACAAGTTCGGATATCATGACCTTTGGTATTGCAAACACTACATGTCCGACTTCTCTTGCCTTTTAGACTAATCATCTTTTCTTTTTTTGATTTAATCTGCTTATGTGAACCGCGACCTTTGTTTCTAATACCGGTTGGCACATGGACTGTAGGTGGAGCATCAGTGTCCGGTTTGGTTAGGGTCGATGGGTTTGGTTATGCGAAGTTCATCAACCATTTCTTTCATCTCCTTCATCCGATCCCTGACTATAACTAGATGATCAAAATTTCTCATCAAGTTACCAATAAGATACTCTCCGGTCTGCATTATCTCATACGCAGCCTCTTTGGCCTTTTTATGCCCATCATTATCATCAAGACTTAAATCAAATGTGTTATTTAGATCATTCGGTACCAATCTTTGGTCCATCTTCTCATAATGTACTTGTTGGGAATTTCTTTAACTTTGAACATCTTGAACACAAAGTATATATGTTTGCACAACAATCCATATTGTTCAAACCTGCGACAACTGCATGATGCAATTACATCCTCCCCCTTCTTGAAACAAACCTAAATAAAAAAATTGAAAACTAAAAATCAAGGAAAAAACGCACGTTGTTATGTAATAACGCATGTTATCTAGTATAGATAGTGTTACCTTAATAAACCGTCACCGTGGGCTTTCCAATCCTTCATACTTATCTTCAAGAACGGTTCCTCGATTTTAGTCTCCATAGGAAGACACTCGGACAGTGTTCCATATAACTCTGCCTGTTGATCAGCAAAGATGGACCTGGTGTAAATTTTCATAGCATCATCCTCTAAGGTAGTTTCAGACCAGTTATCTGGGGTTGTATTTCTAGAAATATGGTCATTTTTCCGATGCTTGAATCTTTGCACGTCCATTGTACCATCAAAATGGTTAAAAAACTCAACAAGGGTAAGTTGAGAATTCGCCACCTGACAGAAAAAATGGTTTTCGCTCTCTGATCTGGAGGTGGTCCGCATGAGCCATGACATAGGCTCATGACGATAGAAAGCTGGAATCCACGAAGATCTGATGCCAAACATATCGTCAATCCATTTATTCTCGGTTAGACCGAATTCAATCAATATCAGTTTCCATTTTCTCTCAAACGTTTTCGGCGCAATTGAATCAGTCCATACAATGTCACACATACGTCTTTTGAAGTCTTCGTTGCTACACAACTCATGTCCCACCTATTAAAAAAAGGATTGGAATGAGCAAAAATCAGAAATCTTAATAATTATTCATGCTTTAAAAAAAATGAGTGTAGGAAATAATAACGCATGATGAACTTTTTGTACAAGTGCATATAAAAATCAGAAATCTTTATAGTTATCACGCCAGTTGTAATAGTAATAACGCGAGTTGTAGTTGTTTCTAACCTTATCGGCAACTTTCTTCATTATATGCCACATACATAATATGTGCCAACTCTTATCGAACACTGCCTCGATAGCTTGTTTCAGTCGACGGGTCCTGATCGGTGACGACCACCTTCAGCTTCTTACCAAATGAGTCCAAAAATGATTGTAACAACCATTTGTATGATTCAATGCTTTCGGATGCTAGCAACCCAACTCCAAGTGTCACATTCCGACAGTGGTTATCAATACCAGTAAAGGATACAAAAACCATTTTATACCTTCAAAATGATGAAATAAATAGAATAAAAAAACAACAAAATTATACAACAAAAAAAAGTTAAAATATTAAAGTGAATACTAACTTGTTGGTTTTGAATGTAGCATCAAACGATATGACGTCTCCAAACTCAGCATAGTTACGTTTGTACAAACATCGGCCCAGAACATGCCAGTTAATCGCTTGTTTTCATCGACTGAATGTACAAATGAATAATCAACCATAAACTGCTTTTTATCGGTCAACCTATTTATAACCATATCTGTATCATACTCTCCTATATAGCTATGTATCCTAGCTCTAAAATTCTTGCAGTCGTCTTTAGTTGCGCCAACATTTTCAAAACCTCCATATCTTTGTCTCATTATATTGAAGGCTTTCACTGGCCCAAGATTCAATGTACCAAGATCCCATATCATCTCTTCTTGTGTTTCGGACAGATGCCTATAAGTCGGTAATAAATGCATATCTTTGGGGCACACGAATGAATGATTATGCGCTTGAACAAACTTATCAACCTTATACAACACCCCATCTATCGAACAAAGCATAATTTGAGCTTTACACCCGGTTCGAATAGTCGGTCTGTTCCTACTTTTATATGGCTTAGACAACTTCGAATAAGGATCATCAAAAGCCAGAGGTTTATGCCCCTCCTTTGAACACACAAAGTATTTAGTCTTGATAATACCACCACTGTGGTGTTTACCTCCTTTTCGAGCAGAGAACTCTGACTTCTTGGCATATGTCTGATAAAAAACATATGCTTGCTCTAGGGAAGTGAATTCCATTCCTATAACAGGAACACATGATGAAGGTACCTCAGGAATATACAATCTTTCATCTGCACATTTTGAAATGACAAAAAAAACATGAGCTCTAAACCAAAACACACAGTCACTCATCTAGGAAAAAAAATAACGCAAACAAAAAAAAATCACGCATGATATCCTCAATAATAACGCAGGTACAAAAAAACGAGCCATTACTATATACTTCATAATAATAACGCTTGTTTGGTGTAATTACACAGGTCTCTAGCTTATAAACATGCGTGATTTATCACACATTCATTTCAAAAAAACTAATTATCAAACAATGATGCACGATCAAATACAAAACATTAGATAACAATAGTTTCGTTGATTTCTGGAAAATTAAAACGATTAATTGACAACTTACTGGTCTGATCGTCTAATAGAACGTGGTTGTCTGATGTTGGATTCCTCAAATGCTCAGCAGCATCAGGAACGGAATGGAATTCAGCATCTTCAAATTCAATATCATATGTGTTTAGTGCGTTACTGCTTGGTGGATCCATTTCAAACAATAAGTGATAGTAACCCTAATCGCACACCTATAACCGCTAATTTGATACTTTGAAAAATGGAAAATATTTGAAACTGATTCGAATCGTAATTACCGGGAGGCAGGAGATAACGAACTCGCATAATTCTCTTGATGTTAGTAAATTACTGAATTACCCTGCCTCAAGAATGAAAAATGTCTAATTTGCCTGTAACACCCTAGTTACTATTTAACGGTTTTTACATGTAAATACCAACAATTAGATGTGTAGTTAAGACTACACATACTATAAAAATATGGGTTTATTAAAACTTTTACAATTCATAAGTTATTCAACATAACGTGATCGAATTTATCGTTTAAAATTTACAACGAGGCAATGTGCGGAAGCATGTGTCTTTATCGTGTTCGGTTCTTCATTGAGCTTGATCGTCTTTCGGCATCCTAAATGTACCTACATTTCATAAACATGAAATGCTTTAGTCATACGGGGATTAAAATGTGTCTAAACGAGTCCGGTAATAATAATAGAAGGAAAATCCCAATGTTAATCTCTTGATCTCAAAACAAAGATTTCAAGCTGGCCTCCACCGTAACTTACGGTGGTCACCGTAAGTTACTGTGGCCCCTGTAATAAAATCCCCTACCGTAACTCAGGGGTGTTCTACCGTAACAATTTAAGCTCCACCGTAACTTACGGTGGGCACCGTAAGTTACGGTGGCCCCTGCATCCAACCTTTCCATTTTGCCGTTATTTGACACGAAAACTTTCGTATCTTTCAATCCGCTTATCCGTTTGACCTACCGTTTCTTCCTACGTGATTGTAATTTAATCTTCCATCATATGGAGTTAAAATCCAACATCCGGATTAACAAAATTTAAGACTTTTAAGTCTTCGGCTTATTACCCTTTTTACCAAATTTTGACCCGTTCGTGACTTATCAAGCAAACAAGTTTGTTTGACCCTTATTTCTCTTAAACCTATTAAATTCAATGATGTTTAACATATTAGGGTCCAATTACAGGTTCATATACCTTCTTAAACCCATTTTCATTCATAGGCTTATTTTGACCCGTTAAGGGTATTTAAGCATATTTTAAGCACAAATCGCTTTCATTCGTTTCTAAATACTTATGTCCACATTTCTTATCAAATGATCTCCCACCACAACTATATTTGTGGTGGATTCCATGTGGTGATTTATAAATTCCAAATTTTACCCTTCAAATCATTATTTTACGGCAAAGACTCTTTATAGATGTCATTTGACCAATATTTTTCATCTTTCTCTTTTTCATACTTATTCGAAACATTTATTTCATCCTATCACTTATTTCAAAACAACCTTTATGGTTCGTTTGCTCAATTTCGCTTACAAGGGCGTTTTAGTCAATTTTTAGTCCTTCTTTTACGACGAAGGACTTTTAGTACTTATTTGACCCAAAAATCCGTCTTTTTAACTATAGTCTTGTTTAGAAACCATTATGTTTCTAAAACGTTATAATCATAACTAAATTTATTTGGTTTACCTAAAAGATAACCAAATATTTATGTTTTAACCTTGTCTAACTCTTATAGAACTCCAAATTCTACATGATGAGTTGTATCTTTATACATACCTGGCTCGGATCAATATATTGACCTGTTTCAATACCTTTCCTTAGTGGCTGCTAAGTGATAGCGATGTAAGCATCCATGTGCTATTTATTTCCTAAAATCATACAACTTGACAACCCATTAGTCGATATTGTCAAAGGATGATAATTTCACCTTTTGACCCGTTTGGTCTAAATGACCAATTACCATTGTCAAATTGTCAAATATTGTCAAATTACCATTTTGTCCTTAATGGTTATTATGATTTAACTTATATGATAACCATTAAAAGTACATGTTTCATTCGTCATAATATGATCGAATTACCGATTTAACTCATTTTTAGCCATCACTATGTTTTCTTATCATATTTGATTATCTTGTTCCGTACGACTACACGCCGGAACTCCATATCTCAATTAGGTATTTGTCTTTTTCGTAACTAATACGACGAAAGAATATTATAAAATATATGACTAGTGTAAGATATACTTACCTTGCATCCATGCCACGTTTTTCTTTCCGTACTCGCTACGTTTGACCCGCTTCATCCACAAGCTTCCACCTAGCTTGTTAGGCGTCAAACTATCATCATATTTCATAAGATGGTTAATTTAGTCATTGTTAGTCATAACTATTCCATCTTATGTATTTTTCTATCAAACTTATCATTCGATCTTGTTAATGGTCGGTTTGACTACTAAAAGTCAAACGCCCCTTAGCATATAAAATGCACATTCGAGTTCGACAACTAGTTTAAGCGTTCCAATAATTACCCGGTAGGCGTTATTTTTAGGCCCCCGTTTTAACTAAAGTTTTAACTAAGTCCATTGTCTTTTAAATACTTCAACTAGCTCACACAATTATCAAAACTAGTTTGTTCATTCATTTCACAAAAACTAAGGGTTCTCATCTATAAGTGAGACCCGTTCATCATATCGCTAGCATTCATCCAAACATTTAATAAGATCAAGTTATATCTATCAATTAGTAGATAACATGATCTCATACACTTAGTTACATGAATTTGGCTACCATATTTCATCATAACATTCAAAACCCATTTCAATCATGTATGAACAAGTACCCAAATTCATGGTTAAATCGAACACCTTCTATTTGTTATCATGCATGTTGATTCTAAGCATAGTTATATCATCAAAATCATCATAACAATAAAACCCACTTATTTAAGTGTGTTAATTCATCAAATCCTTCAATTCATAGCATGTTATGTATGATTTTCACTTAGGGTTTCGTTCCTAAGCAAGTATACATCACTAATCTAGCCCTAGCTTCTCTAATCCATGCCTAATTCGCGATTAGGATGATTATCAACTTTTTACAACTTCACGAATCATCAAGATTTTACATACCTTACGATCCTCTTGTTCGGGTGATCGCAAATTCACGCTCGGTTGTGAATTTGGGCTTCATTTGATCCTTCAATTTGATGGATTTGTTGAAGGCTAGGGTTTGGCTCCATGGGGAGCTCCCTGATGTCGATCCAGAACACACACTTGAAGTGTGTGTTTTGTTTTGATTTTTCTTTTATTAAATAACTTTGTTAAGTTATCCCATTTTAACCCCTCGTGTTTGGTTCGTTATTAAGTAGGCCACAACCTACTTATTTCTAACAATATTCCCATTTATTAACTAGGTTAAACATTCCTAGTTAAATTAGTGGGTTCGGGGAATCTATAACTCAGTTTATTTTAAGTCCCGTTAATTCAGACTTCTTATAAACTTTATTTACTTAAAAACATTTATTCACGTTTTATTAAATATTAGGTTTATTTATTTAAATCCTAATATTTACCGGGTTACTTTCACCACTAACGGTATTTTACCCGCTCTTTTGTATTAACGGGGTTTAATTACCAAACCCGTTTTCGGGGTGTTACATTGCCCTTAATGAGAAATCTTAATCCGTGACACGCGTTAAGATCTCCTTGTCGCGTACCCGAAGTACGATTAGGGCTTTTGTACATTATACTTTCTCTCCCTCTCTCTCTCTATATATATATATATATATATATATATATATATATATATATATAGGGAAGGGTTAAGTGGAAAACCCCATCTTTTTAAGAAAACCCTGAAAACCCTAGATTCACCCTTGATTTGGCTTCACTTTAATAGATCAATGGCTATAGACAACAATTGTTTTGTAGAACAGATAAGGAATAACTATTGGCTATAGACAACAATTGTTTTGTAGAACAGTTATTTAGTTTGATGTAGCAGTCTTTTATGTAAACATTGTTAGCGAATTTTAGAAACCGGATGATTAGAGAAGCGTGTAATTACTCGCAGATCAAATTATTTCGGTGGTTCACCCGAATAATTCAATCGGATACAACTCTGATTTTCGAGAAACTGAACCAGGGTATGTGTGTCTGTGAATTTTTTTGTCTGAACCAGGAAGAAGATCATCAAAAAACTGTATGAGAATTTGGGGTTTTTTTTTGCAGATAACTGCCTCTGGCAGTTATATTCGAACTTAATCAAATTGCATTAAAAACTGCCTTAATTTTTGCCTGAAAATTTATGACGAATTTTAACAAATTTTATTTTCTAAGGCATTTTCTATAAAGCAATTTAATTAAAATAAAATTTTATCTCCTCTGGCAGCTCGACCCCAGCCAAGGGTCTGCCCCTTGGACCTCGCCAGGGGCTACCGCCTGTTGGACCCTGCTCCCAAGGGCGCTACCGCTGGATCCCCGCCAAGTCGGCAACGGGCGTTGCCCCCTTGGAACCCCAGTAGAGTAAGGGCTTCGCCCGTACACTTCGAATTATAATAACCTCAAACAAGCGTGCACTCCCGCACCTCTTAACTTGCTTGATGCGTATTATTATTCGTTTTGATCACCAAGTCAATCCCGATTACACTAAAATATCTAACAAACATTTGTTTGTAAGTTTAATCATTCAATTATTCTAATTGGTAAAGTTCGTTTTCTAGATGATGTCATCTGTTGTTACTCTCAGTGTATAAATAGATCATCTACTAAGACCACCCGTAGTGGGGCGTGGTTTTTAAAAAAAATAAAAAAAAAACGCCGGATAACGCCGGCCCCCATTACGCTAGGCGTTTTGGGGCGTTTTTTTTGAAAAAAAATCGATCTGGCATTTTATTTAAAACGCTTTGCACATTGTTGACCCACCAATCAGAACTCCCCAACGGCTAGTAATTAACGGCTAGTTGTTTAATTTTTTTTAAACCTTTTACCTATATATATATAAACTCATTCATTTTCAACCAAAACTATCTCAAAAACTCTCTAAAAAACACAACCATTTTATAAAAAACTTGATGGATTCTCCTAGTTCTTCATCCATGGTAAATTTTTACTACAACGAGTATTTTACGGATGGCGATGGTTCCACCGATGAGGAGGTTGAGCAAGAGGCGGTTACGAGTGCTTGTCAACTAGCGGTGAGATATGTCAAGCATTGTCGTCGCCCCCAAGCAGAAAAAAATAAAAGAGGTTATATTGAACGAGACCGACGCGCGGCACACGATCGTTTGATGAAAGATTATTTTGATGAGGCGCCGACATTTTCGAATGAAATGTTTAGGCGTCGTTTCTGAATGAGTAAGCGGTTGTTTCTACGCATAGTCGACGACTTGGAAGCCAACTACGATTATTTTAAACAAAAAGCGGATGCGAGAGGGGCACTTGGATTTACCGGTATCCAAAAGTGTACGTCGGCGTTACGAATCCTTGCTTATGGAAACACTACCGACATCAACGGCGAGTATCTAAAAATGGCGGAGAAAACAACGCGAGACAGCTTGGAGCATTTTTGTCGCGGTACAATTCCTATACTTTACTTTTTTTTTAAAAACGATGAGTATGTTTACAATTTTTTTTGAAGCTTATGTTTGCCTATGTTTTTTTATAAAGGTATAACTGATGTGTACGGTGCGCGTTATCTTAGAACGCCCACATGGGACGACCTTCAAAAGATCTACGAGGTACATAATGCTGAGCATGGTTTGCCTGGTATGATCGGGAGCATAGATTGCATGCATTGGCATTGGGATAACTGCCCGACTGCATGGCGAGGCCAACACACACGGGGTGACCAAAAAGGACCCACTATTATTCTTCAGGCGGTTGCTTCACAGGACCTTTGGGTTTGGTCGGCTTACTTTGGCGTGGTCGGGTCATGCAATGATATCAATGTTTTTTAACAATCTCCGTTGTTAGAGGAGTGGATTTCTGGCAAAGCTCCAAAAGCGTCGTTTTACGCAAATGGAAACTACTACCCTCATGGATATTATTTGAGCGACGGAATTTATCCTAGGTATTCGATTTTCGTGAAGACGTTTAGTGATCCTATTGATGAAAAAAGAGCATACTTTAAAAAGGTTCAAGAGTCTTCACGAAAAGACATTGAGAGATGCTTTGGGGTTCTTAAACAACGCTGGCAATATTTGAGAAATCCTTGTCGTGCATGGAGCAAGCAAAAAATGAGAGATGCTATGTACGCTTGTATAATCATGCACAACATGATTTTGGAAGACGAAGGAAAGGCGATATGCTAGATTTATGTGCCAGAAGCCGTTCAAGAGGACCATCCACATGCGTCAATGGAAGAAAGAGTGAATAATGCGCGAGAGTTGCGTTACGAACCGTACCATTCCCAGTTAATGGTTGATTTGGTACACCACGCATGGTCGGTTCGGTATGTACCACCTGAGGGAGAGGAAGAAACGGAGGACGAGGAAGACGAAGTTGGCGAGGGTGAAGAAAGCGAAGACGAAAACTAGTGTTTTTTTTTTAATTTAATCAGATTTTAATTTTTTTATTTCTAGTATTGTATTTTTTTTTTAATTTAATGAAGTATTTAAAGTTTAAAAAAACTAATTGTGAAATGATTGCATGGGCGTTATTGGAATAATGCCCCACTACACAACTTTTGCAATAATGCCCCATGCTGACTGGGATGACACGTGTCGAATAATGCCCCATGGTGGGGGCATTATTTTGTTTTACCACTACACATGGTCTAATAGTTTGTTCCTAGATTAAGAGTACAATTGTGAGATGATTAGTTGAGGGGGAGCATGAGTATGTAAACACTTTAATAGAGGAAACGGGAATCCGTGATGACTTATTTGTTAGTTGATTGATTGATTGTTCCGCTGCATAATACTTTTATTATTAGTCAAAATACACACTTAGATCCCAACGAAAACATAATTTCACAACGCATATGTTCAAATTACATGATAATGCAGAAATGTGTTGACCCATATGTTCATACTACATGATAACGCAAAAGTGTGTTGAATGTGTGCCTTTTATCACTTTTTATCATCATCTTTGTGTACTCTATAGATAGAGGGGTAGTATGTGAAATAATTGTATATTCATCTTGACGCGAGTCGACAAGGTTTACGCCACTCCCCTAATGAGTCAAGACAAAGTGAAACCAATAAACCTTGATCATATGAGTTGGAGAATCTCAAAATATGATTATGTGACGAAACTGTTGGTTCAATTCTGTTTATGCATGAAGGAAAACATTAAAACATACCTGTTAGAGCAGACAGTGCGTTGGAGAATCCAGTAATGGAGTTCGACATGCTTGTCATCGTGATCTGGTTCCTCCTTAGGGTGCTGACTGATGATGGGGACTTAGAGAACCGAAAAGGGTATCGGCTAGGAGAGGAGGTCGAAAATTATGATGTTATGGCTAATGGGTTGTGTCTAATTTGTAATTGTCTAACCCTTTAACCTCCACATAATTCTCCTTATATAAGCACCCAGGAGGAAACCTAATTAGTTAATAAGGGTAATATGGTCCATCAACAATTACCAACTAATTATTTAATAGGTTATTATATATTTTGATCTATATTATGTAAATGATTATAATGGCTATAGATTAAATATTAATACATAATATATTTAATCTTACATTCTCCCACTTAGCCGAGTAATCATTTACTATGAGTATTAGATAAGCCTGATCAGGAGTTAACACTCATTTTAGCCTTAAACAAGTACTATAGCAGAGAAATACAGCCGTTGAATCATTATGCGACTCAGGACCCCCATTAATCATACTATAGCCTTAATTTAAAACCTAATCGTCATGATCAAAATACGCATAAGCCCTTTGTTTGATTTGTAACTTTATTTGTCAATATGCCATTATACCGGTTGAACATATTCTAAGAGACGTACAAAATCAAACTGAGGAAATTTCATTAACATAAAACATAAGCTAGTACAATATGCTTAAATAAGGTCTTTACTAAATCCCATATTCTGAACATGTTCTTCATAAACCTTAGGAGGGAGACCTTTAGTCATCGGATCCGCAAGCATATCCTTAGTACTAATATACTCGATACAAAGATTATTTTCCTCAACTCGTTCACGTACAAACAGATATTTTGTATCGAGATATAAACCAGCTCCAGTCGAACTGTTACTGTTCGAGAAACTAACGGCAGCTGAATTATCACAGTAAAGCTTCAATGGTCTAGAAATGGAATTAACAATTTTGAGTCCAGTGATCAGATTTCTAAGCAACATTCCATGACAGGTTGCGTTATAAACAGCAATGTACTCTGCCATCATTGTGGAAGTTGTGGTCAACTGTTGTTTATGACTCTTCCATGAGATAGGGCCGCCTGCTAACATAAAGATATAGCCCGAAGTGGATTTCTTGTCATCTTTGCATTTTGCAAAGTCAGAATCAGAATAGCCCACCACTTCTAAATGATCACTTCTTCTATAAGTTAGTTTATAGTCTTTCGTCCCTTGCAGATATCGAAGTACCTTCTTAGCTGCTTTCCAGTGATCTAGGCCAGGATTAGTCTGATAACGGCCTAGCATTCCAGCAATATAAGCGATATCTGGGCGAGTACAGACTTGAGCATACATCAGGCTCCCGACTACTGACGCATAAGGTATCTGGCTCATTTGCTCCTTCTCAACCTCTGTTGTCCGACATTGGAATGAACCGAAAACATCTCCCTTAACTACTGGAGCGACTGAGGGTTTGCACTGTTGCATGTTATATCGTGTAAGGACACGATCTATGTAAGCCCTTTGGGACAATCCTAAGATCCCTTTGTGTCTATCTCGGTGAATTTCGATGCCAATGACGTAAGAAGCATCTCCAAGATCCTTCATGTCGAAGTTATGCGAGAGTAACCGCTTCGACTCATGCAACATGTCTAAACTATTACTTGCCAATAGAATATCATCTACGTAAAGGACAAGTATAGTAAAGTTGCTCCCACTCATCTTGAGGTAGGTGCATTGATCCACTTGATTCTTCATAAAACCTTGCTTCTTCATGACTTCATCAAACTTGAGGTACCACTGACGTGATGCTTGTTTTAACCCATAAATGGATTTCTTCAACTTACAGACTAGATGCTCCTCACCTTCAGGTGTGTTGAATGTGTGCCTTCTTTGCCTAGATGACCTCCCGAGTGGATTATCGGGTTCAGCGTTGTCTTGGTTTTGAGCATTTGATGTGCCTTCGTCATGAGGTATAATGGGTTCTGATTGTAGAGGTGAATTTGGAGTTGGTGCAGTAGCTTCAGGTGCAGTAGTTGCATTGGGTACAAGAGGAGTAATCGGAGTAATGGTAAGCGACGAGTCTCCCCCCCCCCCCCCCCGCGTCTTGTACTTCTTGCAATTCTTTGTAAGGGTTGGTACTGCTCCCACTGACCTTGAAATCCTCCAGGAACGCGGCACGCTTGGTTTCAACAATACGGGTGACATAGGAAGGACAATAGAAATGATAACCCTTTGAGTTCTCAGGATACCCGATAAAGAAACAGGTAACTGTTTTAGGGTCAAGTTTCCTTAGGAAAGGATTGTAAAGTTTTGCTTCAGCAATGCAGCCCCATACTTTCATATATTTAAGACTCGGTTTCCTTCCTGTCCAAAGTTCATAAGGAGTTTTAGGGACAGACTTAGAAGGAACTCTATTGAGTATATGAACAGCTATTTTTAACGCTTCAGTCCAGAGGAATAATGGTAAATTAGTGTTGGCTAACATACTGCGCACCATGTTCATAAGGGTACGATTTCTTCTTTCAGCTACACCGTTCTGCTGAGGTGTACCAGGCATGGTGTATTGGTTCACAATCCCCTGGCCCTTACAAAACTCATAAAATGGACCAGGAGCTTGACCCACATCAGTATGTCTTCCATAATATTCACCGCCTCTATCTGATCTCGCAACTTTAATCTAACGATCTAATTGCTTTTCAACTTCAGCCTTATAATCTTTAAAAGTTGTAAGAGATTCAGATTTCTCCTTAATAAGATACAAGTACATGTAACGAGAATAATCATCAATAAAAGTGATAAATGAAGTATGTCCTGTTATGCTAGCGATTTGGTAGGGACCACTAATGTCAGTGTGAATGAGTTCTAATAAATTAGAGCTCCTAGTGGCACCTTTCTTATTCGCTAATGTCATTTTACCTTTAAGACATTTGACACATGTTCCAAAATCAGAGAAATCGAGAGGAGGTAAGACTTCATCCTTTACGAGACGATTTAATCGTTCTCTTGAGATGTGGCCTAAACGCTGATGCCACAACATGGATGAAGTTTCTAAGTCTCGTTTCTCTTCCATCTTTGTGAGTGATTCATTAATGTTATATGACAACAAAGATTTGGAAAAGTTATCTTCTAGTTCTAATCTATAGAGACCACCATCCAGAACACCAGTACCATAAAGAACAGAATCATAAAGGATAGAGAGTTGGCAATGACCATGGGAAACAATAAAACCGTCCATGTCTAACTTTGGTCCTGATACAAGGTTCCGAGTTACCTCAGGAACATATAAGGTATCATAAAGTTTAATGCATAAACCAGTTTTCATAACTAATTGTAATGTTCCAATGGCCTTCACTTCTAATTCTCGATCATCCCCAACCTTAAGCGTTCTTTGGTTTCTTTCCAGCTTCCGGATTGAAAGGAATCCCTGAGTTGAATTGGTAACATGAACCATAGAACCAGAATCAAACCACCAAGAATTAGCAGGAACACTTAAATTATAGGACTCAAGTATCATAAAATAATCGTTACCTTTCTTAGCCAGCCACTCCTTAAAGTCAGGGCATTCCTTCTGCATGTGTCCTGTCTTTTTACAGAATTTGCAGCGGATACTGCCTAAGGAGTTTTTAGAGCTGGAAGGTGCACTTGTATTAGGATTAGGATTAGGATTAGGCCTTTGGACTTTTGAAGCATCCTTCCTCTGATAATTGTTCTTCCTCTTCTTAGGATTGGAGGTGGTGAAGTTTGCAACATCAGTAGTGCGATCCATCCTCATACGCTCTTCCTCCTGTACGCACATAGCGACCAGCTCACTCATCGTCCATTTGTCCTTCTGAGTGTTGTAATTGATCTTGAATGCTTCAAAGGACGAAGGAAGCGAAGTAATGATGAAATGAACAAGAAAACCATCACTGATTTCCATTTCCAGCCCCTTCAGCTTATTGGCCATGTCATTCATCATCATGATGTGCTCGCGAATGCCGCTCATCCCATCATACTTAGTTGTCACCAGCTTGAGAATGAGAGTACTAGCGTGTGCTTTAGACGTCCCTTTGAATTGCGCCTCCACATGTTCCAAGTAGGTTTTAGCATCTTCAGAATCAGGAATAGCTCCCCTGATTGCATTACTGATGGACTGCTTCATAAACATGAGAGACATGCGGTTACACCTATTCCATTTTTCATGAACTATCTGCTCAGCAGCAGTACTTGTAGCAGTAAGATCCGCTGGCTTATTCTCTCTTAGAGCATAATCGAAGTCCAGCAATCCAAGCGTAAGCATGAGAGCATCCTTCCATGCAGCAAAGTTATCACCAGTCAAAGGTGGAATCCCCTGATTAGGCGCTGATAGTGGAAATAAGATGAGCAAGTTATGATACTAAGGAAGAAGTCCTAATGTGATCTAAGGGCACGTTAAACTAAGGCAGGCATAAATAATGACCATTTTACGTTATGAAGCTGTGATATTGTCTATTACTAACATCAAAATAATAGACTTAGCTAAAAAATTCTACTTAAACGAAGACAAAACAGCTTTGGCCAGAAGTGTAATCATTTAAGCATATGTGCAAAGTGGTTGTAACAAATCAGCTTTGGCCAGAAATTGAGACAATCACTTTAGTTATGCACTCGTTGAGTATGCCATCTATGAATGAATTAAATCAGCTTTGGCCAGAAATTAAGACATTCATGCTTATGATGCACACACAACATAGCTTTCGTAATACTTGAACGATAAGTAGATGTATCAAGTCAGCTTTGGCCAGAAATGATATATCAAAAACTCATTCAAGTTAAGCTATTCTGGTTTTGTAAAACATTATCTGATTCTGATTAATTAACTAAGTAAATTACAAAACCATTTATTTAGTTCACATTAAACAGCTTAAAATAATGAGGTTTCGAGTCACAGCCTTGTTGTCTCGAGTCGAGACCTTTGTCTCGAGTGATGACCTTATGGTCTCGAGTCGAGACCTTATGGTCTCGAGTCGAGACCTTTGTCTCGAGTCATGATCTAATGGTCTTCGATTCATGATCTAATGGTCTCGAGTCGAGATCTAATGGTCTCGAGTCGAGACCTCTGTCTCGAGTTGTGAAGGTTTAATGGCCTGATGATTTCGAGTCGAGACCTTGTTGTCTCGAGTCGAGACTGATGGTCTCGAGTCGCAATCTGATGGTCTCGAAGCTTCCTGTTAACAGCTGTGAATGTGGAAACATAACTGAAAATTCGAAATCTAAGGGATTATGTGATAATGTTTCCTATTTCAGTGCTGATCTAATTTTACCAAATATTTCGAAAATCATAATCTGTTTATCTAATAACAGTTTTCGAAAATTTTTAGAGGACAAAATCAGATCAAAACAGGAAAAACACTTAATAATCCGAATCATATTCCAAAACATAACAGAATTTTCGAAATTTTCCTAAGAACATGATGAACCCTAAAAAAATAAAACATAAATTCTGGAACCCGAAACCTGAATTTTAAAGCCTTTCTTAAACAGATTTCGGTTATAATATTACCCAGTTGATTTCGAACGAACATATAATTGATCTTTTACGAAAACAGTGGTCTCGAGTCGTCCTTTATGACTCGAAAATTGGCTGCTAGTTTATTAAGTTATCAAAAATTCCGTTTTCCAGATTTCTATCCCAGAATTAATGGATACGAAAACAGAACCGACTAATCAACATATGCTCTGATACCACATGTTGGTTCAGTTCTGTTTATGCATGAAGGAAAACATTAAAACATACCTGTTAGAGCAGACAGTGAGTTGGAGAATCGAAAACATACCTGTTCGACATGCTTGTCATCGTGATCTGGTTCCTCCTTAGGGTGCTGACTGATGATGGGGACTTAGAGAACCGAAAAGGGTATCGGCTAGGAGAGGAGGTCGAAAATTATGATGTTATGGCTAATGGGTTGTGTCTAATTTGTAATTGTCTAACCCTTTAACCTCCACATAATTCTCCTTATATAAGCACCCAGGAGGAAACCTAATTAGTTAATAAGGGTAATATGGTCCATCAACAATTACCAACTAATTATTTAATAGGTTATTATATATTTTGATCTATATTATGTAAATGATTATAATGGCTATAGATTAAATATTAATACATAATATATTTAATCTTACATTCTCCCACTTAGCCGAGTAATCATTTACTATGAGTATTAGATAAGCCTGATCAGGAGTTAACACTCATTTTAGCCTTAAACAAGTACTATAGCAGAGAAATACAGCCGTTGAATCATTATGCGACTCAGGACCCCCATTAATCATACTATAGCCTTAATTTAAAACCTAATCGTCATGATCAAAATACGCATAAGCCCTTTGTTTGATTTGTAACTTTATTTGTCAATATGCCATTATACCGGTTGAACATATTCTAAGAGACGTACAAAATCAAACTGAGGAAATTTCATTAACATAAAACATAAGCTAGTACAATATGCTTAAATAAGGTCTTTACTAAATCCCATATTCTGAACATGTTCTTCATAAACCTTAGGAGGGAGACCTTTAGTCATCGGATCCGCAAGCATATCCTTAGTACTAATATACTCGATACAAAGATTATTTTCCTCAACTCGTTCACGTACAAACAGATATTTTGTATCGAGATATAAACCAGCTCCAGTCGAACTGTTACTGTTCGAGAAACTAACGGCAGCTGAATTATCACAGTAAAGCTTCAATGGTCTAGAAATGGAATTAACAATTTTGAGTCCAGTGATCAGATTTCTAAGCAACATTCCATGACAGGTTGCGTTATAAACAGCAATGTACTCTGCCATCATTGTGGAAGTTGTGGTCAACTGTTGTTTATGACTCTTCCATGAGATAGGGCCGCCTGCTAACATAAAGATATAGCCCGAAGTGGATTTCTTGTCATCTTTGCATTTTGCAAAGTCAGAATCAGAATAGCCCACCACTTCTAAATGATCACTTCTTCTATAAGTTAGTTTATAGTCTTTCGTCCCTTGCAGATATCGAAGTACCTTCTTAGCTGCTTTCCAGTGATCTAGGCCAGGATTAGTCTGATAACGGCCTAGCATTCCAGCAATATAAGCGATATCTGGGCGAGTACAGACTTGAGCATACATCAGGCTCCCGACTACTGACGCATAAGGTATCTGGCTCATTTGCTCCTTCTCAACCTCTGTTGTCCGACATTGGAATGAACCGAAAACATCTCCCTTAACTACTGGAGCGACTGAGGGTTTGCACTGTTGCATGTTATATCGTGTAAGGACACGATCTATGTAAGCCCTTTGGGACAATCCTAAGATCCCTTTGTGTCTATCTCGGTGAATTTCGATGCCAATGACGTAAGAAGCATCTCCAAGATCCTTCATGTCGAAGTTATGCGAGAGTAACCGCTTCGACTCATGCAACATGTCTAAACTATTACTTGCCAATAGAATATCATCTACGTAAAGGACAAGTATAGTAAAGTTGCTCCCACTCATCTTGAGGTAGGTGCATTGATCCACTTGATTCTTCATAAAACCTTGCTTCTTCATGACTTCATCAAACTTGAGGTACCACTGACGTGATGCTTGTTTTAACCCATAAATGGATTTCTTCAACTTACAGACTAGATGCTCCTCACCTTCAGGTGTGTTGAATGTGTGCCTTCTTTGCCTAGATGACCTCCCGAGTGGATTATCGGGTTCAGCGTTGTCTTGGTTTTGAGCATTTGATGTGCCTTCGTCATGAGGTATAATGGGTTCTGATTGTAGAGGTGAATTTGGAGTTGGTGCAGTAGCTTCAGGTGCAGTAGTTGCATTGGGTACAAGAGGAGTAATCGGAGTAATGGTAAGCGACGAGTCTCCCCCCCCCCCCCCGCGTCTTGTACTTCTTGCAATTCTTTGTAAGGGTTGGTACTGCTCCCACTGACCTTGAAATCCTCCAGGAACGCGGCACGCTTGGTTTCAACAATACGGGTGACATAGGAAGGACAATAGAAATGATAACCCTTTGAGTTCTCAGGATACCCGATAAAGAAACAGGTAACTGTTTTAGGGTCAAGTTTCCTTAGGAAAGGATTGTAAAGTTTTGCTTCAGCAATGCAGCCCCATACTTTCATATATTTAAGACTCGGTTTCCTTCCTGTCCAAAGTTCATAAGGAGTTTTAGGGACAGACTTAGAAGGAACTCTATTGAGTATATGAACAGCTATTTTTAACGCTTCAGTCCAGAGGAATAATGGTAAATTAGTGTTGGCTAACATACTGCGCACCATGTTCATAAGGGTACGATTTCTTCTTTCAGCTACACCGTTCTGCTGAGGTGTACCAGGCATGGTGTATTGGTTCACAATCCCCTGGCCCTTACAAAACTCATAAAATGGACCAGGAGCTTGACCCACATCAGTATGTCTTCCATAATATTCACCGCCTCTATCTGATCTCACAACTTTAATCTAACGATCTAATTGCTTTTCAACTTCAGCCTTATAATCTTTAAAAGTTGTAAGAGATTCAGATTTCTCCTTAATAAGATACAAGTACATGTAACGAGAATAATCATCAATAAAAGTGATAAATGAAGTATGTCCTGTTATGCTAGCGATTTGGTAGGGACCACTAATGTCAGTGTGAATGAGTTCTAATAAATTAGAGCTCCTAGTGGCACCTTTCTTATTCGCTAATGTCATTTTACCTTTAAGACATTTGACACATGTTCCAAAATCAGAAAAATCGAGAGGAGGTAAGACTTCATCCTTTACGAGACGATTTAATCGTTCTCTTGAGATGTGACCTAAACGCTGATGCCACAACATGGATGAAGTTTCTAAGTCTCGTTTCTCTTCCATCTTTGTGAGTGATTCATTAATGTTATATGACAACAAAGATTTGGAAAAGTTATCTTCTAGTTCTAATCTATAGAGACCACCATCCAGAACACCAGTACCATAAAGAACAGAATCATAAAGGATAGAGAGTTGGCAATGACCATGGGAAACAATAAAACCGTCCATGTCTAACTTTGGTCCTGATACAAGGTTCCGAGTTACCTCAGGAACATATAAGGTATCATAAAGTTTAATGCATAAACCAGTTTTCATAACTAATTGTAATGTTCCAATGGCCTTCACTTCTAATTCTCGATCATCCCCAACCTTAAGCGTTCTTTGGTTTCTTTCCAGCTTCCGGATTGAAAGGAATCCCTGAGTTGAATTGGTAACATGAACCATAGAACCAGAATCAAACCACCAAGAATTAGCAGGAACACTTAAATTATAGGACTCAAGTATCATAAAATAATCGTTACCTTTCTTAGCCAGCCACTCCTTAAAGTCAGGGCATTCCTTCTGCATGTGTCCTGTCTTTTTACAGAATTTGCAGCGGATACTGCCTAAGGAGTTTTTAGAGCTGGAAGGTGCACTTGTATTAGGATTAGGATTAGGATTAGGCCTTTGGACTTTTGAAGCATCCTTCCTCTGATAATTGTTCTTCCTCTTCTTAGGATTGGAGGTGGTGAAGTTTGCAACATCAGTAGTGCGATCCATCCTCATACGCTCTTCCTCCTGTACGCACATAGCGACCAGCTCACTCATCGTCCATTTGTCCTTCTGAGTGTTGTAATTGATCTTGAATGCTTCAAAGGACGAAGGAAGCGAAGTAATGATGAAATGAACAAGAAAACCATCACTGATTTCCATTTCCAGCCCCTTCAGCTTATTGGCCATGTCATTCATCATCATGATGTGCTCGCGAATGCCGCTCCTCCCATCATACTTAGTTGTCACCAGCTTGAGAATGAGAGTACTAGCGTGTGCTTTAGACGTCCCTTTGAATTGCGCCTCCACATGTTCCAAGTAGGTTTTAGCATCTTCAGAATCAGGAATAGCTCCCCTGATTGCATTACTGATGGACTGCTTCATAAACATGAGAGACATGCGGTTACACCTATTCCATTTTTCATGAACTATCTGCTCAGCAGCAGTACTTGTAGCAGTAAGATCCGCTGGCTTATTCTCTCTTAGAGCATAATCGAAGTCCAGCAATCCAAGCGTAAGCATGAGAGCATCCTTCCATGCAGCAAAGTTATCACCAGTCAAAGGTGGAATCCCCTGATTAGGCGCTGATAGTGGAAATAAGATGAGCAAGTTATGATACTAAGGAAGAAGTCCTAATGTGATCTAAGGGCACGTTAAACTAAGGCAGGCATAAATAATGACCATTTTACGTTATGAAGCTGTGATATTGTCTATTACTAACATCAAAATAATAGACTTAGCTAAAAAATTCTACTTAAACGAAGACAAAACAGCTTTGGCCAGAAGTGTAATCATTTAAGCATATGTGCAAAGTGGTTGTAACAAATCAGCTTTGGCCAGAAATTGAGACAATCACTTTAGTTATGCACTCGTTGAGTATGCCATCTATGAATGAATTAAATCAGCTTTGGCCAGAAATTAAGACATTCATGCTTATGATGCACACACAACATAGCTTTCGTAATACTTGAACGATAAGTAGATGTATCAAGTCAGCTTTGGCCAGAAATGATATATCAAAAACTCATTCAAGTTAAGCTATTCTGGTTTTGTAAAACATTATCTGATTCTGATTAATTAACTAAGTAAATTACAAAACCATTTATTTAGTTCACATTAAACAGCTTAAAATAATGAGGTTTCGAGTCACAGCCTTGTTGTCTCGAGTGATGACCTTATGGTCTCGAGTCGAGACCTTATGGTCTCGAGTCGAGACCTTTGTCTCGAGTCATGATCTAATGGTCTTCGATTCATGATCTAATGGTCTCGAGTCGAGATCTAATGGTCTCGAGTCGAGACCTCTGTCTCGAGTTGTGAAGGTTTAATGGCCTGATGATTTCGAGTCGAGACCTTGTTGTCTCGAGTCGAGACTGATGGTCTCGAGTCGCAATCTGATGGTCTCGAAGCTTCCTGTTAACAGCTGTGAATGTGGAAACATAACTGAAAATTCGAAATCTAAGGGATTATGTGATAATGTTTCCTATTTCAGTGCTGATCTAATTTTACCAAATATTTCGAAAATCATAATCTGTTTATCTAATAACAGTTTTCGAAAATTTTTAGAGGACAAAATCAGATCAAAACAGGAAAAACACTTAATAATCCGAATCATATTCCAAAACATAACAGAATTTTCGAAATTTTCCTAAGAACATGATGAACCCTAAAAAAATAAAACATAAATTCTGGAACCCGAAACCTGAATTTTAAAGCCTTTCTTAAACAGATTTCGGTTATAATATTACCCAGTTGATTTCGAACGAACATATAATTGATCTTTTACGAAAACAGTGGTCTCGAGTCGTCCTTTATGACTCGAAAATTGGCTGCTAGTTTATTAAGTTATCAAAAATTCCGTTTTCCAGATTTCTATCCCAGAATTAATGGATACGAAAACAGAACCGACTAATCAACATATGCTCTGATACCACATGTTGGTTCAGTTCTGTTTATGCATGAAGGAAAACATTAAAACATACCTGTTAGAGCAGACAGTGAGTTGGAGAATCGAAAACATACCTGTTCGACATGCTTGTCATCGTGATCTGGTTCCTCCTTAGGGTGCTGACTGATGATGGGGACTTAGAGAACCGAAAAGGGTATCGGCTAGGAGAGGAGGTCGAAAATTATGATGTTATGGCTAATGGGTTGTGTCTAATTTGTAATTGTCTAACCCTTTAACCTCCACATAATTCTCCTTATATAAGCACCCAGGAGGAAACCTAATTAGTTAATAAGGGTAATATGGTCCATCAACAATTACCAACTAATTATTTAATAGGTTATTATATATTTTGATCTATATTATGTAAATGATTATAATGGCTATAGATTAAATATTAATACATAATATATTTAATCTTACAGAAACACATACAACATTGTGTTTATTTAAAGGAATGTATATGTGTGTATCTACATAGTGAAAAAGATATATAGAAAACTCTTAGTTATTGAGAAAACTCTAAGCTCCAAACATTTTGTTTTGAAAAAAATCACACATGTAATATACATGTTTTTAAGAGTTTTGAGCAAAAAATAAATAAACAAATAAAATAGCGCCCAATGGATATTTTAAAAAATAAATAAATAAGTTTTTGTGTAACATATTTATAGCCGTGTTGCGCAAAACTTGTTTATTTTTTTAAATATTCACTCAGCGTTTTTTCCTTTTTTTTTTGTTCAAAACTCTTAAAAACATATATATATTACATGTGTGATTTTTTTTTTCAAAATAAAAAAAAATGCTGGGGGATTAGAGTTTCTAGGTTTTCTCAATAACTAAGGGTTTTCTTCCGATACAAACTCTATAGAGTAAATTACTTTTTTAGTTCATGTGTTTTAGTGGTTTTAACCATTTGAATCCAAAATAAAAAAGTTTAACGTCTTGAGTTCCTAACCGCTCATTTTATAACGTTTTGGGTCTATTTTTTAACACTTGTACTTTTAATTTTTGACTCAAGCGATTAAAACCACTAAAACACGGGGACTCAAAACATTATAAAATGAGCGTTATTCATGGACTCAGAGCGTTAAACATTTTGATTTTGGACTCAAATGGTTAAACACATGGACTCAAAAAGTAATTTACTCTACACTGTATATATAGGGTAAAATGAAAACTTATTCGAATTGTCTAAGTTCTCATTTTATGGGTGCTTTGACATATATATAAAAATACGTGTTTGGAGTGAAACAATTCATTGCATTGTTTCCCGAGTAAAGTTTGTACAAATTGATACTTATAATTGTGTAAAGTTTATAAATTTTGTTATGAACAAAACTTATTATTCTATATAACTTAGTAAGTTTTTTGTGCATAAAAACTTGTAACTTGTGCTTTGGGCATTTTAAAAAAAAAAACTTGATTTTTTACTTTTAATCCAAAGGATTTTACCTTTTGCAATTTTAACCCTATATAATTTGGTTTTTTTAACTTTAACCCAAAACTTTTCATTATTTTCAATTTAACTTCACAACTTTTGTCACTTATAGTTTTCATCTTTCGCAAATTTTTGTTTTACGTATAGTTCTAAATTTTTCGAGTTAATACGACGCAACGTACGAGTGTGCTTCAACTTTTTTATGTTTTGTTTCGAAATTTGCAAGTTAACACGGCGCAACGTGCATGTGTGGTTCAACGTTTTTACCTCTATTTTTTCATGTTTGACAGATTCGTCGCAACACGCAGATCCTAGGTCGAGTCAGTGTTGGTGGTCGATGACGGTTGTGTGACATTAGTACTATTTGACACCGTTTTACACCCCGCCGCAACACGGGGTGTGCTTTGGGGGGTTTTCAAAGAAAAAATGGTTATGCATATAGTTGTCGTAGCCTTGGCTTTGAGGGTTTTCCAAAAAAAAAAAAAGATTTTTTTTACTTTTCACCCAAAAGTATTTCATAAATTACTTTTAACCCAAAACTATTTGTTTATTTTACTTTTAACCTAGAACTTTTTATCTTTTGCAATCTGTACTCACAACTTTTTTTACTTTCAACTTTGGTCCTTTATAGTTTTCATTTTCCGTAAATTTTTCGCTTTATGCTTGGTTCTAAATTTTGTGACTTAACACATCGCAACGTGCGTCTTTGGTTTAACGTTTTTACGTTTCATTCTAAATTTTGCGAGTTAACACGACGCAACGTGCGTGTGTGGGTGAACTTCTTTACATCGTCTATTTTTTCCCGTTTGACAGGTGAAGGGGTAAGGTCCCAAAAACCTCATAATAAATGCTTAAGACCATACCACAACCTTGCTTTTCGGCCTTGTACCCTGCGCGGCCGCGCACGGGTCTCACAAATAAAAGACTTAAAGAACAGTCAACAATCAACACTTGCGCGCCCAAAGGAAGTCATAAATCCTTGCGCTTTCTCCCATAAAACAAAGGATGAAAAACCTACATTAAATACTTCCGCTCAATATCAAGACTTTGATATTATTTACCCAGACTTGGGATTTATTTATTCAGCTGTTTCCACACGATAAAGTGCCACAGCAGTAATCTTCTAGAAGAAATACAATCATGCACCACTAAGACGGTTACAACCGTCTGGACACGTGTCACCATCTCAGGCACCCCTGAAATCACAACGAAAGCATGTAATTGGAGAGTAATCTCCAATTAATCACTTTACACGTGGCAAATCCCCAGCCTTCGATCTGAGCCACGATCCGTGTGCTCTCACGTCGGATCAAGAAACTTGACGGAAGGAAATGTAACCGCTTACGGGGTTAGCATCTTCCGTCAACTTTTCACTAACAGGTTTTCCCGCCCAACGACTCCCGGTTATAAATATGAGAACTACTCGGGTATGAAATCCAAGTTACACACACTTCTCAAATACATCTTCTTCTTCTTCATAACCCATACTTATTCTCACACCGGATTCGGGTCAAGGAGAGAACCCTTTTCTCCCCTTGGCGAGGCTAACGGTGCTTATTTTTTGCAGAGTTATCGGAGAAGGAGATCAGTGGTAACTGAATCAGACGAGAGGAAACCCACCTTTTTATGCGGATTCAAACCCCCTAGATATCTCGGTTCCGACCATTTATCTAGTGTTTCTTCATTGGCGCCCACCGATTCCTCTGTTTTTTCAGTTTTTGTCTCGTTTCGATTCAGTTTCCTCATTCTCTGTTTTCACATGGCAGAGAATTCATTGTCTCACCCATCAGATCCTCTATCTGAGTTCAAGGGTTCTACAACCCAAAATAACCAGATTGATGGAATCATGGGAACAAACGAAAACAACAGTCATTCAGACAAAAAGAATGTCTCGGATCCAGTCATAGAGAGATCCCCAGAGTATTGGTTTAACAGATGCCAGACTGCTTTAAACACAATTGTTATGCAAATTGCCAGATCTGAATTCCCAAACATCAGATCTGGTGAAGAAATTAACACTGTAGTATTGGACCCACCAACACCCTGTCGGGGGGACATCCAATCTAGTCATAATATTGATATACGTCAACAATCCAGCAGTAGCAGCCATCAGAGAGCTAAATCAAAACAAATAAACATGGTTCAAGGAGGTCCGTCACGAAGGCCAAATAAACGGAACCATGATCATTGGAGGGAACAACAAGTCGTGTTTCCTGGAGGCCCTCAGGAAGAACGACCAGTAATTATTACTGGCATCTTCGGCCATTACCGGACGGACTATATGTTTATAGATCCGGGAAGCTCGATGGACATCATATACGAGCAATGCTTCAAACAGCTTAACCCAGAAGACAAAGCACGTCTAGAACCGGTCGATTTTCCTCTCACCGGATTTTGCAATGAAGCTGTATTCCCATTAGGGCAAATAGCCTTCCCTGTGACTCTATCTGATGATGAGCATTCACGAACAGTCACAGTAAATTTCATGGTTATGCTGGCAACATCACGCCATGATGTCCTGCTCGGAAGAAGATCACAAAGAGAATTCAGCATGATCACCTCTATCCCACACGCTGCATGCAGATTTCCAACGGAAACCGGAGTTGCAATTCTATACTCAAGCAAAGAGGTCATGTACGTAGATGACGAGCCACCAGCAAAGGTAGTCAAACCTTCAGCATCAAATGAACCGGAGAAATGGGTCCTGAACAACGAATATCCAGAGCAGACCATCCTGCTAGGACATGCCATTTCACCGGCAACACGAATACAATTAAAAGAATTGTTGTCCAACAACAAAGATATATTCGCTTGGTGCCCAGCAGACATGACTGGGGTTCCACGCGACATTGCGCAACATTTCCTGAATATCAAACCATCAGCAGAACCTGTTTCTCAGAGGAGGCGTAGCTTTAGAGAAGAAAGCGAAAGCTATGGACGAACAAGTGACAGAGCTACTCAATGCGGGAATCTTACGCGAAGTTAGATACCATACATGGGTTGCCAATCCAGTAATGGTACAGAAACACAATGGCGGATGGAGAATGTGCGTCGACTTAAAAGACCTGAATAAAGCGTACCCAAAAGATTGCTACGCGCTTCTGGAGATAGACAAAAAAGTCGACTCTCTAGCATCATTCAGATGGAAGTGTTTTCTCGACTGTTACAAAGGTTATCATCAGGTCCAGATGAAGGAAGAAGATGAAGATAAAACTGCATTCCGCACAGATAAGGGCATTTTCTGCTACATTAAAATGCCCTTCGGCCTGCGCAACGCAGGCGCAACTTATCAGCGCTTGATGGACACAGTTTCCAGAGGAGACATTGGCAAGACAGTCGAGGTATACATGGATGACCTCGTCATCATGAGCCACGAGGAAGACATGATGCTCAACAATATTCAGCGCACGTTTGACTCTTTGCCCAGCGTGAACTTGAAACTCAATCCAACAAAATGCTCCTTCGGCATGGAGGAGGGGAAATTTTTGGGCTTTATAGTCACAAGAGATGGTTTTAAAGTAAATCCAGAAAAAGTGCAGGCCATCCAGCTAATGCCATCACCTGCAACAATAAACGAAATGCAAAGACTCGCCGGACGTTTAGCAGCCTTGAACAGATCCTTGGCTAATCACGCGGCAAAGTCTTATCCATTCATCAGCACGCTGCGAAACTGCGCAAAGAAAACCCACTTTCAGTGGACACCTGAAGCAGAAGCATCCTTCAAACAAATGAAGGAATGTTTAATTCAGTTGCCAACGCTAATAACACTACGAGAAAAGGAACCATTAATCTTGTATTTATCTGCTGCGGAAGTAGCAGTTGGTGCAGTATTAATGGTGGAGCGAGAAAACGTTCAGATTCCAATCTACTATATCAGCAAGATGCTCACCGGTCCGGAAACCCGTTACTCAATGATAGAAAAACTGGTCCTAGCACTGGTACATGCATCACGACGCCTACGTCGATGTTTTTCGGGCCACGTCATCACGGTTCTCACAAACTACCATTTGGGTCAAATCTTATCCAAACCTGACGTTGCGGGAAGATTGGCCAAATGGGCTATTGAGCTTGGGGGATACAATATCCTGTACAGACCACGACCGGCAATCAAAGGGCAAGTTCTAGCAGATTTCGCCACAGAAGTTCCGATTGACAAAGTCCAAGAATGTGAGGCAATCCAAAACCCTGTTCCTGTTTTCGACGACAGGGTATGGACTCTACACACAGACGGTGCTTCTAATGATGACGGAGCAGGGGCAGGTCTCCGACTAGTCAGCCCAGATAACCACGAACTTACATATGCCATACGCCTAGACTTCCGAAGCACTAACAACGAAGCAGAATACGAAGCATTTTTAGCAGGCCTTCGTTTAGCGCTTAAAATGGGGGCAAGAAACCTCGAAGCTAACGTCGATTCAAAGCTAGTAGCTAAACAAGTTAATAGGCACTACGATGCAAGAGGAGAAGCTATGGCGTTGTACTTAGAACAAGCGCGAATATTGATTGGTCAATTCCAAACGTTCAAAGTCAACCACATAAACAGAAGTGAAAACAAACATGCGGACGCATTGAGCAAATTGGCCGCTACCAGCTTTAAACATTTAGCAAAAGAAGTACGCATAGAGGTACTGTCCAATCCCTCTGTTCCTCTTAAACAAGTCAACATCATAGAGATCGGCAGTCCGTCCTGGATGTCCCCGATCATCTTATACTTACAACACGGGAAACTCCCAGAAGGAAAAGCAGAAGCCAGGAAAATCCATAATAAAGCAATAAACTATGAAATAGCGGACGACATTTTATACAGAAAGTCATTCATGGGACCATTACTCCGATGTGTTGACAAGACAGACGCGCAATACCTGGTCAGAGAAATCCATGAAGGCTTGTGTGGAATACATGCCGGGCCGCGCATGGTAGTAGCTAAAATAATGAGCGCAGGGTATTATTGGCCGGGAATGCACGTAGACGCAGTAGACATGTTACAGAAATGCGCCGCATGCCAACGTCACGCGCCAAAGACGCTCAGGCCAAAGAATCCACTCGTACCAGTCACCTCCGCCTGGCTTTTTCAGCAGTGGGGCATCGATCTCGTTGGACCATTCTCCGACGCGCCAGGCGCGGTAAAATTCATCATTGTGGCAGTCGACTATTTCACAAAATGGGTCGAAGCCAAAGCACTAGCCTCAACAACAGCAATGGTAATTCGCAAATTTATATAGGAACATATTATTTGTAGATTCGGATTACCATTGCGCATTATCTCCGACAACGGCACAAACTTTGCCTCAGAAGATCTTCAGAAATGGTTCAAAGAAATGAAGATTGAACACAATTTTGCTTCTGTGGCGCACCCACAAGCAAACGGCCAAGTTGAAAGCGTCAACAAACAGATAGTCGACGGCATTAAAGCGCGACTAGGCACAGCGCGCAGGGGATGGGTTGACGAACTCCCCAGCATCTTATGGGCCCATCGTACAATGCCAAAGACTAGCACGGGAGAAACTCCATTCAGCCTGGTCTACGGGTCTGAAGCAGTAATCCCAGCCGAAATTGGTCTTCCATCACCGCGCATGCTAGCTATGGAAAGACAAAACAATGAGCAAGAACGAAGAATGGATTTAGACCTTCTTGAAGAAAGGCGCGAGAACGCTGCCATCACAGAAGCAAGGTACAAATCCAAACTCGAAAAATATTATAACGCGCGCGTACGCGTGTGTACCTTTGTCCCTGGTGATTTCGTCTTGCGCGACAATGAAGCGTCAAACGCTGAAAAACCGGGCAAATTAGCACCAAAATGGGAAGGACCATACATCATCAATGAGGTCCTAGGCAAAGGGGCATATACCCTAAAAAGAATTGACGGGACTCTAGTTCCCCGCACCTGGAACGCGCAGCAGCTGCGCAGGTGTTACATGTAGGACAAATCATTCACAGGCAATGTATTTCTTATTTACACTTGTATTACAAGCCTCGCGCTTTATTAATACAAACATTATTTTCATACTTATTACTATTTGTTACAAATTGCATGAATTTCTTTGGTTTGAGCGAAAACAATATGGTAAACGTTGTACACCTCATGAACAGTCTGAAAAAAGCGCAACAAAAAGCGCATATTCTGGACAAACGTTCGCACATGAGCACAATACCATTCCTCATTCGCTCTACCTGATCAAAGTAATTAAAACACATGCAACATATTGTAATCCAAACATACAAAAACAAACCCTACAGGGATAGTAGTACACCAAAATATATATCATCAAAGTGTAGCATAAACACTTAACAAGATCATGGCAATGATCTTCAAAAAATTGTTCAGTACCAAAATTAGCAAATTTACAAAAAACCTTAACAAAGGAAAAGAACTAGCCCTAAGGTTAAACACCTAACCAGCATCAGGACCACCACCGACGGTAGGCACCTGCTCACACCGGGGAGTCTTCCGGCGTTGATACACCAACCGGCATCCTCCCTTTTGGATCATCGGAAAGCGAGCTATCAAGCCATCAGCATCCAGCACAGTGCTACCATCATCAATAACACCTTTGTACCAGAGAACTTTACAGTCAAAACCAACAGCCACCGGACCCTTTGCCCTAACAGCAACTAAAGGTGGTGAGCTGGAAAGAAGCATGAGGCCTTCAGCAGCCTCATAAACCCTAAAAACATCCAACAAAAGACGAGTATGGTAAGAGCGTTTCATCTTCTTTGCCAAAAATCAACAAGAAGATAAGACGTCTTGAATGTACATATATATAGAAGAACCCAGCTTCGAGAAAAGAGACACTTAATCATCATGATTACCTGTCAGAAAAACATCACATCCAAACGACGCTACAGGAACCAGAGTCATATCCCCATTAATGAAGTCTGACAAAGCGCCATTACGTATCCCAATGTAAGAAGACAAACTCTCGCAAATACGAATTTTTTATTACAAACTGTCGTCATCCAACGTCAGATCATGATTACAAAAGATCCAATTTTCGGAAGAAAAAATCGCATTTTCTCTCAAAAATCTTTATAACGAATCTTCCCATAGAAGACTCCCCATTTCTACGCCAAAAAACATTTTCCTCCCATAAGTCCAGTGCTCCACTTACTTGCATAAGTGCAACACTAGACTGGGGGGACTTGAAGGGGTAAGGTCCCAAAAACCTCATAATAAATGCTTAAGACCATACCACAACCTTGCTTTTCGGCCTTGTACCCTGCGCGGCCGCGCACGGGTCTCACAAATAAAAGACTTAAAGAACAGTCAACAATCAACACTTGTGCGCCCAAAGAAAGTCATAAATCCTTGCGCTTTCTCCCATAAAACAAAGGATGAAAAACCTACATTAAATACTTCCGCTCAATATCAAGACTTTGATATTATTTACCCAGACTTGGGATTTATTTATTCAGCTGTTTCCACACGATAAAGTGCCACACCAGATTACAGCAGTAATCTTCTAGAAGAAATACAATCGTGCACTACTAAGACGGTTATAACCGTCTGGACACGTGTCACCATCTCAGGCACCCCTGAAATCACAACGAAAGCATGTAACTGGAGAGTAATCTCCAATTAATCACTTTACACGTGGTAAATCCCCAGCCTTCGATCTGAGCCACGATCCGTGTGCTCTCACGTCGGATCAAGAAACTTGACGGAAGGAAATGTAACCGCTTACGGGGTTAGCATCTTCCGTCAACTTTTCACTAACAGGTTTTCCCGCCCAACGACTCCCGGTTATAAATATGAGAACTACTCAGGTATGAAATCCAAGTTACACACACTTCTCAAATACATCTTCTTCTTCTTCATAACCCATACTTATTCTCACACCGGAGTCGGGTCAAGGAGAGAACCCTTTTCTCCCCTTGGCGAGGCTAACGATGCTTCTTTTTTGCAGAGTTATCGGAGAAGGAGATCACTGGTAACCGAATCAGACGAGAGGAAACCCACCTTTTTATGCGGATTCAAACCCCCTAGATATCTCGGTTCCGACCATTTATCTAGTGTTTCTTCAACAGGTTTAACATAACGTGCGGGTCCTAGATCGACTTAGTTATAACTAAAGAATCCCCGCCGCATTGCGACGGGTCGCATTTCGACGTAAACTTTTTTTAGACGAGTCAAGTTAAATATAATACGTTTTCGTTTAAAGAAACCATTTTTATGTGCATATTGTTATGTACGTTTTGGTATAAATTCAAGTTGTTCTATGTTTCGACGTAAACTTTTTTGGGAAATGATTCACGTCAAATATAATATGTTTTCGTGCTTATTTTATGTATGTTTCGTAAAGTTTGTTTCGAACCGAGTGGAGTCAAATTATGGTTTCTTTTTCTTCCTTTTTTTTTCGAAAGCTCTAATTAATCCATTTCGATTACATGTGAATATTTTTCTTCATACCGTTACGTTTTTTATGTATGAGTTGGGTCACATATAATACGTTGTGATTGTTCGATATGAATTTGTTTTACTTTACGTTTGATCCAATCACAATGTTTATACATGTTACATTGAGTTCAAGTGGATACGTCGAAATGTGTGCTTTCATATGGTTAATGCATCATATAACGTTTGGACTAATCCATTCAATGTTTACGATATACCCGCGCCGCAACGCGGGCGGGTCTTAACTCTAGTTGTATCAAATTTGTAAGGGTGATACATAAATCATTAAATGGTGAAGGACCGTTTACAGTTGTAGACTTGTAGATCCATTCTGACCATTCCTTCTTTAGGTCACAAAGAAGCGATGTGAGCTCTACTTCCCCCTTGCGGTCCACACTTTTAACTCATCAAATCAAATAGATTGTGGACATTGTGTGTTTTACATACGGATCTATGTCACTCTTTTCAGGTTGTTGGACGCCCCTCTTCCACTCAATCTATTTCTCCTCCTCAGGGGCGGAACCAGGGGTGAAGAGGATCTGTTGACCCTTCGGTCACCGGAACTTTTTGAATTTTTATTTATAAATTTTGAGTTTTTGAAGAACAAATTTAGAGATGGACCCCTTAATTTGAACCAGTATAGAATATAAGCTTATGATGACCCCCTAACTAAATCGTTCTGGTTCCGCCACTGCTCCTCCTCTCGTACAATTCGTCTGAGTGTGCTCGTGGGAACAGGCATCTCTTCACTCTCCTCCCTTTATCCACAGCTCTCACCCTTTTTCATGTCCCCATGGAACTATGGAAGGCTCTAAAGATATTGCGTTGGATATGCTCTTGTAACACCATTATTAATTTGACACATTTACCATCACATGGTAGTCGCCTTTTTTTTTTTTTTTTCTATAATGTAATCGTCTATGAAATAACAAAATACTTGTTGATGTTTTATACTTTTCATTGAACTTTAAATTTATCAGAAATTAATTCATTAAGTAAAAACATATTATTTTCATGTTTATTATTATAAAATATAATGATGTAACTTTCTAAATGTTTATGACTAATTATTATATAATTCACCAGAGTTAACTAAAATATTGACTTTTTTTCCAGTTCCATAACTGAACCGCTAGAAATTAAGTATAAAATATGCTGCTGATAACAAATAGCCAAACTCAGTGGCCGAACCAGAACAATTTAGTTAGGGGTCATCATAAGCTTATATTCTATATTGGTTCAAATTAGTGGGTTCATCTCTAAGTTTGTTCTTCAAAAACTCAAAATTTATTAATAAAAATTCAAAAAGTTCCGGCGCCCGGTGGGTCAACGGACCCTCTTGACCCCCCTCTGGTTCCACCCCTGGAAACTGCGAGAAGGACCAACATCCAAAAACATATAACAACAAACATTTTGCTAGTGTTTAAATCACCTTCCACTCAGGATATAAATAGTCACATTTCACTAATAGCCAGTTAATACTTTATATGTTGTTTAGATTTAACTCGTATAAAAATAATAATAATAATAATAATAATAATAATAATAATAATAATAGTAACTAAATCTCAAGAATTCAAGCGTGTTTAGGCCAATGCTATGGGATACATTTATTATTTGTACATGTAAATTATATTCTTCTACTTTCACTTGATTCCAAGAATAATATTAGTAATAGTTTTTTTAACGGTGTAGTAGACTAGTAGTTGTAATGCGGGCCACCCCCTTCTCCATTACTTGAACCCTCACCGTTAACCAATCCTATTGTGACACCTTATCTCCATCACTTAAATTCCCATGTGATCAAATTGGTTACGGTGGTGTCCTAGCTCATCCCTTGAACCTACTCCTCGCTTCTGTCCACCAACAACCAATCACATCGCAATACATGTCTTCTTCCCCACCTTTTTCAACCATCATGCCTGAGTCCACGAACCCATGAATTCCCATCACGCCAATGATCAAATGGTTGTGACGGTGTCTCCCTTGAAACCGCTGAACCCAAGCCTCGATCGCGGGAGTGTCCCGGGTGCCTAATAACAAAATTTATAAAAAAAAAAAAAAAAACTGATTGGCCAAGTAATATATATGTATGAAAGATAGGGAACTCTATACTTTTTCCAACATTTGGTTGATGCTTCAATTTTTAGTGGTTCAATGTTGTTGGCAGAGATATTTTGGGACTTGTTTTGACCATATATACAAATTAGTGAATTACACATAACTTTGGTTTTATTACCAGGAAGGAGAAATAATATAAAAAACGAATCGGTTAGCAAAAAACTAACTGGACAAAAAGGTCTACAAATACATAAGCGGGGTTTCTCAACCATTCGACTCACTTCAAAGGGCAATCATGTTAACTACTACAGAGCCACAAAAAAGACAAATTAATAATAGGCTCGAATATATTATCAATTGATCTGGTTTGCTTTGATCTTTGAAAACAATACTATTTCTGAATTTCTACACTACTTTTTTAATGGCATGGAACGATGTGTCAACCACCGTGACACCGGGTGCTGTGGCCAGGGTCGACTACTCAATCACCGCTAGTCCCTTGGTTCTCCCCAGTTGCACGGAAACCCGACCTCCACCCGCCCGAATGCACGACAGTGGAATAATCGGTAAAACCTCGCATTCCATCCAAGTCGAACCGGTGCCACTCGTATTCGCTCTTCACCTGTATGCCGCACAAAATAGTGTGGAGAGTGGGAATCGAAAGTGGGTCACAAGGAACACCAATTCTTTCTCCAACTACTCCACCACTATCTCATTTGCAATGATTATCTTAAATAAAACTCGCCATACTTCTCACAATTTCTCATAATTAAAAAACAAAGATTATCTTAAATATAACTCGCTATACTTCTCAAAATTTCCCAAACAACCCTTTACACTTTTCGTGCATAATCACAAGACTATTACTTTACAATCAAACATGTATGATTGTTAACAAATTAACAAGTAATCGGTTAGATTTTGTTGTCATAGCTTTGAGTTATGTTAAAAAAAGGCAACTTATATTGATTATACGTGCCAATATAAAAGTTATATTTATATTTAAATTATATCATTTAAAATAATCAATCATCACTAACCACTCGGCACTCTACACCTTATCAATTAATCAATTATGAGCATCTATTGTCTTTCGTTCATCGCTACATTGCCAAAATAGCCGTTTGACAAAATTTGAAAACCCTAAACATCCAAGGACATGACATTGAGAGGGGTCTGACGACCCTACTTACAGGTTAAATAAGTGTACTTAGGCTTGTCGGCATGGGGTTCGTCCCCGGATCATCTTGGGTCGGCGACGGTCCAAACACCGTGCCGCCCCCCCGCGTCCCGTCCTCCCCGTCCGCAGCTAGACGTTTGCGACGATCCATAAATGGTGGGGCCCAATTGAAAAGTGACCGTTAAATAAAAAAAAAATCAATTTTCATTTTCACTTTCAAAAAAGTAACGGTAATATTATTATTATTATTTATAAATTTCAATTCCATTTTCACTTTCATTCACCAAACTAACCACAACATCTCATCCATCTCTCACATAATTTTTATAAATCTTCTTCCACTTTTATAAACCTTATAGTTTAGCATGGATCCTTTCAACAACCCGAGCGACCCGAACAACCCGAACAATCCGTATAACCCGACGACTCCCATCAACCCGACCCAACCACATGTTTTCTCGGGTCCGGGATATTATCCGACGTTAGAACCGAACCAATTCTCGCAATACTCATCAAATGCGTTTGCATCATTCCAACACTCGCCAAACCAATTCGCTCAATTTTCTCAAAATCAAGCCCTACAACAAATGATGATGCGGGGTGCTTATAATTTCCAACCGAACCCGACACCACCCGTTCAACAATCCTTTCAACAAACCGAACCCGACGACGATGTGGAGGTTGTTCCCGAAACCCAACCGCCTAAAGGAAAAGGAAAACGAAACAAAGGCAAGAAAGTGGTGGGTGATGAACCGTCCAAAGCAAAGGGGCAAAAGTGGACGTCAATCGAAGAAGAAGCCTTAGCCAAGGCCTACATTGGCACGTCTGACAACCCGGTTAGAGGTTCGTATTTTTTTATAAGTTTAATTTGTTTTGTTTTTTTTTTTTTACTTCACATTTCGAAGAAGGAGTACGCCGTACATGAGCCGGAGCGTCCACCGGGCCGAGACAAATCAAAGAAGGAGCGGGCCAAGGGGAAACAAAAGGAAACGGTGGACCCGAACATGGTTGAGTTTATGGAACACTTAAAAGTGTACAATGACGTCACGGCCCAAAAGACGAAGGCGAAGGACCGGGCCGCGGAAGAAAAAGCTCGTGTAGAGGAAGAAAAGTTACGCGAGAAGGTGCGGTTGTCGAATGAGAAAATCCGAATTTCCGATGAAAAAATTCGGCTCAAGGAATGGGAAATAATGATGATGAATGTCGAGGACGAACCCGAGCCGAAACGTTCGATGTTGAAAAAACTTCAAAACGACATCATGAAGAAGCATAATATTATTTAAGTCTATGTTTTTTTAATTAACTTTATGTTTTTTTTTTTATGTTTATGTAATGTGGTTTTAATATTAATGAAAATATTTTGTTAGTATATTTGTTAAATGTTAAAAAAATAGAAGATTAAAAAAAATAAAAAAACATAAAAGTGGTGGAGGATGATGACTAGGACCAACTTAACCATGCCCTCTAGTTTTGGAGGATGGACCATTCTTGGGAGGATGATGACGTGGCGCCTACGTGGCGGATCATCCTCAAGGATGGTCCATCAACCATACCCACTAGCCTTATCCTATAAAATTTCAAGATGACCCCACTAATGTTTGTAAGTTGACATATTTGGTATTAGATTATATGCGACTAAGACCATTGGGTATGGGGGAGGATAGTCTCCAAAGGACTACCCGCCACGTAGACGCCACGTAATCACGGGAGGAGGATAGTCTCTTTGGGGACTACCCAAGGGTGTGGGGACTAGCCAAGACTACCCCACCATTAATAATATATTAATATATATATATAAAGGATGAGAGAGAACAAAGATGGGGGACCCACCAGCTGCCCCGTCTCCGGCGTCACTTATCCGACGGAAGTGCCGAGGACGGCCCCAAGGGGGCGGTGTGGGACTGGCCTAAGGGGGGGAGACGGGCCTTTCACGTGCCCCATACCGAAAGGCCTAAGGGGTTTGAATTGTATAAATAGTGTTCTAGTTAATTATCTATTGAATTTTAAACTCCAATCTTAAATAAACACACATGCTAGATATGGATCAGGAGTCCAGTGAGGCAAAACTTTCTTCACATATAGTTGGATTTAGGTAATTAGTCAATATTGTTTGGTTAAAGAACAATATATAGTGCCATAAAATATACAAGTGCAAGTTTGACACAACAACAAGATTACATACTTAGCATTTTAAGTCAAAATGTAACAAAAAAGGGTAAAAATGTAAAATATACATGTTTAGGTTAAACAAATTTAAAGATCCTTTAAGAAAAGAAAAGAAAAAGAAGAGGAGCAGCTTATTTAATGAAAACTAAGAATTACATTAAAGAGTGTGAGGTTCACGGACTTTTTTTCTAAAGAAAATCGAGTCTATAAAAGAACTGAAATTTAAAGCAAATGAACGTCATAGTGACAAGGTGGCCGATGGGATGCAACAATGTAATGATTGCAGAGACGTCTATAGAAATTGAACTGCATTATAGGTGGAGAGAACAATAACGATGATGAATCAGTGATTGATTATATCATGTTTAGCTCACCAAATGAAAATTACATCGAGATAGAAGGTAAACTGACAACAAGTTGAGCCGCTACCCCTTTTTGAATAGCAAAACCAAATCTTTTAAAAATAAAAGAGATTTTAATTCATTTGATTGTTTTTTCTCTCTGTTTAAAAGGAACTTAAGCGAGAGTTAAAACAAAGGATATTGAATTTAAATAACCCCAACTTTCACCAATTGGCCGATAGCACTCCCAACTTTTGATTTGTATCACACCACTCCCAACTTTCAACTCAATTGGCTGATGGCACTCCCAAATTAACCCAACACCAACCCAATTTGTTGACATCAGCTGCCACGTCACCAAACTAGTGCCACATCAGCTACAACGTCACCAAAAAAGCCAAGTCATGTGCCACGTCAGCAAAAGCAAGGTCAAATGCCACTTCAGCAAAAAAAAAATCCACGTCAACATACAATTGCCATATCTGCAAAAAAACTAACTGGATTACGGTTCGGTTAGTTTGGTAGTGCTATCGGTCAATAAGTTGAAAGTTGGGAGTGGTGTAATACAAATCGAAAGTTATGAGTACTATCGGTCAATTGATAAAAATTTATTTAAGTCAAATATTCCTTAAAACGAACCTTTTGAAAGTTAAAACCAAAATTCAAACATTGTTTAAAGGAGGGACCAAAACCGCACATGATAACATCTGGAAGTAAGAAATATATAAATAAGAAAAGAGTATTGTAGCTTTGAGTTATGTTAAAAAAGGCAACTTAAATTGATTATATATGCCAATATAAAATTTATATTTATATTTAAATTATATAAAATTATATTTATATTTATAAAATTATATTTATGTTAAAAGAGGGGATGGTTAATCATGCATCATGTGGTGGCGTTAATAGCCAAAAGACAAGGGGTACATGCACTAATCGGCGTTTGTCTCAATTGCTGAGTGTTATGTGCCTTATGTCCAAGGCTTGATGCAAAACTACAATCGAGCCGGAGGTCTCATTGGAAGCAGTCTCTCTATTCCTATGGGGTTTACGGCTGTCTACATCTCACCCTCCTCAGACCCTACCTTAGCTTTGCTATTGGTGGAATATACTGAGTAATTAAGTATGATGATGATGATATTTAAATTATATCATTTAAAATAATCAATCATCACTAAGACCAAAGGGTATGGGGCTCGGCTCGGCTCCCCCACGTCCCCCACGTCGCGGATCGTCCCACACCGCCCCCCTAAGGCCCGTCGCGGCGCCTGCGTCGCCTTGGAGACGGGGTGAACTTTTCAAAATGTGGGGCCCCCTCAACGGTAACATGTCTATTTTTTTTTTAAATCACCCCCACCACTATATATTCAACCTTTTCACCCCATTTTTTTTTTTACCAAAAACCTCTACTTTTCACCCCATTTTTATAAAAAATTCTCTCCCAACCTTAAAAAAAATATGGATCCCTACAACCGAAATAATCCCAACTCAAGTTCACTCCCGTTTTCGTCACCCGGCTACACACCCGTCATGGAAAACTCTTTTGCGGGTTACCAACAAACTTTTTTTAAATGTAACTTTAGGTTTTTTTTAAGTGTGTTGTTTTTTTTAGTTTTTATTTAAATGTAAGTTTAGGTTTTTTTAAGTGTGTTGTTTTTTTTAGTTTTTATTTAAATGTAACTTTAGGTTTTTATTTAAATGTAAGTTTTTTTTTATTTTTATTTACTTTGTTTTAATTAATTAATTAAAAAATAATAATAAAAGGGGGGGGAGGACTATCCACCACACCCTTTGGTAGTTCTCAAGGGGATGGACCTCTACCCTTGCTTAGGTAGCACCTACGTGGCGGATGATACCTTTGGTGACTATCCAAACCATACCCTATGGTCTAACCACTCGACACTCTACACCTTATCAATTAATTGATTATGAGCATCTATTGTCTTTCGTTCATCGCTACATTGCCAAAATAGCCGTTTGACAAAATTTGAAAACGGGTCTGACAACCCTACCTACTTATAGATTAAATATCAGTGTACTTGTCCTATAAAATTTCAAGATGACCCCACTAATGTTTGTAAGTTGATATGTGGTATTAGATTGGCCGGGTCTATTCGCACACGCCCTTAGTCTATTTAAACACTCCAAAGCGCCCCGCTATGGCCAAAACGGGGCGCTTTGGTGTAAAGTCAACAGACAAGGTCTGAACCGGTCAGACCTTGTCTGTTGCTTTACATCAAAGCGCCCCGCTTTGGCCTAAGCTCGGCGCTTTGGTTTTTTTTTTTTCCAAAGCGCCCCGCTTTGGCCTAAGCTCGGCGCTTTGGTTTTTTTTTTTTTTTTTTTTTTTTTTACATTTTGGGCGTATTTTTGACTGGTGACTGGTCTACGTTTAAGTTCAAATTTTACATTTTTTGTCCAAATTTTACAATATTTAATTTGTTTGTGCACATATATTTAAGGCCTAGTTTGTTTCGAACTGTTTTGGTTTGTAGCTTGGTGTGTCAGGTCTGGTCTATATGTCACTGTTTGAGTTTCGATTGTATACTTTTGCTTGGACCACTATTGGTTAGGTTTTGTGGGGTGCCGTGATTCAGGACCATGCAGAAGCCAAGCTTTGTTGTGTTGTCACCTCACCTCTACTGCTTATTTGACTTTGAAACAATTTTATTGGTTTTCCACAAGAAAAGGTGCTGTTGCCATGATTGTCTATATAGCTATTTATGCATTTAGTAATTATATGAGAATCTTTAAAACTTGGATAAAATTTGATAATATGACTTTCTAACATTAAAAAAAAAGATTTCTACTATCTTACTTTATAAAATATGCAAGGGTAACAAGTTACCATTTAATACAAAAAAAAAAAAATCAAATTACGTGCATTTTATACAAGTACAGATATTTATATGTAACAAATGTAGGTTGAAAGAGCATTTTGTGTGTTTTCTTTGCATGTTTAGGGAATATAACACATGAAATTGGGTTAAGTAATCCTAAAAAATACTAAAGAAGTATATATAAAAAAGGACAAAGAAATAGAAAAAAATATTAAAATAAGAATAAGAAACAAAAATTTTTAAAATTTCACTTCTAAAAAAGTTATTCTTATTAAAATGAATTAAATTGAATCAAATATAAATATAAAACGTATTCTAACAAAACGACTGACTTAATACAAAGAGGACAATAACCAAAAAAACAAGAATAAAATGCTTTATAAAAATAATGGTTTTAGTGGACAATAAGAAATGCTCAACTTAGGGTATATGCGTTACATCACGTTAAAAACCGAATGTCACCGACACGACCCAATCAGATTCAATACGCACTTGTACGACCCAAAATGACAATATACATCATAATACTACAATTAATGAAAAAATACGTCATGTACATGTACGGTAGGCGGCTGATACACATAAAACTACTCATAGGAGTACTTGTGCTTTCAAACCAAAATGATACGATATAATGGAATACGACATCACACGTAACGGATTTGATCCGGAACTTGCAGTATAGTCCATATATATTAAAAAATGATGTATAATGGAAAAAACGTAAAATTTAGACTATTATCGACGCGTTTGTGAATTAAAAACAATATTAAAAAATTTAAAAAAGGCCCTAAGCGCTGCGCTTTGACCTAAGAGGGGCGCTTTGCCCGAAAATTTAAAAATGTAAAAAAAAAAAAAAAAAAAAAAAAACTTCAAAGCGCCCAGCTTTGGCCATAGCGGGGCGCTTTGATGTAAAGCAACAGACAAGGTCTGACCGCGTCAGTCCTTGTCGGTTGACTTTACACCAAAGCGCCCAGCTTTGGCCATAGCGCGGCGCTTTGGGGTGTGAAAATAATTTTCTCCGTGTGTAAATAGCATGACCCATTAGATTATATGTGGAGTAAGGGGTTTGAATTGTATAAATAGTGTTCTAATTAATTATCTATTGAATTTTAAAGTCCAATATTAAATAAACACACATGCTAGATATGTGTGAGGAGTCCAGTGAGGCAAAACTTTCTTCACATATAGTTGGATTGAGGTAATTAGTCAATATTGTTTGGTTAAAGAATAATATATAATGCCATAAAATATACAAGAGCAAGTTTGACACAACAACAAGATCACATACTTAGGATTTTAAGTCAAAATGTAACAAAGAAAGGGTAAAAATGTAAAATATACATGTTTAGGTTAAACAAATTTAAAGATCATTTAGGAAAAGAAAAGAAGTAGCAGCTTATTTAATGAAATTATATACTAATAGAAAAGAAACTGAATCAATAGTGATTTCAAGATATATTAATTAAATGAATAGTGATTTCAACAATTATTAATTAAAACAAATGAATAGTGATTTGAACGTATATTAATTAAAACAAATCAATAGTGATCTAGGAAATATAAGAATATGGGGTATGGGACGGGGGTTGTGACGTGGGTTGGGTACAAACGCCTAAGTCACCACCCCGGGTGGGCTTGGGTTTCGGCGTGGCCCCATTGGGCGGGGGTTTCAGCCCGGGCGTTGGGCGAGGCTATCAAGATGACATGGTGGGATCTCATTGGCCAAGACAAGTAGCCGTTTGGGCTTGCCGTTGGCCAACGGCTATGTGTTAAAAAAAAGATCTAGGAAATATTAGAATATGGGGTATGGGGCGGGGGTTGTGGCGTGGGTTGGGTACAAACGCCCAAGTCACCACCCCGGGTGGGCTTGGGTTTCGGCGTGGCCCCTTGGGCGGGGGTTTCAGCCCGGGCGTTGGGCGGGGCTATCAAGATGACATGGCCGGATCTCATTGGCCAAGACAAGTAGCCGTTTGGGCTAGCCGTTTGCTAACGACTATGTGTTTAAAAAAAAGATCTAGGAAATATTAGAATATGGGGTATGGGGCGGGGGTTGTGGCGTGGGTTGGGTACAAACGCCCAAGTCACCACCCCGGGTGGGCTTGGGTTTCGGCGTGGACCCTTGGGCGGAGGTTTCAGCCCGGGCGTTGGGCGGGGCTATCAAGATGACATGGCGGGATCTCATTGGCCAAGACAAGTAGCCGTTTGGGCTAGCCGTTGGCCAACGGCTATGTGTTAAAAAAAAGATCTAGGAAATATTAGAATATGGGGTATGGGGCGGGGGTTGTGGCGTGGGTTGGGTACAAACGCCCAAGTCACCACCCCGGGTGGGCTTGGTTTCAGCGTGGCCCCTTGGGCGGGGGTTTCAGCCCGGACGTTGGGCGGGGCTATCAAGATGACATGGCGGGATCTCATTGGCCAAGACAAGTAGCCGTTGGCCAACGACAATGTGTTTAAAAAAAATATCTATTCACTATAAATACTCACACTTCTAATCATTTTTTACCACAACTACTCCACCTCTTCTATAATGATCTCTATCTTATTTTCAAAAAAAATTCTCATCCAACCACAATACGAAAAATGAATTCTCATAATCGTGGTTTTGACCCGAACAATCCGTGGGCATTCCAAGAAACACCTAGCCCAGCATCCAATCGTCCAATTGCTCCCTTTTTAATGCACTCCACGATGCCGGATATGACTGGTTACGCATCGTTTATCTCAAATCGTTTGAAGAATGATGTCGGTCAGTTTACTTACTGTGTGTATAAAAGGTAATCTAAACTGTGCAATTACTTGCATTGCTACGTTGCTACATGATTTGATGAGCTCGGTACCAACCGGTACCGAAATCCCCAAAAGTATGTACCGGTACCGAATATACCTGGTACGGTACGGTTCGGTACCGGTTGGTACTGGTACAGCACCGGTATTTGAGGGTAAAAATCGGTGAATACCGGTGCCGAACCGGTACCGAAAATACGTGACGTTTTAGTTCGACCTACTTTTTGTTATTTGACATGTTTTGTCATTCTTATAGAACGATTTGGTTTAGCGCGCCGCAACGCGCGCGCATGTTAAACAACTAGTTACATTAAAGGGTGTTAGTTTCACGGACTTTTTTTAAAGAAAATTGACTCTATCAAAGAACTGAAATTTAAAGCAAATGGATATCATAGTGACAAGGTGACCGATGGGATGCAACGGTGGTAGTGATTGCAGAGACGTCTACGGAAATTGAATCGCACTACAAGTGGAGAGAACAGTAATGGTGATGAATCAACGATTGATTATATCATATTTAGCTCTCTAAATGAAATTTACATCGAAATAGAAGGTAAACTGACAACAAGTTGCGTCACTACCCATTTATAAATAGCAAAACCAAACCTTTTAAAAACAAAAGAGATTTTTAATTCATTTGATTTTCTTTCCTCTCTGTTTAAAATGAACTTAAGCAAAAGTTAAAACAAGGGATATTTGATTTAAATAACCACAACTTTCACCAATTGACAGATAGCACTCCCAACTTTCGATTTGTATCGCATCACTCCCAACTTTCAACTTAATTGGTCGATAACACTCCCAAACTAAACCAGCACTAACCCAATTTGCTGACATCAGCTGCCATGTCATCAAACCAGTGCTTCATCAGCTGCCACATCACCAAAATAGCCAACCCATATGCCAAGTCAGCTGCCACGTCCTCAAAAGCTTGGTCAAATGCCATTTCAGCTGTCATATCAACAAAAAACTTGCTGGGTTAGGGTTTAGTCAGTTTGGTAGTGCTATCTATCGGCCAATAAATTGAAAGTTGAGAGAGGTGTTATACAAATCGAAAATTAGAAGTGCTATCGGTTAATTGATAAAAATTGGAGTTATTTAAATCAAACTAGCAATAACACCTGCGCGCGTTGCGGCGTGTGTACCTCGCAAACAACAAATAAATTAGTCCAAATGTTATGTGATGCGTTAATCATATGAAAACACGTGTTTTGACATAATCGATTTGACTCAATGTAACCTATATAAACAATGTGATTGGATCAAAACATAAAGTAATCAAATTTATAGTGTACAATCATAACGTATTACATGTGACCCTAGTTATACATACAAAATGTAACGGGTATAACGAAAAAGTTGACACGTATAATCAAAAGAGATTAATTAGAGAGTTTAAAAAAAGGGAAAAAAAGAAACCACAATTTGACTCCACTCCGATCAAAACAAAATTTACAAAACATTCACAAAATAATTACAAAAACATATTATATTTGACCTGACTCGTTCTCCCAATGCATAAGTTACAACAATACATAGCAACAAAATCTTGCTAATTTATACTTTGTAAATATTCCTATTCCGGGTGAGATTGCTGTAAAAAGGACATTTTTCGTGAGAAGTGTGAGAAGGCATAGAAATTGACATGTAGGCATCATGTTTTGAACTTAGGCATGATGTTTTGGGTTGTGTTGGCAAGAAAAGCATCAAACATAACAATTTAAAACATAATGCAACATATTATGGACGTGAAATTTAAAACACACTACTTAATGTTCTTGGCATAGTGTTTTAAGTTTTAAGCCTATAATTCATTGTACCGTGTCTTAAATTGTTATGTTTAATGTTTTTCTTGCCAAAACAACACAAAACATTATGCCCAAATCCAAAACATGATGTCTACATATGAACTTTTATGTCTTCTCACACTTCTCACGAAAAATGTCATTTTTACAAGATCCTAAACCTATTCCTTAAAACGTACCTTTTGAAAGTTGATACCAAATTCAAACATTCTTTAAAGGAGGGACCAAAACCGCACATGATAGCATCTGGAAGTATGAAACACATAAATAATAACACTATGTTCCCGAGTTAAGTTAAGGAGAGAAAAGAAATGATTCTCTCCTTTTCTTTTCTTTCTCTCCGTTTCTTTCCAAATTGGAAAGATTAATTTTAGACAAAAAATCTCTCATTTTCTCTTCTTTTCTCTCCTTTAATGAAACTCTGAAACACAACTAAAAATTATTTCCTTCCAAATCTTTTCTTTTCTCTCGTTTAATGAAACTCGGGAACATAGTGTAAAAGAGAACTGTAGCTAGGCCACTAGTATATAGAACCGATAGGCGAATTGAGAGTCATAAAATCCGTAAACCTCGAAGACGATCAGCAGTCAGAAGCTTCTCAACTCGTGATTAACACATGCAGTAACCGTCACTCGATCGCATCATCGAACCTTCTTCATCCTGCAAATAAGGTCTATTACTTCCAAAACTACACATCGTTCCATATTTGCATCTGTTTCTTCGGTATCTGATTTCGATTGGTTTATATGCTGTTAGAAACCGTTAAGTTTCGTATTTGTTGATTATTTGGTTTTAGATCTGAACTGCTGAATGAGTGAATTCGTGTTGTACACGTAATCTGTTGGAATCTACATTGCATGTGTTGCTTTTGTGTTTGAATTGTGACGATTGCTTTGTGAATTTGTACGGTTTCAGTTATTGGAACGGTCGTTTGACGGCGTTATCGGAACAGAGTGAAAACAGGGGAAGATGACGGCAAAAACGTCTTCTCAGCAACCGCAGTTCATGACTAATACGCCGTTAATTGAGAGTTCTGATACTAATCAGATTGTTGTTCCTGATGTAAGTATTATATTATTTTAATATTATTGTTATTATTATTATAATTATGCAATAGGTTTTCAATTTATTTTTATTTTGTGATTTTGTGTTGGAGTTTGTTCTAGCATCTTCTCAATTGTTAATTAAAATTTTAGTTGTGAGGTTAAGTGAATATCAGAATATGTGATAATGGTTGGTTGAGATGATTTTCTCAACTTTGGTAATTGGTGTGAAAGTATATTTATACTCTAAACAAGTACAGATAGATCTGGTGCTAGATAATAATACTCAAGTTGCTGTCAGTTTCAAAATCCAAAGCATTTTTTAAGCTGGAGAGTTGATTAAAAGTCAAATATGTAATCTAGCTTCCTGCTAGTAGTCACTAGGGATGAGCATATGAATACCAATACCGATCCCATACCGATCCCGTACCGATCCCGTACCGATCGGTATCGGTATCGGTATCCACATTTTGGCGATTTCGGTATCGGTACGGTATCGGTATTATACCGATACCGACCCTCAAAATACGGTATAATACCGATACCGTACCGTACCGATACCTAACCGACATGTTTCGGTATCGGTACCAAGTTTGGGTGAAAATCGGTATCGGTATTAGTCGGTATCGGTATCGGTACGGGACGGAATACCGACATGCTCATCCCTAGTAGTCACTGACTTGATTTTAATATGATTAATTAATAATATTATCTTTATTTTTTAAATGTTACGCATAGCATCTAATGACAAATTTGAGCTGATAAATTTTAATTTAATTTGAGAAAGTGGGATTCTGAAAGTTCACATTTGATGGTCCTAATTGTTTATATATGCAGAAAACAAGCTGGAAAAACTTCTTTGCATATTTGGGTCCTGGTTTTCTTGTTTCGATAGCATACATAGATCCTGGAAATTGTAAGACTCTTCTTTCTCATTTTAATTTTATTTACTAAGTCATTTATATGTAGCTCATAACTGATTTTATAGTTGCAAATTCTTGCAGTTGAAACTGATTTACAGTCAGGAGCACAATACAAGTATGAGGTGCTTATATAATGTCCTTTCTGAAGTAGTTCAAGATCATTTTGAGTCGACCCGTATTAAAGTAACAATTTAGCATTGTTTTATAATTTAAAATATAAATTTGTCTTTGTTTGTAGTTACTATGGATTATACTTGTGGCCTCAATTGCTGCACTTGTGATCCAATCTTTGGCAGCAAACCTAGGAGTTGTTACAGGTATTGAATATATTTTTTTTAACCTATCGCCCCTCTGGAAGATATACATATATCTCGACTTGATTTCCCTGTATAATATACTCTAGGAAAACATTTAGCTGAGCACTGCAAAAACGAGTATGAGAAGGTGACCAATTTCATTTTATGGATTCTAGCTGAGATATCCATAGTTGCATGTGACATTCCTGAAGGTATTATTATAGCCTTTTCTATTATTTCATCATTCTAGTAACTCAGAATTCATTGAATGTTTCATGTGATATGCCTTTTGAGCCTTTTATGTAGAAGCATCACATGTTATGCCAAATAATGTTTCCAAAAACTCAGTTAATTTTATTCTTTTAAGCATATGATTTAGTAATTATTTTAATACTAAATTTGTTATTTCTAATATACAGTAATTGGGACAGCATTTGCTCTGAATATGCTATTCAATATTCCAGTATGGATTGGTGTGTTGCTCACTGGTTTTAGCACTTTGGTTCTACTAGCACTGCAACAATACGGGGTCCTTTTTATTTGCGTTAGCTCATATAATTTATATTTGCTTGAACTGGAAACAAAACGAGATGATTTTGTTTGTTATGCAGGTGAGAAAACTTGAGTTCTTGATTGCTTTTTTGGTACTCACTATAGCTGTATGCTTCCTTATTGAGCTTGGTATCTCCAAGCCGGTCGCTTCAGAAGTGCTATACGGGCTGTTTGTCCCTCAGCTCAAAGGCAGCGGGTCAACAGGCCTTGCGATTTCACTTCTCGGTGCTATGGTCATGCCGTAAGTTTTTTACATCTAACATTGGTGGTAAAATGGGTGGGTTAAACATGTTGGGCAACGTGCCAACACGGGTAATTGTTTATATGGGCCACATTAGGTCAGGTTGACTAGACCTGAAAACGTGAAATACATTTCGTCTGTTTTTTAGTTTATTTAATCAATAATTAACACATTAAATATAATTATAGAAAGTAGGAAACTATACTTAACAGTAGTAATCCTTTTTGTCTCTAAGTAAAGTGATTTAAGAGGTCGTATGCATTAGAAGTACACTTTTTGCAACTTTTGACCCGTTAATACCTTTAATTGCTAATATTTACAGTTTTACCCATTTGACCAATTAGGGATAAAATACAACCCAAATCTATCAATTTATGTATATTTCTTCTTTAATGCAGGCACAACCTTTTCCTGCACTCAGCTCTTGTGCTTTCTAGGAAAATACCTCGATCAGTTAGTGGCATCAAAGTAATTATCATATCTTTTAGAAGCATTCTTCAGTCTTTTAAACATGTATAAGAACCCATTATTAATGAAAACCTTTATATATAGGAAGCTTGCAGATTCTATATGATAGAAAGTGGCATAGCTCTTGCAGTGGCCTTCCTTATTAACATATCGGTTATATCAGTAAGTGGTTCAGTTTGTAGTTCATCGAATTTGAACCCAGATGATCAAAAGAGTTGTCAAGATCTGGACTTGAATAAAGCATCCTTTTTGCTTAGAGTAAGTGTCCTTTATTAGTGCTAAATGATGATAATCCCGCTTATGGTGGAGCTTGAAAGTGATCATGATCTTATTCCTTTTTTCATCTTTCTAGAATGTTCTAGGCAAGTGGAGCTCTAAGGTTTTTGCAATTGCTTTGCTGGCATCAGGTCAGAGTTCCACCATAACTGGAACATATGCCGGCCAATATGTTATGCAGGTATTTATATATGACCCATTTTTTTATGAATGGGTACATTGGGGTTATGTCATCTAACAGATTCAAATGGGAAAGTTGCTAAAAGTATATGTCTGATACATAAAACCTCCTAAATCATTTTGTTCAGAAATGAATTATTATTGTTGTTGTTGTCGTCGTCGAACTAATATAATTCTGTAATCATATTTTTTCCACACTAATTGTTATTTGTGGCAGGGGTTTCTTGACCTAAGAATGAAGCCATGGCTTAGAAACTTCTTAACCCGGTGTTTAGCCATAGTCCCTAGCCTAATCGTTGCTCTCATAGGCGGCTCGGCTGGAGCTGGAAGGTTGATTATTATAGCATCGGTTAGTGATTATTCATAGTATTTGTAAAGTGATTATTCCTACTATAAATATAACAATTACGAAATGGTTTTTCACTGTAGCGAAGGTCACTTCAAGCTACGGCGATTTGCACTTGGTTTTGTCTTTTATGTTTTTTACTTTTTTCTTTTTAATTTTGTTTTTTTTTCTTTTCTACCCTTAACTTTTAGCATTGTCACTTACACCCCTTAGTTTTATAAAAACTTTGTAAAGTGTCATTTTTACCCCCCTCGAGTTTTACGTGCTTATTTTCGTGTACGCGGGTCAAATATAAAACGTTTTTGTGCTTATTTTTATCTATGTTTTCGGTTGGTCTACGTTTTGGCAATACGTTTTCGTGTGTATTTTTGTGTATGTTTTCAGTTGGTCTAGGTGTCATATATAATACGTTTTCACTAGACGGTATAAATTCGAGTTATGTTTCAACGCTGCTGCAATGCGCGGTACCATTTTTTAACTTAAAAATTACTAATTTCTTACGTGCTTTATTTAAGTGCATTTCAGTATAAATCCAAGTTGGGTTATGATTTGACGTAAATTTTTCTCGGTAATGAGTGAGATGAAATATAATACGTTTTCGTGCTTATTTTATGCATGTTTTCAGTTGGTCTATGTTTTGACGTAAGTTTTGTACGGAAACGAGTTGGGTCAGATATTTGACGGTAGAATTTCGAGTTACTTTAACTTTCGACGCCGCCGCAACGTGCGGCGGGTTAGAATACTAGTTATTTAAACAACTCCAAAAGCATCTGTTGTTAACAACTATTTGTTATTGTGGCACAGATGATATTGTCATTCGAACTCCCATTTGCTCTCATTCCACTTCTCAAGTTCACAAGTAGCGAGACCAAGATGGGATCACACGCCAACTCAAAAACCGTAAGCAAATTTATAAGTGTGCGTGTGTGTATTCATGAAAAACGTTATTGATTTTTATTGATCGTAATATTACTTATTTTCAGATCTCAGCAATCACTTGGATCATTGGGTCATTAATAATGGGCATAAACATATACTTTCTAGTTGATCATCTCATTTCAGTGCTTGTTCATGGGGATTTAGCACTTGTGGCCAAGATCTTCTGTGGTGTGTTAGGATTTTCCGGTATGTTGATTTATTTGGCGGGAATCGGGTATTTGGTTGTGCGTAAAAATAAAGAGTCGTCGCATCTTTTGGCGCTTACAACTCCGGAATCCCGGGAAATGGAAAGGACAGTTTCGGCATATGATGGTCAACCAAGACAGGATATTGTTAACATGCAACTTCCTCAAAGGAGGGCTAGTAATGATGCCAATTGAGTTGCTTAGAGGTGGTTTAGAATTATAATAGAGTTAATTTAAATTTTAACATGCTACAAGTTTAAGGAAAAAAACATATAAATAATGACATCATATTGTGGTCACAGATGATGCCATTTCTATATCTAATGACATGTGTAATCTGTCAGCATCTAAGTTTGGTGTGTAAATCTATGGGAAAAGACCTTTCTTCTGGCATGGTGGATTTTCTAGTGATTATGACTAATGCAACGGCTGTGACAACCAGGTTCGTGTGGCCATGTGAGTTGGTGGTGTGATCAATGGTATGTTCTCATGATTTCAGCATCACGGTTTGGTAAAATTGAGTGTGAATTAGGCGGGTTATCAATTTGTCATTTTACTATGTCAAGTGAATGAGAGATAGCCGGTATTGGTATTGTCGTATTTAGTTTTGAAACCGAAGTTTTAAGACTTGTATATCTGTCAGCCATTTCAAAAAAATGGGTTTTTATTTACCGCCTTAATTGTTAGGTAATCAAGCCAAATCTAACCTGCCTAAGCCGCTAAGCTTGAGCAGTTACTTAACCAACCAAACGCAGTTTTGAATTCCAAAAACCAAACAGAACCTTAGTTATTTTAACATTTTCGCTTAGTGTGGAAACAAGTAGATGACACTATGACAATACTGGACGCATCAAGTTTTTTATGAACGACGAAACTTCTATATACAAAATGGGCCAGCAAGAAACTAGAATCCGAGACACATCAAGACATCAAGTGTTGGGTTTTAAAATTGACTGACAAAAGGCCCAAAATAATTGGAAAGTTTGGTGTACAACCAACTCACACCTAAGTAACTAACCACTGCAATTCTCAAAATTTAACTGTAGAACATACACAATTAGGTTACATCTTAGATTGTAGGTAAAACATCATGTCACATAACGTACACCATTATGCGTTTCTACTAAATGCATTGACAAGTGACAACACTCACAACCGTACATAGAATATATGTGTTACACTTAAAGACATGCTGAAAACACAAACATACTTTATACTTATATTGTTTGTTCATGTAATAAATTCACTAGGAGTGAATACGGATGTGATCATCGGTCTGGGCCTGGGTCGGTTGCACCGGGAGGTGACCCTTCTCTTGCAAGCTCTTAACCGTCTCGTATAAACTCTGTTTAACCGGGGTAAATTCAAGACCCAAATCCTTGAGTTTTTGGTTTGAGAATTTATACGGCTTCGCTCTTGGCTTTGTTTCATCTTTACACCTGTATATAATTAACCATCACCCAATTAGCATCCTTTTCATCTAACTTTAATTTAAGAGTAGCAAATCTGGGCTACTAATCTATTGTTTGATACGAGCCCATTAAAAAAGAAGCCCATGACATCTTTGGGGTGAGATAAGGCTAAGGATCATTAGGACCTGGTTCGATTCTCACAAGGAAGGTTTTATCAGATTTATTGGGTTTCCTCGTGAATTTGTGTATAAGCATCATTGCTTAGTGGAGATGGATATAATCGAGTGATTCTGCTGGTGTCACGAAGGTACTCAAGTTGTCCGTCGATGATCCAAATCTGCCGTTAAAAAAAGTTGTTTTGGATTCTAATGTATTGTGCAATGATGAGGTGTAGTAGGTAAGGCGTTGGGATTCCTTTGGTATAGGAATAGGTTTAAGGCGGGTTCTGTTGATTGGGCAGGTTGGTGCAAATTTGATCTGATGTAATCTTGTTTGTATGGTGATCTTGCTATTTCCGGCTTGAAGATAGTTTTGGCCATTTTGTGTTCTAATGAAATTAGCCTTTCAAAAAAACAAGGTGTGGTAGGTAAGTGGGCCCAAGTGGATCATACACGACGTGGGACCACGGTGGTAGTGGTGTTGATAGGGATGTTGCCATGTTGGGGTTGGTGAGGAGTTATCTTGTCCATAAATTTTATTATATTTTCTTTTATATACGAAATGTTGGTGTAATCTTTTTGGACTTTTGATTCTTGATATGGTCAAAATATTCATCTAATCATGTATTTGGTTCAACCAAATTTGCTATGTAAAATAATATGATATATTGATATTATAATTAGAAAATTATAATTTTTTTTTTTTGAAACTTAGAAAATTATAAATTAACTAAAGCAAATCAAGGTTTTTTGGCGTGGAAAGATATTTTCTATTTCCTAAAACATGATTAGATTTCATAAAACAAAATAAATGTTTAACTTTTAGCTAGTATATCAATTATATAAGATAGATACTATGTTGAGGTGTCAATTGGATAAGTGTAACAAGTCTATTACTAACATGTTAACTATATGATTATTAAAAACTATATTATTATGATAGTTATATAACTTTTCTTTAGTAAGTTAATTAGAAACTTTTATGTCATTTAATATATGTGGTATGCATTTCAACCATTTTGGCCTATTTTTTTTTTTTAATTTAAAAAATTAGTTTAGCTCATTCAGAGATAGAGATTTGTCTAAAAAAGGAAAGGAAAAGTGTGCTTACTTGGTGGGAATCGGGTACTCCGGGAAATATTTGGCTAGAATTTCAACCACTTCTCCGCGATGAAGCACACTCTCAGCACACAGATACCGACCAGAAGCAGATGGAGTCTCAAATAGTAAAATGTGTGCCAACGCCACATCACGTACATGAACGTACGCCTGGACCGAATTAGCATAGGTCGTTGTCGACCCAGTTAGATACTTTAAGATATGAACAATGCTAGCGTTGACCGTGGGTTGCAAAAGTGGGCCCAACACCAACACCGGGTTCAATGCAACCAAATCAACCCCTCTCGCCTTAGCCTCGTCCCACGCAGCCTTTTCTGCCACTGCCTTCCCATAGCAATACCAATTCTGTGAAATATATACCAAAAAGTGAACAAATAGTTATGTAAATTTGTGTATCTAGCATTTATATATACAATTATAACTTTTGTTGTCTAACTTGTGTTCTGAAAAAAAGAATATAATCAATATACATCAAGATTATGCTATAGAGTAGTTAATAAGTATTAGTTGGTGTGTGGACCTCACCCACCACTCTCTTGAGATAAAGATGTTTACTTACTATATTGCAAATTTGCAACCCTTGTGTCATATTAATGAGTGAACATTTAATCACAATGTGAAGTTAGGCATCTAATCTAATTAAAAATAAATATTAAAATCATGCTGACATTCTTGAATGATGAAGAAGTCATACCAAATAGTGAGAAAATGTAAATAACATGTGAAATTAGGTCTCCCATTAAAAAAATAAAACAAAACAATATCATTACATCTATAATAAAATTTAGAGTAAACTTCAATTTTCGTCCATGTGGTTTGCTAATTTTAACACTTTCAGTCCAATAGTTTAAACATTGCATTTATCATCCATTAGTTTGCTGATTTTAACAGTTTCAGTCCATTAGTTTCCTGATTTTAACAGTTTCAGTCCACATCACTAACACTAGTGTGGACTGAAACTGTTAAAATCAGGAAACTAATGGACTGAAACTGTTAAAATCAGCAAACTAATGGATGATAAATGTAATTCATAAACTCTTGGACTGAAAGTGTTAAAATCAGCAAACCACAGGGACGAAAATTGAGGTTTACTCTAAAAGTTACTTGTGAAATAAAAGACAAACAAACCTTAGTGTTCTTGCAGAATTCTAAATCACTCCAACAACTCTCATCAACAACATCATCAGGACCCCGATTCGGATCCATGTAAACCGCTCCAATCGACGACGTAAACACCACTCGCCACACTTTACCTTCAGCCGCCGCAACTATCACATTCCTTGTTCCAATCACCGCAGGCTCCACCATTTGTTCCTGCACATTAAATTCAAACACAAAACTAATTAGCCGCGATTATAGACGTTTATACAGTAATTTTCAATATGTAATTGCTTATTAGTAAATTAACTGAATACATACAGGATCATCTGTGACAGGAGAAGCAGTGTGGAAAACACCATCACATCCATTAATGGCTTCGCGTAAGCTTTCGAAATCCAGAAGATCAGCTTTGTATAGAGTTAACCTTTCCTTAGCTCCTTCCAGCTCTCTCAGATGATTATTCTTTGGATCATCTAATTTCAATTCACATGAAAAAATAATTAACAAATTTCAAATCAAAATGTCTTCATGTCGTCGTCCACAACCAAAAGGTCGAGAGTTTAAATGCTGCGGTATGCAGGTATTGATGTATTTATTCTTAAAAATTTACCGAGAATATATTGAAAACCAGTTTTTAAATCATACCGGTTCAACCGGGTTAACCCGATAATTCTATTAAATACAACTTGAACTCAAAAAATAATCCAAAAGTACGTTATTCTCCATAAGAAAAAAAAATCCGAAAGTTAATTCACAATTAAAAAAATCATCCAAAAGTACTCATTTTTTTCCAATAAAGATTTTAAATAAACGTGTACAATAGGTTTATGTCAGTAGAGTGTAACAAAATATCAGATTTTTTAAAATTTTAGAATCAATTGAAGATTTTGTAAACCAGATTTACCGGCGGTTTAGACCTTATATCGTTTTCTCGTTTTACCGGCCTTAAACATACCGGGGTCATGTCTGGTATGCGGTATAACCAGCCAGTTCATACCGGTATTTAAAACATTGATTGAGATTGTAAGTACCTGGATTTCTAACGGTTCCTCTGACAATATAGCCTTTGTCCAAGAGCAATTTGACCATCCATGAGGCGATGAAACCGCCTGCACCGGTAACGCAGATGACTTGTTGACTGGATACCGGAGACATAACTATAAATAATTGTAATAGGATATTGAACAAGTTAAAGAGGGATGCGAATATATATACACGGAGATTTCACCAACTCACCATTTCGCCTACCTTTTAGTGCTAAGTCAACAAACCCCCACTCTCCTCAACAACACCCTTTTTTTTTAACATCTGTGCTACCTAACTTGTGGTTAATGTATGGTCTTTTTTTCCAACAAATTTACATTGAATTTTCATTAGAACCACGAATTTCAATTTATGCAACCAAGGTCGTAACTCCCGCAATGGGAGACCCACCACCCTACTCTGGCCAGTTATGTTGTCTTAACCGGGCCCATACTGGCATCAGAGTTTGGCTAGGCGTTCAAGGAAAAACCACACAGTTACTCGTACAAGTGATTAATAGGGAGTGACCCCCACCTATGTGTAAAACCTTGATGGCTCCAAGACTCGAACCTCAGAACAAAGCCGGTTCCCAAGCCTTATCATTACCTTTGGTGTCCACTGGGCCAAGGGCCAGGGACAACAAATTTACATTGATGATGAATTATTTTAGATGTTTTTTTTTTCTTTTTTTTAAACATCTGTGCTACCTAACCTGTGGTTAAGGTGTGTGTTTTTTTTTCAACAAATTTACAGTGAATGAAATATTTTAGAGTTTGCGTATGTAGTGATGCAAGTGCTTCTTATAATCTTAATGTTTAATGTTGTCATTATCTTTGATAGACATTGTTTAAATTAAAAGTGGACTTAGGTTATATTGAATATGATAATAAGTTTAAAAAATGTGGGAGAAAGAGGTTATTTAACTTTGTTCTATTGCTAAAGGTATTTTAATTTTTGAACGTAGTATACAATAAGTTTGTTTTTTTTAATGGCATGTAATAAGTCTGTGTAATTTATGAATAGGGGTTTGTTTATAATATTTTTACTTTTACGTTAATGTAATTGTTTTGTTCTACTCGATGTCTATGAGACTTGAACCCAAGACCTTCCCCTTTCCAACCTACGTGTTTTAAAGGCTTTATTTTTAATAAAATAAATAAAAATGGGTAAATTTGTAATTTTATTAGTTAATAAAGGGGATATATGCAATTTTAATTTTAAGTTGGGTAAATTTGCAATTAAGAAGTTTTTCAAGGGGAAATACGTAATTATCCCTAAGAGATAGTGGTTAATTTTGAAAAGGTACGTCAATTAATTTTATGGTTGTGTCTCAAGTTAGTATTTTGTTTGGAATAGACACGCCTTTTCGTTTCTTGACAAACATTTTCGTTGCTTTTTATATATAAGAGATAGTTGTTAATTTTGAAAAGATGTGTCTATTGATTTTATGGTCGTGTCTAAAGTTAGTAATAGACACACCTTTTCATTTTGTATAAGAGATAGTGGTTAATTTTGAGAAGGTGTGTCTATTAATTTTATGGTTGTGTCTCAAGTTAGTATTTTGTTTGGAATAGACACGACTTTTCGTTTTTTGACAAACCTTTTCGTTGTTTTTCGTATAAAAGATAGTTGTTATTTTTGAAAAGGTGTGTCTATTAATTTTATGGTCGTGTATCAAGTTAGTAATAGACACGCCTTTTCGTTTTGTATAAGAGATAGTGGTTAATTTGAAAAGGTGTGTCTATTAATTTTATGGTTTTGTCTCAAGTTAGTATATTGTTTGGAATAGACACGCCTTTTCATTTCTTGGCAAACCTTTTCGATGCTTTTTGTATAAGAGATATAATTTGTATAAGAGATAGTGGTGTGTGTCTATTAATTTTATGGTTGTGTCTCAAGTTAGTATTTTGTTTGGAATAGACACAACTTTTCGTTTCTTGGCAAACCTTTTCGTTGTTTTTTTGTATAAAAGATAGTTTTTTTTTTTTTTTGAAAATGTGTGTCTATTAATTTTATGGTCGTGTCTCAAGTTAGTAATAGACACGCCTTTTCGTTTTGTATAAGAGATAGTGGTTAATTTTGAAAAGGTGTGTCTATTATTTTTATGGTTGTGTCTCAAGTTAGTATATATTGTTTGGAATATACACGTCTTTTCGTTTCTTGGCAAACCTTTTTGTTGCTTTTAGTATAAGAGATATAATTTTTGTATAAAAGATAGTTGTTATTTTTGAAAAGGAGTGTCTATTAATTTTATGGTCGTGTCTCAAGTTAGTAATAGACACGTCTTTTCGTTTTGTATAAGAGATAGTGGTTAATTTTAAAAATGTGTGTCTATTATTTTTATGGTTGCGTCTCAAGTTAGTATATTGTTTGGAATAGACACGCCTTTTTGTTTCTTGGCAAACCTTTTCGTTGCTTTTTATATAAGAGATATAATATGGTTTGTTGAATATATAATTTGGAGTAAACTGCAATTTTACACCATGAGGTTAGGGGTCATTGGCACTCCTACCCCCCCTAAGGAAATAATTGCAAAATTACACCCCACTGTTAACCCTTATGTCTCACTTTTACCCCCCGCCGTTAAAGTGGGTTAACAGTCTGTTAACTCTAAGTTGAAATTACTATACTACCCTTACATTTTACCCCCCAACATTCCTGTTAAGTCGCACAATTACCCCCTGAGATTTACAAAACCCTTCCCGCCAAAATCAAATACATGTTCTATGATTCTAAACCAAAATTCTGAACCTGTTTTTTATCTAAAACCTAATAGTTTCATTTTGAACACGTAATCTGAAACAAAACACCAAAAGCTTTTTTGATCAAGATGGAGATCATCAGATTGTTAATCCTAGTGCATTGTGTCCTCATTGCCTGTTCAAAAGCTTACCCAAAAGCTTTTTTGATCAAACATAATCAAACATAATCATACCTGTTCAAAAGCTTACCCAAAAGTTTTTTTGATCAAACATAATCAAACATAATGTCAACAACCTAATTTTGATCAAACATCATACTTGTTCAAAAATACCTGTTCAAAAATAACTATAAGGTGTTCAAACCAATCATACCTGTTCAAAAGCTTACCCAAAAGTTTTTTTGAACAAACATAATCAAACATAATGTCATACCTGATCAACCAGTGTGAACGTACAGCACCCAGATTCAATTCAGCATCAATTCAGTATACACATCAAAGGCACATTCAAGCATCAGTATACAGTACATGATTCAATTCAATTCATTAGCATCAGTACACACATTCAATTCATGGCTCACAGTTAAGCTGCATATTATGTGTGGACTTATGCCCAAACTGTAATCTGCATATTATGACCCAAACTGTGTGGACAGTTAATCTTCATATCATGACCCAAACTGTAATGCAAGGCACATACCTGTTGTGGACTTATGCCCAAACTGTAATCTGCATATTATGACCCAAACTGTGTGGACAGTTAATCTTCATATTATGCCCAAACTATAATCTGCATATTATGGCTAGCAGGTTTCTGTTTTTGTATGATCATCTGTATGATCATATGGTTAGCAAGTGAATACTTACCCCTTTGCCCTGAAATATATGATCATCTGTATGATCATATGGCTAGCAAGTGATAATCTGCATTAATCTGCATACTAGCCTACAACCTGAAATATACATCAAGTCATAAACTTATAATAAAGAACCTGTTTATTAAGTTATAAGTTATGGACTAACCACTGTCATCAAATGGACTAACCACTGTCATCAAGTGCACATTTGACCACTGTCATCAACTGCACATTCAACAACTAACATGCTGCACATTTTGATCAAATGGACAAAATGTAATCCTAATCAAACATCAAACATCAAAACATCAACACATCAAACATCAAAACACATTACCATTCCTACTTCAAAGTTAAGTTAACATCAAAACATCAACACTTCTGGGATTATCCTACTTCAAAGTTAAGTTAACCTACAACTTAACCTACAAAATACACATTACTATTCCTACATAACTACTATCTTATCATCCGCTCAACTCTCCGGTGGATAATGGAAGTTGAGGACATGCCTCCCAAACACGGAGACCACCAGGTGGACCACCAATGATGAGCTTGATAAGCTCATCGTCAGGTCAACTGTAAAAAAACCAACAGTGAACCAAATCAGACCCTAACCCTGTTTATAACATGATAATGACTAAATCTGACCCTGATTAACTAACAATGGCCTATTATACCTGCGGTGTGGCGGATGAGATAGCGGATTAGCCAACACACAACCGGCATTTTGTAGAGAAGACTGATCGGAGGAGATAGCGGAGGAGAAGACTGATCGGAGGAGATCCCTGATCGCCGGAGGAGAAGACTGATCGGTGGAGACTGATCGCCGGTGAAGATGACCGCCGGAGAAGATGACCGATCGCAGGTTTGGGGACGATGGTGGGAAGGTGGGGGGGGGGGTAATTCTGCTTCTTTATGTTACTTATAGGGGTGTTGTGAAGAACAAGCTTCACATTAATAGCAAAATGACTATTTTACCCTTTGACCATTACCTTATTATGTTGACTGTTAACCCACTTTAACGGCGGGGGGTAAAAGTGAGACATAAGGGTTAACAGTGGGGTGTAATTTTGCAATTATTTCCTTAGGGGGGGTAGGAGTGCCAATGACCCCTAACCTCAGGGTGTAAAATTGCAGTTTACTCTATAATTTGACTTCATATTGAGACGTATGTGTTAATGTGTTATTTTTCAAAACTTTTCCAAAACTTCAGGGTATGGGGCTTGGGTTGGGGGAAAACGCCCAAGCCACCAACCCGGGTGGGCTTGGGTTGGGGCGTGGCCCTTGGGGCTTGGGTTTCAAGACGGGCGTGGGGCGGGTCTAGCAAGCTGACATGGCGGGCTCTCAATGGCCAATTCAAACTAGCCGTTGGGGGCATTTAAAAAAAAATTCCTTTATAAATACCTTACCATATTTAACATTTTTCTCACACAATATCAAACACATAAAACACAATCTTGCCATGAGTTCTTCAAGTTCAAGTGTATCGTCATCATCATCTGACGATGGTGCGGAAATATTTCTACAAACGATCGCGGCGGTGGTGAAAGCTATTGTGGAAGACGAAGACAATGAGGAAGAGACTTCGCAACCTAAAAGGAGGAGAAGGTACATCGCTCATGAACGTCACATCGCTAACAATTTGTTGGTAAGCGATTACTTCTCAGCGGAACCTAAGTATGATGAAAAAATGTTTAGGCGTCGTTTTCGTATGAGTAGAAACTTATTTTTAAGGATATCTAGAGATCTTGAGGAGAAGTATGTTTATTTCCAACAAAAACCGGATGTAACCGGGCAATTAGGATTTAGTACGTGGCAAAAGGTCACGGCCGCACTTAGGCAGTTAGCGTACGGCAATAGTTCGGATATTATGGATGACTATTTAAAAATGTCTGCACGTGTAGCTAGAGAAAGTCCTCACAACTTTTGTTCGAGTATTCTAGAACTTTACAGGAAAAGATATTTGAGAAAGCCCTCGTTTAGTGACATGCAACAAATATTGGAACATCACGCAGATTATCATGGGCTACCCGGGATGCTAGGTAGTTTAGATTGTATGAAATGGCCTTGGGAACTTTGTCCTACCGCATGGCAAGGCGCTCACACGAGTGGATTTCACGGGATGCCAGCCATCATGCTTGAAGCGGTTGCGTCCCAAGATCTTTGGATATGGCATGCGTTCTTCGGTATGCCAGGTTCACATAATGATATTACCATCATAAACCACTCGCCCCTTTTCAATGATCGGGTAAATGGTATAGGACCAAAGGAACTTTATTTGTAAACGGGGTTGAGTACGTGTATGGGTACTACCTAGTTGATGGGATTTACCCAGAGTGGGGGGTTTTCGTAAAATCGTTCACAAAACACGGTACCATAGTTCCAAAGAGATTAAAGTTTAATAGGGTCCAAATGGCTGCACGTAAAGATGTCGAGCGAGCATTCGGTGTTTTGAAGAAAAGGTGGCAAATATTGGCAATGCCTTGTCGACTATGGGACAAGGATCAGATTGGAAACGTGATGTACGCATGTATCATTCTTCACAACATGATTTTTGAGGATGAAGGTAGAGCGGTCGTTACCTACTATGATGACGATGACCCCAAACCAGGTAACGTAACAGACGAAGATAAAGCGGCAAATGAATTTTTTTATCAAGTCAAGGGATATACATCACATCCTTCGATCTAATTTGGTGGATCATGTTTCAACGATTCCTGGGTTCGAAACAGACGAAGACGACGAAGATGACGAAGAATGATAGTTTTTTATTTTGATAATTATTTTGTATGTTTATATAGTTTTTAATGGTTGTTTTTTATTTTGATAATTATTTTGTATGTTTATATATATATATATATATATATATATATATTAAAAAAAACTGATGTGGCTTGGCCACGCCAGCTGTAACAACTCTCGCCAAAATTATTATTTCTTATTTTATTTTGTTCAATAGGAAACCCTAATTGAGACCCCCAAGTAATACTGCATGACCCCTAAAATTTTCAAAACAGTTGGAACTAGGATCAGGGCCCCCTAAAACTCAGGGGGGGTATCCCCTAATTGACAATTATCCTTATATCTCGCTGTAAAATTCAAATTTCGTCGATTTTTGACTCACCTAGGCTATAATGGACACGATCAACTACAGGGTGCTAGATATTTTTCTAAGATAGATTTACGCTCCGGATACCATCAGTTGAAAGTACAAGAAGAAGACATACCTAAAACTGCTTTCAGAACTAGGTATGGTCATTACGAGTTTACAGTCATGCCATTTGGATTAACAAATGCTCCTGCAGCATTTATGGACATGATGAATAGGATCTGTAAACCGTACTTGGATAAATTTGTAATTGTCTTTATTGACGATATACTTATTTATTTCAAAAGTCGGGACGAGCATTGTGAACATCTACGAGCACTCTTAACTTTGTTAAGAAAGGAAAAGTTTTACGCCAAATTCTCGAAGTGTGAATTTTGGCTACAGGAGGTGCAATTTTTAGGTCACATGGTGAATCACAAAGTATTCACGTAGATCCCTCTAAAATAGAAGCGATTACCAAATGGAAGGTTCCGCAATCAGCTATGGAAGTTAGAAGTTTTCTAGGGTTAGCCGGATACTATAGGCGGTTTATTAAGGATTTTCCAAAATAGTTGTGCCATTAACTAAGCTAACTTGTAAATCAGTTAAGTTTGAATGGGGACCTAGGCAGGAAGAGACCTTTAGGATTTTAAAACAATGGTTAACCAACACCCCAATTCTTACCTTACCCGAAGGGACAGAAGATTTTGAAGTTTACTGTGATGCTTCTAAATTAGGATTAGGATGTGTGCTAATGCAACGCAAAAAGGTAATTGCGTATGCCTCAAGGCAATTGAAAAAGCACGAAGAAAATTATACGACTCATGACTTAGAATTAGGAGCAATAATTTTTGCCCTTAAGATTTGTAGACATTATCTGTATGGAAGTAAGTTTACTGTTTATACAGATCATAAGAGTTTAAGATATATATTTGGGCAAAAAAGAATTAAACATGAGACAAAGAAGATGGATGGAAATTTTGAGCGATTACGACTGTGATATTCAATATCACGAAGGAAAAAACGAATGTAGTCGCAGATGCTCTAAGTCGTAAGTATCATGAAAAGCAAAAGCGAGTTCGTGCTCTTAGATTAAATCTTCAAGTAGATTTAATGGAACAATTGAGGAATGTTCAAGAAACAGCAATCAAGGATGATGCTGAAGGAATGAAAGGAAGAATAAAGGAATTAAAGCAAGGAACTGATGGAATTTGGAAATTCCATAAGAAAAGGATTTGGTTACCTAAGCAGGGAGAGTTAAGAAATAAAATTTTAGAGGAAACCCATAAATCGAGGTATACTATGCATCCTGGTAATAATAAGATGTACCAAGATTTAAGAAATAACTTCTGGTAGATAGGAATGAAAAAGGACATAGCTAGATATGTATCTAAGTGTTTAACTTGTTCCCAAGTTAAGGCAGAACACCAGAAACCTTCAGGGTTACTCCAACAATTAGAAATGCCTGTTTGGAAATGGGAACTAACAACCATGGATTTTGTTACTAAGTTGCCCAAAACCAGAAAAGGTAACGACGCAATTTGGGTAATTGTGGATCGATTAACCAAATCAGCTCATTTTCTACCCATGAAAGAAACCTTTAGCATGGAAAGGTTAGCAAAGTTGTACATAGACGAAGTAGTATCCTTACATGGAGTTCCACTCTCTATTGTATCAGATAGAGATAGTCGTTTTACTTCACATTTCTGGACGAGCTTCCAAGAAGCCATGGGGACACGATTGAATTTAAGTACTGCATACCATCCCCAAACAGACGGACAAAGTGAAAGGACGATTCGGAAGACATGCTCAGGGCGTGTGTAATAGATTTTGGTGGAAACTGGGATAATCACCTTCCCTTAATTGAATTCTCCTATAACAATAGTTACCATTCAAGTATCGAAGCTGCCTCGCTCGAAGCACTGTATGGACGAAAGTGTAGAACTCCAGTTTGTTGGGCAGAAATAGGAGAAAGCCAATTATCAGGTCCTGAAATCGTACAAGAAACCACCGACAAGATAACTCAAATCAAGGAAAGACTAAAGACCGCTCGAGATCGTCAGAAGAGTTATACAGACAATAGACGAAAGCCGCTATAATTTCAAGTTGGAGACAAGGTACTCTTAAAAGTTTCTCCTTGGAAAGGAGTAGTTCGGTTCGGTAAGAAGGGAAAGTTAAGTCCAAGGTACATAGGACCATTCCCAGTAATCCAGCGAATAGGCCCAGTTGCCTATCATTTACAACTACCAGAAGAGCTAGCCGGGGTACATGACGTATTTCATGTATCCAACCTCAAGAAATGTCTATCTGACGAATCACTGGTAGTACCTCTTCAAGATATAGAAGTAAATGAGAAGTTAAAATTTGTGGAGAAACCACTACAGATAGAAGACAGAAAGGTCAAGTTTCTCGAGCACAAACGACTAGTGTTGGTCAAAGTCAAGTGGGATTCAAAGAGAGGACCAGAGTACACTTGGGAGCTGGAATCAGAAATGAAACGAAAATATCCCTACTTGTTCCAGTAAATCTCGAGGACGAGATTTTAATAAGGTGGGGAGGATGTAACAACTCTCGCCAAAATTATTATTTCTTATTTTATTTTGTCCAGTAGGAAACCCTAATTGAGACCCCCAAGTAATATTGCATGACCCCTAAAATTTTCAGAACAGTTGGAACTAGGATCAGGGCCCCCTAAAACTCAGGGGGGATATCCCCTAATTGACAATTATCCTTATATCTCGCTGTAAAATTCAAATTTCGTCGATTTTTGACTCACCTAGGCTATAATGGACACGAAGCTACCCTACCCTAAAAAGGGCGCCGTCGCGCCACGCGACAGGGACTGTTTTTCAGTATATATATCAGGGGTTTGGCACTTGAATGGCATTGTTGTTTCGACGTTCAAATTCGTTTTGTACGTTGAGTTATTCACTTTTTCGTTCAAAAACACACACTAGCACGAAGCTCTGCTGCGACAACAGGGTAATAACTCGATCACTGCTACGATACAATGTCCGATCGATTGAAACTGATCCGATGGATGTTTAAGTGCTGCTCGAATCCGGGCTATACTTTGTCATTCGTCGTGAGGGTTTTGATTTCGTGAGTTTATCGTAAATGTTGTATCAAGTTACTGACCTAGTTTCGTGTGCATTGTTATTTAAATTAGGTTACAAGGTTAAATTAGTAGGCAGGGTTCTGTCCAACTAAACTTGTAATGTGAGTCATTCTCTTTTTATCAACAATGTTTTACTATACCTAAATTGTTTTCAAAAAGTTATAATTACAGGGATTAAGTCTTGGTTATCTTGAATCACTGGCAAGTGGGGTATTGTGCACATTACTAATTTTTCACGGTTAGGATAACAAACCTAACAGTGATAATCATCACTACTTGGGTGAAAGGACCCAATAGTGGTATGACCATCGTCACCAGGATGTGACACGGCGCCAGATAAAAATAAGATAGTAGCCAATGTAATCGCTCTTATGCTGTAATCTATAACTAATGTGTCGTTTTATTTAACCTGAATGACTCGCCGGTATTTCCCCGCTGATAAAATATTTTTAAATATGTTTCAGGTGACTTACTGTAAATCAAGGAAAAGTGCTACGGAGCACTAACAAGCTTGAAATGGTGGCTCAGTAAAATAAATAAACATGTTTTGTAAAACAAGGGATTTCCTCGTGAAATTACCTTTACTGTAAATTATGGGGTTGTCCCAAATTGTGAAATAAAATAATTGGGCATATTCAAGTTTTAAAAGATCCTGTTAAAACTTCTGCTGTCAACTCAAATAATAAATACCACGGGTTTCTGTCCCGCGGCTCCTGGACCGGGTAACACCGGGACGGGGGCCGTGACACCAGCCAAGCCAAGCCACGCCCACCATACCCCATATAAAATGGGTTTGTGAATTGAGTTTTCAAATTACACGTGTCAACCCATGCCACAAACCCCCGCCCCACCATACCCACGGTCTAATACATTCTTTACATCACTTTGATGACAATTGATTTGTCCCCTGCCAATGGCTTCCGAACCAACTTTATTGTTCCCTAGCCCCTACGTGGGTCACAAAATCAAGTTCATAGAGTCGGGCTAAATATTTTTTTTTTTGAAGATCAACCCTAAGATTTAATATACATTTGAAGAGATTTGAACCTATATCACTTTTGTGAGGAGAGATTTGAACCTATATCACAACCTTGGCGTAATGCATCGGCGAAGCTTTGAAGGGACGGGAGGGGGCAGCCGACCCTTCGAACTTTTCGCTCAGTAGTGGAGAGCATGTAGTTTTCGTTTAGAAATTTTTGGGTATATACGTTTTCGACCCCTGGGTTTTATAGAAATTTTTAGGCCCGGTGACTTGCCCCCCCCCCCCCTTCCCGGTCGGAAATCTCAAGCTTCGCCATTGGCGTAATGAGGTAGAGAGGTGGAGGAGTGGGTAACATCACGACACCCGCTTGTTTCTAGGGTTCTCATGGCCACGTTCCCAAGCTCCCCTAGCCATTTTTTTACTGTTAAGATTTTTTACCATTCCAATTGTATCATTGAGGGGTAAAAGAAATTAGTTTAGTTTTGTTTTTCACTATATAGATAACCCCTTATGCATTTTACACCAACTTAAAAATGGCTAGAAAACAACCCGAATAACCGATGTAATATTTTCTTGATTCTGAAACCAAACAACGTTCCTGTTGTAGAGCCAGGCAACACTTCATATGATGGCCAAGTCTGCCAAGTCGTACGATATCATAATGAAGCCGATCTAGACAGGTTTTACAAGTGATGTAAGGTTTCAGGGGTGTGTATGTGTGAGAGAAAGAGGAGGACGGTGGTTATGGGGGTTCGCCGGAGGAACCGGTTGCCGGAGATCGCCGGAAATCGGGCTCCCTTGACTGGTTCAAGGTCTGATGAATGAGACAGGGCTCACTTGAATTTATTAATAGGCAAGGGTATTTTGGTCATTTAACATGGACTTAACTGATAAATTTAACTGATGTTAGGGCTAGGGACCAACCGAGTGCATTTTTGACAAGTTTGGGGACCACGCGTGTAATTAGTAAACCATTGGGACCAAGTCTGCAATTTTTGCAAACCACAGGGACCAACCAAGCATTTAACTCTAATTAATATTTTAAAAGCTCAATTTCCACTAAATACCCAATTAAAAGGTAAATAAGCCCATGTCTATGTTATGGATTATTAGTCTGGGCCCTAAAACTTTTACAAAAAATACTTGAGGCACGTCAATTCAAGCTCCATGAAGGCTGATTGACTAATTGTGGGAATTTGATTGAGCGATTGATTGATAATCGAAGACTCGAAGAGGTTAGTTTTATACTTTTTAATTTTTTATTGTTTATTTGATGGTTGTTTCATAGTTTGATACATTTATTTTTACAGTTTTATTATTTGTTTGTTTAATTGTTAGGTGAAACTTGATTTTATATTATTATTGTGTCGTATTTTTATTATGTGACTAACCTAACCAGACCCGTATTTCCGTGCAAAACTATAAATTTTTATGTTCGGTTCTATGAAATTAAAAGAGTGGCTCCATTTGAAATAAAACTTATAGATCCACCAAAGGGACGACGGATGAGTATAACATAGATTAAAGAATAGAGGTGAGGGATGAATGATGATGTAATGCTGAAGTAACAATCTAAGAAAAATATAACGGATAGCCTAACAATATTCCCTTCGACAGCTAAAAACTGCCTATAGGAATGCGACGCATGTATCATGACATACATATCTCATTTAAAATTACTTAATTGTCCACATTTTAAAAAATGACGTGAACCCTATTGTTTACTTCAATGGTTTTATACAATGACCCGCCTCTTAGGATTTGTATACTTTGATATGCATGTTACACCTAAAAACCTGACAAATGTGTACATAAATATATAGTGCTTTTAACACGTAACAAGTTTGCTATTAAATTATTCATTTTCTTCTGACATTCAATCCATTTGTATGTAAGTTAAGAGTTCTAATTGTTATCATCATATTTTTCGACGAAGTTGGGTTACCAATTAATTTAAATATTTAGTTTTCTTAGTTCTACAAGAAAATAAAACCGCACGTTATAGCGTAACACAATTGCATAAGTATGCAATCAACTTCTTTGTAATTTCTTTAAAATATTAACATTAACCTTCCGATTTATTTCTAGACCACCGCCAATACAACCCGTCCAACGCAGCCCGTGAATAACGCATTTGGCTTTAGATGGATTTGGCACTTTCCATCTTTTGCAATGGAGGAGGTGCGCATACGGAAATGCGCACATCCAGACGTGCGTGATTTTTTGCTAGGTGGTGGGGCTCTGGTTGGTTATTAGGTTTCGTTTTTATTGTATTCCAAACGGAATAATAAGTTGTACATCATATGCCTTAACAACTTGTACATCATGTTTACATAAGTCATTTTAAAAATTTTAATATATATATATATAGAGTAGGGTTCGCACAAAAAGTGTGTTTTTCCTAGAAAGTCTAGGAAGCGATCTGGTCCATCCGATTGGTGTGTTTAAGGGTTGAGATTAAATCAATGGCAATCTTGTAATATTTGAGTTTAATTAATTGATTGTTTTAAATGGGTAGGGGCAATTTTGTCAATGGCCGTGTTTTAAATCAATTAGACAACCACCCAGTTTCTAAATTCAAGCGATTTTCCCTCTCTCTCTTTCTCCAAACCCATCTTGGAAACCCCAATCCCTACAAAAAATAACTACAATCATGGAAGAAGATAACTTTAGAAACGATGGAGAGCACCGGATTAAATTAAAACACTTCTTCATCTCCACCATCTCCGAGTTCATCATCACCATTCAAATATTGTTCTTATCATCTCCGTTTTCTTGACGATGTTTTAACAGCAAGCAGATTCATACATTTGTGTTTTAGCATTCAGATTTATACAGATGTGTTTTAACAGCAAACAGATTCATACAGTTGTGTTTTAACAGCAAGCAGATTCATACAGTTGTGTTTTAGCATTCAGATTCATACAGATGTGTTTTAACAGCAAACAGATTCATACAGTTGTGTTTTAGCATTCAGATTCATACAGTTGTGTTTTAACAGCAATCAGATTCATACACTGTGTTTTACCATCTTTATATTGTGGGATCTATAAAAAAAAATTGATTTTAGCCCTGTAAACTGTTAAAACACAGCACCAAGTACATGCTGATAAATTCCAGTAATCTTCTGAACAATGGAATATGCGATGTAATGTGACATGGAATTTTAGTTAATGAACACATTGACTTCCAGATTTGAATTCGAAAATAATAAAAATTCTGAAAATCATGGAATTTTAGTTAATGAAAATACATTCCAAAAATAAAATTAAAATGGGAAATTACATGATAGCCTTTCTACTTAAAATCCCTCAATGACACATGTTCAATTCTTATTCCTTCCTAGACTTTCTAGGAAAAATAGACTTTCCACCCAACTCCTACTCTCTATATATATATAATTTATTTAGTAACAATGTATTTTCTATTATGATAAGTTAATTAAATTAAGTGGCGTAGAAGCCATTGATTCACAATGTACGAGTACTAATGCTACTTTTAAAAGTAGTTTAATTTTTAAAATTGAGTTAAATGCCATTTTAGTCCCTGTGGTTTGGGTCATTTTGCCAGTTTAGTCCAAAGGTTTCATTTTTAACATGTGGGTCCAAAAAGGTTTCACAGTTGCCATTTTAGTCCACTGGGTTAACTTCATCCATTTTTTTTGTTAACGAGAAGGCCAATTCGGTCATTTTATTATTTGAGTGAATGAGTTCTCCCTATATGAAGAATTATATGTGGGTTGTAGAAGCGAAACTTTAATAAGTTTTAGAGTTAAATGAGTTAATCATAACAAGAATTCGATTATTAAAAATAAATAAATGTCAAAGTGATGATAACGCGGGAATGTCAGTTTTTGATATCTATATTTGTAGTGTTGGAGAGAAAATTGATGTTTTTGAAAAACTTGTGGAAATTGGATATGCTAACTGATTGTGCGCGTTTATAACTACATTTAGCTTCTTGTATCGGTGATGGTCTTACCAAATAGTACGTAATTAACTCTTGACTTATTAAGCTTTTGCTTCTACAACCCATATATAATTCATATATTACTTGTGGGAGAACTCATTCACTCAAAGACTTCAAAAATAAACATCTAAGGTAAAGTTGGTTTCGTAAAATATAATACTTGATTTGGAATTTAGATGTGCTTGTTTCAAGAATGGAATCTAGATGAAGTTTGAATTTAAATTTTCTTTCTTATATTGTTTAATTCCAAATCAATTTTTCGTTGAAACCAATAAAATAAGAAATGAAATCAATTATATTAAAATCGTATTTCGTTTTTCAACTTTTTGTTGAAACCAATTACATTAAAATTGTATTTCATTTTTTTTAACCAATTTCCATATTATCTATATTAATACTAATTATCTATATTAATACTAAGTGTTCATGAATAGTAACTACATATAGATTTAAATAAATAAGACCAGTTTAGTTTGTGGTTTTATAATAACCACATGCTTTTTGTTAAAGTTGGTTGAACTAGACCATGCACACAGATTTAATTTATTGACTATATATATAAAAATATATAAATATATTAATTTTACATTATTATTATAAGTATATCAACAAATTGTAAATAATAATAATAATAAATTTTGGTGTATATCTTTTTTAATAGTGAAACGCGTCCTCTTAAAATCCACGTGTCTTATACTTTCTAGAATTCAAACCCGTATCATTTTGATAGAAATAAACATCTGATGTCACTAAACTAGTAGGCTATGGATACATAATATATATATACTATATATAGTTAACATGTAAAACAAGGTTTCCAAGGTCGAGTACTCCCTGAGTAGTCGCTACAAGGTAGGCTGCCGAGGCGGCTTTCTTTGACTCCGACTAATTACTCGGAATCGGTCAAACACAGTCAACCTCGGCCAAAATCATATCTAGTAGGTCAACTCGAGCCGAATTTGACTTAAAAAATAATAAAATATAATTTCTGTGCCTATCATATTAAAGAATGAATATCATTTTCACGTATTTTGTTATAGATATTAGTAAATTTATGTTATTTGACATATATTTAATTTCCAAAAACTAATTTCTTTATAATTTTACATGTCCGAGTACTCCCCGAGTACTCTCCGCCTAGGCCGAGTACTCTCAACTCCCTGGTCGACCGACTAGGGAGCGCCTAGCGACTTTTGCAACCATGGTTAACATATTATATTATTATCTATATTAATACTAAGTGTTCATGAATAGTAACTACATACAGATATTTTCATATAATTATTATCTATATTATAATTATCATTTTATTATTATATCAGTTATTGTTATAAATAAAACCATTTTATATATGATATATACATTTAATTTAATGTGTTTAATATTTTTATTAACTAGGGTTAAGACCCGCCCGCGTTGCGGTGCGGGTACATCGTAAATATGGAATGGATTGGTCCAAACGTTATATGATGCATTAACCATATGAAAAACACACATTTCGACGTATCCAGTTGAACTCAGTGTAACCTGTATAAACATTGTGATTGGATCAAAAGTAAAGTAAATGGAATTCATATCGAACAATCATAACGTGTTATATGTGACCCAACTCATACATAGAAAACGTAACAGGTATGAAGGAAAATATGCACATGTAATCGAAAGGGATTAATTAGAGCTTTCGGAAAAAGGGAGAAAAAGAAACCATAATTTGACTCCACTCGGTTCGAAACAAACTTTACGAAACATACATAAAATAAACACGAAAACATATTATATTTGACCTAAATCATTTCCCAAAAAAGTTTACATCAAAACATAGAACAACTTGAATTTATACCAAAACGTACGTAAAAATAGGCACGTAAAAATGGTTTCTTTAAATGAAAACGTAATATATTTGATCTGACTCGTCTATAAAAAAAGTTTACGTCGGAATATAGAACAGATCATATTTATACACACCCGTACATAAAATATGCACATAAAAATAGTTTTTAAGTAAAGGAAGAATAGGGGTAAACCGAAAGAAAATATTAGTAAAAAATTTAATAGGTTAAAAACGTTCGTAAAACCGTGCCAAGTAGCACCAATGCCACAACGACATCGACTCTCAACATCGTAAAAATAAAATAGATAAAATGGTAAAAATTACACAGAACGAAAAGTAGAATAAAATCGTTGAACCACGCACACCCGTTACAGTGTCTTAATGCGAAGAAATTAAGCAGAAACGTAAAACGTAGAAAATAATAACTTAGTTGATCTACGACCCGCCCGTTGCGGCGAACTTTTCAAAAGAGGAAAAATGGATGCGTTGCGATGGGTCCGTAAAAACTTTGTTAAAAAAGAGTTTATTTTTCAAAATAGTACCATGACGAATCGAGTTGATACCGAAATCGATACCAATATAATTGTTATCGGAACCGGTACCGATATTCATTTTTATTGCTTTCAATGTAAAACACAATTTTTTGGACATATCATAAGTTTCAACCAAGTGCCAGTATCATACCAATACTGTAACGAACCGAATCGATACCGACCGAATTCCCTTACATAATGAACCAAAGAGATACCTACCGAATTCCCGCCACATCTCGTGAGGAAAGTCACCTTGTTATATTCAAAACCAAAGCATTTTGCGTAAAAAACTTGTTATAAGTTAATAACAACTTGTTGCTTAATGGTGTTGTAATTTTTGCATTGAGAAGTTTTCAAAAAAAAATATATATATATATATTTTCACTTCTAACCCAAAGAATTTTACTTTTTGCATTTTAATCATTTTTTATTTTTTAACTTTTGACCTAAAGGTTTTCATCTTTTACAATTTAACCCTAACACTTTTTTATTTTCAACTTTGGTCCCTCACACTTTTCATCTTTCATAAGTCTTTACGTTTCGTTCTAAATTTTGCGAGTTACGTTTTTTCGTTGTTTGACAGATTTGTCGCAACGTATTGGTCCTAGATCAACTTATTATCATTTCTTTTCTACGTTTTACGTATCGCTCTAATTTTATCGTATTAACTTGCCGGCGCCGCAATGGGCGTGCGTGGTTCAACGATCTTAGATCTTTTTTTCCGTCCGGTGTTATTTTGACCTTTTTATTTATTTTAGTTTTAGGAGTTTTTCCGATGTTGGTGGTCGCTGACAATGATGTGACACTGGTGCTACTTGGCACGGTTTTACGAACGTTTTTAATCTATTAAATTTTTTACTATAATATTTCCGAGTTTACCTCTATATCACCTTTGATTAAAAAAACTAAATTTTACGTCCATGTTTTTATGTAGATGTCGGTATAAATTCGATTTGCTCTATGTTTCGATGTAAACTTTTTCTTGAAACGAGTCAGGTCAGATATAATATGTTTTCGTTAAAAATCCATTTTTAAGTGCATGTATTATGTATGTTTTGGTATAAATTTTAGTTGGTCTACGTAAGCGTAAACTTTTTTTTGGAAAACGAGTCAAGTCAAATATAATACGTTTTTGTCTTTTATGTATGTTTCGTAAATTTTGTTTGATATAAAACTCTTTTTATATATGATTATATGATATAAACTCGATTTACCTTACATTTTGATCGAATCACAATGCTTGTATAGGTTATATTGAGTTCAGTCAGATACTTCGAAACGTGGATTTTCATATAGTTAATGCATCACATAACATTTGTACTAATCTATTCAATATTTGTGATGTACACGCGCCGCAACGCGCGCGGGTCTTTTTCCTAGTTACATTAAAATTGTATTTCATTTTTCGTGAAATGAACACCTAAGTTTTTAGTTTGAAAGTTTTATTTTTTTTATTTCTAAGTTTTACTTGGCTAATAAGTTTAACAGTCCTTAATTTTTGAACGTTTACTACACAAGCTCCAAAGAAAGGTTATAAATTCAAATTTGGATTATCATATTAAAACCGAAAACAAACCAAATTCAGTATTATTTACGGGTTTTGCTTAAAAATCTCAACCCTAGACCTCGGCATGTCTTAATTAACATGCATCATAAAAGAGCTAACATGAGGTTCATCTAGTATGAGGTTTCGAGTTTTATCAACAAATAGATATATAGTGGAGGGTTCAAATGAGAAGAAATTCTTTGTAAGAAGAAAAAAGAAGAAATTTCAACCAATAGAAATGTTTCATTAGACTTCATTTAATATTTGTACTTAATGTAACTATAAGGGTATATTAGTAAACTTACATACATCATTAATTGGTAGTTTCATCTTTAATAACTAACTATATTAAATTTGTAACTTATTTTTAAGATATATATTTTTCACAAAAAATAAAAATAAAAATTCATTTAAAGTGTAGGATAAATACGAGGCGTGTAAGATAAATTACGAGTTGTGTAGGATAAATTTCAATATGTGTAGGATAAATTTCGAAATGTGTAGGATAACTTTTGATGTGTGTAGGCAAAAATATTTAGTGTGGAGGATTATAGTCTTAATGACTAATTAATTAGTCAAACATAATAATAAATGAGATGAGAAAAAAAACTATTTAATGTTTTACAATTATACCCTTTTATTCTTTTTCCTCTCAATAAAATTTTCTTCTCAAATGAACCTTCCCCTAGATATATAATAGTATATATTATTTATGTCATTCTATCTTTTTGATCAGATTATAAAAGAACAGAGCATTAAAACTATTTTAATGTTAGGTTCCTTTTAAATTATGAAATATTTAGTTTGTATTAATAAAAAAGTTAAATTTTTTAAGAGAGAAGAAATATATAGGGAAGCTCAAATTTAAGTATAAATATAAAGTGAATTTTTCCTAACAAGACCATAGAAAATATTGTTAACTGCGATATCGAAATATAACTCTATTTTCAATAAACTTTTATCAAAACATCCAGCTGAAAGGTGAACATAATTGCGTTTTAAGATTTTCTTAAAAAAGTTAACGAACCAAAATTATTAGATGATAATAAAATTAAATGATAAATAAGATACGATCAAAATAAAAAGAACTAAGTGACAAAAGTTAATTGATATAGTTACATTCATGCTTTTCAAATTGATTGATAACGTTTTTTAATACTTTATATGATTTATGATTATGAGGAAGTTCGTTTGGTGTGTTGATCATAATTGTAGCTTTGTATATTCGTTACCTTCTCAAATATGATATAATATGGATGGTCTTTTTTATCAAAAAATTCAGTATAGATGTATGTTTCTCAAGTTTGGACTTTGGATTTCCAAAAAGATATTGTGATTAGAGATTGATTAAAAATAATTTTATTACAATGTAGAATAACATAATTGTACTAGTAGCAAGTTTTTACATTAAAAGCAAAATAGACTAAAATAATTATATTATAACGTAAACCACTCTGAACTCGTGAACTCTATAGCACACATGTAGAAACCAGAACAAATAACAAGACCTCACGAAAGTGAAAAACCAAACTAGGTTCAACCCGCTAGTTACTTTTACACAAGGTTGTAAAAATCGCTAGGCGCTAGTCGGCCGGTGACATACCGATTAGTGATTAATTGGGATTAATCAGATTGAGATTTTATATGTAATCTTAAATCTTATATGTATATACACACATTTTTATGTGTAATTTTTAAGTAGCCATGTTTTAACACCTTCTTTGACCCATATTTTGAAGTAGATAAGATTATTTGCCGGAATTTACATGTTTGTACACTGAAATTTAGAGTTGTCCGGAATATGGCCGGAATCACTAAACTGGCACCGATATTTGGCCAATTAGGACCATATTTGACCATTTTTGACCGCCTAGTGATTAATTGGCCGATTAGATGAAAAATAATCGGTAGACCGAGGACTAATCGGCGACTAATCAGAGGCTAGGTGGAATTTTTACAACCATGCTTTTACATTTGTTGTTGTGTAGAACTAGGAGTACAATGAATGTCGGGGTTATGGAGCTCTAAAGAAAGGATCAATGTTGCTTATCATAAGATGTCATTCAGTACCTCATCATCGCCTAAATAATCTATTAGGTGTTGGGAACCATGCCTCAAACAGCATTTACAAAATGTTTATGGAGCAAGGAAGACAATGAACGAATCTGGTTAGAATTAAATAAGCAACCTCTACCCTACCCATCTTTGGCTTTTGTTTCCCATAGCCACACTTAGGAGCTACACATTCTCCTATATATTCTCCTATATATTAAAAACAGAACTAAATGAACACTAATAAAAATAGAATTCAATTTAATGAATAGTAACATCAGTAAGGAATGAGTAAACGGTATCGGGTACCGGTACCGGTATCAAATTTATTAAACCGGGTGTATTTTCGGTACCAGTTCGGTAACGGTATTCATCGGTTTTTACCCTCAAATACTGGTGTCGTACCAGTATCGAGCCGTACCGTACCATGTATATTCGGTACCGGTACCCACTTTTGGGGATTTCGGTAACGGTATTTTCAGTACCGGTTGGTACTTAGCTCATCAAATCCTGTAGCAACGTAGCAATGCAAGTAATTGGACCGTTTAGATTACTTTTCATACACACAGTAAGTAAGTTGTATTTCGTTTGAATGAGGTTTTATATACACAACAACTTATTTTGCTTTATTTTGTCTTTTCTGTAATGAATGAATTGTAGCATGTAAAATTAACTTGGATATTTAGATTATTGATGAGCAAATCGTATCAAATCTTGTAATCAAACTGGTATCGTATCGATACCAAATTTACTATACCGAATCATTTTCGGTACCAATTTGGTACCCCACCTTTTGGCGTTTTCAGAATCGTTACTTTCGGTTCGACACCGGTGTAGCACTATACATGTATTTATTGATTTTTACCTTCAAATACCATACCGTATTGTACCGAGCATTTTCGGTGCCGGTACCTAATTTCGATGATTTTCCGGATCGGTACTTTCGGTGCCGTTACCGGTACCAAGCTCAACCATATTTTAACGTGTTAGCACCTTAATAACTGAACTGAAAACAACTGAATTTCCAACGAGTAGGACGTGTGAGTCATATTATTATATATTAGGTTATTTAAAATCGTTTTTTTAGGACGGAGAGCCTATACTTTTCACGACATTTTTATTTATGTTTTGATATTCGGTATCTGCTTGCCGTTACTAACCCGCGTTTTGCAGTTATTGGTTCCCCGCCGCAACGCGCGGACGGAAAATCAACTAGTTTATCTAAAATATATATACGTGACCTTAATTGTTGATGCTTGGTCCATGTCGTTAATCTTTGTGAATGTATTAACGTTCGAAATCAGCCGTGAGACATTAAGATTAAAAACAAATATTATATTTATACCTTTCCTAACTTATCAAATAATTATATTTTTTATCAAATTGTATATAATAGGAAATCATTTTCGAGTTTAATTTAAATTTAAATCCAGTAACTAAAAATAAGTTTGAACCAAATTTGATTTAGCTAAATAAGTTTAAACCAATTTTGATTTAATAAGCATAATCATCTCATTAACATTGAAATCAAAATTAGTAATGGAACATTAACATTAAAATCAAAATTAGTAATGGAACACTTCTTTCATTTAAGATTTTATGTAAACGTTTCTTTCATCAATTATATAATTTATTGTGAGAACATGCGTGTAATACACATAGGAATGGCAATGGGCCGGGCTTAGGCCGGGTATTGGTAATTCCAGGCCCGTACCTGGTTGTAATTATTTGTCCCATACCCGCCCCGTTACCCATCGAGTATTTGTCGGGTATCAGACATACCCGTTAATTTCATAAAAATACCTCTTGGGACAAATGTGCACTTTTTTGCTTTGATGTTTATATAATTTATTATTTTAATGACTATAACAAATGAAAATATGATTAATAACTTACATGTCATATTCAGACCACATATACTGATGAAACAATTGTTAACCGGGTGGGGTTAACTCACTGGTCTCGTCAAGAGGGTTAATCCCTTCTTTCCGAGGATCGCTGGCTGGATCGTCTGGTGGTGGGTTTCCTGCACAAGGAAACAAACCGTGACTCGTAACAAGGAGGATGGGGGTGGGGGGTGCTCCTTGTTACCACTCTCCGGCGTGAGAATCAGTAGTTTGCTTGGGAAGCAAAGTGTGATAGTAGTAGTAGTGAGAGAGCTCAGAAGTGATACCTCAAACTTGGTTTGGGGTGAGTATTTATAGCCGAGGAGTGAAGGAGGGTAGTTGAGTAGCTAGCCTGACATCGCACAGCTATTTGCAGGTGTGTCAGACATGTCGGTTACGGTGGTGATGCCACGTCCTGCTGTGGTGTCAGACTGTTGCATACACGTGGGCCGGTAGGCGACTGTTCCCAGTGCCACTTGCACTGTGATGCCAGACCCACTTGCCTTGTAGGCAGGATGCGGTGCCAGGCCGCATCGCTGCTTGCGGTCATTGATGTTGTTCCCGCGTTGGTTGTTCCATCCAAGATTTATGCGGGATGCGGTGCTATGCCGCATCGCCGCTTAGTGACTGTTACTGTTGTCCAGATCCCTTGTCGTGACGAAAATGTTCATAGGATGCGGTGCCGGGCCGCATCGCTATGCGTAACATTGGTCTCCGTCCTTAAGGTAAGTCTTCTCATCACTGGACAGATTGGACCGCTGTGTTCGCGTGTGCCCACGCGTACACAGGTGAGTTATTGCTGGTGGGGGTTTTTGATAAGGGTTTTTGATAAGGGTGATGGTCCCAGATCGCGCGTCAGCATGACCGCGAATGACCATCACCCTTATCAAAAACCCCCACCAGCAATAACTCACCTGTGTACGCGTGGGCACACGCGAACACAGCGGTCCAATCTGTCCAGTGATGAGAAGACTTACCTTAAGGACGGAGACCAATGTTACGCATAGCGATGCGGCCCGGCACCGCATCCTATGAACATTTTCGTCACGACAAGGGATCTGGACAACAGTAACTAAGCGGCGATGCAGCATAGCACCGCATCCCGCATAAATCTTGGATGGAACAACCAACGCGGGAACAACATCAATGACCGCAAGCAGCGATGCTGCCTGGCACCGCATCCTGCCTACAAGGCAAGTAGGTCTGGCACCACAGTGCAAGTGGCACTGGGAATAGTCGCCTACCGGCCCACGTGTATGCAACAGTCTGACACCACAGCAGGACGTGGCATCACCACCGTAACCGACAGGTCTGACACACCTGCAAATAGCTGTGCGATGTCAGGCTAGCTACTCAACTACCCTCCTTCACTCCTCGGCTATAAATACTCACCCCAAACCAGGTTTGAGGTATCACTTCTGAACTCTCTCACTACTACTACTATCACACTTTGCTTCCCAAGCAAACTACTGATTCTCACGCCAGAGAGTGGTAACAAGGAGCACCCCCCACCCCCATCCTCCTTGTTACGAGTCACGGTTTGTTTCCTTGTGCAGGAAACCCACCATCAGACGATCCAGCCAGCGATCCTCGGAAAGAAGGGATTAACCCTCTTGACGAGACCAGTGAGTTAACCCCACCCGGTTAACCATTGTTTCATCATATACCAAACTAAATCAAAACGATTACTTAATTAAGTAATTGTATCAGGACCACCTAATTGCATAAACATCCACATAATAAAAGGGTGATAGCTTACATATCCAATATACATGATCAAAAATAAGTTATTTGTTCACTAAGTGTATGCCAAATACATATCAACATATGACTATATAGAAGGTAATAAGTACATGTACTAAGTTTATATATATGGAAATCTATAATATGATACTTTCGGGTATTATTCGGGTATATGGGACGGGTATCGGGTGGGTATCACTAAATCCCATACCCATACTTGTACCCGATTTTTTTCTTTTTTTAAGCCCGTACCCGGCCCATATCCTATGCAGTTAAGGACTGATATTTGAGATATCGTTTATCGCGATGAGATATCGGTAATTTATAATATCATGCACACACACACACACACACACACACACATATATATATATAGGACAAAGATCCGTTAGGAACCACCCCTTATTGCGAGAACCAATGTGAACACAACCAAAAATATCTAAAAAACACACCAAATTTTTTTTTAATATTTTTTATGCTAAAATCGCTACTTTTAGTAGCAAAAAAAAAATTTTTTTTGGCTACTAAAAGTAGCGATTTTAACATAAAAAATTATTAAATTTTTTTTTTCTAGATTTTTTTTAGATTTTTTAAGGTTTTTTGGGGGTTTAGTTTTTAGCATTTTAGCTTGGGGGGGGTTAGGTTTTTTTAGCTATTTTAGGTTGTGTTCACATTGGTTCTCGCAGTTCTCGCAATAAAGGTGGTTCTCGCATGAACTTTACCCTATATATATATATATATATATATATATATATATTCATATCTAGAGCCTATATATATACTAGAAGTCTAGAACCTATATAATATTAATAGCAAAATAAAGAAGTGTTCATCAAGAGATGGTAGAAGTCTAGAACCTATATAATATTAGTAGCAAAAGTTTAGAACTTATATGTTGAAAGTTTTGGGTGTGTGAATGAAAGTCTCAAAAGGTGGTAAATACTTTATTCCACATTGGAGTGGGAACAAAGTGAGTGGTTGTTTATAAGGTAAAGCCTTTACTACTTCATTGTAGTTTTATGACATGTTTTACCATGAATCCTACCCGCGCACAGGGTGGTGCAAAAAATGAGTTTCTAAGCTGGAATTTGGTTGAACTCGTGTTGCGGACACGAATGCAGCTCTGAAAACCCCTGGGCCCACGTGAGGCAGTTTTTGCACCATTTAAACTTTGCTTTTTTTTTTTGCTGTGAAATGTAGTTTTGTATAAAAAAATGTAAAAAATTAGCCCAGACGAGATATCGGCGAGACAACCGATATAAATTATACAAAATATCGGTGTTTATCGCCGATATTATCGCTGGCCGAGATAAGACCGCTATTACAAACCGATATTTTGAGCTAGGGCTGATAATCGATATATCGACGCTATAGCACCGATATAGTGCCGCGATTAACTGCATAGCCCATATCCATTGGGCTTCGGGTATACCCGGCCCGTATGTTTCGGGTTTCAGGTATAGCCATCGGGCTTGAGCTTTTTGCCATCCCTAAATACACGGGACTTAATCTAGTAGTGTTTGTATAAGCAACATTTGGTTCGTGTACAACGTAAATAATCACGAGAAGTACTATAAATACAACAGCAAATCGGCAATCTTTGTTAAGTTTAATCCGTTATTTTCATCACTCGATTCCGTGATACTTCATAATCATGGCTCGCACACACCGTCCGCAAACTACGCTAACACCTTTGACCCTCTGTATTAGATCTGGGCCTTACTTTGACTATTTCAAACCTTGTAAATTAAAAGTTTGACTTTTTTTAAACGATGAAAAGTTTATTTAACCATGATAATTGTAACTTGGTTTTTTTTAATGGCAAATGTTACATTACTCCTACTTCTACACCAATAAATACTAAACCACACCCCATGCCAGGATTTGAACCTTGGTCTTTTCTCCAAGAGGCAAGAGCCTCTACCACCCAGCTATAGCTGGAATGACAAATTGTAACTTTGTTATAAACTAGTACTTGTATTTGTTTTCTATTTCACTAACATTAATCTATTTCTCTTTTACATTGTAGTTGTCTAGTAATCAGAAGCGTCGTTGTTGCTTTAACACAAACATAAATAAATATCTAGCGTCGCCGTTTTTCTATAGCTTGATCACTTAGATGATCATTGACGGGGTATGTCGTCTGGTCGAGTAGAATGTGTAAAAATATAAAATTGATGAATTGTATAATTTTAGTCCCTCTGTTGAGTAGCTACAATTGAGTATTGACCCCAAAATTTTGGTCAACACCCATCTTTGGTCAAAAGGAAATCACATGGAGAAATCCAAAAGAATAAAGGAAACTTCATATGCTGATGGTTAAATATCTTAAAAATTCAGTGTCTTAAACATCTATCATCAAAATAAAAATCAAAACTACTTATGTGACAGCTAAAGATCGAATTATGGGTCTCCAAACAAGAACGAGTCAAACTCTAGATAATTATTAAAAAAAAAAATCTTTCATCTATATCTTTTAGCAGGTTTTTAGTTTTTAACCTCAAGTTTCGCAAACTATATTGTCGGTTTTTCCAGTCTCTGTGTTGTCTCACTCATTTCAAGCAAACTCTTTTCTGGCAATTCTCCACTCGGGTCAGACTCGCCATTTTTCTCCACATTATCAATTGTCTGTTCGGTTGATGTAAGCCCGTCTGAAACGGCAAGTGCTAGAACGAGATTATCCTTCTGATTAGCGTCAGAAGGTGGTGGGCTGTTATTTAGACAGTAGTTGACCACTTTAGATGATGATTTAACAGGCCATTGACCAAACACATAAGAATCAAGTATACTATTAACCAACCTTTTTGGTGAATTGGAGTTATCTTCTTGTGTTGGTGAGGATTCTGGGTTTCTCGTAACCTTTCCGTGTTGCTAATATAATATATTAGTAACGAAAGAATATAAGTAAAATTAAAAGTAAAAGAATAACAGAAAAATTGGAGCTAAGAAAGAATGGTAACTTGATCAGGTGAAATTTCATCAAGCATCTCCCACTTTTCATTATGTAGATCCAGCACTTCTTCATCCCCATCAGCATATAATACCTACAACGAATAACAAATAAAAAACTCAAAATTTATAAAAAAAAAAAGGAGTAAAATGCCATTTTCGTCCTTGAGGTTTGGCCAGTTTTGCGACTTTCGTCCAAAGGTTTGTTTTTCTGCATCTGGATCCAAAGAGTTTGAAATCTTCTCATTTTCATCCGGCTTATTAACTCCATCCATAATAGAAAAAATGGCAAGATTTCAAACCTTTTGGATCCAGATGCAGAAAAACAAACCTTTGGACGAAAGTCGCAAAACTGGCCAAACCTCAGGGACGAAAATGGCATTTTACTTAAAAACCATGCAACTAACTTATTTCCACAAATCACATTATTCTCACCCTGTGCTTGTCATCTCTAGGATCATAAGAAAAAACAACACCTTTGTAATACCTGCCCGTAGAGAAACTTATCAATACTTAACATCTAATTTTAAAAAATAATCAACAATTATCCACTTAGTTAATGTATATAACGATACTTACATTTCATCTAACGGCCACCAAACTTTTATCCTATGGCCCACCAAATCTTCACCCCATTTCTTTGGAATATCCTGTATAAGAAATCAAATCACTAAAAGTTAACCAACAATGAATTTATACGCACAAGATATTACTATATTAAAAAAACATATAATTCTAATGTTACCTTGCCACCAGAACCCTTATCAGAAGAACCGGAATTCTTGATATTGCCCTTGGTGTTACTCGATTGCCTTTTGTCCTGAAATCTAGTTCTTCTTGTATCTTCACGTGAGATATCCAGATTTATATTGTTCTTATTTTTCTTTGGTCGGCCCCGTTTGGGAGTGTCTAGTTCTTTTCCCTTAAACTGATTTTTATCGATATACTTTTGCTTCTTCATGGATCTACCATTGTCTAAAGTAACAGTATCCCTCTTGTGAGTACTGTTGGTTCTTAGGGTTGATCTGGTTACCTGCAATAATGTTTTGAATTTTGGAATAAATATAAGGAAAACACTATAACAATAAAACTTAAGAATAAAGAATTGAACATAAACGCACCACGTGTTCACTTTCATAGGCAAATTGGCATAGGAGAGCGACCACTTCAGCATAATCATCAAATTTTGATTTTACGAGTTTCCTTATTGTTTCATGATAGGGTTTAAGCGTATCCTTACAGTTTCTCAAGACCTTTTCTGCTAATTTCCAAGAAGCAGGGGAAACAAACTAAAAGCAAAATAATAACTAAATCTTTCAGGAATATTATAATTGTAAACGAACGTTTAATAATGAAAAACTTTTGAGGGAAATATAAGTACCTGATTTTCTTGTTTAACATGAGAAATTAGAAGAGATAAAAGCTCGGTGGTAACTTCGTCACTTTCTTCAATGATCAACGTCATGATAGTTTCAACGTCTGAGAATACTGTGTGAGGGTGAGATATCCTAGATTTCATCAAAAGAAACAACAATTTTGAAATGTTCACAACTTATTAACGGATTCAAATTAAACCGTATCAAGAGCCCTCACCTAATTTTAGTTAAAAACTGCTCAAACATTTCAAGTACCAATGCATCACACTCCAAATCCAGCATCAACAAGCATGACTTAACTTTAGCAACAGACTGAAGAATATGAATAACTTTATAATAACTTCGACCGGTCACGTCTCCCAACTGCTCAAACGCCATCACATTTAACCGGAAGATTTCCTGCGTCGAAAAGAAACAATAAACCATTAAACGATAAGCACAGCCTCTGTTAAAAACACCTTAGTTCTAGAAATACCTTCATAACTTCATCCTTATAAGACTGCTCCGGTGCAGTTATTCTAGCTACTTCACAAAGACACGCCGCCACTGATATTCTAACATCTATATCTGAATGCTTTATCAGTTCATCAGCAATTAGGGCTCCCATTGGAGGCACAAGTGCTCTTTGCATCGAAACGGACGGTGCTTGACCCACACGCGTCAACAATTGCTTGGTTTTCTTGAACAACAAGTTAGATTATAGCAAGTATCGTAAGTATAATGCAAACGAACCAAACGAAGCCTTGTTCATGTTCGTTCGTTTAGTATTGACCTTGTTCACGAACAGTAGACGAACACAAAGAAACATATACCGTTTTCAAAAAGAGGAAAAAAAACGTTTTTAATCCCAAACATTAGACATAATCAACTTGTTAAGCACTTGATATAATAACTATAAACATAACTGTCCCAAAATAGTGGACGTATACGAACATAAACGAGCATAATACCGAACGTTCACAAACGCGGCCTCTGTTCGTGTTCGTTCAAATGAACATAGCCAAACGGCTCGCTGAACATTCAGTTCGTTTACAGACCTAGTGTAGCATAACAAGATAAGCTAAATACGATGCTGAAAAACCCCAACTAGAAACAATTAACTGTCTAGTTCTTCTATACACAGTTACATAGTCATGAATAATAATAAAACTAGGGTTTACACGAACAATAACATAAAGTTGAATTAACAATTTAGCATAATAATGATATGAATAAAGCAAGAGATATAGAAGAAGGTTAACAATAGCTTACATCAAGGAGGTCTAGAAGGTGACTGAAGGAAGAAGGGGGGAGTGCAAGGTGTTCTCCGGCTTCTTTAAGCTGTTGCTCCAGCTCGTTAACGGAATCCATTTGGGAAACGAATCGGACTCAAATGATGGAAGAATGTGTATGTATGTACATGATTATAATTATTATTATTGGTGGAATAAGGGTTTCTGCATCGCTATCTATCAATTTGATGGAATCAAGTGGTAAAACCCAGGGTTTGTTCAGTTATAGCAAAACGGGCACTTTGTGAGAATTTGTTTTGAAAAACCTGAAAACAAATGTATTTTTTTAGTCTGATAGATAGAGGGGACCTTTACACGTCTAATTTCATTTGTTAATAGTGATGTATTTAGGCCCTGTCTGGTGAATCAGAGCCTCTGACCGAATAAGAGTCTCCACTCCTCTGAATGGTTCAGCGACTCCTCAAATCTGAATGGTTAAGAGCTTGAAATCCCCATTCAGATGCCATTCGGATGTCAAATCAAACATCAAAACCTCTTATCGAATCAGAGCCAACCTTTGATTGATTCCATTCAGATGCAAACAAACAGGGTCTTAGCCTTACTACATCCATGACCAAGTTCTGGTGTGAGTATGTATTGATGAGGGTGATTAGTGTTGTGAAACTCGGTACTAGGGAGCGATTAATTGCCGGTTACTCACTAAATGTTGGGCTGTCAATGCGATTTCAACTAATTGGCACCTAAAATCGGTAATCTAGAAAAAAACGATCAAATTCGGTCAAAACTGGTCAAAACTTTTGAGTATATGAAAAATCATACTTATTAATCCAACTCAATTAATAACTTTCAAAAAATTCTACATCAAATTAAAAAAAATGTGTATATAAGTTTAAAAGGTTACAATATAAAATTTATGTTTTATTAATCCCTGCTAATCCCGACTAGCGCCTAGCGAATTTTACAACTATGAGTGTTGTATCAGTTATGAAGTTATGACATCCCCTACTACAATATTGTTATTTGGTTGTTCATAAATGGTTAGTTTGTTATTGGTGGTCCCAGTTTGTTAAGATGCATCATGATCCTACCCATGACTTGGGTTCTTTTGTCGTTTACCTGATCTTAACCACCACCGTCTTCCTCTTGGAATTGTTTTGGTCGTTCCGCATGACCAATCGACCATTTTATTTTCTGGACTGTATTGGTCTTGCTGTACCGACCTCATACTCTGCTAGCCATATTAATTATACCAAACCATTTGGGGTGATACATAAGCACTTGTACTCATTTCATATCAACAATTAGTATATGATAACATGTTGAAATTTTTTGTTTCTACAGTAATGACATTCACTTCACACCAATCACCAGATGTTCTAGGCACAACACCGAGTATACGTGGAGCATAACCTAATGTAACAGGTCCCTGGCAGACGGCCTATATCATGGCACATAGTGAGACTTGACACATAGCTCGACGCTTGGTCTAATGCATATGGCACAATTTGTTCAATATATATGGTCAAAAAAAATGAAAGAACACTTGACAAATTAAAATATAAAGAGAACTCGTTTTAATGATCCAAAATTTGCTACAAGAAATGTTCATCCAAGTAAAAAAGAGTTGATAAACAATCACACATGAAATACTTTGATCACTTGTTACATATCTAGTGAGACTTGACATACTCCTGGACAATGTGTAGACCTTCACTTTCCTCTCCATAATCCTGCAAAATGTTCAACAAAACTCAGATGTAAGAAAACGCAAACTAAACTAAACCATCGTTTTTACAAATTTTTCATTCAAAAATACCTTCACAACAAGGCACGAGCAGCCAACAACCTTTCTTGCCTTGCCTTCCGAATCTATCTTGCACAACTGCAAAGGAACAGTCCAATCAAATGACTAGGAAATATAAAAAAATTGTGAAGATGTGACAAATTTGATCCGTAACAGGTCAAATTCAACATATTTTATGTATAACGGGTCAAACGAGTAATATAAAGAAAGATTACCTAATATATGCAACAGACTGAAATGGCCCAAAAGTGTTTTTTTTTTGGTGCATTAACCTCCTAAATCATTATCATTTTATTCAAAATATTTTATAATGTTTTGTGATCATATTTGAAACCTAATTAGCAATACAAAATTCAAGTAGATTTTCGTGTCCTAGTTAACCGAACCGGTTTCAAGCTGTACTAGAAATTACGCAATTCAAAAGTCCGTTTTGACCCGTTTATAGGACACCATAATAATGTAAGGAAAATAAGTAGAAAAGAAACTTACACCAGCCCACTCGCCAAGGGTCTTAGCACTGGGAACGGTAATCAAGCTCACGTTGTGGTCAGCACAAAGAGCTTTGACTAACTTTTGATAATCTGGTTGGTTACAGTCCTCGGCCAAGACACAAAGTAGAGCAGCATGTTTCTCAATCACTTTTGCAGCCTCATGAAGCCCTCTCACAAGACCACCATGAGCCAGTGATTTTCTAAGCACAAGCTGCAAGGCACTCATAGTGTCCATTGGCTCACCGAGTGCAGGTGCGGGTGCAGCTGCCTCAACCGGAACAACACCATCTTCACTGCATGCAGCAAACAGTGTTAAATCAGACAATATAATTCAATCTTATGAGACAATGTTAGGTTAGAATATTGTATTGTATTGAATAAGAGATGTTTACTTACCCAGCCATGATTTTTCTTGATTAAATCTTCAGTTCAAACTGCACCAAAGAGTCATAGAACAACAAATCATAAAAATGTGTATTAAAATTACACATTAATGACAACAACAAAAACTAAAAAACATAAAATTAACTGTGGAATTGGCAAAGAATTACATCATAGACAACAGGCACCCATTAAATTATGCCAAATAATTAAAGATATTCTGAACTTAATAACTAGAGGAAGTCATCTGTCAATGTCTGAATAGAATATTTAGTTGATTTACACAAGAGATTTTATCATACAGATGATCACAGAATCAATCAAGAAAATAAACCAGTATGATATCAGATTGAGTCAACTAAAGTAAACTTATGAACACAATAGAGGCTGCCTGAGACAAGAAGATGCATACCTGTTATGGAGAGTTGAAGAAGTGCAGTCTGGTTGAGTTTGCGATGTTATAAAGGGTACAGATTTCAAAACCCTAATTCCACAAAACAAACATCTGGTTTATTTTAACATTGAACCCTTTACTTTTGTTTCTTGAACCCATGGCATTATAGCCTAGTGGTATCTTGGTGGTGGGATAAAGCTTATGGCCATTAGGTCATGGGTTCGATTCCCACAAAGGGGGTTTTTCCCATATTTATTGGGTTTCCTCCTGAATTGGTGTATAGGCATTATTGCCTAGTGGAGATGGATATGATCGGGTGGTTCTGCTGGTGGCACGATGATACTCCAGTGGTCCGTCAGTGATCCAAATTTGCCGTTCAAAAAAAAAAAAAAAAAAAAAAAACTTTTCTCGATACATCAGATTTATTTTAACGTTACTTTATAAGTCCATGTGTTTCTTCTTTTTAGCCAAAATTTTATTAAGTAATTTTTGGGCTCGATTATGTCAAATGATAAGTTTGAAAATAGCTCGGCTCGAAAAAAAGCTCGAACGAGCTGAGCTCAAATGAGCTCGAGCTCTAGCCCAAGCCTAAAAACAAGCTCATTTAGTAAACGAGCCCGAGCTTGAGCCGGCTCGCGAGCCTAAACGAGATTTCTGTTTATATATTTTTTATTAATATATATTATACATATATATATATATATATATATATATATAATAATTACCATTTATATAAATGTAAAAAAATAAAACGCCCCGTTTGCGATATGCGCATATAATGTATATATGTGTGGCCGCTCGAGGGCTAAAATGAAAGTGCACTAATTTTAATGTTATTTTACTAATTTCGTGAAAATAACGTTAAAAGAGGGGATGGTTAATCATGCATCATGTGATGCCGTTGATAGTCGAAAGACAAGGGAGTGCATGCACTAATCGACCTTTGTCTTAATTGTTGCTGAGTGTTATGTGCCTTATGTCCAAGGCTTGATGTAAAACTACTATCAAGCCGGGGATCTCACTGGAAGCAGCCTCTCTATTCCTACGGGGTAGAGGTAAGGTTTTCTACATTTTACCCTCCTCAGACCCCACCTTAGCTTTGCTATTGATGAGATTTACTGAGTATGATGATGATAATAAATATAAAAAAAAATAACTAAATTATATGTATAATAATAACTATAATTAATATAAATTAATTAATAATACTAAACGAGTCGAGCCCGAGCCGAGCTCGAGCTTGAAAAATTACCTTCAAGCCAAGCTCGAGCTGTAGAAAATAAAGCTCTAATCGAGCTTCAGCTTGAACTTTCATATGTTAAACGAGCTCGAGCTCGGGCTCGGCTTGGCTCGTTTGCACCCCTATTCTTCACATATCAAAATGTAGAATCATGATATATTAACAAGTATTGATTTGTTAATTATATCTTTATATCTAAGATGAAAATTGATAAATAATATAACAAGAATAAATAATGACAGCTAAGATGAAGATTGATAAATAATATGACAAGAATAAATAATGTCGGTAAAGAATCGTGGGTTGATGATCTCCTCTCATTTTTTTATCACTAATCGATAAAACGTTTTTTCTAGTTAATCATTCACGTTCTGGAAGCATAAACTATTTAGTTGTCAATCAGAGCAAAGACGGAGATAGTTGATACGAACTCCATAGATGTAAATCACGATTGACACGGTATTGACTATTTGACAGCCGCTAGTCCACCGTTGTTGCAGCCACAACCAAACTCTCTTTTACTTTATTTTATTATTGTTCGATTGGTAGTTGTTTGTTTGATATCTTTACCTAACATCTCTAAATCCGTTGTATCTTCTTGACATCTCTAAAATTACTTTAGATGTCCAATTTGATATTTTCTTCTAGTGATTGTTCGGTGGAATGTCCTATCATCATCATCATTTATTCGTTGCACACCAACTAGTTGTCTCATTGAATTTGCATATATGTAGTTACTCGATCGATTTTCTGTTAATATGTTGTTATTCAATGTCATCATCATCATACTTATTAAATCTCGCCAATAGCAAAGGTATGGTAGGGTCTGAAGAGATGAAGAGGGTAAGATATAGACAACCTTACCTCTACCCCGTAGAAATAAAGAGACTGCTTCTAATCAGACCCGTGGCTTGCTGCTATTCAATGTCAAAACATGAAAACATAATCTTGTTAAAACCACTAAAATTGTGTTATTCTTGGATCCATTGCATGTATAATATACATGGAGCTCATAACCTAGCATCTACAAGTAACAATGATATGACCAGTAGAATGTTCCTTTAGCTTCACCACCCCTTTATCAAAGCATCCACCAAAACACACAGTAAACCGGTCAAAAAAATTCTTTATATCAAGATGTTATGTAAAACTAGTGTTTTACTCGTTTTACCATTTTAATTAGTGTGGACTAACACAAGAATTTATACGTTCGGTTCACGTGTTAACTAACATTGGTTCACATGCGAACCAACACTATAAATTAAACTAAGTATTTTTGTATTCATGTTGATCAGTTCTGTTTAGACATAATGGAAAACATGAAAACATACCTGTTACAGCAGACAGTGCAGTGGAGAATCCAGTCAGAGAAGATGACATCGAGTTCGACATATTTGTCAGTGTGATCTGGTTCCTCCTTAGGGTGCTGACTGATGATGGTGATGATGAAAACCGAATAGGGGATTCGGTTATGGAGAAGAGGTTTCGATGATGTTATGCTTATGGGGTTTTGTGTCTAACTATATAACCCTTTAACCTCTACATAAGTCTCCTTATATAAGCACCCAGGAGAAAACCTAATTAGTTAATAAGGGTAATATGGTCCATCAACAATTACCAACTAATTATTTAGTAGGTTGTTATGTATTTTGATCCATATAATGTAAATGATTATAATGGCTACTAGATTAAATATTAAATCATAATATATTTAATCTTACATTCTCCCACTTAGCCGAGTAATCATTTACTATGAGTATTAGATAAGCCTGATCAGGAGTTAACACTCATTTTAGCCTTAAACAAGTACTATAGCAGAGAAATACAGCCGTTGAATCATTATGCGACTCAGGACCCCCATTAATCATACTATAGCCTTAATTTAAAACCTAATCGTTATGATCAAAATACGCATAAGCCCTTTGTTTGATTTGTAACTATATTTGTCTATATGCCATTATGCTAGCTTGACATATTCTTAGAGACATACAAAATCAAACTGATGAGGAAAATTAACTAATACTTAGTCATTCATAGTACAATATGCGGTTGCGCACGACCATCAATTAATACCCGTCTCTGAGCTCTCTTAATAAGACTTATGGGTAATAGTGTAAGGATTGGTAAAAATCAACCTCCATGATTTTGAGGATTGAGGGGATATAATTTTATATACGAGAATTACAATAGTTTCTCCTTTGATTAAGGAGAGATAAGCAAAATACATGGAAATAATACAATTTACAATAAATACAGATTATTTCCTAATACCCCCTTCAATCGAAACGGTGGCGGTCCAAGTCGAAGCATCTTGCGAAATACATCAAATTGAGCGCGCGGAAGACTCTTGGTGAAAATATCCGCCACCTGAAGATTGGTTGGAACGAACTTGGTATAAAGTTTGCCAGAGTTGACTAACTCACGAATGAAGTGATAGTCCAAGTCAATGTGTTTAGCACGTTTGTGTGAAATAGGGTTCTGAGTCATAAACAAAGCACTCTTGTTGTCACACAATAAGGTAGGACGATCTGGTGGTAAAGCATGCAGCTCCCGTAAGAGATGAGTTAGCCAGACTAATTCAGCAGCAGTTTTGCCATGGCACGATATTCCGATTCACAGCTAGATCTTGACACAGTAGGTTGCTTCTTAGCACTCCAAGAGACAAGATTACCCCCCAAGAAAATAGAATAGCCATATGTAGAGCGTCGTGTGTCAAGACACCGAGCCCAATCAGCATCAGAGTAGCCAATGATAGATGACTTGTTGGATCGACTATACGTAAGCCCAAAGGAGAGAGTGCCTTTGACATAGCGTAATAGACGTTTCACAGCTCGAAAGTGATCAACAGTGGGACTGTGGAGAAATTGGGAAAGCTGATTTACAGCGTAAGATAAGTCAGGTCGGGTAATTGTCAAGTATTGCAAAGCGCCGACTAAGGAACGATAGAAAGTGGGATCCGAATAGGGCTCACCAGTAGCAATGAAAGACTCATGAGGTGAGAGAGGTGTGGCAACAGGTTTAGCATCCAACATAGTTGCCCGTAGAAGGATATCCTTAGCATACTTGGCTTGTGTAAGAAAGAGACCCGTAGTGGTGTGAATAACCTCTAAGCCCAAGAAATAATTTAAGTCGCCAAGGTCTTTAATGGCAAACTCACAGTGGAGACGAGAAACAAAAGTCTGAATGATGTTTTCATTGTTGCCTGTGAGAATAAGGTCATCCACGTAGACCAAGAGATACATAATATGAGAGTCCCTTCGAAGAACAAAGAGAGATGTATCGGCGCGGCTGCAAGTGAACCCATAAGATAAAAAAAAAGTACTTAGTCGTTGAAACCAAGCACGAGGAGCCTGTTTGAGTCCATAAAGAGCCTTGGATAATTTGCAAACATAGTTAGGAAATTTAGTGCTTACAAACCCAGGTGGTTGCTCCATGAAGACAGTTTCATTCAAATTTCCATTAAGGAAAGCATTTTTGACATCGAGCTGATGCAGTTTCCAGTTGTTTAGAACCGCAAGTGATAGCACAATGCGGACAGTGGATGCTTTGACAACCGGACTAAACGTATGAGAGTAATCTAATCCGGGAATTTGAGTGAAACCTTGAGCAACCAAGCGAGCTTTGTAGTGTTCAATGGATCCATCCGCATGATACTTAACTCGAAACACCCATTTAGAACCTACAACATTTAAGGAAGCAGGTCGGGGCACAAGAGTCCATGTATTATTTAGTTTGAGAGCCTCGATTTCATCGATCATGGCTGCCATCCATTTCGGGTCCTTGGATGCTGACTTAAAACCTCGTGGTTCGAGCACAGATGATAATGCAACATGTAGAGCATGTGAATGTAACGAGGCTAGGTCTGCTTGGTGCTTGGGTTTAAAGATGCCGGCCTTTGCACGGGTCGTCATAGGGTGAAGGTTGGATGTGGTGGGTGCAGGCGAGGGTGAAGAATGGACAGGGGTGGGCTCGTTGGTTTGTGGGTGTGTTGTAGGTGGGCCGAGGACTGATGGGTCAATGATATGTGGGCCAGTTGAGAGAGGAGTGGTGGGATCGTGTTGAGTAAGTGGGCCGATAGGTGTGATGGGTTGAGTGGTAGATGAGGTTTGGTGTGAGGGGTCTGGTGAGAAAATAGGAGGTTGTGGTGGGCCGGTTTGGGGAGGAGGGGATGTGTTATGTGGTGTGATGGGCTCAGGAGGTGAAGAGGCAGTGGGGTGTAATGAAGTATGGAGTGGATCACATAATGGGCAAGGAGAGTTTGGGCCTGTGGTGCCAGTGGGGCGACAATTGGATTTAGGGGAGGACAAAGTTTGTGATAAAGGTAATTCTTCACAGAATGTAGTAAGTACCAACTTTTGGGAATCTATGTTGACATTAGGATTCATAAATGGATAGTGAGACTCATTAAAACGAGCATGACGGGAGATAAAGATGTGATTTGTAGATGGTTCCAAGCACCGAAAACCCTTATGAGAAGGACTGTACCCAATAAAAATACATGGGAGACTCCGTGGTTCGAGTTTGTGCTTTGCATAATCGCGTAGATAAGGAAAAACTTGGCATCCATAGACCCGAAAATTTGAGTAATTTGGTATCTGGCCAAATAGAAGCTCAAATGGAGATTTGTGATCAAGAAGCGGTGATGGCACGCGATTAATAATGTATGTAGCCGAAGTGAAGGCGTCGACCCAATATTGAGCGGGAACATGAGCATTGAATAGCATAGCAAGTCCGGTTTCCACAATGTGGCGATGTTTCCTTTCGGCACACCCATTTTGCTGAGGCGTGTATGGACAAGAATACCGGTGAAAAGTTCCGTTTTCTTCAAAAAAAAATTGAACAGTATGGTTCACAAATTCGGTGCCGCCATCGCTTTGAAAGGTTTTTATTTTTCGCGAGCATTGATTTTGAACAAGTTTAATAAAGGCGGATAGAATCGCGTAGAAACCTGTTTTTGTCTTGAGTGGATAAAACCACGTAAATCTGGAAAAATCATCAATAAAAATGACATAATAGCGAAACCCTTCTGTAGAAGTCATAGGTGCAGGACCCCACAAATCACAATGAACCAAATCCAAAGGGAATAAAGCACGCTTTTCATTCAAATTAAAAGACAAACGATGGCCTTTTGCAAGTTGGCACGAAGTGCAAATATCCGGTTTTGGTAATAACGAAGTAACAGACAAAACACCACATTTATTCAACTTTGAAATAACATCAAAAGAAATATGCCCTAAACGAGCATGCCAAAGTTCATAAGACGCTTTATTCGAAACATCAGCAACAAAGGCTTGTGGTCCATTCTTGAGCACATAAAGTCCATCAATGCATGACCCACGAGCAAGAACCTGTTTAGTTTTCCGATCCTGAATATCAAAGTAGTGTTGAGAAAACAATACGTCAACCGGATGGTCTGCAGTTAGCTTACTAATAGACAATAATTTTTTAGTGAGATTCGGAACTACAAGTACGTTACGAAGATGAATATTATTGCATAGTTTGTGAGTGCCTGTGTGAGTGATTGGAAGATGCTTTCCATCACCAACAATAACCTTATTATTACCTTTGTAGGGAGTCGGATGATGAAGACATTCCTTGGCAGGAGTCATGTGATCAGTGGCGCCCGAATCACCAGTCCAATCTGGAGAGTCATCTGTAACATGACACTTGGCATGAAAAGCCTTGGCTAAGGCTTCATCAGTGGATGAAGCTTGACTGGCAAAAGTGTGCAAGTTCGGACAGGCAGAGGCACAATGACCGTGGGTACGGCAAAGTTGGCAGTGAGGAGGGCGACGCGTGGTGCCACGACCCCTGCCATAAGATCCGCGGGAAGAATTTCCACGTGAAGAACCACGACCCCTGCTAGACGTTGAGGATTCACGCTGGTGTTGAGCATGAAACGCAGCAGGAGGAGTGATAGTCCCATGAATTGACTGAAGAAAAAGTTCGTGACTCTCGGCCTGAGCGATAAGATCACGAAACAAAGGAGCCGGTTTCGTGGCCCGTAGGGCTGTAGAAAAAACCTCGTAGGAGGGACCAAGTCCGCATTAGAACCAATGAAGCTTGTCAATGTCAGCAACAGGATGGCCAATAGCCGCAAGCTGTTCACAGATAAGTTTAAAACGTCGTGCGAAAACTGTAACAGAGGATGTACCTTTTGACAGTTGACGAAGAGAGTCCCGAAGGGACTGAACACGTTCCACAGATGCGTTACTGTACGCCGCTTCAAGAGCACACCAAATCTGTCTCGCATTAGTTAAGCCAAGAACCTCTGCCGCGGCTTCTTCGGTTAATGCAGAGAGAAGGAGAAGAGAAGCCTTACGATCATTATGAAGCCAGGAGAGATATTTCGGATTCGGAATATCTTTATCGTCTGATTTTATGGTTTCCGACGGCGAGGAGGACGAGCCGTCAATGTGGTGCGACAGTTGATGGAGGCCGACAAGAATGGTCATGTGGTTACGCCATACTAAATAATTATCGGCTGAGAGTTTGATGGGAGATAGGTGTGGAACAGAATTCAGATTTGTAATGGAATCAGAAGCCATGATGGGAGATCGGCTGAAGAAGAACGAAGGGGAAGAGAAGGCAGGTCGCAGGAAAGAGGGAGAAAACTTAGGTTGATACCATGTAAGGATTGGTAAAAATCAACCTCCATGATTTTGAGGATTGAGGGGATATAATTTTATATACGAGAATTACAATAGTTTCTCCTTTGATTAAGGAGAGATAGGCAAAATACATGGAAATAATACAATTTACAATAAATACAGATTATTTCCTAATAAATACCCATTCAGTTATAGGATCCTTAAGCATATCATGAATGTATTCGATACAAACTTAGTTTCCTCAATAAATTCACAAACGAATAATTAATTGCGTATCGAAATTTAATGCAGCACCTCTCGAACTGTTACTGTTCAAGGAGTCATGGTAACTGACTTTATCACACTAAGTCTTCAAAATGTTAATTATATGGAGTTAATAAACTTATGAGTCCACTGATAAATTTTCAACAACATTTAGTGACTATAACTTAGGTTGTTATTATCAGTTTATTATGACTCCTTCATGAGATAGGTTTTGTCTGCTGACATAATGATATACCCGAAATTACATTTTGTCATCTTTGAATATCACAAAGTTAGAGTAATAAACCGGTTTGAGTTCTCACTTCTTCTTTAAAATTATAGTCTCTCGTTTCTTTTAAAGATATTGTAATACTCCATTAGATGCTTCACATTAATCTAGACATATCTAGTGTGTTGCAATGTGAGTAATATCTAAACGAGTATAGACTTGAATTTACATAAGGCTTCTAATTAATGAAGCGTAAATAAATAATCTCATTTACCATATTATCCTCTGAAGGAGAGCAGTATTGTTTGTTACATATGTAAGGACCCATTTAAGGTTAAACTTATGGAACGTAACTAATGTCCTATTGGGTCTATCTCGGTATGTTATGATATCAATCACGTAAGAGATATCTTTGAGATTTATTATATCAAAGTTTGTGTTAACAATGCTTTGACTTATGTAACATATACATGTCAAAAGAATATCATCTATATAGACAAGTTTATCTTAGTTGCTCCCACTCATCTTGAGGTAGATACATTAATCCACTTGGTTGTTGATGAAAATAATTACGTTAAGATTTCATCACATTATGATGTTTGCTTTCACCCATACATGGATTTTATTGGCTGATAGACAAACTGTTCTTTAACCTTAAGTTTAAAACTTTCAGGTTGTCTTATGAACATGTAAATATGTCAGCCAGTTGTTAGGGAAAATTGTTTTAATGTTCATCTAATGTGGCTTAAAACTATTATAAGCTACTAGAACAGTGATGATCCTCAAAGAAATCTTCTGTAAGATAGGTAAGAAAAACTCTTTGATAATTTATCTCTTCCTGAGTGTAACCTTTGACAATCAATCATGCCTCTTCGTGTCTTAACGCTTATTTCAGGATTTGGTTTAGTTATGAACACTCTTAGGTAATTCAATCAAATCCCAAACGTTATGCGAACACATAAAATCAGTTTTATTAGAAGATTAATTGACACTAATGGCTTAATTTGAAGAGATAGGATCATTAAACATTTCCAAAATCCATTTCAACTTCAATTAGGGAGGTTATGTAATCATCAAAGTTGGTAGGTTTTTAAACCTAGATGACCTCCTGAGTTGATTATTGGGTTTATTAGAAGTTTCAGTTTTATGGATTAGCTCTTGGTTAGGTTGCTATCATTTTCAGGATTCTAAGTTTGTAAGATTTGGTGCAGTATGGTGTACAAGAGGTGTAATCGGAGTTAAAATCGGAGTGAAATTTAATGACACTCTTCCCCCCGCCTCTTGTATTCCTTGCAAGTCATAATAAGGACTTTGACTGCTCCCACGGACCTTAGAAATTTTTAAGAACTCAGCATGCTTAGGGTCAATATTTAACGACCAACAAATTCTAATAGAGAAAACAAATTAATGACATTAGTCGTTGTGATTTCTCTTGTTGAGGATTATGTTAGTTTATGTAAGAAATCTAAGTGTGCCCACAATTAAGCAACAATGAAACTTTTGTAAGAGTAGCATTAGATTTTAAGGAGACAAGCTATGATAGAACAGTGTCGTGATGGAGCGGTGTCTTGTACAAGAGGTGCAAATAGAGGTAATGTGAAATTTTCACTCTCCCACCTCTTGCAACTATTGCAAGTTATTATTAAGACACTTAATGCTCCCACTGATCTTTAATATCTCTAGAAAATCTACAAGAGAAGTTTCAATGAGGTACGTGACGTGGGAACCTATCATATATATGTTAGACTTTATTTGATTTCTTTATTGTCCAAATGTCATAAGAAACTTAGGGACATATTTAATAGAAATCTTATTAAGTACATACATGAATAGATTTCTTCTAAGACCATGAGCCATATGCGACAAAATTTAGATACAAGTTGATAGTCTGTTAAATGATAAATGAATTATGTCTGAATATTCCATTTGGAATAAGTTCCATGAATGTCAATGAATGACTTATGATGGACCCATACTTATTCCTTAAGCCAAGTAATATTTAGGGCTATAACGTCATGATTTAAAATCACTTAGAATGAGATTAGATAAAAAAAATCATCCTCATTAACCATGTCATGATTTCTCATGAATTTCGGTTATAATTGATGAAATTTATAAGTCTCATTTTTCCTTTTGTCAAATTCTCATTTGCATGATGACAAAAGTTGTGAAAGTGTAAGGTATCATCTAGTTTTATCTTAGTAATGTTTCAATCCAGATATTTAGAACAAATAAGATGAGAGTTTAAGGTAAGTGTGACTTTATGTTGACCATGCAAACCTCACAACCTTCATAACATAGCTTAATTATGATACTATGTTCTGATTAATCTTCAGAATATATAAGGTATCGAAAAGCTTTGTTGGAAGACTGCTTATTATGGTTCTTATAGCCTTAACATTTAATTTTGTCACTAACTCTCATGTTAGTTATTTGTCGAGTTCTGGTAAGGAAACGTATGGAACTAGAGTCAACTAATCATGTGTTAATTGGAATATTAAAAATTATCAGACTTAAATATCATTGGTAAGTGACTACCTAATTAACTTATCCAACTGTTCTTTGGAACAATGGATAGTCTCGTTGCTTATGCCTAGTCTAATGACATAATTATGCAGTGAGATTTTCCCTTGAAGAACCTTAAAGTTGGAATTAGCACTTGTAATTTGTCTATGGACCTTAGAACAATCCTCTTTTAAACTATTAGTGGTTGTAAGGTGAATAACATCTTATTTTCCAGTTTCAAACATTTATTTCTTTGTACATATCTTGCTTGTCAACACACTCATTATACTTTGGTACTTTTGAGTGTTATAGTTGATTTATAAGGCATCAAATTGTACAAGTGAAAATCTTAGTATGTAATGTACTGGAAAAAATGTACTTATTTCCATGCGTAAGCCCTTAACTTTATGGGTCATGGTATTGTACATTATTATGTATTCACATATACCACTTAGCTTTATAGTTTATAATTTTAAATGAATGCATGCATCTTAGGAGTTCTAGTGATTATTCCACAATTATAGATTAGTCTTAGGAAAGACTTAACCTGGAATAACCTTTTAGTGACAACACTTATTCTTGATTATCATAAGAGACATCATGTTCGATTTATCCTAATCATCATGCTCTACTTTTCTTCTGTAGTGCTTTATCAGAAGAGAGCAATAGGATTATCGTATCTTAAGAGATAATCAATGATTTAATTTAAGAGCTAATTCTTATAGAAACTTTAAGCAAAACATATTAGATTTAGGAATTAGAGTGGATGAGATATATATAGAAGAAAATTATAGTGAGTAAAATTATGGGTACTAAGAATAAGGCAGACGAAATGATCATAAAATTAATTAAGGATCATTAATATAAGGATCATTATGTGAAGAGATTGTGATATGTCTATTACTAACATCAAAATAATAGACTTATTTAAAGTTCTACTTAAACAAAGACAAATCAGCTTTGGCCAGAAGTGTAATCATTTAAGCATGTGTGCAAAGTGGTTGTAACAAATCAGCTTTGGCCAGAAATTGAGACAATCACTTTAGTTATGCACTTGTTAAGTATGCCGTCTATGGAGGAATTAAATCAGCTTTGGCCAGATATTAAGACATTCATGTTTATGACGCACACTTAACATAGCTTTCGTAATACTTGAAAGATAAGTAGACGCATCAAATCAGCTTTGGCCAGAAGTGATACATCAGAAGCTCATTCAAGTTAAGCCATTTTGGTTTTGTGAAACATTATTTGATCCTTATTAATTAACTAAGTATTTACAAAACCAATCATTTAATAGCAAACCACCTGTTAGCGCGGATCGAACTCCGCGGTGAGTTCGCTGGGGGGTGCAGGGGGACAGCGTGCCCCCGCACGGGGTTCGGGGCGGAGCCCCGAGCTAAATCTTAGTTCACATTAAACAGCCTAAAATAATGAGGTTTCAGGTGAGATCTCGACTCAATTATGAGGTCTCGAGTGAGGTCTCGACTCAACTTGTAAAATTATGAGGTCTCGACTCATCAAGGTCTCGAGTCGCAACCTCAGTCTTGAGTCGTAATCATGGTCTCGACTGCTATGAATTATGAGATCTCGACTCCTTATGAGGTCTCGAGTCACAACCATGGTCTCGAGTTGTAGCTTTATGGTCTCGAGTCATGACCTTATGGTCTCGAGTCGAGACCTTTGTCTCGAGTTGTAAAGATTTAAGCCCTTAGTCAAAACCTCAGTGGTCTCGAGTCGAGACCCTGTGGTCTCGAGTCGAAATCGTTGTCTCGAGTTGTGAAGATTTGAGAACACTTATGATTTCGAGTAGAGTCCTTATGGTCTCGAGTCGTTAAACAAATGATCTCGAAACTCCTGTTAACAGCTGTTAGTGTGATAACATAACTGAAAATTCGAATTCTAAGGGATTATAAGATATGGTTTCCTGTTTTAAGATGATCTAATTTTATCAAAAATATTTCGAAAATTATAACTGTATATCTTTTAACAGTTTTCGAATACACTTAAGAGATAAAATTGGATCAAACAGGGAAAAACACTCATCAATCCTAATTACATTCCAAAACATAACGGAATTTTCGAATTTTCCTAAGAACATGATGAACCCTAAAAAAATAAAATAAAACATAAATTCTGGAACCCGAAACCTGAATTTTAAGGCTTTTCTAAAACAGATTTCGGTTATAAGATTGCCCATATTGGTTTCGAGTGAATATATAATTAACCCTTTCCGAAAACAGGGATTTCGAGTGGTTATATTCGACTCTAAACAGGCTGTTAATTAAATGAGGCTTTCAAAATTCCGTTTTCCAAGTTTCCATCCCAGAATTGATGGATACGAAAACAGAACTGACTAATCAACATATGCTCTGATACCACATGTTGATCAGTTCTGTTTAGACATAATGGAAAACATGAAAACATACCTGTTACAGCAGACAGTGCAGTGGAGAATCCAGTCAGAGAAGATGACATCGAGTTCGACATATTTGTCAGTGTGATATGGTTCCTCCTTAGGGTGCTGACTGATGATGGTGATGATGAAAACCGAATAGGGGATTCGGTTATGGAGAAGAGGTTTCGATGATGTTATGCTTATGGGGTTTTGTGTCTAACTGTGTAACCCTTTAACCTCTACATAAGTCTCCTTATATAAGCACCTAGGAGGAAACCTAATTAGTTAATAAGGGTAATATGGTCCATCAACAATTACCAACTAATTATTTAATAGGTTGTTATGTATTTTGATCCATATAATGCAAATGATTATAATGGCTACTAGATTAAATATTAAATCATAATATATTTAATCTTACAAATTAAATTCACTTGAAACTCAATGTAAATTCACTTATTTCATGTTGATTCACATACGTTTTTTTATATTTCAGTTAACAATCTATCTATTATACTAAAGCAAAATAAAGGTTGACTTTTTGACTTTGAGGTGGCTGCTTTCTTTGGCCAGAGAATTGGGAATTTGGGCGGCATTTTCCTCTCCTCTCAATTCTCAATCAATTCCTTCATTCTTCTTTCAAAAGCTTCTTGAATTATATATGGAAAGTTGAATAATTCATCAATTACCGGAAGATCTTTTGCGAAAATATGGAAGCGTTTGTATTCTTAATCTATTAAAGATAGATTGGTTCATTTTCTTCATTCTATCTAAAAGTGGTTTGTTATTCATCTGTTTCTGAGTCATGGTTTCTTTCAATCGGCGTTACAGACTTACAATCATCGATCGTTTCTTTCAATCGGTGTTTCAAACTCTTTGATCGTACCATATACAGTTGATTTCAACAGGTATGTTTATCAGAAACAATAATTTTAGGGTTTCTGATGTAAAATTGTTCATCAGACACACTAATTTTTTGTTGAAGAAAATACAAATTGTATTTTTTTTGTTGATTCAAGCATAAATACGGATTCCTCAGGAGCGGGTTGGATTAGTCCCGTGAGTTCATCTTTCTTGCTTCTTATTTGATTGCAAAAACTAGGGTTAGGATTTTGATTTTTGTTGATTTAAGTACCTACCAATTTTTTTTTGTTCAATTTGTGTGGTTTCAGGAGACAAGAACGATTGGATATTTTTGTACGATTATGGATTATCTGTAGGAAAGGGAAATTCTGATTGGATATTTTTGTTCAATTTGATAATTTATTTGTTAATTTCTAATTCAAGATACACAAAATATGAGATTATATGTTTATTTTTTAATTTTTGTATTTGATGTGATGTCTTCTAGGTGTTTGATGAAATGCTACAGATGATCAAGTGGAGCAGTTGTTAAAATTCTCTTTGTTTTATGATTCTTATGTTTTCCAATTGCCTTTTTTTTCTACTAATATAATTATATAACATGTACACTTGCAGACAGTTTGTGCATATGCAGAATGCATCAGCAACAGAGTATGTCTTTCTAACGCGTCTCGCCTGGCTATTAAGGTAACCACCATATCCATTATTCATGATACCAGTTAATTTTTGTATTTGGTAAATGTTGTGAGTCACACATGATTGGTTATAACTAGATACATGATGTTTGATACTTTGATGTAATGCCTCACTGATCCGCTAACAAGTGTGACTGAGTTTTAGTATTCTTCATAAGAAATTTGTAAACTGGTAATGATCCAAAGGTACGGTTGTAGTCGAGTTTATAAATGATAATTATATATTGTGGATTTTTGTGTGTTATGATGTTTGTTTGATGATTTTTGTTTTCTTCTTTCCACTGTAGCTGGTGGTTTAGGTATCAATCTTGCACACCAGATATTGTCATCATTTTTGAATCAGATTGGAATCCTCAGAATGATCTGCAGGTTTGGGAGTGTATGATATCTATCTTTATTTATAGTCACTACATACTAATTTCATGACTTTTGTTAGGCAATGTGCAGAGCTCACAGAATTGGACAACAAGAAGTCGTTATAACATATTATAAAGTAGTATAGATTATGTATGATTATGAAGGCTTCAAACTTTGCATTGACATTTGAAAAGTTCTTATTTTGTTGGTTTACCGTCATTCTCTAATTTACTAATGCTATATTATTACAGTAAGCTGCTATTGCAATTGTCATGGATGTAGATGCCACCTTGGGGAAGAAAAAAGTTGCAGAGCAGATGGGTTTTTCATGGTCTACATTGACCTTTTGAATGAGGACCTTCATGAACATCAGGTTTGGTTTGGTTAGGTTTGATTCTTATTTCAATTTTTTTTCGTCTATTACAAGGTTTATTTCGTTCGAGTGTAAGAAAACCCTTATACTATTGCTATTGGGTGGTGTTTTATGTATTTTGAATTAACTTGATAGTTTAATTATGTTTAGTTTTGTTTGTTAGTTCTTTAATTTTAGTATGAAGAGTTTGCCCACCAGGTCTTCAATTATGTTAAAGTTGGCATTTTGAAGCTTATTTGATCTATTGTTTTTACTTATTTCTGACTTGAAAAGGTAGTGGGGCTTGATAGTTTGATTACGTTCTGTTTCTTTGTAAGTTCTTCAATTATAGCTTGAGGAGTTTGCCCACCAGGAGCACCAGGTGTGCGTCAAAAGTCATCAGTTATGTTAAAGTTGACATTTTAGGCTTATTTGTTCTAATTTTTATTGATTCTGACTAAAAAAGGGATTTGGATATTAATAGTTTGATTCTGCTTGGTTTTTTGTTAGTTCTTAAACTTTAGTACGTAGAGTTTGCCCACCAGATGTTTTAAAAGACATTAATTATGTTTAAATTTTCATTTTAAAGTTTTTTTAGTCTAATTTTTTTACTAATTTTTTCAATGCAGTGCATTCTGATTGCTTTGAACCTGCTTCTTAACCAGGTATTTTTCAACTCGATCCTCTCGGATCGTTATTGATGTTCTCGATCATATATATCCGTAATGTTTGTCGTTTATTTCTTCTGAAGTAATTTATCGTGTTTGAGATTTTGCGTGATTTTAATTTATCATTCATTCATACATATGTTCATCATTTAGGTTTTAAAAAATTAAACCCTATTTGGTGATTTTGATAAGATATGGAAACATAATTTTGGTGTTTTATTGGTGATCTTATTTTTTTATTGATTTCAATTATTGTTTAGGTAAATATCTCAGTAAACTTTTTGAGCTTTTATTTCAATTTGCTTTCTATTCGTTGATCGAATGAATCATTCCTTTAATATAATTCCATGGATCCAAATGAAATGATTTTATTATACCTTTGAATGGAATAAACATTTACATTGTATTTTATTATCTTAACCTAATTGATCCTTTGGTATACAAGGTTCATTGAAATTAACCTGGTCACAAGAATGTTTGCTTGGTAAACAACGCCCAACGTTCGATGCAATGATTCTGCTCTAATTAGTGCAGGTACCTTATCTATTTCGATGACTGAAACAACCATTGAATCTTGGTTTATTAAGATAAACAAAAACTCAATCCATTATGTGTCCTCAATTTTTTTTGCTGTTTAAGAACAAAAAAAATATGGATTGCATTACTATTGTAATATGAAACCTATTGCAATGTTTTTTTTTTGGCTAAATTTGTTGCATATAGGAATTGTTTTAGTAACATAAACATCATGGTAAAGTTCATAGATTATGATAATAAGTTTTCCTATTTATATTATATGAGTTTGGAGGATAAAAACAAATTAGTTTTGGAAAAAAAAAATGAAAACAACGCATATATTTGAATTGACAGTTTCACTATTGTTAAGATATGGAAAGTATTGTGGGATATTATAAAGTGGATGCCCAATAGAGAAGCCTTGTGATGAACTTGATGCAAGTTGTATGAAGCATGATGCCTTGCATTTCAGCAAACAATAGTGAGTATCATCACTCTTTTTATGGTTTTATATAATGATTTTAAATAACCATTACCGAATTTAAGATGAAATTGGCCATTTGAAAGAAAAAAAAGTATCCGCTAAGTGCTGGTTAAATTGTAAATATCCTTAGAACTTTATGCAAAAGTTCTCATTATTATTGGTAGAATCAGTGTCTTAAAAAATTCTAACATTTTGATTTTTTTTAGTAGACTTAAAACTAATTTATATGTAATTATTGGGATGATGGCTATTAAACTAGCAAAAATAATGACATTAAGGCTTTTGTTATGGTCCCTTGAAAGACAACGATGTTAAAGGTTTGTTTCTCCTAGATGTGGTCAAATGGGCGAATTGTATACTTGGTCTGAGCTGTTCTGCCCGTTGACCCATTTTGATATAGTTTTTTTTTTTTTTTTTACAAATATATCATTTGGTTTGACTCGCTAGAGATTAAACATAAACTTTGTCAACCCATTCATAATTATATAGGTTGAAAATGTCACTTTTTAACTTTAACTTTTGTTTCAGAAATTAAGGTTCCAACTGCCATATTAGAAGGCAAGCTTGACCAGTTACACTCACAAGAAGAAGTCAAACATGGAACCTTAATTAGAAAATCAAGAAGTAAGTCCCATGATTTATGGTAAAAGATAGGAAGGGTTATATTTTTCTCTGTTTAGGGTTAGGGTTTTAAAGTTCAGTGAATAAAATAGTTTTTGACAAAAGCTAGATTGAGAGCCTTGTGAAGATATTCAAAGGTGTTGGTCATGGATGGGCTTCAAGATATAACGAGGATAATGAATCTGTTGAGAGGAGTGCTGAGGTGGCCAAGCATGTGATTTTTTAAGCGGGTCGAGTGGTTATTTTTCTTATCTCACTTATGAAGGTGTAACATGATATACTTGAAGCCAAGAACCTTACACTCTCATTCATCATTGTAAAGCATTGTGCTTTGGAGTAGAATGACGAGTTAGCTTCTGAAGTTGGAGACTTTACTTGATGATAGTGTGGGGCAAAATGTCGAGTTGGAATTTGAAAGGAGTGGCACGTCTTTGACCGTTCAGTTGGTGGTGAGTGACCGACCTTTACATCCAGGTTATATGCTTTACATTTATCATGTGTTCTTTGTTTCAGGCTGAAGACTTACACTCAATAACTCTTTCGGAGTTAGGAGTGGCACGTCTTTGTGATGTACATTTTAGATGTGAGATTTTTAACCTGTTTACCTACAAAAGTGTTGACTTAAGTTACGTTGTATGTCTAATTAGTTTAACGGTTTCAGGTAAAACCTTTAACCGAATAGGAAACCATTTGAAAGTCTCTATAAGAGTACACCTAGCTGAGTAGCCGTAGAATAATCATTTTTGTTACTTGAACGATTTGATAAACTTATCTCTATTTTTTTATTGCCAGCAAACTTGATCAGATATTAATGGTACATTGTCAATTCATAGGCAAGTGCTAAGTGATATGGTGGGTTTACTTTATGAAATTTATATTTTTCAATTTGTTGTTATGATCCTTGTGTTGGGCGTTTTTTGGCAGCGGAGCCGCCAATGAAGGCGGATGACCATACATGACAGAACTATATCAGGTTTGGTCCGACTCTCTAGCCGCGTTTATTTGATTATACGTCAAGCCGATCTCTTTGAAGAGCGGTGGTTAATCAATTGCATTGACAAATTATATTTTTGGTTGCATTAAAACATTAATAGTATAGCTTCGACTCAGTTTTTTTAATCTTCCTTTTAATCTTTTCCTTATCTAGCCTTAGGAGGACATGCTAAAGAATGCAAATAATCAAGGAACAACCATCCTCCATAATCTGAAGGTAGATTATACTTTGGGAGATTTCGAGGTAAATCAAAATATTCATTTTGTAGAATATTTCCAAGTTTTGTATTTAGTTATAACAAAGTTATGCCATAATGCAATACAATACTAACAAAAAAAAAATGAAAGATATCCTCTAAGGTGGATCTTTTACAGTGGTTATTTGCTATGTTTTAATTTTCTTGCTTTTGGTCAATTAAAGATGCTAACATTAGTTAGCATGAATTCTCGGACCCTTTGTGATCTTTTACAGTGATTATTTGCTATAATTTAATTTTCTTGCTTTTTGTCAATTAAAGATGCTAACATCAGTTAGCATTACACGTTTTGTAGGTAATTTTATGGAGCTACACATATTGGTGGTTGTTTAGGGGAGTTAACGGGCTCTCATATTCATCGCTTTTCATGGAGGTAAGTTGATTTCTTATATCATTTCATATCATTTTTGTTGAGCTGGGTAAAAGGTCAAGATGGGCTGAGTCAGGTTGGTGACCTATTCAGTACAGTTGACCCGTTATAATATATATTTGCATTAAAGGCATCATGCAAGCTGGTTGGATGATCGTCTTTTTTCAAATAATTTGACCCGTTATAATTAGTTTTCCAGTTGAGGATAACCATAATGTAGTGAATGTAGAAAGCATATTGTTATCATTCTAAAGTTTGTATTGGTGCTTTAATATTTGGTGCAGAAGGTATATATCCGGCAACCCTTAGACGTGAAGCCCAACTTTGGAAAGGTCTAGAACAAAAATGATGATTTACATGGGCTTCAATGCCAGTAGATATTATATGTTTATGCATTTTCGATTTTCCTATAGCTTTCTACTTTGATTCATGATTTATTTTGTAAATGAAATCACTTAAAGTTTCAACCAGTTTTTTAGTTTTTGGCATGAAATTTGTGGACTTGGGATTAAACTCAGATTGAATGTTTATTTGCTGATAGGTATTGTTGGGTTTGGTGGTAAATGCAGGTTATTGGACTTTGGTTTGACTTGAATGATGGCTAGAAGCTTGAAGTTTGTTGCTGATGCGTATGAAAGCCGATAGAGTTTTGAAGATTGATATTTTTTGTTTGAACTGTATTTAGTCTTGATTTTGGTTGTTTTCGTTTATTTTTTGTTTGGATTTTGAATAGGTTTTATGTTTGTAATACTTGGGTTGTGTGTGGTCGCGAGTAGAGTTAGAAGTAGTAATTGTTATTTGTTAGAGTGGTTGGGGTAGGGGTTTGTTAAAACCCGTTCTGTAAGGCCTTAGGCGTTTTTGAGGTTGGTGTTCTTGGGGTATGTCTCGGAAGACCCAATGCTCTTTAGGTGTAACTATTATTTTTAATTTTATTAATAAAGTTTTGACGGGGTGCCGTCCCCGTTTAGAAAAACAAAAGATTGAATTAATTACTTTAGTTGCATGCCTAATTTGAGGTTTTCTTTGTAAATAGGCTTCCTTGATTTTTTTTATGGTATGGGATGAGTCGGGTTGGGTTGACACGCAAACACAACTCCGATCATCGGATATTTCAACTAGATACAATGTTGGGGCCTTTTTGTTTCTACTCTTAGGGGAATCATTGCTTATGTAATGTGGAAGGCCTTCAACACTAATTCGAGGTTGGATCATTATTTATTTTATATCTATGGAAAAATTATGTTTACGATCAATATACATAACTTTAGGATGTCAAAGAGAAGCACTCAGTTACTCTCTTATAGCTCAATATCATCAGGATGTAATAAAGTATTTACGTATTAAAGTATAATTTTTTTGTTGTTTAGCCACCCGTGTATTACACGGGAACTTAGACTAGTGATTTATATATGAACTAGCATTTGTTCACATGGTAACTAACATTGGTTTATATGTAAATTTCAAAACTTGGAACAATTGCCTAAATTAAAAAGAATAAACATCCAAATTGTTTCTGATATAGACCATCAATGGAAGAACTACACTTAATGTATAAAACCAAGAAAACAAAGTGGCATTACCAAAACAAATACATGAACAAAATTAACCACCAAAACTGCTATTCGAATTTGCAAGACAGACCACATTAATATATACTAATCCACATAGAAGGTTTGTTATGATTGTGTGATGGAGAAGTTTGTAGAAAGAGCAAAGGTGTTAAATGAAGTGGATAAAGACAAATGAAACATTAGAATCTCATATAAGCAAACATTGTTATAACTATAAGTGAAGATTGAAAAAATTATTCCATTCTTTCAACTAACAATTGAGAAGCAAAGAAGCATGTGAAAAGTAGTATGAAATACTCCAAAAGTCTTGATCTTTTTCTTCCAAAAAATATGAAACTTAACTAAGATCCCTGGTATTTCACCGACAACCATCCTCACACAAAATAAGTGAGTTGTATTTTTGCCTATAGAAATGGTAGCTTAGTCCACCATTTCCTCATGGGAAAAACAATGCATCTGGTAATCTGGTATTAGTAAATACAAAACTGGTTGAACAAATCTTGAACTCCCAAAATGAATTGAATGGCACAAAAATGTCATCGCTCCTTGAAATACATTGATTTAGAAATAATATTTCAAAATTTAGCAGTATTAAATCATTTTTGTTACCCACCTACCTATCGATTTTTGTTAATTTTATTTAGTTTCATAGAAATGCTCAATCCTTTCGGTTATCTATCAGATACATATATTTTGTGATAACTATTTTTTTTAGAACTGCATCGAATTACCAGGCCTAATAGGGGCTGGGCCAAAGCTCAACAAGTCCGTTCGAGCCCATATACGGTAAACCTCTCCACAAGTGGTAAATACGTGTCCAACCGGAGTCGAACCCCCCAACCTCCATATATTTTGCGATAACTAATACAAATATATTTTGCTATAACTAATACATCTAAAAAAGTCATCATATGAGTTACAAATAATATAATCAGAAAAAAAAAAATTGTTTTTCTACTTTTCTTGAATTTCCAAGCCTGAGGTACATCCATAGGTGAAAGGCCACTCATGCTCATGATCGCAGACAATGCTAGTAACTTAGCCTCTTACCAATTCCAGGGGAAACTCACCGCCCCGAAAATTGACTGTGATAAAAACCCCTGACTCATGCATGACATTTCGTCAAGAACAAATCTCTAGCCGCTAACCTTCGCTAGAAAAAATTACCGAAGTATCGCTAGAACACTACTCTTTGGTTGTAAAGACAAAAATCTGACACTTTTGGCATTCATTAAAAGAGAGGTAAAGACAAAAAACTGGATGTTAACTGAAAAATTTGACCAGATTTTGCTTTTGGATGAAAACAACAACAAAATTGAAATCACAGAGGCCTAGATTCAAAAAGTTTGAGTTTTGGACTAAAATGACAAAAGTGACCAAAACTCGGAGACCATTTTGGCAGTTTATTCTTGGTTGTATTATAAGATCACACAAGGTGACATACATCACACGAATACAATAAGATCCAAATTACAAAAGTTCCAAAATTAGCCCCTATAATATCTGCAATTAAAAAAACACAAATGGAAGACAAAAGCCTGTGTGCAATGTTTATTTATAGTCATCGGACCCAAAAGCATATCAATTTACAGCTGGTACTCACTCTTCTTTTCTTTCTCCCCCTTTCTTCCCCCTTAATAATTTCTCCAATTCACTCTTTTATGGTGCTGTCTTTTCTCTTTCTCTCTTTCTGCATTTCCTACTGAAGGAGGTAGACAGGGAAAAGGCTAAACCACCGCCCATCTCTCCTTCCTATTATTTTCATCATTCATTTTCCGGTAACCATCTGTTATCCTCTTTTTTTTTTCTTTCTGTTTTTTTTTAAGGTTTACAATTGATTCATCTTGCAAAATCCAAAATTCCCAGATCTGTATGTTGGATAATTGTGTTTGAGAAATGTCAAAAGCGGATTCGATTCAAATCCGAGAGGTGTGGAACGACAATCTGGAGGAAGAATTCGAATTCATTCGACTTATCGTTGATGATTTTCCTTACGTAGCGATGGACACCGAGTTTCCAGGAATCGTTATTCGCCCCGTTGGTAATTTCAAAAACACCAATGATTATCATTACCAGACGTTGAAAGACAATGTGGATATGTTGAAATTGATTCAGTTAGGATTAACCTTTTCTGATGAACAAGGGAATTTACCCACATTTGGATCAGATACAGATACAGATAATAGACATTGTATATGGCAATTCAATTTCCGGGAATTTAACATGAAAGATGATGTTTACGCCAACGATTCGGTCGAGCTTTTGAGAGAGAGCGGTATAGATTTTAAGAAGAACAACGAAAAGGGTATAGATGTTGGGAGATTCGGGGAGTTGTTAATGTCTTCCGGCATTGTGTTGAACGACAGTGTGTATTGGGTGACGTTTCACAGTGGGTATGATTTTGGTTATTTGTTGAAGGTTTTGACTTGCAGGAGTCTGCCCGATACACAAACCGGATTCTTTAATTTGATCAATATGTTTTTTCCGACCGTTTATGACATTAAGCATTTGATGAAGTTTTGTAACAGTCTTCATGGAGGATTGAACAAGCTTGCGCAGCTGTTGGAGGTGGAGAGAATTGGGATCTGTCATCAGGCGGGTTCGGATAGTTTGCTTACTTCGTGTACCTTCAGGAAGTTGATAGAGAATTTCTTTAGTGGTTCATTGGAGAAATATGCTGGTGTCTTGTATGGTTTGGGTGTTGAGAATTGAAAAAAGTTGAAAAAAAAATAAAAAAAAGTTTGAAAAAATTGTGAAAAAAATGGTAGATGTATGTTTAAGTTACAATCTGTGTTGTACTGGCAATTGGCATTTGGCATTTGGCACCACAGGTTGTATACTTAAGGATAATTAATTAAAGGTTAATATTTGATTTTAGAATTTCTGCTTGATTGCTTGGTGTTGTGTTGATATTTTTTGTAATAATTTGTGCGGTTGGCTCAATTGATGCATTGTCTTGTCTGATTTCATGATGTTTATAACCCTTTAAGTTTCCTGTCTCTTAATTGTTCTTTTCCGGAGCCGACCCATTTTCAGGCTGATGAAATATTTTGTTAACTGTCACCGTCTACAATGTTTTCGTTTCTAGATGTGGTGGCATACTGGCATGTGATTGTTTCTTATGAAGTAAATACTAAATAGCAGCTACAAATTGTATCAATAAAGCAGCTGTACGATTGAAGAAGCAATTACAGGCATACAAACCTATGAAAAGTTGCATATATGATAACAAAATGTTCTGTTGAATGATGTATGATTTACTCACCACTCGTGGCTGGGGTTTATCAAAACCATTTAGGGACCATGTGACACCAGCTGTTGCAACCAACCAGCACCCGTCAACCCGTGTATGTGATAAAACTCCAATGGCCAAGTCAACGAACAGGGTAGACGCACACGCACCTGAACAACCTAAGAAGTGCTGATTTGGTCGGTGGTTAGTGCTTTTGCTCACTTGTCTTGAATTCTCCTCTTTGTGAATGATCTTTCTGTATCTGCATTGTTTGCAAACAAAAGATATCATGAGATCAATTCTCTTAGACAGGGCGACAAAGAAGACTAAAAATGCAGTATCGCATAACAATGGAGTTGAATGCAATGCCTAACATTACTCTTCTATGGTTCGATATAATTTTAATAATTCCTAAAGATCTTCTACATAGCAACAGCGTGATAAAGACAACTAAATGCTGTTATGTTACTTCGATTGATCATGGAGGAGTTCTGCTACACAACAAAACCGAAACTAGAGCGCAGCAGTAGTCATGAACCTATGACCTATGTGACGGTTAAAGCTTTTCACGCGTTCGTTTAGTCTCTATACTAGTTTCAACTTTCAATGCGCATACATTTGAAATTATCAGACTCTATCATCAATTAATCAAGTCACTAGAGTAATGTTTTTCAAATCGAAAGGTGAAAATGTTAAATATCTCAGCAACATATTCTACATCTAACTAACTATATGAGTTATTCTGGTTAGAATCTATACACAGATCTACAACAAAATCAGCCTGAAAACATAACAACAGATACAAAATTCAAAGGCTGTGAAAACCTGAATTGTGAGCGATTCAACAATGATCAACAGATCTGGAACTGTAATTATAACGGTCAAACTCGAATCAAACCATCTCATATCCTCGAGTTTGCTCCAACTGCACAGATCTGTCACGAAAACAAAATGAATTCCATAGATTGAGAGCAATCACGGCAACTAAAACGCCAATGATGTCAGCAACGGCGTCTTTGACGGAACCACCGGCGGATTTGAAGAAGCCGAGCTCGTCGGCGAACTCTTTTGCGGCACCGGTGGTGAGTGAGAGAACGCAACCTATGGAGATGCTGCGGCGACGTAGGAGAGAGTATTTGGTGCGGGATGCGAGGAAGGAGACGATAATGGTGATGGTGAAGCAGAGAATGAAGTGTTGGAGCTTGTCGTGAGCTAGCCAATCGTCACCGTTCTCCATCTCCGGCGAAATTCAGGGAGGGGGTGACTTCACAACCGTTGTTTGACTTCGGTTACAGTTTATCGTGTTTGGGTTAATAATATATTTATAGTGTTTGGTAAGGTGTAAAGGAATGATGTTGGTCTAGTTGTTAAAAGGCATGTCTTCTTAGCGGCGAAGCAGGTTCGATTTTCGTTTGGGTCATTTGCGAGGGACATTTGGGAGAATGGACGAATTGGTGATTTAATCCGGGTTTGAACCTGACGGCGGGCCAGGATTTCCGGATTACATCCGCTTCCCACGCATCAGGGGGCACGGTTTCATAGCGGTCGAGGAGTCAACCTTGGACATAGCCCTAAGACCTAAGTGGGATGGGTTTACATGTGAGATTATTTGCCTTTAAAAAAAAGAAATTTGTTTAATACACCAATGAATACAAATCAGAAATTTCATTCGGTTATGTTAATTGAACTATGTTCGTGAACGCTCGGTTATGTTCGTTCGTGTTCAATAGTTTTACATTTTATTCAAATACTTCAAAATTCTCACTAATAAAATGTTTAGCAAATATTAATATATTGTATATCACACATCTTTTAACAACTTAGGGTTAATGAACGCTTGTTTGTGTTCATGAAAGTTTGTTTGTGTTCGTCACCTAAAATTAACGAATGAACACGTACATTTCCTTAATGAACGAACACGAACAAAAAATTTTGTTCGGTAAGTGTTCAGAAACAGTTCGTGAACACATTTATTTTCTTAACAAACGAACACGAACAAGACCTTGTTCGTGTTTGTTTGGTTCGTTTCCAATGGTAGTGTTTGGAAAAGATTATCTTACTACATGCTACGTCAAGTTCCCCTTTTTTGGTTAATCAAACTGGTTGATAATCGTTAAACATATGTTTTAACACGTAACCTCCTTGAACAATTTATTTAAATAACTATATTGTTTCTAATACACTAGTTATTCATAAAAAAACATAACCTCTCAAGTCTTTAACATAAAAATGTCATTGAGTGACAACAAATCAAATGAATATCTGGATTGAGACAAATGCTAAAAACATTAGAGCCCCATATTCATGACATTGAAAATAACCAAGCAAAAGAATAAAGAACTACTTTTACTGCTGGATTCAATTTGGTTCACACAAGATTCAAACTGACTACAAACTATTCTTCTCTCTTATATCTGAACCATATAATCAGTTCATCTTACTAATCAACTCATTTATTTGATCTTCACGGTTCCCAGAATCACCCCCATCCCTGAACGGTTTTTTCTTACCCTGCAGCGCCTTCTCAGGCTTGTTCAGAGTAAAAGGACACAAAACGTTGCTAACTTCCTTGAAATGTGGGCCTACATTTGCAATCTCGTTTACGATATCTTCAACGCATATAATTTTGTGCTCACCAAGTGCCTGGAAAAACCATCAAGCAAGGTGAATTTAATTAAAAAAACTTTTATACAAGTAGAAACAGTGTGAGTGTGTGACCTATAAAAGCTAGACGTACCGATTATAACCCATTAAGTCATGAATGGGTTGATCCGCTTTATTGTTAATGTTTAGCCAAAAAAATGGTTTAAAAAACAAACCTAATGGCTTGAAATTTGAAAGTTGCATAAGTTCTATTTTTAAACGATAAAACATATAGAAACAAAACATATACCTGTTCAATGATGTTATTATCTGTCAAAGGGTATATCTGCTTGTTAATTTTTGCCAACCCCTTCTTGTATATCAGCTCATTTACACTCTTGAGATTCGGATACCTTTAAATTGTCAGAAGAAAAAACAGAGCACAAGTTTTTCATAAGACAGTAAGACAACGCAAAAAATAAAGATATTGAACACTGTTTTTTAACAGGACTTGATATAGTTACAAGATTATAGATGGTCTTACCCGTAAGTCACATACGGTTCAACTTTTTGTAAGATATCTAATATTCTGTCATTTGGCTTAACAAAAACACCGGTGAACATTCGCCTCAGTCTCAGAGTGTACAAAAGTTTCCTTGTCTGAGGATGCATGTCGCTTTTACTATTAACAAAAAAAGGCCACGTAAGATGCAGAATAAGAAAAGAAAAAAAAACCAGAAAAAACATCACCAGTGACATACCCTTGAATACGCATGATGAAAAGCAGCTTCGATTGGGACAAATCAGATGTTTTTATCGGTCGTTTTGCCCGATATTTCATTTTGATAAGATCAGACTCCTGAATATATACAAAAGCTTTTGTTAGTTCCATAAAATGGGAATTTGGTGCAAACAGGCATCTTATAAGTGTTAGTTAACTTAACTTAGTAAGGCTTAGTTATTAATCAGAAAAAAAATACAAGATAAAAAGCTAAGTTACCCTATCGCGGTATTCTCTGATAAACTGTTCGAGCTTCTTTATGACAAAATGATCACTTTTTGACCTCTTGACCCGTTGTTCCAACTGCTCTTTTCTTCTAATTGCCCAGTCCTCATTGTTTTTCCTTTTCTTCAGAACTATCTCCGATACGTAATCAAGAGGCTTTGATTCCGCTTCAGCCATACCTACAAAAAGCATACAGAAAAAAAATATATATAAGAAATTTGCATAGTTGCATGTGTCCCTAGATTTTGGTTTTAAAAAGCGCGCCTAGGCACAAGGCGCAGGGCCTGGGGCTTTTTTGCCTCTCGCCTTGTGTAATTACAGGAAGCAACCAAAAGGCGCATTTTTTGATGTTTTTTTGTGGGCTTTTTGGCCTGAGGCGCGCGCCTCATGTAACTTAGGCGTTTTACTGCATAAAAATGTTGTACCTAGGGTTTTTTGACTTGTACATGTAATTAAAATGGTATAAAAGCCTTACTTATAGCTATATTTTGGTTAAAGGAAGCTAAAAACCTATGGGATATATAAAAAAAAATTATAAAAACATCTTGCGCCTCGGGTACGAAAAGCCCACCGCTTTTGCGCTTTGCTCCTCAATTTTAGACCTCGTCGCTTTTGTGCGCCTCTCGCTTTTTAAAACCAAGCCCTAGATATACAATTTACCAATTCACTATACAATCCCATGTAGATGATACTTCCTAATCACAGATACATATAAAAATCATAAACAAAGAGGTCATATGCCTCAAAACATCATTACCATTGTTAATCACAACTCACAAGGACCATAAATCTTTTGATCACCTCAATTAATGATCGTTGAACAATATATACATATCATTGTCGGATAACGCCCGCGATAACAACATAAATATCCATATAAAACCCGAAAGAGAACGGTTTTCAACATAAACTTTCAAAGAATATATTTTCATAAAAGGACTGAACTAAAATTTTCATTCTGTACACCAAACAGAAAGTAAGTAAAAACTAGAACTAAAATAGCTAAGGGCTGCTTCATTATTCCTACCCAAATATGCAGCATGCTACAAATTGTCTGGTTAGCTCTAAAAGTATAACATTAAACTGCAAACGATTACTTCCTCGTCCCTATTTTATAAACATGTAGTTTACATAGAAATTAAACAACATTGGAATCACTATCTATATCTGCACTGGAAATTAGGGTTTCATTAATTTTCAACGAATATGAAAGAGAGAAGACATGTTGAAGGTTGGAAAGAAAGAGAACTTACCGTAAAGATTCGAGAAGCAGAGGCTGAAGTCGAATGAAAAGAGACAAGTGATGAAACTGCAAGAAGAAGAAGAAGAAAGAGGGAAAAGTTTAGGTTACTCCCTGCAAGGCCTCAGCTACACCTGGCCCATTATTCGTTGAATTTGGCCCAACCTATTTATAAAAAGTTAAAAACCAGATGTGTATAAAACCGGTTTTGGGCCCAAACAGATTCGGGTTAGAAATCGTTTTACGATGAAAAACGTTGGAACCTATCATACCGGTTGGGGTCAGGGTTCAAAACCGATTTGGGGAAAAAAAAAAAAAAAACAGGTCGTTTACATGTTTTTTTTTTCAAACCGGGTCTTAAAGATGAAACTACGAAGTGGTCCCAAGCCGGCGGGTAGGTCGGGCCCAAACCAGTTTTTCACCAGGTCAGTCCGGGTCGGTTTCTGGTCATCGGGTCCTAACCGATTTTTTTTACATATTGGATTTCTCGAATTTTTTTTAAATAAATTTGAACCACAAAAACTTGTTCAAATTCGCCTGACTTGACTAAATGGAACTATGAAGAAAATAAAAATATATATTTGTGTATATATTTCATGTAGGTTGGATTTGAAAATCACAAACTCAATTAGATTTGAAAATAATTCTTAAAATTAAGTTAGAGTTTTGGTTTTCGAATCCGATTCAAATACTATTCACCTCTAGATAAGAATTCATAACTTTTAATTACAATCTCATGGAAAACGGGACTTTTCAATTTTCATAACAAACACAAGATATCACATATTGTATGATTTTTTTTTATCTTGACTACATCTCATAGAATATAGAGGTAATGTTTGTTTACATCTCATTCTCTCCATACCCTACCAATAGTTTTATTGTTTGTGGGGCTTTAGCGGGTATGGTTGTCGTGTTGTTTAATTTTTGACACATTTTTACCAAATCTTAGAGTATACTCAGCCAATTACTCATTTTGAATGCATCAACAATCAACCATATCAACTCAGATTGATTTAAAACTATTAAATTCTTAAAGGGTATAATGGTCCGCAATTTGAAACCAAGACTCATTGTTATAAACAAATAATTTTTCAAAAATATAAAAACTACATATTTTATAATAATAAAAAAAGTGCTTGTGAGTCGACATACTAAAACTTACTCATAATGTTAACTCTCTAGAAGTGAAAGCAAAAACTAGACATCACAAATAGCTAGTTCATTGCTCATTGTTACATTCTCTATCAGTTTAATCGAAAAATTTCTTCAAAATGTTTGGCCCGTACCCGAACCCATTTGCGGTTTACTTCTCAGCACTGGTTGATCCGCGTTGTGTAGCCGTCTGACTCTCGTCCCGTTGTCTTTCTTGTTTGTCGGAAGCTTGTTTGTTCGGGCTGTGTTCAACAGCAGTGCTGCTTACATGCTGTTTTATGTCATCTTCTTTTTGCTCTGAAACTTTCATATTTCTTTGGTTTTTGGATTCCGTTACAATCTCCTTGACGGTTCTTTCCAAGCTGTCTAATCTCTCTTTTACCTCCAATAATTGTGGATTAGATTTTAGTACTTCTTCTTCGGTTGCCTTTATCTTCTTGGACTCTTCAATTCGTCTCTTTTCTAGTTCCTGCAAAAAAAAAAGTTTATTTGACAAAAAAAAATAACTGACGAATATGTAAAGATTAAAGTACGACGAGGGGAGTTCAATTACTGCATCCATTTTCTTCATTTCGTGACGAGCATATTGAGCAACTAAATAGACAGCTGTCACAAAGAAAAACTAGAGATAAAACAAAACTTGAAAGCTTATATATGTATGTGTGCTTATGTATATGTTGTGTGTGTATACAGAGAGAGAGAGAGAGAGAGAGAGAGAGAGAGAGAGAGAGAGAGAGAGAGAGAGAGGGAGATACCGAGTGAAGGCAAGCAAACAAAGAAGAGCTGAACCAGATGAAAATCAAGCCTGAGAATTAGACACTAAAAAGTATTAATAAATCACTACCTCAAGTGTGCAACAGATTCATAAGACCATAGCTTGCAATCACCTAATAGCATATGCTTTTTGAATATAATTGTCATTCTATTTTGTGTAACGAGAACTTATATAACACATCCATAATTTTGTCAGCAGTAGTTTTTCAATTTTTTTATTGACACAAGTGTTTGGTTCATCATCAATTTTGTAGATGTTAAAATTTTTCATAAGGTTTGACCTTTCATATCAATTATTTCAGCCTTTTATTAGTAGTCTAGATTATCTTCAGTCTTCAAACTGACTGATCTAAATAAACGATAAGAAATTAAAAGAGAAAGTATCATCAGTTGTCAGTTGCGTAACAGAAGCTGTTCAGTGATTCGCTTATTTTGTCAACTGAAATCTAGTGTGAGAAAAATATAGGAAAAGAGAATTTCTCCAAAAAAATTGAGTGTAAAGATCGATTTATTTTCTGGTTTATATATTTATTTGACTATTTTGGGATTTAACGGGTACGGTTGTTGTTTTAATCGACTATTTTGGGCTTTTCTATGTTCAGTTGCTATGTTACCACCTTAACAGTCACTTGGTAATAAGAATGGATTATGAAGCTTCCAATTTTCAAGATTTTGGTGTATTGAAGATGTAATGCTTGGAAACTCAAATAAATATGTACACACACAGTCACACACATATATGTTTGGCCTGATTATTCATAACATCCTTTTTCATTGATAAGTTTGGCTGATTTTATGTTCGGTTGCTGTGTTCACCTGTAACAGTCTCTAGAATGTACAGATGTAATGCTTGGAAACTGAAATAATATATACACACACACACACACACACACACATATGAAATCGATGGCTCTTATGATCTTATAACCTTTTACTAAATCCGTAAATGAAGTTGTATGCTTTATCTTACACAATTACATACACATAGAGGATGCAAAAAGAATGATTAGACTTAAAGTTCTTCCAGCACTATCAAATATCAATGTGAGTAATTTTGTTTCGGTTTCCTCCTAAAGGGGCAAAAAGGGAGTGAATCAAGATTGATTGTTGTGTGAGAGATATAGAAAATGATTTTGCAATGTTTATATGTTAACCTAATAGGTTTATTCGATCTATATTACATGTGCTTCATGTAACCATTTTTTGTTTTAGATTATAAACTAATATAATCTCAGAACACTTAACAGAAACTTTTCACTTAAGCTTCAGCACTAAATCGTATAGGAGTTCTATAAGTAAAACAACTAAATCATATAGAAGATTAGAATGGTAATTTATGGCATTCAGAACATTTACCAAGCCATCAATTTTCATCTTGAAAAAACTCATGACACAAACATTGAATCCTTACAGCATTTGCAGGTCTAAACATATAGTTTTGATCATTGTAATTGCTAATATACATACACATGATCAATGTTTGCTGGCTGCATTAAAGCAGCAAGCATTCTTATGAGTAGAAGAAAAGCCCGCATTAGTTCTCAAGTTGCTGTCTCAATAACACAACACAACTCATATAACAATCTACAAACCAGTGTTGCAGTAATCGCTAGTCGGGCGGTGGGGTGGGGACTAGCAACTAATCGGCGCCTAGTCGGGAATTTTTACGACCATGCTACAAACACGCACAAGTCTAGCAAACAATCGATAAAACTGAGTACCATAAAGTGCAGAAAAAGACAACATGCATAGTAAATTTTCATGTATCCAAATGCATGCCAAGTGTTCGACGAAATGCCTAAACCAAATTCACATCACTAACCTAGCCAAGAAACGCATAAAACTAAAAAAAACAAACAAGAAGAATACCCGAATTTCTTCTTTTTCGGAGGAGTGGTAAAGAGAATCTTGGCAGCAGTCATGAAATCAAGCTTATCGAGGTCTCGATACGAGTCATGATGAGTTAAACTATTACTACTTTCTCCATTCTTGTTTGGTTCAATAATATGTTTACTGTTGTTTGTGGATAAACATTTGCTTCTGAATCTTGCAGATGTTACTATCCCTATTCTCCTACCAACCCTTCCCAGCAGCATCATACATTAACTAACTAAATGATGATGTCACCAGCAGCAACATATGCAATTTGTATGTTTGTTGCTTACTCTCTGCTGCAAATATAGAATCAACTCAAAAGTCATATTTATGAAACAAACGCAATTGATTTAACAGAATAAGATTAACAATAACGTAAGCTACATAGAATATGAATGAACATATCGACAACTTGAAACCCTAATTGACAGATAGCGATTAGAAACCCACTAAAATCGGATAAATAGTAAGTACGCACCTGATGATTTGGAAGAAATCAATGGAGATTGATCCTGTCTGGTAGAAATTGAAAATGTTTTTCAGTTTTTTAACCCAGAAATTGGAAGTGATGAACAAGAAGACGATTTTGTGAAACCTTTTTTTTTTGTAATTTAATCATCAAATCATAGTTGTAGACTTGTAGCATGTAATTTTTTTTTTTGTTTGCTCACTATTGTGACATTTTATTTTACTAGATCAAGTAACGAAATGTCTTAAGTTAGTAGGATTATCAACAAGCCTAATGAATAAAGTGGGTATAATGGGCTAGTACAATGAACATAAGAGTGAGCCCGAGGCCCCGAACAATCCCATATCAAGCAAGCGTATTAAGGTTAAAAGGTTAACTCGTCTATATATACGAGTTTATCCCTTCACGACAATCAATCTTATTTGTCATGTAGAAAATATATGCTTAGCATCTCATCTTTCTTTGAACTAGCTTCTTCCTAGTTAGCTTTATCGCTTCTTCCTATGTAGAACAAGCTTCGCTTGGATAGCTTATTCATCACCTTGAGCCACCTCCTTCATAGTTTTCATATCTCTCTTGCCATTCATACATGGTTGTATACACCATAAGCATGTCATACATTTGTTTACTGTGTATAAATTAGTTACTTGAGCGTCGGAGGATACTCCTGAAGCTTTGATTCGGGTAATCATCCAATGAGTTCTTTTCATGATGTGGTTAGGATCTACGCATAGGCGGAGCTTACTTAGGGCTAGTAGGGCCTAGACCCCCCCTTATTTTTAGTCTTAGAAGTTTAAGTTTAGCATATTACCTTTAAATAATAGTATCTTTAACTGGTTGAGATCCTCCTAATCCAAAAGCCCCCAATTAAAATATTAAATCCCCCCCCCCCCCCCCCGCGCCAAAAAAAAAATCTAATGTTTAACTGGATCTACTCTCGGGACTATCTTGGTTAGGCTCATGGCCACTCTACGTGCCATTGGTTTTCCAAAGTCCAAACACATAAATATAAGGAGACAAGTGTGATCACAATATCATAAATATAAGGAAACTTGTGGTGTGATCACAATATCATGGATGGTGTCACGTCATCGGTGTCAAGACTCAAGACGTTGTGTCTTTGGAGCCCCCACTACGAATGGCTCATATATCATAATCAAAACAAATGATTACAGTAATCAAGTCATGCAAAAAAAAAACCTAGATAACTTAGATAACAAGTTAGGTAAATAAGGTATCATATTTTCAATGAGCATGTTGTGAGTATTACACGTATTATTTTATTATAAAACTAAACGTAAAACGTTTGATTGAATATTGAATCAAACTAAAGTTAAACTACCTTTCAATAGTATCGCGAAGCAAGAACACACACAAACACAAAAGGGTTGAGATCAGTTAGTTATGAAGATGAGAAAGAAGCTACCATTTCAAGTTTTGGGTTTGGTTACCTAGTTGCAATACTTAACTTATGACGATAGCATTTGATCAGTTACATAGACATAACTTATATTAATCATCTAATTAAACTAGAATATGATTTATGTGCTTACACACCAATCGTTTAACCCTCCGTGCCAACGTGACATACCTTTTTTTTCACATTTCACATAAACCTCACCACATATGGTCTAGTATAAGGACCATAAAGAAATTAACATAATTTATTTTATATTTTGCATTTTGCATTTTGTTATAATTCCATTTTCTAGAAATCGTATCAAACAAACTATACAAGAAAATAGATTCGGGGTGTTCACAATCTTACATATGGCGTCATATATAATTTTATTATAGGCCTAGGATGCGAACCGTGCCTTGTGACATGTGTCACAGGTGTCTACTTTCAAGGCATCCTCGGTTGCCCAAGGACAGGCCGTTTTGTCCCGCTCACTAAGACAAGTTATTGGTCTCATCATGTTTTGGATTCTTAAGAGAAGCGAGTAGTGACGCCAACTCTCAACCAATAGCACGACGAGAAGTGCTTACTTTCCATCCGTTAAGATCACATAAGAATTGCAGAAGTAGCCAACAAACCTAAATGATTTAGCATAATATAAGCAGATATGATCTTCTCATATATTTGATACATCACACTTATCTTGTAAAAGTTTTTTTAATAAATTTTATTATTTAAGAAATAAAAAAGAAACTGAATTAATCACAGCTCATCATAACACACTCTATTATTATCCAAGCTCCACCCTGCATTGATTAACAACACACTTCCACTACACATAATCATCAGCCTCTTACTTTGTAATTAATAAAAAAAAAATTGTTTGAATATTTTATAAGATAAACATTTATTTATCACTTTTTAAAATAGAACACGAATTTTATTGTTTGTGCATTAATATATCAACAATTTATCTTCTGATTCAATTTTTATATATAAATATAACTTTTCCATGTTTTTAAAGACGTATCATTAGAACTTTTTTTAATGGTAACTTTCTTTCAGTCATTATCGTTTGTGGAACTTGAACCCAAGATATATCATGATAATGGGAGTAATAATAATCTTGGCCTCCCTGTTATTGTGTAAGGAGCGAAAAATCGCATTAGTGCCCCCTTTCAAGTATGCGAAGACGAATCCAAATCACAAGATAATGATCTACAAACATGAAGTGAAACGACTATACTATATGTCCTTGCACAATAACAAATAACCCGTGAACACAAAATGCTCCAGTTACCATCTACAATTTTCAGCCAAATTTTCTGTAAAACACTTTTGTACCATTGTTAGTTAAGAAATGTTTAAACAAAAACACCTTCAAAGTACAAATTGCAGGCCAAAATATCATATAATTGTTAATAAAATGCTCCCGCTGTTTCCGCACCCCTATATCTTATACCCACACCCCTTTTCACTTCATCTCTCTATATATATCTTTATATATAGAGAGAGATAGAGGGGAAGAGTGTGTGTAGGGGTGCAAACGAGCCGAGTAGCTGGCGAGCTACTTGAGATCGACTAGGGAAAAAGCTCGAAACAAGCCGAGCCTTATCAAGCCCGAGCTTGACATGTGAAGTTCGTCAGGCTCGTCAAGCCTTATCAGCTTTGGTATAATATTAGTTTTTATTAATATTTACCCCCTTTTTTAATTTTTTCTAGTACACGAGCCGAGCTTATTTAAACTTGTTTACGAGCCAAGTTCGGACCTAAATAAGCTTGTTTTAGTAAAGGAGCCCGAGCTTTACTTATCGAGCCTGCAAGCCTAAACGAGTATATTTTTATTTAATATATTAATTAATAGATAATAACGAGCCGAGCTCGAGCTTTGAAAACAATGCTCGAACTGAGCCAAGCTCGAGCTCGAGTCTAGTCAAGCTAGGGCTCAGCTCGACTCGTTTGCACCCTTAGGTGTGTGAATATTAACTCTGTCCCATATTTATGCATTTTAGTATATTTATAAACAGGGTTGAGATCCTGTACAAACAGTGCTAATTATAAGAACCGTAAGAACAGATCTGAACCATTGTTAATTTAAATCAAGGGTTAATATTGATTATAAATAAAACCCTTATAATTAAAAATTACTACTAACAAATTAGGGGTAATTTTGTAAAATTGCTAGTTATTTGACCATTTTCCATTAAATACAAATTCCACCAAGGTTTTTTAAACCAAAATAACTTTTATATACTTCATTATTTAAAAAAAAAAAAATACCATAAAATCAAATATTTTTTTATCTTTAATATGAGTACCATATTGCTATACTTTTTTTGTATTTATAAAAGTGATTTTTAAAAAAGTTAACAAAAGGTGTTTTATAATTGTGCTGATAACGTGCTGCTTATGTGTTAATTACAAAATAATACAAACAAACATCAAAAGTAGATATAATCAGCACATCTGGTGTGCTGATAATGGAGAACGATTGAGGATGTTGTGCTAACGTCGTTTATGTTGATAATGGAGAACGATTGAGGACGATGTGCTGATAATGAAGAATAATTAAGGATGTTATGCTAATTATATAGTGTTGTGCTGATTATATTTTTTGTAATTATTTTTAATTAGTTATAAATAAATATGGTCAAAAGGTCTAAATTACCCCTAAGCTAATTTTTTATTGATGGACACTTGTCAATTATGTGTTGATTCTTACGGTTCTTACAAACTTAAGTGTTTGTATTTGATCCCATTCCTTTATAAACAAACCATCTTGTAATTTTACAAAGAGCATTGGTGATGGTCCCGCCATAAAGCAGAGGTTGCTGTACTTAAATCCCGCCAGTGACACCAATCTCAGCCTCCTCTTCATACAATTTCAACATTTGCATCCAATGCTTATCAGATTTTGATTTTTTTTTTTTTTTTACATTTATAAAACCGCTAACTGTTAGTTGACTCATAGAATACACAAAGCATTAATCAGTTACAAATCAGTTGCAACAGAAAGATGTTGTGCAGAGGAAACTCGATAAAATGCCAAAAGGAAGGATCAGTTCCAGTATACCTCAATGTATATGATCTCACTTCCATGAACGGTTACGCTTATTGGCTCGGCCTCGGTGTCTATCACTCTGGCGTGCAAGGTTTGAACCTAGAACCTCTCCACTTTTTTCCTCTTATTTATATCGAATTATAGAATAAATTCGGTCTACTTTTTTTTTAATTTTTTTTTATGAATTTAGTTCATGGAGTTGAGTACGCGTTCGGATGTCACGAACAAGAGACGACTGGAATATTCGAAGGAGAACCGAAACAATGCGAAGGATTTACGTTCAGGAAGCAGATTCTAATCGGATGGACGGAGAAGAATTTAAATGAGGTGAGAGGAATTATGGAGGAGCTAGCTGAAGATTACAAAGGAATTTCATATAATCTCATTACAAAAAACTGCAATCACTTTTGCAATGATGTATGTGTTAGACTCACCGGTAAATCAATCCCTAGTTGGATCAATCGGCTCGCTAGAATCGGTATGTCAACTTCTTAAACACAATCGTCCGATTGTAAATTTTGTAATAAGATCGTATCATCAACGAATTCAGATCTAAATGGTTTTCTGTTGATATTGGACTATATTATTAGAGTTTATTAGTATGAGCACAGGCTCATTTAGGTTACAAAAATTATTATACTAATAAAAGAATATATAGATCACAAGGAATTATGGTAACCTAAATGAACCTGTGGGCTCATATTAATAATCCTTAATAATAATATAGTATAATGTTGATATTGTAGGTTTTTTGTTGTACTAATAAAAGAATATATATAGATCACAAGGAACTCTAGTAACCTAGCTGAACCTGCGGGCTCATATTAATAAACCTTAATAATAATATAGTCATAACAGAATGTCGATGTGACAGGTTTTTTGTGCAATTGCATAATTCCGGCGAGTATAAGTTCAACTAAAGTCGGGATTGAAGATAACAAAGTGCATAACGAAGGCGAGACGAGGAAGTTGAGGAGCATGTCGACGTCGACTTGTAGTTATTCACCGGAATCTGAGAAATCGTCTTCGGTGACATCAACCGGTGAAACTAGAAGTCATAGAATGACAACTTCTCTTCCTCCACCTTCACCTTTGAGTCTAGATTCTTCTAAATCATAACATGCTACGATGTTTATGTAATCAAACTTTGATTTTTTTTTTTTTGATTGATTTATGTAATCATGATGTTGTGTTTTTGTGAAATCTGGCGATGGTGGGTTATGGATGTGTCTCCTTTTGCTTATCAAAGAAGGGTTATGTAATTATAATCCTCTGGTGCAACTGTTTCACCTAACAAGAGTTGAACCTTCAATAAATTTACGATTTGTTGATTCCTAAAATAAAACTTATGTATTGTGCTACATTTGATGCAACAATTTCAGCTACTTGAAATGTTATATTAGGGTATCCGGGGTGCTCACCTAAGAGGTGAGTCCCCTCTCTTACGCCAAACCAATCCTCGTGTGCTACGTCAACTCCCCTCTTAAACTCCCCTAACACCCTAAATTGATGGCGGCACTCCCCTCTTAGGTGACTTGGTTTTTTATTAAAAAAAAAAAAAAAGAAAGAAAACTTCTCATTGGTCCACTCATCCTCTCTCCTCCCTCTCTCCTCCCCCTCTCTTCGGTGAATCCCCACCCATTTCACTCCCCTAAACCACTCACCTAAGTGATGGCGGCGGTGTTCCCCTTAGGTGAATGGGGTCACCGAATGGACTCCCCGCTTACGCCCCGTGTACCCTTAAAATAATTCAACTATTAACACATCGACTTACTACAATGCACTACGTTAACTCATGAAAACTATGTGGCAATTCGTGAAAATGAAATCAAAATCAAAACTCTTTAAGGAAATGTGTATACGCATAACATGTTGTATATATAGATGTAGCATATAAGCAATTAAATCACATTTTCTTATTATATAAGTTTGTTTACGATTCTTATTATACAATTTTAACTATGTAAATATGTAATAACAATTTCGAGAGTTGTTTAGATGTCAATTTTAAACCATGTAATAACAGTTTCGAGAGTTGTTTAGATGTAAAAAAAACAAGGAAACTGGGTTTAAAAGGGTGAAAAGAAAATTTCAAATATAACAAAATAGCGTTAGTGGTTTAACTAAATAAATGGGTGATGTGGCTTGATGCAATTGACTTTTATAAACACTCGCTTTCCACATATCCCTCGCGCTTGTTAAGGCGCCGCCTAGTTTTTCCCCTTGCGTGAATTCATGAGTGTTAAAAAGATGATGTGGCTGGGCTTTCGCGCCCCCGATACTCGGTCTAAGGTTTATTCCTTAGACTATGTGTAATCGTTTAACTAAACTTGTAAAAGTGATCGTCACAGATTATGCTGGATTATACACGAAAGATACTTTTTTGGCTCTCTCTTTAGCCCTATGTCTCTTATCGCTAGGTGGATTTGCCTCGATTGTTTGTCTCTTTCCTTCAGCTTTTCTCAAAGCACCTTCTGCTATTTCAAGAGTTTGCTGAGCTTCTTGTGGATCAATGTCACTATTTTTCTCTGCATCATTTACTAAAACAGTGATTTCATTATTACCTATTCTAGCAACCGCCCATCAGAGCCATCGTTAGCCATTGGTCGTTAAGGGGTATTCTCAAAATACCTATATCCACTGATGTGGCAATAGGAGCGTGATTTGGTAATACGCCAATTTGTCTACTAGTCAAATCATATTTTGGTAAAGCCAGCACCTTAGGGATAATCAGGCTCGAACTGATCCTATATTCAAAGGAAAGAAATGAATTTGGAGCGCAGTACAACGGAGAGTTGTATGTTGCGTTCGAACCGGATATGGACAGTTCCAACAAGATTTCATTCTTGAACAAAAATCCATTTTTTGAATGCTATTTCTACGGAGAATACCATTTCTGGGGACATGAAGGCAGTGGACTCTGACTATCTAAACTCTCAAATGTGTTTAATGATTTAACTAAAACAAATAAAATAAAATAAAATAAAAAACAGTTTGATCTGTCATGGTGTGATTGGCACCCATCTCCTTGGCGTCCACTATGTTTAGTCTTATATAGTCCTATAGAGAAAAGCCGGTTGTAGCGTTGCACCACGCAGGTCTATCGGTAGGAATGCTTTGCGTCAAGGCGGTTTTCTCTGATTTATTTCATTGTATGGCAGGTGAAGACAAATTTAATGTCATGTGAGCGCACATGTACGAGAGTCTTGCGCCACATTGACATGTACATGATAACATGAACTTTCCCATAAAATAACTATTTGAAGTTGTACTACAAACACTAGTGTAGGCAAATTCATTTGTCTCCCTCGGGCTACTCATTTGCATATGGTGTATGGTCAAGCGTTATTATTGTGATGTATTGCTTAGGTACTCTTTAATTATGTGAAAAGAAATGTAGGCCCCGATTATATGAAAAGAGATTGATGACATAAAAACTAGAACCTACCGGCGTAAATTTTAAACCGATATATTCAGGTTAATGATTGGATTGAGTTTTCAAGAACATTTAAGATTAAATATATACTAGTAACTCGACTCGTGCGCCTTGCGGCATGGATACATTGCAAACATATAATGAATTAGTCGAAACGTTATATGATGCGTTAACGGTATGAAAACACGTGTTTTGATGTATCTGATTTAACTTAAAGAGTTAACAGTATTGTGGTTGGATCAAAACCTAAAGTTAAAAAAAAAACATAAAACATGTATAAAGGGAAAACCGGCACAGGTTGAAATTTTACCTATAGTGCGTTGTGACGTGGTCGAAAGATAGAGTTACTATAATTTATACTGTCCGACGAAAACGTATTATATTTAACTCAACTCGACACGTAAACCAACTCGAAACTATACGTGAACGTACATAAAATCACGGACGTTAAAAAGTTAGTTTTAGGGGTAAATACGCAAATGGAAAGTTTGAAACTTGAGGGATGTAAAGTGAATTAATAGTGAAAGGGCCAAAAATGTAAATTATAAAACTGGAGGTGCCGACCGGTGTAAAGTGAATTAATAGTGCAAGGGCAAAAAATGTAAACTATGAAAGTTAAAGTGTCGGTAGAGTAAAGATGTGCAAGGGGCAAAAGCATCAACTATTTAAAGTTGAAGTGCCGGTGATGTAAAAGCCAGTGACACTTCAAATTAAGTTATATATAATTTTTTGGGCTTGGTACGCGAATGCGATTTGGTGTTCTTTGCCACGACTAAAACCAATACCAAACACTCTTAACCGTGTTAGTATAAATATACAGGGCCGAACCTTGAAGCAACGGTAAGATTGATGTCATATGACTTGCAAGTCAAAAGTTTTAAGTCGTGGAAAGTGGAAACATCTTTAATCTTCTATAAATGTAGGGTAAGGATACGTACAACAAGCCCAAGTTGGCCCGACACTCCAGATCCCACTTGTGCAGAGCCTATGCACCAGAATCTTTGCCTAAATAAAAATATATTATAGAATATTAAAAAAATTAGAAGAAATATTATTTCACATTAAAAGATATGTGTATTGGGGTAAGGGTTTGTCTACAAATGACATTTTTCTTACAAAATGTGAGAAATCTATGTAGAAATTGTGTTTTAAATTTTAGGCATGATATTTTAGATTTTTTTTTGGCATGGTAAAATATAGAAAAATTACCGAACACAACAATTTAAAATACAATGAAATGTATTCTACTAGGCATGAAATCTAAAACACCATGCGAAGAAAGTTAATCAATGTGTTTTAAATTTAATGCCTAGAATACATATGATTGTGTATTAAATTGTTGCGTTTGGTATTCTTCTATATTATATCGCGTCAAAAGAATCTAAAACATCATGCCTAAAACTTAAAACACAATACCTAAATAAACTTCTCATACTTTGTAGGAAAAATGTCATTTGTAGACTAACATTACCCTGTGTATTGGTTATGAGACTTCAACCCTCCTATAATGTACTTTCAACTTTGAATCGTACTACTACAAAAATGAACTTTTAATCGAGTGGTGGCAACGGATTGTATGTTATGTCCATCCTATTTTAATTTCTTGATGTCACAAGTCAGTATTTAGATGTGTTTGAGATCCGGTTTAAAAAATTTGGATGGATAAATTTCGATTCCTAAAATCATAAACTTCGACCAACCCCACGAGTTAACCCACAAACCCGGTGGTCAATGAGTAACCCAATTAGACAAGACCGAGTTTGAGATCAATTTTACAACTGGGTACGATATAGATACTATAACATGCCCAAAACTCATCCCATTGTGATCCTAAATGGATGCGAGGCTCTATATATGCGGTATGCGTGGCTCAAAATACAAATACAAATATGAAATACTAAGGGGCTGTTTGACAACATCTGAATGGTTAAATGCTGAATCAGTAAAATGTCTGAACCATTAAGAGCCTGTATGATGCTTAACCGTTCAGAGGCAAATGTCTAACCAATTCGGATTAGAGGTCTTAACCATTCAGACTCTGTATAAATCTTAACCATTCAGAGGCATATGTCTGAACCATTCAGAAATCTGCTCGTGAAACAAATAGTCTGAACCATTAAGTACTGAACCAGTAAGAGGTCTGAACCATTAAAAGCCTCATTAAGAGGTAAACAAACAGCCCCAAAGTTGGACCTCAAATAGAGGTTCACAAATCACACATCAATCTATAATCTTTCACCATATCTTTGCTTTTACTTCTGGCTTGGATCACATCCAAGTTTCAACTACTAGCCATAAATCCCACCCACTGTTGGTTAAAAAAGATCATCAAGAATGAATGATATTTCCTTGTTCAGGACCAACGACACAATAATAGCATAGAATAAGAGCATTTAAGAAAGAAAAAATTATTTGATCCTCCCCTACCCACCATCTGACTCATTTGTCTCCTTTATTTCTCACTTTCTTTCTTTTTTTACCTTTGCAGTTCAAAGAACACCTGTAACTGGACCCACTCCCAGTCCCCTCATAGGATTCCATTGCTACAAATGACCCATGATTATTGGCAAGTCATTAAAAGCTATTAAAAAACACTCATTTCCTCTACAATAGAATATAAAATGTTGACAAACAGATGGAGGATGTTTTTCATGCAACATATGTTGTTTAGCAGAATCCTGGACATTGATTTAAGACTATAAAATTAATGAAGCCAGATCACGAATTTGGCTTTGCTCTTTATCATATTTCATCAGCTCTGCTTTGACTTCACCCAGTCAACAAAGTTGTCGAGAATCAGAGGCCAAGCGAGTTCCTCGTCATAATCGTTGAAATCTGGAAAACTTATCTGTAAAACAAGAACATATTATTGCCTCTTATTAAATCATTTTATACAAATACTAGATTATGTATATAATTTTGGTATGCATATCAGATACACTACTTGGGTGGTCAAAGTCAAACCGGCCTGATTTGACATATACCAGAAATTACTTGTTTTGCCACCAGCTATGCTTGTTATCGTACGGGTGCTAAGTAAAAATGATCAAACGAAATGTATGGTTACCTCATTGCAGAATCTATAGAACCCCATCCATTGATCCATGTTTATGACCTTGTAATCAATCTGTGTCTGTGAATTGTACCAAAATAAGTTAAATAATACACCGTGTGACAATTCATAAATTTATATTTGCTCCTTTTATTTTTGTATTGGGTTTACTGTAAGGATGATAATAACATTTTGTAATAAAATGAAACATAAGATATTATATCGTTTATGTTCGTTTATCTAATTAACGAACGAACATGAACAAATTTATTAGTTAGTTTAATTAAATGAACGAACATGAACACACATGTTATTTGTTCATTTATGTTCGTTATGTTTGTTCATTATGTTCGTTTATATTTTAACAAATACATATGGAGTTGTATTTATATAAATATAAACATAAAAGAGGTTTTCTAACTACTTATATACATAAATCTAATTGATAATTGGGTTTTCCAGTAATAAAAATGTGCTTTCCAATTGAACTTATCGTAATTAATTAAAAATTTATATAAAAAGGCTACTTTATGTTCGTTTATGTTTGGTCATTTATGTTCATTTGTAATGTTTTATATTTGTTAAATTATGTTCGTTTGAGTTTGTTTGTTTATGTTCGTGAACTGTTCGTTTAGATTTTAAACGAACACACATACACGGACACAAACATCCCCATTTTCTTAATTAGTGAACACGAACACAAACACAAACACAAAAATTTGTTCGATTATATGTTCGTGTTCGATTAAAGTTAAACGACCGAACATGAACATGCCTCTGTTCGCGTTCGTTCGGTTCATTGACATATAGCTACTCACCTTTAGATACTGAATGAATAAATCAACCTGCTGAGGAAACTGAGACCCCAAAACAAGCTCCAATAATTCACATATGCTCTCAATATCTATGCTCTTTTGCTTTTCCTCTATACAACAATAACAACAGTAATTAAAATGAGAGAACCATAAAAGTTCAAAGTTATGTCATAGGTTTGTTGTACCTGTTAGGCAATATCGAAATGCATACGAATAGAATTCCACATAATTCGATGGCCTGCGGACCTTTTAAAGGACACAAAAGAACAAACAGATTAGCAACACAGACATCTTTATCGTTATGTTATTAAATATTAATAAAGTTTGTAGAAAACGGTATTGTATGATAAAATACCTCGTTCTCCAGCTCCGGGAGTACCTTTTTTAATTTAACTATAGTATCAGCATGTAATGCTTTCAGGCCTTTTCGCCATTCTTCCTATGAAAAATGAATGTAAGAACAGGAATTTCAAAGATTATTTATTTCAACACTATTCGCTACAATTAAGAACCTGAGCTATAATATATGCATAACAATCATCATAAGTTGTATGCATATGTTACATTAAATTAGTTAAACCTAAACCTAAACATACAATTACGATGGCAGTGAGCTTATACTGTGCCATGTAACAAGGCTCGTTTTATTACCAGGGTGAAGTATCCCTGCTTTTCAGCCTGCATTTTCCTGGAAAATATAGACCGGTTAGTAAGAAGTGACACGAAAAAATGATTTTTTTTTTAAATGTGATGTAGTTTAACGATAACGGCTAAAATGGAACATACCAAGCAAGCATCAATATCCGTACATCTGTGTGTTCAACTTCTAGGTCAGAACACAGATACTCTATTCCTTCTGGGCTGTTTGCAGAAACGATAATGCATTAAGAAGCAGAATAAAACAAAAAATAAATAAAGAATAAGGAAAGAAGAAAATAATCTACTGCAAAAGCAAAAGGATTGCACTTACTCAATCATACCAGAAGACTCATTCGAATATGAATAGAATAACTGATCAATTCGTTCCAGTTCCTTGGTTGCAGCCTTTCCTGAAGCTAAAGAAAAAACGTTAACTCTTGAAATGAAACTTCATAAGTTCTGTATATCTCTAACAAAAATCATATACTAATCTCCACATGTAAGCCATAATTCGTCAACTCTTATCAACACATAATAACCATAAAACACAAGCATTACTTGCCTGCATCTTTTGGCTAAGAGATAAGTCTTAAAACACTCAAACTTGTCGAAAAACTACACATACAACATATTTCAACTTAGCCCTGCTTAATAAAACTCATAGTTTACATTCTTCAAATCAATCCAATTATCACCAAACAGATTACAAATTTGCATCTTTAAACCAGTTTGAAGTGCATTCTATAGCTATTTCGTCGATCAGTCAGCCTATTAAACTGAACTGAGACGATATCCTCGGAAACCTTAATTCGATAACATAAACAGATACAAGCTCCAACAAACAAAGTTCCATCCTTTGTAGTTAACTAATACTGCATGTCTTACAGCAATAAACTAAGATTAAAATCTCAACAGAAACCTAGATTTACATGCTAAAAATCATACTCCTTCTAACTAATTTGATCCTACCTATCAATTCATCAAAAACCTCAGCTTTTAATAATAATAATAATAATAAATCTATGAAGCAACGTGATTAACACGCTATTCGTAAATAAACCTAAATTAAAGTTAAAATAGGAGGAAATCAAGGAATTAAAGTAAAAAATTAAGTTAATTAGAAATTGAAATGAAGAAATACCAGAGCGGAATAGATCCATGGCGGAAGAATTAGTGGAGGTGGTTGAATTAGAAGAAGTTTTCTTGGAGGAACCACGACGCATCTTGGAGGAATAAATTAGGGCAAAATTGATGAGATCCGATGATTAATGAAGAAGAAGAAGATGATCGGAACGACGTCGGATAACAGGCATCGGTGGATAAGTGGTTGACTGCGTAGATACGATGATGGTCGGTTGGTTATGATTTATCAACGTCTAGTTCTGGGATCCCTTTAGAATGAATGTTTCACCAATTTTTATTATTTTTTTTTATTTTAGGGTTGATATGATTTATGATAACGTAGCGTCGAAAAAAAAACGTAACCCGGTTAGTTTTTTTGCTGATGTGTCACTTTTGTATTGACATGGAATTTTTTTCATGGTGTGACAGCTGAGGTGGCCGTTGACTTGACATTTGATTTGGCATTTATGATGATGTGACAACTGATGTGGCTTTTTTGATGACGTGACAACTGATGTGGCACCAGTATGGTGACATGGCAACTGATGTCAGCAAACTAGGTTAGTTTTGGAGCGCCATCGGCCAATAAATTGAAAGTTGGGTGTGGTGAGGTACAAATCGAAAGTTGAGAGTGTTATCGGTTAATTGGTGAAAGTTGTGATTATTTAATCCAATATCCCATAATAATTAAATATATATTTTAATTTTTTTAGACCATTAAAGTTTATATATTTATACTTTGAACACAAAACACGTTTAGTTTATTGGGATTTTTGGTAGTCTGATATAAGGGAGGGATCTCGTAATGTTGGTGGTGAAGCTTGATTTCCACAAATAAAGCCATGATAGCTTTGAGAATATTTTTAAACTTCAAGTTTAAACTTGTTGCTACAAAATATCTACTTAACGACATTGTGAGCTTTGTAGTGGTGAAGTGGAGATCTTCTTCTTTGATGTCTACACAAGGTCGGAGTTGTTAACCCGAGATCTGTGAGAGGAAGATTCTCTTTGTGACTTGATCCCTACGTAAAAGTAAATAGATGTGTATTAAGAGAGTGAGAATGTAAAAGTAAATACATGTGTATTAAGAGAGTGAGAATATAAAAATTGTCTAACCATTAGTAGAAAAAATATTTGTAGTAAACTGTTTTTGGACTCTTATGTTGGGGTGACAAGTAGTTTGAAGATTATTATTACGTATTTTTGGATATTTTGGATCATACCTCTTGGCTACTATGTCGAGGCTTGCTATTAGTTCATAGTGTTAGCTGTTGGGAATAGAGTTTGAATTATCTTTGTCGACCATTGTTAATTTTCAAGTCATGTCACACCTTTTTGTCAGGTTGTGGATACACGGATATTTGAAGCTCACGACTCTAGAAGTATGATCAACAAGGTCTAGTATTAGTATTTGTGGAGGTGTTTCAAGCAATTCGGAACTCATGATCCCGACGTGTTAATATGTAGCTTAAAGTTCATGATTTATTGATTGTGACAAGGACTCATGGTATCAAATGAGTTGATCCGAAGTTCACTGCTCTGGCTGTGCAAATTTAGGGTATATTCTTCAAAATTTGCTAAAGAATTTAATCCATTTTGGTGAGTGTGCCAAAGAAGTTCACTACTAGTTTAGTTTGGTGAGTGTGCTAAAGAAGTTCACTACTAGTTTAGTTTATTTGCTATTTATATTAATTTTCATACTATAAATTAATAACATCTTGGTCCTTCATGAAGTTGTACATTAAGTATTGGGAGTTTTTCAACGAAAAAAAAAAAAATTTAACTTTTCACATCTAACCCAAAGGTTTTATTTTTTGTATTCTAACCCCTTTGATTTTTTACTTTTAACCCAAAGATTTTCATCTTTGCTACTTAATCCCAACACTTTTTTATTTTCAACTTTGATCCCCTATGCTTTTCATCTTTGTAATTTTTTCGTTTTATATTTTGTTCTAAATTTTGCAAGTGAACACGTCGCAACGTGTGTGTGGGGTTCAACGTTTTTTCGTCTATTTTTCCCTTTTGACGGGCCCATCGCAAGTCGCACCGCGTCTATTTTCCATGTTTAACAGGTTCGTCGCAACGCGCAGGGTCCTATATCGACTTAGTTATTCTTTTATATGCTTTACGTTTCAGTCTAATTTATTCGCATTAACACACCGCAAGAGGCATCCGTGGTTCAACAATTTTACATCTACTTTTCGTTCGGTGTTATTTTTTCCTTTTTCTTTATTTTGTTTTTACGGGTTTTTCCGTGTAGTATTGGTGCTACTTGGCACGGTTAACGCCTCCGCCGCAACACGGGGGCCTTAATACTAGTTTGACTCAATTCTCATTGTATATAAAGTGTGCTAAAGGTGTACGCACTTTTATGGCAAAAAAATGTACATCAACTAGTTATAGCTCCGCTCGTATTGCAGGGCACCAAACCGAATATTTTTTTTCTCATAACATGTACGTCTATGTTTCGGTTACTTGTACCAACTATTAATAACACGTTCTAAAAAAAATGCTTCGAGTCAATCAATTAAAACAAAACATTGTCATACTTTTTCAAAAGAAAAAAAAAGAGAAAACTAAAACGATGAAAATAATATAATTTTAAACTGAGGCAAAATTGTAATTTATCGGGACAAACGAGCGTGTGCCAGGCAGCCGCCTAGCACGAATAAAAATTGCACCGAGTCAACCAATTAAAACAAATCACTACCACAGTTTTGTAAAAAAAAAAACTAAAACGAAGGGGTGACTGTAATTTACACTGGGTGTAAATTCGTAACTTGACAGGAAAAAAAACAAAAATAATGGTAAAACTGTAAATTTGAACTAAGGGCAAAATCGTAATTTGACTGGGAGGGGAAAAAACAAAACCAATGGCAACCCTGTAAATTTAAACTGGGCAAAATCATATTTTAGCTGGACCAATGGGGAAGTGTCAGGCAGTTATCTGACACTATTCCCCTCTATGGGACTAAAAAAACAAAAACAATGGCAAAATTGTAAATTTGAACTGTGGGCAAAGTCGTAATTTGGTTGGGAGGGGAAAAAACAAAACCAATGGCAAACCTGTAAATTTAAACAGGGCAAAATCGTAAATTAGCTGGACCAGTCGGGAATTGTTAGGCAGCTGAGTGACACTATTCCCCTCCATGGGAATTGTATGATGGGAAAAGTTCCCGTACAAACAGCCTTATCATATAAAACGTACGAAAGGTATGGAAAAGTAAAAAAACGTTGTGTCATTTTTGTAATTATTTACTCGTAGAGTAATTATCAAAATTACTCTACAAATGATCTTGTAGGGTAATTTTGTAAAATGTGCTTGTAGGGTAATTATCAAAATTACTCTATAAGTGTATCAAAATTATTCTCCTAATTTATAAAATAACATACGATTCAAAATTACCCTACAAAATCATTTGTAGAGTAATTATGATACTGTATAAAATTACCCTACAATATCAAAATTACCTTACAAGATCATTTGTAGAGTAATTATAATACTCTACAAAATTACCTTACAAAGATCAAAATTACCCTACAAGATCATTTGTAGTATAATTTTGATAATTACTTCAACAAAACCTTCAGTTTGTACGTTTTGTACGTTAAAAGTATTTGTATTTGATCTTTTACCATTGATATATAAATTACATGGACGAAAACAGTAATTAACTCTGACTTTTATTTGAATTAATATGCATGTACAATGATGAGAGGAAATCGTATTTTCGTTTAGATTGGCATGAGGGTATATGTTGAATTTTAGAAGCAAAAAACGACTAGTATTATAAACTAGACTATGAAATTATAGCTTAGTGGTATTTTGGGGATGAGATAAGGCTTAGGGATCATAAGTCTTGAGTTCGTTTTCCACAAGTGGGTTTTTCTATATTTATTGGGTTTCCTTCTGAATTGGTGTATTGACATTATTGTCTAGTTGAGATGAATATGATCGGATGATTCCGCTGGTGACACGATGATACTCTGATAATCCATCAGTGATCCAAATTTCTCGTTCAACAAAAAAAAAATAGTATTATAAACTATGAGTGGTTGTTGGTCACTATGTTCCCTTGATAAAATGATTTATAAGAAAAATAATTAATATAAAACAAGATATGTTTTGTTATCTTAATAAAATATGCTCTTTATTAGATTCATTGTATCCATATTACAACAATAGTTATGTTACTTATTTATAAATAAAACTTAATAAACATTTAAACAAACATCATCATTATTATGTTTTATTTTTCATACCGATTATCTGATTATACAACAATAGTTATGTTACTTATTTGTAAATAAAACTTAGTAAACATTTAAACAAACATCATCATTACTATGTTTTATTTTTCATACTGATTATCTGATTAGTAAAATCATGAAATGTTGAATCACACTCTACAATTGTCAAATTGTCTTGCATTTTCTTGAACATAAAAACGACTAAAGAAAATGTTGGAGCCATCGGATCACTAACACACATATGTCTCTTTTCTTTTTATTAAAATCAAATTACTAGGCACATAAACCCCTATTTATGCCCCCATATTATTTGATTACTTGCTTGTATTAGACGGCTTTTTAAGTATTTTTAGCAGTGTCGGACCCAAAAAAAAATTCTTAGGACGATCGGGGGAGTTAACCGAATTTTCTAGGGAAACAATCGGTATTTTTGCCTAAAAGCTACACAAACTTTTATATAGGGAACAACTAGCACCAATTGGATTAGTGTTGGTCCGCCAATGGTATTTTGGATCATTCCTTTCAAAATTAATGTTAACAAAATCTTGAAATTCACCTATATGACTTTAAAGCAAGAAAGGATTTGGTTAATTTTGTGAAATTGGTGTCTGATGCAAGAAAGGAATTGATTAAGTTTGTGAAATTGCTGTCTGATGTTGGTCTTTATGTTCATCTTCGAATCGGTCTTTATGTTTGCGCCAATTTGAATTATTGGCTGGTAACACTTCCACTTTTTTTAACTTTATTATTCACATTGTCACACCCCCAAATTATCACATGTGGGTTTCACCGCGAGGCGTGTGACGTACCAGGATCTCGCCACTAATCATGTCGAACTAATAGTAAATAATAATAATAACACAATCATCGTGTCCAACATTAATAGTGTATTCCAAAATAAACGTTTCAAACAAGTATGTGTTCAGCGGAAGCAAAAGTAATTGTTTCGAAACAACCAAAACCATATTGTTTTAAAATGCATAACATCAAATGTTCTCATCAAACAGCACGCCCCATGACACTTCCAGCTCCCCAGACTGCAAGTTCCAATGCACTGATGTACCTAACAACCTGAAAGCATGCAAAAGAGTGTCAACACAAAGTTGCGAGTTCACAGTTTTGTTCAACGTAAATCATGTAAATGTTTAGCTTTAAAGACATGTCATGGAATATTAAACTCGGTACCGATATGACTGACTATGGTTGTTGTGCCCTCATCAACGTCTATCAACATTGATCCAAAATGATTAAGTTCCTTAGTTCACGACCGACTCCCCGAGTACGGTGTAAGGTTTGTCAAACTTAGTAGCGCTACTAACTAATACCTTGTTGCCTCCTACGACAACTAGCTCGGTAATAAGTAGGGACTTACATGGTAGAGATTGAGTTTATCCACTGACATCGAAATTAAACTACAACATTTATTAAAAAGTATTCCTCCCAGGAATAATGGTTTGTCCCCCTGGGACGCATGCTTGTGGAAGAGTAGTGAACTCACCTTAGCTTGCTCGGTATGTGTTAACGTGCTTCTACGCGTTAATAAAGTGTTAGGTTCGTTACACGCGACTTAATGTACAACAAGTGTAAGTATGTATACACGTAGGGTTTCGCAATACCCTAAGTGTCCAAACAACTAAGTGTTTACTGTGATCAGATTAACAAATTTCACATACAGTGGATTTCTCTAGTTGGTGACATTAGTTGATGACATGTAGTGTGATATTGAGAAACTCGGATATATTGTTTTATTAATAAACTCGGATAAATATCAAAAACTCGGAACACATATCATCACATATATTCTCGGACTCGCAAAAGCCCAGAACAAGTATCATATATACTCAAATTCGGAAAACACGGAACACATATATACTCAAACTCGGATATCCTCTTTTTATCTAAACAAACCCGGATCACCCCTTTAAACCCTCATAACTCGAAACCACTTAACATATCATATATACTCGGACCTTCTGATAAACTCGGAAACAATCTTACAAAACTCGGAACACATGTGTTTATTCGGAACACCTTACAAACTCGGACTCATATCCAAACTTGGACCATATAAGACTCAGAACCTTATAAACTCGAAACATTATATCAATACACATATATTAACTCGGATCATAAAGAAACTCGGACTCACCATACATGAACACATAAACTCGGAACAATATATAAGAAACTCGGACTCACTATACATGAACAAATAACCTCGGAAAACATATACTAAACTCAGAATATTATGTATAACTCGGAAGTATCATGCATATGTAAACTCGGACATCAATATACATAACTTAGACTTTGTGAGTTCACAAATTCGGACCAAAGTTATTTGCGAACGCACAGTAACACAGAATAAACACAAATCGGAACTTTTCAATGTAACAGTTACAGTTCTACGATCAAACCATAATCTCAACAATGTTATGAACCAAATCAACAGTTTAGCAGTTCTAATATGTCAATAACATCTCTATTCTCTAACAATAATTACACATTCATTCATGCATGATCAATTAACCACAGATCGGTTGTTTGGATATCTAGGGTTTTGCATGGAATCAAAAGAACAAAGATATCAACATGTAACACGAAACACTTACCTTAGATTCAATCTAGTGTTTGTTCTTGATGAATTGAAAGATCGGATGTTTGATGATTGTGTGTGTTAGATTTGTGTGCCAAGAGTGATCAGAGAAAACACAACTGCCGTATAGTGAGAGTATGGGGAGTTTAGGGTTTGCAGTAGTTTTATTAGAGTTTATAAATTAGCCATAAAACACCCTTAACCGTATAACTTTTACACAAAAGCACATAACATCTTGCAGTTTGCAGTTAAAGCATATAATTCACGTATTTGTTATGCAACGTATAAGTTATGTATAAATCGTCCGTTTATTTTAGTTATCATGTTAGTCACCAACGTTCGAGAATTAACTTGTGTGTGTGTTCCGGTAATTCCCTGAATTACCAATGTAGACTCATTTAACTAACCCTAGTTAAATGGAGTGCCATGAATGTATGTCTAAACTAACTGTGGTTAGATTAAAGTATTAACCTGAAATTGCGGGTTGTCACATACATTGCCCTAACCTTTGGTGTTTATGCTCATTATTTCCTTTTCAAAACCATGATGTTTACAAGTCAGGTCGCTATTTTTTATTTAACATTGCAGTCTGTATTTTGTTAGTCATATTTAACGGGTCAGATTACTATTTATACTTTTTTTGTCAGCATTTGCATTTTTGAATTGTAAAATTGAGGCTCGCATTTTTCATTATGTAAGAGGTTAAATTTCATATTGCATTTTTTTGTTATTCAAGTTGAATTGCTACTTTTCTTTTATTTGGATTGCACGTCACATTAACATATCAAATTATTGAAGAATTCGTTTTACCCGATGTAGGTTACATTTTACTCATTGCAGATTGTATTTTATCATCACAACTTTGTGGATATGAGACAAATACAAATACTCACAATCAAAGAGTTATTATATAAGAAGGCGAAAACGATATTTATCAAAAGTGATATAATTTTTTTTTAGTAAAACGATTAAGGATATTGTTAACATTTGAGTACTTTTGACCCATTTGGTTATTTCACTTTTTTGCTTCTTTAAAAATAAACATTTTACCCAGTTAACCCGTCTCAATAATATATGACTCTAATTGATCATTTTTCGTTATTATATGTAATATGTAATTTAAATTATGAGAATTTTTTACATATTTATGAATTGTACTATGTTTTCACTATCACCCGTGTAATACACGAGTTTGTAACTTAGATTTATTTATAGTTTTGTGAATTGTAATTTGTTTTTTGAGTAATTTTCTGTTTTTGTCCATTTTAACTAGTCCAGTCCAAAAATCTAATTTATAACAAATCCATTCATGAGGTTTGCATTTCTTAACGCTTTTCATCCAAATTGCTAACTTGGTTTGTTATTCTGTTAAGTTTTAGTGAATTGACCTGAATACCCTTAGGGCCTTAAATGGAAGTTAATTCTTATATATAAAAATATTATATATATTTAAAATTATTTAATGTTATAATATATATATATATATATATTATTTATACATGTATATATATGTATATTATATATATTTAAAAAAATTATTCATGTTTAAAATTTAATGTTTAAAATTCTTATATTTAAAACAAACCAAATTAGCCATTTGGATTATAAGCGTTAAAAATGCACACCTCCTGGCTGAATTTGTAATAAATTAGATTTTTGGATTGGAATAGTTAAAATGGACAAACCTCAGGGACGAAAATGGAAAGTTACTCATCTTTTATTTTTCCTATTTAATGTAATATGTAATTTCATTTGTATTTCGTTTATTTATAGAGTTATAACTTATATAATTTAAATTGTTCAACTTGTGTATTACACGGGTACATAACCTAGTTCGATAAATATACCAACTAAATTTATCTAGACCTTAACAGATAAACATAACACTAAATAAAAAGTAAATAATAGGTTCAAACTAACTTTATCAAAGATTTAACCTATCAATTTCCCCCTTAATCTTTATATGTGTCTTCAAGATCCTTGATTCTAAGTAATACTTGTCTTTGGTCCACCAACTTGTTTATTGTCGCAACCCCCGATCCCTTATCTGTCCCGGGAACGGGCGGACGCGAACTCAGAATTTTGGTGGTATCAGTTGGTTAATTTGGCAGCAGAAATTACATCAGGACCGTAGTTAGGAAATGTTTATCAGAGTAAAAACCACCATATTTAATATTAATAAACATATGGGTAAAACCCACGTTTCTTATTACAATATGTTTATAGGAATAAACCCTATTTTATTGAATTTAAAACATCGTCTTTTAGGTAACTTTTATAGCTACATTTTTCCCAAGCCTTCAAGGCTCTCCAGCTGGCTTTTTACTAATTGGTTGTCACATTGTGTTACCTTAAACGCGTTTTAAAAACATTTGTGTAACATTCCTATTTTTATCATATAAGAATTTTAGGTTTGTTTAAATTTATTAACCACTAGTAACTAGTTTATTTTTAATATAATTATTCGACCCAAATAGTTTTAAAAATTATTTTATTATAGTTGGTTGAAATATTATACTAATTAATTGGCTTGTATATGGGTGACCTTTCTAATAAAATAAAAGTCTATAAAAACTTATATTATTAGACATGTATATTACGGGTAAGTCGACTGTTAGAAATATGAAGTACCTAGACGGGCCTAGGAACCATATAATAATTAAAATATAAAAATACATTGTATTTTGAACCTACTCCATTTTTAATGAAACTTGGTTCAAAATATAGATAAGATTATTCTCGTTCTAATGACATATTTATTGTTTTCTAAAACGTCATATTTTAGAAGTTATAAGCGCCAAATAAGTGAAGCAGTTAAATTAATTATAAGAATAAAATAATAAAATAAAAATAACTAAAATTGAAATATAGTTAGTTGTACGTGTCAATTAATAAATAATATTAAATTAAAAACAAATGTAAAGAAATTGGAAGTGGACATGTGTATTATGTAGATGAGAATGAATACGTGGTTGGAATCTTCAGTAAATTCATGTACAAGTTTTGTGAAGAGTATAAATAGAAGACCTCACAATAGCTTACATTTGTTCAGTCTATCTCTCTCTCGCTATCTACATTCTTTCTATATATATATATATATATATATATATTTACAAATCCACCCCGTAATAATAATAATAATAATAATAATAATAAAGCTATGCCCCGTTTTAAGTGTTTTAACTCCCGATCACCGCTACCCTTTCCGATTGATCTGAGCCCCATAACACATGTCAAGGCTTTGCCTGACTAAGTTCGTTGGGGTTCTGTCTCGTGACATAGGGACAAGGTTGAATTAGGGGTACTATACTTAACGCGAGTACAAATATATATATTTTTAAAATAGCTCAGAAGTTATACCCAAAATTTATACCAGGAGGCTTTCTAGTTGAACCCTAAAGTTACAAAGTGGGTCCATTCTCTTTTCTCACCATTTTATTCCCTTTTTATGATATAATTATATTTAAAAATACTCCAAAACGATCCGTAAGTAAAAACCCGGACACCTGAAACCCCAATCCATATCAAGAATCAAGAAAATCAGATATTTAGTCTTCTCGCGGGCCGCGTAAAGAATAGACAGAAGGTCACGCAGGTCGCGACAGCTTGTAGGTCTCCGGATATGCATGAAGGCCACGTGTCGTCACACGTGTCGCGACCACCGGTGACTCAGCAACATCCGATCTGATCCACACTTCCACGTGGGCCGCGTAAGGTTTGGCCGGAGTCTTACGCGGGCCGCGAGAGAACCCAATTTCAGCTATAAATAGCTTGGCTCCTGAGCAGTTCGATGGTGTCGACAAAACTTTCAAACTCTTTATAAATTCTGTTCGTATATTACTCTCAAATTAGTGGGGTGCTGCTACGATACCGGGTATTAACTCAATCGCTGCTACGATTCAATATCCGATCGATTGAAACTATCCGACAGGATGTTTGAGTGCTACTCAAACTCGGGGTACACTCTGTCATTCGTTGCGAATCCGATGGATGTTTAAGTGTTGCACTTTGTCATTCGTTGTGAGGGTTTTAATCTCGTGAGCTTATCGTAAAAGTTATATTCAGTTACTTATCTAGTTTCATGTGCATTATTATTTAAATTAGGTATCAAGGCTAATCAATAGGCTAGACTCTGCCCATATAAATCTACAATGTGAGTCATTCTCTTTTTACCAAATTGCTTTCAAAATCATGTTTATTTTCAAAGTTATAATTACAGGGATTAAGTCTTTGTAATCTCCAAATTACAGCCGGTATGTGGGGTTTTGTATACAATACTTGATAACCGTCACCATTGGACAACGGGTTAGCCAATGGGTGATATGACCATAATCACAGACACCATTGGACAACGAGATAGCCAATAGGTGGTCGAGTGATAAATACCGTGGGTAGATTGTTGATATGTATAAACATTGTAATCGCGCTTAATACTGTAAATTATAACAACACGTCATTTTAGTAAAAAGAATGATTCATTAGTATTTCCTGCTGACAAAACCTTTTTAAAACGCGTTTCAGGTAATTACAGTAGATCGGAATAAGAGATGGATACGGCACCAAAAGGCTTACAGAAGTGGCTTAATTTTTATCAATTAAATTAAATTAAGAAAAGTTATTTTATGTATTCGGGTTATCCCATATTAAAGCTACCTTTGTAAAAACATGGGTATTATCCCACCTATTTAATAAATAAAATCCGGTGTTTCTAAACTCTGATATTTTTCCTAACTCACGGTCCTGATGAAATTCCCGCTGCAATGTTTTTAAATAACCACCGGTACCACTTGGCTGCTCGCGGCTCCCGATTCCGTCCAGGGTGGGGTCGGGGGTCGTGACAGAAGGTGGTATCAGAGCCACTGATTAAAGCCTATAGGTGTTGTGATAATAATACCTAAGCTTATATAAAAAAAAAAGTTAGGAAATTACTATTAACTGGTAGCACACATGATAGCATTTAGACTTGAACTTAAGAAAATATGCCTTAGTATAAGTTTCAAGATAAGCTATTTACTTATATAAATAAAGTGTGATAGGTTTTGGTATGCCTTGAGAATTATAACTAAAAAGTTGCAAGTATAAGTTATGGTACTACTTATTTCTTATTTATTAGTACTACTTTGTTCTAGAATATGATCTGTCATGTGAAGACTAATTTGCTTAGTCTTTGTTGAAAGTCATAATGCACTTTCTAAATCATGATTTAAGAAAAATACTATTTATGGGAAATATAATTTCTTCTCCGGCAAGACTGGGTATGGTGTAGCAGACTCTCCAGCTTGTCCGGATATACTTGGGTTACCTCTCCGGCGAGAACCGGATAAGACGGGGTATATAATATGTCAAACAAGTGACAAGATTTCCCTAAATAGTATCATAACCTGATATTTGACTTGTTTTTGGAAATAAAAATCTATTAAATACATTAACCTTATGAAAGGTATGTATATTACAGCATGTGAAATATATGATTATATAGATATGTATATCTATAAGAAATTCCAAAAGTCAATTAGGAATAAAGCACAAGCATGTGTGTCAATAATAAATCTAGATTTCTTTATCAAGAATCTCTTACATATATCGATATCAAACATTATTTCATTTGATCATCTACCTCGTAACTCGAGTGACAATAATAACAATGGAAACCCATTAAGTTGGGACACCATCAAAAGTATAAAAATTTCCAAATGCGTTACCATAAACTATTAACGCAAGTAAGAAGCATGTAAAGTTGTGCTAGTGCACAAGAAAACACATGAAACTTAAAAATATACGACCATAGACATCAAAGTATATCACACATGATTTTCAAGGCAAGACCTTTGGAAAATATGATTGGGCACGACAACAACAATGCAAATCCCGGCATTGGAAAACTAAAAAAAATATATATAAATTTAATTGATTATATATATGGAAACTTACATAAGTAATTACCTAATTTACAATATAGTATTATTATATTTAAAAAAAAATCTTGTTAAACCATTGAGGTGGAGAATTTTTATTTATATATATATGTATAAAATTATGTTTGAGGTATACTCTCATTTAAGTTTAGTTAATTATTATTGGTAATTAATATTTGTTTTATTATTAGTAATAATATATTAATAGTAGTAGTGTTAGTATTATTTTTAGGTACTAGGGTTATTGTCAGGGGCAGATATTGGGTAGCCTAGCCTTAGTTAGACATGGACTGATCACCCATGCTTAAACAAGGCAGCACTAACCAATATCCAACCATGGTAATGACTAGTTAATGTATATAAATTAAGTCATCATACTTATTTAGTAAATTTTAATTATATATAAAAATATATATTTTTTATATATATACTTTGTACTGTAAGGAGAAGACATATTTTCATAAAACAATACAAGAATTAGAGGGACGAATAAAATTATCTAAATAACTGTCTAAGTAGTCATGGACAAGACATTTTATACTTATAAGTAATTGTTCATCTTGTTTAATATTCCACAACTATTAAATACTTATAGAAGTATTATGTATCAAGAGTTATGCAGATCAGAGACGTAAACCCCTAGAGTTTTTATTAAAAGCTTTCAGTTGATTACACGGTGAATTTGTCGATCACCATAATTATTGAACTATTTCAATCATTACGACACCTTGCGATATCGGTATAAACTTATAGCTTGGGCTAATCACAATCATTCGAATCATTCAAAACCACATCTGTCTTTCAACTCATCATAAAAAAAAATCGTCTTAATGCAATTATGTATTAAGACAATAATACACTAACTCTATTGTCTTTTCGTGTATCCTTGCAATTCACTCATCTCAGCACATTGATTTTCTTATATCATAATTCAATATTTGACAAATCATTTTCATGCTTTTATTTCATTTTGAACCTCGATTCTAAGTCTTCCTCAGTTGCCAATCAAAGTAAGCTTTCTTTTGACAAAGAATTTTATTGATTCTAAAAGTCATTCACATTCATTTTAAATATCTATTGATCATATATCTTTTGGCTTGAACCTAGTCACCTTGGAAAACTATATCATTTCATCTCATTCAGTTGACATCAATTTCTTGAATTGATTTAGTTGAACCATTGAGTCCTATTTATTGTACAACTCGTATTCACAAAATTTGATGTTTTAATTCGGTGTCATTTACCTTAGTATTGTTTTTATTGACTAAGACATGACATTACTTTAAAAGACATCGTAGCCCAAATCTCGATGACGAGATTTAAAACAAGGTGGGGAGGATGTAACATTCCTATTTTTATTATATAAGAATTTTAGGTTTGTTTAAATTTATTAACCACTAGTAACTAGTTTATTTTTAATATAATTATTCGACCCAAATAGTTTTAAAAACTATTTTATATATAGTTGGTTGAAATATTATACTAATTAATTGGCTTGTATATGGGTGACCTTTCTAATAAAATAAAAGTCTATAAAAACTTATATTATTAGACAGGTATATTACGGGTAAGTCGACTGTTAGAAATATGAAGTACCTAGACGGGCCTAGGAACCATATAATAATTAAAATATAAAAATACATTGTATTTTGAACCTACTCCATTTTTAATGAAACTTGGTTCAAAATATAGATAAGATTATTCTCGTTCTAATGACATATTTATTGTTTTCTAAAACGTCATATTTTAGAAGTTATAAGCGCCAAATAAGTGAAGCAGTTAAATTAATTATAAGAATAAAATAATAAAATAAAAATAACTAAAATTGAAATATAGTTAGTTGTACGTGCCAATTAATAAATAATATTAAATTAAAAACAAATGTAAAGAAATTGGAAGTGGACATGTGTATTATGTAGATGAGAATGAATACGTGGTTGGAATCTTCAGTAAATTCATGTACAAGTTTTGTGAAGAGTATAAATAGAAGACCTCACAATAGCTTACATTTGTTCAGTCAATCTCTCTCTCGCTATCTACATTCTTTCTATATATATATATATATATATATATATATATATATATATATATATATATATATACAAATCCACCCCATAATAATAATAATAATAATAATAATAATAATAATAAAGCCATGCCCCGTTTTAAGTGTTTTAACTCCCGATCACCGCTACCCTTTCCGATTGATCTGAGCCCCATAACACATGTCAAGGCTTTGCCTGACTAAGTTCGTTGGGGTTCTGTCTCGTGACATAGGGACAAGGTTGAATTAGGGGTACTATACTTAACGCGAGTACAAATATATATATTTTAAAATAGCTCAGAAGTTATACCCAAAATTGTTGGATCGTGTTCGTGACCCTAAACAGTCAGTAAAGGCAGTTCATCTTCATTTACTAAGGCGGAATCAAAGTAAACAAAGTCACACAGCTTGTATCCTTTTAACTTCTTTCTATTACTGCTTTTCCAAGTCTTTACACGTGTTTCTGACTGAATTTTGACAGCAATTCGACACCTAACACATGACCAGATTCCGCTCCAACTGTTACAAGTGACCTGAACCGACACCTATATATAGAGTTCCTGATTTCGCTCGAAATAACATGACAAGTTCAAGCGGAACCCCTATGAAGCCTGTTCGAGCGGAATCACCTAGTTACTTTTGGAGCGGAATCACAATCTAACAGATTTCGCTTGAAATGACAAGTTTGTCATTTCAAGCGGAATTACATCAAATAACCCACTTTTCTATTTCCAAGCTCCAATCTAACCTATCTAGACCTAAGACTCAATTAAGACGTAGTTAACAGACATTCAGTGCACCAACAGACTCCCCCTTGGATGTTGACGAAGTCTTCGGCGTCGAGTCTTCAGTCTTTGTCTCTTTCTAAATTGTCTTGTCATTGTAAAAACTCCTTCAATCTTTATCTTCCAACTTTAATCTTCAATCTCCCCTTTGAATGTTGATCCAGAATTCTGACTCCTCCTTTTACAGACTCCCCCTCTCGATAAGCTAGGGCTTTAATTCTGGTTCAAACTTTGTGTTTTTCATTGCCATGGGGATTCCTGTTACCCGCATATACTCTACCCAAATATAAGATATATGACAATAACAGTTTCAATTCAAACTTACCATTTAACCTTCATTGTTAGAAATCCACTTAAGTATTCAGGTCCAAGTTAATGACCCTGATTACTCAAATAATCTACCAAGTCCAACTTAATGACCTTGGTTGATTCGAGACAATTCACACTGACATTTTGTTCAACTTTTTTCTGAAAATTTACAAGTTTCAAGTTAATGAACTTGCTTCAACTTTTCAACTTTCACAGACTTATCATGTTTAGCTCCAAACTCATCATCCAGCCCAGAAACTTCCTGCATCTGCTTCAAATTGTGAATCTGAATATTAACTCTCCACTTTGGTTTGTCGGAAAATAATGCAGAAGTGTAAAATCTCTTTGGATTTTTAATAAAGCTTCTAAACTAGAAATTAAATACAGAACTAAAATGCAATGAAAATAAACTATTTACAAACATATTTTTGGTGAGCGTGTTAGGGAATCATATCAGCTATTCGACAAGTCACAAGTACCGTTAAGCTTTAATTTCATACTCAGAATTAAACAATTCACTTAGATTGTCAATATACTGATCCACTTAAATTTTCACACACATTTCAATCTGTCCAGGATACGGATTTAGTGTTTTAAAGACTTAAACTTATTCATGTGTCCCACCTCTTGAATATACTCCCGTATCCAGATCCCAATATTCAGTCTTATAGGTGAGTATACCACAGCTGATATCTGTAAGGGAATAAATTATAGTACAAAAACGTGAGAGCTCAGGTCAGAACTACCGTTCAGCAGAGAGATCACGAATCGACTTGGGTGTGTCCCCTTTAGAGGATCTTTATTACAACAGCATTGATTAGCAATTTTGTTGTCTTATCATTTATGCTGAGGGTGATGCTATGTTTCAAGCATTGTGGAAAGTATTATTCGAGGACTAGGTCAGAACTTCCATTCAGCAGAAGTCCTGGAATAATACCCCAGATATCACTGAGTATAAAGACCTAGTATATCAGAACAAGGAACCTTTCAAACAAGATTTCAGGGGTTACTTGTTCCCCACGAAATAAGTAAGTAAAGATTTAGGTTTATATCCCGAACAAACCTACTAAATGTGTAAAAACCTATCGGCACATCATCAGCGAGACTGTTTAACGCATTTAAACATTCCATTTCTTTAGCATACCGTGATTGTCAAGCCGATGTACTATCATTTTCCCTTTTAACACAAGCTCTTTTCTGGTTTTCTATTGTTTTTGGATTTTGAAAATATCTCATGTTTTTGTATTTTTGTCATTTTTTATTGTTTTTGTATTTTCTGAAACTATTACCCTATACCTCCCCCTAAATACCAAAACAAGTAAAAAATCGACAAACCATTGCAGATTGCTTCTCAACATCATCTACAATGTCTCCTTCATCAACGCCAATGATCTCCTCCAACACCGATTAAAGCTTCATACCGTTTAGTTTTAGCAAATATTGAAAACGTGTTTTGTCAAATGCTTTGGTATGTAAATCAGCTTTTTGATCGTCAGTGTGGATTTTCTCAATTCGTATCAACTTCTTCTCGAAACAATCGCGAATGAAGTGATGACGAATTTCAATGTGTTTTGTTTTAGCGAAATGAACAGGATTTTTAGTAATGTTAATCGCTGCCTCATTATCAACAAAGATAGGGGTGTTTAGAAATTGCAAACCGTAGTCGCGCATCTGTTGCTGGATCCACAAGATTTGAGAGCAGCAACTGCTAGCAGATACATACTCCGCTTCACATATGGATAGAGCCACAGAGGTCTGCTTTTTGCATTGCCAGGTGACCAATCGTGGTCCGAAAAACTGACACCCTGCTGTTGTTGATTTAGCGTTAACTTTGCAGCATCCGAAATCGGAATCGGAATACCCTTCGAGCGTGAAATCGCCTTCTCTTGGATACCACAACCCCAATGATGGAGTTCCTTTCAGGTAGCGTAATATCCTTTTCACAATCACCATATGCGAAGCTCTCGGGTTAGATTGAAATCTTGCTGCGAGGCAGGTTGGGTACATGATATCGGGTCTTGAAGCTGTCAAATACATCAGCGATCCTATCATGGAACGATACATCGTTTCATCGACCTTCTCTCCGGTGAGATCAGGGTTTATCCCATGGTTCGTCGCTAACGGGGTGGAAGCTGGAGTAGAACCTGACATCCCGAATTTCTCCAAGATAACATGAACGTACTTCGCTTCCTTTGGATAGTTGATCAACCTGCAGTCCCAAAAAGAATTTCATCTCACCCATCGATGACATTTCAAATTTCTGCTTCATCACTCTTTCAAAATCTTTGCATAGATTCTCTTTTGTTGACCCAAATATGATGTCGTCCACATAAATTTGAACTATCAGAAGATGACCGTCGACCTCTTTGGTGAAGAGAGTGGCATCCACTTTTCCACGAATGAAGCTGTTGGCTAGTAAGTGTTGAGACAATGTCTCGTACCAAGCTCTCGGGGCCTGGTGTAAACCATACAGCGCTTTGTCTAGCAAGTAGACCTTGTCTTTGTGGTTTGGATCGGTAAAGCCCGGTGGCTGACCGACATATACCTCCTCTTTTACCTTCCCATAGAGAAACGCCGATTTAACATCTAACTGATAAACTTTGAAATTTTTCCAAGATGCAAATGCTAGGAAGATTCTGATCGCTTCTAGTCTAGCAACCGGACCATATACTTCGGTGAAATCTATACCCTCCTGCGGACTGAAACCCTGGACTACGAGTCGAGCTTTGTTACGAACAAAAATTCCTCTATCGTCTCTCTTGCACTTGAACACCCACTTGGTGTTTATCTTCCTTTGACCATCAGGCAAATCCACTAACTTCCACACTCCCAACTTTTCGAATTGGCTCAGTTCCTCCTGCATCGCATTGACCCAAGAATCTTCAGTAAGCGCCTCTTTGTAAGTCCTTGGTTCAATCTGCGAGATAAAACAACTTAATGAGAATTCAGTTTGTAAAGGAGTAACTTTTGAATAAAAACATGTAAGCCCTTGATCAAGCTGTCTTCTAGTGCGGACGCCTGTTTGCAATTCTCCAATGATCAATTCCTCTGGATGATATGAAAGAGTTCGTGGCATCACTTCGCCTGGAACATCTACATCGCCTTCCAGATTAGTAACATTCTGGTTTGCACCTTGTTCACTGACTGGGTTTGTTTGTCTTGAAATCTGAATTTGCTCCCCCTCAGAATCTGAATCACCACGATCAAATACTGGCATGTTCTCTGATTCTTGATTATCATTCTGTTCCGACTGATTATCTTGAGCAACTTCATTTTGTTGGACATCATCATGTTCACCAGCATTGCTTGGACCTGCTTCATCATCGTTTGAAGTTTGTCGTGGTCGCCTTGAATACTCAGCTGGGAACATTTCCTGCGATGACTCATACTCTTGCAAAATATCCAACTCATCAAAGAAATCTTCTTCTTCTTCTGGTTCTTCCATCATGTCAAACGAATCCCACAACTTGTCGTAATGATAATGCCATGAATCTCCAGGATTCTGCGGCGGCATTGTATAACCTTGACATTCAACATTCGGAGCTTCAATAATCCGCTTCAGACTTGGAACGAAGACTCGTCGTAATGGACTTGCATAACCTATGAGTATCCCTTCAATACTCTTCGGACCAAACTTTCCAAAAGGTTCTAGAACAGTACAGGGTGACCCAAACGGTTCAAGATACTTCAGATTTGGTTTGCGGTTATTGATCAACTCAAAGCATGTTTTGTTGAATTTCTTGACAGTGAGAACTCTATTGAGCGTATAGCATGCGGCGGAAACTGCTTCTGCCCAAAAATTTATCGGTAGCTTTGAATCAGCAAGCATTGTTCTGGCCGTTTCGATTAGTGTCCTATTCTTTCTTTCAGCGACTCCATTCTGCTGCGGAGTGTATGGAGCACTAAACTCATGCAATATACCTCTTTCATCACAAAATTCTTCCATCTTGTTGTTCTTGAATTCAGTACCATTATCACTTCTGATTCTTTTGATACGCCTTTGGTACAAATTTTCAATTTTCCTGAACAACACCATCAAACTATCAAATGTCTCATCCTTTGTCTTCAGAAAAGAAACCCATGAAAACCTTGAAAAGTCATCCGTGACAACCAAACAATAGTAATCACCCGTGATACTCTTGACGTTCACTGGACCAAAAAGATCCATATGAAGTCTTTCTAAAGGTTTCAAAACTGAATTGACTTTCTTTTGAGGATGTGATTTCTTCTTTTGCTTGCCTTTGATGCAGCTAATGCACTCCCCTTCAAGATGAAAACCTTTGACATGAACACCAATAACTAAGTCGTTGTGTACCAAATGATTCATTTTTCTAAGATGTATATGACCCATTTTCCGGTGCCACAATTGCGATTCTTTCTCAGTTGCTCTGGAAACAAAACAATGAGCCTGACCCGTGGTTGTAGTTGCTACACTCATGTCCAAAACATACAGATCATTCACTCTAGGTGCCCTCATGATAATCCATTCTTCAGGGATAACAAATCCTGGTTTCAAGATCAAACATTCTTTGTCTGTGAAGTGAGTGGTATACATCCTGTCACAAATCTGTGAGATACTCAGCAGATTATTCTCCAGCTCAGCAATGTAGTTAACTCTTTCAAACGTAACAATCCCATTGGATAACGTTCCTTCACCAACAATTCTACCACCTTGGTTTCCTGCGAACCCTACATATCCTCCATTGAAATTTCTAACATCATAAAACAATGCAGTCTTTCCTGTCATATGTCGAGACGCTCCACTATCCATAATCCATCGTGAAACAGCTCTCGGAAGTTCCTGCACATATCACAAAATGATTTAAAAACATATTTCAATAAAGATGCCGATTCATGCTTCACAATTACCAACTAGGAAGCTCCGGCAAGTCCGAAATTTTTAGTGAGATTTTGATGCTACCCAAGCCTCTTTCGACTCAGGTAACTGGACTTTAATGTGAGATTTTGTAGTGTAAAGTGGCGGAAAATTTTTATCATTCATCTTCAAGTTTTCTTCTGATCCAACCTCAACCTTTTTGTAAAAGAAAAACTCATCTATCTTAAGTTGACCGGTTGGTTGATCTTTCTTTTGAACATTCTTCTTCTCTGGTGGAGTAGAAGATTGTTTCTCCAAATTTTCATAATAATCCAAAGGAACATCCATCTTTACCGGAATGGTAGAAGACGATTGTTTTTCCGACTCAGAAACCTTTGGTTTAGATGAACTTTTTGGCTTCCATGTTTGTTGAGATAAAGCAACCCGTTTGTAAAATTTGTCATTTTTAGTTATCACATTCTTAACAGGTTTAATTTTGACTTTTGTTTTCTCATTTTTCAAAATTTTCTCAACAATCATTGGAGCTTTGCCTTTTGCATCAACCTTCTTCTTTTGATTCTCAACAACTTCAGTCTTAGGCTTGAAGTTAGTGCAATTTCTTGCAATGTGACCAACTTTGTTGCATCTAAAGCATGTACGACTATCAACTACTCGACTTGTGCCTTCAGACTGAGGTTGTGAGGCCCTCTCCTCAAAGAACTCTTGATTCGATTTCGAGAAAATCTCAGATTCTTGCTCGGAATGTGAATTCGAGCTTTTCACAAACACTTTCTTCTCAGCAAACTTCTTGTTCTGAAAATTCTTTCTCTGATAAATTTTACCACCCTGATATCCACCCGACCATTTGTTTCGGTTGTTGTTAGAAAAACGTGGTGGAACTACAGGTTTCTTGTAGTAAGCTTTATCTTTCTCAAAATTCATTTGCCTTTTTGTTTGTTTTAAACTTTTCGCTTCAGACAAATCGATTTCAACCATTTTGAACACATTTGTCAATTTCGAAACATTTAAATTCTCCAGAGGAAACTCAGAATCCGAATACAACTTATCAGATCCCGACATCTTGTACATTATAAGATTAGGTTCATCATTTAAGTTGTTTTTGGACTTTTGTTTCGGAATGTATTTGTCCAAGAAACATCCATCATCTTCAGCTAAATCACTTTCAGACATCAAAACACTTTCAGCTGTGCTTTTAACAATCTCTGTCTGAACACTATCATCAGATGATGAAGAAGAAAATGTAACATCAATTGAATCAGGAAGTTTCACTTCATTTTCATCTTCAAGATTAACCAACCCAGATTGCTTTTTCGAATAATTGTCTAGAACAGGTGGTGGAACTTGATGAAACCCGACCCCAGTTCCATCACAGTATACATCTTCTCCTGCTTTGTTTTTCCCGATGGGTTTGGGAACAATGTGTTGCAAAACAAAGCTTGCGGAGTTGTAACTTTTCAGCTTCAACTGGATCCGTTCATTTTCAATTTCAACTTCTTGAAACTTAAGCTTTAATTTTGCGATATCATCCAGTTGTTGATTGGTTAATTCTTCTTTTAACCGAAGCATTGTTGTCAGATGAACATTTTCTTTATATGTTTTACCGTTTCTTTCATCATTATCCTTAACCGTGCTTTTAAGCTTCTCAAATTTTTCAGTGATCTGACAATTTCAAGAACTAACCTTTCATTTTCTTTCCTAACCTTTTCTTGGTCAATTTTATCATTTTCAATTTTGTTAGTTAATTCTTTTAATCTGTCAGTTGAAGCTTTCACCATTTTATCACGATCAAGAATTTGATCCTCAACACTTCTGACTCTAGCAGTCAGATCATCAACCTTCTTACCGTTGAGATAAGTGACTGTACTACAAACTTTGCATTCTTTGATGCAATTTTTGCAGTCAACATCACCATTAACTTTCTTACCTGACTCATCCGTTGACGCGTTTGAACTGACCTGGCTTTTAGACTCAGAGACGGATTTAGAATCTACCTCAAGTGCCTTAGCAGTAAGCACCTTGTCAGCCATCTGTCCCATATTTTCAGCATTCAACTCTTGAGTTGTGTCAATGATTCCATTATCAACCTTCTTTGGCTTCTCTACTTTCTCTTCTTTCGTTTTCTCTTCTTTCTCTTCCTCTTCTTTCTTTTTCTCTTCTTCCTCTTCTCCGCTTCCCCACCATTTTCTTTGCCAATAATCATCTTCATCTTTCATTTCTTTGATTATGGTTTCCATATCAAGAGTGTTATGGTCAATGGCTATGTTTCCCTCAGGGTCAAGATAACATTCTCTGTCTGGATCCCATCTCCTCGCTCTTTTTGCTTCACTATAGATAGCATATATTCTGATCATTCTTTCTTGAGCTATCATCTTCCTGTAAGCATACCTCTGTTCTTCAGGTCTGGTGTCTTTCCAAGGAACAAGTTCAGATTTTGCCATGAATGCATATCCAACCGCATCCTCCTCAGGTAACAACTCGCTCCAGTCGAAACCTTCATCGTCATGAATCACCGCAAGAGCTCTAGATTTCTCTTTGTTATCCTCAAGCTGCTTCATTCTCGGCGGCTCCGATTTATTCTGATGATAAATCGCTTTCTTGTAGTAATCTTCTCAGAACGGGTTTTCAGACTCATCAGCATAAGCATTCCGACATTCACGCTTAAAGTGACCTTTCTGTTTACACTTAAAGCATGTCACTTTAGACTTGTCAAAGCCTAACTTGGTAGATGGTCCACCAATAGACTTCCTTCCTGTGATCTCCATGAAACGCTGCACCCGACGAACTGCACTGGCCATACACCACCTTATGTCGATCAGTTCCATCTCTTCAGGATCTATCTGATCATATTCTTCCTTCGTCAGGTTGGTGTTGCCAATCTTCCCTGCCACAAGGCTTTCATATGATTCTAGCACAGAAGCTAGGAAAACCATCTGTTGCTTTGCTGACTCCTCGCTGAAGTTTTGAGCATTCTTTAAGTCTACAGCGATATTGCATTGAAATAGATTCTTTGCATCTGATTGGTTTGAATGTGATGAAGAACCACTGTGAAATCCACTGCTTTGACTTTCTTTGCTTGATGTGTAGGAATTTTCAGCAGAAAAAGCTGTCTTGGGAGATGTATTCTTTGGCATCATGCTCTTTGGATAATACAAATCCAATTTCTGTTGATAAGACGAGTGATTGACTTTGTGTGTTTTTCGTAACTCCAACTCGTGACTCTCTAGTCTTTCAATCAGCAAATCTACAGTCAACACTTCTGGCGGCTTGATTGTATTCTTCAGCATCAAGGCATAGTATTGCCAATCCATCTCATCTGGCAATGAATCAAACAATTTGTCGACCAGTTCTTCTTGAGAATAGAAAATTTCATGTCTCGCCAGTTCCAGCTTTAGATGCCCAAACCTCTCAATCATTTTACAAACTGATTCATTCTTTAAACAACCAAATAAATCAAATTCTTTTCTAAGTAGTTTCTTTTTGTTTTTCACTATTTCTGCACTTCCCAAACATTTAGCTTTCAATTTTTCCCAAAGATCTTTAGAACTTTTGTACTCGATCAAAGATATTATATCTTCTCGGACAGATTGAAATAGCAGTGCGATGCATTTTTCCTCAGCAACAAACGATTCTATTTCTTCAGATGATGTCAAGCTTTCCCCAGTTTTGCCTCCATCAACATATCCGTTCTTGAGACTTTTCCAGCTAGGATAAGCAAAGGCTTTCAACCATTCTTCAAACTTCTTGGCCCACCGACTGTACTCTTCGATAGCCATCAACTTCGGGGGTTTGTTATACGTTCCGAAAGTACTCTCCACACCCAAAGCATCCGATATGCTTTTCTTCGTACCAGGCGTGTTCTCATTGGTGTTGTTCGAAGAAGTATCGTCTCCAGAATTTCCAGCAAAAGCATACATATCGCTAAATGGGTTCATGAAAAGATCATCCATCTTGCACGTACCTGAAAAAACAGCAAACACTTAGAAAATTTTTCAAAATTTTGAAAAATTAGAAATTTCAAGTGAAATCAGTTTGAAGCGAAATCAACTTCAAACGGAATCACAGGAAATTTCAAACGGGATCAGCTACTGAAGCGGAATCACACAGTGAATTTCAAGCGGAATCTGATTCAAGCGGAATCAGACTTCACTTTCAAGCTGAATAAGAAATTTCAAGCGGAATATGATATTTCGCTTCAAATGGCCATGTATTTTCAAGCGAAATCTATCTTTTTCAAACAGAATCTGCGAAGGACCTTTCAAACGGAATCAGGTTTATAGGTGTGCAAATTTTAATCTGATTCTTTCTAGGGTTTGTTAATACTATGTTTTACACAACATATGTGAAAATCAGGCCATTTCCACCGTTGGTACATGTTCAAATCAGAAAAGTATGAGTAGAAGAGAGTAGAAATGTGAAAATCCGGTAGAATCAAGCTGCTATGGTATGAACTCCTCGTCCTGAGCTCTGATACCACTTGTTGGATCGTGTTCGTGACCCTAAACAGTCAGTAAAGGCGGTTCATCTTCATTTACTAAGGCGGAATCAAAGTAAACAAAGTCACACAGCTTGTATCCTTTTAACTTCTTTCTATTACTGCTTTTCCAAGTCTTTACACGTGTTTCTGACTGAATTTTGACAGCAATTCGACACCTAACACATGACCAGATTCCGCTCCAACTGTTACAAGTGACCTGAACCGACACCTATATATAGAGTTCCTGATTTCGCTCGAAATAACATGACAAGTTCAAGCGGAACCCCTATGAATCCTGTTCGAGCGGAATCACCTAGTTACTTTTGGAGCGGAATCACAATCTAACAGATTTCGCTTGAAATGACAAGTTTGTCATTTCAAGCGGAATTACATCAAATAACCCACTTTTCTATTTCCAAGCTCCAATCTAACCTATCTAGACCTAAGACTCAATTAAGACGTAGTTAACAGACATTCAGTGCACCAACAAAAATTTATACCAGGAGGCTTTCTAGTTGAACCTTAAAGTTACAAAGTGGGTCCATTCTCTTTTCTCACCATTTTATTCCCTTTTTATGATATAATTATATTTAAAAATACTCCAAAACGATCCGTAAGTAAAAACCCGGACACCTGAAACCCCAACCCATATCAAAAATCAAGAAAATCAGATATTTAGTCTTCTCGCGGGCCGCGTAAAGAATAGACAGAAGGTCACGCGGGCCGCGACAGCTTGTAGGTCTCCGGATATGCATGAAGGCCACGTGTCGTCACACGTGTCGCGACCACCAGTGACTCAGCAACATCCGATCTGATCCACACTTCCACGCGGGCCGCGTAAGGTTTGGCCGGAGGCTTACGCGAGCCACGAGAGAACCCAATTTCAGCTATAAATAGCTTGGCTCCTGAGCAGTTCGATGGTGTCGACAAAACTTTCAAACTCTTTATAAATTCTGTTCGTATATTACTCTCAAATTAGTGGGGTGCTGCTACGATACCGGGTATTAACTCAATCGCTGCTACGATTCAATCTCCGATCGATTGAAACTATCCGACAGGATGTTTAAATGCTATACTTTGTCATTAGTCGTGAATCCGACATGATGTTTGAGTGCTACCCAAACTCAGGGTAGACTCTGTCATTCGTTGCGAATCCGATGGATGTTTAAGTGTTGCACTTTGTCATTCGTTGTGAGGGTTTTAATCTCGTGAGCTTATCGTAAAAGTTATATTCAGTTACTTACCTAGTTTCATGTGCATTATTATTTAAACTAGGTATCAAGGCTAATCAATATGCTAGACTCTACCCATATAAATCTACAATGTGAGTCATTCTCTTTTTACCAAATTGCTTTCAAAATCATGTTTATTTTCAAAGTTATAATTACAGGGATTAAGTCTTTGTAATCTCCAAATTACAGCCGGTATGTAGGGTTTTGTATACAATACTTGATAACCGTCACCATTGGACAACGGGTTAGCCAAGGGGTGATATGACCATAATCACAGACACCATTGGACAACGAGATAGCCAATAGGTGGTCGAGTGATAAATACCGTGGGTAGATGGTTGATATGTATAAACATTGTAATCGCTCTTAATACTGTAAATTATAACAACATGTCATTTTAGTAAAAAGAATAATTCACCAGTATTTCCTGCTGACATAACCTTTTTAAAACGCGTTTCAGGTAATTACAGTAGATCGGAATAAGAGATGGATACGACACCAAAAGGCTTACCGAAGTGGCTTAATTTTTATGAATTAAATTAAATTAAGAAAAGTTATTTTATGTATTCGGGTTATCCCATATTAAAGCTACCTTTGTAAAAACATGGGTATTATCCCACCTATTTAATAAATAAAATCCAGTGTTTCTAAACTCTGATATTTTTCCTAACTCACGGTCCTGACGAAATTTCCGCTGCAATGTTTTTAAATAACCACCGGTACCACTTGGCTGTTCGCGGCTCCCGATTCCGTCCAGGGTGGGGTCGAGGGTCGTGACAATTTGTCAGTGGGAAATATTGGTGAGTGAATCCCAGTTTAATCAAAAAACATTTTATCAATTAACACAGTATTGAGAGCAATCACATTGTTTATTTCTACACAATTACTCATTCAGTACTGTCAATCATGACTGGTGGGTCATCTTACACATTGGCTAACTCGTTGTCCAATGGTAACGTACTGTCGTCCCGACTTACTACTCACAGTGTAGTAAATTTTGTGTACAAAACCCCAACATACCGGCAGTAATTGAAGAACTACAAAGACTCAATCACCGCTTAATCATATTGTAAAACAATTAAGGTTTTGTAAAATATTACAAAAAGGTTAACAAAAATTGGATAAACTCACATTGCTATCTTAGACTTCGCGTAAGGGTTTCCTGGGATTAATCTATAATTTACACAAATGTACATAGGTTAGTATTATAACCTTTTGAAAATATTAATGATACCCTCCCCGAGACGGTATTCCAACAACTACGTCGGGCAGAACCACGACAGTTGTTACGGAACCTTAAATCAATCGGGCAGCGTATCTATTACGAAACTGGGGTTATTTATACTTACAACGGAGCAGAACCTCGCTAATTAGGGGGTATAATACTAGCTTTATAAAGCCTATATTCAGAAATTATGATTGAGAAATGAAAACGGGACGAACTAAAATGAAATCTGATGCGTTCTATTTATAGGTGCTGAATCTGGGTCTCACGCGGCCCGCGTAACCCATAAGCGGGGCTTACGCGGCCCGCGTCAAATCTGGGTCAACGCGTTGCTCGTCCGAATCACCAACTAGACTTGACACGATGATGACACGTGTCATCACCGGGCTGCGCCACTATTTTGATCTCACACGGCCCGCGTAAGTGTTAAGGTTAGCTTACGCGGCCCGCCTTAACTTAAAATTCACTGAATTCAGCTTTTGATCCTTGATACCGCCCGTGTAAGGTTGGCGTGGGTCCTACGCGGCCCGCCTCAGCTTAAAAATCATATTTTTATTTTATTTTTAAATGCTATACTGTATTTCGGGCTCGGTTTTCACATACGGGGAGTATTTAAAGACATATTGAGACATTTTAAAATATAATAGGGTGTCGGAAATATTATGAGGGTGTCGGTTTTATTGAGGATTGTTACATCCTCCCCACCTTATTTTAGAGCTCGTCCTCGAGATCTACTGGAACAAGTGTGGATATTTCCTTTGCATTTTAGATTCAAGTTTCCATGTGTACTCAGGTCCTCTTTTGGAGTCCCACTTCACTTTGACCAGAACTAATCTCTTATGCTTGAGGTTCTTGACTTTCCTGTTTTCAATCAGTAGAGGTCTTTCTACAAACTTGAGTTGTTCATTTACCTCTATATCCTTAAGAGGTACTATCAGTGATTCATCAGCTAAATACTTTTTGAGATTAGATACATGAAATACATCATGTATTCCTGCCATTTCCTCTGGCAGTTGTAGCTGATAGGCTACAGGTCCTATTCTTCTAATAATCTTAAAAGGTCCAATATACCTGGGACTTAGCTTCCCTCTTTTGATGATTCTTACCACTCCTTTCCAAGGAGAGACTTTTAACAATAATTTATCTCCTACTTGAAATTCCAATGGCTTGCGTCGGTTATCAGCATAGCTCTTTTGTCGATCACGTGCTGCTTTCAGCGTTCCTTGACTTGAATGATCTTGTCGGTTGTTTCTTGTACTATCTCAGGTCCAGATAGTTGCTTTTCCCCAATTTATGCCCAACAGACTGGGGTTCGGCACTTTCGTCCATAAAGTGCTTCGAATGGTGCAGCATTGATACTTGTGTGATAACTATTATTATATGAAAATTCTATTAAAGGTAAGTTATCATCCCAATTACCTTCGAAATCAATTACACAAGCTCTAAGCATGTCCTCCATTGTCTGAATTGTTCTTTCGCTTTGTCCATCCATTTGAGGGTGATAAGCCGTGCTCAAATTTAACTTGGTTCCCATTGCCTTTTGGAAACTTGACAAAAAATGAGAGGTAAAACGGCTATCTCAATCAGAAACAATTGATAAAGGAATCCCATGTAATGAAACAATTTCATTTACATATAATTTAGCTAGTTGTTCCATACTGAAAGTTTCCTTCATTGGTAGAAAATGAGCTGACTTGGTTAGCCTATCTACAATCACCCAGATTGTATCATTTCCTTTCTTTGTTTTGGGTAATTTAGTAACAAAATCCATTGTTATCAATTCCCATTTCCATACTGGCATTTCTAATTGTTGTAGAAATCCTGAGGGTTTCTGGTGTTCAGCTTTGACTTGTGAACAAGTTAAACATTTAGAAACATAGGCTGCTAGGTCCTTTTTCATTCCTATCCACCAGAAATTCTTTCTTAAATCTTGATACATCTTATCATTTCCTGGATGCATCGTATATTTGGATTTATGGGCTTCTTCTAAAATACGATGACGTAGATTTCCTAATTTAGGTATCCACATTCTCTTTTTATGGAATCTCCAAATTCCATCTGTTCCTTGTTCTAATTCTTTTAACATACCTTTTAATTTTTCAGTATCATCCTTGATTACTGATTCTTGTGCTTCTCTAATCTGATCATTTAAATCTACTTGTACATTTAATTTAAGAGAACGTACCCTTTTTGGCTTTTCATGATACTTTCGGCTTAAAGCATCTGCCACTACATTTGCTTTCCCTTCATGATACTGGATATCACAATCATAATCGCTAAGCATCTCCATCCAGCGTCTTTGTCTCATATTCAACTCCTTTTGCTTGAAAACATACCTTAAACTCTTATGATCAGTGAATATGGTAAACTTACTACCATAAAGGTAATGTCTCCAAATTTTAAGAGCAAAAATTATAGCTCCTAATTCTAAATCATGGGTTGAATAATTCTCTTCATGATTCTTAAGTTGTCTAGATGCATAGGCTATAACCTTTTGACGTTGCATCAATACATATCCATAACCTAATTTGGAAGTGTCACAATAGACTACAAAATCTCCAGTTCCTTCTGGTAACACAAATATGGGTGTATGGGTTAATCTTTTCTTAAGAATTCTAAAGGCTTCTTTTTGTTTTAATCCCCATTCAAACTTAACAGATTTACAGGTTAGCTTAGTTAAAGGAATGGCTATTCTAGAAAAATCTTGAATAAATCTTCTATAATAACCGGCCAATCCTAAGAAACTTCTAACTTCGGTTGGTGATTCAGGGGTTTTCCATTTGGTAATCGCCTTAATTTTTGTTGGATCCACATGAATTCCTTCATGATTGACTAGGTGTCCGAGAAACTGTACCTGATTTAACCAAAATTCGTACTTTGAAAATTTAGCGTAAAGCTTTTCCTTTCTTAATAAACTTAAAAGTGCGTGCAAATGCTTTGCATGATCCTCTTTATTCTTAGAGTAAATGAGAATATCATCTATGAAGACGATTATGAATTTATCCAAATATGACTTACATATTCGGTTCATCATGTCCATAAATGCAGCTGGGGCATTGGTTAAACCAAATGGCATGACAGTAAATTCATAATGACCATACCTCGTTCTAAATGCGGTTTTAGGAATATCCTCTTCCTGTACCTTTAATTGATGATATCCTGACCTTAAATCGATTTTTGAGAAAAATCGAGCTCCTTGTAGTTGATCGAACAGATCATCGATTCTCGGTAATTGGTACCGATTCTTAATAGTAACCTTGTTTAATTCACGGTAGTCAATGCACATACGCATTGATCCGTCCTTCTTTTTAACGAACAGTATCGGCGCTCCCCATGGTGACGAACTTGGTTGTATAAATCCTTTCTCCAACAATTCATCTAGTTGTTTCTTTAATTCTTGCATTTCTGCAGGTGCCAAACGATAAGGTGCTTTGGCAATCGGTGCTGATCCTGGTATTAAATGGATTCTGAATTCAACTTCTCTATCTGGAGGTTGCCCTGGCAATTCTTCTAGAAATACGTCTAAAAACTGAGATACTACTGGAATATATTTTAAATCCTTTCCTTTAGTGTTAGTGATTATGGAAATCAAATACACTATATAACCTTTTCTTATATAACTTGCAGTTTTCATCACAGATATGAATTTTGTGGATCTAGATGATTTATTTCCTATTTTTAAGTAAACACTTCTTACCTAAGAAATTGCCCTTTGTGGCTTTGTCTAGATGATTATGTTAGCCAGATGAGTACCTGTCACGACTTCTGTATCAATAGTCCGATGGACGCGGGTCCATATATATAAAGCAAAATTCCACAGACTACATAGTAATTTCCATTTCCCACCTTAGTTTAACTAATGTATCACATATCAATTCCCATCACACATGGAATTGCTATTGTTACTAATCAAATAATCATAAATACTTCATGTACAACAATAGACAAACATGATAATAACTTACCTTTATTGCGGATATGTGATGCAAAGGGCTGAAGAAAAAAGATTCATAGAGTCAAATCAAAAGTAAGAGACTAAGGAAGAAAATGTGATGCAAAGTCGTTATTCATCATGTAACAACTCTCATCAAAAGTCATATTTATTTAATTAATTTGCCCAATAGGAAACCCTAATTGAGACACCCAAGTGATTTTGTACAAACCCTAAAATTTTCAGAACAATCGGAATTAGGATTAGGGCCCCTAAAACTCAGGGGGGGGGGGGGGTAAACCCTAGTTATAATTATCTACATAAAACGCTGTCAAAAATGAAATTTCATGCAACGTCGACTCATCAGGGCTAGATAGGTGACGAAGCAGGCCTAGTCTACTTTGACATCCCAGGCGATACGCGGCACGTACCGCGGATTCTTCCGCGACTAGCGGGAGGTGCAAATTTTGGGTATAAATAGAAGGGCCTGGCACTTGCATTCTGTTGTTCGTTCGACGATCAAATTACAAATATACGCTGAGATATACGTAGATTACTATAAACACACACGAATCACTAAACGCTTCCGCAAAACAGGGTAATAACTCGATCGCTATTACGATTCATTTTCCGATCGATCAATAATCCAATGGATGTTTAAGTGCTGCCCACATTAGGGTGATACTTTGTCATTAGTCGTTAATTCGATGGATGTTTAAGTATCGCACTTTGTCATTCGTTGTGAGGGTTTGATCTCGTGAGTTATCGTAAATGTTGTATTGATTACTAACCCAGTTTTGTGTGCATTGTTATTTAAATTAGGTTAACAAGGCCAATCCATAGACTAGACTCTGTCCGTGTTAAATCTGCAATGTGAGTCATTCTCTTTTTATCAAAATGCTTTATAACTTCTTAAATGTTTTCAAAGTTATAATTACAGTGATTAAGTTTATGTAATCACCAATTTACAGCCGGTATGTGGGGTTTTGTATACATTACTTGATAATCTTCACCATTGGGGCAGCCAAGGGGTGATATGACCATAATCACAGACACCATTGGACAAATGGGCCAATGGGTCGAGTGACAAAGTACTGTGGGTAGTTGGTTGATATCTGGAAACATTGTGATCTTTCTTAATACTGTAAATTATAACAAATGGGTCGTTTTAATAATTAGAATGATTCACTCAGTATTTCCGCTGTTAAACTCAATTAAATAAATACCACGGGATTTCTGTCCCGCGGCTCCTGAAACGGGTCAAACCGGGTCGGGGGCCGTGACAGAAAAAGGTGGTATCAGAGCCACTGTGTTAAGCTAATTAAGTATTTAGAAATACTTAATTTTTTTCCTGATTACTATTATGTGATTATGTGTTTTATTAACTGACTATTTGTTAGTTACAGTATGGGTAAGCAAAAGCTTTCAAACATCTATCTTAAATTAGATAGGTCATCAAATGAGAAGGGAAGTTCATCCCAAACTCCTGAAGAAGGAATATTCATTCGAAAAGCCCAATACGAAGAACCACTTTCTCCTGATAAAAGAAGTTTAATTATTAGAAAAAGTCAGGAGAAATTAAGGAAATCCCGAGAAAAGAAAGTTAAAAAGGAAACCCAAGAATTAATCAGTAAATCACCTTGGGAAGACAAGTTAGACGAAAAATGGGCAGATCTTTATATGTTAGCTATAGTAGCAGTAAATGCAGATCTTTAAATAATTGGTTTCAGTTTTAGCAAATCATATCACCTACAAGCTAGAAAATCCATCCAGTAAATAAATAAATTTATAATAAAACATACGTATGTTTTAAATTTCAGTTGTTTTGTAATAATATGGTATGCAATAATATGTGAAGGTTATTTTGAAAGTTGTTATAAAAATTTTAATTTATTTTAAACAGCATGAATGAGTTATCTAGAGCCCTAGAGAATCTCAACCTTTACCCTGTCAACATAGAAGTCTCTAAAGAATTTACTGGGTATTTTCCTGATGTGGAACAACCTATAGAATTCAACGCTCCACCTTTGAAAAAGCCAAAACCAAAGAAAAAAAGGAGATACGTATGGGGGAGTCGTATACGTAAGAAAAAGCCAGCTAAGAAACTTCCTAAAATAAACAATCCCTTAACAAAAGGAAAAGAAATTGAAGTCGGGGAAAGTTCAAGACAGCAGGAATTGGAGATAGAAGTTGGGGAAGAATCTAGGCAAATGGGAATACAGTTTGAGGAATATACTAAAGAAATAGAAATGGAGGTTGGAAAAGGTGCTAGACAAACTCAGATGGAAATTGGAGAAAGCTCTAACCGAAACCAGAAAATGACATTTCAGGAGGAAATATATTTCATATTGGCAGGCTGTGATACTATTCAGCCTGTCAATACACATGTTTTTACTCGTCCTATTGAAACTCAAATCCCTATGTAGTCCCGTATAACCGGATCTTTCAATGATATCAAACAATCACCAAGTTTGTGCGGAATCCAAACTTGATGTGATTCAAGATAAACCGAAAAGTAACAAAAACGAAGAACACACCGAATCACTTTCAACACTTGCACACGATTCTATTACTTTAACAAGCAAAACCGTCTAGTACAAGTGCTCACAAAATCGCCTCTTTCTCTAGCTCTCTCTAGGAATTGTAACAATGAAGTTCCAAAGGTTCTAAGAAGTTCAAACCCTAAAACAAGTTGTAAACTTGTTTATATACTAACTCAAGCCCACTTCCCTACATGGGCTCCCCTTGGGCCTGCTTGGCCCACATGGCCTAAAGCTTGGCCCAAGTGACCTGTAAAGGTCCAAAACCTAATATAAACTAACCCGGTAAAGCCCAGTTCGTAACCATAGTCCGTTGTATTAATTTGATGCGTCAGTCTCACACTTTAGGGCCTAACAATCTCCCCCTAGACTGATGCTATCAAATTGTCTTCATAACTTGAATTCAGCAACGTCTTCAATGAAATCTATGGTTGTCACTATGCTGCAGATGTTGTGGAAGTTCTTGACTTCTGAACTCTCAGCACTGGGTCTCTTTCTTCAGCTGTTGTGGTTAGCTTCATATCAGGATCTTGATCAGCTTTGCTTGAAAATCTTGTTAAAAAGAATGTGAGAGGAGGATTCTCAACAACTCTTTTCTTCTTCAGTCTTTTTCTTTCAAGCAGGTTCATGGTACTTCTTCAAATGCACTTTCATTGTCAGACGGCATTTCGTATCCGGTTCTTCTGACTCAGGTACATCGTGTAGTCGTGCTGCTCCATGCTTCGTCAGCAGCTAACAGCATCTCAGTCTTCAACAACCCCTGTTCTTGATTAAAATCAAGTTCTGCACATGCTCACAAACTCATAAGCAAACATTTCTTATGCAACAGGGAGAGTACCACATGAACACTAGGTACATGAAATTTCACAATTTAAATTCTTTTAACTTTTGATGATCAGTCAAATCTTCAAGAACGGTTATAATTTTTTTAATTTTAAGAAACAAATAAGCACTCTATTTTTGGATTTTTGAATTTTTCATTTTTTTTTTTTTTTTTTTTTTTTTTTAAATTTTTCATTTTAAGAACTAAAAACAAATAAAAACTCAAAATATAAACAACTACGATAATATACAATTACAATTGCAATGGGATCAAAATTCGTTCTCAGGCAGACTAAGGAACACTTTTCAGTACGAGTCTAATCAAACTGGTCTATGCGATTGCCAATATGTTTGTCCACTTAAACTTTAACGCTCAACTTTCAATTTTCAACTTCGTGATATGCTTTAGGTAATATTATACTATTTTACCCGTGTGTCCCATTCCAAGGCATACCCCCGCGATCAAGGTAAGCACAATGATTCATCGTAGCAGGTGAGTATACTGATGCCATCCTTTAAGATATCCTGACTGTGTCCAGGTCTGTATATAACCTATTTTATCATGTTTTGATTTCTTAATAATGAACACCCAAATAAATACTAATCAAATCCTGGAAATATAAACAGCACACTCTATCATGCAAGTATCTTCCCTACCACATATTTCACAAGTCCAATCCAGATTTCTGAAATCTTAACTGGGAATAGGTTGAGAAGAGAACAGAATAGATCTTAAGTAGAGATGGTATAATATACAAGATCAAATGAGTTTTTCTCAATTTGATATAGGTTTCTTGGGTTTCTTTTGGGCACTTGAGGGCCTCTTTCGGGTGTATTAGATCTATAGCACGACAACGTACAGCTAGGTCAGCATGTATCTGGATGCAGCAGAAGCTGACGTTGCCTAGCACCTCCAGGTCAGCATATATCTGGATGCAGCAGAGGAGGTACACGACTTTTTCAGAGAAGATTTCAGAATCAGATCAAAATTGTGTGTATCGGGAAAACATACAGACATTCAAATAGAAATGAGCTAATTCCAAGTGACTTTCTTTCCTAGGGTTATGTACAATTTTAGTTCTGAACAGAAGAACAGCCAAGATATCCCCGGATGATTCAACAATATAAAGACCTGAAACCTCAGATGTTGGCTATCTATCAACGCAAGATTTAAGACCATAAAATCATACGCCGTTGGTATGTTACCCACATGGTACATAGTTCGTTATGTTTATATCACTTAGTATCTTTTATCATGTTGAGCGTCAAGCCTATCGACATATCGCAGTAGATCCTAGTCTTTTCAGCTATGGCACCTTACATGTGTTAGTCAAACCCTTTAACACGAACATTTATTTCACTTCCCATATCATGCAATCTTTCTTTTTGGCTTTTTCATTTTTCTATTGTTTTTGTATTTTTCTCATTTTCTCCCCCTAAAACAATACATATTTACAGCAAACTCTTTTTGTATTTTCTGAGTTTTCTCCCCCTAAACTCTATATCTATCTATATGTTCCTCTCCCCCCCTAAATTTGTGCATAAATCTTGTATTTTTGCGCAAATTTACCCTTTACAAGAGAAAGGACACTGTATATACAAGGTTATAAACTAAGAAAAAGAGAAAAATATTTTTGCTTAACCGTTCTGTCATCAGATTGAAGACTAATCAAATTCAAATCAAAGTACTGAATTTAAACGGTACCTTTTGCTGATCATTTCTTACTCCTTTTATCTCCTCCAAAGGAAACACATCATCTGTAAAAAAAAATTTGAACTTTTGCAACAGTGAAATGTTACCCGTTTTTATCTCTGGAACAACCGCTATCAACATTCCAGAGATTGTCAACAGCTCCTCCTTGGTTGTTCCTTAAAGGTAAGGAGATTAGTAAGACATGGGTACCCAGGCCATCGTGGTCCTGGGATTTCCTGAAGCATCAAAATAAGACACTTCTTTTAAACATAGGTCCCCTTTCATCTCAAGGATTGGAGATGTTGCTGCTTTGGATTTGGGTTTCCAAATCTGTTTCGGTCTAGCAAACGCGTTTGTTGCCTTCGGTTGAGCAACTTTAGTTGTTTCAGATTTGTTAGTTTTAGAAAAACATTTTTGTTCCTGAACAGCCTTGCGTTTGTTTTTAGCAGCATTCCAATCCCCATCAGAAGGTTTAACCTTGGGATTCACATTCTTCATTGCCTTAGGTGATGATACCTTCATTGGCTTGGAATGATTGTTATCCTTTGATGTAACCCTCTGATTTTGCATATAGTAGGGTACATAGGGACGCCGTGTGCAGTTTCTAGCAATATGACCCGCATTGCCACAGTTGTAGCAAGTTTGTCTTTTCATCGGAAAGACATTTTTAGCAGCTTGATTTGCTCTAGCAGGTCCTGAAGGACAAACCGGTCCTTTTTGTGTTGGATGTGCCTGCACATTCATTTCAGACGAAGACGAATTTGGGTACTTGTATTTGGTATTTGCAGAAGTCTTGTTACTCTGAGCACCATTCTTCGTCTTTTCTCCCTTATTGGAGCTTTCAATCACCTTGTCACGAGCCTTATGAGATCGTGATTGTCCTTGATAAGCAGACTTCGTACACCCCCGACTTTGATCTGCCCATTTTGGCTCATTCCGCTTGTTGTGAACCGGCTCACAAACATTAGCACACGAGTGAGTGTTGGCATTTCGTTGCACTTTTGGACGATGAGCACAATTTCTAGCAATGTGTCCAGGAATTCCACAGTTGAAACAAGTCTGTCGCTTCAACGTATGAAGATTCGAAGAGCTATCATCATTAGCTGATTTGATGGGTCTAGATAACTGAGCTTGCTTAGGTCGCTTTGCTTGTGTTCCATGTGCCTTTTCTGATTCTTTCTGTACCTGTTGATCAGAACTAGCAGAAGCATGAGATTCAGACATATGATGTTTTTCGTCTTTTATAATTTTATCAGGATCATTTTGAAAAGACGATTCAGTTTCTGTTTTAATTCCCTTATTAGAAGCATTTTCTTGTGACCTTTCATTCAATGTGACCACCTCTTCTGTTTCAAAATCTGGTTCAGTTTTAATTTCAAAAGATGTAGAAGTTTCATCAACACGTGTTTCATCAACGCACATATCATGTGAATCTACTTGTGGTTTACTTTCAGCTGCAGTTTCCAAAGGAGTCCCACTAGATTCAACATTAGGGACACCCACTGAGACAGATTCAGAAGAAGAATCAGGATACTCTTGATTTTCTTGAGAAGTCGTTTCAGTGGTTTCACTGAATGCATCCTGAGGGACCTCACCTGTAACATTTTCACAAGCTGAAACATTAGAGATGTTAGGATCACAAACATTAGTTGAAAAACAACCATCACCACACTTATTGTTCAAATCATCCACACAAACATTATCAGTTTTGCCCAAAACAATAGGCTCACAAGACGAAACATAAGCTGAAAAAGACGCAAACAAAGAACTAGTAAAAGCAATGTCAGACTCAGTTGGTTCAGAATAAAGTTCAAAATAAGGTTCAGAAACGTTTGAAATAATAACTGGTTCACTCCCATGAACATCATCACATCTTACTTCAGAGCTATCATCTGCACATGACAACGAGATGTTAGGATCAATTGTGCCTTTAGGAACAAACTTTAAAGGCGAGGACTTTTGTGGCTCAACAGGTTTGTTGTGAACAGACGATTTACTAGATGAGCCATAAGTCATTTTGCTTTCGTTTAAGATCTCCTCCTCAGACATTGGCAAATAAGTGTAATTGTTATTGTATGGAGGAGGAGTCTGATTGTAACCCAATCCCGACCCTTTCTTTTTAGAGTAAGCCAATTGTTGATCACACAGATTTTTTACCAATTTACTGGAGGAATCGAATTTCTTGATGTTTAATTGATTGATTTGGTATTTATCTCTTACATTCTCCAGTTCCTTAGTTACTTCACATAATTTTTCTTTGACTATCATGAGTTGGGCTTTAGCTACACTGACATCGTCCTTTAGTTGAACGATGTCCTTACGCTGAGCTTCGATTTTCTCTTTGAAAAGTTTTTCATTTTTCGTTAAAGTGAAATTTTTTCTTTTAATTTCATTGTAATCTTCAATTAGCTCAGCGTTGTGTATTCTATAAGCCTCAACACGTTCCCTACATTCAGGAGTGCAGAAAACTGAAATTACCTCTTCTTTGGTGAGACCTTTGACAGGTGCTGACAGGATTTGAGTCATGAAAGCGAAATCGTCAGCAGCAGTCTCTTCCTGTGGCTCAGGGTCATGCTCGCTTGAGGTCATGAAAGCAATGTTAGAAGTTGCAGCTTGATTATCTGGAGCTGATATGTTCAGACGCTCAATCTCAGAAGACCAGTCAAAGTTGACATTTGGCTGCACCACCAGCGCTTGTGCTAATCCCTGCGGCTGTGGACTTCCAGAAGCAGCTGCATCTGCTACACTTGTAGTGGACACAAGAGCCCTTTCTCGATTAGGAGTAGCTGGTTGAGCAGGAGTTGTAGGATTTTGATCTCTGTTCATGGGTGGCTTCGGGCAGTTCCGAGCATAGTGTCCTTCCTCATGACAATTGAAACAGCGAAGATTGAAGGGCACTTTAGAAGCTCCATTCCAAGCGTTACCCCACCTGTTTTTACCCGTTCTCTTCACAAACTTTTGAGCTCTGAATGCCGCCATTGCCATTTGCCAGGTGATATCCATTTCTTCAACATCATCTGGATGAATCTGCGACAAATCATCAGGACTCCACTTTGGTGGATCAAGCTTCCCTGCAATAAAAGCATTCAAACAGTTGATTACAGAAGCTGCTATGTCTAGCTTTTCCTTTGACTGACTTGCGAAGAATGCCATCATCTCATTGTTCGTAGAGTGAGCGGAAGCAGGGGCAGCAGCAGATGCCTTTCCAGCATTTTGAACTGAAGCTGGAGAAGCTGGAGAGACGATTTGATTTGAGGATCCAGATTGAGAGACAGAGGAAGTATTGCAAAACATCTGAAAGCCTCCTTGTGATAGAAGAGCTGTGTTGCTGTCGCTAGATGTGGTGGGAGCAATTGAGAAACCAGCAGCCAGCATGCTATTCTTGTAGTTAGTCTCTCTCTGCTTATCATCCAATTCACAAGCTTTGATGTGTGAAATCATTTCTGACAATGTACATCTTGCAAGATCTTTGGTTTTCTTAATCATGGCCACATGATGATCCCAACTCTTGGGCAGTGCATTTAGGAGTTGTCTGTTGGTGGATGCGTTTGAGGTGTGAATTTCTTCCATTTGCATTTGAGTCACCAGTTTAACAAACCTTTGAATCTGATTATCCACCGTCTCACCATAGATATGGTTGAAGTTGTTAAAGTTTTGTTGCAGCAAGTTCCTTCGACTTTCTTTCATGTCTTCATTCCCTTCATACACTTCGACCAGAGAATCCCACAATTCCTTGGCAGATTTGCAGGTGCGAAAACCCATGGCAATATTAGGACCCAAACCCATGGTCAAGTAAGAGAAGGCTCGATCATCTTCTTCAACAATAAGCACATCATCTTCAGTGTATAGTTCTCGAGGCTTCTTTATTTTAACATCAGGTTCTGTAGGACTTTCCATCATAATTTCCCTAGGTCCCCTCAAGATGCTGCGCCATAGCTTGTAATCTTTAACCTTAAGATGCTGTTCAAAGCGCCACTTCCACTCGGGAAAGTCATTGGCATCAGTTAGCCTAGGAATGCGTGATGTGGTTCCAAGCTTTGAATCCAGTTCTTGTTGCTGAGTTAGGGCAGACAATTCACTGTTGGTGGTTGACATTGTTAATCAATCAGTTAATTAATTAATTAATTTTATTTAGTCCAAAGTCAACAGTCCAAATGTCCGTCACAATTTGTCGTTGCGAGTCGAAACGGGGTTGCGAGTCGAATTTGCGAGTCGTAATTGACGATGGTTGCGAGTCAAATCAACCTTGGATGCGAGTCGTAACCGAAATGGTTGCGAGTCGTAACAAGACAGGATGAGCCGAAACCACGATTGCGAGTGAAGATCAAACAGCCGGTTGCGAGTCGTAACTGGGCAAGATGAACCGAAACCAAGACTGATTGCGAGTCGTAATTGAAACGTGATGAGCCGCAACTGGGAGATCGCGAGTCGTAACCTGCAAAACAGAAAGTGATAAGAACTGTTTACTCGCAATCCCGACTTTTCAGCAATTTCCAAAATTCAAAGATATAGTAATCTTTGAATCTGTTGCACCGAAATCCCGAAAAATCAGCAAACACCAATGCTGAAATCAACAGACCAAAATCAGTGAATTTTCCAAAGAATTTATCAAGAACAGTCGATAAAAATCTGCACACACACTCAACAAAACCGGATCAGTAATATATGCAATTTCTTGAATCCGATTGATATCAAAACCGAGCCCTTGAATGGCTTCAATGGCTCTGATACCACTTGTAGTCCCGTATAACCGGATCTTTCAATGATATCAAACAATCACCAAGTTTGTGCGGAATCCAAACTTGATGTGATTCAAGATAAACCGAAAAGTAACAAAAACGAAGAACACACCGAATCACTTTCAACACTTGCACACGATTCTATTACTTTAACAAGCAAAACCGTCTAGTACAAGTGCTCACAAAATCGCCTCTTTCTCTAGCTCTCTCTAGGAATTGTAACAATGAAGTTCCAAAGGTTCTAAGAAGTTCAAACCCTAAAACAAGTTGTAAACTTGTTTATATACTAACTCAAGCCCACTTCCCTACATGGGCTCCCCTTGGGCCTGCTTGGCCCACATGGCCTAAAGCTTGGCCCAAGTGACCTGTAAAGGTCCAAAACCTAATATAAACTAACCCGGTAAAGCCCAGTTCGTAACCATAGTCCGTTGTATTAATTTGATGCGTCAGTCTCACACTTTAGGGCCTAACACCCTATAAACCTAGAACCAGCAATCCCAGAACCTATAGTCCATCCTCAATCTCTGGGAATGGACGAATGGTGGACGAATGGATGCGGGAAATAGAATCCGGGAGATAGGGGGACAAATTGCCTGGAAGTATGATGAAAGGGAACTTCGTTTTTAGGAAGACAAATGACGAGAGATAATGGGTTGGTAAAACTGTGGGTGTGTAATAGTAATAGTAAAATCAGTATGTGTAAAAATAAATAATAAAACGGTTGTATATAGAAGCATGATAGAATCTATAAACAAATGAAAATTTTAGAAAATTTACAATTTTGTTTGTTTATTTGTTTACGTGATTACGTGCAATTAATCGTGACATTGGATTATTTCTTATACTAATTATTTATTTATAAATTAATTATCAGATGACAAATATTGGTAATGAACCAGTAAATGAAGTAAATCAATCTGAGCAAATTCAGGAAGAACAATTGTTAAATAGGCAAGATATAGAGGATATCGTTGCACAAGGAATAGCCAATGCTATTCCAGCAATCGTTGCTGCTGTCCAAAAACCTGTTAAACCTCAATCAATCATTCCTAGTAAACGTACACAAGGCGACAACTTTAGTAATAGTATAAACGGAGGCGGAAATCATGTTAATAACAATAATGATCTGCAAGCCCCAATTTTCAAGAAAATGAAAGCTGCAACACCTGGTTGCACTTACAAAGAATTCCTTGCCTGTAAACCAACTGAGTTTTCAGGTAATGAAGGGGCTATTGCAGCATTACGTTGGTTAGAGAAAACTGAGGCAGTAATTGCTATAAGTAAATGTGTTGAGGAAGATCAAGTTATGTATGCTTCCAATCTTTTTAAAGAAGGGGCATTAGAATGGTGGAACACAGTATTACAAGCTAAAAGAAGGATTGTGGGCTATGCCATGAACTGGGAAGAATTTAAGAGTCTTGTAGAAAGAAAATTCTGTCCCGAGTATGAAAAAGATCAAATGGCAAATAAGTTCCTAAACCATCGGATGGTTAATGTGGACTGTCGAGGATATACTTCAACATTCTTCGAATATGCTAGGGTGGTACCAACACTGGCTTCGCCAGAACCAGTACTCATTTCTCGCTATATTTGGGGGCTGATTAGCGAAATTCGTAACATTGTTAAAGCTGCGAGACCTCGCACTATTGACGATGCAGTGGAATTAGCCAACACCCTAACTGATGAACTGGTACGCACAAGAGATGAAGACAGGAAAAAGGAACTGGCTCAGAAAATTTCCCAAGGATTTCGCGTAGGTAATAGTAATAACCTCAAGAGAAGAGGAGCAGGGCAATCTTCAAATCCGCCTTTCTGTAGAAATTGCAAAAGGAAACATTATGGAAGATGTAATGTAACCTGCAACCTTTGCAAAGCTATAGGACATCGTGAAGAAAACTGCAGAAAGAAAACCATAATCTGTTTTAACTGTGGAGAAGCGGGGCATTATAAAACAGAATGTCCTAAATTGGCCAAACCAGCAGACAACAAAACCAAGGCGACAGACGGAGCTACTAAGAAGAATGTCAGAGCATTCCAGCTAACCACTCAAGAAGCAGAACTCATTCCAGATGTGATAGCTGGTACGTTTTTAGTTCACAACGTATATGCAAAAGTATTATTTGACTCTGGTGCAAACCAAAGTTTTATAAATACTTTATTCTGCCAAGCTCTTAAAGTACCTTTAACCCAAATTAAGCAGATTTTTACAGTCGAAACTGCAGATGGGAATTCAGTTAAAATAGATCAGGTTTTGGAAAAAGTAGAAGTAGAACTTTCAGGTCATAAATTTTCTGCAAATCTGTTACCTATGAAATTAGCTGAATTCGATGTTGTGTTAGGAATGGATTGGTTAATAGCCAACCATGCTCGAATTCTTTGTGATAAGAATTCCATAGAAATTCAGGCACCTACTGGTGAAATAATCATAATTACAGGAGATAAACCGCGTAAACCCATGAAATTCATATCAGTAATGAAAGTTGCTAGTTATGAACAAAAACAATGAATAGTATATATGATTTCGGTAATCATTAGTACTAAGGGTAAAGAACTTAAGGAAATTCCTGTAGTCTCAGAATACTCAGATATATTCCCAGAAGAGTTACCCGGATTACCACCAGATAGGGAAGTAGAATTTAGGATTCATCTAATTTCTGGAACTACACCGATAGCTAAGGCACCTTATCGGTTAGCTCCTACCGAAATGTTAGAACTGAAAAAGCAATTAGATGAATTACTAAGTAAAGGATTCATACAACCTAGTTCATCCCCGTGGGGAGCTCCAGTGTTGTTTGTTAAGAAGAAGAATGGTTCGATGAGAATGTGTATTGATTATAGAGAATTGAATAAAGTTACGATTAAGAATCGATACCCATTACCTAGGATTGATGATCTATTCGATCAACTTCAAGGGGCTAGATATTTTTCTAAGATAGATTTACGCTCCGGATATCATCAATTGAAAGTACAAGAAGAAGACATACCTAAAACTGCTTTCAGAACTAGGTATGGTCATTACGAGTTTACAGTCATGCCCTTTGGGTTAACGAATGCACCTGCAGCATTCATGGACATGATGAATAGGATCTGTAAACCGTATTTGGATAAATTTATAATTGTCTTCATAGACGATATACTTATTTATTCAAAAAGTCAGGAAGAACATTGTCAGCACTTGCATGCACTCTTAACTTTGTTAAGAAAAGAAAAACTTTATGCCAAATTTTCAAAGTGTGAATTTTGGTTACAAGAAGTGCAATTCTTAGGACACATGGTGAATCATGAAGGTATTCATGTAGATCCTGCTAAGATAGAGGCAATTACCAATTGGAAGGTTCCACAAACTGCAATGGAAATTAGAAGTTTTATAGGTTTAGCTAGGTATTATAGATGATTTATTAAGGATTTTTCCAAAATAGATGTACCATTAACTAAGCTAACCTGTAAAGCCATTAAGTTTGAATGGGGACCTAAGCAAGAAGAAGCCTTTAGAATCTTGAAGCAGAAATTAACAAATGCTCCAATCCTAGCTTTACCAGAGGGGACTGAAGATTTTGAAATTTACTGTGATGCTTCAAAACTAGGATTTGGATGCGTGCTGATGCAACGCAAGAAGGTAATTGCATATGCTTCAAGGCAATTGAAAAAGCACGAGGAAAATTATACAACTCATGACTTAGAGTTAGGCTCCATAATTTTTGCCCTTAAGATTTGGAGACATTATCTTTACGGAAGTAAATTTACTGTCTATACAGACCATAAAAGTTTAAAATATATTTTTGGGCAAAAAGAGTTAAACATGAGACAAAGAAGATGGATGGAAATCCTAAGTGATTACGACTGTGATATTCAGTATCACGAAGGAAAGGCAAATATAGTTGCAGATGCCTTAAGTCGTAAGTATCATGAGAAACAACGACGGGTTCGTGCTCTCAGATTAAATCTACAGTTAGATTTAATGGAACAACTGAAGCATTTTCAAGAAACAGCAATAGAGGATGTTGTTGAAGGAATGAAAAGACGAATAAAAGAATTAGAGAAAGGAGCTGATGGAATTTGGAGATTCCACAAAAGCAGAATTTGGGTACCAAAACAGGGAGAATTAAGAAATAAAATTTTAGAAGAAGCTCATAAATCTAGGTATACCATACACCCAGGAAACAATAAGATGTACCAAGATTTAAGAAAGAATTTCTGGTGGATAGGCATGAAAAAGGATATAGCTAGATATGTTTCTAAGTGTCTTACTTGCTCACAAGTTAAGGCATAACATCAGAAACCATCAGGTCTATTACAACAGTTAGAAATGCCAGTATGGAAATGGGAACTCATAACAATGGATTTTGTTACTAAGTTACCCAAAACCAGAAAAGGTAATGATGCGATTTGGGTAATTGTGGATCGATTAACCAAATCTGCTCACTTTCTACCTATGAAAGAAACCTTTAGCATGGAAAGATTGGCAAAGTTGTATGTAGATGAAGTTGTATCTTTACATGGAGTTCCACTCTCCATTGTATCAGATAGGGATAGTCGTTTCACTTCTCATTTTTGGACAAGTTTCCAGAAAGCAATGGGAACTCGACTAAACCTAAGCACTACATATCATCCCCAAACAGATGGGCAAAGTGAAAGGACAATCCAAACTCTGGAAGACATGCTCCGAGCATGTGTGATAGATTTTGGTGGAAATTGGGACGATCACTTACCATTAATTGAATTCTCCTATAACAATAGTTATCATTCAAGTATTGAAAATGCCCCATTTGAAGCACACTATGGAAGAAAATGCAGAACTCCAGTTTGTTGGGCAGAAATAGGAGAAAGTCAATTATCAGGCCCAGAGATTGTACAAGAGACAACTGATAAGATACACAAATCAAGGAAAGACTGAAGACAGCTCGAGATCGCCAGAAGAGTTATGCAGACAATAGATGCAAGCCGTTAGAATTCTAAGTTGGAGATAGAGTACTGTTGAAAGTTTCCCCTTGGAAAGGAGTTGTTAGATTTGGTAAGAAAGGAAAGTTAAGTCCAAGGTATGTAGGACCATTTCCAGTGATCCAACGTATAGGACTAGTTGCTTATCGTTTACAACTACCAGAAGAACTAGCTGGAGTACATGATGTATTTCATGTATCCAATCTCAAGAAATGTTTATCAGACGAATCACTGGTAGTACCTCTTCAAGATATAAAGGTAAACGAAAAGTTAAAATTTGTTGAGAAACCTCTTCAGATAGAAGATCGAAAGGTGAAATTTCTCAAGCACAAGCGACTAGTTCTAGTTAAAGTCAAGTGGGATTCAAAGAGAGGAGCTGAATACACTTGGGAGCTGGAATCAGAAATGAAGCGAAAGTATCCTCATTTATTTCAGTAAATCTCGAGGACGAGATTTTTATTAAGGTGGGGAGAATGTAACAACTCTCATCAAAAGTCATATTTATTTAATTAATTTGCCCAATAGGAAACCCTAATTGAGACACCCAAGTGATTTTGTACAAACCCTAAAATTTTCAGAACAATCGGAATTAGGATTAGGGCCCCTAAAACTCAGGGGGGGTAAACCCTAGTTATAATTATCTACATAAAACGCTGTCAAAAATGAAATTTCATGCAACGTCGACTCATCAGGGCTAGATAGGTGACGAAGCAGGCCTAGTCTACTTTGACATACCAGGCGATACGCGGCACGTACCGCGGATTCTTCCGCGACTAGCGGGAGGTGCAAATTTTGGGTATAAATAGAAGGGCCTGGCACTTGCATTCTGTTGTTCGTTCGACGATTAAATTACAAATATACGCTGAGATATACGTAGATTACTATAAACACACACGACTCACTAAACGCTGCCGCAAAACAGGGTAATAACTCGATCGCTATTACGATTCATTTTCTGATTGATCAATAATCCAATGGATGTTTAAGTGCTGCCCACATTAGGGTGATACTTTGTCATTAGTCGTTAATTCGATGGATGTTTAAGTATCGCACTTTGTCATTCGTTGTGAGGGTTTGATCTCGTGAGTTATCGTAAATGCTGTATTGATTACTAACCCAGTTTTGTGTGCATTGTTATTTAAATTAGGTTAACAAGGCTAATCCATAGACTAGACTCTGTCCGTGTTAAATCTGCAATGTGAGTCATTCTCTTTTTATCAAAATGCTTTATAAATTCTTAAATGTTTTCAAAGTTATAATTACAGTGATTAAGTTTATGTAATCACCAATTTACAGCCGGTATGTGGGGTTTTGTATACATTACTTGATAATCTTCACCATTGGGGCAGCCAAGGGGTGATATGACCATAATCACAGACACCATTGGACGAATGGGCCAATGGGTCGAGTGACAAAGTACTGTGGGTAGTTGGTTGATATCTGGAAATATTGTGATCTTTCTTAATACTGTAAATTATAACAAATGGGTCGTTTTAATAATTAGAATGATTCACTCAGTATTTCCGCTGTTAAACTCAATTAAATAAATACCACGGGATTTCTGTCCCGCGGCTCCTGAAACGGGTCAAACCGGGTAGGGGGCCGTGACACATCAGAAGTAGAGAACGTAACAAAACCTGAACCTTTGCTAGTTCCGTTGGGATCTCTCATGACCTGTTTATAAAAAAAACAAAATACAACTCCCAGTTCAAAAACTTCATTAATGTAATAGTATCTAGTGCTTTCTGATAAACATACCTTGCAGGTAGTTATGGTACCGAAAGGTGCAAAGTACTCGCTGAGACTCTCATCGGTTACCGTATCATCTAAATTCTTTAAATACGTGTTTAACCCCTGTGATTTGTCCACCGCCTCCATCATACTCTGCTCAAACTTCGGTTTCACCTCCTGTTCCTGTTCATACACGAGACGCACATATTTTTAGAAATCTTATAAATTATTTATATACTATATACACTGAAGACACTAACACACATTTAACATATACTCACACTCAACATCTAATTTAAACTTGGATAAAATATAATTATTATAATTATACTAAAACCCCGTAGAAAGCAACAAAATAAATAAAATGCACTCTAGTTATTTAAAATACACAGCTTTTTTATAGTCAAAGTTATTATTTATTCACACTCAATCCACAGCTAAAAATAGATATTTTTTCTATCTGGTATAATATCTACTGGAACAATTTATATGAGCAGGATACACATGTCCCGATTCCCTTTTGAACTTCATAGTTCTGCAAGTTAATTTTGAAGACGGTATTTATGGTGTACGTGACATGTGGTGTCAAGAATAAACCTGCACATATTACAACCAATAGTATCTAAACGGTTAGATTTCATTCATTATTGTAAGACTATAGAAGAATTAAAAAACAGAAGAATTCATCTTTGACGTTAATCGCGATGTCTTAACATCATTCTATTTTCACCAACAAAGTTTAGTGTGCAATCATGAATCTTTTTTTGTTCAAATTAAAAAAATTTAAAACTTTAACTCTTGTCTTTATGTATAAACTGTAGATGTTTATCATCTAAACATATGAGCAAGCACTAAATCTATTAAAAGATAACTGAATAAGGGAAAAAGTGAATGATGAAGTCACTAACCTTGAATCCTCTTGAACTTCACGTACACCCCAAGATACACATTTTGTTGCAGATACCATTTCACAAATTTCTCCATTCTTATTTAATGAAAGCCACTGTAGAGTAACGATATCCGAATCTTATATTAGCAGAACTTGAAGGGAAAAAAAGATAATAAGAAGGAGATGAAATATTTGATAATTACAACAATCAGGTTGTAATCACAACAAATTAACCAAGTATATTACCAGATTTCGAGAAATGAGAGGAAATTGAAAGAAACCTGTTTGAAAATGGCACTAGAGATGAGATTCTTTGATTGGTAGTTCACCTTGACTCGTAAGATAAGAATCAGACATTGAAACCCTAGAAATAGTTAAGATCGATGAAAAACTTCAATTCAATCAAAGTTAAGTACCTTTTGAAGCTGATGTATAAAATTACTTCTACATTTTTTTGGCCAGCCTTGTCCACCTCTGCTAAAAGCATCGATTCGCAACAATGCATATTACAAAAGCTTTGAAATCAGTTGATGAAAATATCTACATTTTGATGAATTTTACATTATGGTAATTAGTGTATTGTCCACTGAATCCAAAAGTTAACTTTATGGGAAATTTTTTTGACCCTATTGCTTCCTAAATTCAAATATATTAAAACCATTTCAAATTTGCAACTCGAAAACTGTAGTTACGAATTGGGATGAGCTCGGTACCGATACCGAAGATCAGCAAATATGGTTACTGGTACTGAGACGGTACCGGTATTTGAGGGTAAAATTCGATAAAATACCGGTACCGTACCAAACTGGTACCAAACCAAATATCATGGTTAACAACCTAATATATAAATACATACATAAATACAGGAATCCACTATATCATGGTTGACAACCTAATATATATTGCCCAGCCAATAAAATGTTAGGGATTTAGAGTTCCGGTACTGGTTACATTACAAAAACAAAAGGAAAAGAAAGGAGTTTCGAGACAGAAACAATAAAACTTACAACATTCCCCCCGATATCCGAGTAGAATTAGATCCTTAATTCCATACATCTGAATAATAAAGTGCATAGTCACTTCGGATTCTTGGGTTCTTCGACAATGATTCATTATCAAATGCCATTAAGATGATATGAAACGACGTCTATTAATTAAAACCTACAACAAATGATACAATAAACGAAGGTTAAGAAACATATTTTAACAGTATGCATTCATTATAAAGAGAAAGAAGAACACGTTCATGTAAAAACCAACAAAAAAAGTAACTCAGCAGTGGCTAGAAACACTGTTTTAACCCAACAGTGGTTTCAAACACTGTTTTAACCCAACAGTAGTTTAAAACTCTGTTTTAACCCAAGAGTGGTTTCAAACCACTGCTTGAACAACAGTGTTTTGACTCAACAGTGTTTTCAAACACTGTTTTTAACCCAACAGTGGCTTGAAACACTGTTTTAACCCAACAGTGGCTTGAAACACTGTTTTAACCCAACAGTGGTTTCAACCACTGTTTTAACCCAACAGTGGTTTAAAACTCTGTTTTGACTCAACAGTGGCCCAAATAATTTTCATTTATTATATATAATAGATTAGATCTAAAGATGAAAGCTAACTACCGAAAGAAGAACATCGTTCTCAGCTCCTTGACTATCCGTGAATGTCACAAACGCGATTTCAGACCGCTCATTATGACTGCAAGGACAGAATTACAACGGTGTTAAGTGTTAAACCATAACAAAAAGAAAATCCTAAAAGATAAAACTCATTATTACTCATTTAGTACACTAACCTTTGAGTCTCAACATAAATAATATTTCCGCAGAAAATAAACTGGCCCGTATGGTCATAATCAAGGGCAGGAACCTCGCCGTCAACAACTATCTTACTTATTAATCTTCTTGTACTAAAACTGAATACCTGAGATAGGAAATACATGAGCAGACTATTATTTTAAAATATTATTACCATAATTTACTTTCTTAATTAGTTAATTAGTTTCGTAGTCTAATTACAACTTACAATAACTTGGAACACACGTTACTTAGCCTATATTGTACTAAAACACACGTTACTATTAATTAGTTAATTATTACCATCTTATTAATCTTGGATCCCTTTCTTTCTTAAACTTCTTTGCAGATGGTTCTTTTACTTTCACTAACTTCTTTCTGCACCAAAATCCACATAAACATAAATAAAAAAATAATTAGTTAATTATTACCATCTTATTAATCTTGGATCCCTTTCTTTCTTAAACTTCTTTGCAGATGGTTCTTTTACTTTCACTGACTTCTTTCTGCACCAAAATCCACATAAACATAAATAAAAAATAATATTAATAATAACTATAAAACTAATTACCTCTCTACAGGATTTTTAGCAATAGATTCTTTGGGTGTTTCCACACAAATTGTCTCTGTAACAACATAATCCAATGTTATTAAAAAATTAAATTAAAGTGCTCAATAAAACAACATACAGATTGTCCAAAAAACAAAAAATATCTCCCGCAAGTGTCCGCCGTGGTCGTTGAATCTGTAAAGAAAAATCAAGTATGCATTTGACTAACAATCAAGAAACAAAGATCAGTCTGAATCATTGAACGATGAAGAAGGAGGAACAAATCAATGTAACAAATCTGAACAAAAAAGACCCTAATCTGAACTGATTTGTAAAAAAAAAACATAATCTAAACACAAATAAACCCTAATCCTTCTTCATGAGCATCAATCGGATATATATTTTACTCTCCAACCAACAATCAACCACTTAACTCACACACAAGTCATCCAATCATCCATAAATTGACCAAAATTCATACTCAAAACTGAGTTAAAACTATATCAAATCATATGAATTATATTTCAATCTCTACATCTCCTAAACAAAGTAAACAAAATAAAAACAATTAACATCTACATACAACCACAGAATGAACAGAATGATTAACAGCTAAACCCGATCAATTTCGTCCCACCACCGGAACTCCGCTTGCATCTTATTCCGACAAACATTATACAAAAGCGTAGGGTAAAACAGGATCCGAGCACCGACACCTACCAACACTCTCTTAGCATCCACCGTAACAACATACCTACTAACACGAAAATCAACAATCTGTCGATCACTTTTCACATCCGTCAAATCATCCAAATCCTCGATCTTCATGTCACAGATCGCAACCAAACTTCGAACAAAACCAAAACTGTAACCCTAACAATCAACACGATCGCTTTAACTAAACACCGAGACGTAATTGCAAGGTTTAAGAGACGAAAATAGAGACGATACGCAACATGATCACTTATTAGTGGTTGAAAACCCTAGAAATAATGAATTGAGCTATTAATGGCAAAAATTGTACCGAATTGAGGATGAAATTGATCGGTTTGAAGTGGAAATTGTGAGGATTTAGTGGTGATTTTGGTGGATTTGAACAGATTGTGTGCATAAATAAGTGAGATTCTGACTGGTAGATACTGATTTTGGGAAAAAGATAGAGAAGAAATGAGGGCTAATCGAAGTTGAAGAGAGAGAGAGAGGTGTGAAGATGAATTTGAATTTTGAAAATGAAGCAGAACTATATTTGAGAGAGAGAGAGAGGAGGATTAAAATTATGATTTGAATTTTGAAATTGATTTTGAAATTCCCTCTTAAAAAATCAGTAATTTATCTTAATAAAAAACGGAATTATGACATCATCATTGACATGTGGCATACCTTAGAAGCTGACACGTAGGCAGTTTTACATCAGCTAATCTTCTCTTATTATAGATAGTATAGATGTTGATTTATTTGTTTAATTGACTCCTCTTTTACATCAAACTCACCCCTAACCCCTCGCATCAGACTCCTCTCCATATTACCCCTCTACACAGCCGACAACACCCCTAATCCACCACTATTCCCCACCGCCATTCAATATATAACCCTCATAACCTCCAATTTCAACCAAAATCTGACATATTTCACCTCCAATTCGGGATTTCACTTTGGGGTACACATACAATCCGAAAATTTTTCAATCTCCTCTTATTTCTCTCAAATCCAAGACATCGAAAGAGGGAAAATGGCGACTCCACCAAAGCCATGGAAGGCTTTATTGCTCAGGATCGACCTACAGTGACAGAGATTGAGGTCGCTATCTCCTCATTCCGTGCTAGTTTGGGGCTTTTGTTTCCTTCTGCCAGGTTAACATTTGAAGTAATTTATTTTCCTAACTGATTGTTGTGATCGCTTGATTAGATGATGCAATTCTTCAGTGTTGTTCCTAAAATGTGTTTGAATTTGATGTTTCTGTGATTTTTGGATGTAATTCGGACGAGAACGCTTGGTTTCTTGACGAACAAGTCAACAGATCAACTTCATCTCGATTAATCAGTTGCTGTAACAGTTTATAGAGTAATCTGCTGTTCATCAGATTCGGATTTGTGAATTTGAGTTCTGAATTGTCCATGGTTTAAAGCGTGGGGTCCTAACCCCGTAAGGGGGGCAGGCAACTCGTGGTTGCTCCCCCTCCTTCCTCCCTGACAGGGAGTTTTAGTTTTTGGCGCATCCCCCTACTTCACTCGAGTTGGGTTTTTGTTCTTAGGTGTATGATGAAAGGTGTTGTGCAGGGGGGAGGCCCTGAGGGTGTTAGGCCTTGCCCCTTCAGGAATTTCCACTCTTGCAAAGATGGTTTTGTAGGGTCCAAAGGATACGCGAGACTGCTCTCTCACTTCCAACGGGACCACCTCAAGTCAGATAACAGGAAAGATGCTTTACGGGATGCGATTGCTAAGGATCCCGGCTTATATGAGGACGTGGGAGAAACTTTGAAAACGCTTAACAACTGGCTGTGCGGGGAGTGCATGGTTGTGCATGCTCTTAGCCGGGGGTGTCATCATGTTGATGACCTTGTTAAATTCGTCCCTAGCTCGAGGGGGACCGAGGACTTTATTGTGGGGATCCCCAAACCACAAGTTCCGGGAGGGGGGGCTTCAGGGGAAGGCATTGCCTCTGTCGGTGTGGATGGCTCCCTTCTGGAGCGGGTTTTTTCTCTTCCCATCACGACAGTCAAGAGCATTCCTCCTAGTTGTCGAATGGCGTTCGCGCAAGCTTTAACATCGGCTATGCGGAAGGTGGTTGCTACCCCTGGGTCGGTTGAATATTGGGTTAAGCTACTCTTGTTGCCTCGCTGTACTTTAAAAGTTGTGCGCCCTGCCAATAGGCAGGAACGTCGGTCCGGGAACAGGAAAACGTTACAGTGCTTTAGCATCCAACGGGCTCTTTCTGTCTGGAAAGACGGGGAAGGGATTAGCGAGCTAGTTGCTTCCCTCTTTCAGGATGTAAAGGAGAAAGGGGCGGTAACTGGGTCCGACTGTCGGGAGGGCCGAACCAATGTTAAGCAGTGCCTTCGTAAAGTGGCAGATGGTCATTTCACAGCTGCAGTCAAGGTGTTGTCCTCTTCTGGCGTTGCCCCCCTTGGGCCCTCCACTTTGGAGGCCCTCGCGGAGAAACACCCGGTTACGCCCCCTCCGGATGTGCCGGCAGACACAATCCCTCAGACACCCTTAACTGTTGATCCAGAGTGCGTTTTGGGGTGCATTAAGTCTTTCCCCAAAGGGACTTCGTGCGGGAGAGATGGGCTCAGGGCGCAACACTTACTGGATAGCTTTTGTGGAGAGGGGTCCTCAACTTCCTCGGGTTTAGTTTTAGCCATCACCGGGGTAGTCAATGTCTTCTTGGGGGGGTTATGCCCCAGGTCTCTTGCTGAGTTCGTTGCCTCCGCTCCTCTAACCCCCTTGCTGAAACCTGATGGGGGGATCCGTCCTATTGCGGTCGGGGCCATTTGGCGTAGGCTGGTCTCCAAGATAGCGATGAAAAAGGTAGGGAAAGAGATGGTTAGGTACCTGGGGGATCATCAATTCGGGGTTGGGACACCAGATGGGGCTGAAGCTATCCTCCATAGCGCGAACAGGTTCCTTAACGCCTTTCACGATGATGGTGCCTTCGCCATGCTTACCGTTGACTTCTCCAATGCTTTCAACCTAGTGGATCGCACAGCTCTTCTGCGGGAGGTTGGGATTCGATGCCCATCTATATTTCCGTGGGTACATTTTCTTTATGGGCAAACCGCTAGGCTTTATGTGGGTAATGACTGTATTGGGTTGTCCACGGGGGTCCAGCAGGGGGATCCTTTGGGGCCTCTATTGTTCGCCCTTGTCTTGCACCCCCTTACACAACGTATACGGGACAGTTGCACCCTCCCCTTCCACGCGTGGTATTTGGATGATGGTACTATTATGGGAAAAACATCTGAGGTAGCAAAAGCTCTGGCTATCATTCAATCTGAGGGGCCACCTTTGGGGCTCCGGCTTAATATAAAAAAAACAGAGTTATATTGGCCGTCTTGCAATGGAGAAAAATTGGAGGCTAGTTTATTCCCGAAGGAGATTGGAAGACCAACGGGGGGCGTGAGACTCCTTGGGGGAGCTGTGAGCCGGGACCCCAGTTTCATTAGTGCTTTGGCTGCGCGGCGAGCTTCCCGGGCAGTGGACCTTATGAGTAGCCTTTCGCAACTCCGAGACCCGCAAAGTGAGCTTCTCCTGCTGCGCTCTTGCATGGGTGTCGCCAAGCTCCTTTTTGGTCTGCGAACTTGTCAACCTGTGTTTGTAAAGGAGGCGGTATCCTTATTCGATAAAGGGCTACGGGGGGCTATAGAGGACATTGTGGTGTGTGGGGGTCCGTTTTTTGGGGATTTTCAGTGGCGGGTTGCTTCTCTGCCCTGTAAGATGGGGGGGCTGGGGATTCTATCGGCCATGGATGTCTCCATTTACAGTTTTGTTGCCTCGCGAGCTCAATCGTGGGGGCTGCAAGATCACATCTTGCGCGAGAGTGGGGTTGTTGGAATGGATGGGGATTATGACATGGCTCTGGGGGAGTTGCATAGACACATCCCGGATTTGGATATTGGCGGTTTCGCTAACAGGGACACCGCCCCACCGAAGACCCAGAAGACTTTGGTGAGTGCTCTGTTTTGTCGTATCGCTCAGAATATTGGATCAGATTTCTGTACGACCCCTCGTCAGAACGTCGTCCTAGAATGCTTGCGGGGCCCCCACGCCCAAGATTTTCTATCGGTCATCCCCATCGAGGGCTTAGGCCAAAAGATGTCAGCCGTTGAATATCGTGCTATCTTAAAATATCGGCTCATGATTCCTATGTTCCCTGATGATGAGCAATGCCCGATTTGCCGGAAAGCTTGCTTAGACCAATTTGGGGAGCATGCTCTGCACTGTAAAGAACTGCCAGGTTTTAAGTATAGGCACGACTGGGTGCGGGATGTCTTGGGGGACATCCTCAAACGGGCGGGGATCTCGGTGAAGAAAGAAGCCCCCGTAAACTTTTTGACAGATCCGAGGGAAGGAAGATCCACATTGCGCCCCGCGGACGTTTTAGTTTTCGGGTGGGATGCAGGTAAACATGCTTGTGTTGATCTTACCGGGGTTTCCCCCCTTGTAGGCTTTCGGGGTACAGGTTTTGTCCCTGGTCAGGCGATTGCAAAGGCGGCAGCAAAGAAAATGGACAAACATGCCAAAGCCTGCGAGGATAATCAACATTCCTTTATCCCTTTTGCCTTTGATACCTTTGGCTCGCTAGCCCCAGAAGCCATCAGATTTCTTGAACGGGTCCAACGGGTTGTTCACAGCAACATTTCGTCTCCTAGAGATCGGGGTTTCGTTTTTACTAGGTTAGGTTTCGCTATTCAAAAGGGGGTAGCGGCGCAGCTTGTTGCCCGCTTACCGGCTATCTTGGTGTAATTTGTTTGGCCTTATATATATGATACACAAAGGACTGAAAATGTAAAAAAAAAAAAAAAAAAATTGATTTAAATATATATTTTTATATAACTTTTAAGCTACGATCAAAGTACCCGTTATCAAACAAGAAATCATATATATGAATTTATACTGGTACCGATATTGTTCAGTACGGTATGGTAGCGATACAATATTAATTCATCGAAAGTAAAACCACACGATATTAATTCATCGAAAGCAAAACCACTAAAAGTAAATATTGATACGGATACAGATGTTATTCAATCGGTTTTAATTGAATTTGGTATGATAGCGACACAATATCCGTTTAAAAAATATATATCGTAATGTTGAAATAAAAAGAGGGGAACAATTGTTTTTGTTTTTTTCAATATTGTTTTTTCTAATGTTTTATTATTTTATTTGTTTATTATTTTAATTGATTTAAGTATATTGTGTTATCTCATATAACTTTTAAGATACTTTTAAGATTCGATCAAAGTACCCGTTATCAAACAGGAAACAATAAAACAGAGTGTATACCAGTACCGATGATGTTCGTTACAATATGGTAGCGATACAGTATCAGTTTATTGAAAACGAAAAAACTAAAAAAAATATTGGTACCGATACAAATATTTTCAATTGGTTTTGATTGGGCTTGATACGATAGTGGCAAAATATCCGTTTTCAAAAAAATATCGTAATGTTGAAATAAAATAAACATAAAATGCAAACGAACTGAACCGATATGAACTGAACAACACATATAGGTACCATATCAATATGTGCATTTTTTTGTTTCCGATTGATGTATTGCTTTCTCTTTCAATTACTCATATCGAGTGCAGGTACTGTAACGAACCAAATTGATACCGACTTAATCTCCGCCGCGAAGCGCGGGAGAACATCACTAGTTAGTTTTTAAAGGAAACCCTTAGTTAACAACCACCCTTTTCGATATACTCTTCTCACACAGTTACTTTTTGCCTTTTTAGTGGTTTGTGAGAGAAAATAAAGAGTTATTCATGATGATTGATAGTTAAGTATTAATTACAAGCGGAGCTTAACCAAAAGTTTCCTGGGGACGAAAAGTTATGGGACCCAATTTATATATTTTATAAATATTTAGACAAAATAATTGGGTGGACAATCGTATATAATTTTAAAATTTTCGAACGAAAAATAGAAAATTTTACATTTTTAACCGAAACATTAGGGGGATGGATGCACCCCCGTTTCACACTAACCTATGCCCCTGTTCTTAATATTAGTGTTTTACAACAACGAAAATAGAAAATAGCTAACAACTTAACATCAACTTTAAATATTGTTAGCAACATATAAATCTTTAAATTATCTGGACCCACCATTATGTTTATTATTCCAATCGTCACTATCTCATATACAAAGAAGACAAGTAAGAATATTTAGTATTATTAAAAGATCTCTTGTCTATACCTTCTTATTATTCAACAGTCATGGCATATATTTCTACAACATTAGTATTCCAAACCGCTTGCAAGACAATACAATCATGCAGAATAATGTGTTGTATGACATCCATGTTATATGTTTGATATCATATTATAAGGACACTGATTAGTAATATTACTAATCAAACAATTTAATCGTGTAAAACAATGTGTTTATACAACATTTTTAATCTGAACTTGAACGAAGATTATATGACATTTTAAATACCATCCATGTAAAGCGTTATGTTACATAACATCTTTGAGAATAACGTAATTCACACTAATATCATGTCGGTATTGTAGTCCAATATGGTATATGACATCAATGTCATTGTTTCATACATTTTTTAACCGCAATAAAAAAAATGTATGCCATGTATGTGACAGGTTTTTTAAACCCTTTTATCAACTTTATTATTAAACTCTATTTATGTATTCATTCTTTCCTTGTGTATTCTTATTAACCTCTACTTAGTTGTGTATTTTTTTTTAATTTCAAACGAGTTCATCAAAACTTAAATTAAATGATTGTTTTAGAATTTGATAAACTAATCAGAATAATCTCAACTTAAATATTGTTTAATGATGATAATATTTGTAACAAAATATTATTAAAAAAAAAAAAATCCAATGTGCATCGAACATGGTATCAAATTTGCATCTTGACCTTATCAATTAAAGCACATGGGTTGTTTCCTATAATCAGGAAGTTAACGTGAGGCATGTAGCATGTTCTTAAATTGTGTATAAATCATAGATGTCCGATGGTTGGTTTGAACAACATTCCTTTGATTTTATTCTAAGAACATAATTTATGCTTTATTAGAGACCATATGAGACATTTTAGTTGGTGGTATGTTGATTTTCATCCTCTTAACATATGGGACATAATGATTGTTGGGGGATTCTGGTCCATTGTTCCTCCATTTACGAGTGATTGTAAAATGATGTTGAGAAGTTGAAACATGTTAAATAGGCTATAGTAATAATAAAAACAATGAATAAGAATTCAAATTATAAGAAGATGAAAATGCTCGTAAAAAGGTAAAACAAAATTATATTATGACCATTCGGTTAAAATTTTCTAGTTTCGTCACTTGATATAACGGTTGGTTTCAAAAACCAAAAAGCATAGAGAGTAACTGTAAAGATAGTGTATTTCTATTATGCATTTCCTATAACAATTGACGTATTTTTATTATATATTTAGTAATTAATTTGGCTTTAGTTTGTATTATGTGATCAAGTCCAACCCGACCCGACTGGGATCCGAAAAAAATGGATATTTAGCGATAGAAAACCGTCCCTGAATGATTTTCGGACCCCATGAAAAAGTTTCAGAATCCGTCGTTGACAGAAAGTACAATTTTAATAAAATCTCTTAGAAAGGAGGTCTTGGGTTCAATTCAAAGCAAGGAGTAATTTAAGATTTATTTGGTGTAATTTAGGATGTAAGCATTGTCATTCAAAAAAAAGTTAACATTAAATATATATCCCAAACTTTATATAGTCTATAATTTAATTCACACAAATTTTGAAATAAAGATTCTTAATGAACATTAAAAAAAACCTTAGGCTATAAACGAACCAAACGTTCAGTGAACAGTTCGTGAACTGTTTGGCGGGAAGTTCGTTTGTGTTCGTTCGTTTATTAAACAAACGAACACGAACAAGAAATTTCGTTCGTTTAGTTAAATGAACAAACATGAACAGAGGTCGTGTTCGTTCGTGAACGTTCGGTAACGTGTTCGCTTGTGTTCGATAGTTCATTAGTGTTTTTAGTTTTTATATTTATTTAAATATATCAAAATTCTGACAAATTAAATATCTAATAAGTGTCAGCGTATTGTATATTCTGTTCATGAACGATTGTTTGTGTTCTTTTGTTTCCATTTGTGTTCATGAACATTAGTTTGTGCTCATTTGTGTTCGTCAACGTTCGTTGCCTTAAATTAACAAATAAACACAAACGAACACGAACAAGTTCATTTCCTTAACAAACGAACACAAACATAAAATCCCGTTCGATAAGTGTTCATGAACGGTTCGTGAACGCATATATTTTTTAACAAACAAACACGAACAAGGTCTTGTTCGTGTTCGTTCGGTTCGTTTACAGTCCTATACCACACAATAATACTTATTTTGGGATGATAATTAATTTGTCCATTTGTAGTAAATAATACTTATTTTGGGATGATAATTAATTTGTCCATTTGTGTAAAGAGGGAAATAAAATTCTTGCATCATTATGAACGTAATTATGTAAAAGTAACCTAGAAGAAGCTAGGGGCCCATCCACATTAATCGAAGGCTAAAAGACGTGACCAAAGTGGCAAACTCCCTAAAGAAGTCATATATAACCTCCCACTATCAGCCCCCAAAGCCTCATCACTTACACAAGTCTTGTTCTAGTGTTCTCACTGAGACATTTCCACAAACACCTTCACGACAACCCCATCAAGATTCAAAACCTCTTGCAATCAATCAAACCACCATGGCTCGATCTCAACAGCGATACAGAGGAGTTCGTCAAAGACATTGGGGATCTTGGGTCTCCGAAATTCGCCACCCTCTCCTGTAAACTTCTAATCTTTGCTGTCATTTGTTTCAAACACACCAAGTGTTCGTTAAAATGCCACAAAGAACAAAATTTTAATAAAAACTTGGTTTCTGGCATAATTCTGACCTCAAGTTTTCTGGGTTTCTAGCATTGTTGTTAATAGTTTCGTTTTCTGATGGTTTATTATTAGTTAACTTAATTTTGTTTGAACTAACAGGAAAACAAGAATATGGTTAGGCACATTTGAGACAGCAGAGGATGCAGCACGAGCGTACGATGAAGCGGCTAGGCTCATGTGCGGTACGAGAGCGCGAACTAACTTCTGTTACGACGCCGAAGGGGGGCCACAGTCATCCTCTTCAAAGTTACTGTCTGCAGCTTTGAGAGCTAAACTACATAAATGCCATATGACATCTCTTGGACTAACGAACAAAACAGTCGCGGGTAACAAAGAAGTTAAACAAACTCAACGTCAGTCACCTTGTTCTTCTGATACAGGGGATTTCACGGTGCATTGTGGCAATTGTGGAAATATGGTGAAATGGGAGGATAAAGTAGATAATATACAACATTACAAGTCTATTGAAGATGAGCATATAGAACAGATGATAGAGGAGCTGCTACATTATGGGACAATTGAGTTTTGCTCTGTTTTGCAAAACTAGACCCGAAATGTCTACGATGAGTGAAACCTTTGTCGCCCAACGGTGATGTACACTAGCTTGGTAAATATGATCAACATCCGAGAACAGGATCTTCGGATAATACTGAAAATGTCACAACCACAGGACAAATCGAATAGAACTATGACGGATGGAGCATCATGTTATTGTCGTTATGGTTATTTACTTCGTTTCACTTTGTACCAAAGATTAATAGTTGAGTACTCGAGTATAGTTGGATATATCGTAGGATGCCATATAATGTGATCGTCTTTCCATGAATTGTAATATGCTCTATCGGGCTATTTATCATCGAAAAGAAAACCGATTGTTATATATAGAGACTCGTACGGTTAAAAAGTACAATAATACCTTCTAGAGGTACATATATACCATTCATTGGTCATGAATGATATGGTCGTACGTCAAGAACGTATGGTTGTGTCATTCATCTAAAGTTAGAGATACGACAATCTGTATTGAGGTACGATTATGACATCTTTCGCAACTTGTAACTTTATTTTTGCTACATATGCCTGTTAATCATGCAATTGATGTCCATACAACATGTTAATACGTATGATATCTAGCCAATATGAAGAGTCCATAAATCAGTCTGATGTGGCAAACCTAGTGGGAGCTCAAAGAAAATCTCCAATGCACACTTATATATGTTTTGTCGTTTAACTTGACTAGTTTAATTAGTGTTGGATCATGAATACCAACTAAGAATGACTTGGCTACACACTTATGATTATTTGTATTTTTTTATGATTATTCATCTAGAAAATTACTGGAATATACAAGTTGATCATTGATTTTAACAAAATAGACATGCATATTCAGCTTTAACAAAATAGACAAAGATAAAAAGAGCTAATCATGAGTGGCCAAATAGGATACCTATTTAACCTATTTTAAGACAGCTAGGGCTTAGCCTCACATAATATCTAGTCAGATTGAGATACAAGTAAAGCGAAGACTAAATAGACAACGACTAAGATTTGACCTTTAGTTTTTAGTCCAAGGCTATTTAGCCCACACTTTTATTTCATTTGATGGTTATTTACCGAACGCTCACCATGAGTTATAGTGTATGCAATTAAAACCCACGAACCCTGTCTGGTATCTCGTGATTGGCTTATATGTCTTTGTCTATTTTGTTAAGTGCTAGATAGTCGTGTCTATTTCGTTAAGATCAATAGTCAACTTGTCTATTCTAGTAGATTTCCTTTATTTATTTTATATGAGGTTCGGCTACAAAGTTGAAGAAACACTGGTTAATTGACCGGAATCAAATAAACCAGGGGGGTTGGTTCTGCATAAAAAGGGTTGGTTTCTCCTCGTTCGGTTCATGGATGACAGATCTTCTTCTCTTCACAGCAACTGCAAAACAACCACCATTAGACTCGCCACGGGGAGATTGTGGGTTCTCTCCGTGACCACCCTCCGGCGTGAGAATAAGTACAGGTTTTATGAAGAAGAAGCATAAGTGAAGTGAATGTAACTTGAAGATTATACCTGAATTATCCTTCTATGTATAGCCGAAGTTTGGGCGGGAAATCCTGTTATTGAAATATTGACGGAAAGTGCTAACTCCATAAGCGATTATTTTTCCCTCCGTTAATGACTTAACGGATGTGAGAGCACACGGGTCGTGATCTTTTTATCATCGTTTGGGGAATTGCCACGTGGAAAGTGGGCGAGTGAAGATCTCTCTTCAATTCCATGCCATCATCGTGACTTCAAGGGGGCCTGGGATGATGACACGTGGCCAGACGGTTATAATCGTCTGGTGATGCACGATGGAGTCTTCCAGAAGATTACAGCTGTAATCCTATGTGGCTCCTTACTATATGGTATCAGTGGAGTAAATAATATCCAAGTCTGGGTATTATTTATGCGGGAGTGTTTATCAGGATTTTTATCCTCATCTGTTATGGAGGTTGGCGTAAGGATTCGTTGGTTTCCTTTGGGCGCGCATGTGCTGCTTGTTGTTTTCCTTATAAGTTTTCTTTGTAGGACCAGTGCGCAGCCGCGCAAGGTCTAAAGAAAGTTAGAAAGATGAGGTTGTGGTATGGCCCCAAGCACTCGAAGCGAGGTTTTTGGGACATTACCCCTTCAAAAGTCCATTTTTCCTACAAAGTGTACAATGTCATAAAACGTCACAATTCCGGCCATAAAACACACTCAAAACCCACAAATAACAGAGTGAAGATCACTAAAACACAATATCCAAACCCTAACAGTCCATAAAAACTTCAAACACACTATCGTAGAACTATGAATATAAAACACAATATGATAATCAACATAAAACACACTAATGTTAGTCATTCGATAATGAAAGACTTATCATCAAAAACACAATACAAACCCCACAAATATGGCATTTTAGTAATCTTCACTTTGTTATTTGTGGGTTTTGAATGCGTTTTATGGTTGACATTTTAGTGTTTTATAACTTTTTACACTTTGTAGGAAAAATGAACTTTGTAGCCAACTCCCACCCTATGATTAGATATTAAATATTTTGCATGATAGATAATGTTTTAAGCAAACAAAATTGGCTACTTTGGTAAAAAGAATTGAGAAACCCCGGCTTCAATAAAATGAGTTTGTTTAAAAATCTAAAAAAAAATCAATTAATAAACAAATATGAGTTTTACTAAAACTATCGAGAAAAATGCCCGGATAGTCCCTGTGGTTTCGCCTTTTTTCACCTATAGTCCCCAACTTTCTAAAACTACCTGAATAGTCCCCAAGTTTTCGTTTTTTGTTCCCGGATAGTCCCTGGGTCTAACTTCCGTTACTTTTCTCTGTTAAAATGATGTAAAATGACAAAAATACCCTTTCCTTAAAAGGTCAAACCATAGGGACTATTCGGGCATCTTCTTCATTTTTATTTATAAAACCCCACCACCACACTTCATCTTCAACCTCCACCCACCATCACCCTCCTCCACCCTCCACCATCCGGGCCACACCTTCACCCTCCGGCCACCACACTCCACCAAGACCACCATCGCCACCACGACACCACCTTCTCCTCTATCGCCGCCACCAGACACCGAGTAATAGGGTGAATGTTCCGTTTGACCTAATCCATTGTTCATATCGATCTGCGAACTGTGGTCCGATCAGAAACTCTGTCATCGTCGGCGTTAACGGTTGCAGTTCGGAGCCAGTTCCGTCATCGTAGTACACCGCAAAGAATGATGAACAGAGTGAACGGAGATCTGGACTCTCTGTTTCTCCGGTGAGAATGCATGTGAGAATGTACAAATTCGATGAATTCTCTGTTGCAATAAGGACACACGAAGGCGTGTTCAGTCGTTAGTTTGACTTTAAAGGCATATGTTTTTCAGTTTAATTTTTGGTTAAATTTAACTGTGAATCATGATTCTGAAAACAGAGCATCAGAAAAAAAAAAAAAAAAAACAGAGTATCAGAAGCATGTTCCTTCCTGTGATCTATATCTGGAACCTATGTTGTTATCTAACTTGTCATGGTTCCAAGGTTCATGATTAAGAAGCAAAAGTCAAAGATCATACCCTGACATTAACCAATTTGTCTCACAAAAATCAAGATGGCTCTCAAAGTATACTGCCAGCGGTTATCCCAACCGTCTCGTGCAATTATCATCTTCTGCAAGTATATTATTTCCTTTTTGTGAACTTACAAGCTTCTTGATCTCTCACTAAGTGCAAGTATTGAAGAAATTAGATATTAAATTTCAAGTTTCTGTAGAATTATGTGTGTTTATTTGATTGTTTATGGGTTAATAAGAATTGGGTTTGTGGTAAATTTGATGTCTGATGCAGTTAAATTGATGTGTTATGTTTGATGTCTGATGCAGTTAAATTAGATAAAAATGAAGGTGTGGCGGTGATGGTGGAGGGTGGAGGAGGGTGATGGTGGGTGGAGGTTGAAGATGAAGTGTGGTGGTGGGGTTTTATAAATAAAAATGAAGAAGATGCCCGGATAGTCCCTATGGTTTGGCCTTTTAAGGAAAGGGTATTTTTGTCATTTCACATCATTTTAACAGAGAAAAGTAACTGAAGTTAGACCCAGGGACTATCCAGGAACAAAAAATGAAAACTTGGGGACTATTCAGGTAGTTTTAGAAAGTTGGGGACTATAGGTGAAAAAAGGCGAAACCACAGGGACTATCCGGGCATTTTTCTCAAAACTATCACTTTAAGAACTCAAACTCAAGCTTTAAAAATTTAGTTTTACAAAGAGCTAAAACTAGTCTCAATAAAAAAGTGTTTCTTTAAACCAATCATAAATGAGATTTTAGTTTAAAATCTCAAACAAGAGTGTTAGTAAAACGAGTTTTTTTAGTAAACTCAATACCAACAAGTAGAATTAAAATTTACTATAAGTAAAGGTGTCATGAAATTTTGAAGGCGTGGAATTTTCAAGACATAAACATTACGTAGAATATGATTATACGAAACACACAATGTTTTTATTCGAAATGTAAGTCAACGAGTTAACGCTCCCCGCGCGTTGCAGCGGATTGTGGATTATGAAACCTTTTGTTATCACTATATCAGATGCGCAAAATCTTTTAAGCGAAATGATTTTTATACAATTTGGTTTACTCCTGGCCTTCACCGCCGCACTAATCATTTGTATACACCAATGATTTTTTAGGTTCATGAAAGAAGTCATTATGCTTTAACAAATAATATTTTGTAAAGATTAAAAAACTAATGTAAAAAAGTTAAGTATTTTCTTAAGATTAAAAAACTAACGTAAAAAAATTAATACCGCTAACAAAAATTCTTTAAAAGAAGCAAGCTATACATGTCTCATTATCATGAATGAACCATAAATTAATTTATTACAGTAATATCTACTATTTAAATAAATCATATGAATAATGAAACATAAAATAAAACCATGCAGAAGATGAGGATATTATGATTCCAATACACAATAATTGACACTTATATATGCATTCGAATAACTCAAATGTCTGATACATACGGCTGTTTATAGTTATCGTAATGACGGTTATAACCGTTTTTACAATTACAATGGTTGAGATGGTGGTTGGTGGACATACAGAATTGCACCGTTTCACATATGACCCACATATAAAACTATATACTAATGTTTTTAGTGACAGAATATATAATAACTGTCACTAATAATATGATTGGTGTCACTAATAATATGTTTGATGCCATAAGATTAGTTCCAACCACCGCATAAACGTATAACTTAAGTATGTGAAATTCAGATTCTAACACGCCCGTAACGCCCGGAACTCCTAAAGGGTCATTTCAAGTTTTCAACGTACTCTGCATCTGAATAGTTAGCGTTGGATCTAAATACGATTATGGTGAAACTTCGATGAGAAAGTAATTGCCCGTCATGGCGCCTGTGACCGGATTATGGGATTAAGGTTCGGAAAATGTCAGGCGCATGGATGAGTCGGTAGAATAGAGATAAGTATGCTACTTTGACAGTTACATGGATGAATCGATAGTGGCATGAATTACATTCAGTTTTCTATTCAAATTCCAAATACGGGCAAGGTTCTCTAACTTTTGTTCCTCATCTGTATTATTATAAAACAATAAAAAAACGTTATTATTTATCATAAATTCTTAATGTGACTTCAATCCAAGATTGGAGTTCTTGAATCTCAAATTCATTCAAGAACCTAATCAGGGAACTATATGATACACATTTGTTTACTAAGTTAAATGTTAATCACCATTCAAGAATAAAAAAATAAAAAAAAAACAACAATCATGGAAAGGCATGATTGAATCGACTGAAAGGTATGCACTATCAAGGAAAATATAAAGGCTGAGAAGAAAAAATATGGAAATCATGTAAAAAAAACATATGATAAATCAATGAAACAGAATTTAAAGTATTACCATAAAAATATAAAATGGATATCGTAAAGTTACTGGATGAATTTGTTGATGGGAATTGAAGGAGATGAAATGGATTTTGGAAGTTAAAGAATTTGAAAACCAGTGCACGATGGTAACAGAACCCAAAATTTAGATTATTTAGTTAAATGGATGTTTTTTTTATGTATTGAATACTATAGTTAATTTTCAAAAGTGTGTTGGTTAATTTTATGGTTGTGTCTCAAGTTAGTATGTATGTATGTATATATGAAGAGAGTCAGAGACACATGTTGCTTTTTTATGTATAAAATAAAAGGGTGTGAGTCAAATGAACTAAAATGTGTGACTTTTAAACAAATGAGACATAACCCAAATTGCTAATTGTATAAGAGTATAATTTCATTCATATCAAAGCACTTGCCAAATCATCAAAGATTTGATGTAAGAATGCATTCCGTCAATCACCTGGATGATCTTGGAATGCAAGGTAGTTTCACGATTCCTCGTAATTTTGGGCTAAAATCATCCATTATTGAGTCAATAGGTGTAGAATTCAACCTTGTAATTTAGCACATATCGCTTAGAAGAAAAGTTATAATAAATTCTTAAAGTTTAAAGTGGAAAAGACATAATATGAACTATGTTAGGAATCGGTTCATGATTGTCTTGTTTGAAAATCTAGTGTTGTAAGACAGTCTGTAACGCGAGACTTAACTAGACTAACAAAGGTGAATTTTGTGGAATATTCATTCATAGAAGTTTCTGTGGAAGCAAACAACTTGAGATGATATAGAGCTCAAAGCAAATTGAGTCACAAAGATGTAAAATTTGTTGTTAGCCTCAAGCCATCAAACAATGAACAAAGAATTGTTAAACCTAGAAAAATTACGTATTAGAGAGGTACCTATTAAGGATTAATTCATACAATACTACTCAATTTTAATACATTGTAATATTTGATTAGGTGCATTATACAACAAATTTGATGGTCTAGAATCACCACTGATATTGTTGTAAATATATAAGTAAACGAGTTTTTTAATCAAATACTTGATTTCTATAGAGAAGTGCTAAACTAATATAATTCATTAAGATTCTAGCACTTGTCCTAATCATACCATTAGAAAAAATAACTAACATTTAACTTATTTATAACACTATGCGTAGTCGTTGGGGTGAATAATGCCCCACCCTATGGCGTTTTGCGTCATATGGCAGCACAGCCAGTGAAGGGGTAAGGTCCCAAAAACCTCGTTCCGAGCGTTTGGACCATACCACAACCTCGATTTCCCAACCTTCTTTAGACCTTGCGTGGCTGCACACTGGTCCAATAAAGAAGAGGAAAACCACAACTTCATCTTTAATCCTCTTTAGACCTTGCGCGACCGCGCACTGGTCCAACAAAGAGGACACAGAAGAAAGAACACCTGCGCGCCAAAAGGAGATTTGTAAATTCTTGCGCCTCTCTCATAACAGACAAGGATAAAAAATCCCAATCAGCCCTCCCGCTTAAATAATGTCCAGACTTGGATATTATTTACTTGAATGATGCCACACGATAAAGAGTCACACCAGATCACAGCAGTAATCTTCTAGAAAGAATTCAATCGTGCACCACTAGGACGGTTATAACCGTCTGGACAAGTGTCATCACCTCAGGCACCCCTGAAAACACAACAATAGCAAGTAATTGGAGAGAAACCTCCACTTGATCACTTTCCACGTGGCAAACCCCCAGCCATAGATCTAAACAGCGATCCGTGTGCACTCACGTCGGATCAAGAAACTTAACGGAAGGAAATTTAACCGCTTACGGGGTTAGCATCTTCCGTCAACATTTCACCAACAAGTTTTCCCACCCAAACTCGCGGTTATAAATGTGAGAAACAACTCAGGTATGAATTCAAGTTACACACACTTCACCAATACTTCTTCTTCTCCATAAACACATACTTATTCTCACGCCGGAGTCGGGTCAAGGGGAGAACCCCCTTCTCCCCTTGACGAGGCTAACGGTGCTTTGTTTTGCAGAGTTTACCGGAGAGGAAGGACCGTTCTATCGGATCAAACGAGAGGAAACCAACCTTTTATGCGGATTCAAACCCCCTAGATAATTCGATTCCGGTCAATGGTCTAGTGTTTCTTCATTGGCGCCCACCGATTTCTCTCTTTTTTCCAGTTTTGTCTCGTTTCGATTCAGTTTCCCTCATTTCTCTGTTTTCACATGGCAGAGAATTCATCACCTCACCCATCAGGTCCTCGGTCTGAATTCAAGGGGTCTACAACCCCAAATACTCAGATCGACGGAATCATGGGAATCAATACAAGTAACAATCACTCAGACGAAAAGGACTCCTCAGATCAACTCATAGAGAGAGCTCCAAAATACTGGATCGGCAGATTCCAGAAAGCTTTAAACCAAAATTTCACACAAATTATCAGACCTGAGTCTCCAAACATCAGATCTGATATTCGCCAAGAAAGCAACAACAGTCATTCGGGAGGAATTACTTCCCTAATGCAAACGGGAGTTCATAACTGTTCAGATCTATTCATGGAGAAAAACTCCAGAGTACTGGTTCAACAGGTTCCAGATCGCCATGAACCAAATTTTACACAAACACTCCAGATTTGGGGGTTTCATTTAAGCTCTATGATCAACGAGCTGCAGATCTGAGGTCGCACAACGCATAACTTCCGGAGCTTTGCTTCTTGGGGCTATAAGCCTTGACTAATGCGGTTTTCGTCAAAACCTAGGTACTACAAAAGATCCTTTTGATTTTTCCTTAAACAAAATGAGGGAAAGAGAACAAATCCCCGAATTCTTTTACATAACGTGAACACTTTCTAGTATACACTAAACAGTTGGTGCTATCACTTATAAGCATTTAAACTGGCACTTATGCTAATTCAAGTGCCATGACTTTTCAACATGAAAGTGTTACAACCTGACACTTATCTAAGCTATAACGGATACGTATACACAAGCATTTATATTGACTAGCATAATTAGAGCGTCTATATCTGTACAAATGGTACTTAAAATTGGATGGATGAAAGAAATCATTAAAAAAGACATACGCAGTCCGTTATCTTTTCGAGATGATGGGAACAATATAAATACTATTGTTGCGATATAATACCACCGATTGAAAAATCACATCAAAAATTTTGGTAAAACTTATACTCCTTATTTAAGGATAAGAGCACGTCAGTCTCCATGCGAGTCAGATGCTCCTTTACATACAAGCACGTAAGTCGCCATACGTGCATGCTTCTTTACATTTGAGCACGTAAGTCGCCATCCGCGCTTGCTCGATTACATACAAGCACGTAAGTCGCCATACGAGCATGCTTCTTTACATTTGAGCACGTAAGTCGCCACCCGCGCTTGCTCCCTTACATACAAGCACGTAAGTCGCCATAAGCGCATGCTTCTTTACATTTGAGCACGTAAGTCGCCACCCGCGCTTGCTCCCTTACATACAAGCACGTAAGTCGCCATACGTGCATGCTTCTTTACATTTGAGCACGTAAGTCGCCATCCGCGCTTGCTCCTTTACATACAAGCACGTAAGTCGCCATACGCGCATGCTTCTTTACATTTGAGCACGTAAGTCGCCATACGCGCATGCTTCTTTACATTTGAGCACGTAAGTCGCCACCCGCGCTTGCACCCTTACATACAAGCACGTAAGTCGCCATACGCGCATGCTTCTTTACATTTGAGCACGTAAGTCGCCACCAGTGCTTGCTCCCTTACATACAAGCACGTAAGTCGCCATACGCGCATGCTTCTTTACATTTGAGCACGTAAGTCGCCACCCGCGCTTGCTCCCTTACATACAAGCACGTAAGTCGCCATACGCGCATGCTTCTTTACATTTGAGCACGTAAGTCGCCACCCGCGCTTGCTCCCTTACATACAAGCACGTAAGTCGCCATACGCGCATGCTTCTTTACATTTGAGCACGTAAGTCGCCACCCACGCTTGCTCCCTTACATACAAGCAGGTAAGTCGCCATACGCGCATGCTTCTTTACATTTGAGCACGTAAGTCGCCACCCGCGCTTGCTCCCTTACATACAAGCACGTAAGTCGCCACGCGCATGCTTCTTTACATTTGTGCACGTAAGTCGCCACCCGCGCTTGCTCCTTTACATACAAGCACGTAAGTCGCCATACGTGCATGCTTCTTTACATTTGAGCACGTGAGTCGCCACCCGCGTTTGCTCCTTTACATACAAGCACGTAAGACGCCATACGCGCATGCTCCCTTACATTTAAGCACATAAGTCGCTATCCGCGCATGCTCCTTTAAGTCGCCATACGCGTATACTCCTTTACTTACGAGCGAACACACATACACTTGCTCCTTTACAAACGCGCAACCCTGACAATCCATGGAAATACGCTAGTACAACCAATCAACGAGCACCAAGTTAAACGGACACAACTAACAACTATTCCTCACACCGGGAACGCGGAGCAACTAGCCAAGCTATTCAACAAGTCAGACTTATACATGCAAGGTATTTTTTCACTTTATTGGGCCCACGCCCTATTAATGCAAAAATTATCTTTACATGTTATTGTTTGTTACAAATTGCATGTAATTTCTTTGGTATACGCGAAAACAGTATGGTGAACATTGTAAGCCTCATGAACGGTCTAAAAAATAGCAAGCCCCGTGCACAGTCTAGACTTACGTTCGCACATGAGCACAATACCATTTTCATTCGCTATACCTAAACAAAGTAATTATACACATGCAACATATTGTAATTCAAACATAAACACAAAACATGAATGCATAACATTGCATCAACAAAGGAAAGTTTCTAGTGCAGCAAGGCACCTTTAGCAGCATTTACAGCAGCAGAACATCAAAACGTTCTTTACAAAATAAACGCCAAAAAACATAACTGAAGCCTCATCAGAGGTATACAGTACTTCCCCGAACACCCTAACAAGGGGGAACAACAGCCAGCTCAATATCCCCATCAACAACTGGTATCCCTTCATTCCCAAAGGAAGGATCAGAATAATACATGTTTCGACGCCACCGGTACGCAAGCAAAGGCTAATCTTTCTAGTTAACCGGAAGATACTCCTTCAAGCATCGACAAGAGAGGACAACAGAACCCGTAATGATTAACTATCAGATCATCTTCCTCTAAAACGGCGTTACCAGAAACACGTCATATCTCAATAAATGAATTATGACAACGTCTGCACATATTCCAAAAAAAAAAAAAGACGAAAAGGTACTACATGAATTTATGTTTTATTTTCAAAAAACGTTATGAACGCCAGATCATGACGAAGCAGGTCAGAACAAAGAAGAAAACTCAAGTTTTCTCCAAAGATTTATCGAAAAAACAAAAGATAATGCGCAAGAAGTATTTTCTCATAAAAAAATTCTCCACTTTCGCGCCAAAAACCCTGTAGCAAAAAGCATTTCTCTCTCATAGTCCAGTGCTCCACTTATTTGCATAAGAGCAACACTAGACTGGGGGGACTTGAAGGGGTAAGGTCCCAAAAACCTCGTTCCGAGCGTTTGGACCATACCACAACCTCGATTTCCCAACCTTCTTTAGACCTTGCGTGGCTGCACACTGGTCCAATAAAGAAGAGGAAAACCACAACTTCATCTTTAATCCTCATTAGACCTTGCGCGACCGCGCACTGGTCCAACAAAGAGGACACAGAAGAAAGAACACCTACGCGCCAAAAGGAGATTTGTAAATCCTTGCGCCTCTCTCATAACAGACAAGGATAAAAAATCCCAATCAGCACTCCCGCTTAAATAATATCCAGACTTGGATATTATTTACTTGACTGATGCCACACGATAAAGAGTCACACCAGATCACAGCAGTAATCTTCTAGAAAGAATTCAATCGTGCAGCACTAGGACGGTTATAACCGTCTGGACACGTGTCATCACCTCAGGAACCCCTGAAAACACAACAATAGCAAGTAATTAGAGAGAAACCTCCACTTGATCACTTTCCACGTGGCAAACCCCCAGCCATAGATCTAAACAGCGATCCGTGTGCACTCACGTCGGATCAAGAAACTTAACGGAAGGAAATTTAACCGCTTACGGGGTTAGCATCTTCCGTCAACATTTCACCAACAAGTTTTCCCGCCCAAACTCCCGGTTATAAATGTGAGAAACAACTCAGGTATGAATTCAAGTTACACACACTTCACCAATACTTCTTCTTCTCCATAAACACATACTTATTCTCACGCCAGAGTCGGGTCAAGGGGAGAACCCCCCTTCTCCCCTTGACGAGGCTAACGGTGCTTTGTTTTGCAGAGTTTACCGGAGAGGAAGGACCGTTCTATCGGATCAAACGAGAGGAAACCAACCTTTTATGCGGATTCAAACCCCCTAGATAATTCGATTCCGGTCAATGGTCTAGTGTTTCTTCATTGGCGCCCACCGATTTCTCTCTTTTTTCCAGTTTTGTCTCGTTTCGATTCAGTTTCCCTCATTTCTCTGTTTTCACATGGCAGAGAATTCATCACCTCACCCATCAGGTCCTCGGTCTGAATTCAAGGGGTCTACAACCCCAAATACTCAGATCGACGGAATCATGGGAATCAATACAAGTAACAATCACTCAGACGAAAAGGACTCCTCAGATCAAATCATAGAGAGAGCTCCAAAATACTGGATCGGCAGATTCCAGAAAGCTTTAAACCAAAATTTCACACAAATTATCAGACCTGAGTCTCCAAACATCAGATCTGATATTCGGCAAGAAAGCAACAACAGTCATTCGGGAGGAATTACTTCCCTAATGCAAACGGGAGTTCATAACTGTTCAGATCTATTCATGGAGAAAAACTCCAGAGTACTGGTTCAACAGGTTCCAGATCGCCATGAACCAAATTTTGCACAAACACTCCAGATTTGGGGGTTTCATTTAAGCTCTATGATCAACGAGCTGCAGATCTGAGGTCGCACAACGCATAACTTCCGGAGCTTTGCTTCTTGGGGTTATAAGCCTTGACTAATACGGTTTTCGTCAAAACCTAGGTACTACAAAAGATCCTTTTGATTTTTCCTTAAACAAAATGAGGGAAAGAGAACAAATCCCCGAATTCTTTTACATAACGTGAACACCTTCTAGTATACACTAAACAGTTGGTGCTATCACTTATAAGCATTTAAACTGGCACTTATGCTAATTCAAGTGCCATGACTTTTCAACATGAAAGTGTTACAACCTGACACTTATCTAAGCTATAACGGATACGTATGCACAAGCATTTATATTGACTAGCATAATTAGAGCGTCTATATCTGTACAACTGGTACTTAAAATTGGATGGATGAAAGAAATCATTAAAAAAGACATACGCAGTCCGTTATCTTTTCGAGATGATGGGAACAATATAAATACTATTGTTGCGATATAATACCACCGATTGAAAAATCACATCAAAAATTTTGGTAAAACTTATACTCCTTATTTAAGGATAAGAGCACGTCAGTCTCCATGCGAGTCAGATGCTCCTTTACATACAAGCACGTAAGTCGCCATACGTGCATGCTTCTTAACATTTGAGCACGTAAGTCGCCATCCGCGCTTGCTCCTTTACATACAAGCACGTAAGTCGCCATACGAGCATGCTTCTTTACATTTGAGCACGTAAGTCGCCACCCGCGCTTGCTCACTTACATACAAGCACGTAAGTCGCCATACGCGCATGCTTCTTTACATTTGAGCACGTAAGTCGCCACCCGCGCTTGCTCCCTTACATACAAGCACGTAAGTCGCCATACGTGCATGCTTCTTTACATTTGAGCACGTAAGTCGCCATCCGCGCTTGCTCCTTTACATACAAGCACGTAAGTCGCCTTACGCGCATGCTTCTTTACATTTGAGCACGTAAGTCGCCACCCGCGCTTGCTCCCTTACATACAAGCACGTAAGTCGCCATACGCGCATGCTTCTTTACATTTGAGCACGTAAGTCGCCACCCGCGCTTGCTCCCTTACATACAAGCACGTAAGTCGCCATACGCGCATGCTTCTTTACATTTGAGCACGTAAGTCGCCACCCGCGCTTGCTCCCTTACATACAAGCAGGTAAGTCGCCATACGCGCATGCTTCTTTACATTTGAGCACGTAAGTCGCCACCCGCACTTGCTCCCTTACATACAAGCACGTAAGTCGCCATACGCGCATGCTTCTTTACATTTGAGCACGTAAGTCGCCACCCGCGCTTGCTCCCTTACATACAAGCACGTAAGTGTCCATACGCGCATGCTTCTTTACATTTGAGCACGTAAGTCGCCACCCGCGCTTGCTCCCTTACATACAAGCACGTAAGTCGCCACGTGCATGCTTCTTTACATTTGAGCACGTAAGTCGCCACCCGCGCTTGCTCCTTTACATACAAGCACGTAAGTCGCCATACGCGCATGCTTCTTTACATTTGAGCACGTGAGTCGCCACCCGCATTTGCTCCTTTACATACAAGCACGTAAGACGCCATACGCGCATGCTCCCTTACATTTAAGCACATAAGTCGCTATCCGCGCATGCTCCTTTAAGTCGCCATACGCGTATACTCCTTTACTTACGAGCGAACACACATACACTTGCTCCTTTACAAACGCGCAACCCTGACAATCCATGGAAATACGCTAGTACAACCAATCAACGAGCACCAAGTTAAACGGACACAACTAACAACTATTCCTCACACCGGGAACGCGGAGCAACTAGCCAAGCTATTCAACAAGTCAGACTTATACATGCAAGGTATTTTTTCACTTTATTGGGCCCACGCCCTATTAATGCAAAAATTATCTTTACATGTTATTGTTTGTTACAAATTGCATGTAATTTCTTTGGTATACGCGAAAACAGTATGGTGAACATTGTAAGCCTCATGAACGGTCTAAAAAATAGCAAGCCCCGTGCATAGTCTAGACTTACGTTCGCACATGAGCACAATACCATTTTCATTCGCTATACCTAAACAAAGTAATTATACACATGCAACATATTGTAATTCAAACATAAACACAAAACATGAATGCATAACATTGCATCAACAAAGGAAAGTTACTAGTGCAGCAAGGCACCTTTAGCAGCATTTACAGCAGCAGAACATCAAAACGTTCTTTACAAAATAAACGCCAAAAAACATAACTGAAGCCTCATCAGAGGTATACAGTACTTCCCCGAACACCCTAATAAGGGGGAACAACAGCCAGCTCAATATCCCCATCAACAACTGGTATCCCTTCATTCCCAAAGGAAGGATCAGAATAACACATGTTTCGACGTCGCCGGTACGCAAGCAAAGGCTAATCTTTCTAGTTAACCGGAAGATACTCCTTCAAGCATCGACAAGAGAGGATAACAGAACCCGTAATGATTAACTATCAGATCATCTTCCTCTAAAACGGCGTTACCAGAAACACGTCATATCTCATTAAGTGAATTATGACAACGTCTGCACATATTCCAAAAAAAAAAAAAAGACGAAAAGGTACTACATGAATTTATGTTTTATTTTCAAATAACGTTATGAACGCCAGATCATGACGAAGCAGGTCAGAACAAAGAAGAAAACTCAAGTTTTCTCCAAAGATTTATCGAAAAAACAAAAGATAATGCGCAAGAAGTATTTTCTCATAAAAAATTCTCCACTTTCGCGCCAAAAACCCTGCAGCAAAAAGCATTTCTCTCTCATAGTCCAGTGCTCCACTTATTTGCATAAGAGCAACACTAGACTGGGGGGACTTGAAGGGGTAAGGTCCCAAAAACCTCGTTCCGAGCGTTTGGACCATACCACAACCTCGATTTCCCAACCTTCTTTAGACCTTGCGTGGCTGCACACTGGTCCAATAAAGAAGAGGAAAACCACAACTTCATCTTTAATCCTCTTTAGACCTTGCGCGACCGCGCACTGGTCCAACAAAGAGGACACAGAAGAAAGAACACCTACGCGCCAAAAGGAGATTTGTAAATCCTTGCGCCTCTCTCATAACAGACAAGGATAAAAAATCCCAATCAGCACTCCCGCTTAAATAATATCCAGACTTGGATATTATTTACTTGACTGATGCCACACGATAAAGAGTCACACCAGATCACAGCAGTAATCTTCTAGAAAGAATTCAATCGTGCAGCACTTGGACGGTTATAACCGTCTGGACACGTGTCATCACCTCAGGCACCCCTGAAAACACAACAATAGCAAGTAATTGGAGAGAAACCTCCAGTTGATCACTTTCCACGTGGCAAACCCCCAGCCATAGATCTAAACAGCGATCCGTGTGCACTCACGTCGGATCAAGAAACTTAACGGAAGGAAATTTAACCGCTTACGGGGTTAGCATCTTCCGTCAACATTTCACCAACAAGTTTTCCCACCCAAACTCCCGGTTATAAATGTGAGAAACAACTCAGGTATGAATTCAAGTTACACACACTTCACCAATACTTCTTCTTCTCCATAAACATATACTTATTCTCACGCCGGAGTCGGGTCAAGGGGAGAACCCCCCTTCTCCCCTTGACGAGGCTAACGGTGCTTTGTTTTGCAGAGTTTACCGGAGAGGAAGGACCGTTCTATCGGATCAAACGAGAGGAAACCAACCTTTTATGTGGATTCAAACCCCCTAGATAATTCGATTCCGGTCAATGGTCTAGTGTTTCTTCAGTCAGCAATGGGGCATTATTGACCGTTTTACAAAAGGGGTGTAGTGGGGATGTGGGGATTGTGGGGCATTATGTTTGTAATAAAATAAAAAAAAAATTAATAAATGTTATTGGACAAAACAATGCAAGCTCAAATCTGATTGGACAAGATCTCCCCCCTTTGGGGTGATTTATAAAACGCCTGCACAAAAAATTGCCAATCACGCCCATGCGTAGTGGGGATGTGGGCGATGGGCGTGATTGAGCACCAAAAACGCCCAAAAGAGCAACCACTACGGATGGTCTAAGAAATTTTGTATAAGGGGATACGGTGTGGGCGGCAAACTGGTTCGGCAAAAGGAGTTTGCCGCTCGGGAACACCACCGCCGCGCCAACCATGTTTGCCGCACGGTGAAGGTGGAGGTGCGGTAACAGGTTGCCGATTGGGGAGAGGGAGGGTAGGAGAGAGAGGGGGTGTGTGGGGTGGGGTCCATGCCATCTTAGCCAATCACACATTTTTCCTTTTTTTTAAATAGTTTACCAATTCATGAAGTGTCTAAATATTGTCAACACTTTTGAGCATAGTTTAAATGCTTTTCATTGAATGACATGACATTTTCAAATGTCTAACAACTCCCTACACCCTAAGGAAAGCTACTCTTCTATTTGTATTAAACTAGTTTTTGCCCCGCCCGCGTTGCGGGGCACTAAGCCGAACATTCTCTCTCATAATATGTACGTCTATGTTTCGTTTACTTTTGTACATAATACTCATAACACGATCTTAAAAAAATTTACATCGAGTTAATAAATTAAAACAAAACACTACCATATTTTTGCTAAAAAAAACTAAAACGATGGAAATACTATAATTTTAAACTGTGGGCAAAATTGTAATTTTTTGAGAAAAAATAAGTGTGTGCCAGACAGTCACCTGGCACAAATAAAAATTACACCTAGTCAAACAAAACACTATTATAGTTTTGTCATAAAAAAAGATGGCATGACTACAATTCTACATTGGTGGCAAAATCGTAGTTTGGCTAGGAGAAAAAAAAAAACAAAACCAATGACAAAACTATAAATTTGAATGCGGCAAAATCGTAATTTGGCTAGACCAATGTGGAAGTGTCAGACAGCTGTCTGACACTATTCTCCTCCATATAGTTTAAACACGTATATAAAAAAAGTTAACCAACAAAAGGAGTTTTTTTTTTTTCAAAAAACACAGGGGCTAAACACCTATATTAGCAAAGTTAAAGGTTTAAAAGGAGAATACAAAAAGCGACGATCAATTACTAAAAAGTTATAAAAGTAGAGGGACTAAACATGCACACTGATAAAGTTACAGTAGAGGGACTAAAAACACATACAAACAAAGCTAACCAATAAAAGAAACTTTTTTAAAAACATAGGAGCTAAAAACGCATATTAGCGAAGATGAAGCTTTAAAAGCCGAATAGGAAAGTAACAAACAATGAGTGGGTGCCAGGCAGCTGCCTGGCACTATTCCCCTCATTGTGTTTTGTAGTTATAGGTAATAAATAATATTTTTTACATGCATATATAATTTCCAAACCACACTAATAATGTAACACACATATACTTGCTATAACTTGTTTATTATGTAAATATCATTTTTAACATTACTAAGGTTTGAAAATATCTATAAAAAGTTGTATAATGCGGCAAACTGTATAGATAAAAATTGATAATATGTAATGATTTTGTTTATTTGGGGATTCGTACCGAGCATGAAATTGAAAAGGAGACGTTACCAAAATGAAAAAGAATATATATGGCCCATTTTTATCATCTCGTTTGAGTGGTTATGTCGTTGATTTGTGATCTAAGATGAGGACATTATAATTTCCACACGGTTTTTAGCTGTTATAATATTTTTTCAAACTAATCATTTCATGTTACACATCATTAAAATCACTGAGAATTGACTATATCATCAAACGTACCTTATTTTTCTTATATTTTACTCCCCCTTTTAACTTATACTTTAACAATTTGATGTATTTAAAGAAAGTGGTACGCTTAACAAATCCCTATCATGATAATCACTTACAATTCTTTCCCTAGTACAATTGGGCTATCTAGAGACCTCAAAACATGAATCACATGCCTCAAAGCTAAAGAGAAAGCAAAGCCGACGAGGAGGTGTGTAGTGAGGACATTCACGTTATTTGTGTTCAAATCATAATTCGATAGTGGGTTCAAACATTCAATGGTGTTGGCGATTGAGGGTGAGACTTTATTCGAATTAAGTACACAAATATGTAGTTGTCTCAAACTGATACACTCCACAACTAAAACAAATATGTCTTGAAAAGTAATCTCCAAAACCATAAAATCTCCAAACAAAAAAAAAAAAAAAACTCGGCATCATGAAACTATTTGAAGATCATGTTAACGGGTTTTTTTTTTTTTTTTTTTTTTTTTTTTGAAATCTGAAAATTGCAATAAAATTAAATTCTATCAAATGGAAGCTAGTCAAATGGTTGTTATAATATAAACACTTAATCATATTTATTTAATCTTTAGAAGTTGCAATTTACTATTGACCAAAAAAGGCATTTTCTTTTGACCCTTGTATCATACAATATGGCCACATGTTACATCCCCTTCTATTGATTCGACAAAAGCCAAAAGGAACAACTTCTATTGCAGGCCTCTTTTTTACGATAAGAGACAAACTTTAAAACCCTTAATCTTGTTTTATTTTATTTTTTTTTCTAATTAAAAATGCTATAACTTATCTAGAAGTAATATTGAAAAAATATCATACAAATTTTTACATACATATAGTTTTAGGTTCACCCATTTTTATCGTATCAATTTTCCTTTTTGATGGATTTTTAACGGGAAAATGTCACAGAATACTAGCCAAGTTTTAAAACTGTTCTAATTAGGTCACTCATATCATTTTTGTCTCAATTAGGTAACTTAACATTAAAATCGAGTCATGTCCTTTTTTCTATATGTCAAGAAAAAAAATGGAGCAAAAGATACCGTGATCGGATCATTTAATATATGAAATTAAATCTTTTAAAAATAAAAACACTTAAATTACATTAAAAATTAAAAAAAACAACTTACAATCCACGTCATCACTCGACGTTAGCATCAAATAAAAGAGAAAAAAAAAAACAAAAATCCACATCACCATAGTTACCTATGAAATTGTCACGACCCCCGACCCGGTTTGACCCGTTTCAGGAGCCGCGGGACAGAAATCCGGTGGTATTTATTTAACAGCGGAAGTTTTCTTCAGGATCTTTTAAAAACTGCAATTTCCCAATTATTTTATTTCACAACTCGGGATAAAATCCCGATAATTTACAATCATAAGATTTCACGGAGAAATCTTTTATTTTACAAAACATGTTTCTAAATTTTATATTGAGCCACTTCCTTAAGCTTGTAGTGCTTCTCGGCACTTTTCCTGGATCACAACAGATCACCTGAAACATGTTTGAAAAATGTTTTGTCAGCGGGAAATACTGAGTGAATCATTCTTTTTACTAAAACGACTCGTTTGTTATAATTTACAGTATTAAGAGCGATTACAATGTTTCTGATATCAAACCAACTACCCACGGTATTTTATCACTCGACCCATTGGCCCTCCCGTTGTCCAATGGTGTCTGTGACTATGGTCATATCACCCATTGGCTGCCCCAATGGTGAAGATTATCAAGTAATGTATACAAAACCCCACATACCGGCTGTAACTTTGGTGATTACAAAGACTTAATCCCTGTAATTATAACTTTGAAATAAACATGCTTTTGTAAATAGATTTGATAAAAAGAGAATGACTCACATTGCAGATTTAGTTTGAGCAGAGCCTAGCCTACTGATTAGCCTTTTAACCTAAATTTAATAACAGGCACACAATTCGGTTAGTAACTTAATACAGCATTTACGATAACTCACGAGATTAAACCCTCACATCGAATGACAAAGTGCGATACTTAAACATCCATTGAATTAACAACGAATGACAAAGCATAAACCCTAATGTGGGCAGCACTTAAACATCCATTGGATAGTTTAATCGACCGGACATTGAATCGTAACAGCGATCGAGTTATTACCCTGTATTGCGGCAGCACTTCGTGAATCGTGTGTGTTGTGAGACTGTTTATGCTATAACTCAACGTACAATTCAAATTTGAACGTCGAACGAACACTCAATTGCATGAAACAGGCTGCTCTATTTATACATGAAAAACCGTCCCCTCGCGCCACGCGAGAGGTTCTCTTGTTCGCGTCGCGTGGCGCGAGAGACCCAAGTCTACTATAGGGTTGCTTCGTGCCTGCATAGCTCAGCTGAGTTGGTTTCGCGTTATTTTGAATTTTTGACAACAAACTGTGTGGATATTACCGATTAGGGTTTACCCCCCCCCCCCCCCCCCCTGAGTTTTAGGGGCCCTGACCCTGATTCCAATTGTTCTGAAAATTTTAGGGTTTGTACAGAATCACTTGGGTGTCTTAATTAGGGTTTCCTTTTGGATAACTAATATAATAAATAGGACTTTTGATGAGAGTTGTTACATCCTCCCCACCTTAATAAAAATCTCGTCCTCGAGATTTACTGGAATAAGTAGGGATACTTTCGCTTCATTTCTGATTCCAGCTCCCAAGTATATTCGGGTCCTCGTTTTGAATCCTACTTGACTTTAACCAATACTAGTCGTTTGTGCTTGAGAAACTTCACTTTTCTGTCTTCTATCTGAAGCGGTTTCTCTATGAATTTCAGCTTTTCATTTACCTCTATATCTTGGAGAGGTACTACCAAAGATTCGTCTGATAGACATTTCTTGAGGTTGGATACATGAAATACATCATGTACTCCAGCTAACTCCTCTGGTAGTTGTAAACGATAAGCAACTGGTCATATACGTTGGATCACTAGAAATGGTCCTACGTATCTGGGACTTAGCTTTCCTTTCTTACTGAATCTAACAACTCCCTTCCAAGGAGAAACTTTCAATAGTACTTTGTCTCCAACTTGAAACTCGAGTGGCTTGTGTCTATTGTCTGTATAGCTCTTTTGAGGATCTCGAGCTGTCTTCAGTCTTTCCTTGATCTGAGTAATCTTGTCGGTCGTCTCTTGCACTAGTTCAGGTCCTGACAATTGACTTTCTCCTATTTCTGCCCAACAAACTGGAGTTCTGCATTTTCTTCCATACAGTGCTTCGAATGGAGCAGTTTCAATACTTGAATGATAACTATTGTTATAGGAGAATTCAATCAGAGGTAAGTGATCATCCCAATTTCCACCAAAATCTATTACACATGCTCGGAGCATGTCTTCTAGAGTTTGGATCGTCCTTTCACTTTGTCCGTCTGTTTGAGGATGATATGCAGTGCTTAGGTTTAGTCGAGTTCCCATTGCTTCTTGGAAACTAGTCCAGAAATGAGAAGTAAAACGACTATCCCTATCCGAAACAATGGAGAGTGGAACTCCATGTAAGGACTACTTCATCTACATACAACTTTGCCAATCTTTCCATGCTAAAGGTTTCTTTCATAGGTAGAAAGTGAGCTGATTTGGTTAATCGATCCACAATTACCCAAATCGCGTCATTACCTTTTCTGGTTTTGGGTAACTTAGTAACAAAATCCATTGTTATGAGTTCCCATTTCCATACAGGCGTTTCTAACTGTTGCAGTAGACCTGAAGGTTTCTGGTGTTCTGCCTTAACTTGTGAACAAGTAAGACACTTAGAAACATATCTAGCTATATCCTTCTTCATGCCTATCCACCAGAAATTCTTTCTTAAATCTTGGTACATTTTATTGTTTCCAGGGTGCATGGTATACCTAGATTTATGAGCTTCTTCTAAAATCTTATTTCTTAATTCTCCCTGCTTAGGTACCCAAATTCTGCTTTTATGGAATCTCCAAATTCCATCAGCTCCTTGCTCTAATTCTTTTATTTGTCCCTTCATTCCTTCAGCATTATCCTTGATTGCTGTTTCCTGAACACTCTTTATTTGTTCCATTAAATCTATCTGTAGATTTAATCTGAGAGCACGAACTCGCTTTTGCTTTTCATGATATTTACGACTTAAGGCATCTGCAACTACATTTGCCTTTCCTTCATGATATTGAATATCACAGTCGTAGTCACTTAGGATTTCCATCCACCTTCTTTGCCTCATATTTAACTCTTTTTGCCCAAATATATATCTTAGACTTTTATGATCTGTATAGAAAGTAAACTTACTTCCATACAGATAATGTCTCCAGATTTTCAGGGCAAAAATTACGGCTCCTAATTCTAAGTCATGAGTAGTATAGTTTTCTTCGTGCTTTTTCAATTGCCTTGAGGCATACGCAATTACCTTCTTGCGTTGCATTAGCACATATCCAAATCCTAGTTTTGAAGCATCACAATATACTTCAAAATCTTCATTTCCTTCTGGTAAGGCTAAGATTGGAGCATTGGTTAATTTCTGTTTCAAGATCCTAAAAGCTTCTTCTTGTTTAGGTCGCCATTCAAACTTAACTGCTTTACAGGTTAGCTTGGTTAATGGTACAACTATTTTGGAAAAATCCTTAATAAACCGTCTATAGTAGCCGGCTAAACCTATAAAACTTCTAATTTCCATTGCGGGTTGTGGAACCTTCCATTTGGTAATTGCCTCTATCTTAGCAGGATCTACATGAATACCTTCATGATTCACCATGTGTCCTAGGAATTGCACTTCTTGCAACCAAAATTCACACTTTGAGAATTTGGCATACAACTTTTCTTTTCTTAACAAAGTTAAGAGTGCATGCAAGTGCTGACAATGTTCTTCCTGATTTTTGGAATAAATAAGTATATCGTCGATGAAGACATTTACAAATTTATCCAAGTACGGTTTACAGATTCTATTCATCATGTCCATGAATGCTGCAGGTGCATTCGTTAACCCGAAGGGCATGACTGTAAACTCGCAATGACCATACCTAGTTCTGAAAGCAGTTTTAGGTATATCTTCTTCTTGTACCTTCAACTGATGATATCCGGAGCGTAAGTCGGTCTTAGAAAAATATCTAGCTCCTTGAAGTTGATCGAAAAGATCATCAATCCTAGGTAATGGGTATCGATTCTTAATTGTAACCTTATTCAATTCTCTATAATCAATACACATTCTCATTCAACCATCCTTCTTCTTTACAAACAACACTGGTGCTCCCCACGGGGATGAACTAGGTTGTATGAAACCTTTACTTAATAATTCATCTAATTGCTTTTTCAGTTCTAACATTTCTGTGGGTGCTAACCGATAAGGTGCCTTGGCTATCGGTATAGTTCCTGGAATTAGATTAATTCTAAATTCTACCTCCCTATCTGGTGGTAATCCTGGTAACTCTTCTGGGAATATATCTGGGTATTCTGAGACTACAGGAATTTCCTTAAGTTCTTTACTCTTAGTACTAATGATTACTGAAATCATATATACTATTCCTTGCTTTCGTTCATAACTAGCAACTTTCATTACTGATATGAACTTCATGGGCTTACATGGTTTGTCTCCTGTAATTATGATTACTTCTCCAGTAGGTGCTTGAATTTCTATGGAATTCTGATCACAAAGAATTCGAGCATGGTTGGCTACTAACCAATCCATTCCTAACACAACATCAAATTCGGCTAATTTCATAGGTAATAGGTTTGCAAAGAATTTATGACCTGAGAGTTCTATATTTTCTTTTTGCAAAACTTTATCTATGCTAACAGAATTTCCGTCTGCTGTTTCGACTGTAAAGATCTTCCTAAGTTTGGTTAAAGGTAGGTTAAGAGCTTGGCAGAATGAAGTATTGATAAAACTTTGGTTTGCACCAGAGTCAAATAATACTTTTGCATACACGTTGTGAACTAGGAACGTACCAGCTATCACATCTGGAATCATCTCGGCTTCCTGAGTAGTTAACTGAAAGGCTCGAACATTCTTCTTGGTAGCTCCGTCAGCTGTCTTGGCTTTGTTGTCTGCTGGTTTGACCAATTTAGGACATTCTGTTTTGAAATGTCCTGTTTCTCCACAATTGTAACAAATTGTGGATTTCTTCCTGCAATTTTCTTCCCGATGTCCTACAACTTTGCAAAAATTGCAGGTTATATTACATTTTCCAAAATGTTTCCTTTTGCAATTCCTGCAGTAAGGCGGATTTGAAAATTGCCCTGTTCCTCTTCTCTTGAAGCTGCTACTGTTACCCATACGAACTCCTTGGGTAATTTTATGAGCCAATTCCTTTTTCCTGTTATCATCTCTTGTGCGCACCAATTCGTCGGTTAGGGTATTAGCTAATTCCACCGCATCGTCAATAGTACGAGGTCTCGCAGCTTTAACGATATTGCGGATTTCACCAATCAATCCCCAAATATAGCGAGAAATGAGTACCGGTTCTGGCGAAGCCAGTGTTGGTACCACTCTAGCATATTCAAAGAATGTCGAAGTATAACCGCGACAATCTACACTCATCATTCGATGATTTAGAAACTTATTTGCCATTTGATCTTTTTCATATTCGGGACAAAATTTTCTTTCTACAAGACTCTTAAATTCTTGCCAATTCATAGCATACGCCATCATCCTTCCTTTTGCTTGTAACACCGTGTTCCACCATTCTAGCGCCCCTTCTTTAAAAAGATTTGATGCATACATGACCTGATCCCCCTGAGCACATTTACTTATTGCAATCACTGCTTCGGTTTTTTTCTAACCAACGCAGTGTCGCAGTCGCTCCTTCATTGCCTGCAAACTCAGATGGTTTACAAGCAAGAAATTCTTTATAAGTGCAACCAGGTGTTGCAACTTTCATTTTCTTAGGGAGCGGAGCCTGCCTTGGTTCATTATCATGATTAGTATGATTATTGCCTCCGTTTACGCTATTACTGAAGTTATCTTCAGAAATACGTTTGCTAGGAACGATTTGTTGAGGTTCGATTGGATTTCTAACAGCAGCAACTATTGCTGGAATAGCGTTGGCTATCCCTTGAGCAACGATATTTTCTATATCTTGCCTATTTAAAAATTGATCTTCCGGGTGTTGCTCAGATTGATTAACCTCATTAACTGGTTCATTATTAGCATTTTCCATCTGATAATATATTTAATTTTATTAGTATCAAATAAATAACAATTATACACCAAATAATCATACTAATTTCACAATACACATATAGTCAAAACTATCGATTTCTCGATTTCCATTTATATTTGATAGTATGCATCAATACACCCCATTATCTTACAAAGTTTTAGGTTATTTCACATGATTATATTATTATTGCTAATTTACAACCACAGTCTCATAAACCACTACCCTTTGTCAGTTAGTATTTTAATAATGGCGCTCCCTCTCATCATACTTCCAGGAGATCTGTTCTCCTACTTCCCTTATCCTATTTCCCGCATCCATTAACTCCTCACCAAAGTGGAGGAGTTCAGCTAAATTCTCATTGCTCATAGGTGGATTAGGTATTGGTTCAGGGTCGAATTGAGGAAGAAAGGAATAAGGACTGTTAAGCAGGTTTTGAAACTGCCAATCATTCGTCCACCATTCGTCCATTCCCAGAGGTCGGGTGTGGATTATAGGTTCTGGGATTGCTGGTTCTAAGTTTATAGGTAACTGTGTTTCAGCAGAAAAAGGATAAAGATTATTATTGATAGGCCTGATGACATCACAGCTCGCCAATGCACGATCTAATTCATCTTGAAATGGTAATTCCTCAACCTGTCTAGAGCTTTCCCCAATTTCTCTCTGGGTTTGCTTAGAACCTCCTCCAATCTCCATTTCTATTTGTTTAGAATATTCATCAAACTGTATTCCCATTTGCCTAGACTCTTCCCCGACTTCAATTTCCTTTCCTTTATCTAAAGGATTTTCTATTTTGGGAATTTTTCTAGTAGCGGGTTTCCTCCTACGCACACGCCTCCATCCTACAAATCTCCTTCTTTTCTTGGGCTTGGGTTTCTTCGGAGGTGGAGCATTGAATTCAATAGGTTCTTCTATGTCTGGTATATACCTATTGAAATCTCTGGAAACCTCTATTTTTACCGGATAGAGATTTAAATTCTGAAGGGCGTCAGACAAGTCACTCATGCTGTTTTAGCAAAATGCACACAATTAAAAATCATAACAAAATTTTATAGAAAAACTTCTAAATATTATTTCATACTGGGTAACTACAAAACAACTAAAAAGTAAAAATACTCTAAGGTTTATTGTAACTTATTTCTTTACTGGTAAAGTCCCTAGACTGTAGGTGATCCAGGTGTTAAAACTTGAATCAGATTTATTTAAAGATTTGCATTAACTGCTACAGTGGCTAGTATATAAAGATTCGCCCATTTTTCATCTAACTTGTCTTCCCAAGGTGATTTACTGGTTAATTCCTGGGTTTCCTGTTTAATCTTCTTTTCTCGGAATTTCTTTATTTTCTCCTGACTTTTCCTAATAATCAGACTTCTTTTACTAGGAGAAAGTGGTTCCTCATATTGTGCGTTTCGCACAAATATTCCTTCTTCAGGAATTACAGAGTGATTTGAGGATTTGGTTTGGGATGAACTTCCCTTTTCATTGGATGACCTATCTAATTTAAGATAGATGTTTGACAGCTTTTGTTTACCCATACTGTACACAAATATTCAAATAAGAAAACACATAATCACATAATGACAAGTAGAAAAATTAAGTATTTTCTAAATACTTAATAGGCTTAAATCAGTGGCTCTGATACCACCTTTTTCTGTCACGACCCCCGACCCGGTTTGACCCGTTTCAGGAGCCGCGGGACAGAAATCCCGTGGTATTTATTTAACAGCGGAAGTTTTCTTCAGGATCTTTTAAAAACTGCAATTTCCCGATTATTTTATTTCACAACTCGGGATAAAATTCCGGTAATTTACAATCATAAGATTTCACGGAGAAATCTTTTATTTTACAAAACATGTTTCTAAATTTTATATTGAGCCACTTCCTTAAGCTTGTAGTGCTTCTCTGCACTTTTCCTGGATCACAACAGATCACCTGAAACATGTTTGAAAAAGGTTTTGTCAGCGGGAAATACTGAGTGAATCATTCTTTTTACTAAAACGACCCGTTTGTTATAATTTACAGTATTAAGAGCGATTACAATGTTTCTGATATCAAACCAACTACCCACGGTATTTTATCACTCGACCCATTGGCCCTCCCGTTGTCCAATGGTGTCTGTGACTATGGTCATATCACCCATTGGCTGCCCCAATGGTGAAGATTATCAAGTAATGTATACAAAACCCCACATACCGGCTGTAACTTTGGTGATTACAAAGACTTAATCCCTGTAATTATAACTTTGAAATAAACATGCTTTTGTAAATAGATTTGATAAAAAGAGAATGACTCACATTGCAGATTTAGTTTGAGCAGAGCCTAGCCTACTGATTAGCCTTTTAACCTAAATTTAATAACAGACACACAATTCGGTTAGTAACTTAATACAGCATTTACGATAACTCACGAGATTAAACCCTCACATCGAATGACAAAGTGCGATACTTAAACATCCATTGAATTAACAACGAATGACAAAGCATAAACCCTAATGTGGGCAGCACTTAAACATCCATTGGATAGTTTAATCGACCGGACATTGAATCGTAACAGCGATCGAGTTATTACCCTATATTGCGGCAGCACTTCGTGAATCGTGTGTGTGGTGAGACTGTTTATGCTATAACTCAACGTACAATTCGAATTTGAACGTCGAACAAACACTCAATTGCATGAAACAGGCTGCTCTATCTATACATGAAAAACCGTCCCCTCGCGCCACGCGAGAGGTTCTCTTGTTCGCGTCGCGTCGCGTGGCGCGAGAGACCCAAGTCTACTATAGGGTTGCTTCGTGTCTGCATAGCTCAGCTGAGTTGGTTTCGCGTTATTTTGAATTTTTGACAACAAACTGTGTGGATATTACCGATTAGGGTTTACCCCCCCTGAGTTTTAGGGGCCCTGATCCTGATTCCAATTGTTCTGAAAATTTTAGGGTTTGTACAGAATCACTTGGGTGTCTTAATTAGGGTTTCCTTTTGGATAACTAATATAATAAATAGGACTTTTGATGAGAGTTGTTACAGAAATGGATGAAAAACCTTTAATTTTAATGAAAAATGAATGTTGAGTGACCTGATTGGAACACATTTGAAACTTCAGTGACCTAATTGGAACACTTTAAAAACTTGGTTACTATTCTACAAAGTTACCCCATTTTTAACAGAAACCCATTATAGAAATTAATTTAAAGTAATGCGTCTGACATATGTCGCTATTGGCGACATATTTGTGACAAAAAAGTGCATCGTATAGCAGATTTTAGTACACTAGCTTGGTAAATATGATCGACATCCGAGAACATGATCTTCGGATAATACTGAAAATGTCACAACAACAGGACAAATCGAATAGAACTATGACGGATGGAGCATCATGTTATTGTCGTTATGGTTATTTACTTCGTTTCACTTTGTACCAAAGATTAATAGTTGAGTATTCGAGTATAGTTGGATATATCGTAGGATGCCATATTATGTGATCGTCTTTCCATGAATTGTAATATGTTCTATCGGGCTATTTATCATCGAAAAGAAAAGCGATTGTTATATATGGAGCCTCGTACGGTTAAAAAGTACAATAATACCTCCTAGAGGTACATATATACCATTCATTGGTCATGAATGATATGGTCGTACGTCAAGAACGTATGGTTGTGTCATTCATCTAAAGTTAGAGATACGACAACTTGTATTGAGGTACGATTATGACATCTTTCGCAACTTATAACTTTATTTTTGCTACATATGCCTATTAATCATGCAATTGCAATTGATGTCCATATAACATGTTAATACGTATGATATCTATCCAATATGAAGGAGGCAATCCAATAAAGGATTCGAGAATTAGTTAATGCTATAGCCAATATGAAGAGTACATAAATCAGTCTGATGTGGCAAGCCTAGTGGGAGCTCAAAGAAAATCTCCAATGCACAAATATATATGTTTTGTCGTTTAACTTGACTAGTTTAATTAGTGTTGGATCTTGAATACCAACTAAGAATGACTTGGCTACACACTTAAGATTATTTGTATTTTTTATGATTATTTATCGAAAATAACTGGAATATACAAGTTGACCATTGACTTTAACAAAATAGAGATGCATATTCAGCTTTAACAAAATAGACAAAGACAAAAAGAGCTAATCATATCGACTAAGATTTAGCCTTTAGTTTTTTGTCCAAGGCTATTTAGCCCACACTTTTCTTTTTCATTTGATGGTTATTTACCGGACGCTTTTTCATCTGACATCCATTTAGCCTTCGTTTTACACGTGTCTTTTTATTGGTTTTTATGTGGACCGCATTGTACTTCACCATGAGTTAATAATGTATGCTATTTAAATCCAAGGTCCCTGTTTGGCATCTCGTGATTGGCTTATATGTCTTTGTCTATTTTGACAAGTGCTAGATAGTCGTGTCTATTTCGTTAAGGTCAATAGTCAACTTGTCTATTCTAGTAGTTTTTCTTTATTTATTTTATATGATATATGATTAAATATTAAATATTTTGCATGATAGATAATGTTTTAAGCAAACAAAATTGGCTAGTTTGGTAAAAAAGGATTGAGAAACCCCGGCTTCAATAAAATGAGTATGTTTAAAAATCTAAAAAAATCAATTGATAAAGATCAAATATGAGTTTTAGTAAAACTATCACTTTAAGAACTCAAACTCAAGCTTTGAAAAATTAGTTTTACTAAGAGCTAAAACTAGTCTCGATAAAAAGTGTTTCTTTAAACCAGTCATAAATATAAAATAGAGATTTTAGAGTGTTAGTAAAACAAGTTATTTTTAGCAAACTCAATACCAACAAGTAGAATTAAATTTTACTACAAGTAAAGGTGTTATGAAATATTGAATGCGTGGAATTTTCAAGACATAAACATTACGTAGAATATGATTATACGAAACACACAATGTTTTTATTCGAAATGTAAGTCAATTTCATTCATATCAAAGCACTTGCCAAATCATCAAAGATTTGATGTAAGAATGCACTCCGTCAAACACCTAGATGATCTTGGAATGCAAGTTAGTTTCACGATTCCTCGTAATTTTGGGCAGGCGTAGAATTCAACCTTGTAATTTAGCACATATCGCTTAAAAGAAAAGTTATGATAAATTATTAAATTTTAAAGTGAAAAGACACTATATGAACTATATTAGGAATCGGTTCATGATTGTCTTATTTGAAAATCTACTGTTTGGTATGGGGTAATGAAATGGATGAAGGAATAAAATGGACGATGTAATGGAATGGACGGGGAATGCAATAGATCATTACCATTCCATGTCTTGTTTGGTTACCATGTGAATGAAATAAATTATTATTGTGTATTGTTCCGTAGGCAAGAAAAACGGAGTAATAAAATCAGCGGTGAGTGGTGGTGGTGGTCGGTGGTAGTGATTGTGGGTGGTTATATGTGGCGATGGTGGGTGCCGGCGGCGGCGATGGGTGGTGGTGGCGGTGGCGGTGGCGGCGAGTGGCGGTGCGGCGGTGACGACGAGTGGTGGTGGCGGCAAGGTGGCCGTTGGTGGTGGGTGGCAGCAGAGGTGGCCGTTGGTGGCGGCGGCGGCTGGTGGTGGCGTTGACAATGGTGGTGGGCGTTGGCGGTTGGTCGTAGCTCTGGGTGATAACGGTGGCCAGTGGGCGGCGGTGGCTGTCGCGGTGAGGTGGTGGTTGTCGGGGTGAGGTGGTGGCAGGTGGCGGCGATGGCGTCGGTGGTGGGTTGTGGTGTTGTTGATGAATGGTGCAAGAGGGGATGGAATGGAAAAAAAACATGGGGGGGTGGAATGAATGATTTTGAGGGAATGGAATGCCTTTTGGAATAGGTGATTCTATTCCATTGACCAACCAAACACCATTTTCTTTATTCCTTCGTAATCATTCATTCCATTCCACCTCTCATTCCTGCATACCAAACACTACTTAGTGTTGTGAGACAATCTGTAACGCGAGACTTAACTAGACTAACAAAGGTGAATTTTGCGGAATATTCATTCATATGAGTTTCTGTCGAAGGAAACAACTTGAGACGATATAGAGCTCAAAGCAAATTGAGCCACAAAGATGTAAAATTTGTTGTTAGCCTCAAGCCATCAAACAATGAACAAACAATTGTTAACCCTAGAAAAATTACTTATTAGAGAGGTACCTATTAATTAAGGATTAATTCATACAATACTACTCAATTTTAATACATTATAATATTTGATTAGGTGCTTTATACACACCAAATTTGATGGTCTAGAATCACCACCTTTAATGATAGTGTTATAAATATATAGTAAACGAGTTTTTTTAATCAAATACCTGATTACTCTAGAGAAGTGCTAAACTAATATAATTCATTAAGATTCTATCACTTGTCCTAATCAAATCATTAGAAAAAATAACTAACATTTAACTTATTTATAAGAAATTTTGTATAACGAAAGCTACTCGTCTATTTGTATTAAATAAATAAATATTTTTTACATAGCATATATAATTTTCAAACCACACTAATAATGCAACACACATGTACTTACTATAACTTGTTCGTTATGTAAATATCATTTTTAACATTACTAAGGTTTGAAAATATCTATAAAAAGTTGTATAATGCGACAAACTTTATAGATAATTTTTTTTCTTTTTTTTTAAACAAACAAATCTTTCATTAAGATCCCAAAGTAACAAATTACAAACAAGTGGTAGGTAAACGGGCAACAAGCTGCGCCACAACCCCTTTTGATAATATGTAATGATTTTGTTTATTTGGGGATTCGTACCGAGCATGAAATTGAAAAGGAGACGTTACCAAAATGAAAAAAAAAAAAAATATATATATATATATATGGCCCATTTTTATCATCTCATTTGAGTGGTTATGTCGTTGATTTGTGATCTGAGATGAGGACATTATAATTTCCACACGGTTTTTAGCTGTTATAATATTTTTTCAAACTAATCATTTCATGTTACGCATCATTAAAATCACTGGAAATTGACTATATCATCAAACGTACCTTATTTTTCTTATATTTTACTCCCCCTTTTAACTTATCACTTTAACAATTTGATGTATTTAAAGAAAGTGGTACGCTTAACAAATCCCTATCACGATAATCACTTACGTTTCTTTCCCTAGTACAATTGGGCTATCTAGAAACCTCAAAACATGAATCACATGCCTCAAAGCTAAAGAGAAAGCAAAGCCGACGAGGAGGTGTGTAGTGAGGACATTCACGTTATTTGTGTTCAAATCATAATTCGATAGTGGGTTCAAACATTCAATGGTGTTGGCGATTGAGGGTGAGACTTTATTCGAATTAAGTACACAAATATGTAGTTGTCTCAAACTGATACACTCAAAAACTAAAACAAATGTCTTGAAAAGTAATCTCCAAACCCATAAAACCATAAAACCATAAAATCACAAAAAAAAAAAAAAAGTTCGGCATCATGAAACTATTTGAAGATCATGTTAACAGGTTTTTTTTTTTTTGGAAATCTGAAAATTGCAATAAAATTGAATTCTATCAAATGGAAGTTAGTCAAATGGTTGTTATAATATAAACACTTAATCATATTTATTTAATCTTTAGAAGTTGCAATTTACTTTTGACCAAAAAAGGCATTTTCTTTTGACCCTTGTATCATACAATATGGTCACATGCTACATCCCCGTCTATTGATTCGACAAAAGCCAAAAGGAACAACTTCTATTGCTGGCCTCTTTTTTACTATAAGAGACAAACTTTAAAACCCTTAATCTTGTTTTATTTTTTCTAATAAAGAATGCTATAACTTATCAAGAAGTAATATTGAAAAAAAACCCTACAAACTATTGACGACACATTTGTGAAGTGCATCGAAATAGTGGATTTTCTAGCAGTGAAAGTTACCAGAACGTCTACCAACTCGTAAATAGTACAACATTTAGTGTTGTGCAGTGAGTAATATAGTGAGTTTAATACTGAAAGTGTCAATGGTCATACAAACATACAACATCCATATATTTTATCATTAGTTAAAAGTTGGAACATTGAAAATCAGATATCAAAATATCAAGATACAAAACACAACAAAGACTAGTAATAACGATTATCAAGTCAGTATAACTTGATCAAATATGTAAAACGACTAAAATGGTTGTATGTAATAATAAACACGCCTTATAATGTGGAAGTTACCCAAAGACAAAAATGCAAAAATGCATACAGCATATAAAGAGTACATAGGTAACTAGCTTATGTAGCAAATAGCGGTGTAAACGTGCTGAGCCACTTGTGAGTTTTTTTTTTTGAACGACAAATTTGGATAACTGACGGACCATTATAGTATCATTGTGCCACTAACGGAACCATCCGATCATATTCATCTCCACTAGGCATAATGCATATACACCAATTCGGGGGAAACCCAATAAATATAGGAAAACCCCATTTTGTGGGAATCGAACCCAGAACCTTTTGGTCCCAAAACTTTATCCCACCCCCAGAATGCCACTAGGCTATAAAGCCATAGGCAAAGCCACTTGTGAGTTACTCGAGAATAATTCACCAGAATTTTAAATAGAGCCGAGATTAAATGAGTTTCAGCCTTAGTTATTATTTATATTTAATAAACGAGCTCAAGCCTTTATTGTAACTTATTTCTATAAACAAGCTCAAGCTCGAAGTTTCATTATCAAGATCGATTAGGTTAGCAAGGCTAAATAAGTCTATTAATATTCTCAATATATCAAATATATATTTACACAATAAATATTATGTAAAATTATGCTAATAATAATTAAACGAGCCAAGAGAAAAACTCAAACTTGAAAAATTAATTACGAAACAAACTTAATCTTAGAAACAGAGCTTAAAACCGTTTAAGATCGAGCTCCATTAGTGGAGCTTAAGCTAAGATGAGCTCAAATCTAGGTTTATATTATCCTAGTAGCAAAATATGAGATAAACAATGTTAACGTGATTCACTTGAACCCTTTTGTAAATTAAAAAAAAAAAATTATATAACATCGATTTTTTATTTTAATTCCTTTTTAAATCAGTATTATTTAGAATTCTTTTTATATTTAGACAACTGGTGTAAATTAATTTAAATTCGCATTCACTAAAATCATCGAAATTCGACATAGTTTAATGTTAACTCACTTTAAAATCCCTAATTCATATTTTTGTTAAATAATATATAAATCCTTCATCATTACGTGTTTTATTGTTCAGAATTTTATAACTACCATTCTTATTTATTTACCATTGCTTCGTTATTTTTATGGTTATCAATGTTTCTTTGTGTGTGTGTATGTTTTTTCCAAGATCTACCCCCCCCCCCCCCCCCCCCCCCCCCATTGTTTGGCACGTCATTATGACTCGGAGCCTCTAGAATCTAGGTTTGTCCATACATGGGTTGTGCAATGTGCATTGCCCATCAAGTAATCTAACTAATTTGTTTGTTCATACATAGGTTTTGTAATTCATTATATCTTAGATAACGTGAAAATGATGTGAACAATTTCAAATTGAATTATTTAGTTAGTAACGATGTTCAGTCGAATAAATATCAGAGAGATCAAGAATAAGTATGAAATTTGGTATAAAAATTACGTGCCAAATCTGACTAAAGAGTTTCTATTTATACCTGGGAAATTAGTTCACCATTTTAACGAACTGTCCCAACTCTTCACAAAAGAGTCAGTTAATTGGCGGTTATAATTGTCATTTTACGGTGGGTTGAAATAGGTATTGGGTCACTAGATGTGTGCCCCTCCATTTAGGGTTGCCTTGTGTTGTGTTGTGTTGTGTTGTGTTGTGTTGTGTTGTGTTGGAGTTAGTTAAAATGGGGTGGCATCTTTCTATAAGCTAAGGGGAATGGGGTTATGGTTGGGTCTTGATTTGCCACATAGGACCAGTATTTATGCGCTACACAACCCCCTCATTTAATTATAGTGGTTCACATGGATTAAACCATGGCAACCACGGCCCTCCCATTTGATGATTTTAAGACAAAAAAAAATTAAAAAAAAATAAAGGGGATAGTGGTTTGGGTCATTACCACATGCAGACAGTGGTTTCGGATGATGGATTATAGGTGGATGACATGACGCTTATGTAGGGGGTCATTGTGGTCATGATCACACCCTATAGCCTTAGTTGAGTTTATGGGTTCAAATGGGTTACCAAAAAGGTGACTCTTCCACCTTTAGAACCATAAGGTTCCTAAGTACTTAAACAGTTGGGTTTATGGGTTCAAATGGGTTACCAAAAAGGTGACTCTTCCACCCTTAGAATCATAAGGTTCCCAAAGTGTTTAAAATCATAAAATACTTAAACAAATGTATACTCCAAACCTCTTAACTTGTGTTGATGTTTAGTATAATTTCTCTTTCGTCCAAAAGTAAATCCAATTATATTAAAATGATATTGATGATACTAAAATCACCAACGGATAGCCACTTTTTCCCAATTTGTTAGGTCTTTATTTGTTTAAATATAAATGAACATAAATTTATTTTTTAATATATAACCGTTATTTCTTTTGATACTTAAAATTATGTTTACCCCATGAGTCACATGTGTAAACATGTTACCCATACGTATACAGTGGGCATAATGTTTCAACTTTGTGATGCACATGGGTATGGGTATGGGTACCTATGTGGTATTTTCATGTTCAATTAATCAACAACAATACATACACTTGACTAGAATACGTGTCCATCACTCTCACATGTTTCTTTAAGGATCCCCACGCATGGGTTGCTCACATCTTCTAGATCTGTCCGATAGATATATATATATATGATGTATAAACAATCTCCTACGATCATAAGTGTAGGACCGGTTTTAACTCCGAAACGATTGCAAAACGAACGTATGACGTGCGGAATCCGTACACGAACGCGACCTAACACACACGATGTAATATAAACGTGATTCTATTAGAAATCTAACAAGAACAAGCACCTTGAATCACTTTCTCTCTCTAGATTCTCTCTCTAGATCTAGAGCTCTCCTAAACACAAATGAGCCAAAAGTCTAAATTCTAATACTAAAGCCCATATTTATAGGCCAAGGGGAATTAATGAGATTTCTCATTAATTACAGAACTACCACCTTGCCTTTTGACTAGCTATCTCTAATATTACAATATAAAGCTCGTTTTGAACTGTTTCTCGCTACGGCTCGGATTGACGAAGGCGATAGACATAAATGCACTAACAGACTCCCCCTTGGATATTGCCGCAGTCAATCTCGTAGCGTCTTGTCTTCCTCTCTCTCTCTCTTTAAGTCTTCTTGAAGCTTTAACACGTTTTCATCAACGTAGACTCCTTTTTTCATGAACAGAATCCCCGTGGATCTGTCTTCAGCTTCAGCTTCTCCTTTCTGTAGACTATTTTCTTCATCAGGCTCCCCCTTTCGTCAAGCTTCCGTGCTTTGGGATCGACACCTTGCTTTCCGTATACAAGCTCTTCTGGGATAGTTACATGGCTTCTTGAATCCATGCTTCCTTTTGCGTTGAGCTCGTCTTCAGACTCCCCCTTAGACTCGGCTTTCGGGATTGTAGTCTGGTACAACATCTGCAATTCTCAAACATTTATAAGTACAAACATTTTGAACATTCAATTTTCCAGACATCGTAATCTGGCTCTATTCAACTTTCTAAACCACTCCTCCTATCAACAATCTTCATAGATTTGGCAGTATTTAAGAATCCAACATCGAAAACTGACTCTTTTCAACAAATTTTAACAGTCTAGGAATCCAAATCCCTCACAGTTAATCATCCAAGTCCAAATTAATGACCTTGGAGATATCACAAACTGTTTTTGATTTTTGTTAAAAATTCAAGTTTCAAATTAATGAACTTATTTTATTTTCAGAAACACAATGTTTTTTATTTTTGTTAAAAATTCAAGTTTCAAATTAATGAACTTATTTTATTTTCAGAAACACAATCAGCATACTCCCGTATCCAGATCCCAATATTCAGCCTTACAGGTGAGTATACCTAGATGATATCTGTAAGGGGTTAAATTGCGAGGACCGTGAGAGCTCAGGTCAGAACTTCCGTTCAGCAGAGAGATGACGGCTTCGACTTTTGGTGTGTCCCCTTTAGAGGATCTTTTCTTCAATAGCAATGATTATCAATTTTATTGTTTCATCATTTTTGCTGAGGGCGATGCTATATTTCAAGCAAGCAGAAAGTATTATACGGGGACTAGGCCATTGCTTCCGCAAAATCAGAAGTCCCGGGATAATACCCCAGATATCACTGAGTATAAAGACCTAGTATCTCAGAAAGAGGGGTCCTTCAAACGAGATTTCAGAGGTTACCTATATATCCAAGTAGTGTTCCCCACGAAATAAGCAAGTTTAAATTTAGATTTATATCCCGAAAAAGTTTACTAAATGTATAAAAATCTATCGACACATCCACGGTAAGATCGTTTAACACATTTTAACTTTCCAATTCTTTAGCGTACTGTAACTGTCAACTGATGTACTATCATTTCCTCTTTTTACACAAAACTCAAATTTTTGAATTTTATCATGTTTTTGGCTTTTTCAAATTTTCAAATGTTTTTTTTTTTTTCTAACAACAATACTCCCCCTAAAATGCAAAATCATTTAAAGAAAATTTGACAACCAATACTGATAGCTTTGTCCCGCCATCCATTTTCTGCTTAATGTGCTCTGTTTTGCAGAAAATCTAATATAAAGTACCAACAATTACCCCCATGATTTACAATCTATTGATTTTCGACAGTTTGAAAACCGTTTTTCAATCTTGTGAAATTCATCAAGTTTGTTCAGCCGTGAGGGTTTCGGCATATTCAATCAACACATATTTTTGTAATTTCTATTTTTGACAAAAATTAAAAACAAACATATTTTTGGTTTTTAATTTTTCCAAATTTTTAGGGTTTTTGAAAATATTGTTTATTTATGTACAGAAAACAAACAAACTAAACTCCCTGTTTCAACCAACACAGGGTTCAGCAGCCTCCTCTCCTCTTTGTGCCAGGCTGCTCCAACTTCCATTCTCACAATCTTCGATTTTGTTGAGCACTTACACATTCAAAGTATTCAATTACTTGAACAATTTAGCCCAGGTCTGTTGGCCTTAGGCATTTCAACACAATAAGTATCATTCAATTTTGGAAAATCTTTGTCATCAAAAACTTTCTCAACTTTGACTTCAACTTTTTCATCTTTTACCAAATTCATTTGTTTCTTAGCATTCCATTTTTGACCTTTCGGAGTACCTCTTTTGTAAAAATGTGAATCTTTTTTTACATTTTGTTTTTGAACAACAATTTTTGGTTTCCAAAACTCTTGTGGTTTTGTCATATCAACAGTTGTTTTCCAACTTTGAGTTGTTCTGACTCTGGGTGTGTGAGAATTCCATGTATGTCTCGAATCAAACCTATTTAGGTTTGATTTCCAAGTTTGGTTCGAAACAAACTTGTTTGTGTTGTACCTCCAAGTTTGTTTTGAATCAAATCTGGTTGACCTATATTTCATATCCTCAGATTTCTGTTTCTCAACATTTTCAAACGTCTTTTTGTCAATATTCACAGATTTCAGATTTGGACACTTTCGTGCAAGATGTCCTATTTGATCACATTTGAAACATGTTCTTTTGGACACATCTTTGACCTGTGGTTGTTGCTTCTTCTTTTGAGCACAAAACTCTTCATTAGACTGTTGTCTAAATTTGAGTTTTTCCTCTTCTTCAAAACTTTTTCCTTGAACAAAACTCATTTTTTCTTGATAATTCGGCGTTTCATTTCTTTTCCAATTCTGTTTCCTTTTATAACCCAACCCAGCCTTCATATTTTTCTTCTTGAAAACGGGTTTGTTATAAAAAGTTTTGTGACCTTTTCCAGCAAACTTTCGAATCTAAGATTTCTCAATCTCAACCATCTTGAAAACTTTATCAACCTTTTCTGAAATCACATTCTGAATCGGGAATACAACATCTAGGAATAATTTGTCCGATCCAATCATGGTATAAACCAATCCTTTTGAATCATCATTCAAATTTTTCTCAGATTTTGAATTTTTCAGATATCCATCATGAAAATTACCTTCATTTTCATCCTGTGATTCAGAATTACCTGATTCAACCGACTCTTCTTTCAACACACTTTCAACGACCTTACCTACCACCTCTGAATCACTAGAATCATCATATTTGAAATAGGTTACGTCAATGTTGTCTGGCAATTGATCTACCATGTTGAAAGCTTTTTCGACCTTTTCATCATCATAAAACACAAACTTTTCCGGTGGTGGAACTTGATGAAACTCTGAGCCAATACCTTTAATGTTTTGCTCCGAATCTTTCCCATCCGGTTTTATGTTGAAAATACGTTCAAGCACATATGACGACGTGTGATAACTTTTTAATTTGTTGTTATCCTGTTCTAAATCAGCAATCTTACGCTTAAGTTTAGCAACATCTTCAATATAAGAATTTACAACTTGTTGTTTTATTTCATACATTCGTTTTAGTTCATTTGATGTTTCAGAACAATATTTCAATCTTGATTGAACAAGTTTCATTTCACTTTTTACTTTTTCATATGATTCTTTTGTAATGTGATAAGCCAATTTTATTGAATTATACTCCTTTTTCATTTCTTGGCAAATATTTTCTTTTTTAAAAACATTCTTCTGTCATTTTAAAAACATTTTCTTTCAAAACTTCATTCTCTTTTTCTAATTTTTTATATTTTTCTGAAAGCGTTTCATTATTTTCTTTTAAAATCTTTTCATTTTCAAACATTTCTTTGCACTTGTTTTTGAAAACTTCTTCAAGTTTTGTGAAATCAAGATCTCTTGTTCTGATCTTTTCGTTTTTTTCAGTACAAGCACTGCACGTTTCCATGCATTTCTTGCACTGTTCAACAATTTCAGTCAAGATGTTAGAATTAGAATTTACCTCAGTGATTGGCACTTCGGTGTTTGTTGCAGTTTCTGTCTGCTTCTGATCAGCATCATTCTGCTTTTCTTCAACACTAACTTCATCACCAGCATCACCAGCTTCCAAATTCTCATTCTTGACTACTTCAACTTGTTGTTCTTCAATAACAGCTTCTTTTTCAACAACCTTCTCTTTTTCTTCAACCTTGACTTCCTCAGCAGCTTTCTTCAAATCATCAACTAAATTCTCAATGTTCTTCTTCATTCCTCTTCCTCAGTTTTGTTGTCATAGCATCCCTGATGATTTTATCCAGCCTTTTCACATATGTCTTGTCTTTTGCAACATTAGAATAATATTCGCCGGATCGAGGAATTACTAGAAGAACATCATCGTGAACTATGTCACTTCTGGGAACAACCGGTTCACCTTGTTTGTTGACAAAACATTCTTGTTTCTTATCCCATCTTTTGTTTTCCACTGCATTTTCATACTCTTCCTGCATTTTCTCCATTCTGCACCCCACAATGAATCTTTCTCTTTCAGTCTTCTCTTTCAAAATCTCTTCTCGAGTTTTCTCTTTTACTTCAGCAGCAACATTTTCTTCTTTGTTTTCATCTTTGATTTCAGCAACAAAAACATAATGTTTGTTGTTTGATGGTTTTCTACCATGAGCTGTTTTTTGAATATCAACACGATCTTTATCCGGACAAATCTCACTCCAATCAAATCCTTCATCATGATGGATTACAGCACAAGCTCTTGACTTATCTCTGGGTTTGTCTTCAATCATTTTTGGCTCTTCTTTGCTTCGGTGGTAGATTGCCTTTCGATAATAATCATCATTGAAAGGACGTTCATTTCCTCCAACTTCAGAATTAGTACATTCTCTCTTGAAATGACCTTTTTTCTTACATCTGAAGCAGGTCACTTTGGATTTGTCAAATCCAAGCTTTGTTGACAGACCACCTAAAGATTGCTTCCCGGTAATCTCCATGTATCTTTGAGCTCTGCGAATGCAACTTGCCAAACACCAACGGATGTCAATGAGTTCCATCTCTTCCGGATCAATCTAGTCGTAGTCTTCTTTGGTTAACTCTGAGTTACCGATTTTGCCTGCCACTAGACCTTCATATGATTCCAGAACTGATGCAAGGAAGCTCATTCGCTGCTTAGCTGCATTGATGCTCATAGTATGAGAATTCTTCGGTTTGAGAGCAATGTTGCATAGAATCTCGTCAGTTTCATCAGAACTTGATTTTGAAGATGAATGATATCCAGAATGGTAATTTGATGAGGTTGTTTGTGGTTCCTTCATCTTCTCACTACTGAATGTTGTCTTTGGTGAACTTCCAACTTTCTCCGAAGGTACATTGCTTTTGTAGTATAGACCAACATTCTGATGATGTGTTGAACTGCTCATCTTGCTTTGCTTTTGCAATTCCAGATCATGACTCTCAATTTTTTCTAACAAGACATCAAGAGAAATTGTATCATACAAAGCATCATTTTTCAATATAAAAACAAACGTTTGCCACTGATCAGCTCGTGGTAACGCTTCAATTACTTTATCAACAACTTCTTCTCTAGTTTTCACAATTTTAAATCTTTCTAGTTCAATCTTTAAATGACAAAACCTCTCAATCATTTGCCTCACTGTCTCTCCTTTTAAACTATCAAATAAATCAAATTCTTTTTTCAATAACGCGATTTTGTTTTTCTGAATTTGTTTACCCCCCTTAGCTTTCGCCTTCAAAGCTTTCCACACAGATTTCGATGACCCATCATGTATTAACAATGAAAAAATGTCATCTCGAACTGATTGCTGGATCAAAGCAATCATCTTCTGTTCGTATGAAAATTTCTTTTTGTCTTCCTCTGAAAAATCTTTGATCAGAATTTCTTCTCCTTTCCAAACTTCAAACAAAACCAACTCTCATGTGCATATGCCTTCGTCCAATTGACAAACCTCTCCTTCCACCAAACATAATCCTCAATGTTATCCAGCTTCGGTGGCTTTGAATAGGTTCCATAAAAGTTGTCATGTTTAATGTTGTCTTTGATTGTTTTTGTTATCGCTTTGGGTGTAGCATCTGAAGCATCCACTGTATCCGAGGTAAACGCGTTGTAGAAAGTATTGAAAAATTCTTCAGCCATGGTTTGAACTTCTTGAATTACCATGAATCAAACAAACACTTATCAGTTTAAACACTATCAAACAACTGAATCAAACTGATACTCTGACTGGTGAATATTTTGTGCGGACAGAGTTTGATGCGAACTGAGTTTGATGCAAACTGAGATTTAAGTTGACAAACCGTACGAACTGCTATGACCCGGATCAAATTCAAACCACTTGACCCACTACGTGCAAACTGAGTTCACTCTCAATTGACCTGGTTCACAAAGACACGACCTGAACTGTTTCAAGTGATTTGACTGAACTGCTTTGAACCAAATGACTTTGATGCGATGAATCTTGACTTTCAATCCATGCAAACTTACATATCTCATGCACACACTAATCAATACCGACAATTTACAAAACAACTTTGATTGGACCTAGATGATCTTTAATATCTCGAAAACCAAATCACATGCAATGTTTGTTCAAACGGAATATGGCACTTTCAAGCGAAATAGCTCTGATTTGAAGCGAAATTAGGACTTTCAAGCGGAATAATGTGTATTTCAAGCGAAATAAGGCACTTTCAAGCGAAATTAGGTGTTTTCAAGCGGAATAAGGTGTATTTCAAGCGGAATTAGTTGTTTTCAAGCGAAATTAAGGTGAACTTTCAAGCGGAATCAGGCTGTTGACACGAAATCGGACCTAAAAACTCAGATTTCTCCCAAACGGCTTTGAATTAGGATTTGAAACTTTGTAGGGTTGTAGATCAGGTGTTTTTGCACAACATATCAAAAAATCATGAATTTTGGACCGTAAAAACCCGTTCAATTTGACGAAAATCAGTTAAAAACGTGAAAAATATGAAAAAGATGAAGAAATAGATGAAATCCGGATCTGAAATCGATGAAATCACGAGCGGAATTGTGTGTTGGATCAGTGCAATCGAGCTCCTGCTCTGATACCACTTGTAGGACCGGTTTTAACTCCGAAACGATTGCGAAACGAACGTATGACGTGCGGAATCCGTACACGAACGCGACCTAACACACACGATGTAATATAAACGTGATTCTATTAGAAATCTAACAAGAAGAAGCACCTTGAATCACTTTCTCTCTCTAGATTCTCTCTCTAAATTCTAATACTAAAGCCCCTATTTATAGGCCAAGGGGAATTAATGAGATTTCTCATTAATTACAGAACTGCCACCTTGCCTTTTGACTAGCTATCTCTAATATTACAATATAAAGCTCGTTTTGAACTGTTTCTCGCTACGGCTCGGATTGACGAAGGCGATAGACATAAATGCACTAACAATAAGTTACCGGGAAAACTAAGAAAAAGACAAATGTTAAATTTTCACAAACAATAGTGAGGGCACCACCTGGATGATAGCATGAAAGAGACTAGATCTTGTAAGATCTTTCTATACTTTTATAATATTATCATCATAAATAAAATTGACACATGGTTGGTAAATTTGTTTGATTGCAGGAACATAAATAATAGCAATGGTTGAGTTATTTGTAAGGCTTTTTTTGAGGCTAAAGTAAAGTAAAGTAAATTCTATAATCAGGGTTTTTTTTTTTTTTAAATAAGTAAATACTTTTTTGTCGAAAATCCTAACACAAAGTAAATACTTTTTTGTCGGAAATCCTAACACATAGAAATATGATAATACAGATGATTTGTGAGAATGCACAGATAACACATATTAGAGTTGGAATGAGTTTCATATATTGAAGAAAAAAACGTTTCCAAGTATGTTGATTTGCTTTACTTGTTAAAACTAAAAATTAAACCCTAATTCACATATTCAAATCCAATTTATAAAACATAAAAAAAAAATAATCACAAAGATACATAGCAGGAATTCATTATCTCAATACCTTCTACTATGTTGACAAGACCAAAACTTGCGAAACCATAATCAAATAATCAAAAAATAATGTATGATTTTAGTATATAATCAAGAAAATTGGGTGCCCCACAAATGTAGGGCCTTGAGTAAGAACTTATTATTTATACAGTCGAGCTACCCTGGTTTTTGATCAATTGACAGGAACCAAAGGACCGACTTCTAGAAGCAAACCTGACTAGTATTGACCTGGCCACATCGACTGACGAATCACTACCAGTCACTAAGAAATTTGACAATGGTGTGTTTTCGGGCTCAACATGTAAACGATATATGGGGTCCATACACTTTTTGGCAAGGTGGGCTCACTTTGTCGACACGACAAATCAAGTAGGCGACTTCCAAAAGATAATTCGTATAAGGTGGCAAGGTGTGCGGGATCGACAAGTTGGGTAATGAGTTATAACGGACCGGGTTGGGTTGGGTGTGGTCTTCATTATTTGAAACAGATTGTGATCAAAAGTTATCTAGTATTCAATATGATTTTCGATAATAATAATATGACTTTCTGAAAAATGATTTACGATATTTAATAATTTTTTTTTGAACGGCCAACGAATCCTCTAAATGGGCTACTGGCGAAATTCACCACATCGGGATACACTCGCCTCCGAACCGGGGAAAACCCTCACCTAGGGCCGAAGCCCGTGAAAACTCGTCCGAAGGCACGACAGTGCGGTGAGGTAAAACCCGCTCAGTTCAAGGATCGAACTAGCGATCTCCACCTATTCGCCTGGTCTCTCATCATCACCAGGTGCCGCAGAAAATAATGGGAATGGCATGAATCGAACTTGGGTCTCTTAGAACAGCAAGTCTCTCCTTTACCACTCCACCACCACCTCATTGGCGATATTTAATAAATTAAAAATACATTTATAGCAATCTAAAACCTGAAACGTTCTTTGGTAAAAATAAAGTGTTTTTAATAGAAAATAAATTAGCACCCCAATATGATTATAAAGCATATCACTTCAATTAGGATTTTACTTTTTAATATGTATTCCAGTAATTGACCCATGTATTATTTTCTAGGAATGCAAACGAGGGGTTCAACCAAACTTTCAAAGGGTGCGATCGTAATTTTAACCTATAAAATAAATAAAAAAATAATAAAATAAAGGGAACATCCGCTCACCCAAAAGCTACACTTGGGTACGCCCTTGATTTATTCAATGCACTAAAAGTACACTTAAATGACATTATCATTATCAACAACTACAAAAAGAAGTGGCGGCACCGACACGGGAATAGGTGTCGCCCTTCATTGGGCAAAATGGGCGACAAAGTAATAGTGTCAGGCAGCTGCCTGGCACTCCCCTATTGGCCCAACAAATTTACAATTTTATCCCACTTTAAAATTACGATTTTGCCATTAGTTCAAAATTATGTTTTTGCCCCCATTTAAAAATAAATTTACGCTTTTACTCCCAGCTAAATATTTCAATTTTGCCCCCGGTTCAAAATTACGATGTTGCCCCGTTTCAATTTACAGTTTTCCCATTAGTTTTTTTCCCTTAACATTACGATTTCCCCATCAGTTCAAAATTATGTTTTTACCCCCACTTAAAAGTAAATTTACGTTTTTGCTCCCAGCTAAAAATTCCAATTTTGCCCTCGGTTCAAAATTACGATTTTGCCCCGTATAATTTTATAATTTTGCCATTAGTTTTTTTTTCTCACACCCAAGTTACGATTTTGCCCATCGTTTTTGTTTGTTTTCCTGGTGAAATTACAACTTTGCCCCCATTGTAAAATTACAGTCGTGCCGGCAGCTTCCTGTGTGACAACTGGCACCAAACCGGTAATTTCCGTACACTTTAATTATTATTTAATGACTGCAATTATGTGCTTAAATGTCAACATAGTCTGATTACATACTATACTTGTGAATTCATGCACGTTTTATACTACAAGAATTACCTTATGATAGCGTTGCGTCAGAAATGCTAGTAAACTCACCGGTAAGACAAATCGTGTCGACAATTCTGCAGAAAGCAGTTAGACAATAGAATTGAGGCCTAGGTGTAGGTCCAACGACAAGAATACATTAAAACCCAAGAGTATATACAAGGGTTAACATATAAACATTCCGAAAGCTAAAATACGCACTAAAAAGCACCCGAAACGCACTTTAAGTGCAGAACTTTATTAAATTCAGCTATGAATCAGCATTTAACGCATAAATATTATGCAGAAATCATGATTTATCATCCAGAATACTTCCCTAAGTGTCGGGAATCGAAAGTGTTACAAAAGGGGACATAAAGGACACTAAACGGTGCAATTTAGCACTTTAACGAACCGGTATTTAACCGAACAACCGGACATTACCCAGAACATCAAAATATTACTAGAAGCATAGTTTTATTATTTCAGGGCTAGTTATGATCACCGGACACCCTGACACACACTAAAATAGCTAGTAACTAACCTACTTAACTATACACTTGGTTATGGATTACAAGGTGACTAATTAGTTCACATTTACAATTAGACCCCCTCCCCAAATCCTAGTGGGATCGGCCCACATGCCTAATTGTAAGATTTTGTGAATTAATTAATAGATTGTGCTTGTACTTTAGAATACATGAAACCCATTGGTTAAACAATTGTTGGAGGATATAAGAACAATCCACTAGAACACTAACCTCACTTCATCTCACCATTTTCACCACACTTCTTCCTCCTCCCCTCCTTCTTGTTCTCGGCCACTTACACCCACACTACCACCACCATTTTCATTCATCCTCCAAGCATTCTAAGGTTACTAGAAGGTGTAAGAAGGTCGCTAACGAGGCTCGGTGCTCACGGAACTTGAAGGACCTCATTCGTTTGCTTTTATCCACCACATCTTCATCATTGTTCTTCCCTAGCTTTAAGCTAGTTGTAAGATTCTTGAACACTCTTGTTTACTTCCATTTTAGTTGGTTAAAAGGATATATTATGGTGGAAATCACAAGAACACTAAAAGACTTGAACTTGAATCTTGAAACATAAGATGAAATATGATGATATGTAGATGATATGATGTTGTTAGTGCATAAATAATGTTTACTTGTTGATTTCTTGAAATGATGATGTTAATCATCACATGAAACTTGTTAGATGGAGTTTAAACACTTAATCTAGCAAGTGGAAGGATGATCATGTAACCACATATGATGATCATCTTCTAGTAAACACATGAACTTGATAAATGGAATGGTTTCTTGGAAAATAATAAACAAAGTAAGCTAGTAAACTTATAAACCTAAGATGTATGAATGGTTTTTCTAAAAGAACCAAGTTTAAAATGTGATTTTTAGAAGATCTTGGTTTTTACATAAACTTACACTATTTTTATTAGAAAAACAAGTGTATAAACACTTATGAAACAAGAAAAATACAAAAGAAGTATTTTTAGAAAAATCATCTTACAACTTGTAAATGACTAAATCTTTCAAGAAGGTGATTTACAAACAAATAACCATGTTTTTTAAGGGTAACTAAACCTACTAAATAACATGGTAGGTTACTATAAGTTTTTACAAAACTTCAAGTTCATGATGTAGTGAAATTACTTGATTTTGACACTCGGTAAGTGTGGAATGAATTGTTGATGTTTGATGATGATTTAAAAGAAAATAAACACATGTTTTGAAAACATGGGAAACCTCCATTTTTAGGGGAAACTATGTCAAAATTTTTATAAATTTTGACACTTAGAAAAATATAAGTTTTGAGAAACTTATTCCCCAAAAATGTATCTAAAAATATTTACCAAGGTTTCCCTAATTTTTGTATTAAGAAATGATGATTTCTTCAAGATTAAAATTTATATTAAGTATGTATATTTTTGAGAAAAATATATATGTTTATTGATCACCAAATTTTGTGCTAAGTGTATGTAGTATGTATTATATGTGATAGTGTATTAGGACTTGAAAATATACTAAATACTCCTAAGAAGTGAAAACACAAAAATACACATACAACATGCTTAGACACATAATATATATTTATGAAAATATATTACTTGATAGAATAAATAACTTGGACAAGTTATGAACATGAAATGAAGTTTTGGACAAAATATATAATTCGGGTGAAAAATACAAGATACTTATATTTATTGTTGAGAAAATAATATAAGTAAGATACATAGTTAAAAATATAAATTATTTTTAACACAAGAACACATATACAAAAGATAGTGACTTGTAATTGTGCGATACAAGTCTAGTGACTAACGTTAATAAAACACGTTTAGGTCACGACGCTAGATAAGCAAATTCGGTGAAGTTTACGACGCAGGAACGAAAAGTTGTGAGTTCATGCTCCCCCTTTTCTTTTAACTGTTTTCAGTTTTATAACTTCGGGGGTGAAGTACATGTTACTAAATGTTTACAGAAAAGTGAGTTCATGTCCCCACTTTTAATCTTTTACATGCTTTTTAAACTTGGGGAAAATACATGTGTTATGGTATGTTGAATACAAGAACTAATGAATGATACTTGAAATTGTGTCACGAATAGGGTACCAGAAGCACCATTAATCGTGTACATACTAAGACCACAGAACAAAAGGTTAGATCTAATGGGTTTTCGGGCAGTCACACTCTTGGTGAGAACTAGTACCAAGTAGTGCTTTTGTGTCTCCGTCGTGAATCGACAACTAGAAAAATGCCTATGGTTTGGGGACTTCCTATGTCGTGTCACATGTTAATGGCCTTGCAACCCATTAACAACCCTGATACATACAAGAATACTTTATGGTTCATACCACAAGAATACTTTATTTGTACGAGGTTCGTACACAAGAATACTTTATTTGGTTCATACCACAAGAATACTTTATTTATACAAGAATACTTTATTTACACAAGAATACTTTATTTGTACGAGGTTCGTACACAAGAATACTTTATTTGGTTCATACCACAAGAATACTTTATTTATACAAGAATACTTTATTTACACAAGAATACTTTATTTTTACAAGACACATATCATGTTTTCATACAAAGTATACTAGCGTGAAATACAAAAATAGCATGAATTCACACCAACATTATGTTGACGTTTTTCCAAAACTCACATGTATTTCAGGTAACTAAAAGTGGATGTGCGCGCGGTCTTACTCATGCTCCTGGATGTCGTTTATGTTTATCCTTAAATAAAGTTGTAAACTTTCAGATAATTTGCAGTCTCGTGATGTAAACACTTAATCTACGTTTTCAGTAATGTAATGTTTGGCATTTGAAGTTATTTTTACGAGCATGTAGTATGTTTACCAATCGTATGCAATGAAAACCTTTCATGATCACACCTCGTGCTTCCGCCTTAGAAAGGGGTGTGACAGATTGGTATCAGAGCTGCGATTGTAGTGAACCAGGATTCCTTCTCGAGTCTGGACTACAATCTCTAGGATCCTTTCACGAAAATAATTTTTCAAAAAGTTTTCATTGGATAAAACTTTCCGCGACATCCACTACCTGAAACTGTTTACAAAAGTCAAGAAAAGACACTACGAGACTTAGGGTGCACTGGAGTAGCACTTGTCTTTTATTAAGAATTTCTTGCGATTACGTGTGATACTTGATATTTACATATACTAGAAGTAGAATGTCACAGGTATGCGTGACTTTACCTGAAGACAGTGACCTATCGGAAGGAAGAAATACGAGGATAAAACGAACTATGCGGACTGTGCAAGGAGTTACGTAATTATGGATGCATACGTAATTATGGAACTCAGTGCACAGAAACCACAGCAAGTCTTGTCACGTATAGATTCCCTCAGTACAAGAAAAGGTCAAACGTGAACACCCCTCCCCCAGCCTATTAAATACTCTTTTAAAAGTAATGATTTAGGGTATAAAGACAAGAACCGCCAATGTGAAGTAAGCACATGGCACCCAGAAGAGTTGTGAACGCTCGTGATCAACCTCCTCCTCCCCCACTGCCAAGAACTGCTGAAGAGCTTAACGCCCTACTAGAAGAAAGAATCTCCGCCGCTATCGCCCAGTACGAGGCGAACCACACCGAACAAAGTGGAGGACCAAGCAATGCAAGACGCAATGGGAATGGAGATTCATCTGGAGGAAACGCAGCTCAGGGCTGCACTTTCAAGCAGTCTCTCGACTGCAAACCGCTGAACTACGACGGCACTGGAGGTGCAGTGGCGTTCGTACGCTGGACGGAGAAGACTGATACTACTATCCGTATGAGCAAGTGTACCGCGGATCAACAAGTCACTTTTGCTACTGGGTTGTTTGCCGATGAAGCTTTGACAATGGTGCCGATTATAGTTTCATGTCTGTGGAATTTAAACGTATACTTGGAATAGAATCTAGTAGATTAGATATTCCTTATTCCGTAGAGCTAGCTAATGGTGAACTTGTTGAATCGGGCGAAGTTGTTAGAGGTTGCACATTAGAACTTGGTGAACGAAGATTTAGCATCGATCTATTACCTATTCAATTGGGTAGCTTCGATGTAGTGGTCGGAATGGGCTGGTTGTCCAAGAACAAAGCTGAAGTTGTTTGTCATGAGAAAATCATTCGCATCCCTTTGGCGAATGATGAAACTCTCATTGTACATGGAGAAAAACAAGACGCGCCTCTGCGAATCATCAGTAGTATGAAGGCACGGAAGTGCTTAAGGAAAGGTTGTGTTGCTTTCCTAGCACACGTTGTAGATAAGAAGGTCGTGGAGCCGACACTTGAAGAAATTCCCGTAGTGAAGGAATTCCCTGATGTTTTTCCCGAAGATCTGCCAGGACTACCTCCGCAACGACAAGTCGAATTCCGTATAGACTTGGTTCCAGGAGCCGCTCCTGTGGCCAAGGCACCCTATCGGCTTGCACCATCCAAAATGCAAGAATTATCTACACAACTCCAGGAGTTGTTGGATAAAGGATTCATAAGGCCAAGCTTCTCACCTTGGGGAGCTCCAGTATTGTTCGTGAAAAAGAAAGATGGAACACTGCGGATGTGTATCGACTACAGAGAATTGAACAAGCTCACAATCAAGAATCGGTATCCACCACCGAGGATTGATGACTTATTTGATCAGTTGCAAGGATCAAGTTACTATTCCAAGATCGATCTTCGATTTGGATACCATCAGTTAAGGATTCAAGAGCAAAGTGTACCAAAGACTGCATTCAGAACACGTTATGGGCATTACGAGTTTCTTGTGATGCCATTCGGACTGACGAATGCGCCAGCGGTATTAATGGATCTCATGAACCGCGTATGCAAGCCATATCTCGATAAATTCATGATTGTATTTATCGATGATATCCTGATTTACTCACGAACAAGAGAAGAGCACGAGCAACACCTCAGAACTGTTCTGGAACTACTGAAGAAGGAGAAACTTTATGCAAAGTTCTCTAAGTGCGAATTTTGGATTCGCGAAGTACAGTTTCTTGGTCACGTTGTGAACGAGAAGGGCATTCATGTAGACCCATCCAAGATTGGAGCAATAAAGAATTGGGAAGCCCCCAAAACCCCAACTGAAGTTCGACAATTTTTGGGCTTAGCGGGCTATTACCGGTGATTCATTAAGAATTTCTCCAAGATAGCTCAACCGCTAACTACCCTTACATAGAAAGACAAGAAGTACGACTGGGGTGACAAGCAGGAAGAAGCCTTCCAGCTACTTAAAAATAAGCTATGCGATGCACCAATACTATCATTACCCGAAGGCACTGAAGACTTCGTGGTATACTGCGACGCTTCACGACAAGGTTTGGGTTGCGTGCTCATGCAACGCCAGAAAGTCATCGCTTACGCTTCAAGACAATTGAAAGTGCATGAAAGGAACTATACCACTCACGACCTAGAACTAGGCGCAGTGGTATTCGTCTTGAAGATCTGGCGACACTATTTATATGGTACTCGATGTACGATCTTCACAGATCACAAAAGCTTACAACACATATTCGATCAGAAGGAATTAAACATGAGACAGCGACGATGGGTCGAGCTGCTAAACGACTATGACTGTGAGATTAAGTACCATCCTGGAAAGGCAAACGTTGTAGCAGATGCGCTAAGTCGAAAAGAAAGGGTTAAGACCCTAAGGGTTCGAGCATTGGAAATGACTATTCAAACGAACCTCACAGCACGTATACGTGACGCACAACAAGAAGCCCTTAAGATGGAAAACCGTAAAGTTGAATACCTCCGGGGTATGTTGAAATATATGGTGCCAAATGAAGAGGGAACCTTATACTTTAAGAAGCGTATCTGGGTTCCGCTCTATGGCGGTATTCGAGAAGTCATCCTTGACGAAGCACACAAATCGAGATACCCGATCCGTCCAGGATCGGACAAAATGTATCAAGACTTAAAGGAATATTATTGGTGGCCGAGACTCAAAAGCGATGTTGCTGTCTATGTTAGAAAATGCCTAACATGTGCTAAGGTTAAGGCTGAATATCAGAAACCGTCCGGCCTACTACAACAACCAGAGATACCCATGTGGAAGTGGGAGCAAATCTCGATGGACTTCATAACGAAATTACCCAGGACCCCGAGAGGGCACGATATGATATGGGTGATAGTCGATCGGTTAACGAAGTCTGCGCATTTCCTACCGATCCGAGAAAAAGACAGCACTGGAAAGCTTGCTGAGATATACTTAAAAGAAATCGTGGCACGTCATGGAGTGCCTATCTCAATTATTTCAAACAGAGATGGACGCCTTCGGATCTCAGCTAGACCTAAGCACGGCCTTCCATCCGCAAACAGACGGTCAGAGCGAACAAACCATACAAACATTAGAAGATATGCTTCGCGCATGTGTCATGGACCTAGGCGGCAGCTGGGATACTCATCTACCTTTAGTTGAGTTTTCCTACAATAACAGTTACCATACAAGTATAAAAGCCGCACCGTTCGAAGCTCTGTATGGCCGCAAGTGCCGATCGCCCTTATATTGGGTAGACGCTGGAGATAAACGTATGGTTGGTCCTGAACTTGTGCAAGAGACAACCGACAAGATTATGCAGATCCGAGAGCGCATTAAGGCGGCTCGAGATCGATAAAAGAGCTACGCGGATCGAAGACGAAAACCATTAGAATTCGAGGTGGGAGACAAAGTTTTGTTGAAAGTCTCACCTTGGAAGGGCGTAGTAAGATTCGGAAAGCGTGGGAAGCTGAATCCCTGATACATCGGACCATTCAAGATCTTAGAAAGAATTGGTATCGTGGCATACAAGTTGGAATTACCGGAAGAACTTAATGGAGTACATGATACGTTCCATGTATCCAATCTCAAGAAGAGTCCAACACAAGAAAACGTGATCATCCCGGCGGATGAAGTGCATATTGATGACACCCTCCGATTTACAGAACAACCCGTTGAGGTTACCAACTGGAAGGTCAACAAGACCAGGAGGAGCAGTGTGAAACTTGTAAAAGTACGTTGGAACTCTAAGCACGGACCCGAGTACACGTGGGAACGTGAAGACCAGTTTAAAGAAAAGTATCCCCACCTGTTCAAGAAAATTCCTGCGAGAGATAGATCAGCCTGAATTTCGGGACGAAATTCTTTTAACGGGGGGAGACTGTGACAACTGGCACCAAACCGGTAATTTCCATACACTTTAATTATTATTTAATGACTGCAATTATGTGCTTAAATGTCAACATAGTCTGATTACATACTATACTTGTGAATTCATGCACGTTTTATACTACAAGAATTACTTTATCATAGCGTTGCGTCAGAAATACTAGTAAACTCACCGGTAAGACAAATTGTGTCGACAATTCTGCAGAAAGCAGTTAGACAATAGAATTGAGGCCTAGGTGTAGGTCCAACGACAAGAATACATTAAAACCAAGGAGTACATACAAGGGTTAACATATAAACATTCCGAAAGCTAAAATACGCACTAAAAAGCACCCGAAACGCACTTTAAGTGCAGAACTTTATTAAATTCAGCTATGAATCAGCATTTAACGCATAAATATTATGCAGAAATCATGATTTATCATCCAGAATACTTCCCTAAGTGTCGGGAATCGAAAGTGTTACAAAAGGGGAAATAAATGACACTAAACGGTGCAATTTAGCACTTTAACGAACCAGTATTTAACCGAACAACCGGACATTACCCGGAACATCAAAATATTACTAGAAACATAGTTTTATTATTTCAGGGCTAGTTATGATCACCGGACACCCTGACACACACTAAAATAGCTAGTAACTAACCTACTTAACTATACACTTGGTTATGGATTACAAGGTGACTAATTAGTTCACATTTACAATTAGACCCCCTCCCCAAATCCTAGTGGGACCGGCCCACATGCCTAATTGTAAGATTTTGTGAATTAATTAATAGATTGTGCTTGTACTTTAGAAGACATGAAACCCATTGGTTAAACAATTGTTGGAGGATATAAGAACAATCCACTAGAACACTAACCTCACTTCATCTCACCATTTTCACCACACTTCTTCCTCCTCCCCACCTTCTTGTTCTCGGCCACTTACACCCACACTACCACCACCATTTTCATTCATCCTCCAAGCATTCTAAGGTTACTAGAAGGTGTAAGAAGGTCGCTAACGAGGCTCGGTGCTCACGGAACTTGAAGGACCTCATTCGTTTGCTTTTATCCACCACATCTTCATCATTGTTCTTCCCTAGCTTTAAGCTAGTTGTAAGATTCTTGAACACTCTTGTTTACTTCCATTTTAGTTGGTTAAAAGGATATATTATGGTGGAAATCACAAGAACACTAAAAGACTTTAACTTGAATCTTGAAACATAAGATGAAATATAATGATATGATGTTGTTAGTGCATAAATAATGTTTACTTGTTGATTTCTTGAAATGATGATGTTAATCATCACATGAAACTTGTTAGATGGAGTTTAAACACTTAATCTAACAAGTGGAAGGATGATCATCTAACCACATATGATGATCATCTTCTAGTAAACACATGAACTTTATAAATGGAATGGTTTCTTGGAAAATAATAAACAAAGTAAGCTAGTAAACTTATAAACCTAAGATGTTTGAATGGTTTTTCTAAAAGAACCAAGTTTAAAATGTGATTTTTAGAAGATCTTGGTTTTTACATAAACTTACACTATTTTTATTAGAAAAACAAGTGTATAAACACTTATGAAACAAGAAAAATACAAAAGAAGTATTTTTAGAAAAATCATCTTACAACTTGTAAATGACTAAATCTTTCAAGAAGGTGATTTACAAACAAATAACCATGTTTTTTAAGGGTAACTAAACCTACAAAATAACATGGTAGGTTACTACAAGTTTTTACAAAACTTCAAGTTCATGATGTAGTGAAATTACTTGATTTTGACACTCGGTAAGTGTGGAATGAATTGTTGATGTTTGATGATGATTTTAAAAAAAATAAACACATGTTTTGAAAACATGGGAAACCTCCATTTTTAGGGTAAACTACGTCAAAATTTTTATAAATTTTGACACTTAGAAAAATATAAGTTTTGAGAAACTTATTCCCCAAAAATGTATCTAAAAATATTTACCAAGGTTTCCCTAATTTTTGTATTAAGAAATGATGATTTCTTCAAGATAGTGACTTGTACTTGTGCGATACAAGTCTAGTGACTAACGTTAATAAAACACGTTTAGGTCACGACGCTAGATAAGCAAATCCGGTGAAGTTTACGACGCATGAACGCAAAGTTGTGAGTTCATGCTCCCCATTTTCTTTTAACTGTTTTCAGTTTTATAACTTCGGGGGTGAAGTACATGTTACTAAATGTTTACAGAAAAGTGAGTTCATGTCCCCACTTTTAATCTTTTACATGCTTTTTAAACTTGGGGAAAATACATGTGTTATGGTATGTGAATACAAGAACTAAGGAATGATACTTGAAATCGTGTCACGAATAGGGTACCAGAAGCACCATTAATCGTGTACATACTAAGACCGCAGAACAAAAGGTTAGATCTAATGGGTTTTCGGGCATCCACACTCTTGGTGAGAACTAGTACCAAGTAGTGCTTTTGTGTCTCCGTCGTGAATCGACAACTAGAAAAATGCCTATGGTTTGGTGACTTCCTATGTCGTGTCACATGTTAATGGCCTTGCAACCCATTAACAACCCTGATACATACAAGAATACTTTATGGTTCATACCACAAGAATACTTTATTTGTACGAGGTTCGTACACAAGAATACTTTATTTGGTTCATACCACAAGAATACTTTATTTATACAAGAATACTTTATTTGTACGAGGTTCGTACACAAGAATACTTTATTTGGTTCATACCACAAGAATACTTTATTTATACAAGAATACTTTATTTACACAAGAATACTTTATTTTTACAAGACACATATCACGTTTTCATACAAAGTATACTAGCGTGAAATACAAAAATTGCATGAATTCACACCAACATTATGTTGACGTTTTTCCAAAACTCACATGTATTTCAGATAACTAAAAGTGGATGTGTGCGCGGTCTTACTCATGCTCCTGGATGTCGTTTATTTTATCCTTAAATAAAGTTGTAAACTTTCAGACAATTTGCAGTCTCGTGATGTAAACACTTAATCTACGTTTTCAGTAATGTAATGTTTGGCATTTGAAGTTATTTTTACGAGCATGTAGTATGTTTACCAATCGTATGCAATGAAAACCTTTCATAATCACACCTCGTGCTTCTGCCTTAGAAAGAGGTGTGACATCCTGGCACTCCTCCGTTGGTCCATTTAATTTACGATTTATCCCCGAATTAAAATTATGATTTCGCCCTCAGTTAAAAATTACGGTTTTCCAATCGTTTTAGCTTTTTTAGCAAAACTATAAAAGGTGTTTTTAATTGGTTTACTCGATTTAATTTTTTTTCGTGTCAAGGAGCTGCCTAACACTCGCTCATTAGTTCTGAAAAATTACAGTTTTGCCTTGAGTCCAAAATTACGGTCTTATCATCGTTTTTGTTTTTTTTTTCCTAGCAAAATTATAGTAGTTTTTTTTTTAATTGATTGAGAATTATTCGGCCATCGCCCCGCAACGCGGGCGGGGCATCAACAAGTTATACAACATTTAAAATATTATATGATATTTACCTTTGTTAAAATATGTTTTCAACACTTAAGCAAGGTTTTCAAGCCCATACCAACATCTTATTGGGCTTGATTAGCCCATGTTCGAAATGCAAAACCATCCGGCATCCGCAACCTGAAGTCCGAATTTTTTTTGGAAGGCAAACCCGAAAGTCCTCCGGAATTGTTTCTTTGTTTCGGTTTTGTCTTTAAATTCTTTCAAGGGTTACAAATATAATTGTACTAGGTTGGAACCCTGTGTATTACACGAGTTGAATAAATATAATTTTATATATTTAATAATAAAAAGTTATATCTTTATGAACCCCGTATATTGTACGGGTTAAATAAATGTAATTTTATATATCAAATAATAAAAAAAAAAGTCATATCTTTAAAAACAATGTGTATTACACAGATTAAATAAATGTAATTTTGTATACTAAATACTAAAAATGTCGTATCTTTAAAAAACCCGTGTATAATCGAGTTGAATAAATCTACCAAATAATAAAAAAATTACATCATTAAAAACCCCGTATATTACACGTGTTGAATAAATCTAAAAAATAGTTATATCTTTAAAAATCATGTGTATTACACAGATTAAATAAATTTAATTTTGTATATTTTAAAATACTAAAAATGTCGTATCTTTAAAAAACTCGTGTATAGTCGGGTTGAAAAATCTACCAAATAATAAAAAAAAAATATATCCTTAAAAAACCCTGTGTATTACACGTGTTGAATATATCTAATTTTACATAGCAAATGATAAAAAGTTATATCTTTAAAAACTTCGTGTATTACACGGGTTATATACATGTAACTTTGAATAGTAAATAATAAAAAATATTTTTAAAACCCCGCGTTTTACACGAGTTGAATAAATATAATTTTGTATACCAAATAATAAAAAAGTTATATTTTTAATAAATTCGGATAACATTTAGTATTAATTTATTATTTATATATTTAATATAAGATAAGTAGGAAAGAGAAGTATTTGTTTTAAAAATATATTAAATTAACAATTTAGATTTGAGAATAATATTTTATTAAAGTATGATAAGATTTAATATCAATTTTTAATTTATTTAGTTAATATAAGATAAGTATAAATTTAATGATACCTTCAAAGAATGACACGTGTCCAAAAATTGGTTTCTTTTATATAGTAGATAGATTTGATATTTGTTAGCTAGAAAATTGATTATATTAATCTTCACTTTCGTATATGTGTTTGTTACTCGCTACTTAACGGGTTCATGGTATACCCACAATTATTTGACGGTTTTATGTGGTTATAAATTACCCATTGGATTATGACTATTCACCGAAGGTGAAGAAGGAGGGATGGAGGAGAGAGAGAGAGAGGAGAGAAGAACCAATTAATTTTTTTTTTTAATTGAGTGGGTGTTTGAATCATACCTAGTGTTTGAGTAGAAAATGGGGAGTGAAAGGGGGGGGGGGGGGGGGGGGGGGGAGTTGACATGGCATGAGATTATTAGGTAGAGAAAAACTCAAACACCCTAAAGTGTTTGAATCATACCCTCCACCCTAACCTCAAAAATGTGAAGTACTAAACTACTCATTTTTGGATTCAAGTCACCTGACTAAACATGATCTGGTTATTGTATAAGACTATAAGGTGACCTGGTTATTGAAATACAAGTATATACAACATTGACTTGACTTTTGTTTCTACTACAATAGAAGCTAGTCAGCTACTAACCTCAAAAATGTATGAGGCAACAAAGTTTTCTCCACTCTCTCCTGTAAGCTTTTCGTTCGGGTGGTGTTTGGGTTTGAGTCGAGTTGGACCCGTCAACCACACGGGCATTTAACACTCCTACTGTTTATGACTACAACCCTAGTATGATTTAAGATGATTATATGTTAACATGATCGGATTGCAAATGATCTTTAAGCTCACTGATTTGAAATTACAGACTTGGTTTTATTGTATTCTTATTCTCTTTTCTAGGAAGGTCGATCATGTTATTGCCGAACTGGCTATTGAGGAGTCTTGTGGACTGCTGATTTAGGAGGAATCTGCGATTGTTACTGCATCAATCGATGCTATTGATATGATGAATTCATTAAATGAGAGTGTGGTTTTACTTGTCAAAAAGGCTTGTTTTTATGTGCATTTCATACCTTGATTGTGATGTAGTGTTTGTGTGAATCTCCTACTAATGCAAGGTTAGTTATTTATATAGTAAAGATTTTTTTTAATATTTTGTATTTATTTTGTTATATTTGCAAACACAAAGTTTTTAATGCCCCGTTTCGACGCCTGTACCCATGGTTTGTTCCTATGGATGGATAGGAAAACAAAACGCGTGTTAAAGGTAGCAAATTCTCATCAAGTCATCAACTCTTCCCAATACTTTGGGTATCTTGCCATGATTTGTTCCCTACCATAGGTAGACTATATGCACACCACCGACATTACTGATCAACACCCTATTGATTTGATGTTATACGACATTACAGGGGTCTATGATTTGTAGATATATGCTCGTATAGGGCAGCCAACGTCATGGTATGCACTGGTATAGAGGCATATGGTTGTATTCTTGATGACTTGCAAACACTAACGCTTTCAACATAATGTTGACGAAGATAGAGCCCATTCGAAAGGTGGGAAATGTTAGTTATATTGAAGTGTTCATCTCCACAACGACAAAGTGCAATATTAGGATAAAGGTTGTCCACCAGTACCTTCGTCTTTGCTCTTTTCGCATGATGCAATTGGTATCTACATTAGAACCAACCACGAACATCCGTCTATCTTGTTATTCTAATGAAATAAAATATATTTGGATCATCGTTGTCACTATGAAATCCAGAGTAAATTAGTGTCTATCTATGTGCATAAATGAGCATGTTTAGAGATGCTCATTGTCAAAAAAATTGCCCTTAAATACCAATAGAAGTATTGTATTGTCATTTCCTTCTCAATCTCTTAGACGGTGTTGTAAAATATAACATATGTTTTAGCCTATATTGATGGGATTAAATATCCATACACACCAAAATTATCAAGGACGAAAATATAAACTTTATGTCCCTACCAATTGATTCAAATTTATATCATCGTGTATATCTTATTTTTGTACCTTATTACTTTTCTCGGTTACTAAATTCACTCTACTGCATTTATTAGATCTTCTCACATCCTAAGTTTAAATTATATGGTGGAGAAAGTATGATTTTATTGATGACTTGCAATATATACCTAGTGAAGCCCCATATAATCGTCTAAAGTGAAAAGGCTATAGCCTAGTGGTCAAGAGGAATTATCTCTTGTGTGGAAACCAAGATTCAATCCTTTGGAGGTGTAAGTATTTAAGGGGGGAAAATTAGTTTTTTTTTTTTTTTTTTTTTTTTTTTTTTTGCTATAATTATTATTCTACGATTGATATAACCAGAAAACTTGTTAAGTTACATCAAAACAGAAGGTAGACGGGCAACAAGCTGCGCCGCCAACCCTTTCTGAATTGCAAACCCCAACCTCCCGAACACAAATCCCTGCCCCCTTGGGGTCGAACAATTGTTGTGGATAACCCGTTGAACCCTCGTCAAGAAGTTGATGGCTTCTGGCGCTAGGGAGCCAAAAGTATCAAAGGCAAAAGGGATAAAGACATGTTGGTTCTCTGCGCAAGCTTTAGCGTGCTTATCCACTTTCTTTGATTCTGCCTTTCTTGCTGCTAGTCCAGCTACAAACCCGTTTTCCCTTAAACCAACCAAAGGGGAAACCCCCGTGAGGTCTACACAAGCATGTTTCCCCCCAGCCCAGCCAAAGACGAGCAGATCCGCTGGTCGAAGAGTAGATCTCCCTTCCATAGGGTCCGTGAGGAAATTCACAGGGGCCTCTTTCTTAGCAGAAATCCCAGCTCTTCTTAAGATGTCCCCCAAAACATCTCGCACCCAGTCATGCCGATATTTAAACCCAGGGAGCTCTTTACAGTGAACCTGCTCCCCATATTTATCCATACAAGCTTTACGACATATCGGGCAGCTTTACGAAAATTAGTCAATTCAAAAAAATAATAATAACCATCTAAAGCAATACATTTAAAGTAAGATAAAAGTTCTACACTAAAATAAAACCGTGTCCATATAAGTGTGAGTCTGAGGTATAGAAATTAGTATGTTAGATATAGTGTATCAAATACAAATAGGTCTTAATATATTAAACATGAAAAGTGAAAGAAGATTTTTTATTTTATTTTTTTACTTTTTGATTTTTTTTCTATCTACTTAACCATGATATTTAGTTGAAAATGTAAAAAAGGCGTATATCTTGATGTTTATTTCATTATCTTAAGGTTTTTATTTTCTTACATACAAATGTGTATGTTGGGTAGTATGTTAATTTATAAATATTTTGTACATACATAAAAAAATTAAGTAATTTGTGGTTATTTGTTTTTTCAAGATTGGTTCATATTCTCATAACCATCATTACTGCTCAAGTGGTGGCCACGTGTATTTAAGTCTCCACCTATGGTGAACCCGGATGAGTTTTCCTCTCCAGATCTCAAGTTCGAGTCTGGGTGATAGAGGTTTCTCATTGAGGGGTTTAAATTGGAGATCTAGAGGCTCTCTAGCACGGACCCGGTTAAAACAACGTATGCTAGACCTCTCCAACATTCGCGAATAATTCACACCTTCAAAAAAAAAAAAAAAGTTAATATTCTCATGTCAACGCCTTCGTTGTTCCACTCTTTGTCTAAGGGTCCAGTCTCCTTTTGCTCTAATTAGTGTCACATCAAATACGTTACTTTAACAATCATTTCATCCTGTAAATTGTTGAGCTGGGCTCCTAGCCCTTTTAACAATTATCAACCACTGAGTCTGGTTCTCTAACTCAGTGGGTTTATAGTTTATACTAAATTCTTGTAGTTGCTTTCAAGTTTCAACCTCAACACATTTGTCTCAATGTCCGAAAGCAACCCAAACACAAGATCTAACCACAGATGCACGATGTACAATTTCGCACACTAAATTTAGCGACAAAATTTTCGAATCAAATCATGTGATACCAAATCTAACATGATAACATGTAGCTTTCAACCCATCAATCCAACAATCAAACTAATGCAAATTCACAGAATGAGGATGTTTTGCTGGCCCATTCATAATAGAAAGAACACAAAGAACCCATGTACTCTCTTCTTTATACATTAAATGTTGAACTCATGTACATCGTACGTCCTGTTCCAAAATAATTAAGAACCCTCATAAACAGTCTCCTCCCACCCTAGATTCAGATTATGTACGCGGTTCCAAAAGTACAACCATACAAGCACACGTTACAGCCACAAAACACGAATCGAGAAGACCTTGTGTTGAAGATTCTTAAGCTCTTAATGACCCTCCAAGATCAACGGGTACGAGTGGAATGAATGAGTGTAGTACGTCTGTAATCAACGGTCTGTAACTTGGTTCGGGTTGCACGCAAAGTACGGCTACAGCAGCAACCTACAGTAAAAGTGTATGATTTAATCGACGATTTATTAAATGGAAAAATAGATTAAATATAAAATAACAAAGTTTTATAAGAGTATTGTACTAACTTGATATAAGTGCTTCAGGTCCATTGTATCTCTAATCACAGGGTCAACAATGTTTGGAAGCTTTGACCGGTCTGTTAGCTGAGGCATTGCCTGTTTATAAAAAGAGCATTTTTAAAAACTTGTATATGTAAATTTTTTAAACTAAGTTACGATCGAATAAAAAGCGTACCCATGTGACAATAGATTGAAATAAAGATGGTGACATTTTCTCCACTGGTTTTCTACCGATTAAAAGCTCAAGAAGTACTACTCCGAATGCATATACATCACTTTTATCGGTAAGTTTACCTGCGAAATCTGACTGCATTAAATCTCAATAACGAAAACGTCGAAAAAAATGCAATTATTCAATAATTTGAAATGAATTATTGCATACCTTCGGATAGGTATTCCGGAGCCAAATAACCAGAAGTACCCGAAAGCTTAACTTTGTTCTTCGCATGGAGCTCAGTGGTAGCAAGTGCAAAATTCGAAATCTGAAATAAGTTTAATACAATTAGGTAAATCAAAAGCAAAAATATATTCTCGTTAAACTATAAAGGATCTTACTTTAGCATTGAAATTGGAATCTAGCAAAATGTTCGATGACTTGAGATCTCTATGAATCACAGGTGGGTTGCATCGTTCATGAAGATACTCTAATCCTCTGTTAAATAAAAGTCGTAATCTTTTTTAAACCGGAAAAAACGATAATCAGACAAGATCAAGAAATGGAAATAACATTATACCGAGCAATATCAAGTGCGACCTTCATTCTTCGATGCCAGGTTAATGCGGTTCCATGAGTTGGTCCTAATGTTATGAAATAACCACATATGAAAATAAAAGTATAAATTAACTTTAAAAAATATGTAGAATGCAAAAGGAGAAAAAGAAAAAAGCAACCATCTTTACAAATTACCAAAAGCTTCTTTTACAAAGTGTGGCTTTTAACTTTAAGAAAATTTAGTAATTACCATGCAATTGTGAGTCCAAAGAGCCTTGATGCATCATTTCATAGACCAAAAACCTTGTGTCATCATGAACACAATAACCCAAAAGATTTACAATATTTTGATGCTTGAGTTTACCTAACCAATCTACTTCATTCTGCAAACAAAACCCATGAAGCTAATTAGAAGTTAAGATAATCTATTGAGAAATTATTATTTTTCAAATTAAAATTTGACCTCAAATCCTTTTTGGGCATCTGGTTCTGGACCATGGAGTTTTTTTACAGCCGCAACGAAATGATCGTTAAACCGAGCTTTGTAAACATTCCCAGATGTTTCCACACGGAGGATATTATCTTCATGAAAATAGTTAGTTGCAGAAATTAACCACTCATAGTCAATATCAGTTACAGAGCCTTTTCTACCGGTAATTCTTGGAGTAAATTTATCCAAAATTGGGCCTAATGACAACCCTTTTGAAGCATCTATATGAACATCAACACAGTAAGTTAATTATAGCAAATCTTTATGTCACAATGTTATGTAATGCAAACAAATAATAATAATAATACCTTGGGTTTTTAGGTTTTTGTTTGTGTTGAGAGGCTGTGAATGTTTTTGCTTGAATATCCAAAAACAGAACAAGAACAGCAAGATTCCAGCAAGGAGAGTAGAGGCAATAATGAGGGCAACAAGAATCTTTTTGTTCAAATCCTCATGCTGAATTACTTTAATTTCTGACACTCCTGCTTTACCAAAAAAAAATTTAAAGAAGTTAATTTTTTAGCAAAAGTGATATCACAAACCTGAAACCAAAACCCCTTTGAGTCAAAACTTATACAAACATTCATGTCAAAAGCCACCACAGCCTCAAAAGGTCAAAAACATAAGGCTATTTTGGTTGAGACATTTCACCGAACACATAGACTGCATTTAACTCGATATCAAAAAAAAAAAAAAAAACTACACATTTTACGGAATTTCACAAGAATAATGGCGGTTACAGCTCACATAGACGAATTATATGTACAGAAGATTCACATTACCTGGAGAATGAGCTTGATGGTCAGTGGGTATTTGAGAAAATGGAGATTTTTTCTCAGTTGGAAGAACAGGATCAGCAATGGAGGAAAGAGGAGGGTATGCTCTGCTAGCGTCGATTGGAACTAAAATCAGTGCTAAACAGGAAAACACCAAAATGGGAATCATCATTATCATCCAGTTGTTGTTTGAAAGAAGATTTATTGCCATAAGTTGCTAGCAAGAATGTTAAGTGCAGGCAGGAAGGAAGGAAGGAAGAAGCAGTTGTGTTGTGGGGGGAGAAAGGGAGGAGGATATCTTGTGTTTGGTGTTGATTTTATGGTTTGAATAAAAGAAAATCCACTGTTTTTTTTTTTTTAACAACCAACAAACTCAATCTCGAGCACTCTTGGGGCATCCACTAGACAAACGGAGTACTCCGAGAGTAACCCGAGTCCACCACCAATTCCGGAGAAAACCCGGTAACCCACCCGCCCGTAGGCATGACAGTGAAATTACCGGTAAAACCCGTTTGGCTCAAGGATCCAACCCAGGTTTCCCTGGGTCTCCTATCATTGCCCACCAGTGCCTCACTCTACATCAAGTGGAAGTCGAACCTGCATCTCTCAAAAGAAATGAAAACCCTCCACCACTCTACACCAGGTTTCCTTGTTAAATCTCCATCTTCTCTTTCCTGTTTTTTTTTTTTTTTGTCTCTTTCTAATTCTATCTATTTATCCCCATAACCGATTGTTTGGATCTAGGACAGGGATGGATATCACACGTATTGTGATTACGCTGTCATTGGCCCTTCGGTTATTTTAATCGGGTAAGAGAATCGGTGATGAGTACTCGTTGAAAGATAACGAGAGAGAGACAGAGATGCGTGTTAAGGTTGGAAGACGGTATAGAGGACAGGTTCACAAGAACACCAATGTTGTGGATGAGAGTTTCGACGGGTTTAAATAGGGTTTGTGAGTTGTCAACCTGTGATTCGACGGTTACACCCCGCTTACCGTTAGTTTTAATTTAGGAATCAAACCTGTGAACTAAACACTACCTATAACTTATTTCTAATATCCTATTACGCCATCATCTCTTTTTTTTATATAACCGTTTTAAATATATCCAATATATGAATGGTTCAAACTCTGCAAGATATATATACAATATATTTAAGGTCAAATTAGTTTGTTGTTAAAAAAAGTTGATTAGTTTAATTTTATACTTATTCTGAGAAAGTAAATACGGTAATTTATAAAGCGATGCCACGTAAATTTGTAATTTTAAACTGGAGTAAAATCGTAATATACCCAGACCATTGGGGAATTCCAGATACCAGGTAGTAGCGTGACACTATTTCCCATATTGGTTTTGTAGTGTATATAAATATAAATAAATATCTAATATGATTGTTGTGTTGAGTAGCACCAATTGTTCGTTATCATTTGTTTTTTATTGGTATCATTCAATATGTTTTTTTTTATTATTATTAAATTAACACGAACAAAACCATTTATCTGTTGAGTTAATATATATAGGTTTATTTGGTGTAAGAAGTTGATCATATACCTAGCTTCAATAAACTTTATATTTAATTGTTTTGTTTATTTAGAACTGAATATATCGTTAATGTACATTCGTATAACATTATAACATATAAGTGATATGATAATGTTAAAATACACAAATGCGACATATATAACAAATAAAGCATATGGTTTCAGTTGTTTCTATATGAGAAATCAATTTTTTAATAACTAAACCTTGAAGGCTTCAAAAGACTCGGTTTAGATTGCGGGGTATGGGGCGGGAGTTTGGGCGTGGGTAGGGGGAAAACGCCCAAGCCACCACCCCGGGTGGGCATGGGTTTCGGTGTGGCCCTTTGGGCATGGGTTTCAAGCCGGGCGTGGGGCGGTCTGGCCAAGCTGACATGGCGGGTTGTGAATGGCCAAACCAAACTAGCCGTTGGGCTAGCCGTTGGGCTGGCCGTTGGTCTATTTTAAAAAAAAATTCCTTTATAAATACTTTACAATATGTAGTTAATTAATTTAAATATAGGTTTCGTTCACAGCAACATTTCGTCTCCTAGAGATCGGGGTTTCGTTTTTACTAGGTTAGGTTTCGCTATTCAAAATGGGGTAGCGGCGCAGCTTGTTGCCCGCTTACCGGCTATCTTGGTGTAATTTGTTTGGCCTTATATATAAAAGTTACTTATTAAAGTTAAAAAATATATATATATATATATATTAAAAAAAATGGTGATGTGGCTAGGCCACGCCAGCCCAGCCACGCCCAACCCAAGCCCCACCATACCCCATTAAAACTTGGGTTTGGGTTGTGAGAATTCAACATCCAGGTGTCAGCAATTGCCCCAACCCACGCCCAACCCAAGCCCCACCATACCCCACAGTCTTATATACATATCCAAAAAACTTTTAACTAAAAAATAGAGACTTTAGACCGAAAAATATTAATCATTTCTCCTTTTTCATATAATACTATGTAGGTTGAATACAAAAAGGGGCAGGAGGTTGCCCAAAAGTAGGGTGGGTGGAGGGGCAATATTTTTGGGCAACGGAGGAATCATGTGGCGGTTATTAAACGATGCATAGGAAAGGTGGGAAAGAAATGTTTGATGAAAAACTATTATCGAGTCCGCTTTTTATTAGAAGCAGTCTCTCTATTTTTACAGAGTAGATGTAAAGGTGTCTAATCTTACCTTCCTTAAACTGTATAATTGTTTTGTTAGGCCGGAGGGTGTGGGGGCGCCACCCTCGGCACATCATCGTCTTTAGCGTCCCAAGGCGCTATACATCCACACCATGCAATTCAAGAGGAGGCGCCATTGATGGGGCTCCATCATGGTAACGAGAAGGAAGAAGGGTTCAGGTGGGGCCCACATCTATTTCAACCAATACCATTTTTTTTTAATTTTGTTTAATAGGGGGCACCATCCACACTATGCAAATTAAAGGGGGCTCCATCCACACCATAGATCCTACGTGTCGCTTACGTGGTTTGATAAAACCCCTAGGGGGCTCTAACCACACCCTCCGACCTTATTGGTGTGATTTACTGAGTACGATAACGATCGGAAAGGAGGGAAAGCGCCGGAAAGGCATGTAAATGACAGATTTAACCTTCTGACTTTTCAATGTATGTGGGGTACAAGGCTATTATAGTGCTGTTCCAGATTTGACGGTATCTTAATTGCACCAATTATTACTTTATTAGTCTCATCCTAATAATAACAACATTCAAGTAACCTTTAGCTTTTTAAATAAATAAATGATTTTACTTTTGAATTATAATATACTTTTGAGTAACTAAAATAAAGGTCAATACTTAATAGACATGCCAGTTTTTGTTATCACATTATGGTTTCAGTTGAGGATTATTGAATTATAATGTACTTTTAGGTAACTAAAATAAAGGTTAGTACTTAATACACATGCCAGTTTTTGTTATCACATTATGGTTTCAGTTGAGGATTAGGCTATGAGGTGTGAGGGCTCCATGGGGCTCCATCCCTGTCACGTCACCATCCATCACCACACCCTTCATGTGGGGGCTCCATCATGGTAACACTCTATAGCGCCTAAACCTTCAATTTGGACCAATCAATTTTTTTTTTTTAATTTTGTTTAATAGGGACTCCAACCACACCCTCCAAATTAAAGGGGGGCTCCATGGCTGACGTGGATCCTATGTGGACTTGATAAAGCCCCATGGGGCTCCATCCACACCTCATAGCCTTAGTAAAAGATCAAACATAAATTACAAACGTACCAATATCAAAGTACTGTCCATTAAGTCAGGTAACTAAAATAAAGGTTATTCTGAAAGTATATTTAGTGACACCCTTAGTTTATTGGACCGTTCGATCCAATCTAATCTTCAAAACAATGATCATGTTATATATAGTGACTTAAATATTAAGAATATTGTCTCGTTAGATTTTCAAAGACTTGTCATATGAGAAATAGTATATGTGATTATTCTATTCTATGTTTATGATCAAGTTTTGTATGTTTTTATATTGTTTTAAACTACTTGATGCTCATTAAATCTTATTCTTTTTCAATTTACCCACAAAATAACATAATCACTTTGTAAAAAACACACACTACTTTGAAAAAATTGTTTTGAGGATCATCAAATTTGAAAGAAAAAAAACTTATAGTTTTCAAACTATAAATAAGTAACACTTTCTTGCATCATGTTGTTGTAATATACAGAGCCGACCTTGAGAATTCTTGTACCTTATTCGAGCTCCAAAAAATGTGTCCTTAGGTCTTAATGAAATAAATGATTTAAACTAATTTTTCATACAACTGTGAACCGTTGACAAAAAAAAAATATAGCATTCGATAAACAATACAATTAACAAAATACAAAATATAGTATTCGAATGGGTGACATACCGTAAAAACTAATAATCTAATAGCTAACCAATGATTCGTGAAGCCCTCCTTGCATTCTTAATCGACAAAAAAAGATCCTAAATCATAAATCAACTAATCATATAATCGTAAATCATACCTGAATTCGACAAAAAAAGAACATAATACGGGCCTAATTTTGTGAAGTATTCGACCAAAAAAAATCATAATGAAGCAATCCCAATTGAGTAAATTGGATGTGTTGGATGGTTGAATTCAAGTTTAAATGCATTAATCTAGTGTCAAAAATGTTCTAATCATCTCGATTTAGGGATTTGGGTTTATGGTTCATGTTGAAGAAAAATATGAAATTTGATTTGAATATGATTTAATTGCAAATTGATGTATCACTGGCGATGTAAGAAGGTTGGCCTCACACCTTTGCTTTGCGGATGACCTACTCCTCTTCTGTCATGGGGATGCCAATTCTGTGTTCACCCTTATGGATGCTATTGAAGAATTTAAGGTTGTTTCTGGCCTGGTCCCAAGTATCCCGAAAAGCACAGTTTATTTTGGGAATGTTGACCCTGAAGTCCAAGATTTGATTAAGAACCAGATTCAGTTTAGAGTTGGTGAGCTCCCTGTGCGATATTTAGGGGTGCCTCTCCTGTCTACCAGACTTCAACATAAAGATTGTACTCCGCTTATTGATAAAGTTAAAAAGAAGATTATGGACTGGAAGAACAAAGCCTTGTCGTTTGCTGGGAGACTTCAGCTGATTACCTCAGTTCTCAATTCGCTGCAGGTGTATTTGTCTTCAGTGTTCCTTTTGCATGTCTCTGTTTCCAAGGAAATTGAGAAGTTGATGCGGGGGTTCCTGTGGTGTCATGGGGATATGCAACGAGGCAAGGCTAAGGTGAAGTGGACGGAGGTTTGCCTCCCTATGCGTCATGGTGGCCTGGGGCTTAAGGTGCTTCGTACTTGGAATCGTGTTCTTATTACCAAACATATCTGGAATATTATTACTAACAAGGACTCCCTTTGGGTGAAATGGATTCATACCTATAGGTTGGCTAAGAGTAATTTCTGGGAGTTTAATAGTAAAGTAGACACCTGTTGGGGCTGGAGGAGAATTCAGGAATGCCGGTCTATCCTCAGGGACTATATAGTACACGTTATCGGCGACGGCAACAGCACCCCTGTGTGGTTTGATAACTGGCACCAATCTGGTCCTCCGAGCGACACTATTTCTTATAGAGTTATGTGTGAAGGAGGATTATCGAGGCATAGCAAAGTGGCTGATGTTATTTCGAATGGTGAGTGGAAATGGCCGAAAGATTGGCTCAACCGTTTTCCTAGTCTGTACCAAATGCCATGTGTTGCCATTCAGCCAAATACCCTAGACAAAGTGATGTGGAAGACCTCGAATGGTGACCTGGTCCAATTTTCTGTTAGTAACATTTGGATGGACCTGCGAGAGGAGGGAGATGAATTTCGTGGTTTAAGTTGGTCTAGTTTAGCCAGAATATTCCTCGACACGCTTTTATTTTATGGCTAGCTTTAAAAAACAGATTAAAAACTCATGACGTTATTGGCAACTGAGCTAGCTCAAATAACATGAGATGCAGTTTGTGTAAAGAAGTGTCAGATTCACATGCCCATTTGTTTTTTGAATGCCTGTTCTCTAGGTCAATTTGGCATCAGCTTAAGCTGCTTACAGAATGGGGAAACATTTCCATTAGCTGGCCTCAATTTGTTGAGTATATGTGTTCTCTTCCTGGTCCAAGTGCCATCTTGAGTATCATTAATCGGCTCGCGGTTGGTGCTGCAGTGTATTATATCTGGCAAGAGAGAAATATCATATTTCTGGTGCTGGTTTTTAGATTGGGTTACCTGGTTTGGAGCAAGTGAGAGACACACGAGAGAACTGCTCAACCGAGTTGAGAATTTAAACACACATCCTATGAATTCCTTTTTGACCATTCTCCTCAAGAGACACAAATTTGCTTTGTTACCTTTCTACTTGCTTGGGTGGTATGGGCAGGGCTTGGTTTGTATTTTGGCAGGTACTTTCTATGGGTGTCGCAACCCCCAATCCCAGATCCCAGGGAACGGGCGGCCGCGAGCCAGTTTCGGTGGTATCTTGTATTGTCTAATTTGGCAGCGGAAATTTTCTTCAGGACCGTAGTTAGGAAATATTGATTAGAGTAAAATACCACATTTTCATAACATTAAACAAATGGGTTAAAACCCAAGTTCGTAGTACAAACGTTTCATAGGAATAAATCCTATTTTATTTAATAAAAACATTTATTTTATTTTAGGTAACTTTATTGCCACTTTTCCAAGCCTTCAGTGGTGTCCAGCTGGCTTCTATTTGGCTTTCACAGTTTGTTACCTGAAACGCGTTTTAAAAAATTTGTCAGTGGGAAATACTGGTGAGTGAATGTGAATCCCAGTTTAATCAAGTTTAAATAAAATCCCATTGTACAGTATTGAGGGCGATCCCGCAATTATATTTGTTTCCAAGACATCACAATTAACATCCATGGTACTGTCGAACCCGACTTGTGGAAATGTTACTCCTTGACCAGGTGGTAAAAAATTTTGTATACAAAACCCCAACATACTCATGATAATTGTATTCTTACAAATACTCAATAACTGTTATTCGCATGGAAAAATGTTTAAGGTTTTGTAAAAACAGTTAACAAAAAGCGGATCAACTCACATTGCTGTCTTAGATTTTCCGTAAGGGTTTCCTGGTAACAATCTATAATTTACACAAATGCACACGCGTTAGTATAATAACCCATTTTAACATTACTAATACCCTCCCCGAGACGGCTGATGTATTGCAAAATACATACTTATATCATGTATAGTTTGTACGTTTTTCCGTTACTTTTAGTTTAGTTTTGCTTTGAATTGCGTACTATTGATAAAAGTTCGTTTTTCCAGGTCTTGATACGTTAATTGGCTTAAAATTGAGTGGAAACGAGCTAAAGTCCTGAAACATTGCATCCTGGAATGAGTCACAAAGAGTTAGAATAATTTTTGATGTTTTTGGGATGCTAGAGCTGAATTTCGGAACAAACATTCTGTGAAAAACACGCACTCGCGTAGCGCTAGAGATAAAGGTCAAGGCAGTCGCGCTACGCTACAAACAACAAACAAAAATCTGACTTTTGACGCACTCGCGTAGCGCTAGGCTGAAGTGAGGACCCGTCGCGCTACGCGACGGGTAGGAATTCCGCGAATTATTGTTTAGTTATTAGGGTTTGATATAAAAAGCCAAGATAATCAATCATAAACCCGAAGTTACGAATTAGAGAACATTAGAGGCGATTTTGGAGCCGTCTGGAAGCTGAATCGAAGATCTTGAAGGCGCGGAATCATTGGATCAAGTTCAGGACGAAGAATCGAAGATTTCTCGGGTTTTCCAATCCCTTGTTTTGTTGATTTCTTTCTTGAAACTTGTTACCATGAATTCTAGTTTGATTAACTTTGATTTGTTTTCGTTTATTGACATGCTTGGCTAAACCTTTAAACTACCTAGACGAGATGAATGTTTGATTTAAAGTTTGGATTTTTAATGGTTTTTATTGTTTGCGTATGGATTGATTTCTGAAAGTAAAGTGTTTTAGGATTTCTGATTTGGTGCACGTGCATGCCTGATGATTGTTTTACTACTGTTTATTGCTTCGCTTGAATCTTGGTGACGGTCTTTATCACGGAATAGAATCAGGCTAGGGTTTTAGGTTTTGGTGAGTGTCTATATCACATAATAAACTTTTAATCCTTTAGGGTGAAAATTGCATAAGTAACCTTAGAAGTAATATCCGGTAATTTAATAAAATCAAGTGTTCTGCTTAACTTGTCGCTGAGAGGCTCGAGTTAGTTATTAGGTCGCAGTGCAATATATATCTAAGATAGGTTTTGAGAGAAGTCGATCTTAGTTCCCTAATTGCATTTGTGTCTAGTAAACCAAGTTAGAACCTAGAATTGCCTTAGATTATCGCGCTGAGAGGTAGATAGTCATATTAGGGCACTTTTAGAATCGTTAGAGGACTGAGAGGAAGTCTAACAGTCGGTAATCATAACAGCCTTGTAGGGTTTCCTAGGTTTCTTCCTGAGAAGGGTCGGGAAGTCTTAGCATTGAAATACCTTAAGGTTTAGTATCTTACGATCCCGGCTCCATACAACAATAATACCATTAGAAGTCCATTCCCATTCAAACTGGATTCGAGTCTAGGTAGTCCTTAATCTCATCTGAATACAAACCTCGTTCTTCGTTCGTGTCTTAGTCTTAATCGCGTTAATTATTTAGTTAATATAGATTTCCTAGTTTTTCAGTAACCCCCCCCCCTAAAACAAATAAACAAGTTAAGTCGCGTCAGTCAGTGTCTATTAGAGTCTAGTTTACGTAATACATAGAGTCTTTGGGTTCGATACTCGGACTTGCTAGGTTATACTACATTGATCGGTACACTTGCCGGTTGTGTGGTCTAAGTTTAGAGAGTCTTAGTTATAAATTTAAAGCTTTTCGTGTCTAGTTTAGAGAGTCTAATTTAGGTTGTTTTTATAGTCTGTTTAGCACACATCAACGGCATTCCAACGACTACGTCGGGCAGAACCACGACAGTCGTTACGGAACCCTAGATCAATCGGGCAGCGTATCTAATACGTATCCAGGGGTTATAATACTTACAACGGAGCAGAACTTCGCTAATTAGGGGGGTATAATACCCGAGTATTATGTTTTCTATTAGATTTTCGTGATTGAGAAAACAAAGTGAGCGAACAGACTGAAGATCCGATGCCTCTTATTTATAGTGCTGATTTCTCACTTTCTAACGGCCCACGTAAATGTAAGCTAAGGCTTACGCGGCCCGTGTCAAACCAGGTCAAAGGCGTAGCTGGGCTGGGTCATCGAGTAGGTTCGCCGGGTGTTGGGCCACGTGGCCACACTGGGCTTTGCCATATTTTTAAGTTCACGCGGCCCGCGTAAGGCTTAAGGGTCCTTTACGCGGCCCGCCTCAACTTAATATTTCAGTTTTTAATTATTTTTAATACTATTTAATGTATTTGAGGCCCGTTTTCGCGTATGGGGTGTATTTTGGGACATATTGGGATATTTTAAAATATATTAGGGAGTCAGAAATATTATGAGGGTGTCGGTTTTATTGAGGGTTGTTATATCCTCCCCACATTGTTTTAGAGCTCGTCCTCGAGATCTACTGGAACAAGTGTGGATATTTCCTTTGCATTTCAGATTTAAGCTCCCATGTGTACTCAGGTCCTCTTTTGGAGTCCCACTTCACTTTGACCAGAACTAATCTCTTATGCTTGAGATTCTTGACCTTCCTGTCTTCGATCTGTAGAGGTTTATCTACAAACTTAAGTTGTTCATTTACCTCTATGTCCTTAAGAGGCACTACTAGCGATTCATCAGCTAAGCATTTCTTGAGATTAGATACATGAAACACATCATGTATTCCTGCCATTTCCTCTGGCATTGTAGCTGATAGGCTACAGGTCCTATTCTTCTAATAATCTTAAAAGGTCCAACATACCTGGAACTTAGCATTCCTCTTTTGATGAATGTAACACCTCGAAAATTCACGTCCTATAATGTGTTGACACGTGTCATATGTTTGAACGTATGAAAGAATGTTCTGAAAGGACTAAAGTTGACAAACATGAAAAGTATATGAAAATACGAGTTCTAAATGTCAACAGTGAATAAATATATTGTACATTAACCCTACATGATGCTCATACCTTCAAACGAATAAATCATGGATCATACGAAGCTAATTATGAAAGAAAGTGAGAGATTACAAACTACAGGGGTTAAATGTGTCAACATGTTTAAGTTATACCTCTAAGTGACCTTTTGACAAACCCGAAGCTTTGTAACGGTTAATTATGCTCACTAGAATGCACGATATAAATTTCATAAAGTTTCGTTATCGTATGAGAAAGTTATGACCAAATTCGTATACGAGGGGTTAAAGCGTTAACGTTGAAAGTTATGACTTTTCGGGTTAACCAGAAATGTCCAGGGACTTGTCAAAGTGGGTACAAGTCTTAAAGCCCTTGTAGGTAAATAAGAAGGGGTCAAAGTGCAAAAATATAAGCTAGTTGACCTTTCGAAGAGCCAAGGGACAAAGATGCGGAAACTAGAAAATGTGAAATCTGTTTACAAGACTCAGGCGGGCCGTGTAAGAGACCTTAAGGTCTTACGCGGGCCGCGTCAGACCATCAGATGCAGAATACGTAGACAGCAGCCTGTATTCGCGCTTAATCGACCAAAAACAGATATTTTCACTTTGTGGGCGACCCCTAAACAGTTCCTAGAGCACTAGGGACACTTGTGGATGAATTGTGGTCAGTTGTAGACTTAGATGTCAACAATCTATGGTGATTTAATCACTATATAAAGCTCCTAAGTTGCAAGCATTCTTCACACCTTCATTCTTGCATTCCTGATCATTTCTGGAGCTCAAGAATTCTCTCAAGTGATCTCTGGTCGTTCATAGGACTCTTGTAAGTTTGCTTATCCTTCCTTAGTTAAGTTTTGCTTAGTTTTAGCTTAAAAGTCAAACCGTCGTAATTAACGGTTGACTTCTAGATTAATCACTAATGGTCCAGTGATTAGTCGAATTGAAAGTAGTTATAAGTTGGTAATTATGTGGGTAATAAACCCTTAAAAGGGTTCCCCCTGATTCCCACTCTAACTAGGTCAAATGTCGGGTCAAACTTGTTATTAAAAAGTCAACAGAATGCTTAATTTCTAATTTATGCATAATTAGCAATGTAGAACACATACAACCTATTTGATCATTAATATAACTTGGTAATTAGTGTAAGAACATGTCTAGACATGTTCAACCTGACAATTTCCTGTTTAGACCCGGTTCGGAACCGAAAGTCGCAAAGCTTTGACTTTTGCTTTGACTTCAGTTCTGACCCGTTATGGTATGTTTTAGAAATACCTTAGAGCTTCATTTGGACCAGGTAACATGCTAGTATAACCCTCTGTGATTATACACCATGGTTCATTAGTTAACCAATTAATACGCATGATTCCGTTAATTGCTCATATGTTGACCATTATGCCCTTTTCACCTTAAAACGTGATTTTTGCAATTGTAAAAGAGTAGAAACTTTAGTTACTGATATATAAACTTGTACCCAAAGTTTGACATCAGTTCGAGGTATAGTTTGAGAGTTATGCTCATTAGCGTAAATTGAAAGCTTTATGTTAATTAAACGGCGTAATTAACGTATAGCCTATTTAAACATACTTTTCGATATCAAACTTATTACCCACTGATGTAATATATTATTTTGGGATTTTTGAAGATTTTTAATTAATTTTAGGCTGAGCATAACTCATAGTCGTAGGCTTAATCCGGTAATTGTCGGTTTTGACCTTACGGGCCATAAAATGAGTTTTACATATCTAATCGACTCCAAACCTTTTGCTACTGATCCTAAATGATAAATAAATTATTTTAGGCCTTCTGGGATGATAAAAATATCAGCTTTATATATAGAACCCGGAAACGGCTTCTAATCGCCTTATTAAGCGTTTTTAGCGCATAGTATGTACTAAGACTATTTTTAAACATACAAGGGTGATACCTACTGATATTTAGGGTAAATTATAATATTTTAACAGTAAGCAAAGGTTGTTAAACTCAGACTTCAGTTTTGAGCTTTTCGGCTTATGAGAAATTACCAAAATGCCCCTACGGTGCATAGTTTGGTTATAATTGATAAATTTCACATATATACTTTACCCTACTGTTATAATTTATTAAATTAAGTATTTTTTCTGATTACATCAGACCTGTAACTCAGTTTAATACTTAAACTCTTTTATAATCTTTTAAATGACCAAACTACCCCTACGGGGCATAGTTTGTGTTTAAATTCGTTTCGGGTATAATAAAAGACATCTTACTGATGTCACAACATATTTGAAGCATATTAACTTAGGAAACCTGTATATAGCCCTCATGAATACCCGTTACGCTTATTACGCGTACGGTTCGGTTTATGTAACTAGTTTACATAAATTAGCCGAAACGGGTCAAACCTTATCGGTTTTATCTCAAAATCCAGAATGTGTATGAAATACCCATATTAAGCAAGTCTTCAAACTTGTCGGGTATAAATGACATTCTATCCGGTCTTCGCTTAATCGTGCGTACGAACCGTATCTTTGAAACTAACCGGTCTAAGCTTAAGCTTAATTAAAGACCCGTTAGGATTCTAATAGGTTATTATAAACCTTCGTTCCAGATTAGGAGTACCATTAAAAGCTACTTGCATTTGCTTATTGTGATTATTACTTTGCTCAGGTAAATACTTTTAACTTATTTTCCCTATACGGGCTTGGGTTACGGTGTATAAAATACCGCTTGGTCGGGCATCAAATCTTCCATCGTTTGTGTGACAACCCTCACCAAACCAGGTATCCGTACGACTTAATTAATAATTAATTACTGCTTAATTACTGTGCTTACTTGAAATTGTGGATAAACTGCTATTTGAATACTGATACATGTACTTACTTGCATCATACCTTATTTGCTGTCACCCTACTATTTACATACATAACTGTAGTGACAACCGTGATGCACAAAAGCACTGTAGCACAATAACGGATAACCTACTAAATGTGCTGTTATAGCCAGCACCAGGCATGTACTGCCTCTAAGGCTTGTAAGAGCCAGAGATAGTTTGCTACACTAGTAGAGAGTGTAGGGATATAAGGGTTGTAGAACTGCGTCACTAGGAATGAGATTACAGTGACCGGAAGTGCCTAAAACGTACTTTAAGTACAAAATTCAGCACTTTAAATAATAATTCAGCATTTAGCTAACTAATAAAGTGCCAAAACATGAGGAAAACATTACTAGACACCTTCCAAAGTGTCGGGAATAAGTTGTGTCACTAAAAATAATATTAACGACACCTTAAGGCTTGGTTAAGCACTTTAACGGATCAATATCCAACCGAACAACCGGACTTTATCCGGAACACAAAAATATTGTCATTAACATTATTTTTCTTTTTCTGAGCCTGTTAGGATCCCCGAATACCCTAACACCCGTCACAACTTACAACACACTAGTAACCGGTATAACCTCCTAACTTAATGTAACTAGACTTAACTTATCAGTTGGAATTGAACCAAACCCATCCCCTCCGAGTTCGGTTACCATGTGGGGACATCCCCCTAATTCTTTTGATTATTAAAATCATTTTGTCTAATATCAAGAAGACACAATAACCTATGGATAAACTTGATGAAATTGTCTATAAGTAACTAGTTCTTGTCCATCATTCACTTTCAACACTTAAACATCACAACAAAACTCTCTCCCTCTCCTCACAAAGCTCTCGGCCGAACTCCCCTATCCATCCATCAATTTTTCGAGTTTTGTTCAAGCTATTCCAAGATCATACAAGTGCTAAGGATCACATACGAGGAGGCTTGGTGCATTCGGAACGCGAAGGACCTCACCCTATTGCTTTTATCCACGCATTTTCCGACTAGTTTCTTCCCTAGCCTCGAGCTAGTAGTAAGTTACTATAATCACACTCTCGAACTATTTTAAAGTGGTTAAAACGGTATATGACGGTTAAAACTCATGAACATACAAAATGATATGAAAAAGTCTACTAAAATGCTAAAAATGTTGGTTAATAGCACAAGGGTTGTGTAAATCTTGTAGGATTTGTTTTGTGTAAATATTTAGTGCCGATCTATGTTGTGGTAGCTCGGATCATCGTTTAACCCGGATTGGTCATGATCATGGATCATGACATAGAGCTTGTTTAAGTGTAACAAGGGTTAAATGATGAAACTCTACCACACGAGAAACTTGAACTTGTGTAAAAACGATTTTACTTATGAAATAGTGTTTAAAACTAGTAGATCTACGGATCTACAAGTGGTATTTTCAAAGGACCACGTGTCAAGAGAAAACATACTTTTAAAGACGGATCTTACATAACCAAAAGTGCTTTTGTAAACACACAAGTGCGTATACACTTGTGTAACACAAAGTTTTGACGGAAGAACTATTTTTGTAAATGTTGACAAGAAGTTGTGGAAATTTATTTTCTTTAAAAACGAGACTTTTACGAAACCGGGTTGATTTATACAAAAGATCCACTAAAAATAATGGAAAGATACTACATATTTTGGAAAAACCACAAGTTCATGTATTTTTGCGATTTACATCTATTTTGACTAGTTTGATGGTTTGAATAATGTTTATTGATTGAATGAGAAAATTGTTGGTTTGATTTGTAAAAGAAAATGATACGCTTGAAAGCGTGGCCACCTCCAGTTACAGAGGAAACTCTGGCGAAATTTTTCCAAAAACCTAACACTTAGAAATATTTTCACTACAAGTGTTAGAAATACATTTTTAACGTGTTTTCGAATTATAGATTTCGCCATGACTTTATTACAAGATTTCTAATTATCGGAGGTGGGATTTTCACAAAATAAAAACTTGCTAAGATATATATTTAGTATATATTTAGTAACAACACTTGTGAATTTTTATGATTATTTTGTGAACTATACAAATATTATTTTTAGGGTAAAAATAATATTACCGAATGTTAATGATTATATTTTGAAGTAAGAAGTAAAATATATTAAGTGAGACTTAATAATATATTTCGAAGTATACGAACGCACATGTATCAAATACCCCATCCTTGGGAAGGAGAATAATTACCAAGTATTTACAAAAATATAAACACGAAATAGTTGTCTAACTCTTTCCCGAAAACTTAAACCTTAAGCTAAGGCACGGCCGTCCGTCTAATAGACTTAGTACGTGTAGGTCGTCGCACAGCTGCTTGATCAGGAGATATACTTGGTAGAGACGCACCACTGTGAGTTCATGTCCCCCTTTTCTCTTAACTGTTTTTAGTTTTTAAACTGCGGGGGTGAAATACATGTTACATTTACTACAAACGTTTTATACACGGTATGATTAGCTAAGGAACTCGCTACTAGATCACGTGAATGGATAGGCTATTATCGTAAGACCATTAATCCTTGTATAAGGACCGAGAGGCATGAGTGATAGATCTATCGGGTGTTGCGAGCCCCACACATGGGCCAGCGTGCGGCTGCATGTGGTGACTATGTCGTTCCGCCGGAAGGACCGGTATAAAATACGCGTTACAGGATTGAGTGCTTCCTAGTCCATGTCACTTATTAATGTATTAGCTACACATTTAATCGATCTCTTTTCCTTAATTGCTACATACCAGGGATTTTCATACATACAGACTTGTTTAAAAAGGTTTATACATACTCACTCACACATGAACTCGCTCAACATTATTGTTGATTTTTCAACTTACATGTATTTCAGGGAATTAAAGGATCTGGCGCGGTATGACACGTTTTCCCGCTGCACTAGTTTCGAGGTCATCCGAGTTTAAGGGATGTGACTTTTTCCTGGACGAGTCACAGTTCTTAAACTGTGTTTATTTCTTGTTGGTGTTGTGTCTTTTGAACACTGTTTATGTTTGTTAGGATGTGATATCCGTTAAGTCAATGTTGTGGTTCTTTACTCTTCAAACTTATTTTAATGGATGATCTTGCATGGTTTTATTTTCATATAGCTTTGTTATGATTAAGCTATGGTATTAAGAAGTCACACCAAATTAACCACGCTTTCGCAAAGCCAGGGTGTGACAGTTTGGTGGTTAATTGAATAATTTGATCGGCCCGTTTAAACAGTTTTGTTTACTTAAAAGCCTTTGGGGGGTTAATGACCATGTCCCGGATATCCTTGGAATCATTTTACGAAATGGCCACGACCTAAGAGCGGAGTGTAGGCGTACACTCGTCAGTGCACAAAAGAATAATGTGGTGTGTCTATTGATCTTTAACCCGGACACGATCCGGGCTACTGAACGCATAAGGAACATGTAATTCGTTCACAAGATTATATATTTAAATAATTATCCCAAGTTATAAAATATTTATGCCACGTGCATCCAAATCAATTTTCAATCATTTTCCAAAATGAGTCAATTGATTGTATTTACCAGAGTAAACTGACGTATTTTCCCAAAAAGATTAAATGCAGGTACTAAGCGTAATTGGTTGGGATTTCTCCTTAGCATCAATAGAAGTCTCGCAAGCTTTAGATGCCTAAAAGTCTGTTGAACTGTTGTTTCCATTTTATTTTCGATCCGTCTGTGGATAAACAATCGACTGTTGTGATACACGATATTACAATATTATATTCGGTTGAATTCTATCTTACAATTTGCTTCCGCTGTGCATATTAAATATTGTGTTGTTTGACTATTATGTTGCCAACCACGTCACGATACTCCCCACCGGGCCCACCGGTGACACGTGGAATTTAGGGGTGTGACAGGTTGGTATCAGAGCCAACACTGAGTGAATTAAACACTAGCCTTTTGTGTTAAATCTCAGTTACACAATTGCGCATTCATAAACTTTCGAGTCTAGACAAAGAACATAGGGACAATCCAAATTTGTTTCAAATTATTTTTAACTTGTCTTTTGTTTTATATATATTGTTGTTGTTATCTCATGCTATATTGACAGGATTAAAAATGCCGCCAAGATTCTTTAGGCGTAGAGGACGAGGAAAGGGGCCAATCACCGCCCCAATGATAATGAAGCTGGACCTTCGCATATGCGAGCTCCTTCTACCACCGAGAGTGACGATCCTCGACAGAACCGGAGGAACCTTTTCGAGCCGGCTAGACGGTCGGTTTCGCACAGTTCGACACCTCCCGTTCATAACTCATATGGGCCACATTCGGAAAATGAGCCCAATAACCCACAACCCTCCTATATACCCCTTCAGCGATCTTTATCGCACCATTCCTTTGGTGACCCTACACCTGTTTTCAGGGGCCGGTTTAACCCGGCAAATTATATACAAGAACCAGTAGGTTTTAACCCATTGGGACCGGAGGACCACTTCTCGGGAGACAACGCTGTGGAGATGGACGAGGACACGGATCCCGTCGAACCTGCCAGTGGTACACCGAACCATCCCATTGAGATTTCGGATGGCTCTTCTTTTCACGGATCACCGTACGGTGGTCCAGACAGCTTTCAGGCGAGGTTTACTCAGCACGAGTGGTACTTCACACCCTCGCATCATTCGTCGCCTCATCAGCAGCAGCAGGATCCCTCTGTGGATTCACGGTTCGTGGCAGTCACGCCACCGCCTCCACCACCACCAGTGCAGCCGGCACCTCCACAACCGCCGAGGCGTAGGAGAACCGGGGCGCGGATGTCCGCGCGAGGAGGAGACTTTCATTTTAGCTCTCCTCGACAATCAAGTGGCAGTCATTATCTGCCACATCAAGAAGACCCACAGATGGGTGGGCCTTCGCAACCAGTTGCACAGCAACCACCTCCGATGGGTTTTGATAACCCGATTCCAGCATACACGGGTTCTATGGCGTACAACCCGTTTGAACAACCAGCTCACACCAACTACGGTTACGCTGAAGCCGACCCATACATGGTAGCGGCCAACTACAACGCCTTTAACCCTGAAGGACCGTATGGAGCTCCTTGGGGAGTAGGGTACCCAACTCATGGGTACCAGATACCTGCCAGACCTATAATACGGATGCAATCGCAGCCACCACGGTTTTCTCCCCCAGAACGAGAGGAAATCCTTCAGAGACTGGATCAGGTTGAGCGAGACTTTCACCGCGATCGCAGGGAGCGACAGACTTTCTTCCAAGGATTGACAAGCCTAATAAAGGGGAAGAGCAAGAAGGACCACTGAATCCTTCCAATTGTTGTTGAGCCCCTGCGTGGGCTAGTCTTGCTGTATAAACCCCTGCGTGGGTATGCTTGTTTGTTTTGACCCCTGCGTGGGTCTATCTTTCTGTTAACCCCTACGAGGGTATGTTATTGTTTAAGTCCCTGCGTGGACTATTATGTTATTTGTGTAAGTACCTGCGTGGACTATTATGATGTTTGTTGTTAAGCCCCTGCGTGGGTAAGTCCTTGTTTGAACCCCTGCGTGGGTAAGTTTGTTTATTAAAAAGTCCCGTTTAGGGCGACGTGTAACCTTTTAATAAATTAATGGAATGTTATGTTTATAAATTTCATTTTTGCTTTTATCTGCATAAATATATTACATGAAATAAATAAATCAAAATCATTCCTTTTTTATAATAATCTGCCTATTTAAATATTGAATGAGAATCTTAAGAGTGAAACCTAGCCTGAGTGTCATTATGAAGACCTGGCCATGATGGTAAGACCTGTTTAAAAGATTCAAATCCCTGTTAACTTCTGTAAACATGTTAACACTCCTGGCAGACGTGATTCATTAAAATCACACACGTCATTCTTATTATTGGATTCTTCAAAAGATTCCTAACCCAATTTAATGATCTCTGAATCATGGGTTTAGATCATCAATTGAGATGATCATATTTTGACCATACGTGGTAATATAGCGCCTACGGGCCCTGCTCATTTCCATATGAGACAAAAGACAGTGGTAGCGATGACTCCCTGTCAGATAAAGGTAATGAACTAGGTTCAAACCTTCATGCTTTGATTCTCTGAAATCATAGCTTATTATTTATAAATGTCCTTGTGACTAGGCCTGTTGTGCCAATATACCTTCATGCTTTGATTCTCTGAAATCATAGCTTATAATTTATAAATGTCCTTGTGACTAGGCCTGTTGTGCCAGTATACCTTAAAAGCCTTGATTCTCTGAAATCATAGCTTATAATTTAAAATGTCCTTGTGACTAGGCCTTATGTGCTAATATATATTGTTATTGTCTATAATTAGGATAAATTATAATTGAAATCCTAATTAAATACGATTAATAAATTAACCAAATATGGTCTCGGTTTACCATGGTTAATGAATTACCCTAAGGGGCAATTCCATAAAAAACTCCCAAATAAACTATTGTCCTTGTTTTCTGTAACAGTTCAATTAAAAAGGCTAACTCACACGAAATTAATAGCCATCCAGTGGAGAATATTGATAATGCCCGAGTTCATTTAACGGGTGCTGAATTGAAAGCGTTGGTAGACGACGCAATTACAAAGGCCTTGGAGCGGCAGTACGAAGAGTATAGTGGGACTCGGAGTAGGACCCTATCTACGCTGCATTCGAAGCCACCTTCCAAAAAGGAAGAACCCAAGAAAGATGATGATAGACTTTCCTCAAACCACCATAGTGCTCCATCTCAGGAGGTTGTACTAAATCAAGAACCCCGTAGTAAGGGCTGCTCCTATAAATACTTCGTTTCGTGCAAGCCCAGAGATTTTACTGGGGAAAAGGGAGCCATTGACTGCATGACGTGGTTAGACGAGATGGACACAGTTGTGGATATCAGCGGATGCGCTGAGAGGGATATAGTCAAGTTTGTGTCGCAATCTTTTAAAGGCGAAGCTTTAGCCTGGTGGAGATCACTGATTCAAGCCAATGGGAAGATCCCATTGAACAACATGTCTTGGGAACAATTCGTTGCCCTCATCAGGGAAAATTACTGCCCCCAGCATGAGGTGGAGAAGATAGAGTCTGATTTTCTATCGTTGGTAATGACAAACCTTGACTGTCAAGCTTACCTCACGAGCTTCAACACAATGTCCCGGTTGGTTCCATATTTGGTAACCCCGGAACCAAAAAGAATAGCTCGTTTTATCGGGGGTTTAGCCCCGGAGATAAAGGCAAGCGTGAAGGCCTCTCGGCCAGCTACTTTCAGGTCTGTAGCTGACATATCTTTGTCCCTCACTCTGGATGCGGTCAGGCAAAGATCGCTGAGGAACAAAGATGCTGAGAAGAGAAAACGTGAAGATGATAATTCACGAAGATCGAACAAGAAGCACCGTGGAAACGGTGACACCAAGAGGGGGTCTGAGTCAAGGAAAGATGGGCACCAGTCTGGTGATAAGCCCAAATGCAAGATTTGCAAGAAACAGCACTTTGGAAAGTGCAGACTCGAATCGAACTTACAGACTGATGTTGATCGTGCAGTTGATGTAATTATAGTCTTAAAAGTGTTTTAAGCTTTAGAAATCGTGATGTAATTACATGCTTAATTCAGTTGTTTTGTTACAAGTTTTAAATTGGAATTGCTTATAAACCACACGTAATTGGCAAGTGTACCAGTCGCGGTGTAATTTAGTCGGCAAGACCGAGTATCGATCCGTGGAACCTAATTAGCAAGAAATTTTGAAACTTAACCTTTATCGAATATTTAGTTAAATTGAATTGAAAATTGATTTTTGATTTTTAGTTTTATAAAATGTTATAAAATATTAATTTAAAATGAATTTGTATTTTGTGAAATTATAAACTAATAATATAAAACTTATGGAAAAGAAGACAAAAAGATATAAAACAAACAGATACAAATACAAAAAGCAATCAAACACAATTAATATATAACAATTATTGAATAATAATTAGCCGAATTACAAATATAATAAATGGACTACCTGGGTTTTGAATCCCTAAAATCATGCAATGCTAATTTGATAATAATAACAGTTAAATATCTTTTTCCCTTGATTAACCCCCCGTTAGAGATGTATTAAACAAAAGATAAAGACGAAATGTGAAGTGCTAGATCGAACCGGCTCGAGTTATCGATACCAAATCCTACGTGAATCCAACCGTTGGAACCTCAGAGACTAAGTTGTGAGACGATCTTTTAAACCCGCAAAGCGAACAAATCTTTGAAAATTAAAATTCTAGGAAACCTTAATCACGATGTAGTAAAAGAGCTCGAGTTATCGATTACCCAAATTACCCACCAATGATTAGCTAATAACCTAGCTCACCCTAATCTTATTTCTAATCATAAGGTGAGGATGCAAGTTTTATTATTTTGATTTGAATTATTATTAGACTTGGTCAATTTCTCAACACAATATTTAACCCGACAATCGATAGATAAACGAATTAAATTAAATTCTAAGTTTAAAGAGAATTTCTTCATATTTAAACCCGTTGAATTTATCGACAAATAATTAAATCAAGATTATAACAACATGCAATACCAAGATTAACTTCAAAAACAAGTTCTGTAAATCACATAAAATAACTGAAATTATTTCAAATATACATTACAATCATCAGTTCATCATAACCCAGGTAGTTTATAAGTTTAAGCACACATATTATACAATAATACAACTACACAAATTTTTACAACTACTGAAAGCATAGTAACAACTTGGAAAAACAAATGATTAACGAACCCGGGGCGATTAGGACTTGAACCGAATGCTTCTAAACTTCTCGAGAGCTTCGAGGGACTTCACCGGCACTTCTAGCTGCTCAAACCCGGAGTTTTGCAGTGTTTTGCGAGGTATTTCGCGATTTAAAGGTGTACGGAACTGAGCAGATTGCATGGCTATTTATAGGAGAAATTTTCAGCCACTGTTACAGGCTTGCGCACCGTAACAAATAAAGCCTTACGGTGCGCAAGCACTTTTGACCTAACTCGCCATTATTATAAAGTTGTTGCGCACCGTAACAAATATATTGTTCCGGTGCGTAAGGTTCTTTTGAGTCAGCCTCCACTCAGATAAAGTCCCTGCGCACCATAACAAATATATTGTAACGGTGCGCAAGGCTTTGACCTAACTTTTCGTTTGTCTTTTTCATCTTACGGACCGTAACATTGTTTATGTTACGGTGCGTAAGTGTTGAACTAGGTCAAATTCTTGATTTTCTTCAGCACGTTTTCTCATGTATTGTTTTCTTCTTCGAACTTTTATCGTTTTCTCGCATAATCTACAGATATTTCACCGATTCCTGCAGATTCATATTTTTACCGAATCAGTACCGAATACAAAGGATAAACGCACACAATTTCTCTGAAATAGGGGTAATTTGATACAGAAGATGTGTATAATTCTAAACACATCACAGACTCAGTCAAGATCATTTGCTTGCGGGATATGCAAGTCCAAGGAACATAAAACCTTGGATTGCAAAAAGTTGAAGGATGCAACTTGCTACAGTTGCAATGAGAAAGGGCACATAAAAACCAACTGCCCTAAATACGCCAAGAAGCCTGAAGAGGCCAAGAAGACAAATGCTAGAGTCTTCAGAATGGATGCCAAAGAAGCGGTTCTAGAAGACAATGTGATTACAGGTACTTTCCTTGTAAATGATGTCTATGCAAGAGTACTTTTTGATTCAGGTGCTGATAAGTCTTTCGTAGATCATAAGTTTTGCAAATTGCTGAATTTACCTGTCAAAACCTTGAGTATAAACTATGAGGTAGAGTTAGCAGATGGCACCATAGAAACCGTCTCAACTGTGTTAGATGGATGTGTTATATCCATTAAGAACCACTATTTTCCTCTGTCCCTACTTCCATTTAAGTTAGCCGGTTTTGACATAGTTTTGGGTATGGATTGGTTATCTCATAACCAGGCCCAAATTGTCTGCAACAAGAAACAAGTGGTGATAAAGACTTCGTCTGGGGAATCACTTACCATTCGGGGAGATACCCAGTATGGACTGCCTGAGCAAGTGACTATGCTCAAGGCTTCAAAGTGTTTAAAGAAGGGTTGTGTCATCTACATGGCACAAGTGATTATTGATGAGCCTAAACCGAAGATTGAAGACATCCCCGTCATTTCTGAATACCCAGAAGTTTTTCCTGAAGAACTACCTGGTTTGCCACCAGATAGACAAGTCGAATTCAGAATTGACATCATCCCTGGAGCAGCACCAGTTGCTAGAGCACCTTATAGGTTGGCGCCCACAGAGATGAAGGAATTAAGAACGCAATTAGATGAATTGCTAGCTAAAGGTTTCATTAAACCTAGTTCGTCTCCATGGGGAGCACCAGTCTTGTTTGTCAAGAAGAAGGATGGATCGATGCGTCTGTGCATCGATTATCGTGAGCTTAATAAGGTCACAATAAAGAATAGGTATCCTTTGCCCAGGATCGACGATTTGTTCGATCAATTGCAAGTGGCAAGTTATTTCTCGAAGATTGACTTAAGGTCAGGCTACCACCAACTGAAGGTTAGAGATGAAGACGTACACAAAACTGCATTTAGGACTCGTTATGGTCATTACGAGTTCCTAGTGATGCCTTTTGGGCCCACTAATGCACCAGCTGTAACACCCCGAAAATTTGCGTCCTATAATGTGTTGACACGTGTCATAGGTTTGAACGTGTGAGAGAATGTTCTTGAAGGACTAAAGTTGGCAAACAAGGAAACTAAGTAAATATAAGGGTTCAAAGTGTCAACAACGAATAAATATACTTTACAATAACCCTACATGATGTTTATAACCTTAAACGAATAGATCATGGATCATACGAAGCAAATTGTGAAAGAAAGTGAGAGATTACAAACTACAGGGGTTAAATGTGCCAACATGTTTAAGTTATATCTCTGAGTGACCTTTTAAGCAAACCCGAAGCCTTGTAACGATTAAATATGCTCACAAGAATGTACCATAAAAATTTCACCAAGTTTCGTTACCGTATGAGAAAGTTATGATAAAATCCGTGTGTGAGGGTTAGAATTGTCAACATTGAAAATTAGGGCTTTTCGGGTGATCACAAAGTTACCCGAGGACTTCACAAAGATGGTATAAGTCTTAAAGCCCCTATATGTCAATATTAAAGCCCCTTTATGCAAGAAACCAAGTGAAAGCGATGTTTATAAGGATCAGGGGCTGAAATGCAATTAAAGGAAAATTGTTATGCTGGTCATCTACACGCTCGCGTAGCGCGAGCATGAAACACCCCGGCAGTCGCGCTACGCGACTGCCTTATCTGGACAGAAAACATGCACAGATGTCCTGCATGTTTGTTAACCGACTTTGATCGATTTTTGGCATACCTTGGGCTGCCCTAAGATGGTTTTTAGTATGTAGGGCACTTGTGGATGTTATTGTTTCATCCTAGACTTAGTTGTCGACGATCTATGCATGTTAGAAGTTATATATAAAGACCCACATGTTACTACATTGATCATTCTTCACTTCTGAGCATTTCCAAAGCATTCAAACAGGCCACAAGCATTCCATATCATCCATTAGTTGTGTGTAAGTATGTTTAACCTTTCCTAATTCATTTATGCTTAGTTTATAGCCTAGAAATCAAACCGTCGTAACTACGGTTTGACTTTGTGATAAATCACAATCGGTCCAGAGATTTGTCGAATCGAAGGTTGTTATAAGTTGGTATTTATATGGATAATAAACCCCTAAAAGGGCACTCACTGATTCAAATCCTAACTAGGTCGTTTATCGAGTCAAAGGTTGTCCGAAAAAGTCAACAGAAACCTTAATCGCATATTTAACAACACGGAAGGCGTGTAACCTGTTTTATCAGCCATACAACTTGAAAATAAGTATAATAACTTGTCTAAGCTTATTTGATTCGACAACTTTATGTTTAGAACCGATTCGGAACCGAGAGACGCAAAAGTTTGACTTTTGCTTTGACCCCAGTTCTGACCCGATTTATATAGGTTTAGACATGCCTTAAGGTTCCATTTGGACCTAGTTACATGTGTGTATAAGCCTCTGCGTTTATACCACTCGAATCCGTAACTATCCGACGTTTCCGTTAAATGCCTAAATAATGACCATAATGCCCTTATGACCGCAGAACGAGATTTTAGAAAATGTAAAAGTGCAAAAGTCTTTAATACTGATTATTGAACATGTCTGCAAAATTTCACGTCAATCGGAAGTCTAGATTAGGAGTTATGCTTAATGACGTATTTATAAACATGTTTATTAATTAAACGGCGCCATTAGCGTAAAACCTATCTAAACTCAGTTTTGACACCAAATATTTTACCCACTGAGGTTAAATAATATTTTAGGATTTTTAAAGATTTTTAATTATTTTTAAACTGATCATAAGCTTGGATTAGCGTCTTAATTCGGTAAATACCGAATATGCCCTTTTAGGCCATAAAATGAGTTTTACAAATCCTTTTAACGCCAATCCAATTGCTACTGATTTTAAATAATAAATGGAGTGTTTTGAGCCTGTTTAATGGACCAGAAAACTCAGAATCATATTTTAAACCGTACGTCGCTTAAAACGACTTTATACGCGTATTATACGCATAGTTTGGGTTTAAAACTATTTTGACATATAAGACTTATAACCAAATGTTATAACCTATTAAAATAAACTATTTTACTGATGTATTCAGACCCGGTTCACAGAAACTTAATAAATCCCTTTTATAATCTTTAAAATGACCAAAATACCCCTACGGGGCATAATTAAGGATTTAACTCGTTTTGGGCATTATGGAAGGTATCCTACTGATATCACAACATATTTAGGGCATGATAACTTAGGAAACCTGTTTAGGACTCTTATGGTTAACCGTTACGCGTCATATGCGTTCGGTTCGGTTTATGTAACTAGTTTACATAAATTGGCCGAACCGGGTCAAGACTTATCAGTTTTGTCTCAAAATCCAGAATGTGTATGAAATACCCATATTAAGCAAGTCTTCAAACTTGTCGGGTCTAAATCACATTCTATCCGGTCTTCGCTTAATCATGCGTTTGAACCGTATCTCCCTCTTGAAAACTAACCGGTCTAAGTCAAGGCTTAATTAAAGACCCGTTAGGATTCTAATAGGTTATTAAAAACCTTCGTTCCAGATTTAGGAGCTCAGTAAAAGCTATCTGTACTTGCTGATTTGATACGGCTGGGATTGAATTTATATTTAAGCTCAGGTAAATACTTTTAACTTATTTCCCTATACGGGCTTGGGGTACGGTATATAAAATACCGCTTGGTCGGGCGTTGAATATTTAATCTTATTATGGTTAAATGATTGAGATGTCTCCGTTTAATTTGTTTTGTTTGCTTAAAGCCTTTGGGGGTTAATGACCGTTGTCCCGGATATCCCTGGCATCATTCTACTGAATGGCCACGACCTTAGCACTCAGGTGTAGGCGTACACCTGTCAGTGTCTCATAATTAAAGTGGTGTGTCCATTAATCTTTAACCCGGCTCGATCCGGGCTACTGAACGCATAAGAAACATGTAAATCCTGTACAAGTTTATATATTTAAATAAGTATCCCAAGTTATAAAATATTATTTGTGCCATGTGCATTCAAAGCAATCATTTTCTTAAACCCTTTTCAAAATGAGTCAGTTGATTGTATTTACCAGTGTAAACTGACGTATTTTCCAAAAAGGCTAAGTGCAGGTACTAATTGGAATTGGCTGGCTACTCCTAGCATCAATAAAGAGTCTCGCAAGCTTAGATGCCTAAAGTCTGTTGAACCATGTTATTTTATTTGCGATCCGCTTGTGGATCCTTTACTTCCGTTGTAATACTTTGATGTTACACTATTACGGATTGTAATATATTTATCCTTTTGCTTCCGCTATGCATTTATGATGTGTGCTAAACAAACTATAAAATATAAACTAAATTAGACTCTCTAAACTAGACACGAAAAGCTTTAAATTTATAACTAAGACTCTCTAAACCTAAACCACACAACCGGCAAGTGTACCGATCAGTGTAGTATAACCTAGCAAGTCCGAGTATCGAACCCAAAGACTCTAAGTATTACGTAAACTAGACTCTAATAGACACTGACTGACGCGACTTAAACTTGTTTGATTGTTTTGGGGGGGGGGGGGTTACTGAAAATCTAGGAAATCTATATTAACTAAATTAATTAACTAGACTTAGACTAAGACACGAACGGAAACTGAGGTTTGTATTCAGATGAGATTAAAGACTACCTAGACTCGAATCCAGTTTGACTAAGAATGGACTTCTAATGGTATTAAAGTTGTATGGAGCCGGGATCGTAAGATACTAAACCTTAAGGTATTTCAATGCTAAGACTTCCCGACCCTTCTCAGGAAGAAACCTAGGAAACCCTACAAGGCTGTTGTGATTACCGACTGTTAGACTTCCTCTCAGTCCTCTAACGATTCTAAAAGTGCCCTAATACGACTATCTACCTCTCAGCGCGATAATCTAAGGCAATTCTAGGTTCTAACTTGGTTTACTAGACACAAATGCAATTAGGGAAATAAGATTGACTTCTCTCAAAACCTATCTTAGATATATATTACACTGCGACCTAATAACTAACTCGAGCCTCTCAGCGACAAGTTAAGCAGAACACTTGATTTTATTAAATTACTAAGTATTACTTCTAAGGTTACTTACGCGTTTTCACCCTAAAGGATAACTGATTTATTACGTGATATAGACACTCACCTAAATCAAAAACCCTAATATAATCCTATTTTGTGATAAAGACCGTCACCAAGGATCATATGAAGTAACAAACAGTAATAAAACAATTGTCAAGCATGCATGTGCACCAAATCAGAAATCCTAGAACAAGTTACTTTCAGAAATCAATCCATAACGAACAATAATAACCATTAAAAATCCAAACTCAAATCAAACATTCATCTCGTCTAGGTAGTTAAAACAATTTAGCCAAGCATCTTAAATGGTGAAATCAAATCAAAGTAATTGAATAAAGAATTCATCATAACAAGTATCAAACAAGTAATCGACAAACAAGGGATTGGAAAACCCGCTTGATCTTCGATTCTTCACTCTCAACTCGTACCGATGATTCCCGTGCTTCAAAATCTCCGATTGCTCCAAAAGAATGCTCCAAACTTGCTCTCTAAGTCTCCCAATTCGTAACTAGGGTTTAGAATTAGATTTCTTGGTTTTTATATCAAACCCTAATCGCATTCCAAATCAGACGTAACTTCCTTACCAGTCGCGTAGCGCGACTGGTATCAACTTCATCCTCGCGCTACGCGAGAGTCATAAAAATCAGCAATTCATTATTTAATCAGTGGCGTAGCGCGACTGACCATACTTACACCCTAGCGCTACGCGAGTGCCTGTTTTTAACAGAATGTTTCTTCCGAAATTCAGCTCTAGCACCCCAAAAAACCTTAAAAATTATTCTAACTCTTTGTGACTCATTCCAGGATGCAACGTTTCAGGACTTTAGCTCGTTTCCACTCAATTTTCAGCCAATTAACGTATCAAGACCTGGAAAAACGAACTTTCATCAATAGTACGTAATTCTAAATAAAACTAAACTAAAAATAACTAAAGAACGTACAAACTATACACGATATAAGTATGTATTTTGCAATACATCAATTTATATATTGTGTTGTTTGACTATAATGTTGCCAGCCACGTCACGTTACTCCCCTACCGGGCCCACCGGTAACACGTGGAAATTTGGGGTGTGACAGGTTGGTATCAGAGCCAACATTGAGTGAATTAAACACTATCTTTTGTGTTTAATCTCAATGACACATTTGCACATTCCTTGACCTTCTGAGTCTAGACTTAACATAGGAATACTTTCAATCCTCATCTGGGAATTTTACTTCCAACTTTTATATATTGGATACGTCGCCAAGCGAAGAAACCGTAATAGGAATTCTCCACACCCAGGGTCTCACACTAGAATTTACTGATCCTCTTAAACCCGAATCTAATCCTAAGCCCTTATCATGTGAATTTAATTTAAGTGCGGTCAATCCACCTAGGGTCTCACACTAGAATTTACGATCCATCTACTCCCACCTCAAGCTTATAGAACTAAAAGAACGATCACTGGATCAATTCCTAACCGTTTTATATCAAAACTACGAGAGTAAACAATCAACTTTATTTTTTTCTTTTTTTTTTTTTTTTTTTTTTCTTTCTTTTTTTTTTTCGCATTCGTGAGACTAGACGATGCTTTCCCTTAACCCAGCGGTATTCCGACTGTAGAGTCGCTATCCCCAATCACAGATTACATAGGTCTCGGTACTTTTATTCGGCAAATCGATTTCACACATCCCAGAGGCAAACCGGCTGTAGAGTCGCTATCCCCAACTCGGAATACGTAGGCCTGTGTTACTTTCATTTAGTTTCTAGCTCACTTTTATTCTATTTTTTTTTCTTTTTGCATGATCACTAACTCTAACAGTTTTAACTTATAACGGTGCCCCTTATACTATTATTGACAGTTTTGATTTCCCATATTTCCCAGGCGAGAACCCACTAGCGGACCGACAATTTAAGGTATATTAGATCAAAGGGACTTAAAACCAAACCCGGGCCTATCCACATATCCCAAACTAGACGCAAGCTCGATTTATTATCATCTCATATTATTATTATTCAAACCAAACAACAAATCACCTTTTCTATCATTTTCCGTTTTAATTTGCAAACTTCTTTTTTATTCGAAAGACATTTTCTAATTTTTCAAATTTTTTTTTTTGGATTTTTTCAAATTTTTTAATTTTTTTGTGTTTTTCATATTTAAGACTCAAATATTTACAAGTATCCCATCCACACACTTAGAGATTGCATTGTCCCTAATGCAAGAACGAAAATACGACTCAACAACTACCTACGAATAGAAACTGCGAACGAAAATAAATAAAAAATACAACAACAACAAAAAGGGAAACGACTTAGCTGGTTAGGACAAAAGTCAGTGCCAGCCGTACGAATCTTGAATCCCCCGAACGATCGTATAGCATTCCATTCGCGATCGTTGCCTAGCCTGCTTGAGTTTATCAAAAATGGCAAGTCCAGAATCACCCGAATGGCAATTGGGTACGGGTGGTACAATCTAAACCTGCACAATCAAAGCAAAACAAAACCCAACGCAGTACCGACTCTAAAAACTACTCAAAACTACTAATTTAGACTCATGGTACAAAATAAAAGACTCAAAAATACAAAACTCTACAAATTGGTAATACCTCTCACATACTTACGGAGGATCATGGAAGCGCAGCTCACCCTCCAACATCGCTCTCACTTTACGGGCTATAGCACTATCCTTCCTACCACTACCCGATTCACTCCCAACTTTTTCATATTCTCTCAACTCATCATCTGGTGGTTTGAATCTAAAAGTATCATCTCTATACTTATCCCCACACTGAGCCTTGCTCAATGTCTCAAACCTAGACTCTAAACTCACCACCCTCTCTTCTAATTCTACCAACTTCCTATCCGGAGGATCCCCACACTTGAGTCCTATCACCTTCTCTAGACTCGGATCACTCATCACCTTCTTCTTACCTGTCTCATCCTTCTCACATTCCCCCACTAACGAAATTGATTCCACTTTACCACTCGAACCTCTCGAATTCATGACGTTAAACACAACCGCTTCCTCGCCCGCTCTAAGTGTGATAGTGCCTAAAGAGACATCTATTAGGGCTTTAGCAGTGTTTAAGAATGGGCGGCCTAAAATTAGCGGTACCTTCTCGTCGGCTTCCATGTCTAGTACGACAAAGTCTACCGGAAAAACAAACTTGTCTACTTTAACTAACAAATTCTCAACTATACCCCTAGGGTACTTAACAGACCGATCGGCTAAAGATAGTGTCATTCGGGTAGGTGCAAGCTCTCCTAGGTCTAGCTTCTCATAAAGAGAAAAGGGCATCAAATTGATACTAGCTCCTAAGTCGGCCAAGGCTCGAGTGTTGGTATTACTACCGAATAGACACGGAATAGTGAAAATACCCGGATCGGTAAGCTTTTCGGGAAGCTGATTTGAAACAACAGCCGAACACCCTCCATGCAATGGAACATTCGACAATTCCCCTAATTTCTCCTTATTCCTAAGAAGGTCCTTCAAAAATTTGGCATACTTAGGCATGGACTGGAGTGCCTCTATAAACGGAAGATTAATCTTCAATTGCTTGAAGATATCTAAGAACTGTCTGTATTCCTTTGAATATTTTTGATTCCTAAGACGTGAAGGAAACGGAGCATACGCATGGTTTACATAAGGTGACGGCCTAACAACTACGGGCTCTTTCTCAACTTTCTTCTCAACTTGAGACTCACCGGACTGTGCGGTACTTGCTGGGCTTAGCCTCTTTTGCACTTTGCCGGGGGCCTCCATCTCTATCACCTCATCAATAATATCACCATCCTCATCAACCTCTCTCTCCTCTACAACTCTCGGGTCTCCTACGGTCTTACCACTACGAGTAGTAATGGCATTTACTTGGGCATTAGGGTTTTGTTGGGTGTTACCCGCAAACTTACCGGGTAATCTCTCCTCTAACTTCTTAGCAATATCACCTACAACCCTAGAAAGGTCCTGGACCGCAGCTTGTTGATTCCTAAGCATGAGATCATGTTCACTAAGTTTCTTTTGGGTGCTTTGATCTCTAGCAACTAGCTGGCTCATCATAGCCTCCATTCTTTCCATGCTACCCCCTAAATCAAAACTCGAACCCTGACCTGTTTGACCTTGGCTACTCGACCCCCCATTCTGAACCTGCCCATTCGAACTTCCATTAAAAAGTGAACCTAGACCCCTATTTGGATTTTGAGCTATTTGCAAACTAGGAGGTCCACTTGAGCGAAAATTGCCATTATTATTAAAATTATTATTATTATTAGACCGCCAACCCGAACCTACATTATTATTACCAGACCCACCAGACTGATTTCTACCAAAACCTCCTCCTACGAAACCAACTTGCTCCTCACCGACTAACAAAGGACACGCACTAGTACCGTGACCGCCTCGACACAACTCGCACTTATCTATCTTAGCCTGAATTTCCTTAAGTTGCCTATCCATATTTTCCAAAACAGAGGCCAAACTAGCATCCATAGTGACATGGTTCACCCCTTGAGAGAGTGTGCTAGTAGTGGTATTAGAATTACCACTTTGATACCTCTGATCGGATCGTGATTGTGACTGAGACTGTGCAAACGCCTCAAATCGCTCTAGACACTCAGGAACAGTAAGAATACCCATCATATGCCCCCCTGCATTTGTATCAAACCTATCTCTAGTCTCTTGGGTAAGTCCATTGTAAAATTTCTCACATAAGGCCCAATCGGAAAGACCATGCTGGGAGCAACGAGCACAAAGGGTTTGAAACCTTTCCCAAGCAAGGTAGTAAGGCTCGTCGGGCCCCATGCGGAAGGAGTGAATCTCGTCTCTAAGCCGTGAAGCCTTGGCGGGCGGGAAATACTTGTTCAGAAAGGCTTGACGAAGCCCCGCCCAGGTGGTAAAAGTACCGGTTGGTTGTGAGTCCAACCAAGTAGCCGCACGGCCGGCTAATGAAAATGGGAACAGCTGTAAGTATGTGGCATCGTTGGGTGCACCGCTAAGGCTAAAGGTGGCTAGCATCCTAGAGAAACGGTTGATGTGGGCCGGGGCATCCTCATCGTCTCGGCCATGGAATTGGATACTATTGGTGATGGCCTGCATGGCATACGATGGGATTTGCCATGAATGTTCACTAACTATGGGTGGAACGGTGATGGGTGAAGCTAGGCCGGTGAAATGCTGAGTGGCCTGCTGATGGACTGTTTGCCTAGGGTTTGCCATATTTTCTAAAGTTTCTAGATTACTAGAGGTACTAGAAGTAGGGCTAACGGGTGGGGAATCCTTAGGTGAATGGTTTGGTGAAGGTGGTGGTGTAGGAGGTGGGGTGGGTAATGGGGTGGAATCGAAATGTGGGAAACGAAAAGAGGATGTAGAAGTAACCTGTGGGCCTTCGCCCAATTGGGATGATGACTGCTTGACTGGTGGTGGTGGTCCGTGCGAGCGCAGATGTGGCATCCACTGCTAGCAAAAACCTGAACACAAGAAAAGCAAACACTAGTTACCGAGACACAAGAAAAGACAAAGACTCAACAAAACAAAGAAAACACGTAGCACGTATATATCAATTAGGTCTATCAAAGCTAATAAACGCAATCGCCAAGAGTCCCCGGCAACGGCGCCAAAAACTTGATGTGTGCTAAACAAACTATAAAATATAAACTAAATTAGACTCTCTAAACTAGACACGAAAAGCTTTAAATTTATAACTAAGACTCTCTAAACCTAAACCACACAACCGGCAAGTGTACCGATCAGTGTAGTATAACCTAGCAAGTCCGAGTATCGAACCCAAAGACTCTAAGTATTACGTAAACTAGACTCTAATAGACACTGACTGACGCGACTTAAACTTGTTTGATTGTTTTGGGGGGGGGGGTTACTGAAAATCTAGGAAATCTATATTAACTAAATTAATTAACTAGACTTAGACTAAGACACGAACGGAAACTGAGGTTTGTATTCAGATGAGATTAAAGACTACCTAGACTCGAATCCAGTTTGACTAAGAATGGACTTCTAATGGTATTAAAGTTGTATGGAGCCGGGATCGTAAGATACTAAACCTTAAGGTATTTCAATGCTAAGACTTCCCGACCCTTCTCAGGAAGAAACCTAGGAAACCCTACAAGGCTGTTGTGATTACCGACTGTTAGACTTCCTCTCAGTCCTCTAACGATTCTAAAAGTGCCCTAATACGACTATCTACCTCTCAGCGCGATAATCTAAGGCAATTCTAGGTTCTAACTTGGTTTACTAGACACAAATGCAATTAGGGAAATAAGATTGACTTCTCTCAAAACCTATCTTAGATATATATTACACTGCGACCTAATAACTAACTCGAGCCTCTCAGCGACAAGTTAAGCAGAACACTTGATTTTATTAAATTACTAAGTATTACTTCTAAGGTTACTTACGCGTTTTCACCCTAAAGGATAACTGATTTATTACGTGATATAGACACTCACCTAAATCAAAAACCCTAATATAATCCTATTATGTGATAAAGACCGTCACCAAGGATCATATGAAGTAACAAACAGTAATAAAACAATTGTCAAGCATGCATGTGTACCAAATCAGAAATCCTAGAACAAGTTACTTTCAGAAATCAATCCATAACGAACAATAATAACCATTAAAAATCCAAACTCAAATCAAACATTCATCTCGTCTAGGTAGTTAAAACAATTTAGCCAAGCATCTTAAATGGTGAAATCAAATCAAAGTAATTGAATAAAGAATTCATCATAACAAGTATCAAACAAGTAATCGACAAACAAGGGATTGGAAAACCCGATTGATCTTCGATTCTTCACTCTCAACTCGTACCGATGATTCCCGTGCTTCAAAATCTCCGATTGCTCCAAAAGAATGCTCCAAACTTGCTCTCTAAGTCTCCCAATTCGTAACTAGGGTTTAGAATTAGATTTCTTGGTTTTTATATCAAACCCTAATCGCATTCCAAATCAGACGTAACTTCCTTACCAGTCGCGTAGCGCGACTGGTATCAACTTCATCCTCGCGCTACGCGAGAGTCATAAAAATCAGCAATTCATTATTTAATCAGTGGCGTAGCGCGACTGACCATACTTACACCCTAGCGCTACGCGAGTGCCTGTTTTTAACAGAATGTTTCTTCCGAAATTCAGCTCTAGCACCCCAAAAAACCTTAAAAATTATTCTAACTCTTTGTGACTCATTCCAGGATGCAACGTTTCAGGACTTTAGCTCGTTTCCACTCAATTTTCAGCCAATTAACGTATCAAGACCTGGAAAAACGAACTTTCATCAATAGTACGTAATTCTAAATAAAACTAAACTAAAAATAACTAAAGAACGTACAAACTATACAAGATATAAGTATGTATTTTGCAATACATCAATTTATATATTGTGTTGTTTGACTATGATGTTGCCAGCCACGTCACGTTACTCCCCTACCGGGCCCACCGGTAACACGTGGAAATTTGGGGTGTGACAGGTTGGTATCAGAGCCAACATTGAGTGAATTAAACACTATCTTTTGTGTTTAATCTCAATGACACATTTGCACATTCCTTGACCTTCTGAGTCTAGACTTAACATAGGAATACTTTCAATCCTCATCTGGGAATTTTACTTCCAACTTTTATATATTGGATACGTAGCCAAGCGAAGAAACCGTAATAGGAATTCTCCACACCCAGAGCCTTATATTGCTGACCTTCGTACAGCGGCTAGGATGAAACGTGCAACCAAGGAGAAAGCATTCAGGAATTGAATGAAGAAGAAACTCCTTTGCTGAAGATCATTTCCTCAATAATCCTTATAAGGACGTATTTACCTTTTCAGTCCCTTCGAGGACAACATTATTCTTTTCAAGTCCCGCTTAGGGCAACTCTGTACTTTTATTTTTTTAATAATGGATTTTTCCAATATTCGTATCTAGTCTATTGATTTAGAAATCATAGCTTATATCATCCTATAAGCTGATCATATTATAACCATCCCTTAGAAGGGAAGTGCCTACGGGCTATAACGTATTGTCCATCTGAGACACTGACATTGTGATCTTTATGATTCCTTGTCTATGGTAGTGAGCTATGCTCAAGCCTATTAATCTATATGATCAATGTGATCATTACTAATATCATCAATATGATGATCATATTATTGACATCCTAAGTGATGAAGTGCCTACTGGCTATACTTTATAATATTGTCAATACGACAATGACAGTTGTAACTCTTAGGGTTCCTGTCTAAGGTAGTGGGCTTTACCCAAGCCTCATAGTCAATATGATCAATATTATCATGACTACAATCATCAGTGTGATGATTATTAATTTCTAAAAACATCGTTTTGTAATGTCACTTGATCCGCCTACGGGCCATATTGTATCGTCAATTTGACAACGACAGTAGTAGTCTTTGACTCTCTGTCCAGGAAAGATAATGAACTATGTTCAAACCTAAATGCTTTGATTCTCTGAAATCATGGCTTATAAATTAAACTCGTCTACTTGACTAAGCCTTTTGTACTATTACTAACTTATAATTTAGGATTAATAAGTGAGCATCCTGAATAAGATAAATATCATTCTCTTCCAGTCAGTTTAAATATTAAAAGAGAATCTTAAAAGGTTTGACCTAGCTTGAATGTTATTGTAGACCTTGCTAAGATGGTAAAACCTGGTTAAAAAAAGATTCAGATCATTGTTAACACTTTAAAATGTGTTGACACTCCCGACAACAGTGATATGATAAAATCACACTAGTCATCCCTATATTAAGATTTTTCCATATCTCTTAGCTAGTGTAAGTGATCAATAGGAATCATGACTGGTGAACGTCGAGCATGATGTACGCATCAAAACATCCATTTGGGATGTGTACCTATGGGAAAAGGTGTATATATATGAAAAGATAGTTATTATTTCATAAAGTCTTGTCAAGACAATGAACTATGGAATTTTCCGATACAAAGGAATCATCGATCATGTTTTAGATTTTTCCCTAATGACAAGGCCCCTGTGCCATCAAGAGTCCTTGGGAACAAGCTCTTGTGCTATATAAAATGTCAATACGACATTGACAGTCGTGATTTATGTCCCCTGTCTAATAAATATGAAGGATTATATTCTGTTTACAAGCCAAGGATGGTTTATAATCAATTAACTTAAGGACTATCTATTGGCCTATATGGTTTAATTACACCATGGCTAATTAGTCATTAAATTCGACAATTCGCCATATACTTAAAGCAAATTATTACTTCTTGGTTTGTAGCCTCAAAGCTTCACCATGGCTGACTCCTCTGAAGCTCACAATCGCCCAGTTGATCAGAATGATGATGTAAGACTGAACATAACGAGCACCGAGTTAAAGGCTGTGTTAAATACAACCATAAATAACGTTGTAGATCGTGTACTGAAGGATCACAAGCGAAAGGGCAATAATACCCCAATGCAAATTTGTAAAAAGGGTAAGACCGGTTTAAACTATAACCAGTCCAAGCCAAAGGAGGCTAAACCCGAATGTAAGATTTGCGGGAAGAAAAGGCACTTCAGTAAATGTATATATGAACAGATCAGGGGATGTGGTATCTGTAAAGAGAGGAATCACAAGACCCATGAATGCAAGGGATTGAAAAACAACCGACAGTCAGGTGAAAAACCCAGATGTAAGATCTGCAGGAAGCAACATGTTGGAAAATGCACAATCGACCCACGTACTAATTTATGTGGAATTTGCAAAACCAAGGGTCACAAGGCCTTGGATTGCAAGAAATTGGAAGATGCGACCTGTCATGGCTGTGGCAAAAAGGGCCATATCAGTACTAATTGCCCTACGGCTGCCAAGGGAAAAGCAATTAAGTCTGGATCTAACAAGGGTAATCAGCGAACAGAGGGAAATCCAAGGTGGTCGACTTGCCAAAAACGCCACTTTGGAAAATGCAGGCTTGAGACCCAGTCTAAATCAGGATCACCTGCATGTGGGTTATGCAAGTCTAAAGACCACAAGACGATAGAGTGCAAGAAGATAAAGGATGCAACATGCTTCAACTGCCATGATAAGGGGCACATTAAGACCAACTGCCCTAAGTACGCTAAAAAGCCTGAGGGAGGCAAGAAGATCAATGCGAGGGTCTTCAGAATGGATGCAAGGGAAGCCGTCCAGGATGACAACGTTAGCACAGGTACCTTTCTTGTAAATGATGTATAAGCTAGAGTACTTTTTATACAGGTTCAGATAGGTCTCTTGTAGACAATAGATATTGTAAATCTTTAAATCTGCCTGCTAAAACTCTAAGCGTTAAGTATGAAGTAAAAATTTTGGTCGATAATACCTCAGAGACTACTGCAGCAATATTAAATGGATATTTAATATCCATTAGGAATTACTCTTCTCCGCTGTCCTTGTTGCGTTAATAAGAGGACTTTAATATAGTAATAGGAAAGGTTTGGTTGCCTTAAAAATCAAGCCCATATTGTGAGTGTTAAGAAGCAATTAATTATCAAGACTCCGTATGAGACCACTCTCATAATTACACGTATTCGTACGAGTAATTAATATTAAACATAAAAAATGGTGGAACTGGCCGTCCCCGGAATCGAACCTGGGTCTAGGCCGGCCGCACCCTTTCGCGCGCCTAGCCAACTGAGCTAGGTGCCTAGTTTGTGAAAATTTCCATTCTAATTAGATATAAGCACTTGTACAATAAACTTCCTTATCAATTATAAATAATAATTTCCGTTAAGTGTCCTGTTTTTTTTATACAGGCAATAATAAATCTTCATGAACCATAAATTTAGCAAAATTTTTATTATCATCCACAAGGTATAACTACCAAGGAAACCATAGTAACCGATTCTTATAGATCGGCAAGGAATCCTTTCGAAAATCTAAGAGCACTCTTTCTTTGCATAGAGTACGACAACATATGTTATTTTAATTATTTTTCTCATTGTTTTTATCGCCTGCGAATGCCAAACTATGTTTGATAAAAGCATCATATGAGGATTGGGTATCTTAATAAATTCCATAGATTGCTTCCATGTCTGATCAGTATGGAGGTTTAATACATGGAACCCCTGAGATATCCCAATGGTCATATTATACTAATGTCGAATAGTAGTATTCAAAGGAGATATCCAGAATGAAATCGTCCAAGTAAATGTTCCCGACTAAAGAACTCGTGGACTCATAACATAAATGTGTCATTTAATTGACACAAACAATGGTGGATGAACTAGAGCCTGAGATTTGGAAAATCTCTGTAACCTCCTTATATCTTGTTTATCTTCTCCTAATATTATCCTGTTACCCCTGAGAGGCAGGTAGAATTAAGAGTTATATCCCATTAAGGTTGTATTACTTTGGAATCTCCAAGACGGCTAGTACCATCAGTGAAAGAATCAAAACCCTGATTAACTAAGTTTAAAATAGAGAGTTCATAAAGCTTAACTCAATATCCCGGAAATCCGGTATAGTTAATTATGAAAAACGGTTCATTTTGCTTATGCATTATCACCGCAACCCTAATTAGGTAACGATTAAGAAATTGCCATCAACTGCCCAGGATCGTCGATCTGTTCGACTAACGGCAAGGATTAGCTATTCCCTAAACATTAGCTAAGCAGTGGTTGGAATAACCATCTCACCTTAAAAATAAGCTTCTCTATAATAATGGATATGTAAGTAATAAGGCTACTCCTTTGGAGACCTTGTATAGATGGAATATTAAATGTATAGTATTAGATAGAGAATTGGTAAGTCCAATTAGCAAGATCTGAAAGTTGCCTGGGGGACAACAAATAAGATTATACAAATCCATAATCGATAGTAGGTTGCCAGTATATGGCAAGAAATCGAGGAGTTATGAAAATAGCAAACTTCCTAAGTTCTTGTTAAGGAATATGGGTTAACAAAAGATATCACCCAGGAAGGGTGTACCAAATTTATGAAATTATCAGGCTAGTTAAGCTCTGAATATATAGAATCATTCGAAGGAAATCGAATGTATCAAGATCAGGTATCTTATAAGCTAAAACTTATCTAAGGAGTTTGACGGAGCTCGAAATACATTGCACACTAATGACAGAAGGAGGTGTTCCGTCAATAAGTCAAGGAGCACTATCACAAATTAGTATGCGGATATATGATGTGATAAACATCCTATATCGATTGAGGATCGACAGGTTAAGAAGCTTCGAAGGAAACAAGTACCAATTGTAAAGTTCAAATGGGATGCCCGTAGAGGTCCCGAGTATACGTGGGAGGTTGAGCCACGATAAAAGAAAAGTACCCTTATCTATTTTAACAAATCTCGAGGTCGAGATTTCTTTTAAGGGGGTGAGGATGTAACACCCCGAAAATTTGCGTCCTATAATGTGTTGACACGTGTCATAGGTTTGAACGTGTGAGAGAATGTTCTTGAAGGACTAAAGTTGGCAAACAAGGAAACTAAGTAAATATAAGGGTTCAAAGTGTCAACAACGAATAAATATACTTTACAATAACCCTACATGATGTTTATAACCTTAAACGAATAGATCATGGATCATACGAAGCAAATTGTGAAAGAAAGTGAGAGATTACAAACTACAGGGGTTAAATGTGCCAACATGTTTAAGTTATATCTCTGAGTGACCTTTTAAGCAAACCCGAAGCCTTGTAACGATTAAATATGCTCACAAGAATGTACCATAAAAATTTCACCAAGTTTCGTTACCGTATGAGAAAGTTATGATAAAATCCGTGTGTGAGGGTTAGAATCGTCAACATTGAAAATTAGGGCTTTTCGGGTGATCACAAAGTTACCCGAGGACTTCACAAAGATGGTATAAGTCTTAAAGCCCCTATATGTCAATATTAAAGCCCCTTTATGCAAGAAACCAAGTGAAAGCGATGTTTATAAGGATCAGGGGCTGAAATGCAATTAAAGGAAAATTGTTATGCTGGTCATCTACACGCTCGCGTAGCGCGAGCATGAAACACCCCGGCAGTCGCGCTACGCGACTGCCTTATCTGGACAGAAAACATGCACAGATGTCCTGCATGTTTGTTAACCGACTTTGATCGATTTTTGGCATACCTTGGGCTGCCCTAAGATGGTTTTTAGTATGTAGGGCACTTGTGGATGTTATTGTTTCATCCTAGACTTAGTTGTCGACGATCTATGCATGTTAGAAGTTATATATAAAGACCCACATGTTACTACATTGATCATTCTTCACTTCTGAGCATTTCCAAAGCATTCAAGCAGGCCACAAGCATTCCATATCATCCATTAGTTGTGTGTAAGTATGTTTAACCTTTCCTAATTCATTTATGCTTAGTTTATAGCCTAGAAATCAAACCGTCGTAACTACGGTTTGACTTTGTGATAAATCACAATCGGTCCAGAGATTTGTCGAATCGAAGGTTGTTATAAGTTGGTATTTATATGGATAATAAACCCCTAAAAGGGCACTCACTGATTCAAATCCTAACTAGGTCGTTTATCGAGTCAAAGGTTGTCCGAAAAAGTCAACAGAAACCTTAATCGCATATTTAACAACACGGAAGGCGTGTAACCTGTTTTATCAGCCATACAACTTGAAAATAAGTATAATAACTTGTCTAAGCTTATTTGATTCGACAACTTTATGTTTAGAATCGATTCGGAACCGAGAGACGCAAAAGTTTGACTTTTGCTTTGACCCCAGTTCTGACCCGATTTATATAGGTTTAGACATGCCTTAAGGTTCCATTTGGACCTAGTTACATGTGTGTATAAGCATCTGCGTTTATACCACTCGAATCCGTAACTATCCGACGTTTCCGTTAAATGCCTAAATAATGACCATAATGCCCTTATGACCGCAGAACGAGATTTTAGAAAATGTAAAAGTGCAAAAGTCTTTAATACTGATTATTGAACATGTCTGCAAAATTTCACGTCAATCGGAAGTCTAGATTAGGAGTTATGCTTAATGACGTATTTATAAACATGTTTATTAATTAAACGGCGCCATTAGCGTAAAACCTATCTAAACTCAGTTTTGACACCAAATCTTTTACCCACTGAGGTTAAATAATATTTTAGGATTTTTAAAGATTTTTAATTATTTTTAAACTGATCATAAGCTTGGATTAGCGCCTTAATTCGGTAAATACCGAATATGCCCTTTTAGGCCATAAAATGAGTTTTACAAATCCTTTTAACGCCAATCCAATTGCTACTGATTTTAAATAATAAATGGAGTGTTTTGAGCCTGTTTAATGGACCAGAAAACTCAGAATCGTATTTTAAACCGTACGTCGCTTAAAACGACTTTATACGCGTATTATACGCATAGTTTGGGTTTAAAACTATTTTGACATATAAGACTTATAACCAAATGTTATAACCTATTAAAATAAACTATTTTACTGATGTATTCAGACCCGGTTCACAGAAACTTAATAAATCCCTTTTATAATCTTTAAAATGACCAAAATACCCCTACGGGGCATAATTAAGGATTTAACTCGTTTTGGGCATTATGGAAGGTATCCTACTGATATCACAACATATTTAGGGCATGATAACTTAGGAAACCTGTTTAGGACTCTTATGGTTAACCGTTACGCGTCATATGCGTTCGGTTCGGTTTATGTAACTAGTTTACATAAATTGGCCGAACCGGGTCAAGACTTATCAGTTTTGTCTCAAAATCCAGAATGTGTATGAAATACCCATATTAAGCAAGTCTTCAAACTTGTCGGGTCTAAATCACATTCTATCCGGTCTTCGCTTAATCATGCGTTTGAACCGTATCTCCCTCTTGAAAACTAACCGGTCTAAGTCAAGGCTTAATTAAAGACCCGTTAGGATTCTAATAGGTTATTAAAAACCTTCGTTCCAGATTTAGGAGCTCAGTAAAAGCTATCTGTACTTGCTGATTTGATACGGCTGGGATTGAATTTATATTTAAGCTCAGGTAAATACTTTTAACTTATTTCCCTATACGGGCTTGGGGTACGGTATATAAAATACCTCTTGGTCGGGCGTTGAATATTTAATCTTATTATGGTTAAATGATTGAGATGTCTCCGTTTAATTTGTTTTGTTTGCTTAAAGCCTTTGGGGGTTAATGACCGTTGTCCCGGATATCCCTGGCATCATTCTACTGAATGGCCACGACCTTAGCACTCAGGTGTAGGCGTACACCTGTCAGTGTCTCATAATTAAAGTGGTGTGTCCATTAATCTTTAACCCGGCTCGATCCGGGCTACTGAACGCATAAGAAACATGTAAATCCTGTACAAGTTTATATATTTAAATAAGTATCCCAAGTTATAAAATATTATTTGTGCCATGTGCATTCAAAGCAATCATTTTCTTAAACCCTTTTCAAAATGAGTCAGTTGATTGTATTTACCAGTGTAAACTGACGTATTTTCCAAAAAGGCTAAGTGCAGGTACTAATTGGAATTGGCTGGCTACTCCTAGCATCAATAAAGAGTCTCGCAAGCTTAGATGCCTAAAGTCTGTTGAACCATGTTATTTTATTTGCGATCCGCTTGTGGATCCTTTACTTCCGTTGTAATACTTTGATGTTACACTATTACGGATTGTAATATATTTATCCTTTTGCTTCCGCTGTGCATTTATATATTGTGTTGTTTGACTATGATGTTGCCAGCCACGTCACGTTACTCCCCTACCGGGCCCACCGGTAACACGTGGAAATTTGGGGTGTGACACCAGCCGCGTTCATGGATCTCATGAATCGCGTTTGCAAGCCTTACTTAGACAAATTCGTCATCGTTTTCATCGACGGCATTCTTATCTACTCGAAGAACCAAGCTGACCATGAGAAACACCTTCGCTGTATTCTTAAACTTCTACATCAGGAGAAGCTCTATGCCAAATTCTCTAAGTGTGAATTTTGGCTTCGAGAAGTCCAATTCCTTGGACATGTGGTTAGTGAGCGTGGTATCCAAGTGGATCCCGCTAAAGTTGAAGCTGTCAGGAGCTGGAAAGAGCCAAAGACGCCGACAGAGATTCGTAGCTTCCTGGGATTGGCAGGATATTACAGGCGTTTCATTGAAAATTTTTCAAGGATTGCTGCACCCCTAACTTCCTTGACTAAGAAGAAAGTAAAGTTCGTTTGGGGTCCTAAGCAGCAAGAGTCCTTTGATATCCTAAAGCAGAAGTTGAGCAACGCTCCTGTTTTGACATTGCCAGATGGAATAGAAGATTTTGTGGTTTACTGCGATGCATCGCACTCTGGCATGGGGTGTGTGCTTATGCAGAAAGGCAAGGTTATTGCCTATGCTTCAAGACAGTTAAAGGTGCATGAAAAGAATTACACCACCCACGACTTGGAGTTGGGTGCCGTTGTATTTGCACTAAAACTGTGGAGGCATTACTTGTATGGTATCAAGTGTGTGATCTATTCTGATCACAAGAGCCTTCAACATCTGTTTAACCAGAAGGATTTAAACATGAGGCAACGCCGTTGGATGGAGACTTTAAATGATTATGATTGTGAAATCAGATATCATCCCGGCAAGGCGAATGTAGTCGCCGATGCCTTGAGTAGAAAGGAAAGGGTGAAACCCATCCGAATCAATGCCAAGAGCATTGAGATAAAGAACGGTTTAAATGAAAGGTTGTTAGCTGCGCAGAAGGAAGCTGTGCTGGAAGCTAACTATCCTAATGAAAAGCTAGGAGTAACTGAAGAACAGTTATCTCAAGGCAAGGACGGAATTCTGAGATTGAATGGACGAATATGGGTTCCAATTTATGGAGGACTTCGAGATGTGATCCTCCAGGAAGCCCATAGTTCTAAATATTCTGTTCATCCTGGAGCTGATAAAATGTACCAGGATTTAAGGGCAAATTATTGGTGGATAGGCTTGAAAAAGTCTGTAGCTGCCTATGTAGCTAAGTGCTTGACTTGTGCGCAAGTCAAAGCAGAACATCAAAAGCCGTCAGGCTTGCTACAACAGCCTGAACTTCCCACGTGGAAGTAGGAAATGGTAACTATGGATTTTATCACCAAGTTACCTAAAACAAGGAAAGGAAATGATACAATATGGGTTATAGTTGATAGACTGACTAAGTCAGCACATTTCCTACCCGTTAAGGAGACTTATAGCTCCGACATGCTAGCCCAATTATACGTGGATAAGATTGTAGCCTTACATGGCATACCTGTGTCTATTATCTCTGACAGAGATACTAGATACACGTCACATTTTTTGAAGAATTTCCAGCAATCTTTGGGCACGCGTTTAAATTTCAGTACGGCTTACCACATTTAGAGTGATGGACAGAGTGAGCGTACCATCCAAACATTGCAAGACATGCTACGTGCATGTGTAATTGATTTAGGTGGTAGTTGGGATAACCACCTACTCTTGATTGAATTCTCCTACAACAATAGCTACCATACCAGCATTAAAGCTGCGCCTTTTGAGGCATTATACGGTAGAAAGTGTAGAACGCCCGTCTGTTGGGCGGAAGTTGGAGATGTCCTATTATCAGGACCAGAGATAGTCTTTGAAACGACGGACAAGATTTTCCAGATTCGTGACCGTCTCAAAGCTGCCCGAGATAGGCAGAAGAGTTACGCAGATCCAAAGCGTAAAGCTTTTCACTTCGAAGTAGGTGACAAAGTGTTGCTTAAAGTATCACCCTGGAAGGGAGTGATGCGATTTGGTAAGAAAGGCAAGCTAAGCCCGAGATACATAGGACCTTTCGAGGTTATCGAACGTGTCGGATCAGTTGCCTATAAGTTAAACTTACCTGAAGAGCTCAGTAGTATACATAATGTATTCCACATCTGCAATCTGAAAAAGTGTTTCGCTGACGAATCACTGGTCATACCACATACAGATGTGCATATAGATGAGAGCTTAAAATTTGTGGAAAAACCATTGTCGATTGAAGATCGACAGGTTAAGAAGCTTCGAAGGAAGCATGTGCCTATTGTAAAGGTCAAATGGGATGCCCGTAGAGGTCCCGAATATACGTGGGAGGTTGAATCCACAATGAAAGAAAAGTACCCTTATTTATTTCAGTAAATCTCGGGGTCGAGATTTCTTTTAAGGGGGTGAGGATGTAACACCTCGAAAATTCACGTCCTATAATGTGTTGACACGTGTCATATGTTTGAACGTATCAAAGAATGTTCTAAAAGGACTAAAGTTGACAAACATGAAAAGTATATGAAAATACGAGTTCTAAATGTCAACAGTGAATAAATATATTGTACATTAACCCTACATGATGCTCATACATTCAAACGAATAAATCATGGATCATACGAAGCTAATTATGAAAGAAAGTGAGAGATTACAAACTACAGGGGTTAAATGTGTCAACATGTTTAAGTTATACCTCTGAGTGACCTTTTGACAAACCCGAAGCTTTGTAACGGTTAATTATGCTCACTAGAATGCACGATATAAATTTCATAAAGTTTCGTTATCGTATGAGAAAGTTATGACCAAATTCGTATGCGAGGGGTTAAAGCGTTAACGTTGAAAGTTATGACTTTTCGGGTTAACCAGAAATGTCCAGGGACTTGTCAAAGTGGGTACAAGTCTTAAAGCCCTTGTAGGTAAATAAGAAGGGGTCAAAGTGCAAAAATATAAGCTAGTTGACCTTTCGAAGAGCCAAGGGACAAAGATGCGGAAACTAGAAAATGTGAAATCTGTTTACAAGACTCAGGCGGGCCGCGTAAGAGACCTTAAGGTCTTACGCGGGCCACGTCAGACCATCAGATGCAGAATACGTAGACATCAGCCTGTATTCGCGCTTAATCGACCAAAAACAGATATTTTCACATTGTGGGCGACCCCTAAACAGTTCCTAGAGCACTAGGGACACTTGTGGATGAATTGTGGTCAGTTGTAGACTTAGATGTCAACAATCTATGGTGATTTAATCACTATATAAAGCTCCTAAGTTGCAAGCATTCTTCACACCTTCATTCTTGCATTCCTGATCATTTCTGGAGCTCAAGACTTCTCTCAAGTGATCTCTGGTCGTTCATAGGACTCTTGTAAGTTTGCTTATCCTTCCTTAGTTAAGTTTTTGCTTAGTTTTAGCTTAAAAGTCAAACCGTCGTAATTAACGGTTGACTTCGAGATTAATCACTAATGGTCCAGTGATTAGTCGAATTGAAAGTAGTTATAAGTTGGTAATTATGTGGGTAATAAACCCTTAAAAAGGTTCCCCCTGATTCCCACTCTAACTAGGTCAAATGTCGGGTCAAACTTGTTATTAAAAAGTCAACAGAATGCTTAATTTCTAATTTATGCATAATTAGCAATGTAGAACACATACAACCTGTTTGATCATTAATATAACTTGGTAATTAGTGTAAGAACATGTCTAGACATGTTCAACCCGACAATTTCCTGTTTAGACCCGGTTCGGAACCGAAATTCGCTGGGTGGTTAGGTCTTGTCTGTGTGCGGGTTATGCACACAAACCCGAGAGTCACAAGGATGGTGAGACTTGGGGAGATGTCCTTTCGGTGGCACCCTCTCTTGATCTCTATCCCCAAGTCCGAACCCCTGTACCAATTTTACTGCCCTACTAACCAGGTTGTGTCTTTGTATTGCATCAGGGGTATTTTGGGCATTTTGGGTTGGGACAGGTTTCACAAGAAGTCCTCTGGAGTGCAGTTTGGGCTGCAGATTGCTGCAATGTTCAGCAGGTGCTGGCTGTTGTCTGTTGATGTGTTGGGCTCTTATGAGGTGGCCTTTGTTCATTGTTGGATCCTTTGAGAGTTGAAAACATCAACGGTGGAAAGTTTGTCAAGTTATTGGGCTTGGAGTCATGCTGATAACGAAGGTCGTTCAACAGCTGGGCTATGGTTACTCGACATTTTTGAAGTCCCAGCCTAGACAAGTGTTAAAAAGCGGCTGCAACATGTATGGTAAAAAGAAAGCCCACTGTTAGGCTGTTTCGAGGATAAAAATTATGAGGTTCGTGGCTTATCATTACCGTACGGGTTCTAGTTGCTGGAAGTATGTGATGCAGACCCTACGTAATAATTATTTTACTGATTTGGGCTGGGTTAATATGCTGTGGTCAAAGGAAAAAAAATCGAATCAGAAGGGCAGCGTCTATACTCAGCAATTTGAGATCAGTTATGGGCCTTGTTGGAGCTGTTATACTTATGAGAGACCAGATGAAGGTTGTAGCCCAGTCCTACGGTTTGGGCCTTAGTACATTGCTGCTGTTGAAGGCCCAGCTTCTCAGCTTGGGCTTGGGAATTCTTTTTCAGATGTCATCCTACTATGTCGTTACAAAACTGCTGACCATATTGAAGGCCCGGGTTTGGGTTCACATGTTTTTTTGGCACTAGTATTCAGAGCATTCAGATGTGGAGAAAGCTTGGGCTCATTAAATGGATTTTAGGCCCAGACAATGAAAATGTTAAGCTAATGGGCCGGGATGTTAAATGCAGAAGGCCTGGTTTCATTTTTGGGCTTGCCGGGTTCTATAATAAGGGGATTAAAGTCTCGCCGAATCTCTTATATTGGGCTCGGAAAATGCACTATGTTCGTTCGGGTGGTGAGCTTTGGAAGGCTAAGCATCAGTTGGGCTATTGGTATCTTATTTTGTACAGTCCGTATAGTTTGGATGGTCCGACTTGTTACATATGCATATCTAGCTTAAGTTGTAACGGGAAAGTGATCCCTTGTAGATCTAGGTTTTTGTTTATACCTAGTCTTGGTAGTACGGTTTCTTACTTTTGGTCCCCAAAGCTTGTTTTGGGTGACATGACGGGTAGAGGTGCACAAAATAACCGGTTATTAACTGAAACCGTAACCGGTTAATAATCGCCTGAGGAATAAGCGGTTAGTTGTTATTTTTAACTGTAGATTAGTAATCGATTATAAATATTTAGTATAGTAACTAGTTATTAACCGTTTTAACTGGTAGACCGGATAACCACAAAAAAAAACCCGAAAAATTCAAAAAAGGGAAAAAAACCAGGTTATAAACCGAAAATAACCGGTTAAAGTAATTAACCAGACCAGTTAAAAAATAACCGGTTAAAACATTAATCGATTGAAGTCAAAAAGTCAAATTAATCAGTATAATCGGTTAACTGAACCGGTTATTGAAATTAATCGTTTTGTACATCTCTAATGACGGGGGTATGCCCCCTTTGAAAGTGTAATCTCTTTTTTTTCTTTTATGATAGTTTGCCGGGCGTATTCTCATTTACCAAAAAAAAAAAAAAAAAAAAAGGATAATTTAGCCTCTTACAGTTACGTTAATCAATCAATGGAGAGTGTATATTGTATCATCGAAAAAATTGGATGATTATAGAAAAAGGAGAAAAGCAAGATTATATTATGCAAAAGATTTAAATAAAAGAGGAAAAAAAAGTGCCAAAAACAAAAAGCAGATCCTTCTTTTTTCTGAAAATGTGAGCCATTATTCCTCTTCTCCATTATTACACAATATATTACTGTTACCACCATTTAACAACAAAATAATAATAAAATTTTATATCATACACTAAATAGAACATTTAAGACTAAATCTTCTCTATAAAGAACATATATAATATTTACTATAAATTCAATAATAGGACCGTATTCAAAAATCTTTAAAAATTTATAGGCCTTGTACGAAGATAAAATACGAGCTCCTAAAATATATATATTTTTTTAAAAAGAATATACAAAAAAGTTTTAAATATATAAAAATGAATTAAAATTTGTGGAATCATCCGCATGTTACGGCGGGCTGCTTTTTTACGTGGAAATGTAGATAAAAAGCACATCACATGCACATTTGGACAACGAAACGTAGAAAGAAAACACGCTGTAAGGGTAAATTAAGAAAATCCAGAATAGTTATGTCGTAACTTTAAAAATCGTTATTTACGATCATGTAAAACCATCGTAACCTATCCAAATTTATTTAGAAAATACATAGAGTTGAAATAGAGAAAAACACAAAATAAGACATTTTTCCAATGTTTTAAAAACCGGTTCAAACCGGCCGGTTATACCGGTTGAACCGTCTGGTAGAACCGGTTAAACTGCTCGGTACATCCGGTTGAACTGCCCGGTATACCCGGTTGAACCGTCCGATACACCCGGTTAAACTGTTTCTGAGTCAAATCCGGTATGGTATAAAAACTATATTTTAAAACATTGTTTTTTCATAAAAAAAAATGAAACACACAAAACTAATTGTAAATTGAATAATATTTTAAGAAAAGAACATGAATAATTATTTTCAAACTAGATTTGAGAAGCAACTATGATTCCTATTTTGATTTAATGTAACACAAAATTAGCTATTTAATGTCATTTGAATTTAATGCATAGGTAACAAATATAAAGAAAAAACTCAACTAAAAATGAACCTATCATGATTAGATCCAAGGTCTATTTGCTAATAAAGTGACATGGAAACCACCAGACCGTGCGTCTCATCATGCTATTTTCCAATTCAGTACTTATATATTCTTAGTTCTACAACGTAACTTTATTTGAAAAAATAAACTTTTGGGCCCCTATGGGGTTTGGGCCCTGAGCTGTCGCCCACCCTTCACCCCTCCGGGCCAGCCCTCTCCAATAAACAATAATCAAACTCAGTAAAAAAATATCGGTTATCAGATCAGATCGGCTATTCTAGTAAACCAAACTTGCTAAACCGACCGCCAAATAATACAACTAAAACCTATCAAATTGAACCGATGACGTGTCTTTTTTTATTAAAGAATCTGAATCACTGACAGACCATTAAAGTATTATTATGCCAATAACAAAACCACCCGATTATATCTGGTCTGATTAGCACTCTGCTTTAAAAGCAGCGGATACACCTTAAAATGTTGTAATGTGAGAAAATAAAACAAGAACATAGTTATAATAGAATAAATTTTCTAACTACAGGATTTATGTGCCCAAAGCACTTAAGGCCAGTTTCAAAGCATGCGTACAGAGTTGCAGGAAGCTGTTCAGCTTTGTTTATATTAATATTATAAAATATTATATTAAGGGGAGGGAAATGCGCAGCTTTCATTTTCTCTGGTTGACAATAGTTTCCATTTTCACGTGCGTTTTGTGTATTGTCTATTTTGTTTGCTAACAAACATTTGACATTTTGTCTCTATATATTTATGGAAAAATTACAAGTTTTGTCATTTATCTTTAGGGTATTTTACAGGCGGTGTCCTTTTTTTCAAAAGTTGACAGGCGGTGTCCTTTATAGGGAATTTTGTTGCAAGTTTTGTCCTTTGAGCCTAACCCAGTTAGATTTTTTTGTTAAGTCTGGTCAAACAGGGGTAGTTTAGTCTTTCTACCTATTTATTTATAAATCTTTTTAATAAAATAAAACAAAAAGAATTTAAAAACTAATATCTATTTAAAAAATTAAACTAGATATTTATTTATACCTATTTATTTATAAATCCCTAAGTCTGGTCAAACACTTCTCCCACCAACATCATCTCCCACCTCCCACCACCACCACCACCACAACAACCATCCGCCGCCGCCCACACATCAACCACCATCATCATCTCCCACCTCCGAACACCACCACAACCACACAATCCGTCGCCGCCGCACCCACCCCAACCCCACACAGATCGAGCTAACAGGTTTAGGTCTCGCCGCCGTGGCCTACATCGCCGTCGACTATCTCCGGCACCTGTCACCGTCATGGCACGAGCTACTCCAGCCTTTACTATGGATCATACTCGCACTAATCGCAATCACACGTGTTCCTTTCTACAAACACTGGTCAGCCGAACTTCGTTCAGCTCTAGTATTCGTGGCTGCTTTGGTCTTCATGCTTTGCGCCTTACTCTATGAAATGATCTCCGTTCGTTCCGTTACCGCCGTTCTCGGCCTCAACTGGCACCGGTACTAACATATAAATTATGTGATTTTTTTAGTAGTAGCTTGAAATAGCAATTTGAGTTTCAGATCTGATGATTGTTCTAGATTTGGATGTAATTTGAGTGTTGTGGATCTATTATGTGTGTGATTAAAGATCTGCTTTTAATTTGGCAGGTTTTATAACTACACATTTAGTGCTTGATGATGCACAAATTTGATTTGTTATTAGTTCAGTATAATTGGAGGTAGGTTCTGTATAGACTATTGTATCAAATTGTTTGTTTGTTTGTTTGGTAAAACGTTGTAATTTGTGTACCTAATGGAATATACAATCAACAAAACAAGACGTATGCATTGCACACCTCTGGCATAAGTTAAAACTAAACAAAAATGACTTTAAAGTTTGCTTCACTGGATGTATCAGTATTTCTTTGTAATAGCTAATGTCTGCTTGAATGTGGCAGATGAGGATGTCACTTGGGAAAATATTGCTTCAGGTATAAATCGTTAACAAGTGTTGGTGGTTTATAATGATGGTGTTGGGAGAGGGAGAGGGAGAGGGAGAGGGAGAGGGAGAGAGAGAATGAGAATGTGTGTTTTTTTAGAGAGAGAGATTCTAATATTTATAAATTAAAGAATAAATTACAAGTTTTGTCCTTTAAATAAGTAAAAAGACTAAAATACCCTTGGGTAATCAGATTTAACAAAAAAATCTAACTGGGTTAGGCTCAAAGGACAAAACTTGCAACAAAATTCCCTATAAAGGACACCGCCTGTCAACTTTTGAAAAAAAGGATACCGCCTGTAAAATACCCTAAAGATAAAGGACAAAACTTGTAATTTTTCCTATATTTATCCACTCGTTTACTTCTTTCTAGGCTTTATTATTTTATTCTATGTTTATCATCGTCTTTCTCTCAAAAATAAACTTAACTAATTACACGTTATTTTCCTTTTGAAACTACAAATTTGATTCTCATTGTTGATTGATTATCATCTAAACCGCAATGTGAATGATTGTTATAATTAAGAGATATTAAAAATATATTAAATCGATCTGAAATACCCATTTTACTTTTATACTTAGAAATCTAAAGAAACATCGTTTCTAATCCGGGCGGGGTTAGTACCAAAGAGGTAGTCTCGACAAGGTGGTTAATCCTTAATATCTTCACAATCAATGATTGACGTTATTCTGAGAGTAAATCTGCAAAACAAGAACACTGTGAAGCTTGTTACGAGGAGGAGAGGTGGGGGGTTATTCTAGTAACCACCATCTGGCGTGAGAATAAGTAATCGTTTAGAGAGAGTAAACGAGTGTGTGTTAATTGTGAGAGAGTGAAAGAGTGGATTCTTAAACTTGTGGTTGAAGGCTGGTATTTATAGTCGAAGAGCGTGGAGAAAGAGATGGGCCTTGGGCCGGATATCGCCAACAAATAATATCCAGTTGGTTCCCTCTAACATGACAGATAGTGTTTGCAGAGGTAGAGGGACGTTTGTGCACGGTGGTTGGTGCCACGTGGCCTGCCAAGTGTACTTGTTGTCAAATTTGTCATCAGCTGAGTGTTGCTTTGTTTAAGTTTAGATATGGTCCTTAGCGCGCATAGCTTTCGCATGTTTACGTTGGGCTTGTACAGAATTCAAGACAATACCCTTTCAAAATCTAAACTCACATCCAAATTATTTATTTGTTTAGAGTAAGACTCAGAAACAATTCCAATGTTGCATTGCTATTTTATTTTAGTTTTATCATGCTAATACATTGAATCGCAACAAAAACTTAAAAAAAAGAAACGATATTCCTTAGTGGACCCAACATTTTTTTACAATAAGGTCCTTTTTTTCAGATTTTTTCATAACTAAACGTTAGAATGTCAGTGCGAGTACACAATAAAATCCAATATCATAATGACAATATATGTTCATTATTCATCAGGAAACACAAAATAAAAATATGAATAAGTATCTAAAGAGCACAAAATTCAAGTTCTAACAAAACTAAACTACAAATCTTGAATTCATGATGAAAGAAAACTTCTCCATGTGACCAATCTCTAATATGAGAGTATGGCGCGTTTGGTTCGCGGAATGTTTTGGAATTGGAATTTGAAAAAAAAAATGGTTATGGAATTTAAACATTCTAATAAGAATTGAAATTTGTTGGAATCGGAATCTCAATTCCCATTTTGAACTCCTTTCACATGTAAGAAATATTTTGAATTCCTTTACTTAAAGAAATTTGAAGGAATTTATGCTCAATTCCAAGTTAACCAAACAAATGAAGATTCCAATTCCAATACATTCTAAGTATTTTATTTGAATTTCAGTGAACCAAAGGCACGTAACTATTTATTTGAGAGGGAATGGGTGATTAAGTAAATGGGTATTATCCATCTTACCTTTCTCCCATGGCCCAATGTATGGTGGGTCGGATCCTTGGTTGGCTCGGGGCAAGTGCAGGGCGCACAACTGTACATAGCCCACTCTCCACGGGCCCGAAATTCTTAAAATGTTTTAATAATTTTTTATATGTAATTTGTTTTATAACAAATGACCATAATAGTAAGTAAAAGTAGATTTAGTTTCGGCCCATATAAAGAATAAGACCAATTTGTCTTTTCGCCTAATTACCATTTTTTTATTAATAAGTTTATATTTAAGGACCAATTTTTTCGTCCTATTGCCGATTTTTTAGATCTAAGTTTATATTTAGGGGGCAATTATTTTTACTCGCTTAGGGCCTTCAAATTCTCTTGGACGACCCTAGTCAAATCCATACGTGATACCGTAGATTTGGTTGGGGCTATATTTGGGACAATATCCCATTAGATATCATTATCAGTTTAGCAACTTTTCACATTCGAGAGGGATCATGTCAATTGAGTAATCAACTAATTCCCGAAAACCAAAATCAGGTCTTATAAAAGTTCAGTATATGAGTGTAGTTAAGATACGAACTTTCGATTGATTTGGGTACTTGGGAGCCTATGGATCACATATTCTCTCTAGATCCTATTAAATTTCATTCGGAGGAGGGGGCTTATAAACATTGTATCAATTTTTATCAAAGAAAGATAAGATTAACCGAGGTTGTTCAAAAAGGCATGAGGCAACTACACGGTATTAGCGTAGCAATTGTAGTTTGGGATCCGTAGTCGGAGAGAAAATTATCCGTTTGATTGAATACGCTATTAACGAATTTCTACCTTTTATTAGGGCGTTTGCTTCGGGAGGGACACGCATCCAAGAAGGATTAAAAAATCTCTTGGTGATGAATAAGATAAATGACATGAAATAAAACAGAAAAAAAAAAGCTCGGTTGGTTTGATGAGAACACCTTTTCTTTTTAGGAAAAAAAATGTGATGTTTTTAAGTGAATCATACATATGGTTAAATATGAGAACTAGAAAAACAAAATCCATTATAAAGTGAAAATGCATACGATTGATACATGTAATAAGTGAATCATAAATATAGTTAAACATGAGAACTAGAAAAACAAAATCCATTAATATTATAAAGTGAAAAGGTATAAGAGTTTCATGATGCATGCAATTGATACATGTAATACAGATCATAATAGATGTGTCGGCACATGTGCTACTTTTTGAAACAATAGAATCACTTCACTAAGAACACCCGCAGTGGTGAACAAAAATAATGCCCCCACCATGGGGCATTATTTGACACGTGGCATCCTAGTCAGCGTTGGGCATTATAGCAAAAGAGGTGTAGTGTGACATTATTCCAATAACGCCCATGCAATCATTTGACAAAAAAATAAAAATAAAAAAAAATAAAGCAAACAGGCTAGTCAAACATTGGAGAAATCCCATTGGCCACATGCAAAAATAAAAAAAAAATAAAGAAAGAAACTTTACACTTGTCAAAAAATGTCAGACTAAAGCAAGGTAAATGCCCCTTCAAGTCAAACATGTCAGACTAAAGCAATTGTTCTTGAGCGTTTTATATAACACGCCGTTCACAATTTTTTTCAAAAATTTTTAAAAATAACGCCCCATGTAATGGTGCGTTGGGCGTTTTCGGGCGTTTTTTTTAATTTAAAAAAAAAAAACGTCCCCTACGCATGGTCTAAGGAGAGCAATAGCAACAACAATATGCCAACAAGAAAAGCTTATTTATGCAGGGAATAAATTATAAAATTTCTATTACTTATATTTATATATTTATTAAAAGTCCAAGAAGGGCTTATTTATGCAGGGAATAAAATTATAAAATCTCTATTACTTATATTTATATATTTATTAAAAAATTGCTTGTGTAGTTAATTTGTGAATAATAAAAAATGACTTCAAATTTTTAAGCATCGCGGCTTTGCTTTGTTTTTTTTTTCCGAGGTTGCATGCATAATTTTAAGTTTTATACATATATATACACATATTTTTATACTTAACATTATTAAGTATACAAGTTTTGACATGAATCTGTGATTTTTTTTCCGTTTTTCTGATTTTTTTCGATTTTTGCCGATTTTTGGCTGATCGATTATGGCCGACTCGGTAGATTAGAGCCGACTAGCGATTAATGGACTGATTCACAGAAAAATATTCAGTAGAGGGCCAACTAGCGATTAACCGGTGATTAGTCGCTGATTAATCTGGATTTTTACAACATTGCTTCTTACCATCAAGCTATTCAACTTCATTTTTAGAATTATATACTTGGGTGTGAACGTATTATAATAAAGTAATACTAGAATTGTACCATATGATTATATACACTCGAAATAACGCGCCTGTTATTAATATATAAAAGATTGTTTAATTATATAAAGGAAAAATAAACGACATTTGTTGTACGCAATAGGTGCACTTGAAAAGATAAAGGTTAAATCACGTACAAATTTGATTGTACCCAAACAAGTTCCAACATTACATTAAGGTTAAGTTATTCTACAAAGTCTTCTAACTGTAAGAAGTTTGGGCTACCAACGGGACCCTTTTTTTTTCTTTCTTAAATCCAAATTGAAAGATTGTGTGCTACAGGCTTGCTTTATATAACCCAACTAAAAAACTATTTTGGGCTGAACCTTTTTTGATTCTTAAATGAAAGGATGAATTCCCCAGGCCCAGAGGTTGCAAATTTGGAACTTTGGTGTAGGATTATATTACTAGTATTTTTTTGGTGTGCTAAACTTTCTTTTAATGAAAAAGTGCATCAGTTTTATATTTTGCTTTAGTCCATGAAATATGTTGGGCCGTCCACCCTAGTTGAACTCATAACTACCTTGTCGGCTTGTCTACTCTACCATCCAATCACTGGCGGATCTAGACCAACATTTCAGAACTACCTTGTCTACAATGTAAACGAAACAAAAATAAAAACACGATAAAAAATAAAGTTAAAAATCAAGCCCAAATCATTTGGGCTTTTAACCAATCACGTGGGCCTTTGTGCTTTAATTATATGGGCTATTCAGTTTTAATTATAGTGGTCTTTTAATCATTTATTTGTGGACTTTTATTCATAAATATGCAGTTGGTCTATCAATAAAAGGCCATATTTTTTTTATGTTAAGGATTAGCCTAAAATAATCTCATAGCTAACATAACTTTTTTTCTTCAGGGGTAACAAAATAAAAAAAACGTAAAAATAAAATAAAATTTGCACTGTGTCGTAAAGTGGAGGGGTAGCAGGTGCTACCCCTACTGATGAACTATGTCCGCCCTGCAACCAATAATAGTGTGTTACATCATTTAAACAAATTCAACTCATTTCAACCCTGCTAGATAGGGCACTCCTGGTTAAACCTACAATATCATCCGGTTTCAAAACCCTCTCAAGCATGCATACAAAGTCCAAGTTCAACCACGCGTTCACAACCACTGACTTCAACCCGCCATGGGTTGCGGTGTCCAACCCTAACCAACCCACTCGAATTTTCTCAATCCGGGCCTTGATTATACATGCACCCCTTCCAACCTAAGAGTATAATTAGGATAATAGTCGGGTTTTTGAGTGGGTTAACATAACCCGTTTAATAAATAAGGCATGTTTTGCGTTCATCTATCTATCCCATTTATTGACAATGTTGTGCCTGGATTGTATTGAACTTAAGCAAATTAACCAAGTTAAGTTAATTACAATCACTCGCTTATAACTTTTATCGCAATGCGTTTTGACACGTCAGCTCGTTTGAGTTGTTTAACTAAACGCGTTAAATGAGCCATACTTAAGGTTAACGCTTCTAATTGTGTCTGAATTAAGATGTATTAATTTAACAGGAATAAATATACAAGTATTATACGGATTTACGAATTTTAACCAGAAAACCCGTTTGAAAATATTAATAAAATATACATATAGGAATTGAAACTTGGCATGCTGTTTGAAAACGTATAGAGATGAAAGCATTAAAACTTGGCACGTAAAACTAGAGACGAACCTCATTGAATTCAATTCAATTAAATTCAATCCATGCATGACTCAGCTCATCTTTTTAGTTTATCCATTTCTTAGGCTGGAGGGTGTGGGGCGCCACCCTTCGGCCACCTGGACCACCATAGCGCCCCATCCGCCATCGCCCACACCCCCGGCGCCATAGCCGGGGCGCCATAGGTCATCCGCCATCGTGGTAACGAGTGGCAACGCGTTGAACAATTTTGAAAAGGTCAAAATGACCGTTGTGGAACGGTCGAAAATTAAAAAAAAATAAAAAAAAAAAACTTAATCTTTATTATATATATATATAACCTATTCTAAACTAAAAAACTCATCAATCACAACCAAAAAACACTCAAATCACAACTTAAACACACACCAATCACAATTTTAAAAATGTCTTCTTCGAGCTCGTCATCCGACGGTGTTCTTGATGATATGGTTATCGTCATGGCGCAGGAGATGATTAATTATTTGCAAGAAGCCGAATCCTCTGCATCGCGTACCAGACAACCGCCTGTTGAACGAAATCGGTTAGCTGCTCATGAACGTCTAGTGCAAGATTATTTTTGTGAAACTCCCGTGTACAATGATGATCAGTTTAAGCGTAGGTTTCGTATGAGCCGACGACTATTCGTTAAAATTTCCAATGATCTTGCGGGTGAATCCCCTTTTTTCACGCAAAGGGTAAATGCAACTGGCAAGGTTGGTTTCTCTGGACTACAAAAGTGTACGGCAGCAATTAGGCAACTAGCCTACGGCACATCGAGTGATGCGTGGGATGAGTATATAAGGATGTCGTCAAGAATGTGTCGTGAGTCTCTTGAAAATTTTTGTGAATGTAACTTTTATTAACACTAGTATTTATTAGGAAAAATTACACTTTTCGTCCTTTATGTTTATAGCTAGTTGCAATGGAAGACCTTTACCTTTAATAATTACAGCCACAGTCCTTTATTTGGAAAACTCGTTACACTTTTCGTCCTTTAACGCTAACCAAGTTAAAATATCCAGTTAAGTTTATTCACTTAAGGGCAGTTTAGTCTTTTTACTTAGTTATTTATAGTATAAATAAAAAAATAACATTTAAAATCTTATAAAAACAAATACAATTATCTCTCTTCTCTCTCACACACACACCTTTCTCTCTCTAAACAACCAGTAGTCACCACCACTAAACCAACCACCACCCACCAACAACCACCACCGCTAGGTCTGAAGCTTATCCCTGTTTTCAACCACCGCCGCCGCCGCCGCCATCACCTCCTGCCACCAGTCTACCACCTCCAGCAACCAACGCACCATCATCTCCGAAAGCACCACCACTCACCACCTCCTGCTCTCTCTAAACTCAAAACATCACGACCGTTTGTTGTCCACACCACCGGATCTGTTTCACCATTGCAGCCCCACCTCCATCATCCAAAAACTTTACTCAAAACAAATGTATGCTTACGACTGTCACAATATTAAGGTAATCCAAAAAGCCCACTTCCATCTGTTTGATCCAATAATTTTTTCTTGTTCATATACGAACGAAACAATAGTCAAGTCCCCGTTCAATTAATCCCCCAAATTAATCAACCTAAAACCTAACATTAATCCCCAAATTAACCAAAACCCTAACTTCAATCCATTCCCAATGTTCATATCATCAACTACACCATTACAAATTAAACAAACAGCCACCAAAACCAAAACCCATTTTTTAAAAATCTAAACAAAAAAATTTGTTTCACCAGTATCACTATCTTTGAGATTTAGAATTTTCCAGCGAGAAAACTGAATAGCACTTTACCTAGCATTACTAATAAAACAAAACCCTGAATTCAAATGAAATAAACTCCGATTTGTGTACACCTGTCGTCAACTGTCACCGGAAATTACCATAGAATATTCATCATCATCCTATCGAAAACCTAAGTCGAGATGGAGGGTTGTTCATATCCGACGGTGCAGGTAGATCTGAAACTCCGACGACAAATCAACGGCCACACAAAAACGCCCCAAAAGGTTGCGATGTGACGGATCTGGGTTTTATACTTGATTTATCTATGCGATGTCTCTGTGTAGATCTTGATTTGTCACGGACTCCAATGAGGATGATGATGATGATGATGATGACGTGGAGGAGGAGCAATCGCGACAATATGACGGCGTAGGGTGGTCGTCAGTGGCCGGAGCGGCGGCGGCGGCGGCGGTTGTGAGGAGGAGGAAACTGCTGGGTGAAGATGATGTAGATACAGACTCAAAATAGGGTTTGTGATCCTGTATTTATAAGTTTTTTATTTTGTTTTTTGTTTTATTTATAATATATTTTAATTGGATTGCTAAAAAGACCAAATTGCCCTTAGTTAAATAAATTTAACTGAAAATTTTAACCAAGTTAGTGCTAAAGGACGAAAGACGTACTAAGTTTTCCAAATAAAGGACTGTGGCTGTAATTATTAAAGGTAAAGGTCGTCCATTGCAACTAGCTATAAACATAAAGGACGAAAAGTGTAATTTACCCTATTTATTATTATTTTACGTCGTTATTATTTTTAAATTAGCAATAATTTATCAGGTGTAATCTCTCTGTACGGGAGACGATATTTGAGGATGCCAACCGCAGCCGACGTTCCAATTCTATACGAGGCCCATCAGCGCTTACATGGGTTTCCTGGAATGTTGGGAAGTCTTGATTGCATGCACTGGGAATGGGCGGCATGCCCAACCGCTTGGAAAGGGCAACATCATCGTGGTGACCACGATGGTCCAACGGTAGTATTACAAGCGGTAGCTTCTCAACCGATGAACCCAATACTAACATACGCGGAGAAAGAAGATATCCGAGCAATGATACGGGCAACATCATGAGAAACGTTATGTATACGTGTATCATTTTGCATAACATGATATTGGAGGACTCTGGTAGAGCATTTTGTGGAGAAAGCTATGATGAAAATATCCAACCAATGAACCCAATACTAACATACGCGGAGAAAGAAGATATCCGAGCAATGATACGGGCTAGGCACACACACCAAAACCTTCGAGCCGATCTGACAGATCACCTATGGTTTTATCGTGAACAAGGAGGACTCGACACAGACGACGACTAGTGGTTTTATTTTTTAAATGAAGTTATGTAGTGTTTTTTTTTAAATGAAATTATGTAGTGTTTTTTATTTTTTTTAATGAAAGTATGTAGTGTTTTTATTTTTTAAATTAATATATCTAGTGTTTTTTATTTTTTAATGAAATTATGTAGTGTTTTTTTTTAATATTTAAATAAAAAAATAATTAGGAAATCATGACACGGGGCTCCATCCACACCCTCCAAATTAAAGGGGGGCATGATAAAGCCCCAACGCTGACATGGCGCTGACGTGGATCCTATGTGGCACCTATAAAGCCCCATGGGGCTCCATCCACACCCATAGCCTTATAAATATAATATATAAACAGCTTCATAAGCAAGATCTTATTTTCACAACCCATACTCAAAAGTACATAGTTCATCTCATCTTTTTTTTTTTTTTTTTTTCTGAAATTATTACATCGATCTAGTTTAGTTTATGGTCACATATGAGCAAGAATATTTAAATATACAAAACTTATGTACGACACTGTTGAAATGCCCGTATAGTCTATGTGGTTTGCTCAAATTTTACATTTTGTCATTTCACACCCCCTTAACATAAAAAACTAACATTCATCCACGTTAGGGACTATCTGAGAAACGAGAGAGCAAAAATTGAGAACTATAGGTGTAATTTTAGGAAATTAGTGACTAAAAGTGAAATTTGAGCAAAACACATGGACTATCTGGACATTTTTCTCTTACATTTTATAAAAGTAGGTTAAGTTTATGAACTCAACAAACGGATGATGAATGAATACGCGGACCGAACGCGAATTAACCTCAAAGTTAAGAATAAAAACTATGCCGAAATGTTTAATCAGTCCGGTCTTGGATCCGGTATCCAGATTACTCAGCCCGACTGGAATTTTGCTTAGTATTGTATCTAAATGTCATCAGTTTTCTAACTTTTTCATACGTTGGTAACAAAATATCAAAGCTATTGATATTAGGTCCGGACCCACCCTTTGGCTAAGGTGGGCGGCTGCACCCCATAAAAAAATTTGTGTATATTTGAGGTAAAAAAAACCCGACCGTTCCCCTTGAAAATATGGTTGAACACCTCATTCGCGCTCGCAACAAATAATTAATGGGTCCACCACTGATTGATATGAGAAAATTATTTTGTGATATAAAAGTATAATTTGCCTAATGTGATATTTTTAAAAGGTATGGTATTTGTATAATAAAATAACAAAGGGAAAACATAATGAAGCAATTTGTATCACCAACAATATATGAGACAAATGTAAATTAGAGTGAATTGCAAGTTTTGTCCTTTATCTTTAGGCCATTTTGCAAGTTTTGTCCTTTATGTTTAAAGTTGACGAGTTTTGTCCTTTATGTTTGAAAATCAAGCACGTTTTACCCTTTGGGCCTTAAAAATCAAGCACGTTTTGTCCTTTATGTTTAAAAATCAAGCACGTTTTGTCCTTAAAAATCAAGCACGTTTTGCCCCAAAGGGTAAAACGTGCTTGATTTTCAAACATAAAGGACAAAACTCGTCAACTTTAAACATAAAGGACAAAACTTGCAAAATGGCCTAAAGATAAAGGACAAAACTTGCAATTCACTCTGTAAATTATAAGTGGTGTTGGTTGTAGCAATTCCTTGAACAAGTCACCATGCATTTATGCCCATGATTTCAACTACGTCTCTTTTTCTTTCAACTAATGGTTTTCCAACGCAATTTTAGTGTTCACCAAAAATATTACAATTCAATATTTTATGCTATTTTATCAGAAAAAAAATGGATTTTACAATTTCTTTGTTAACTTTGTTTGTCAGGAAAAGTTAATTTAATTAGTATTTTAAATGTTGTGCTATAAATACTATGGTTTGATCTTTTTTAGATCTTGCATGCTCTTGGAGAAGCTAAAATGTACACCCGGTGATCAACAATGCCGGTTCAACACCACATCCTAGTGTCAATATGCATTGCATTGCTCTTCATTGCTTCCTCTATTTCCGAACCGATCTCCATCCAACAACCCGATGTCGATAAGAGAACCCTAACCCCAACTCCACGTAGGAACCGCGGGAGAACCCGTAACCAAGGTGGTCGAAGGACTGGAGGCCGTGGTTCTCGCGGATCTTCAAATTGTGATTCATTATTTGAGTATCTATTTGGAAGATGCGGCCAATGGCCTTTCTCGCGTTTTTCTCCTAACAACCCTTTTTTAACTCGGCCGCCCCCTCGACGACCACCCATACCCCCACCACCCGTGGCACCCCCACCAGTCCCGGCATGTCCTCCACCATCACCACCACCACCATCACCCCCTCCACCATGTCCACCGCCGGCATGCCCACCGCCGGCATGCCCACCGCCGCCATGTACACCGCCGCCATGTCCACCGCCGCCATCACCTCCGCCGCCATCTCCTCCGCCTCCATCACCTCCGCCGCCATCACCTCCGCCTCCATCACCTCCGCCGCCATCTCCTCCGCCTCCATCACCACCTCCGCCTCTGCCACCACTCGTTGCTTCACCACCACCAGTTGTTGCGTTATCTCCACCACCAGACTACATCCTTCCTCCTATAGTGCCTGATGATCCTTTTAACGCCCCACCCGCACCAATATGGTTTTCGCCACCCGCTAATATAAACCCTCCACCATTAGTTCCCATATCATTCTCACCGCCCGGTTTCCAAGATAACCCGCCGGACTCCTCGACGTTACCACCACTTGTCCCTATATTTTCTCCACCACAGGTTGACCCCGGTCAAACCCCACAACTTCCACCAATAACGAATCCCGGTCAACAGTTTCCACCGGACTTCGATCCCGGTCAACAATTCCCGCCGGAAGTTGACCCCGGTCAACAAAACCCTCCGGAAGTTGACCCTGGTCAACAATTTCAGTTCCCGCCGGAAGTCGAATTCCCGCCTGAATTTGACCCTGGTCAACAGTTTCCGCCGGATTTTGACCCTGGTCAACAAAATCCGCCGGAATTCAACCCTGGAGAACAGTTTCCGCCGGAGTTCGACCCTGGTCAACAAAATCCGCCGGAATTCAACCCTGGAGAACAATTTCCGCCGGAGTTTGACCCTGGAGAAGAGTTTCCACCGCCGGTGGAAACCTCAATGCCGATTCCGGGGACAGGGGAGTCACCGGAAATAATAATGCCACCGTCAGTAGATGAAAATCCAATAAAAGAAGAGTATGCTTCATCTTCAACGCCATAAAGACTGGAAATTCCTATTGATCTACCGTCATTGATGATCGATGATCCTCTGGCAGTCTAATCGTATTGGGTGTGTTAATTTTAGCGTTTTTTTTTTTTTTTTTTTTTTTTTTTTTTGCATTGTGTTTTTTTAGTTACTAATAAAAAATTTCCTAGTTTAGTTACATAGACGACATAACCTAGTTTACCAAATTTGCATATTGACACTTGGAAGCAAAAGCAAGCAACGGATCTCTTAACGATTCTAGACCGAACAATTTATGTTGTATGATGGAGTAATCGATCATTAATTTACTATCCGAAGTTGTCGATCAAAACACATTGTTCTCTAATCATCGACGAGGTTTGACACACCAATCGGAATGAGATAATAGTTGCTATGGTATATCTTGTAACGCCTTGAATCCAAAGTGAGTTTGGCCTTATAACTTAATTATCAACACGATCAATTCAAACAATGGTGGATGTTACTAGATTATGTGTTTGATCTTGTAAGTTTGACACGAAACCTAGAAACAACTTTTACCTCTTGTACATTCATGCTTCAATAGTTTGTACATTGTAAAAAAAACTCGTTATATCGCTCGCAATTTACCCCGAATTATAGATAAAAAAACACAAGTTGCAATGTTACATTTGAAAATTTTATAAAGTGCCACAGTTATAACTTATAAGAGAAAAAAAATGAGAGTGGGCCATGTGTGACTTGCCGTTCAAAAAAAGGTGTAATTTTAAAGAGAGTCATATTGTAACTTGATAATCACTAGCTTAAAGCATTTTACCAAGTGCTCCAAGTATTTGGAGCTAATGAACCGTAAATTTTAAGCAGGTAAGGTAAATGTGTATTTATAAAACAGTGACATAATGTAATATTTTCAAAGAGTTATTCTTTCAAAGTAGACTTCAAATAACTAATAATTATATAATAATAATAATATTTCGAGAAAAACAAATGTTATCTTCATAAACACCTGTAAAATGAAATATAAAAAGGGTAAATTACACTTTTCGTCCTTTGTGTTTGTAGCGGGTTGCAGTGGATATCCTTTAACTTTAATAATTACAGCCACAATCCTTTATTTTAAAAACATGTTGCATGCTTCATCCTTTACCTCAAACCCAGTTAGAAAATTAAGTTAGTTTTGATCACTTGTTTCGCACGTGAGGGCATTTAAGACATTTACCAAGCAACTACCCACCATATAAATAGCCCATTTTCTCCCCCAAATCCTCATTAGGGTTTATAACCTGCAACTCTCTACCTCAGCCACCATCTACCATCACCACCACCATCCTAATCCAGCCACCACCATCTCTCTTATCGTTACATCTTCGGATTAAATGACAAAACCCTCGGATCAGAGATAGATCCCGACAGAGATTCACAGTTGTGGCCTGTGAACGGGACTCTAGTTTCAACAGTGATTGTGGTGGTGTCTTTGCTGGAGAACGGGCAACGGTGGATGAAGGAGGCGGAGGATGCGGCGGAGAGAGGTTTCAGGGGACCGGAGCTCCGGCGAGTTAGAGCCATGACGACGGTGGTTCATGGCCGGATCTGAGATCTGATAGAGAAGATGTCGATTCGGCAAGAAAGTAGATCCACAGTTGTTCCAGATATGAGATATGTTTGAATCTGTTGATTGATATATGCAAACTTATCATATTTGTTTTAGATCTAAGTTTTATCATATGTGAAGAAGTATTTAGTTGTTGAAAAGAGTAAACTGCCATTTTGGTCCCTGTGGTTTGGCCAGTTTTGCCACTTTAGTCCAAATCTCAAACTTATTACATCCAGGGCCCTGTGGTTTGCATTTTGTTGCCATTTTAGTCCAAAATCCAAATTTGACCAGATTTCCCACTTTTGACCCCCTGTTTTGTCCTTATCCTCAGGGGTATTTTGGGTATTTTGTAATATTATATCTCAAATTTAATAAATAATATAATGCCACTGCCAGAACAACAACAGCAGCAACATCTCATCTTCATCATCAACATCATCTCATCTTCATCATCAACATCGTCTCCACCACCACCATCCCACTGCCGCCAACACCACCACCGCTACCACCCCCACCACCACCATCCCACTGCCGCCAACACCACCACCACCATCTCTCTCTTCACTCTCTCTCTGCTGTTCGTGACCTGCCAAAGCACCACCACCACCGCCACCTCCTCCCCTTCTCACCACCGCCATCAACACCCACCCCACACCGTCGTTGCTATCTTCACCACTTTCAGACAAAATGTCATCTCAATTCAAACAAAGGAAAACCCAAATCAAATAAGCATAAAATTATCCACACCAAACAATCATGAGAAATTAATACAATACACCATGGTTGCCGTGAGAATGCCGTAAGATTCAAAAGTGGTTCCAGCATCATAAGCGAACCCTTATTCGGTCCCTTTTGCAGCCATTTCTCTTGTAAATGTATCTTCTTATACCCACAATCCTGATACCCTGTAACCGACGACATCAAGAAGTGCTCCGATTAAACCTGGAGAATCGTTCCTAATATTCGAATGGAGGTAACAGGGAGGCGGAGAATGTGGCGGCAGAGTGGTGGTGGTGGCGGTGCTGCAGGATGGGCCATCACCTTGATCCGGCGCCGGTACATTGGTAATTCAATCTTTAACCAACCAACAAGTTCAAGTGGGTTAACAAAATGATTCAAACTTCAAGTGGGTTAACAAAATGATTCAATCTTTAACCAACCAACAAGTTCATAATCACTTTTAACTACAGAATTCAAAGTGGGTCAACAAAAAAGATTCAATCTTTAACCAACCAACAACTTCGAAACCACTCTTAACAACAAATCCTAAGTGGGTCAACCAAAATTCAACATTTTACCTCATCTTTCTTTGGATTTGGCTTCAACAACCCTTTTTTAACAAACTCCTTCCTCTTCAAAGCAACAGAGTCATCAATCTCAGAATACAAATCACCTTCAGAATCATCATTGGCTGCAGAAACAGACTCATCAGGAGCATCTTCAACATCTCAGAATACAAATCACCGTGGACTGTGTCTTCTGGGGCTTCAGGTGGGTCAATGTCAGCCGGGTTTGGATAGTGTTTGCCATCGTGGTTAATGGCGAAAAGGGTGAGGTTAGTGCAGTGGAAGAAGGGTGGGAGGCGGTGGCGGAGTGGTGGGTGGAGGTGGGTTTTAGTGAGAGAAAGAGAGAACAGGGATAAGAGAGTGAAGAAAAGAAATGGGGAACGATGGTTGATGTTGAAGAGAGAGAGAGAGGAGAGAGAGAGAGAGAGGAGAGAAAGAGTGAAGAAGACTGGACAAAAAAGAATATATATAATATATAATTAATATTGTTTTAATTAATTAAAAGAATAAATTAAAATGACCAAACTACCCCTGCACTACAGGACAAAAAAGAGACCTTAAAACAGTCAAAAATGAGATATTTTGAGTTTTGGACTAAAATGCCAACAAAATGCAAACCACAGGGCCCTGGATGTAATAAGTTTGAGATTTGGACTAAAGTGGCAAAACTGACCAAACCACAGGGACCAAAATGGCAGTTTACTCTGTTGAAAAAGAAAATATGTGAAAAGTGATAGGTAAATATTGAATGGAATTTGCGTCAGAGTTCATTTATAAAAGGAGATGTATTGTTGTGGAACTGGGCAAACTACATGATATTTGGACTTCAAATGAATATAAAATCTTACTTTGCAGGAGAAAATCATCAGATTGTTATGAATTTTGGATCTTGGATATGATTGTATGCTTTTAGAGAGAGAGAGAGAAGGGTACTTATATTTGTTTTCATAATAAGTTATTTAATACTATAAATAATTAAGTAATAAAAAGACTAAATTGCCCTTATAAAAATAGATTTAACTGAAAATTTTAACCTTGTTAGTGTTAAAGGACGTAGTATGTAATTAGTTTTACAAATAAAGGACTGTGATTGTAATTATTGAAGTTAAAGGACATCCATTGCAATTTCATACAAACATAAAGGACGAAAAATGTAATTTACCCATATAAAAAAGATCTGATACATATATACATTAAGTAATCATATAACGGCAAGGTAATTTAAACTCTTCTTTCTGTAAAATCATCCGACAAATACAAGAAAATGACGACATCAACTTTGTCGAGATGAAATAATGATCACAAATCAATAACGTTCTTGGTTTGACAAGGGCTGTGAATTTGATATCAAACTCAAAAACAATGCTAATTTTAGGATTATTTACGGATACATATAGGTTTAGGGCTGTAAAAGAACCGAACGAACACGAACAAGGCCTTGTTCGTGTTCGTTCGTTAAGGAAATAAATGTGTTCACGAACGGTTCACGAACGGTTCATGAACACTTACCGAACGAGATTTTATGTTCGTGTTCGTTCATTAAGGAAATGAGCGAGTTCGCGAACGGTTCACGAACACAAATAAATTCGGCGAACACGACGAAGGATAAAGATAGATGGCCCAGAGAGTAGCACTCGAACTTGAATCCCTTATTGTGGAACGGAGGTCGATCGTATTCGTGGATGTAAATAATGAGAAATGAAAGTGAAATGATGCATAAACAAGGTGAAAGTGAGTTTCCTAGTTTAATTGTTAGGGAAATAAAATAAATAAAAGTTTAATAATATAAAAAGTACAAATAAAATATAAGAAAGTACAAAGATCTTCAATTAAAACACAAAGATACGAACATAAACGAACGCAAATCAACGAATGTTCACGAACACGTTCACGAACATCTTACCGAACGTTCACGAACACAATCGAACGAACGAGACCTCTGTTCATGTTCGTTCGTTTAACTAATCGAACGAAATTTCTTGTTCATGTTCGTTCGTTTATTAAACGAACTTCCCGCCGAACGGTTCACGAACTGTTCACTGAACGTTCGGTTCGTTTACAGCCCTATATAGGTTGTCATGTGGATAATTTTAGCATAGTGTAAACATTGTCAAAAGTACCTTGTTCGGGTTCAAGTATAGTGGGCTTCGCCCCCCACTAGTCAAGCCCATTGGTGATTTTAACTTTAACTTCATCTTTGTCTTTATAAAAGTGACTTGACTACAAAACTATGTGGTTTCTTCCTATCCCTCACTTTTGGCCTAGTGGTAGAAGACTTGGGTTTTCCAATGGAGACTCAAGTTTAATTTTCACTTTTGTCATATTGGGGTGGATATAGGCAATGAAGGGTTTGGACAAAATAGAGACTCAAGTTTAATTTCCACTTTTGTCATATTGGGGTGGATATAGGCAATGAAGTGTTTGGACAAGGCCTTGTGTGAGGTTGTCAATTCGATTCCCGAGCCCAACCGGATTTTCGTCCAACCGTGTGTTATGCCAGAGAGTTCTGCTCTTGTGGTGGCACAACAACTGTCAAGTGGCAGTCGACGGTATGGTTTCCCGGGGAAACACCCAAAAAAGCCAAACTTTAAAGCCAGCGTGGGTCCGGTTAAGACAACACAGTCTGGCCAAAGTGAGGCAATACAGGGATCTCCGATTTAGAGAGTGTGGTAACCTTATGCATGAAGTTCACCATTAAAAAATGTGGTTTCTTCCTTTCTCTCCAACAAGTCTCCTTTAGCTCACACCTTGTCACAAAAAAAAAAAAAAAAACATGATGACCAAGAACCAGATCTAACAACAAAACAACCTCAAATTTATTCACCTAGCAAGAAATTCAAAGACATATCTAGATCCATACAACAACCTCTCAAAACATCACACCGATTATCAACTAGATAATCTGAATCAACAACCTAACGGAAGTCATGATTCTAACAAAGAATCAAAACACTAGATTACAAGACCACACGAAGACCTGAGTAAAATGCACGGATAGTCCCTGTGGTTTGGTGAAATTTCACCTTTAGTCCCCAACATTTCAAAATTACACTCTTAGTCCCTGTGGTTTGACAAGTTGTTACTCGGATAGTCCCCAAAGCGATGGAGGTTAGTTTTTCTGGTTAAGTGGGTGTGAAATGACAAGGACTATCCGAGTAACAACTGGTCAAACCACAGGGACTATCCGAGTAACAACGTGTCAAACCACAGGGACTATCTGAGTAACCTTCATAAGCTTTAGGGACTATCCGAGTAACAACTTGTAAAACCACAGGGACTAAAAGTGTAATTTTGAAAAGTTGGGGATTAAAGGTGAAATTTCACCAAACCACAGGGACTATTCGTGCATTTTACTCTAAGAAAAATATAACAAATGCATCATTTCCATCTTGGGCCATCTTCAAGTAAAGTCTTTAACGAGTGTGTGGGGCCCAATAGCCCAGACGTGAACACGTGTTCGTTTTTGGACCAGCCCATTAAAGCAATCATACAAAAAATATTTATATGATCTGAATTTGGAAATTGAATTGATCTTTAAAACTTATTAACAAGTATTTAACCCCTCCCCCCTCAAAAACCAAACGCATCAAACATGCTAACCGCATTCACAATGAAAACCTTAAAAGTATGTGAGGGAGTTCAGTTATATTATAAGAAATGGTTATTAGTGTTTTGGAGTGGTTGTGAGTGAAGGAGGGAGAAAATATACGAGAATGTTACTGTTCATCTATTATCTATATTAAAACAAAACAACTTAGTGCCACTTGGCATTTGCTTAAACCCTTACTTGCCACGTGTCACCTTAAAATCATCCCCTAATTCTCTTTAAGCGCCAAACACCTTTAGCAGTTTCTTTACTCCAATTCTTCTTTCTCACTACGCTACCTTCACACGCGCTCTCTCTCTTTCTCTCTCTCTCTCTCCAATCAATTCAGTGTTTCCAAAATTATGAATCCGTTTCTATTTCAAATGAAAAAACCCTACATGTTAAGAATCATCTACATTCGTGAAAGTAACTCACCGGATTTCTCTCTGCCGATCTAGGGTTTATCAGTGATTCCAGGTATGTATCAAAAATGTCTATCTCAGATTTGAATTTCGAAATATCAACTTATGATGCATCTTTTTAAGGAATTTAGGGTTGTGAGTTTTAGGTTGTGAGTTGTTTAATTTTAATGATAAGTTCTCTTACGACATGAATTTGGGTTGTTTTAGTATCTATTGTTGAGAAATGTGAATTTTAGGGTTTTCAATTTTTCATACAAGGATTGAAGTGTTTGATACAAATAATCCGTTCCTGAGCCAACCAATGCCGAAATCTACAAAAAAAGGAGTTAGTTTAATCTCTGGTGAGTGAAGAGAAAGTATCATGTATGTGAGATGAGTTTGATTATTTGAATGATGATCTGGTGTATTGCTTTCTATTGTTTTTGAGTTAATGTGGTGTCTTTATAATTACAGATTCATAAGAGTAAAAAGGAAAAGGAGGTCTATGATGAAATGATATACAAGAGTAGATATTTCAAGGTTCTTATCAGCGATCATGTAACTATTCGTTATTATTGTTAGAAAATTTTTTGATTGTTATAATTAAGATATTTGCATTATTGAATAACATAGATTTTTGTCTTTTAAGTGTTGATATATTAGAAGGCATGAAAGCTAGGCACAAGGAAGAAAATGATCACTAACTGATCAAAAAATTGGATGAACAGTTCATAGAAAAGAAGTAGAACCTGATCAGATAAAAATTATAACTCTAAATTAGATGTTGTTTTTTTGCATTATATTTATTATCTAAAATTTAATCAATTAATTGTAGGAAAAAGTTGATGCTTGTGATATGTGTGCTCGCCCATCAAATAGGCCAGAAATATGAAGAACTTGCATAAGACGACAAAGAGCGATTAGAACATTTGGAGGTATTTAATTTGACATCTAGAGCTAAAATATGCCCAACATCACTGTTCAGATAAAAGCAAATGTTGTTAGACCACTTGCTAATTTATCAAGATTTGTGTCATTTTCAGGCAAAGACGTTAATGGCATTTCTGCAACTAACTTGGGTAGATTCATCTTGGTTAGAAAGAATGGTACGTTGTTTTCTTTCTTGCCTTACAACTGGGAATGTGATGGTGTATCTTAAATCTATTTTACCCATATTTATTTTTTATTTTTGATAGGTATGGGAATTGAAAAATTAAAAAAGATAGTGATTAACAAGTTTATTGACTTCAGGTATGTGATATCATCCACTGGGCAGCCATGGGAACTATCTTCATTGGTTTCTCTTGACACAACTGAAAGAATGTCACCGTCTTATAGGTATGTTATCAACAATTTATAAAAAAAATGTTAAAAATAAAAATAGACATGACTACACACACGTGTTTGATTGCTGCAGGACATATGAACGTGAAACTCATTGATGCGGTTCATATTGGTGACATGAAAATCCTCAAGATCTTGCTTAATCTCAGGAATGACCCGCTGCGACTTGTGTAAGGTTAGAAATAAATAATTATTCCTCTAGATAGTTGTTCTCTTAAATGATCATGCATACCATATCTAAAGCATTTGCAGTTCCACAACTTTTTAGTATGTTCAGTTATGATACAAATATTTGTTTGTTTACATGTTATGAACATGTGAAGTGTTTTGCTTAACGAGGTATTTCACTGTATTACTTTGAAATACCAGACAAGAGACGGGTCAAATGGTTGGTAATTGATTTTTTACTTTCATAATGGAAGATCAAGGAAACAAAAACTAAAAGTTCATGCCTCAAGAAATAAATAAAAAACTCTTATCTTCGACTTCGGCAGAATGTTCACATTTACAATCAGAGGCTGGTTGTCAAACGTTTAGTCAGGCACATTATAGGGCCTCCATTTTTGCTGAACATGCCTCATGGAATTCGCCTCTTCTATCACCTCATTATGTTAACTACAGAGATCGCGATAAGGTTTGTTGGTATTGTGATGCCCGAATTTTATTATAGTTATTTTTCTTCTTTTCTTAAACCGAATTACACTACAACCCTTAAAACTTTAATAATGAGTTTTTTTGTTGCGACGTTATGAATTTCTTTTATGACCGCCCAAGACACATTCTGTGATTTTAGGTATCTTGATTAATAATTTTTCAATCCATGAAGTTTACCGGGTTATATTCTATTTATTATATATAATAGATTCAAGTTGCAGGCTGTATGGTTTCTTTTTGTTCGAGGTGGGAGACGTTCTGAGGTACCACAAGATGGCTCGGGGGAATAAAAAATGGAAGAATGCAATCTACACTATTATGCAGACAGCCTTTTGGGTCATTTGGAAGGCACGTAATGAGGCGATTTTTAAGGGGAAGCAGCCAATGGTATCAAGTTTAATTGAGGAGATAAGAGTCTTGGGCTATATTTGGTTCAAAAGTCGGGCAAAGGCTGCGGAGCTTACCTGGGAAGAATGGAGCTGTTTTTAATTTATTAAGCATAGGCATTTGAGGTTTCTGTTTGTAGCCTGGTGTAAATGTCGGTTAACAAAATGTTATCCCGTTTCGATGAATAAAAATGCGTTTTTGTTGGCCGTTCAAATTTTTTTTTCAAAAGTACAGTTTGTCTCTCATTTTGTGTAATTTATTACTAATTAATACTTTTCATATTTTCTCTTAAAAAATATTTATAATTATGATTTATATTTTATCGTATTACCTCATCATCATTCTTCACTCATGTCGTTTTTTTATTTACAATATTTAGAATGAATTACACATTGTTTTTTAAAATTTCAAAACAAACATGAATTATATTATTTCCGCAAAGATTATTTTATTTTATTAATTTATGGTTAAAAGAAAAGTAAATCATCGATATTTATAGTAGATGGATAGGTGTTTGGTATGTAATTAATCCACAATAGTTTCCATTTTATTCTAATTCGAATTTCAAATTCAAAATTATAGTTTCCTTTTTTGTTGTGGTTAATGATCGATAAATCATTTCCATATTTTTTTACTAGGTTATCAATTGAAAGTTCAATTATAATTAAATTACGATTATCAATAATCGTTACATTCAAATTAAATAAGAAGATGACCAACATTGTTCTTTTGATTAAAGTTAAAATTAAAAATATTAATATATTGACAACTTACTATTTTTATTATGTCAATAAAAAAGAATCTCATGATGACAACTTACACCAATCAAATCAATAACTAATACCAATATATTCAACTTGAAATTTTGACGGTATGTGTTTTAATACTCATCTTATATAAGGGTGTACGGTGTGGCATGCAGTAAAGGGTGGCAAACCCCTTTACCGAGTGGTAAACACCACCGCCAACTCATGTTTAGTCACCAAAGTTTGCCAAATCGGTGGTGGCATGCCGAAGCGGTGAGGGGAGGAAGGAGAGAGAGGGGGTGTGTGGGTGGGATCCATTCCATCTCTCAACCAATCACACATTTTTCCTTTTTTTTTTTTAAAGTTTACCACTTTATCAAATGTCTAAACCATTGCCAACACTTTTCATCAAAGTTTAAACATTTTTCACTGATTGACATGGCGCGCTCTGATTGGTCGGTTTTTTGGTTTGCCACTCCAAAGTGTTTAACCACTCCCCAGACCCTTAAAGTAATAATAATATTAGTAACTTCCGTTAGGGTTATCGTTAGCTGCTTTGATATTGATTTGTAACCGGTTCTTGATTTCGTTGAAGTCATGAAGTTTTCATTCTTCATGTTTTATCTGTAATGAAATCTCAAATTTTGTCGTTGTATGTACTATTTAGGCTTTCGCTCATATGAATTGAAGTGTTTATTGATAGATTGATGATGGGTCTGCAGGTTATTTCTTGAATTTGCTTAAATAAAAGTACTAATTCCAAAGAAGGTTTGGTTTGGATTCTGATTCATTCTTTTTCCAATTTCTATAAAAAATTCAAAGTTAGTCACTGGACCCTTAAATGTGAAGCCTAACTTTGGAAAGGCCTAGAACAAAAATGATGATCTACATGAGCTTTAATGCCGGTAGATATTATATGCTTTGAAACATCCGACGAAAAATGAAAAAAAAAATAGCCCCTAAATAAGGCTGAAATCAACTTAAATAAGCATTGAACTAACTTGGATACAAACCAAGCCAACTCGGTTAGGCTCAGGTCACCTTAGCTCGATTGACCAGGATCATTTATACATTATAAGAAAGGGTATTTGGTGCAGGGTGTGATCGTTTAGGTAGTTAATGCGGTAAAATATCAGATATCGGTCAATGACTGATATTTGAGATATCGGTTGTCGCGGTTGGATATCGGTAATTTTAATATCATGCTAAATTTATATATATAATGCTTTTATGTTAATTTATGCTTTCATTATTTTAATTGTAGGAGCACCCGTATAAATATATACAAGATACACGTTACATCCGTGTCGAACAAGTGATTGGATGAAGCTACTTCTTCCTGGTAAGAGTTGAACTTAGAAATCATTGTACTATTTGTGTTGTTTACTGATACATTAAAAATTGATCTAATTTTGTTTCTTAAAAAGACATGTTTGGGTTTACACATATGTAAGTAAAGTTTTATATGAACTAATATGAATCTAAATAAGAATTTAGATATTGAAGTTTATATAAACTTGATGTCAATCAAAAGATGAAAACCATGACCTTTCGTTGATCTATTAAAGGTTCGCTGGTATGTAACAGGTTTTTGGACAGGGAAGTGATCACTCTGTTGGGTTTTGGGTTTGTACCGGTAAGGGTCGTGTATTATCTGTTTAGGACCTGTTTCAACCCTTAGACGTGAATCCTAAATTTGGAAATGCCTATAACAAAAGTGATGATCTACATAGGCTTCAATGCCAGTAGATATTATATGTTTGTGTTAAGCCACCCGCGAAACTCGCGGGATCTTAGGCTAGTTGTAAATATATAGGAAAAAATATCTGGAGAGAGAAAACCTTATAAATTTTTTAACATTTTTAGAAATGGTTGTGAGTGGAGGAGAGAGAAAATGTAATGATAAAGATATAAAAAAATATTATTTAATTGAAAAAGAGAGATAAAAAGTAGTTGTTTTTAGCGTAAATATATGGATATGGATAAAGAATTCATTGTGAATGCTCTAAGTTGATCACACAACTCAGCATGTTGATTTGCTAACACCCCTTTAGTAAAGATATCGGTAAGTTGTCTAGTAAGCGCTTCATTATCAACATATATAACACATGTACCATCAATAAACCACAACTTATTCTTTACTTGAAGTGCAAGGGTCATAGCAGTTGCCCAAATAGTATAGTTATAAGTTCCTTTTAGTTTTATACTCACAATAGTCAAATTAGCAGAATCATTTGCACGAAGATACAAGGTATCACAAGCATCAAGTTTACTAACAAGTGTAATAGCACCTTCACCATCAACCATGGTTTACTTATAACAAACAACCACAAATAAAGAAGATACACACAAGTACACATGTGACGAAGCTAGGTTAGTGACAAGACTCATGGTTCATCACTCAATAGGAGCACGGACAAGTGTAACAAATGAGTCACTATCCTAGATCTAAACACAATCAAGTTACACAGTCAACCTTATACATCAAATAGATCACACCAAGAAAAGAATGTAACACCTTAAAACATGTTGGGATTGAACCCTACCAGAGGAACAGATAATTAAAGCCAAAACTTGGTCAGAGCAGTGGATCCAGAATAAGCAAATATTACATACAAGTCTCTCCCCTTGAAAGTGGTTTCAACATCTGCTGACCTCCTATCTACTGATCGTACAAGCCACTGACCGTCATTCTGCTGCTCTTGTGAAGACTGATAGAAGACTAAATCTCTGCTGCTCAATCTACTGTCTTGAGTCAAGTACTGCTGATCCGGACAAGCACTGCCGGGTTCACAGCAGTGGAAGGATGCAGCAGCTGTTTAAGTGTCTTTTATGTAATGAAATGTAATAGCAGTAGTTAGTATAGCAGTGTTTGTATAGATCAGAGGTTAGAGTTGTTAGGAGGTTAGATGTCACTTTCATGGTGACGTCAGCTAAGATGCTCAGTAGTTTGCTAGTGCCTATAAATAGAACAGTGCTCTGTACTGTTCTATTAGCTCTTTGCAACACCGTCTTCTCTGCACGAACAAACACTGAGCTCTGGCTGAGGGGGAGTTTGTATTCAAGCATTACTTTATAATCGTTGTTGAAATTAAATTCAATCATTCGGTTCTTTGTTGAAAATGTCTTGATCAAAGCAATACTCTCGTTTGATTTTCAAAATGAAAACTATACTGAAACTGATTTTCAAAATTCAACCAAGTGCTGAGGATCCAAAGAAGTTCGTACCAAAACCTTATGAAAACTATACTGAAACTGATTTTCAAAAATTCAAACTGGATGCCAAAGCATTTAGCATCATAGCATCTGCATTACCAAATGAGATCTATGCTGGACTGTTACATTGTAACAGCGCCAAAGAGCTATGGGATGCTTTGAAGGAACAGTTTGGGGGAACCGAAGAAGTTATTGAAAACAATAGGGAAATTCTGAATTAGCAGTATGAAACCTTCTGTCACATTAAGGGTGAATCATTGACCCAACAATTTGAACGGTTTAGTTGTCTCATCAGTGAGCTAAGGCTTGTTAAGGTTGAATTTCCAAAATCAACCCAAAATAGCAGGTTTCTTAGGTCCTTACCTGATAAATGGGACACAATTGCATTTGTGACTAGAAACTCTGTTGAGTTCAAAGATCTGACCCTGACCCAACTTCATGGTAGACTCCTGACTTATGAAAGGGAGTTGAACCAGAAAAAGAAGTTGCAAGAGTCTGGAAAAGCCACTGATGATTACTCATTCGGTAGCACAGCTCTTCTGGGTCAGGAAGAATCTGGTGGCAGTAGTAAGGAACAGGGTTATGATCATTTCATTGATATAACAGCTGGTGGTAACTTTACCAACCCTGATTCTCACTCTGCAAACTATGCTTTCACTGCAAACACTGAAAACCAGATGTCAGATAATTTGTGCTTTGAACTCAATGATTTACAACATTTTGATCCCACTGACTTAGAGGAAATGGACATCCTGCACCAATTGGCTTTGCTCAGTGTTAGAACTAGCAAATTCTACAAAAGAACAGGGCGAAAATTCCCAGGTTTACATGGGAATCTGAGGGTTGGGTTGGATAAATCGAAAATCAAGTGTTACAAGTGTAATAGGTTGGGACATTTCGCTAGGGAATGCAGGAGCCAAACTACTGGTCCTATAATCACTCACCCTAGCTCAAATCCTAGACCTCAAAATCAAGGCACTGTGCACTATGCCCAATATACCCCTGCAGCTCATGTTAACGCTGCACATTATGCTGCTGCCCCTGTGCCAGTGCACTATGTCCAAACTACTGTCCCACAAATTCAGTACGTGCAAACCCCTGTCCTCCAGGCACAAGTGCAATCTGCTGCACCACAAACTGCTGCTCCAGCAGTGGTACAACCAGATCAACAAAGTTTTTTTCACTCAAGGCTTTGTTGACTGGAGCAGCATGCCTGATGAGCTTATTGATGAAAATTTTGCACTCTATGCTTCTAATGAACCTTCTAATGATGAATTTTGTTTGATGGCATTAGAGTCAATACCAGAGGGGATTGAAACTGAAGGTGAACAGCTAAGTGATGAAACAGTGGATGAGGTGACTGAAGCAGTTGTTAATGCAGTTGCTGGAGAATTGCTGCTGGGAGAAAATTCAGAAACCCTGATTGAACCACTGACAGACCCATGGTCCAAAGAGGACAAAGAAGAAGAGAAAATTGAGAAAACAGGTGAGAAAGAAGAAAGAGCTAATGATGAAGAAAATCATCAATGTGATTGTGCAATGATGGCTGCTGCCAAGGGAGCTTCTGCATGCTTTGATAGTCTTTGGTATGTAGATAGTGGAGGCTCCAGGCACATGACAGGATGTAAAGCCCTCCTCAAAGACTTTAAAATCCATGGAGGGGGTGATATATCCTTTGGGAATAATAGTAAAGGGAAAGTTCTGGGGTCTGGTACAGTGCAGTCTGGAAATGTAAAATTTGAAAATGTCAATCTGATAGACAATCTAAAATTCAACCTTCTGAGTGTGTCTCAAATGAGTGACAAAGGGTTTGGGTCATTCTTCACAAAAGATTGTTGTAGGATTGTTGGACCAGAAATGGTAAAAAAGATTGAAGCAATAATCAAAACTGGTCAAACTAAACTTGTTGCTCAAAGAAGTGGCAATGTTTATGTTGTTGATATGTCTAAAGAATGTCCCAGAGCTGATGCCTGTCTGTTCTCAGCTGCCTCTAACAAAGAGACAGAACTTTGGCACAGAAGGCTGGGGCACACAAATCTTAAGACAATCACTGAAATTTCAAAAAATGGTTTGGTAAGAGGCCTACCACAAAAATTGTTTTCATGTTCTGTACATTGCATTTCCTGTTTAAAAGGAAAACAGCATAAAAGTTCTTATAAGTCCATTGAAGAGTCCAAAACAACCCAGTGTTTGCAAATGCTACACATGGATTTGTTTGGCCCAGTTCAAGTCATGAGCCTCAAGAAGAAAATATATTGTTTGGTTATTGTTGATGACTTTTCTAGGTTTACATGGACTTTCTTTTTACACTCAAAAGATGAGACTGTAGGCATTTTGCAAGACTTTGTGATACAGGTTGAAAAGCAATTTGACCTTCCAGTAAAAGTCTTCAGGAGTGACAATGGCACAGAATTCAAAAATAAGGAGTTGGATGCCTTCTGTGTGAAGAAAGGGATTGTAAGGCAGTACAACATCCCTAGAACACCAGAGCAGAATGGGGTAGTGGAAAGGAAGAACAGAACTTTGATTGAGGCTGCCAGAACCATGCTTGCTGATTCAGGTTTGCCATTAACTTTCTGGGCAGATGCAGTAAACACTGCTTGCTATGTCCAGAACAGAGTTTTAATAAACCCCAGGCACAAAAAGACTGCTTATGAAATTCTGTATAAAATCAAACCACTGATCTCTTACTTCAAAGTGATTGGCTGCCCATGCTTTATTTTGAACTCAAAAGATTCCATTTCAAAATTTGCAGCCAAAATTGATTGTGGTTATCATCTGGGATACTCAACCATTGCCAAGGCCTACAAAGTGTTTAATACACGGACCAAGGCAGTGGAGGAGACTTTGAATGTAAAGTTCAATGAACTTTCATCAATGAAAATCCCAGCAAATCCTGCAGATCTGTTTGATCTTGAAAAATTTACTTTTGAAAATACTGCTGCCAAGACTAACAGTGCAGGTCCATCAGAGGATTCAACACCAGACTATGGGTATGAAATCATCATCCCTCAAAGGTCTGCCAAAATGGAAAGAGCATCAGATGTTCAAAACAGCTGTCAAAGCTCAACCACTGCTACCTCAACAGTTGTTGACCAAAGTAGCCCATCAACCACTGCTTCCACATCCTCACTCACTGCTGACAAAAGTCCCCAAACAGTGGATAAAAGTCAGCATGTGTCCACTTCATTACCTCCCATTCCACCACCTTTTGAAGCCACTGCTGGATCATCAAAGTCCCCAGCAATGGTTAGCTCAGACGATACACATTTGCAGCCTTCACCAACAAATGCCATCATCCCATACCAAGGAGATTTAATCTACTTGAGATCTCATTGTAACACCCTTAAATTTATACTTGAATTAATCACTAATTTATACCAAAAGATAATAGATTAACATAAGTTTCATAAGTAACATAAACCTTAGTCATCTAATGACTAGGTTGGAAATTTCAAAATTTGTTTAATTAATTGTTTACAACCCATGAACAAAATCTAAGTACGATTAAAACATTGCGGAAGCTTCAAAAGGTAGTGTTCGGTTCTTCTTTATTCGCTTGATCGCCATTCGTAAGATCCACTTCATCATCTATGGTCAAAACCGTTAAAACATTAGTTTTGACATTATTATATAACATTATAAACACAAGATCCAACATTTAACTTTGTAATAATAAAAAAAAATTAAAAAAAATAAGTTTTTCTGTTTCACCGTAACTTACGGTATCACCGTAAGTTACGGTGGGTCCTGGAATCATCTGGTTCACCGTAAACCAGGAAAGAACCGCCGTAAACATCTGTTCTCTACCGTAAGTTACGGTGCTACCGTAACTTACGGTAGTCGCTGGGAATTCATGTTTTGTTTGTCTATTTTCTTTTTTATACTCAATCAAATTTTCGGATTTTGCTTTTCTAACAAACCATTACATTAAATCCTCATGTTTCTAACATGTTATACATTAACCAATATCAAAAATCAATTCATCATACTCCAAAACATTAACCATGCTTTACTCGATTATTCGACCCGTTGGCTCGTCTAAGGAATCCTCCCATATGACGACTACCAACGAGTTCCAACCGAGTTTGACCAATCCTTCAATATAGCGACATCTCTACTTAATTCAAACCATTCTTGTTCTAAAATTCGAATACATATTATACAATCATCAAAATCTACTAAATGTAACGGGTCAAGTTACATACCTTCAAAGTAGCCCTTTTTGACGTGGTTCGCCACCCGTTTGTCCACTTGACGCTCCTGCGCCCGTTCCTATAGAGTTCATTCATCATATGTTTAGAACTCTCTTCAAATCATAATTCGCATAATACACCGAACATCATGATTATGCGTTTAAATGTAACGCCCCGAAATTTAATTATGTACATTGCCACGGTATATTATAAGAAATAACTAGGAATGTGAACTTAGTGAGAATGTGAATTAGAACTTTATTAACTAGGTTGAGTAAGTTATGAGCCATTTAAATTAAGTGTGCATACATGGGGGGGGGGGGAATGTAAATAAGAGAAGTTAAGTGATTAAAAGAACAAGTAACACAAACACACACACATATGCGTGTGTTTATGTCGCCAGGAGCAAGCACAGGATGAAACCCCCTTCTTTATTCACTAAATTGCTCAAATTGAGGCCTTAATCAAGACAATTACTCTTGCATGTTGGTAGATTCTTGATCTTCTAGGTCCATTAAAGTATAAGGTAACAATAATTTCATGTTTTTAGTGACTATGAATGTATAGAGTTTCAAGAATTCAATGAATTTATATGAGAAGTTGCATGATGGTGATTAATTGCATCACTTAGAAAACGATTTACACTTGTATTTGGATGAATTGATGTTGAGCATGAAAAACCCACTTATGATAGAATGGTAGTGATATGTAACATGAAATTTTGATGTAGATTAGTATAATGATGTTGTATGATGATGTTATTAACAAGATGATGTTATGTGGAATCGAATTAGGGTAAAGGTTGTATGAGATTTGATTGAATTTGATGATATTGATGTTATTGTCATGAACTAGTCATGTTATGCATACAATACTTGTACCTTATGCTTATCTAATGGCATGCACACCAAGTGTTTGTCAAAATGATTGAATGAGATGATCATGTGTTGTATATTGCTAAATGGCTAGAATAGAGAATTAGTTAGTTGTTAAATTGAAGCTATTGATAATGGAATGGAAAGAAAGACATGAGACTAAGTATGTAATTATGGATTGTAGAATTAAGGAGGAAAGCTCAAGCCGTTCCGAGTCTCAAACGAAGAACGATAAAGGTAAGTTCCTTGCTTACAAATAGTATTAGCATGTATTGAGGTAAAATGTTATTATTCTATATCCGAATTTGTTTACTTGTAACGAGTTGGTGTAAGTCGAATACATGATATGGAAAGGTGTTGAATGAACTAAAAGGAATGATGTGCCATGTTGAAAAATTCATGTTTGGATGAAAGTTTCTTTAAAAAGGGGTTTTCTTGTTATTGACAAGTAACTTGATGTCGTATAAATTTCTTATTTAAGACGTCTAATGAGTTGGTTGAATGTAGGTAAAGCGACGTGATGGATGGTGCTACTTGGATCGAACACACACTTTTGATGCACGCTTCCGCAAAGCTACTAGTTGTGATCTAAACTGTAATTAAATGTTTTTATCTAAAACGGGTCTTTTGTATGTAACTTAACCCGGTAGTTGTTTGATGTTAAACTTGTGGTTAAAGGATTTTAATAGTTTGCTATATGTTGGGATATAACTTTTTGTACAATCTTGTTAGTACTAAGAAGCTAAATACAGAATTTCCTTTAAAAATTATTCGACCCGTCTGAAAGTTTTAGTAAATGAAAGTTTGTTAGTCTCTTTTAAAGTTTGGGTCTTACATTAAACTCGAAATTTCAGTTTTTAAGCCTTCATAGAGGCATTTCAACAAACACTTCATAAGCAGATTTTTACATGATTAAACATCACATCTTTAGTTTATCATTTAACCCTATTTTCATATAAATCAACCAATTTACATGATTGTTAGCTTCTAATTGCTGAAATCACTTCAAAATTGCCAAATTACACTAGGTTAACAATCTACTTTCTAGTGTTCATCCAAATACACATGACCCACTAATCACCTACCATGGTGTTTATGGTTTCACCCAAAATTTCTTATGATTTCAACTTCTATTGATCTAGGGTTTGTCCTTAGACACTATAGTTGTTCCTCAATCATCATAACATACACATGCAACCCTAATTTCAGATTTTTCCCAATTCATGAAAATTTCAAGTTGAGAGTTTTCCTTAAATTTTACATACCTTGTAATCCCCTTGGGATGAGGATCACGATTCTATGCTCGGATTTTCGTTTGGACCAGATTTGCACCTAAAATTTGAGATTTCAAGTAGATTTTTGAGATATGGAAGATGGGGGTGTCGCCCCTGGTTCTTCTGATCGACCAGACATACCAATTTTGGTGTGTTTGGTTTGGTTTTGTTACAATTAGTAACTATCTTTCAATTTTGACAAGTTTAAACCCTTAACTATGATTTTCCCTTAAGTTTAAGTGTTTTAGCCATATTATGAATTATTTCAAGACTTGAATTTAACTAGGTTAAGTTCCTAGTTGGTAAATTCTTGTTTGTTATTTCCTTAGAATTTTAATATAAGGATTTATATTTTTCGGGGAGTTACAAGTCCACCCCCCTTAAAAGGGTTTCGTCCCCGAAACCGAATTACGTACCAAATAAAGTAGGGTATAGCCGTTGCATTTCTTCTTCGGATTCCCATGTGGTATCAGCACCCTTCTTGTGTTTCCATTTGACTCTTACTTGATTGATCTCTTTATTTCTTAAGGTTTTCACCTTGCGATCCAAAATCACAATAGGTCTTACCACATAGTTTAATCTGTCATCCACCTCGATATCATCGTAGTGGACATAAGTCGTCTCATCTGCTAGACATTTCCGAAGATGTAACACATGAAAAGTGCTATGAATTCCGCTTAGTTCCTCGGGTAACTCAAGGCGGTAAGCTACCTTGCCAACCTTTTCGATAATTTTAAATGGCCCAATAAACCTCGGGGTTAGCTTCCCCCTTTTTCTGAATCTAATAACACCCTTCCAAGGGGAAACTTTTAGCATGACCATGTCGCCAACCTGGAATTCGATTGGCCTTTTCCTTTTATCAGCATACGCCTTTTGTCTGTCTTGAGCCGCTTTCAAATGTGCTCGAACTATATCGATCTTTACATTCGTAGCTCGTACTATATCTTGATGAGCGAGTTCACGTGGACCCACTTCCCCCCAACATCCGGGGTTCGACACTTCCTACCATAAAGCATTTCGTACGGTGCCATCTTAATACTAGATTGGTAGCTGTTATTATACGAGGTGAACATCCCAACTTCCTCCAAAGTCGATTATACACGCCCGTAGCATGTCCCCCAATGTTTGTATCGTTCTTTCACTCTGTCCATCCGTTTGGGGATGGTACGCAGTGCTAATGAACAATTTGGTTCCCATTTGCTCTTGGAAATCTCGCCAGAAATTTGAAGTAAACCGGGTATCCCTATCAGACACAATGGATACCGGCACCCCATGACGTGCTATTATTTCATTCGTGTAAACCTCTGACATCTTTTCTGACGTATAAGTCTCACGGATCGGAATGAAGTGAGCACTTTTTGTCAATCTATCTACCACTACCCATATGGCATCGAAACCACGATTCGTTTTAGGCAACTTGGTTAGTAGGTCCATTGTGATATGTTCCCATTTCCAAACCGGAATTTCTAACGGTTGGAGTTTGCCGTATGGTTTCTGATGCTCCGCCTTAACTTGTAAACATGTCAAGCATTTTTCCACATACTTCGCCACATCCCTCTTCATTCCGGGCCACCAATAATTTTGTTTCAAATCATTGTACATCTTGGTCGCACCCGGATGAATTGAATAACGGGATTTATGAGCTTCGTTAAGTAGAAGCGCCTTCACTCCATAGGTATGTGGGACCCATATCCTTCAGGATCGAGTCTTCAACCCGTGATTCCCATCCGACAAATCTTTCAATTGACCGATTATTCTTTCTTTCTTCCAATTCTCCTCTTTTACTGCTTCTAACTGCGCCTCTCGAATACGTTCAAGTATACCCGAGGTCACTACGAGTTGCATCGACCTCACTCGTATTGGGACGTAGTCCGCTTTTCTGCTCAGAGCGTCCGCTACCACATTTGCCTTTCCGGGGTGATAATGTATCTCACAATCGTAGTCTTTCACCGTTTCCAGCGATCGCCTTTGTCGCATATTTAACTCCTTCTGATCAAAGAAGTATTTCAAGCTCTTGTGGTCGGTGAATATGGCGCACTTTACCCCATATAAGTAATGCCTCCAAATTTTTAGGGCAAATACCACCGCAGCCAACTCAAGATCATGTGTGGGATATTTCTTCTCGTGTATCAAATTTTCGGATTTTGCTTTTCTATTTTCTTTTTTATACTCAATCAAATTTTCGGATTTTGCTTTTCTAACAAACCATTACATTAAATCCTCATGTTTCTAACATGTTATACATTAACCAATATCAAAGATCAATTCATCATACTCCAAAACATTAACCATGCTTTACTCGATTATTCGACCCGTTGGCTCGTCTAAGGAATCCTCCCATATGACGACTACCAACGAGTTCCAACCGAGTTTGACCAATCCTTCAATATAGCAACATCTCTACTTAATTCAAACCATTCTTGTTCTAAAATTCGAATACATATTATACAATCATCAAAATCTACTAAATGTAACGGGTCAAGTTACAAACCTTCAAAGTAGCCCTTTTTGACGTGGTTCGCCACCCGTTTGTCCACTTGACGCTCCTGCGCCCGTTCCTATAGAGTTCATTCATCATATGTTTAGAACTCTCTTCAAATCATAATTCGCATAACACACCGAACATCATGATTATGCGTTTAAACTCGAAATTTCAGTTTTTAAGCCTTCATAGAGGCATTTCAACAAACACTTCATAAGCAGATTTTTACATGATTAAACATCACATCTTTAGTTTATCATTTAACCCTATTTTCATATAAATCAACCAATTTACATGATTGTTAGCTTCTAATTGCTGAAATCACTTCAAAATTGCCAAATTACACTAGGTTAACAATCTACTTTCTAGTGTTCATCCAAATACACATGACCCACTAATCACCTACCATGGTGTTTATGGTTTCACCCAAAATTTCTTATGATTTCAACTTCTATTGATCTAGGGTTTGTCCTTAGACACTATAGTTGTTCCTCAATCATCATAACATACACATGCAACCCTAATTTCAGATTTTTCCCAATTCATGAAAATTTCAAGTTGAGAGTTTTCCTTAAATTTTACATACCTTGTAATCCCCTTGGGATGAGGATCACGATTCTATGCTCGGATTTTCGTTTGGACCAGATTTGCACCTCCAATTTGAGATTTCAAGTAGATTTTTGAGATATGGAAGATGGGGGTGTCGCCCCTGGTTCTTCTGATCGACCAGACATACCAATTTTGGTGTGTTTGGTTTGGTTTTGTTACAATTAGTAACTATCTTTCAATTTTGACAAGTTTAAACCCTTAACTATGATTTTCCCTTAAGTTTAAGTGTTTTAGCCATATTATGAATTATTTCAAGACTTGAATTTAACTAGGTTAAGTTCCTAGTTGGTAAATTCTTGTTTGTTATTTCCTTAGAATTTTAATATAAGGATTTATATTTTTCGGGGTGTTACACTCATCCACCTGATCAAATCATTAGCAACATCAATGAAGGGGTGCTCACAAGAAGCCAAACCCAAAACATTTGTCTTTTTGCTGGTTTTCTATCACTCCATCAGCCAGTCAAGTACCAAGAGGCACTGAAAGACAACAGCTGGGTAGAAGCCATGCAAGAGGAGCTCCAACAATTTAAAAGACAACAAGTATGAGAGCTTGTACCACTGCCAGAAGAGGTTAGTCCCATTGGCACAAAGTGGGTCTTCAAGAACAAAACTGATGAAAGGGGCATTGTTGTCAAGAATAAAGCCAGGCTTGTGGTTCAAGGTTACAGACAGGAAGAGGGGATTGATTATGATGAAACATTCACCCCTGTTGCAAGAGTGGAAGCCATTAGACTGTTCCTGGCCTTTGCTGTCAACCACAACATGAAGGTGTTTCAAATGGATATCAAAAGTGCTTTCCTCTATGGTACAATTCAAGAAGAGGTGTATGTTTATCAACCTCCAGGTTTTGAGGATCCATTTTATCCAGATCATGTCTACAGGCTAAACAAAGCCTTGTATGGCCTGAAACAAGCACCAAGGGCCTGGTATGAAACTCTTTCCAACTTCCTACTCTCAAATGGTTTCAAAAGAGGTACCATTGATAAAACACTGTTTCTAAAATGGAGAGGGAAGGATTTAATGATTGTCCAGATTTTGAGGTGTATGTTTGTCAACCTCCAGGTTTTGAGGATTCAAAAGAGGTACCATTGATAAAACACATGTAACACAATGTGTGAAGAGTTTAGAGAACTCATGACAGCTGAGTTTGAAATGAGTGCAATGGGTGAGCTGCAATGCTTTCTTGGTCTCCAAGTTCAGCAAATGCAAAATGGAACTTTCATTCATCAAAGCAAATATGCTAAAGAACTTTTGACTAAATTTGATATGAATGATTGTAAACCATGCAGCACACCCATGGCAACAAATAAGCTTGTCATGTCTGATGAAAAGGATGAGCTGATTGACCAAACTTTATATAGAAGCATGATTGGGTCTTTATTGTACCTCACTGCATCTAGACCAGACATCATGTTTGCAACATGTGTCTGTACAAGAAGTCAATCAGCTCCCAGAAAATCAAATCTCATTGCTGTAAAAAGGATCTTCAGATACATAAAAGGTGCTCCCACACTTGGTATCTGGTATCCAGCTAATGGGAATATCAAGCTTTCAGGCTTTTCAGACAGTGATTTTGCTGGATGTAACACTACAAGGAAGTCTACATCAGGAGGGTGCCAGTTTCTAGGTGATTGCTTAGTTTCATGGCAAAGCAAAAAGCAATCAGCTGTTTCAACATCCACTGCTGAAGCTGAATACATTGCTGCTGCAAGCTGTACAGCCCAACTCCTGTGGCTTCAAAATCAGTTGCTGGATTTTGGTATCACTGCCTTAAAAACACCACTCATGTTAGATAGCCAGGCAGCAGAAAATATCATCAAAAATCCAGTTTCCCATTCAACCACCAAACACATCGACATCAGACATCACTTTGTGAGGGATTGCTATGTAAAAGGTTTGATTTCTCTGCATCATGTTCCAACTAAAGACCAGCTGGCAGATGTGCTCACAAAAGCACTAGATACAGCCACTTTTGAAAGCTTGGTCTCTAGGATTGGCATGCTAAACATGGAATAACAAGCAAAATCTTGTTTTTCTATGAATAAAAGCATTAAAATGTTTTCAGGAAATCAAAAATCCATCCTTAAAAATAGCTAAAAATGAAGTTTTCATTAAAATCCTTAAAAGTCTGCCATAACCACTGTTTGTTCAAAAGTCTGCTCTACTTCAAAGTCTGTCCACTGCTGAAAGCCATCCTCTGTTCTCTCATTTCCTTGATAAACTCTGTTGTTCAAAAGCAGTGTCTTATCCACTGATAGTGAAAATCATCCACTGCTTTCATTTTACCGTTTCAACCACTGCCTTCATCACTAACTTTCATAAAAGTACTGTCCTTCATTTCTTCAGAGTTTGGCATGTGGGCAGTACATAGTGGTCAGTACTTTTGTAACCGCTGCCATGTCAGCCTTCACTTTTTCCTCTATAAAACCCCCACTTCACACCAAAAACAGGGTTTTACTATCGAATTGAATTCTCAAAAATTCTTTTCTCAAAGCAGTTTTTCTTCACATTCCTTCACAAATTTCTTCGATCTTCATCTCCAAAATGACAAAATCGAAGCCATCTGCAAAACCCACTTCCAAATCATCGTCGAAAGCGACCTCTCAAAAGGTCACTACCACTGAAATCCCACACAAACCATCTCACAATCTTCTGGGTCTTCTCACAAAACCCGGCACCATAGATGCTTTCGACTCCATCATTGCCAAAATGGCTAAATCAAAGTACAAAACTTTGTTAATAGCCGATGCACCAATTTACTTGACAACCCAAAGGGAGTTTTGGAAGAATGCAACCCTTGAAAAACAAGGAGACACTGTAATAACCATTAACTCTACTCTAAAGGGAAAACCTGTCAAGATTACACCACAGTCAATTTCAGAGGTCTTTCAACTCGAAGATCAGCAAGGTAAAATTTCTTTCCCTAAAAACGAGTTGAAAATTGACTTCATTGAGAGAGGGTATGCATACACAATGATGAAGAAAGCTACCTTACAAAAAGGTTTATTTCCTTCTGCAACAAGATTTTTATTCCATACCCTCCTAATGTGTGTTTCAAACAAAACCACTTCTTTTAATGAAATACCATTAAAGATTCAAAATCTGGGATATGCTATTCTTCAAGAAGAAAATTTTAATTATTCTCGGGAAATCTTTAATGATTTGGTTAATAATGTTGAAACAAAATCATTCCTACTGTTTCCAAGGTTTCTAAGTTATTATTTTGAAAAGAAATTCAGTAAGGATGATATTGCTGTAATAAACCAAGGTGATTATATTCAAATAAACAGTTTAACTACTGAAACTTTTTCAAGAATGTTAACACCTTGCAAAACACAAGCAGAGGTGCCTGAGCAGATTTTAGCAGCTACCACTGCTCCTCAGGTATCTGCTGCTGAGCCCACTACTCAAGGTGATCAAAGCAGCAGAACAACTGCTTTGAAACCCACACCTAAAATCACCAAAAAGCCAAATAGAAAAACTCAACAACCCCCCAAACCCATCAAAAAGGCAACTCTGGAGGATGAGATACCAGAGCAAATGCCTGTGACAACACAAAAGTCACATGAAACCACTGCTGCTTCTTCCTCACAGCAGTTGGTACAAATATCTCAACCCATAACCAATACTCCTCCTGCTTCTTCACAAAAAGAACAGGTTGTACACATAGGGCCACCACATCATGATGCTCTGAAATCACTTGGTTTCATCATCCACAGCTCAATGCCCGGAGCAAATCCTGTTTCTACACCAAACTCACATCCATAATTCCCTCACCAACTAAACTGCTGTTGGATGCAATTGATTTGAACCAGGCACTAACCAGTCCTTCTCAATCACCTATCAATGAGAACATACCTCAACAAATGACTGGGTCTGATGTATCAATCTTTGCTAACCCACCAACACAACTTGAGGAGGTTACACCCCTTGAGTTACACGTAACTCTTGGTGGTAGTCCAAGTGAAGCAGCCACTACAACTGTTGAACCCACTGGTTTACAGTTGGACAGTGGTTACATTAATAAGACTTCCTTGGCGGCAATTCCTTACATAGCACCTCTGCCAACCACCAGTGGATTTATTTATCTGACTGGCAACATCAAAAGGTTGTCAAGTGTTGAAGGAAGAAGACCCTAGTACCAAGAAAAAGGGGCATCAGTGGTTAGTGTTTGGAGTACACTCCCTACCTCAACCACTGATAAAACCACTGATAGTGGGAAATCAGATGATCCCATTAAATTGGGTGATGATTTAAAATATCAGGATTTGACGGAACGAATTGAAAAGTTGGATACATCTGTTGCAGATCTTAAAAATATGCTACAACAGGTGTTGAAAACACAAAAGATGCAATCCACTGTTGTTCCACCTCAAGCACCTGCTCCACCACAAGTATCTGCTACAAATGAGCTCTGGAACCTTTTCCAACCTTTTCTCCAACATAAAAAAGAACTGGCTGATCAACAACATGACCTTCATGTCCAAAATCTGAGAAACATTATGGAGTCTAGGTACAAGAACACTCAAGTAGATATTAAGGCAATCAAGGCCCATTTATTGGAAACCACTGGCACTGCTCCTCCAACAGTACTTTTCATTGATCAACTCCCAGAAGATAATGCCAAAAAGGGGGAGAAAATTCAGGAGTGGAAGACGAAAGGAATAAATGATGGTCTGTACATTGAACCTGAAAAGGATGCTATGACCAGAAAAATTCCATTGCCAGATGGTAGTAAAAAGGTTGATGCTACCCAAGAAGCACTTGATGAAGGAGTAGCAAGTGTAAAGAGGGATAGAATGACAAAGGATATTTCAAGATGGAATGAGGAGAAAAGAGCTTTCATGGAACTGTATGCGCAGGGTTGTTCTGGTTCAAAGGATACTAAAAATCCTAAGACAAAAAGGAAACCTAAGTCCATCCCATCCAGATTTCCAAAGCCTCCAAAACCACCATCCAAAAGCCATCAGCATCAAACCTCCACCCAAACAGCTGTTGTAACTCCTGTTGTATCAACTACTGCTGGTACTTCAGTTGTTTCAACATCTGTTATCACTTCAACACACACCACAACCACTGCCTTATCACCATTGTCATCTCCACCAAAAACAACATCACCTGCTGACAAAAAGCAGAAGACAACAGATGTTATAACATCTGTTGTAATGACAACAGTGGTTGAGACACCAGTTGTTTCAACAACTGTTAGTCAATCACAAACCACTGCCATACAATCTACCACCACTGTTCCACCCAAAACATCATCAGTCCCTCCTCAACCAAAAAGGAGAAGGCTAATCCTCAAAGATGATAATCATTCATCACCACCAACATCTTCAAAATCCCTGTCACTTGTCACCATTCCAAAACCCATACCTCTGTCTTCAGCTCAAACTCTGAAGCCATTACCTCCTGCTGGTGTCTCATTCCCTCTGGAACTCATTGCAATTAGGGAAGAAATTAAATCCTTTTACTATGAGGATGACCCAGCTAAAAGGAGGTTGCCATCAGTTGAAGGATATCCCAGGCCTCACAATATTGAAGAATACTTGAAACTCAAGTCCAAGCAAGCAGAGGATATTGCTATAAAAAATAAACAAGGGAAATCTGATAGGGAATTTCAGCAAAACTATCAGTTTCTACTCACTCAGGTCAGAGCTATGGAACAATTTGCCAAAAATGTATGTCAGCAGATCTCAGAAAGGGCAGATGAGTCCTTGAGAAAAGACTACATTGAGAACATCATGACCTACAAGAAATACAAGGGGGAGAAACATATGTACAGGAACTGGACCATCCCTGAACTTGAAAAAGAGGTAGCCAGGATTCAAGAAATGATAAAAAAATAAGGTCAAGCAGACTCCCCCTGAAAAGTTCAAACAATTTGAAGCTGAGAAGGTATTAAAGTTGAAGAGAATGAAAGAGGAGCTGATAGCAGCTGATTATGGGTCAAAGAATTATGTGTCAAAGTGGGGAGAAGATAGGGTCAGGGCTACCTACAAAAGGTTAGAGGAACTTAGAAAGAAAGATCCAAAAGTTCCACAAAAGCCTGACTATTCTAAAGCAGAGATTTCAAAAAGACCACCAAAGCCGCAAGCTAAAAGAACCACTGCTCCAGCTGGTGCTGCCATCTACAAAAGAAGGAGCCAAAACCAGTCGAGTACTGAAACAATTCAAGATCTAAATGCTGGAAATGCTATTGTAAAAGCAGGCATTAAATTAATGATAAAAGAAGATCTTGAATTGGAACAATCTGCAAGTACTGCTCAGCCAGTCATGAATAGGCCAGCCTCACCCAATACCTCTGCAAATAAACATCTCCCAAGAAACCCACCAGACTCAAAAATACAAAAGTGGGAAACTGACAAACAGACCTACGTATTGACTTTGCTCAGGCCTGGTGGAGAAGTGAAGAAAATATCAAGGGAACAAGCTCTTGGCCTGAGTCTTGAAGATTTTCAGGATCTCCTTGATCTTCCACTTAGCAGGGATGATGAAGACACAGATGCCCTAGACTTTGAACTACAATTTAAAGGTCAGATAAAGGAACTGCTGATGAGGCAATAAAGAATTCCACAATAATGAAGAGTTTTGGCATTATCTGTTCCAGGGGGAGATTGTTGGGATTGAACCCTACCAGAGGAACATATAATTAAAGCCAAAACTGGGTCAGAGCAGTGGATCCAGAATAAGCAGATGTTACATACAAGTCTCTCCCCTTGAAAGTGGTTTCAACATCTGCTGACCTCCTATCTACTGATCGTACAAGCCACTGACCGTCAATCTGCTGCTCTTGTGAAGACTGATAGAAGACTAAATCTCTGCTGCTCAATCTACTGTCTTGAGTCAAGTACTGCTGATCCGGACAAGCACTGCCGGGTTCACAGCAGTGGAAGGATGCAGCAGCTGTTTAAGTGTCTTTTATGTAATGAAATGTAATAGCAGTAGTTAGTATAGCAGTGTTTGTATAGATCAGAGGTTAGAGTTGTTAGGAGGTTAGATGTCACTTTCATGGTGACATCAGCTTAGATGCTCAGTAGTTTGCTAGTGCCTATAAATAGAACAATGCTCTGTACTGTTCTATTAGCTCTTTGCAACACCGTCTTCTCTGCACGAACAAACACCGAGCTCTGGCTGAGGGGGAGTTTGTATTCAAGCATTACTTTGTAATCGTTGTTGAAATTAAATTCAATCATTCGGTTCTTTGTTGAAAATGTCTTGATCAAAGCAATACTGTCGTTTGATTGTATGCAAAGTTTGTTTCCATATTAATTCCGCTACACAACTCATCCATTTCCATTTTAATTCAAACAGAAAATACAATCAAAATCAAACTCAGATCCAACAAAACAAATACAACAACAACACAACACAGTCAATGCAACACACATAACAAGGTATGGCTCTCCCTATTTAACTATGTTGGTCTTCTTAACTCGGTCAAGATGCCTAAACACGAAATTGTGAAACTAAAATCAAAAGATAAAGTGGAAATATCTCACCATAGGAGCGCCCAAGTTAGGGTATTCCTTCAAAAGTTCAAGATGTGTAACCTTTACTTAGGGTTACGGATACAATGAACGTAGATAGAGAGCTTATCGTAGTAACAGAACCCTAGATCTTCGATAGATACTGATTATCACGAATACCCTAGATCTTCAACATAAACCACAGACAACTCCAACTCCAGGAGCTAATCACAGCTCTGGTACCATGTCACAAAAACATGATGATCAAGAATCAAGAACCAAATCTAACAAGAAAACAAGTTCAATTCAAAGACAAATCTAGAGCTATACAATAAACCCTCAAAACCTCACACACAAATTATCAACCAGATAATGTGAACCAACAACCTAACGGGAGTGACGATTCTAACAAAGAATCAAAACCCTAGATTACAAGACCACATGAAGACATAAGAGTATAACGATGAAAAATATATGATCTGAATAGACTAAACGCCTTCTCACTCCAATTTATACCAGTTGCACCATTTCCATCTCGGACCATCTTCAAGTCAAGTCTTGAACGGGGGTGTGGGTGCCCAATAGCCTAGACGTGAACCAAAAGGATGCGTGGGGCTGCCTCTTGGGCTAGACGTGAACTCGTGTTCGTTCATGGACTAGCCCATCAAAGCAACATAAGCACAACCCAATCATACAAAATTCAAAACAAACAAGTTAGACAAACTTTATAAAATCTCATAAACAAATATGGACATTGAATCGAGCTTTAAAACTTACTAACAAGTATTTTTTACACATTTCTCCTTTCTTTTAGATCACAATCTCTTACATATATCATATGTAACAACTCTCATTTAAAGTCATATTTATTAAATTAATTTGACCAATAGGAAACCCTAATTGAGACACCCAAGTGATTCTGCGCAAACCCTAAAATTTTCAGAACAATCAGAATCAGGATCAGGGCCCCTAAAACTCGGGGGGGGGGGGGGGTATTTCCTAGTTAACGATTATCTTCAAATCTCGCTGTAAAAATCGAATTAATGAAATGTGTCGACTCAGCAGGCCTAGTCCCAAACGTGGCAAACCTATAGTGCTTAGGTGTTCCTTACGCACCGTAAGGAAATTAGTGTTACGGTGCGCAAGGGTGGTTACGCACCGTAAGGGTCAGAGTGTTACGGTGCGCAAGGGTTGTCAAAATTTGGGTATAAATAAAGGACATTGGCACTTGAAATTCTGCGTATGTTCGACGAAGAAATTCGTTCTAGGCACCGAGATATCTTCTGTTTACCACAATTAACACACACGGATCACTAATCGACGCCGCAATCAGGGTAATAACTCGATCGCTGATACGATTCAATGTCCGATTGATTAAAATATCCAATGGATGTTTAAGTGCTGCCCACATTAGGGTTATGCTTTGTCATTCGTCGTTAATTCGATGGATGTTTAAGTATCGCACTTTGTCATTCGTTGTGAGAGTTTGATCTCGTGAGTTATCGTAAATGCTGTATTAAGTTACTGACCAAATTGTGTGCCTGTTATTAATTTAGGTTAAAAGGCTAATCAGTAGGCTAGACTCTGCTCAAATTAAATCTGCAATGTGAGTCATTCTCTTTTTATCAATTATTTTACAATACCTCAAATTATTTTCAAGGTTATAATTACAGGGACTAAGTCGTGGATATCTTGAATTACTGGTTAGTGGGGTATTGTGCACATTACTAATTTTCTCCCAGTTAGGTTCATTGACCTACTCGGGATAATCACTGTTAGGTTCATTGACCTACAGGGATAATCATCACTATTTGGGTTCATTGATCTAATAGTGGTATGACCATCGTCACCATTGTGACATGTCACCACGGTGACAGGATGCCAGATAAAAATAAGATAGAAGCCATTGTAATCGCTCTTATGCTGTAATTAATAACTATGCATCATTATGCAAAATAGAATGATTCACTCAGTATTTCCCGCTGACAAAACCTTTTTCAAACATGTTTCAGGTAATCTATTATGATCCAGGAAAGTTCCATATAGCACTACAAGCTAAAAAAAAGTGACTCAGTATAAAATAAAGAAACATGTTTTGTAATATAAAAGATTTCTTCGTGAAATCTCAAGATTGTAAATTACCGGGTTTTATCCCGCGTTGTGAAATAAAATAATCGGGAAATATTTCAGTCTTAAAAAGATCCTGATGTTAAACTTCCGCTGTTAAACTCAATTAATTAAATACCACGGGATTTCTGTCCCGCGGCTCCTGAAACGGGTTAAACCGGGTCGGGGGCCGTGACAGAAAAAGGTGGTATCAGAGCCACTGATCGAGCCACTGATTTAAGCTAATTAAGTATTTAGAAAATACTAAATTTTTTTATTAATTGCTATTTTGTGATTATATGTTTTATTATCTAACTAATTGTATACAGTATAGGCAGATCTTTATATGCTAACCAATGTAGCAATTAATACAAATTCTTAAATAATTTGACCCAAGTTTAGTACCTTTATTATCTATAGTCTAGAAACCTTACAAATAAAACCTAGTGTGTTTTAATTTTCATAATTACCCAATATGAAATAATATTTAAAAGTTTTTCTATAAAATTTTGTCATAATTTTAACTTAGTAATTGTGTGTATCTTGCATAAACAGCATGAGTGATCTGTTGGAAGCCATTCAGAATTTAAATCTCTATCCAGTAAGAATAGAAGTTTCCAGAGATTTCAATAGGTATATACCAGACATAGAAGAACCTATAGAATTCAACGCTTTACCTCTCGAGAAACCCAAGTCTAATAAAATGGAAATTGGGGAAAGCTCTAGGCAAATTGAGGGGTTACTATCTCAAGAAGAACTAGATTTTATAATAGCAAACGATGATACTATTGAGCCTATTAATGAAAATGATTTTATTCATTCTCTTAAAACACAACTACCAATGAATTTAGAACCAGCTATTCCAAACCCTTCAATCCACTCGCAAATAGACGAATGGTTGAATAATGAAATACTGTTACAAAACTATCCCTATAAGTTTTTTCCTAAGTTCAATCCAGAACCTTTACTAAATCCACCAATGAGTAACGAGAATATGGCTGAACTCCGTTATTTTAACAAAGAACTAATGGATGCTGGGAATAGAATCCAAGAGATTTTGGGACAGATCTCCTGGAAATACGATGAGAAGGAACGCCGTTACTAGAATATCACCTGACAAAGGATAGGGGATTATGAAACTGTGGTTGTGTAATAGTAATAGTAAAATCAGTATGTGTAAAATAAATAATAAAACGGTTGTATATAGAAGCATGATATAATCTATAAAACAAATGAAATATTAGAAAATTTACAATTTTGTTGTATATTCGTTTACATGATTATGTGCAATTAATTGTGACCTTGGATTATTTCTTTTATACTAATTATTTATCTATAAATTAGATATCAGATGGAAAACACTAATAATGAACCAGTTAATGAGGTTAATCAATCTGAGCAACAACCGGGGGATCAATTTATGACTAGGCAGGATATAGAAAATATCGTTGCTCAAGGGATAGCCAACGCTATTCCAGAAATAGTTGCTCAAGGGATAGCCAATGCTATTCCATCAATCGTTGCTGCTATTAAAAATCCAATCGAACCGCAACAAATCGTTCCTAGTAAACGTATTTCTGAAGATAACTTCAGTAATAGTATAAACGGAGGCAGTAATCATGTTAATCATGATAATGAACCACGGCAAGCTCCGCTCCTTAAGAAAAGGAAAACTGCAACGCCTGGTTGCACTTACAAAGAATTTCTTGCTTGTAAACCCACTGAGTTTGCAGGCAATGAAGGAGCGACTGCGGCACTGCGTTGGTTAGAGAAAACCGAGGCAGTAATTGCCATAAGTAAATGTGCTCAGGATGACCAGGTCATGTACGCATCAAATCTTTTCAAAGAAGTGGCGCTAGAATGGTGGAATACGGTGTTACAAGCAAAAGGAAGAAGGATGGCATATGCTATGAACTGGGAAGAATTTAAGAGCTTTGTAGAAAGAAAATTTTGTCCCGAGTATGAAAAGGAACAAATGACAAATAAGTTTCTAACCCACCGGATGGTGGATGTAGATTGTCGAGGGTATACTTCGACATTCTTCGAATATGCTCGAGTGGTACCAACCCTGGCTTCGCCAGAGCCGGTACTTATTTCTCGTTATATTTGGGGATTGATTGGCGAAATTCGTAATATCGTCAAGGCTGCAAAACCTTGCACAATTGATGATGCGGTGGATTTAGCCAATACTCTGACTGATGAGCTAGTACGGACAAGAGAAGAAAATAGAAGGAAGGAAGTAGCCCAAAAGATTACCCAAGAATTCCATCCGGGTAACCATAACAATTTCAAGAGAAAAGGAAATGGGCAATCTACCACTAGTCCATTTTGCAATTTTTGCAAAAGGAAGCATTTTGGAAGATGCAAAGGATATTGCAATTTTTGCAAAATTCCGGGGCATCAAGAAGAAGAATGCAGGAGGAAGAAATTTTCAGTCTGCTACAACTGTGGAGAAGCTGGACATCTTAGGCCAGATTGTCCAAAATTAAACAAACCATCTGACAATAAAGCTAAACTTGCAGAAGGAGCAAAAAGGAATGTAAGAGCCTTCCAACTAACTGCTAAGGAAGCAGAACTCATTCCAGATGTGATAGCCGGTACGTTCTTAGTTCACAACGTTTACATAAAAGTATTATTTGACTCTGGTGCAAACCAAAGTTTTATGAATACTTTATTCTGCCAAATTCTTAACTTACCGTTAACCAGCATTAGGCAAATTTCTACAATAGAAACGGCAGATGGGAATTCAGTTAAAATAAATAAGGTTCTGCAAAACGTAGAAATAGAACTTTTAAGTCATAAATTTTCTGTAACCCTATTATCTATGAAATTAGTTGAAATCAAGGTTGTGCTAAGAATGGATTGATTAGTAAAACAATTATGCTCGAATTATCTATGATAAGAATTCCATAGAAATTTGTGTACCACTGGAGAAGTAATAATGATTACAGGAGATAAGCTATGTAAAACCCTAAAGTTCATATCAGTAATGAAAGTTGCTAATTATGAACGAAAGAAAGGAATAGTATACATGATTTCAGTAATCATCAATACTAAAGATAAAGAATTTAAGGAAATTTCTGTAGTTTCAGAATACCCAGATGTATTCCCAGAAGAGTTACCAGGGTTACCACCAGATAGGGAGGTAGAATTTAGGATTCATCTAATTCCAGAAACTATACCGATAGCCAAGGAACCTTATCGGTTAGCACCTACAGAAATATAAAAAACTGAAAAAAAAGCAATTAGATGAATTATTAAGTAAAGGTTTCATACAACCTAATTTATCCCCGTATGGGGGGCATTAGTGTTGTTTATTAAGAAAAAGATGGTTCGATGAGAATGTGTATTGATTATAGGGAATTAAATAAGGTTACAATTAAGAATTGATACCCATTACCTAGAATTGATGATCTATTCGATCAATTCCAGGGATATAGATATTTTTCTAAGATCAACTTATGTTCCGAATATCATCAATTGAAAATACAAGAGGAAGACATACCTAAAATTGCTTTCAGGACTAGGTATGGTCATTACGAGTTTACAGTCATGCCCTTCGGATTAACGAATGCACCTGCAGCATTCATGGACATGATGAATAGGATCTGTAAACTATATTTGGATAAATTTGTAATTGTCTTCATAGACGATATACTTATTTATTCCAAAAGTCAGGAAGGACATTGTCAGTACTTGCATGCACTCTTAGCATTTTTAAGAAAAGAGAAGCTTTACGCCAAATTCTCGAATTGTGAATTTTGGTTGCCAAAAGTACAAGTTTTAGGTCATATGGTGAATCATGAAGGTATTCACGTAGATCCTGCTAAGATAGCAGCAATTACCAAATGGAAGATTCCTCAATTCGCAATGGAAATTAGTAGTTTTGTAAGTTTAGCCAGATACTATAGACGGAGCTATACCATTAACTAAGCTAACCTATAAAACAGTTAAAGGATCTAAACAAGAAGAAGCCTTTAGGATATTGAAACATAAATTAACAAAATCCTAGCCTTACCAGAAGGAACTGAAGATTTTGAAGTATATTATGATGCTTCAAAACTAGGATTAGGATGTGTGCTTATGCAACGCAAGAAAGTAATTGTGTATGCTTCAAGACAGTTGAAAAAGCACGAAGAGAACTATACAACACATGATTTAGAATTAGGAGCCATAAATTTTGCCCTTAAGATTGGAGACATTATCTGTATGGAAGTAAGTTTACTATCTATACGGATCATAAGAATTTAAGATATATATTTGGGCAAAAAGAATTAAAAATGAGGCAAAGGAGATGGATGAAAATTCTAAGAAACTACGACTGTGATATTCAGTATCACGAAGGAAAAGCTGAAGACGGCTAGAGATCGCCAGAAGAGTTATACAAATAATAGACGAAAGCCGTTGGAATTTCAAGATTTGAAGACAAAATGCTATTGAAAGTATCTTCTTGGAAAGGAGTAGTTAGATTTGGTAAGAACGGAAAGTTAAATCCAAGATATGTAGGACCATTTCCAGTGATTCAACGTATAGGACCAATTGCTTATCGTTTACAACTATCAGGAGAGTTAGCTGGAGTACATGATATATTTCATGTATCCAATCTCAAGAAATGTCTATCAGACGAATCTTTGGGTAGTACCTCTTCAAGATATAGAGGTAAACTAAAAATTAGAATTTGTAGAGAAATCTCTTCAGATAGAAGATAGAAAGATCAAATGATTAGTGTTAGTTCAAGAAAGTGGGATTCAAAAATAGGACCCTAATACACTTGGGAACTGGAATCAGAAAAGAAGCAAAAGTATCCTCAATTATTCCAGTAAATCTCGAGGACGAGATTTTTATTAAGGTGGGGAGAATGTAACAACTCTCATTTAAAGTCATATTTATTAAATTAATTTGACCAATAGGAAACCCTAATTGAGACACCCAAGTGATTCTGCGCAAACCCTAAAATTTTCAGAACAATCAGAATCAGGATCAGGGCCCCTAAAACTCAGGGGGGGGGGGGTATTTCCTAGTTAACGATTATCTTCAAATCTCGCTGTAAAAATCGAATTAATGAAATGTGTCGACTCAGCAGGCCTAGTCCCAAACGTGGCAAACCTATAGTGCTTAGGTGTTCCTTACGCACCGTAAGGAAATTAGTGTTACGGTGCGCAAGGGTGGTTACGCACCGTAAGGGTCAGAGTGTTACGGTGCGCAAGGGTTGTCAAAATTTGGGTATAAATAAAGGACATTGGCACTTGAAATTCTGCGTATGTTCGACGAAGAAATTCGTTCTAGGCACCGAGATATCTTCTGTTTACCACAATTAACACACACGGATCACTAATCGACGCCGCAATCAGGGTAATAACTCGATCGCTGATACGATTCAATGTCCGATTGATTAAAATATCCAATGGATGTTTAAGTGCTGCCCACATTAGGGTTATGCTTTGTCATTCGTCGTTAATTCGATGGATGTTTAAGTATCGCACTTTGTCATTCGTTGTGAGAGTTTGATCTCTTGAGTTATCGTAAATGCTGTATTAAGTTACTGACCAAATTGTGTGCCTGTTATTAATTTAGGTTAAAAGGCTAATCAGTAGGCTAGACTCTGCTCAAATTAAATCTGCAATGTGAGTCATTCTCTTTTTATCAATTATTTTACAATACCTCAAATTATTTTCAAGGTTATAATTACAGGGACTAAGTCGTGGATATCTTGAATTACTGGTTAGTGGGGTATTGTGCACATTACTAATTTTCTCCCAGTTAGGTTCATTGACCTACTCGGGATAATCACTGTTAGGTTCATTGACCTACAGGGATAATCATCACTATTTAGGTTCATTGATCTAATAGTGGTATGACCATCGTCACCATTGTGACATGTCACCACGGTGACAGGATGCCAGATAAAAATAAGATAGAAGCCATTGTAATCGCTCTTATGCTGTAATTAATAACTATGCATCATTATGCAAAATAGAATGATTCACTCAGTATTTCCCGCTGACAAAACATTTTTCAAACATGTTTCAGGTAATCTATTATGATCCAGGAAAAGTGCCATATAGCACTACAAGCTAAAAAAAGTGGCTCAGTATAAAATAAAGAAACATGTTTTGTAATATAAAAGATTTCTTCGTGAAATCTCAAGATTGTAAATTACCGGGTTTTATCCCGCGTTGTGAAATAAAATAATCGGGAAATATTTCAGTCTTAAAAAGATCCTGATGTTAAACTTCCGCTGTTAAACTCAATTAATTAAATACCACGTGATTTCTGTCCCGCGGCTCCTGAAACGGGTTAAACCGGGTCGGGGGCCGTGACATCATATATATGATATTTATACACATGTTGTGCTTGTTTACTCTCCTGGTCGTTAGAGGGATTCATGAGGCTTTGGTCGCGTTGACCTTCTAAAGGATTTCTTGAGTTTGCAACCTATATTTTGGTTCTGGGAGAATCTTAGATGAACCAGAAGAGTCTCTTTCTGACAATGTTGCTCAGATCTGATACCGTCCTCGAAGATTAGTGTAGCAACATATTTTTTTTGAACAACCAAACGAGACATTTATTCCACCAAACAAGCCTCCCAAAAGCAAGGAGCTAAACAAAGGCCGGACACCCAGCAGAACAAACAGTTACCCCCAACAAAACAGAGAAAAAACAATAGAAAAAGAAAAAACATGCCCACCCCATATGAAGTATCTACACCAGGCAAACTAACCAAAATCTAAATCTGAAAAAGAGGACCAGTTAACAATATCAACACCCCTGATCTTCGATCTCTTAAGCACCCACCATAAAGTGTTCTCCTTGATATCTTGGAACATTTTAGATTGGGAAGTATTAGAGCCTTTAAACACCTTATCGTTTCTCCTTAGCCAAAGCCTCCATATCGTCATAAAAAAACTGCTTGAATCACCTTTGTTTTTTTGCCTGACCCACCTTGGTTTAGCGAAAATTCTAGGACCTGCTGCAGGGATTCAAACCGAGCAGGAATTGGGACCTTAAATGTAACGACTTTCATCAAAAGTCATAATTACTAAAGTAATTTGACCAATAGGAAACCCTAATTGAGACACCCAAGTGATTCTGTGCAAACCCTAAAATTTTCATAATTTTCAGAATCAGGATTAGGGCCCCTAAAACTCAGGGGGGGCATTCCCTACTTGACGATTATCCGAATTACGTGCTCTCCAAGTTGAAATTTCAGAAAATATCGACTCATCTAAGCTAGTCCCACACGTGGCAACAAGATAAGCATAAAGTGTACCTTACGGACCGTAAGGTCATTAAGCTTACGGTCCGTAAGCTAGATAAAATTCGTGTATAAATTCAGAACATTGGCACTTGAATTCTGGAATTCGTTCGACGAAGAAATTCGCTTCAGGCACCGATATATCGTCTGTTTATCACAATTAACACACACAGGCACTAAATTGAAGCTGCAATCAGGGTATTAGCACAATCGCTGCTACGATTCATTATCCGATTGATCCAAATATCCAATGAATGTTTAAGTGCCGCCCACATTAGGGTTATACTTTATCGTTCGTCATTAATTTGACGGATTGTCGTTAATTCGATAGGTAAAGTATTATACTTTATCGTTCGTTGTTAATTCAACGGATCATCGTTAATTCGATGGGTAAAGTATTATACCTTGTCATTCGTTGTTAATTCAACGGATCATCGTTAATTCGATGGACAAAGTATTGCATTTTGACATTAATTGTGAGAATTTGATCTCGTGAGTTATCGTAAATGCTGGATTGATTACTAATTCCAAATTGTGTGCTTGTTATTGAAATTAGGATAAAAGGCTAATCAGTAGGCTAGGCTCTGCCCGTATAAATCTGCAATGTGAGTCATTCTCTCTTTTTATCAAATTGTTTTATAAACTTTTTCTCACAGTTTGTGAGTTATTCTCTTTTTATCAACTGTTTTACAATACTCCAAATTATTTTCAAGGTTATAATTACAGGGACTAAGTCGTGGATATCTTGAATTATTGGTTAGTGGGGTATTGTGCACATTACTAATTTTCTCCCAGTTAGGTTCATTGACCTACTCGGGATAATCACTGTTGGGTTCATTGACCTACAGCGATAATCGTCACTATTTAGGTTCATTGATCTAAATAGTGGTATGACCATCGTCACCATTGTGACATGTCACCATTGTGACAGAATGCCAGATAAAAATAAGATAGAAGCCATTGTAATCGCTCTTATGCTGTAATTGATAACTATGCATCATTATGCAAAATAGAATGATTCACTCAGTATTTCCCGCTGACAAAACCTTTTTCAAACATGTTTCAGGTGATCTGTTGTAAATTAGGAAAAGTGCTGTGGAGCATTTCAAGCTTAAGATGGTGGCTCAGTATAAAATAAAGAAATAAATTTTGTAATATCACGCTTTTATAGAAAAATCATACTATTGTAAATTATCGGGGTTCTATCCCGAATTGTGAAATAAAATAAATCGGGAAAATTTTAGCTTTAAACGATCCTGTTTCCGCTGTAAAACTCAATTAAATAAATACCGCAGTATTTTCTGCCGCGGCTCTTGAAACGGGTCAAACCGGGTCGTGGGCCGTGACAGAAAAAGGTGGTATCAGAGCCACTGGGTTAAGCTAATTAAGTATTTAGAAATACTTAATTTTTCCTGATTACTATTATATGATTATGTGTTTTATTAACTGGCTATTTGTTAATTTTAATATGGGCATATTTTTATATATATTGTAATATTTATTGCTCTATCATTATTAATCGAAAAAACATTATATATAAATTTATTTGATTAATATATGGAATTACCTAATATAGTATTACTATATTGTGGTAAAGAAATTATATTTTTTTATGTTTGAAGTATACTTTTATAAAAAAAAAAAATTGTTATTTATTATTAATAATTTTATTTTTAATAATAATATATTAATAGTAGTAATACTAAGATTATTTGTAAATACTAGGGTTATTATCAAAGGCAGATATTGGATAGCATAGCCTTAGTTAGGCATGGACTGATCACCTATGCTTAAACAAGGCAGCACTAACCAATATCCACCATGATAATGACTAAATAATATATATAAATTAAGTCATCATACTTATTTAGTATATAGATTTTGATATGTTAATCACTGTAATAGTAAATATAAATCTTTAAATATTCTGATTTAAAGTTTAGTATTTTTATTATCTACAGTCAAGAAAATTTATAAATAAATTACAAATAAAACCTAGTATGTTTTAATTTGTATTTGTTTTGGTAGTATGAAATACTATTTTTGTTCTATAAAATTTTGTTATGACTTAGTAATTGTATGTATGTTACTAAACAGCATGAGTGATTTGTCGGAAGCCCTTCAGAATTTAAATCTCTATCCAGTAAGAACAGAAGTTTCCAGAGATTTCAATAGGTATATACCAGATATAGAAGAACCTATAGAATTCAATGCTTTACCTTTCGAGAAACCTAAGCCTAAGAAAATGGAAATTGGGGAAAGTTCTAGGCAAATGGAGGAATTACCATCTCAAGAAGAACTAGATTTTATAATGGCAACAGATGATACTATTGAGCCTGTTAATGAAAATAATTTTATGAACTTAGAACCATCTATTCCAAATTCTTTGAATCACTGGAATATAGACGAATGGTTGGATAATGAAATACTGTTACAAAACCATCCCTATAGGCTTTTTCCTAAGTACAATCCAGAACCTTTATCAAAATTACCAATAAGTAATGAGAATAGGACTGAACTCCATCATTTTGACAAGACGGATGCTGGGAATAGAATCCAAGAGACTTTGGGACAAATCTCCTGGAAATACGATGAGAAGAAACGCCGTTACTAGAACATCATCTGATAAAGGATAGGGGATTATGAAACTGTGTTTGTGTAATAGTAATAGTAAAATCAGTATGTATAAAATAAATAATAAAACGGGTGTATATAGAAACATGATATAAGGAAATATTAGAAAAGTTACAATTTTGTTTGTATATTCGTTTATGTGATTATGTGCAACTAAATTGTGACATTGGATTATTTCCTTTATACTAATTATGTATCTATAAAATAGATATCAGATGGAAAACGCTAATAATGAACCAGTTAATGAGGGTAATCAATCTGAGCAACAATCGGGGAACCAATATGTGACTAGGCAAGATATAGAAAATATCATTGCTCAAGAAATAGCCAACACTATTCCAGGAATAGTTGCTCAAGGGATAGTCAATGCTATTCCAGCAATCATTGCTGCTGTTAAAAATCCAATCGAACCTCAACAAGTTGTTCCTAGTAAACGCATTTCTGAAGATAATTTCAGTAATAGCGTAAATGGAGGTAATAATCATGTTAATCATGATAATGAACCACGGCAAGCTCCGCTCCCTAAGAAAAGGAAAGTTGCAACGCCTGGTTGCACTTACAAAGAATTTCTTGCTTGTAAACCCACTGAGTTTGCAGGCAATGAAGGAGCGACTGCAGCACTGCGTTGGTTAGAGAAAACCGAGGCAGTAATTGCCATAAGTAAATGTGCTCAGGATGATCAGGTTATGTACGCTTCAAACCTTTTCAAAGAAGTAGCGCTAGAGTGGTGGAATACGATGTTGCAAGCAAAAGGAAGAAGGATGGCGTATGCTATGAACTGGGAAGAATTTAAGAGTCTTGTAGAAAGAAAATTCTGTCCTGAGTATGAAAAAGATCAAATGGCAAATAAGTTTCTAACCCACCAGATGGTAGATGTAGATTGTCGAGGGTATACTACTACATTCTTCGAATATGCTAGAGTGGTACCAACCCTGGCTTCGCCAGAACCGGTACTTATTTCTCGTTATATTTGGGGATTAATTGGTGAGATTCGTAATATTGTCAAAGCTGCGAAACCTCGCACGATTGATGATGCAGTAGAATTAGCCAATACTATGACTGACGAGTTAGTAAGGACAAGAGAAGAAAATAGAAGGAAAGAAGTAGCCCAAAAGATTACCCAAGAATTCAGTTCGGGTAACCATAACCATTTCAAGAAAGAAGGGAATGGGCAATCTTCTACTAGTCCATTTTGCAATTTTTGCAAAAGGAAGCATTTTGGAAGATGCAAGGGATATTGCAATTTTTGCAAGATTCCAGGGCATCAAGAAGAAGACTGTAGGAGGAAGAAATTTTCAGTTTGCTACAACTGTAGAGAAACTGGACATCTTAGGCCAGATTGTCCAAAACTGAATAAACCATTTAACAATCAAGTCAAACCAGCAGAAGGAGCAAAAAGGAATGCGAGAACCTTTCAGCTGACTACTCATGAAGCCGAGATGATTCCAGATGTGATAGCCGGTATGTTCTTAGCTTACAACGTTTACATAAAAGTATTATTTGACTCTGGTGCAAACCAAAGTTTTATAAATACTTTACTCTGCCAAACTCTTAACCTACCGTTAACCAGCATTAGATAAATTTCTATATATTAGAAACGGCAGATGAGAATTCAGTTAAAATAGATAAGGTTATGCAGAACCTAGAAATAAGTTATAAGTTTTCTGCAATTCTATTGTCTATGAAATTAGTTGAGTTCAATGATGTGATCATTATCTGTGATCAGAATTTCTTAGAAATTCAATCAACCATCGGAGAAGTAATTATGATTACAGGAGATAAACCATGTAAGCCTATGAAGTTCATATCAGTAAATGGAAATTGCTAATTATGAACGAAAGCAAGGAATAGTATATATTATTTTAATAATCATTAATACTAAAGATACAGAATTTAAGGAAATTTCTGTAGTTTTAGAATACCCAGATATATTTCCAGAAGATTTACCTGGATTACATGAAGATAGAATTTAAAATTCATCTAATTCCAGGAATTTTATCGATAAGCCAGGGAACCTTATCGGTTAGCACAATATTGGTTGTTAAGAAAAAAGAAAAGCTTTACTCCAAAATTTTTGAAGAATAAATTTTGGATGAAGTGCAATTTTAGGTCATATGGTGAACCATGAAGGTATTCACTTAGATCTTACTAAGATAGCAGTGTTTACCAAATGGAAGATTCTGTAAACCGCAATGGGAATTAGTAATTTTGTAGGTTTAGTATTATAGACATTAAGGAATTGAAGATTTTTGAAGTATAAGGTAATACTTCAAAGCTATGATTTGGATATATGTTAATACAACGCAAAAAGGTAATTGCGTATGCCTCAAGGCAATTGGAAAAAGTATGAAGAAAATTTTATCACGCATAATTTAGAAATTTAGAACCATAATTTTTGCCTTAAGATTTGGAGATATTATCTGTATGGAAGTAAGGATACTATCTATACAGATTATAAGAAGTTAAGATATATATAATTGGGCAAAAAGAATTTGAGGCAAAGAAGATGGATGAAAATCCTAAATGACTACAACTATGATATTCAGTATCACGAAGGAAAGGATGGAAACAACAAGAGATAGTCATAAGAATTATACAAATAATAGATAAAAGCTGTTGGAGTTCGAGTTGGAGACAAAATACTATTAAAAGTATCTCCTTGGAAAGGAATTGTTAGATTTGGTAAGAAAGGAAAGCTAAGACCAAATTATGTAGAATCATTTCCAGTAATTTCACATATTGGATCAGTTACTTATAGTTTACAACTACCAGGAAGGTTAGTTGGAATACATGATATATTTTATATATCCAATCTCAAGAAATGTCTATCAGACGAATCTTTGGTAGTACCTTTCCAAGATATAAAGTAACAAATAATGTTAAGTAAAATAGGATTCAAAGACAGGATCCTAATATACGTAGGAACTGGAATCCAAAAAGGGAGAGAAGGTATTCTCAATTATTCCAGTAAATCTCGAGGACGAGATTTTTATTAAGGTGGGGAGAATGTAACGACTTTCATCAAAAGTCATAATTACTAAAGTAATTTGACCAATAGGAAACCCTAATTGAGACACCCAAGTGATTCTGTGCAAACCCTAAAATTTTCATAATTTTCAGAATCAGGATTAGGGCCCCTAAAACTCAGGGGGGGCATTCCCTACTTGACGATTATCCGAGTTACGTGCTCTCCAAGTTGAAATTTCAGAAAATATCGACTCATCTAAGCTAGTCCCACACGTGGCAACAAGATAAGCATAAAGTGTACCTTACGGACCGTAAGGTCATTAAGCTTACGGTCCGTAAGCTAGATAAAATTCGTGTATAAATTCAGAACATTGGCACTTGAATTCTGGAATTCGTTCGACGAAGAAATTCGCTTCAGGCACCGATATATCGTCTGTTTATCACAATTAACACACACAGGCACTAAATTGAAGCTGCAATCAGGGTATTAGCACAATCGCTGCTACGATTCATTATCCGATTGATCCAAATATCCAATGAATGTTTAAGTGCCGCCCACATTAGGGTTATACTTTATCGTTCGTCATTAATTTGACGGATTGTCGTTAATTCGATAGGTAAAGTATTATACTTTATCGTTCGTTGTTAATTCAACGGATCATCGTTAATTCGATGGGTAAAGTATTATACCTTGTCATTCGTTGTTAATTCAACGGATCATCGTTAATTCGATGGACAAAGTATTGCATTTTGACATTAATTGTGAGAATTTGATCTCGTGAGTTATCGTAAATGCTGGATTGATTACTAATTCCAAATTGTGTGCTTGTTATTGAAATTAGGATAAAAGGCTAATCAGTAGGCTAGGCTCTGCCCGTATAAATCTGCAATGTGAGTCATTCTCTCTTTTTATCAAATTGTTTTATAAACTTTTTCTCACAGTTTGTGAGTTATTCTCTTTTTATCAACTGTTTTACAATACTCCAAATTATTTTCAAGGTTATAATTACAGGGACTAAGTCGTGGATATCTTGAATTATTGGTTAGTGGGGTATTGTGCACATTACTAATTTTCTCCCAGTTAGGTTCATTGACCTACTCGGGATAATCACTGTTGGGTTCATTGACCTACAGCGATAATCGTCACTATTTAGGTTCATTGATCTAAATAGTGGTATGACCATCGTCACCATTGTGACATGTCACCATTGTGACAGAATGCCAGATAAAAATAAGATAGAAGCCATTGTAATCGCTCTTATGCTGTAATTGATAACTATGCATCATTATGCAAAATAGAATGATTCACTCAGTATTTCCCGCTTACAAAACCTTTTTCAAACATGTTTCAGGTGATCTGTTGTAAATCAGGAAAAGTGTTGTGGAGCATTTCAAGCTTAAGATGGTGGCTCAGTATAAAATAAAGAAATAAATTTTGTAATATCACGCTTTTATAGAAAAATCATACTATTGTAAATTATCGGGGTTCTATCCCGAATTGTGAAATAAAATAAATCGGGAAAATTTTAGCTTTAAACGATCCTGTTTCCGCTGTAAAACTCAATTAAATAAATACCGCAGTATTTTCTGCCGCGGCTCTTGAAACGGGTCAAACCGGGTCGTGGGCCGTGACATTAAGCCACATACAAATCTGCCACCACAAGGATCTCGCCACAGAACAAGAAGCGAAAAGATGGTCCACTGTTTCCAAACAAGTTCCGCAACCCACGCAACTACCATCCCCGAATACTATGCCTCTGTCTGCTAACGCCCCTGCTGTCGGGATCCTATTATTGACAGCCCTCCATACAAAGTAGTTTATTTTAGGAGTTGCAATATTGTTCCATCTAAAACCCCCTATAGGCTGAGCGACATTATTATACCTGAAGCATTCTTCCCTAACTTGTTTCACTGAGAACTCTTTCAGACTCCCTTCCGATTTCCACCACCACTCATCTTTATCTTCGGTTACTGTTATTTTTCCCAACAACTCCAATAGCTTTTTATGTTCAGACTTTTCTTCTGTTGAAACTGGAAGGCACCTCCACCCCCAATCCCATACTATAGTCCCCGCAACTTTTTTTTAATGCTCACTAATTGTACCCGATTTTAACCTGGAGCACTCAAACAATGCTGGAAATTGGTCTCTCAGCCTCCCTCCCATGACCCAATTGTCATTCCAGAACTTTACTACAGACCCGTTACCCACAGTGGCCATAAAACAATCTTGTAGCCGCACATTATACTTCAAGAATTCTTTGTCCACCGACGCTATAACTTTCCACACTCCTGGGATCGAGTTCTTGCACGGGATGAACGAATTTTTTCGGCCACCCCCATGAATAGAACCCACCACTCTGGCCCAAAGTTGATCCCCCGAGTTCTTTAGACGCCACCACCACTTTGATATTAGTGCTAAATTCAGCTCTTTTATGCTCCCGACTCCTAAACCCCCCAACTTCTTAGCCTTTAGAACTCTTTTCCAAGCAACCCACCTAATTTTTTTAAAAGCTGAGGACCCACTCCATAGAAATCTGCTCCGAATGCCTTCTAAAACCTTAATAACCCCCACCGGGGCTCTATACAGAGATAGATAAAAATTTGGAATCGAGCCAAGAACTGCCTTTATAAGGGTAATTCTACCAGCAAAGGATAGATTTATGGCCTTCCAAGACGTTAATCTTGCGTTAAATTTATCGATCACCACCTTCCAATACCCCGCCCGGTTCATGTTCGCCCCAACCATCATACCTAAGTGCACAAATGGAAAATCCCCTTTGATACAGTTAAGATGACCCGCCATCACGTCCACCTCATTTTCATTAACGCCAATACCGTATAACTTACTCTTATTAAGGTTTACCTTAAGGCCGGATGCCATATCAAAACACCGCAATATCCTATTAAGATTTAGGGCATTGTTCCCCGACCACTCCCCCATAAATAATGCGTCATCCGCATATAATAAGTGAGACAAGGTTGGTCCGTTATTTGGAAGATTAACACCCACAAACGTACCTAATGCCACCGCCTTGGTCATCATCACATGAAGGGCTTCCATTGCTAGTGTGAAAAGGAATGGTGAAAGAGGGTCACCTTGTCTTAACCCTCTTTTTAACGGAAACTCAAACGACGGGCAACCGTTCAACAGAACCGAAGCTTTCCCTGTAAATAAAAGACCCATAACCCAATTTTTCCATCTAGATGGAAATCCCATATGGTGCATAATGTTAACCAAAAACTTCCAAGATAGACAATCGTATGGTTTAGCAAAATCGGCTTTGAAAAACATAATTTGTTTCTTTGATTTTCTCGCCCATGAATACACCTCGTTGGCAATCAGTGGCCCATCTATTATATTTCTCCCACTAATAAAAGCCGATTGCTCCGATGACACCACTTTCCCCAGGACTTTCTTTAGTCTGTTTGCTAACACCTTAGATACAATCTTCCCTATCACCCCAATAAGAGATATTGGCCGATAATCCGAAAGGGTCATCGGATCCACCACTTTAGGAATTAAAGCGATGAAAGAAGAATTACATGAACTGTGGATTGCACCATGTATATAAAATTGTTCCATTATCTCTATCACTAACTTTTCCAAATGGTTTTAGTGTAGCAACATATGGTGTATGGAATGTCAAGATAAGTTGATGTAGTGAGACCTTTTTGGATCACCAGATAGGATATTATTATAAATGATCTTGTGAGTTTGGACCCTGGTCCAAACGGCATTACACCATTAATAAGTATTTGCATACCCATATTAAAGACGGTGGGCATGTGTGCAACAAGTTGTACCTACCTAATTTAGGTACATAGAGAGGGAATAAATTTAAAATAAAAAAATATACATTATTATTCCTTAAGCGTTTTTATATGTCAATAAGCACCCCTAAATTACTCTGTTGCACATAAGTCTCGGATGTTTCCCATAAATAATCTTTTTTATTACTTAAAAAGTAAAATCATTTAATATTTATAATGAAGGTGTGATTTCGAATATCACATTCACCAACGTGAGTATGTAACACACTATTATTCAGTATGAATAATAAAGATTTTGTTATCCTATTCATATACAATTCTATTGATAAATGTTACGTCTCAATGATGGTTTAAGAGATGAGCTAAGTCATAGGACGTGAGTCATCCATCACATAGTTTGAGTTCTCGAATGATAATCAAATAAAGTTTTGCTAGGTCATATTGATTTGAGTTCTTGAGTGATAATAAAAAAAAAAGTTTTGTTATCTACGTATGGGCTTATTTTCAAAATGAATAAATAAATGTTTTTTTTATTGAAAATAATATATGATAAACACTTTTTTTAACATGAAGATATTCGATGTAAATATGTTTTTTTGGAGTTTTATTGTTAGGAGTCAAAAGGGCTTAGAAAATTTTGTTTATAGATTTTGAGAGAGATAAAACAAATTATACTTTTTAGAAATAATTACACAAATAGTCCATATAATTTGACACTAATCATATATTTAGAGTCCGAGTTTAAAAAGTTACATGTTTAAGTATGTGGTTTTTATTTGGATAAATAAATTTTTGAGTTCCTATGTCTAGTGGTTTTAACAACTTGAGTTCAAAATCAAAATGTTTAACGCCCTGAGTCCCTACAGTCACTTTTCTTAACCATTTGATTCCAAATTTTTAACACTGTTAAAATTTTTTGGTTAAGTATTGTTAAATGACCAAAATACCATTACAGTTAAAAAATTAAAAAAAAATTATTATTAGATTTTTCTCTCTATCTCTTTTATATATCTATCTCCCCCTTATCTCTTTCTCTCTCTAAACATTTTGCACCTTCATCTCTCTCTCATCTTTCTTTCTCTCTCTAGACCATCTGCATCCCCCCACCACCATCAACACCACCACCACCACAACACCACCGTCACCACCCCCAACCGTCTTACCACCGCTATTGAAAACCCTCCACCACCGTCTCACCTCCACCATCAACACCACACCACCCACCACCACTGCACTTCCACCGTCACCACCTTCAATACAGCAGTGATCTGGTACACCACCAGAAGACCTAATCAACCATCTAGATCTCGCATGGAGCCACAATCCTCTAAAAACACTCAAACTCATCTACAACCTCAAATTCGTTCGCGGCACTAAGTAATTCCATTATAAGAAGGGATGAAGGGATTTGATCTGTTGAAATATTCAATTCTGGTAAAAACTATTGGATTTGTGTTTGTAGTTTTAGGTTTATTTTATATAGGTAAACACTGGTCCGGTTATAATTATGAACAAGTTGTTTGTAGAGAGATGAAGGGATTCGATCTGTTGAAATATTATTTCTCTAATTAACAATACAAATGAAGAACAAACCCTAGATGATCATTCATTAGCTCCGGTTCCAGTTCCGCAACCGCATTCGCTTACGCTGTCGCCTCCATCGGCGCCACCGCCTCCGGCGGTGCAGTGGATGGGGCTGGTGGATGAGAATGGGGTGATGAGGAATGATTTTGAGGTAGGAGAGTTTAATCAAATTATATATTAAAAGTTTATGCATTAAAGACTTGTTTCTTGTACTCATGTGCATATAAGACTTGTACTTTGTGTGTAAATGACCAAATTACCCTCATAGTTAACAGACTTGGTGGATGGTGTTAGAAATTTGGACTCAAATGGTTAAGAAAAGTGGCTGTAGAGACTCAGGGCGTTAAACATTTTGATTTTGGACTCAAGTGGTTAAAACCCTAAAACACAGGGACTCAAAAAGTAATTTACCCTTTTTATTTTGTAACAAGTTAGGGTTCTAACATTAAGTTACGCTAAAAACATTACTAAGTTTGTATAAAGTGACACTTTTAGTATTTTGATAAAGCACAAGGACCATAATTTTTCATTACATTTTTTTTGTAAATCACTACCATAACGATATCATTTTGTTGGATTTCCAACAGGTCTAAGTCCTGTGGCTGTGCGGGATGGGGTGGGCCGGTAGTCCATGGAACTTCTTGTAATGTCTTTGTAGAGTTGATGTTTTTGGGTCTTGCCTAGTCATGCTGTCTTTTTTTTTTCTTCTATGCTTTTATCTTGTTTCCAGCTCTTTGCTAGTTGCGGGTTTTCTGAATGATATTTTGCCGTTCAAAAAAAAAACTAGCATCATAATCAATGCGAGAATCTTTATGATCAAGATCATCGACATCGTCTTCATCAGAAGTATCACTATCAAAAACGCATCCAAAACCATGCTCTCCCGGTTGACAAAGTCAGTTGCCTACTCTCACAAGTTTCTTCGTCATGACCTCAATAGTGCCATAATGGTTGTTGATTATTTTAGCCTAATTAGATTGACTTGTTGACTATAGTGTACCATAATATACATTAAACAAGTTAGAAGAGTACAAGGTGTAGACTCAAGGCCGGTTTTGGGCATGTGCGAGAGGTGCCAACGCACAGGGCCCAAAACATCTAAGGGCCCAAAGTTGTTTAAAAACAAGTATTATGTATTTTATATATAAACTTTTTGTAGTATTAAGTATGCAAACAGCAAACTCAACTTTAGCTCAGTGGAGGATGCGGAAATTTGCCTGAGAGTTGACAGTTCAAGGTTCGAATCCGGTTGTTTTGTGGCTTCTTCATATTCTGTTTTTGTTTTTGTTTGGGGCTTTGGGCCTCAATGGGCTAATTTCAGCTTGATGTCATATTGGCTTCTCTACTTACACCAATTTAGCTTATTTTTTAGTTTTAATTCTGATTTTAATATCTGAATGACATCCCCACTCACACCAATTGTAACTTTTGTAAACTTATTTTTTAGTTTTTTAACATCTGAATGGCTTCTCCACTCACACCAATTGTAACTTTTGTAAGCTTATTTTTTAGTTTTAATTCTGATTTTAACATCTGAATTTTTGCGTCCATAAATTTGAAAGTTCTTTCATTTTTTTCTTCTCATTTAACCATTTACATAACAAACTTTACATGTTTTCTTGTTTAAATTTTTAGGGTTTTTTATTTCTCATTTAACTATTTACAATATAAACTTAGAAGAACTCAATATTTAGTTCTATAAATCTTATTTGTATGAAAAAGGTTCGTATTTTCAAACTAATTTGGATATGTTTACACATATTACACTTCTTTTTGCTACACTACTTTTGTTTTTTTTTTATTTTTCTTTAACAATTATCGTCGTATATATCATTGATGAGTTTATATTATAGAAAGGGGCCCAATTTTTTTGTCTCGCACGAGGCCCAAAAGCTTTTTATCATTTTCGGGGACGGCCCTGTGTAGACTTGCTTGAGTTTATTATAATTTTACGTATTTAGGAACCTCATTAGTTATTAGGGGCGAAGACTTTAAGAAATGAGGGTTCCAAAGTGCAACACAAAGCTATAAAACACACACGTTAACAACACTTATCTCATTCTCAACTTGCTCTTTCATAGCTTGTGTATAGGGGTGCAAATGAGCCGAGCTACTCGTGTGTAGCAACTCTCACTAAAAGTCCTATTTATTATTTTAATTAGTCTAATAGGAAACCCAAATTGAGAAACCCAAGTGATTCTGCAGAAACCCTAAGATTTCCAGAACAATCAGAATCAGGATTAGGGCCCCTAAAACTCAGGGGGGGGGGTATTTTCTATTGATGATTATCCACTTATCTCGTTGTCAGAATAGAATTTTAAGAAACTGTTGACTCAGCAGGCCTAGTGTCACACGTAGCTATCCTATAAGAATGAGGTGTCCCTTACGGACCGTAAGGGAGAATGCTTACGGTCCGTAAGCAGTTCAAAAATCGGGCTATAAATACAGAACATTGGCACTTAGTTTCTGGAGTTTGAGCGACGAGAAAATTCGTTCAATTCTCTGAGTTATAGTCGGATTACTACAATTAACACACACGATCACTAATTGATGCTACGATACAGGGTATTAATTCAATCGCTGCTACGATTCAATGTCCGATCGATTGAAACTATCCGATAGATGTTTAAGTGCTGCTCAAATTGGGTTTATACTTTGTCATTCGTCGTGATTTCAACTTGAATGTTTGAGTGCTGTTCGAAATCGGACTATACTCTGTCATTCGTTGTGAATCCGCTGGATGTTTAAGTATCGCACTTTGTCATTTGTTGTGAGGGTTTGATCTCGTGAGTTATCGTAAAAGCTGTATTAAATTACTTACCTAGTTTCGTGTGCAAATTAGGTTATTAAGCTTATCAGTAGGCTAAACTCTACCTCATACCAAAGTAGATGCTAATTCTCAGAAGAGTTAGAATCAGGAAGCTTGTTAAATCAATGTGAGTTCACAGACTTTCTACAAGGCATGGCCATCCTCAGTATGTAGGATGCCACTCCACTAATCTTCGCACACATGTCTGGGAGACCGCGATACATACGAATTCTCCAGAGTGCAGAATAACGTACGTTAGTCCTGGTTAGGACAACAAAACAAAACTTCGGGATAATCATAATCCTACGGGCTAGTAAGCCAGAGAACAGAAACGTGAATTCACTCAACTTTGTTGTTGACTCGTTGTTACATGCCTTGCAGGTCGTTAGATCCCTAGCTTAAGGAGCTTGCACAAGAAGACGTGGTCGTTGTGGGAAAACATTTCAATTAATATTAAACTTATGTTTTGTGCTTCCGCTGTAAACTCAAACTATGTTTTGACACCAATTGTATTGTGTTGGATTTTATAAAAATTACTTACATGCTTTGTTCAATATGATTGGTGGCTATGATCCTGGGCATGTCACGCCTCCAAGGCGGGGTGGGGTTTTTGGAGGGTGTGACATCGTGACCTACTCGAGCCCGGCTCGAAAAATACTCGAACGAGCCGAGCTTAAACGAGCTCGAGCCCGAGCCTAAAAACAAGCTCGTTTAGTAAACGAGCCCGAGCCCGAGCTTCGCTTATCGAGCTCGAGCCGGCTAGCGAGCCTTAACGAGCTTTCTTTTTATATATTTTTTACCAATATATTAAACATATATTTAAATAATAATATTTACCATTTATATAAATATAAAAAAATAACTAAATTATACGTATAACAATAATTATATCTAATAAAAATTAATTAATAAATACTAAACCAGTCGAGCTCGAGCTTGAAAAGTTACCTTCGAGCCGAGTTTGAGCTTGAAAAGTTACATTCGAGCCGAGCTCGAGCTTTCATATGTTAAACGAGCCTGGTCGAGCTCGGGCTCGGCTCGTTTGCACCCCTACTTGTGTATCTAACCAAGTTATAACTAAAACTAACTTTGCCATTGATAGAAGAGTTGCTGCCCATGCAACTATCAACTTATGAAGACTCAAGTCTTCATGCCAATATGGTTCTAGACAAAAGATCAAATACAAATAATTTTAACGTACAAAACGTACAAACGGAAGGTTTTGCTAAAAAAACGCGGTAGCATTTTCGTAATTATTTACTCGTATAGTAATTATCAAAATTACTCTACAAATGATCTTGTAGGGTAATTTTGATCTTGTAGAGTGATTTTGTAAAATGTTCTTATTGAGTAATTTTGATCTTGTAGGGTAATTATCAAAATTACTCTATAAGTGTATCTTGTATAGTAATTTTGATCTTGTCGGATAATTATCAAAGTTACTCTACAAGTGTATCAAAATTATTCTACATCAAAATTACTCTACAAGTGTATCAAAATTACTCTGCAAATTTATCAAGTAACATACAATTCAAAATTACTCTACAAAATCATTTATAGAGTAATTATGATACTCTACAAAATTACCTTACAAGATCAAAATTACCCTACAAGAACATTTTACAAAATTACTTTACAAGATCAAAATTACCCTACAAGATCATTTGTAGAGTAATTTTGATAATTACTCTACAAGTAAATAATTACGAAAATGTCACCGCGTATTTTTGGTTTTTTCATGCATTTCGTACGTTTTGTACGATAAGATACTTTGTACGTGAAGTTAACTCATGGTTTCTAATTATATGTAAGTTATAGGTCGCTATCAGAGGGTATTATTGTAATTGTAAGTAGAAGGATATGATTTTGATAGAAGATAAACAATGATTGATGCATACTTTATTCCAACAATCAAATTAGATCAATTACTTAAGCTAGTTTTAGCCAAGGTGGGGTAACACATTTGGTAGAGGCTCTTGCCTCTTAAAGAAAAGATCATGGTTTGAATCCTGACATAGTTAAGCTAGTTTTAAATGTAACATTTCTCATTCAAAAAAAAAAAAAAAATAGTTAAGCGAGTTTTAAATGAATCTATCCTCATAATATTGATAGAAAACCTACAATTAAGTTTTAATAAAATAAAAATCACACATCTAAATATTTTTATACTTCATGTATTGAATAGATTATCGACGTTACTATTCAATAAAATGAAATTAAGTGTACATCATATGTAATATTTGCTACCTTTTAGTATATAATTTATTGTCCCATATTTTTATGTTCCCTGATAAGTTAACAAGTTTAATAAAGTATTTATCAGATAACATATGTTTTGCTTATACACAAAATTAAATTTATTTATTTAAACCAAGTAGGGCTGTGCAACGGTTCAAAACCGGATCGAATCGGAACCGCTACATGTTGAATATAAGAACCGGAATCGGACCGTTTAAAAACAATTTCGGCTTGGTTTGGAACCGGGTTAAACAATTCTCGCCAGAACTGGTTGTCATTTCTTTATAGCACAACAATATCACTTTTTTGGCAGGTTCTTGTAGTGAGAAAAATCTAAACATTTGAATATGTTACACAAATGACCTTTTTTCAAGAATTTGATTAAACGTAGTAAGAACTGGTTTTGATTATGTGTATGTTGTGACACCACCAGATTCATGTTTGAGGGAATGAAAACTAGCATGTTTATTGTGTGCATTAAAATTAGCAAGTTTAAATTTAAACCGGTTCTAGCGGTTTTTTGACCGGACCCATCGGTTTTAACTGGGAACCGTTTTCACTTAAATTTAAGAACCGGAACCGGACTCTATACCTATATACAAAAATACGGTTCGGATCTAGCGGTTCTGGTTCAGTTCCTCGGTTCTAACAGTTCGAAACTGTAAACCACTCAACCCTAACCCTAAACCTATGTTAGATGTAAATTGCTTACAAATATTCATTTTTAGAATAAAAACTATGATAAAAATAACTAAAGTATATTTGAGAACAAGAATGAGAAAAAACATGAATATGAAACTTGGTAACTTGGTGGTGTGACTAGTGTCACTCACTCATACCTTAGATATATATGTTTGGTCCACGACACTCGACTAATTTAATACAAAAATATTAAAAAAAATCATTATATTGGCAAGTACATATTTATAGAAACATACAAAAAAGGCCCCTCAAGATCCAATATGGTAAATGACATGTTACACCCTTAGCTTTCCCCGCAAGCATTGAACCAGCAGTTATAAAAAGGGTAAAACAGTAAAATCACTGATTAAAAAAAAAGAAGAAGAAAAAGAAGGTATTATGAAAACCATTAAAAATAAAAATAAGGGAGTGGGTTCTAACTGAGTGTGGGACCCACCTAACTCCAATCCATTCCTTCCTATAACTTCACCCATTACACCATTTTCCTTCACTTTTCTCCTCCTTTCCACTATTTCTTCTTCACATTTCACACACACCAACATGAATCAACAACAAGATAACTGGCTCACCGTAGCCATGGCGGACAACGACGTCGTTGCGGAGCTTCTTCTCCGTCTCCGACTACCAGTCCCACCGTCGTCTAACCGTCGACGTCGACCTGCCCCACCTCAAAGCTGGACCATTCATCAACGCCGCTCCAGAACACAACCACCTTCTAACAAATCGGAAACACCGAGTGCCAGCCCCACCACTCCGTTATCCTGGAGCGGCGGCGCCACCTCCTTCAGCGGCGGCGCTGACAAAAGTGATAAAGTTCTAGAAGCTCTGGCAGATGTTTCAAGATCTAAGGTTTGTAAGTTGTATACAACTTCTTGTGTTTGTTTTATTTTATTTTATTTTATTTTATTTTTATTTTATTTTATTTTTAGCAGTCAGCTAATTGGTAGTTGTAGATGCAATGACTAATACTAATAAACTTGCTTTACGGTTTTTTTTCCTGTATGGCAATTGACCGTTTTACCCTTCTCCCACCCGAAATTTACCAACACAGATCTCGTTCTGTGTTTAACTAAGAGATTAATTAATTTATATAAACAATTTGAGGTAGAAGAAACAGAGGTGACTTCTGTTGAACGCATAGAGTCAGAAGATTAATAGACTTTCTACGTTTCTTTGCGAGGCCCACCTGTTATAAAAGTCACCAAAATAGGCTTCCTAATAAAGGGTATTTATGTCATTTTGGTGGCATATGATAATAAACTGCTGACACATATATAAATAAAACAATCTGTCGAAATCATATCCGTCTACCTGTGGCAAAGAAAAGGGATGCCACTCATTAGTAAATGGTGTGGGCAGTTGAGGGCAGTTTGGTCATTTGGGTATGTGCCAGTTTTTATCGGTGGCGTGTTTTCGTGGCAAGTAAGGGGTCTGCTGCGTTTGAGTTTGGTGCGAGTGTTGGGTAGTGTTTCTGATTGTCCTTTTAGTCATGCCACTTTTGTGATATTTTTAACTCTTTTTTTGTTATCCAGTTTGTAAATTAAATGTGGTAAATTCAAAGTTCAAAAGTTTAAACCTTCAAATGTTACATTTTTGGTAATAAATAATGAGAATAACTTTACAGGTTTTTGATTAAATTTTGGATTAAAAAATTGATGGTTTTAAATCTTTTTCAAGATTCAAGAAAGTCATGTTTGACAAAGTCAAAAGTCAAAAGCTAAACCACTCTACAATGTTTTTAGTGTTTAGAATGGATCTTTCATCATCTTGTTTAGTTAAGTTAAATACCTCTCTAGGTAACATTAGCCCTTTTTTCTTTAGGGTGTTAGTCTTATTTTCACACCCTTTATACGAGTCGTATAGGGTTATACGGCCGTATAGAATAATCTGACATGACAAATATTGGGTCATATAATGCTATACCGCTCGTATAATAAATCTTAGATCGTATAACATTCTATACGAGCTGTATAGCATTATACGGGTCGTACTACATTATACGAGGTTTGGGTCGTATACTCGTATAACATTATATGGGTCGTATACATGGAGACAAAAAACATTCTCTAACAAATATTTTTTGTACAAGATTCTCCTATACGGCGGTTATAACTCTATACGGGTCGTATAGCTGTAAGGGTATGAAAATAAGATTTTAGGCGTGTGGGAATAGTGAGAGACTTAAATAAACCTCTAGGTAACATTAGCCCTTTTTTTGTTTATTAGGGTTGGTCCCATCTACTGCACTTCTGGTCAAAAAATGGAAGCAGTACTAATTTTTTTATTTATATTTGTTTATAACTAAAAAAACCCTTTTGGGTGGACAGAATGAAGGATTGGTCACTATTATGTTGTGAAGTGGAGGTGAATAATTTCCCAAAATTTTGGGTTAAAATTAATTTGTTCAAGAATTTTATTTTGACTTTTGAGATAAAGCAGAAAATAAGACAATAGTTGTGTTGCAGGGAATCTTTTTCCTTTTTTGTTTTTTTGAATGCAAAGATAACCATTGATTTTTCTTTAGTAGTGTCTTAACATGTGAGATTGTTAGGTATATATTTATTCCTAAAATGTATAACCAAGTTTATGCAATTTTAATGCCATTAGTATGAGCTTCAGTGGGTACAGAATATGAAAAAACAGTAGTCAGTTGCATACTGCATTGTTGGGAATCTTAAGGTTTAGGGTAACTTTGGATACAAGTAACTCATAGATCAGGAAAGGTTTACTGTGTCACATGCCTGATATATTAATGGTTTTATATAAGTTAAAGCATCCGTCTTTATGCATATATGTTGGGTTCTTTTACACCTTTAGTGCTTTACACAAAATTTAATCAAATCAGCATATGTATGTATATTCAAATCTGAGCTTCAACTTTTTTGTTTGTTGTCATTACTAATGCACAAGATGTATATTTCATGATTTGAGGGAGTGTTTGACTGTTTGGGATTGCAGGTCAGGCCACCTGGCGAAGCGACCCCAACCAAGAGGCCAAGAAAGAAGAAAGTGAGTTATTTATTTGTGCTATTTCTAGCAAAAGAATTTCATAATCAAGTTTTAACATAGTTTAATGTCTTATTAACTTGATGTTATTGATTGTTTCTAGACTTTGGCTGCGCTTAAAGAGGAGGGGATTGTATTATTGGAGGAACAAAATGATTTGAAAAAGGTATGTCGAGTCATAATCGTGGTGATTCTTAGTGGTCAAACACACTTACCATTACTTTTATGCTGATCTTTGTTACCTTTTAACGCAGAAAATTGCCGCCCTACAGGCTAACTGTGAAAAACAGAGAGAGGAGAATGAGAGGCTGAAGAAGATTAAGGTAAAACATATTTTATAACATCTCCGTAAATTATATGATTATTTATTGGAACGCCTAACTCACACAACTTGATACTGCTAGGCTACAAGCCCTTTGGTATTTATACAAAGTAAGATTCAAATAACTAACATATTCTACTTTTATACTCCAGCTGGATATGCAAGTAGAGTCACAACTAAAGGCGACGAGAAGCGCGCATTTTGAAATGGTGAATGAGCGAAACGACAAAACTGTCCTTCCTGATCTTAATGTTCCTTTTGGGGAGGATGTGATTGTGAGTTACTAAGAACATAGAATAAACATGGTATATTGAACAATAGAAATAGAAAAAATAAGTTCTAACATGGGATTGGATTTGAGACGGAAAGGCTTCCATATTTGTTTGGAAAGTTAATTTAATATAATTCTATGAAGGTAACTGAGGGTTATAGTTTATAAAACTTTTTAGATGTAGTTGGGTATTGTTGTTTTTGTACATTTACTACCCGGTTTTTTTTTCTTGGGTTTTTATAGATACTATGTAACTTTTGCAATTTTTGAACATTAATGTTGCTTTGGACAGAACAATATGACACTTAATGGAGTTTATATGATCTCAAACTCTCATGGCCCTCATGGAAGCTCAAATAGATGGATAGATTCAATCCAATCCAAAGGAACCTACTGAATCAGATTAAACAAAGTATAACTTGGTTGCATCGTCTTTTATGATTCGGATTTTACTGATTTTTTAAACATTTTCCAAAAAAAGTTTAAATTAGTTCTCATCAAAATAAATCATTTTTAGAACACTACCAACATAACTTGGAAAAAATGGGTTTTGATCAAAATGGACCAGCAAGTTGAAATGAGTTATTATAGGAAGAAAATAAATATTATTCAAATAAGTTCAATAGCTTCATATTTTATTATGGCCAGTGGTGACGGATGGTGACGTCGGTTGAACCAACCGCAGTGGCAAGATGGTGGTGGTGTCGCAGTGGTGTCAATGGAGATCACATTGGTGGGAATGGGGTGGCATTTGTGGCACCGGGGATGGTGGTTGTGACGAAGGTGGGTGGTAGCAGTGACATATGGTTCAGTTGTGGGTGGTGGCGATGGAGATGGTTGTGGGTGGTGGTGATGGAGATGGTTGAGGTGGCAGTCATAATGTTGGTTGCGGTAACAAGTAGGTGATAGAGACAAACAATGGTCGTGAGTGGTGGAGAAGTGCTATCTTATTTTGACCCGTTTTAAGCTAACAACATATTTAAGATTGACCTAATCTATAATTTAAGCTGACCTAGTTAGACTAGAATATAATACTTTTTTGACTTATATGCTAAATAACCGAAACCAAAATCCTTAAAAATATTTTTTTTGTTGAACGGTGAATATTACAATAATTTTACTTCTAAATTATACCAAATAATAAACAATCTATCATATGCTATGAATTGAACCTTAATATTCTCCTCAAAGGGCAAGAACCTCTACCACCTGTTAATGTTAAAGCTGGAATGACCCATAAAAATTAATACTAAAAAATGCTCATCGCTACGTAATCATCAAAGCTAAACATACCTCTGTTCAAATTCAAATAAGAGTTAAATGCTTGGTTGGTCCCTGTGGTTTGCAAAGATTGCAGACTTGTTCCTAGTGGTTTACTAATTACACGCGTGGTCCCAAAACTTGTCAAAAATGAACTCGGTTGGTCCCCAGCACTAACATTTGTTAAGTTTTCCAGTTAAGTCCATATTAAATGACCAAAATACCCTTGGGTTTTCAATTGACTGTCAAGTGCATTTATTATTCCTATTCTTCCATATTTGCAGACTCTCTTCTCAAACAAGAAGCACAGCCACCTCTGCATCATCTTCCTCACCATCATCATCTTCATCACAAACCCACACCCCATCTGTCTCTCGTTCTTTTCCGGCAACGGAGATCAGAAGCGAAGAGAGAGGAGAGAGACGACAAGAGAAAGAAGAGATCGGAGAAGATGGTGGAACGGCGGCGGCGGTGGAGGCACAGGCGGTGGTGCTTTTGGTGACAAGGATGATGACGATTTCTTTTGATTAAGGAAGATGCTCATGTCGGCCGATGATGATGTATGACCGATGATGATGATGGATCGGAGACGCCGGCGACGACCAAGAAGCGATGGCCGGCGGCCGTTCACGACAACCGCATAACAGAAAACTCTATTCCTCTCTCTCCGGTAAGTGGCTATTAGCCTAAAATTTGGGTTTTGAACTAGATCGACTATGTTTCAAGCTTGATTCAGGTCACTGTTTGTTTCTTTTTCGGCAGCCGACTGCGGCAGTGCGCCGACACAGACGTGGTGGTGGTTAAAACTTGGTTCATTCTTTTTTTTTTGGTGTTTGGGTCAGCTCCGGGTATGCTTGGTTCAGTCTCGCGACCCAGTCAACTCAGTCGGCCAGGTAATGAAGATCATGCAGATGATGATGGTGATGAAGATGATGGTGGTGATGAAGATGATGCAGTGGGTTTTGTTAATAAGCAAGGGTATTTTGGTCATTTAACATGGACTTAACTGAGAAATTTAACCGATGTTAGGGTTGGGTACCAACCGAGTTCATTTTTGACAAGTTTTGGGACCACGTGTGTAATTAGTAAACCACTAGGACCAAATCTGTAATTTTTGAAAACCACAGGGACCAACCAAGCATTTAACTCTTCAAATAATTAAGTTAGATGGAGATAGTTAAACATACATGATACATTTTGAGGCTTTATCCATGCCATGCCACACTCGATTACACTTTCTCCTTTGATGGTACAATTTTTTAATCAGTTTCTAGCACAACCCACACCAGTAAACATGTGCTTTGCTTTCATCATCTTCAAATCTCTACAGTTTTTTTTATTTGCCAAATTAGTTTCACCATTATATATCAATTACCATTAAATGAAGTACTTAATTGATATCCTCACACCATCAATGATCGTACATTCTTTAAGTCGAATTCACATTTGATCTGTATTTTTTTAGTGACTCTTAATTCACATTTGATCCATTTGACCTGTTTTTTTCCTACGGAAAAGAATGCAATTATGCTCACAAAATTGTAACACGTGACACAATCAATTCCATATTTATTAGATATAGATGTTATAATCTTTTTATTTTTCATGTTATACATAACTATTATATAGATGAATTAACGAGACTAAATTAATGAAATGTTTTTTTTCCCATTCATTTAGTCTCTTTAATTCATCTATATAATAGTAATATACTAGTAAAAATACCCATGCGCGTTGCGGCGCGGGTACGTCGCAAACTAGGGATGAGCAAAATGGACCCGGTACCGGTACCGAACCGGTACCGGTACCGAATTTACCGAACCGGGTACCTTTTCGGTACCGATTCGGTACCCACTTTTGACATTTTCGGTACCGGTTCGGTACCGGTCCGGTACGGTACCGGTTCGGTACCGGTATTTTGCTCGTTTTTACCCTCAAATACCGGTACCGGTACCGAACCGTACCGAACCGGATATATTCGGTACCGGTACCGGTACCCACTTTTGAGGATTTTCGGTACCGAACCGGACCGAGCTCATCCCTATCGCAAACGTCGAATTAATTAGTCCAAGCATTATGTGTTGCGATGAAAACCGCGTGTTTCGATGTATCTGATTGAAGTCAATGAAACTACACAGGCATTGCGATTGGATCAAAACGCAAAGTAAATTGAAATTATACCGTACAATCGTAACGCATTATTTACAACTCGACTCATACATAGAAAACGTAACATGTGTAAAAGAAAAACTAACATGTGTAATCAAAAGGGATTAGAGCTTTTTTAAAAAGGAAAAAGAAACCGCAGTTGGAGTCCACCGGTTCGTAACAAAATTTTCGAAACATACATAAAGTAAGAATAAAAACGTATTATACATAACCTGACTCGTTTTCTAAAAAGAGTTTAAGTCAAAACGTAGACCAATTCAAATTTATACCGACATGTATATAAAAATATACAAGTAAAATGTTTTTTTTAAACGAAAGTGTATTATATTTGACCTACTCGTTTTCAGAAAAAAAAAACATTTACGTCAAAACGTAGAGTAACTCGAATTTATATCAACACGTACATAGAAATATGCACGTAAATAATTTGTCTTGTTAAGGTAAATGAACGATAGGGGTAAATAAATAAAATTAGCAAACAAAAGTTATTAATGAATCATTAAATTATTAAATTAGTAAAAAATTTATTAAGTTAACAACAAATATTATTTATTCAATAAAATGCCCTTATTAATTTGGTTAGATAGTTTTTAAATCACAATAAAGGTTATTTATTCAATAAAATGCCCTTATTAATTTGGTTAGATAGTTTTTAAATCACAATAAAGGTTATTTATTCAATAAAATGCCCTTATTAATTTGGTTATTTATTCAATAAAATGCCCTTATTAATTACATAGTTAGTCCATGTGGTTTGCACAAAGTAACATAATTAGGTACTAATAGTTTAAAATAACATTCTAGGGTATTAACTTTTCATTTTGTAACGTTTGGGGGTATTAAGCTTATTTGTAGGCTTAGAATCACATTTTGTTAGTACCTAAGTATGTTATTTTGTGCAAACCACAGGGACTACCTATGTTACTACCTTAGAAGTTAATACCTCCAAACGTTACAAAATAAAAAGTTAATACCCTAGAAGGTGATTTTAAACTATTAGTACCTAAATATGTTATTTTGTGCAAACCACAGGGACTAACTATGTAATTAACTCGTATTTTAAATTAGAGTTAAGTGTCATTTATGTCTACGTGGTTTGTTCATTTTTGTCATTTCAGACCAAATTTTAAAATTGTATCATCTTCCTTCCTAACATTCTCGAAGCTTGTCATTTAAGTCCAAAAAACTAACCCCGGATAAAAAAAATCAGTTAGCTCAGGAACAAAAATGGCACTTTATTCTGGATTTTTTAGATTGAAATGACACGTTTCAAGAATGTTAGAGAGAAAAATAGTATATTTTTGAAATTTGGCCGGAAATGGCAAAAGTGTACAAAGCACAGAGACGTAAATGGCACTTAACTCTTTCAATTATTATCCCAGAACCTATGTCCTAGAACTTGAACTAAGTTCATTTGGTATTAGAGTTGTATCATTTTGTCATTTAGTAAATGGCACTTAACTCTTTCAATTATTATCCCAGAACCTATGTCCTAGAACTTGAACCAAGTTCATTTGGTATTAGAGTTGTATCATTTTGTCATTTAGTAATTGTTTTGTGAGATACAAACTACAAAGTATATATCACTTAGACCATGTGTAGTGGTAGTGGGTTATAATGCCCCCACCATGGGGCATTATCCGACACGTGGCGTCCTAGTCAGCGATGGGGCATTATAGCAAAAGTGGTGTAGTGGGTATAATGCCCCATAATGCCCCATTCAATTATTAAAAAAAAAAAAAGCACTTTCCTCTTATATCCTCAAAAGTCAATGCATTGTCAGATATCCTCAAAAGGGATTGGTGCTCCATTCAAAAGTGGCCCACATGCATGTTCCTCTTCGGCGTTTTAATTCAAACGCCCAAAACCATTTTTTCCAAAAATAACGCCTCAAAACGCCGGGTGTAATGGGGTGGGGGCGTTTTGGGGCGTTTTTTTTCAATTTTTTTTAAATAAAACGCCCCACTACGGGTGGTCTTAGCTTTACACAAAATTTACCACTACATGACCAGTCAAAGAAGCAATAAAAAGGACAATAGTAAAGTATAAAAAGCAAACAAAAAGAGGGGCTCAAATGTAAATGTCACCGACATTTGCATTTAAGATAGATAATAATAACATGATATATAAAAAAGTAATAATATCTATATCAAATAAATATGGCACGTCACGTGTTATAATTCTGTGAGTATAAAGTTCTTTTTCCTGGCTCTCTTATTTCACATCTTCATATAATATCTTTTATTTTTAAAAATATATCTTATCATAAAATACCGTTCTATAATTATTAATATTTAATTAATTACTAATTATTTAATATTTTCTTTATGTTATTTAGACAAGTGAGGCTTATGATTGGGCGTTGCCTTGTGGGTCATTTGAGGACCCCAACTCTAATTCTGAACGTGCATCCAGATTTTGTTGACATGCCGAACCACTTGGTCCTTTTTCCTTTGAATAAGCGTTTAAGGAATGGGAGTGTGTGGTAGAAGCTAGGAGAGTAGCTTTAGTTGATAACTGTTGAAGGTATGTTGTGTTTATATGTACTCTCTTGGAATTTACTATTCTTTCCACTGTGGCATACCATTTTTCTTCTCCTAGTCTCATGATCATTGTGTAACTTTTTTTTAACGCTAAAACTGGATCAATAACGGACTATTGGAGTATCATCGTGTCACCGGCGGAACCCTTCGATCATATCCATCTCCACTAGGCAATAATGCTTATACACCAATTCAGAAGAAACTCCAATAAATATCCGAAAAAACCCCTTGTGGGAATCAAACTAATGATTGCATGACACGCGGCAAGTGCAAAAATTTCGTAGGATTGTCTTGTCTGGGTGAACCTTTCGCAATAATTTTGATGTTTGGTTGATTTTTCTTGCCAGCGGCCCTCTCACAAGCTGCAACGTACGAGTTTATTTAAAAAAAAAAGAGTTAATTGCCCGGATGGTCCCTGTGGTTTCATGTTTTTTCCTGTTTAGTTCCCACCTTTTGAAAATATCAGGTATGCTCCCTATGGTTTGTCATTTTGTTATTCGGATAGTCCCCTGACATTTTACTTCGGGGACTATCCGAGTAACAAAATGACAAACCATAGGGAGCATACCTGCTATTTCCAAACTAACTGACATCTACTCAGGGGACTATACGAGTAACAAAATAACAAACCATATGGATCATACCTGCTATTTTCAAAAGGTGGGGACTAAACGTGAAACCACAGGGACCATCCGGGCAATTAACTCTTAAAAAAATTAATAATCTTATAAAAAGGTTAAATTTGCTATTTACCCTATGTGATAATCTTATAAAAAGGTGTATATTATATTTATTATAATATAATTTGACATGATATAATGATAACCATTGAATGTAATTTAAAAAAAAAAAGATGAAGACGTGTTATGTTGGATTGTATAAGACTGAAAGATATGAAATAATAGAGTATGATGATGTGAATACAGCGATACTATGTTTGTCACCTCGTTGCTACCCCTGCAACCTTTTTTGGACTCACTATTTGAATCATAATGCAAGAGTGAGTAAGGAGTTGGTGATTGATACAGTTGATGGCAATGTACTTATTCATAAGCTTCAATCCATATCTTTCGGATATCCACTTACCCTTAATGACTGTTTACTTGTATTCTTAAAAAAATAAGGAATAATGGATTTTAATAATCTCAATTATTGGCAGTTGGCTGGCAACGGTTCTAACTTAAAAAATTCCAACCGGCAGTCTCATCTTTTCACATATTTACCTGCTCCTCCTAAAAAGTTAAAACTGAAATTTTTACACATGTAATGTAGAGTTCATATTTTCATCTTGAAAGAAAAACAAATTTCTGGTCCCAACCGGAGACAATTCGAATGGTCTCAATACTCATCTTTTCCTTTGACAAAAATCATGGTTTTGCTTTCCAATTGCCAATGATAAAAGTCATATATAATGGTCAAGTAATATATATGGATTAAAAATTAATTTTAATGGTTGATCACTATCATTTGACCATTAGATATGTTTAGTGAGTGTAATTGGTGTGGAAAATGGTAAATAATTTTACGTATTATAAATGTTTTATATTAATTATTTTTTTTATAAAATTAGTCATTGTTCAACGACTATTTACCTCAATCCGTGCAACATCTCTACCCTTATGAGTGTGAGACTAGAGGGTATGGTGAGGCTCATCCCCATGAGGATGGGTCGCCACGTAGGCTCTACATCACCGGCTTATGGGGGATGGGCCTCCTTCACTTTTGAATGGGGTGGAGGATGGGGCTACCCCACCTTAATATTTTATAATTTCTTAAGTTTTTTTTATTAACTTAATAAAAACTTAATAAAAATTAAAAAATACAACATAAAACAACATAAATAAATTCATTTCATAACATAAAAAAAAATTACATTTCCTAAAAATAAAAATAAAACAATTTCCAAAAAAAAAATTACATTTCCTAAAAATAAAAAATTACACTACTCGTCTTCGTCTCCGTCACCGTCCCCGACGTTTACGTTGTTCCATATATGTTCTACCAAATCCTGTTGAAGGTTTGCATGCGTGAAGTCGTTGGTTAGCGCGAACGAGTTTAAATCCTGTTGCGTCGGATCTACCGGGACAGTATTCCCGTAAGATGCATTCTCATCATACTCACAAATCACCCGACCTTCGTCTTCAATAATCTTTTCTTGCAGCTTCTTGACGCTTGGCGAATTTTTTCCTTTTTTCGTCCTCGGGAAATGAAATAGTCTTGACAATTGTAGACCAAGACGGATATATTCCGTCAGCAAGATAATACCCGCGTCTATACTCAACCCCTGAAACTGTAAAACGGGTGTCCGGACCGATTCCATTAACGACATCGCTAAAGATCGTCGATTGGTATAGCACGTTGAGGTCGTTGAGTGAATCAGGGAGCCCAAAGAAAGAATGCCAGATCCACAAATCTTGTGACGCCACGGCCTCAAGTATTAAGGTTGGATGACCGTGATCACCTCGCGTGTATTGGCCTCGCCACGCAGTCGAGCAGTTATGCCACGCCCAATGCATACAATCAATGCTATCAAGCATTCCCGGAAACCCGTGCCTTGCTTCATGAGCTTGGTACAACTGTTGAACATCATACGCGTTTGGTTTTACGCAAATATTGTTTGCTATACAGTTTCACCACATTATGGCAAAACCGATACAAACATTCCCGTGAAGTTCTTGCCGACATCTGTAAGTACTCGTCCAAAGCGTCGGCCACTGTCCCGTACGCCAGTTGGCGAATGGCCGCAGTACACTTTTGTAACGTGGTGAACCCTTCATAATTCCGTGCATCGGGTCGTTGCGTGAAAAACGGGTCTAGCCCCGCCAAATCATCAGCAATACGTATGAATAACCGGCGACTCATTCGGAACCTTCGTTTGAAAATGTCGGCATTGTAAAGGGGTGCATCCGAAAAATAATCGTTCACCAATTTCTCGTGCGCTCCTGTCGTAAAAAATATATAAATACGAGGAAATATATAAATATATAAATATATAAAATTTATTAATGACAAACCTTCGCGGTCTCTGTTAATCCGTATTCGTCTGGTAATAACGTTTTCAGACGAGCCATCTTCCTCTTCCTCCTCCAAAAGAATATGCGCCGCCTTTACCATAGTGTTTGCGAAAAACATCTCCTCTTCGTCCGAAGAAGACGAGGACCACCAAGAATTAGATGCCGTTGTGGATGAAAAGATATCTTTTTATAAAAGATTGAAAAAATGGGAGTGTTTTTTATAAAAATGGATGAGAATGGAAGAAGAATGGGGAGAAATGGATGAGAATGGTATAAAAAATGGATGAAGTTGATATATATTTAAAGTGAAAAAGGTAATTTTTTTTTATTAAATCTATCCGTTATCAACGGATATATTTTTGAAATGGGGCACGTCGACTTCGGCTGTGGGCTGCTGGTGAGGCCGGGACGGGACCAGGGGGAGGTGTGGGGGACCGGCGCCGAACCTAAGCCGGCCCCCATACCGTCCAGTGTGAGGGCAACCGCAACCACATCACGGACATCGGCAGGTTCAAAATTAAGCAAGAGAGATAATTTAGAATAATTGTTACTGTTAAATATATATATATACACACACTTACCTAGTTCTCCTAAAAAGTTAAAACTGGAATTTTTACGCATGTAATGTAGACTTCATATTTTCATCTCGAAAGAAAAACAAATATCTGTTCCAAATTGGAGACAATTCTATTGGTCGTAATACTCATCTTTTCTTTAACAAAAATCATGGTTTTTCTTAATATGACCCGCTGGGGATGCGCTGCGGGCCTGTTGCAAATATCGTATGGATTAGCCAGCCCAAGCATTAGGTGATGCCTTTGTAGGGATGGCAATGGGTCGGGTTCGGGTCGGGTATTGGTAATCCCAAACCTGTACCCATTTATAAAATCACGTCCCATACCCGACCCAATACCCGTCGGGTATTTGTCGGGTAATTACCCGTCGGGTATCGGGTATACCCGCGGGTATCGGGTTTACCCATTAGTTTGTTAAAAGATGTACATTGGGATTTCTAAATATATTTTTTTACTATTGTAATTATTATATTATTTTATTTATACAACAACTATTATAAATTGAAAATATACATTACATACATATAAGTTTTATCATAAATTAATAATAACTTTATAATACTTATACACTCACATGCATATACTTCACAACATACAAAATATAAATACTAGTATCAAATGCATATACTAAAAGAAAATATATTTTTTTCACATTATGAACATACTAAAATAAATCACTAATAGACAAGGGTTAATGAAAAATAAAAGTATAAATTAAAAAAATCGGGTATATGATCGGGTATATAGTTCGGGTAAACGGGTATGTGGTTTCGGGTAATCGGGTCGGGTATCACCTAATCCCATACCCGACCCATACCCGTGAAATTTTTTAAAACTAATCCCATACCCGACCCAATACCCGTCGGGTATCGGGTATACCCGTCCCATTTGTGTCGGGTTTCGGGTATACCCGTCGGGCTCGGTTATTTTTGCCATCCCTATGCCTTTGCCATATGAAAGTGTGCGTTTCAAACGTATTCGATTTAACTCAATGTAACATTACGATTGGATCAAAGTTATGGCGATACCGCGTGTTGTGGCGGGTTTCCAAACTTTGTTACACTCGTTGTGATTGTGACACTAACGTGTTGAACAGTTTAAGAAAACATATGAGTAAAATGCATGGATAGTCCATGTGGTTTGCCAAAGTAACAGGTTTAGTCCCCAACTTTTGGAAATTACATTGGTGCTCCATGTGGTTTGCTCGGTTGTTACTCGGATAGTCCCTAAAGTGGATGTCCGTTAGTTTGAGCTGTTAAATTGATGTAAAATAACTATAATGTCCCTTAGTGTTAAAAAATAACAACAAAAACATTAAATTTAAAAGTAATATGATTAATATTTGAGAATATGAGTGGGACCCACTATTTTTGTCTAAAAAAATAAACCTCCACCCAACCAACACCCATTGTCCCCCTCTTATCCGGTGATGTTTTCTCCATCGCCGGTATCATCTCCGACGCCATCCTCACCTATTTCATTCCATAACGCCACCCATCTCCACCATTAACGCCACCCATCTGCAACCATTAAGAGCACTCCCCTGTAGAGAGAGAAAGAGATGTATCTAGAGAGAGAAGGAGAACTACAAAGAGAAACCACCGAGACCTATCGTCGTCGTTTCTGTAGCCACTGATAACACCGCCTTTGTCATCGTTCCTTTACCCATAGCTTTTTGGCATCCTGAAGAGCAACCGTTAACTCAGACAAGCAAGAAAAATTCAACAACTTCATATCAACCTTAAAATCCATAATCTCCTCGAACAAATGTGACAATAACACCACCCCGCTCGAAAAATCTGTACAATCTTTCTTAAACTCTCCAGAGAATCCAGCACAAGTTGTCTGACCAATGTCCCTGACAACCTGGAGGAGTAATTGAATAAACCGATACTGTCCATCGTATAACATTCCTGTTAGTAATCGACCTTCAACCATAACCACCGCCTGTCACACCTCGACCACGTAAAACAACAAAACGTGGCGGAAACGTCGGGGAGTGTTGTAACAGAATCATTGTTTCACAACCATGGATTAAACAATTTCGTTTTATGTCACACCCCGATATTTCCACGTATAACCGGTGGGCCCGGTGGGGAGTATCGTGACGTAGTTGATATCGTCATAGTCAAACAACACAATATATAAATGCACAGCGGAAGCAAAAGATAAATATATTACAATCAGAATATAAAGTAATATCCAAGTATTACAACGGAAAGTAAAGGATCCACAGGCGGATCTTAAAACATAAACATTGTTCAACAGACTTTAGGCGCCTAGAACTTGCAAGATTCCTTATTAACGCCCTGAGCTTCCAGCCAATTACGTACTTGTACCTGTCACTTAGACTTTGGAAAATACGTCAGTTTTCACTGGTAAATACACTCAACCGACTCATTTGAAAATGTTTATGAAAATTGGTTTAGGTGCACAAGGCACGAAAATATTTCGACATTTTGATTAAAATGCACAAGGCAAAATTAATCTTTTATACTTGGGACAAACTATATCTCATGTTATCAGTTTTACATAACTTGCTCTACATACGGGGCCCGGTTCTATGCCGGTTCAAGATTAACCGACACACCACTATACCCTTATTGGGAATCCCATATTGGGTATAATTAATTAATAAACATATGGCATCTGTCAGGTGTATGCCTACACCCCGTGCTTAGGTCGTGGCCATTGCATTTAATGAGTCAAGGATATCCAGGACACGGTCGCATTAATCCCCAATGTTTCAGTCAAGCAATACGAATTAAAACAGGTTATTTGGATTTCCCGACTTATTGGTCTTTGAATCCCATACCTGACCATGTGGTATTTATATTACCGTATCCCAAGCCCGTAATAGGGAAAATAAGTTAAGAGTATTTACCTGAGCTAGCTCCTGTCTTAAATAGCAAGAATTATAATAACTCAGCCGTATTCACTTAAGTAAGCGTAGGTACAATTTACCGGAAGTCTCTAGTCTGGAATGATGGTATGAATAACCAATTAGAATACTAACGGGTCTTTAATTAAGTCTAAACTTAGACCGATTAGTTTTAAAGGAAGATACGGTTCAAACGCACGATAAGGCGAAGGCCGGTTTATAATGTGGTTTCGACCCGGCAAGCTTGTATGCTTGTTTAATATGGGTAACTTAAACACATTCTGGATTTCGAGATGAAAACTATATGGTTTGACCCGTTTCGGCTAAATTATGCAAACTAGTTACATAAGCCGATCCGAACGCGAAAAGTGCGTAACGGCTAACCATATGAGTCATATACAGGTTTCCTAAGTTAATATGCCTTAAATATGTTGTGATATCAGTAGGATATCTTCCATTATGCCCAAAACGAGTTTAATCTCAATTTAAGCCCCGTAGGGGTATTTTGGTCATTTTAAAGATTATAAAATAGATTTAATGAACTTCTGAGGTTCGGGTCTGAATGCATCAGTAAAATGACTTATTTTAACAGGGTATATCAATTGGTAATAAGTCTTATGTGACAAAAAGGTTTTAAACCCAAACTATGCGTTTAATACGCGTAAAAAGCTATTTTAAGCGATTTCCGGGTTATACAGGAAATCTGAGTTTTCTGATCAGGTTATAAAGTTCAAAATACTTTATTTATTATATAAAATCAGTAGCAATTGGATTGGTATCAAAAGGGCTTGTAAAACTCATTTTATGACCAAAAGGGTATAGTCGGTATTTACCGAATCAACGCCATAACCTTAGGTTATGAGCAGGTTAAAAATAATTAAAAATATTTAAAAATCCCAAAATATTATAATACATCAGTGGGTAAAAGGTTTGGTGTCAAAAATTGGGTTTAGATAGGTTTTATGCTAATTGCGCCGTTTAATTACTAAAAGGCGTTATAATTACGCTAATGAGCATAACTCCTAATCTAGACCTCCAACTGATGTGAAATTTTAGGGACACGTTTATAAATCAGTAGTAAAGATTATTGTCCTTTCATATTTCCAAAATTCTCGTTTTATGGTCAAAAGGGCATTATGGTCAACATTAAGCATTTAACGGAAACGTGTAAACGAATCGGACAATCAACGATCCAACCACAGAGGGTTATACTATCATGTAACCTGGTCCTAAGGAAGCTCTAAGGCATTTCCAAACCATATTAAATCGGGTCAGAACTGAAGTCAAAGCAAAAGTCAAAGTTTTGTGACTTTCGGTTCCGAACCGGGTCAAAACAGAAAATTTGTCGGGTTGAACATGTTTAGACATGTTCTTACACTAATTACCAAGTTATATTAATGATCAAACAGGTTGTATGGGTTCTATATTGCTAATTATGCATAAATTGGAAAATAAGCATTCTGTTGACTTTTTACTAACAAGTTTGACCCGACATTTGACCTAGTTAGAGTGGGAATCAGAGGGTGCCCTTTTAATGGTTTATTGCCCACATAATTACCAACTTATAACTACTTTCAATTTGACTAATCACTGGACCATTAGTGATTAATCGTGAAGTCAACCGTTAATTACGACGGTTTGACTTTTAAGCTAAAACTAAGCAAAAACTCAACTAAGAAAGGTTAAGCATACTTACTGAAGTCCTATGCACGATTAGGAAGGACTTGCGTCTGCTCTTAAGCTCCAGAAAGCTCCAGAATTGCAGAAGGAAAGGTGTGATCAATGGTTGCAACATTGTGGCCTTTTATAGTGTTTACAATCTCATAGATTGTTGACAACTAAGTCTAAGGGATGATCCAGATCATTAACAAGTGCCCCTAAGTCCTAGGAACTATTAGGGGTCGTCCATGTATGTGAAAAATCGTTTTTAAGTCGGTTGCAACGTTTAAAACAGCCAACAGCCAACTTTCTGTCGCTGGGCAACCCTTGCGCACCGTAAGGGTATGGCTTACGGTGCGCAAGCCTTCTGCAGCAGCCAACAATTCTTGCAACTTTTGTATCTTGGCTCTTGGTCTTTCCAAAGGTCAACCAAACTTATTCTCTTGCATTTTGAGCCCCTCAATTTTACTTATAAGGGCTTCAAGACTTGTTTAAACATTGGCAAGTCCTTGGTTAACTTTGTGCTTACCCGAAAAGTCATAATTTCCAACGTTGACGCTTTAACCCCTCGTATACGAATTTGATCATAACTTTCTCATACGATAACGAAACTTTATGAAATTTTTATCACACATTCTAGTGAGCATAATTAATCGTTACAAAGCTTCGGGTTTGCTAAAAGGTTACTCAGAGGTATACTTTAAACATGTTGACACATTTAACCCCTGTGGTTTGTAATCTCTCACTTTCTTTCATATTTAGCCTCGTATGATCCATGATTTATTCGTTTGAAGGTATAAACATTATGTAGGGTTATTGTAAAGTATATTTATCCATTGTTGAGAATTTGAACCCTTATATTCACATACTTTTCATGTTTGTCAACTTTAGTCCCTCTAGAGTATTCTTTCACACGTTCAAGCTTATGACACGTGTCAATACATTATAGGACGTGAATTTTCGAGGTGTTACATCCTCACCCCCTTAAAAGAAATCTCAACCTCGAGATTTGTTAAAGTAAAGGAAGTAATTTCTGCCTTATATTGGGCTTAATCTTCCCCAGAACCTTTGAGCCTCTATGGAATTCCAATTGACCTTTATAATAGGTACATGTATCTTTTGGAGCTTCTAATCCTGTTGATCCTTAATTGACACATGTTGCTCATCATATCATAAATCTGTATATCATTATGTGATAGTGTTTCTTGACTTATTGGCGAAACACGTCCTTAAATCATTAGTGTGGGGTGCATTGCGCGTTCCACCGAGCTCCTTAATTAGGTCTTAGCTCGTAAGCTATTTAATCTTGATACATTCGAATCCTTCGAATGATTCTATATACTCAGAGCCTGACTAGCCTGATAATTTAACAAATTTGGCACACCCTTCCTGGGTGATATCTTTTGTTGAGCCTTATTTCTTAACAAGAATTTAGGAAGGTTACTACTTTCCATTAATCCTTGATTTTCTACCGAATAATGGCAACTTATAGCTAATTAGGGGTTTGTATGATCTTATTCGTTGTTTCTAATGCAACTTTCAGATCCTGATAAGTGGAGTTACCAATCTATTGTCCTAACAATAGATGTTTAACATTCCATCTTTTCAAGGTCTCCAAGGGAGCACCCTTGATGCTTACATATCAACTATTATAGAAAAGCTTATCTTAAGGTGAGATGGTTATTCCAACCTTTACTTAACTAATTTTAAGGAATAGCTAATCCTTGTCGTTAGTCGAACAATTCGATGATCCTGGGTAGCTGATGGCAATTCTTAATCGTTGCCTAATTAGGGTTGCGGTAACGAATGCATAAGCAAAATGAACCGTCTTTCTTACCCAACAATATCAAACTCTCGGAATATCGAGTTAGGCTATATGAATCTATATCTTAAAACTTACTTAATCAGGGTTTCGGTTATTCCATAATCAACATGAGTTCTTACAACACTTCAACCCAAAGCGGGATGTTAGTCTTAACTCTACTTGCCTCTCGGGAGGTAAACAGGGTAGTCTTAGGAGAGAATAATCAAGATACAAGGAGGTTACAGAGATTTTTCCAAATCTCAGGCTCCAGTTCATCCATCATTGCTTGTGTCAAATGAGTGACACACTTATGTTACAAGTCCACGAATTCTTTAATCGGGAACATTTACTGGGATAATTCCATTCTGGGTATCTTCTTTGAATACTACTAGTCGACTTTAGTACGATATGACCATTGGGATATCTCAGGGATCCCATGCATTAAACCTCCATACTGATCAGGCATGGAAGCAATCTACGGGACACACTAGGATATGCCAATCCTCATATGGCACTTTTATCAAACATAGTTTGGCATTCGCAGGCGATAGAAACAATGAGAAAAATAATAAAATAAAGTAATATATATTGTCGTATTCTTTTTGGGAAAGAGTACTCCAGATTCTTATGAGAGGATTATCTCCGAGGATGGGAGAGAGGGTCATTAAAGATTTCCATTGGTAAATTATACCTTATTTTTAATATCTGAGGTTCTTATGAATGTAATCAAAAGTTTGCTAAGCTTATGGTTTACTAAAGGTTTATTATCCCTTGCATTAACGTAAAATACTTAGCAAATACAATCGATGCTAAAAGGTAAGGACGTACCTAATGCTATTATTGATATGCACTGTCTCTGGCATTCAACCGGTAGTTTAGGCGTTTCCTTTCTTATCCTTCCCAGACTTAGCTGCTCCTTCCTTGGCAGCCTCAGGGAAATTAGTACTGATGTGCCCTATTTCATTGCAACCATAGCAGGTTGCGTCCTTTATGTCTTGGCACTCCAAAGTCTTGTGCCCTTCCTTATTACAAATTCCACAAGGCTTAGCTTGTGCCTTTAAAGTGTCTTTTCCTTTAGTCACCTTCTTTGGGCAACTGGTCTTTATGTGCCCTTTTTCGCCACAACCATGACAGGTCGCATCTTCCAATTTCTTGCAATCCAAGGTCTTGTGACCCTTGGTTTTGCAAATTCCACATAATTTAGCACGTGGGTCGATTGTGCATTTTCCGGAATGTTGCTTCCTGCAGTTATTACATTTGGGCTTTGCCTCCTTTGGCTTGGACGGGTTATGGTTTGAACCGGTCTTACCCTTTTTGTAACCCTTATTTGGGGTATTATCGCACTTTCGCTTATGATCTTTTAATACACGGTCCACAGCGTTGTTTACGGCCGTATCTATCATAGCCTGTAACTCGGAGCTTGTTAAGTTCAGTCTTGCATCATCATTCTGATTAACTGGATGATTGTGAGCTTCAGAGGAGTAAGTCATGGTGAAGCTTTGAGGGCTACAAACCAAGTAGTAATAATTTGTTTAATCATACAGCGAATTGTCGAATTTGATGAATAAATAGCCATGGTGCAATTAAACCATATAGGCCGATAGATAGTATTTAATTTATTTGATTATGTTTTGTCAAAGTTTTTTTTTTAAATAAACCATCTTTGGCGTTTAAACGAAATATAATCCTTCATATTTATTAGACAGGGGACATAAGTCACGACTGCCAATGTCATACTGACATCTTTTATATATAGCACAAGGGCTTGTTCCAAAGGACTTTTGATGGCTCAGAGGCCTTGTCACTAGGGAAATTTTAAAACATAATCAATGATTCCTTTGGATCGGAAAATTTCATAGTTCATTGTCTTGATAAGAAGTTATGAAATAAAACTATCTTTTTCATGCATTCATCTTTGCCCGTAGGTATACATCTCGAATGGATGTTATGATGCGTACATCATGTTCGACGTTTATTAGCCATGATTCCTATTGATCATTAGGCTAAACAAGGGGGTTTGGAAAAAAATTTCCTAATATAAAGATGACAAGTGTGATTTTATCGCATCACTGTTGGCAGGAGTGTTAATATATTTACAATGTTACAAGGATTTGGATCCTTTGAATAGGTTCTACCATCTTGGCCTCGTCTGGAATGACATATAGGCTAGGTCGTACCTTTAAGATTCTTTTTAATATGTATACTGGCAGGGAAGGAAAGATATTTATTTTATTCAGGATTTTTTTTATCATAAATCCTAATTTACAAGTTAATAATAGCACAAATGGCCTAGTCGCGTGGACAAGTTTAATTTATAAGCCATGATTTCAGAGAATCGAGGCATTAAGGTTTGAATCAAAGTTCATTACCTTTTCTTGACAGGGAGTTGTAGGCTACAACTGTCTTTAGTCTCAGAGGACATTAACTATAGCCCGTAGGCACTTCCCTTCGAAGGGATGTTTATAATATGATCGTCTTATAGGATGATATAAGCCATGATTTCAGAGAATCGAGGCATTAAGGTTTGAATCAAAGTTCATTACCTTTTCTGGACAGAGAGTCAAAGACTACTACTGTCTTTAGTCTCAGAGGACGTTTAGCATTTTCATTATAATTTATCCTAGTTGTAAAACATTAAGAATATTAAGGTGGCGCAAAGGCCTAGTCACAAGGACAATTTTTAAATTTACAAGCCATGATTTCAGAGAATCGAGGCATTAAGGTTTGAACATATTTCATTACCTTTTCTGGACAGAGAGTCAAAGACTACTACTGTCTTTAGTCTCAGAGGACGTTTATTATAGCCCGTAGGCACTTCATCCTTAAGGGATGATTATTTCAAATAAGGGAATTTAGATTAACCCTCTTTTTAAAAGATGGCCTGTGTGACTTTAACGATTCACAGTTTGCCAAAAATGTTAACATACTTACAGATGTTAACAGGGATTGGAATCTTTTGGATAGGTTTACCGTCTTGGCCATGTCTGCAATGACATTTAGGCTAGGTTTTACCATCTTGGCCATGTCTGCATTGACATTTAGGCTAGGTTTTACCATCTTGGCCATGTCTGCATTGACAATTAGGCTAGGTTTTACCTTTAAGATTCTTTTAATATTTAACGCAGAACAATCCTAAATTGAGGTGTTAACAAGGATCTGAATCTAATTGAGGAACTACCATCTTGGCCCTGTCTCAAAATAACACGTGGCTAGGTCTTGTCCTTTTTAGATTTTGCCATTTTATTATAATGGTAGATCTTATAATATAGGAATGATATTTTAAATATAATCGTTCCATTAAAATTTAAGCAAGTATATGGTTGCCCTAAACGGGACTTCTAACAGAAAATGACTTGCCCATGCAAGGGCTAATCAGAAAAATGACAAAAGAACCAAATAAAGACAAAATAAAACGAATTAGGATTTGTCCTATGTTCTTGTCTAGACTCAAGAATGTGCAACTGTGTAACTGAGATTAAACACAAAAGACTAGTGTTTAATTCACTCAGTGTTGGCTCTGATACCAACCTGTCACACCCTGATATTTCCACGTATGACCGGTGGGCCTGGTGGAGAGTATCGTGACATAGTTGATATCGTCATAGTCAAACAACACAATATATAAATGCACAGCGGAAGCAAAAGATAAATATATTACAATCCGAATATAAAGTAATATCCAAGTATTACAACGGAAAGTAAAGGATCCACAGGCGGATCTTAAAACACAAACATTGTTCAACAGACTTTAGGCGCCTAGAACTTGCAAGATTCCTTATTAACGCCCTGAGCTTCCAGCCAATTACGTACTTGTACCTGTCACTTAGACTTTGGAAAATACGTCAGTTTTCACTGGTAAATACACTCAACCGACTCATTTGAAAATGTTTATGAAAATTGGTTTAGGTGCACAAGGCACAAAAATATTTCGACACTTTGATTAAAATGCACAAGGCAAAATTAATCTTTTATACTTGAGACAAACTATATCTCATGTTATCAGTTTTACATAACTTGCTCTACATACGGGGCCCGGTTCTATGTCGGTTCAAGATTAACCGACACATCACTATTCCCTTATTGGGAATCCCATATTGGGTATAATTAATTAATAAACATATGGAATCTGTCAGGTGTATGCCTACACCCCGTGCTTAGGTCGTGGCCATTGCATTTAATGAGTCAAGGATATCCAGGACACGGTAGCATTAATCCCCAATGTTTCAGTCAAGCAATACGAATTAAAACAGGTTATTTGGATTTCCCGACTTATTGGTCTTTGAATCCCATACCTGACCATGCGGTATTTATATTACCGTATCCCAAGCCCGTAATAGGGAAAATAAGTTAAGAGTATTTACCTGAGCTAGCTCCTGTCTTAAATAGCAAGAATTATAATAACTCAGCCGTATTCACTTAAGTAAGCGTAGGTACAATTTACCGGAAGGCTCTAGTCTGGAATGATGGTATGAATAACCAATTAGAATACTAACGGGTCTTTAATTAAGTCTAAACTTAGACCGATTAGTTTTAAAGGAAGATACGGTTCAAACGCACGATAAGGCGAAGACCGGTTTAGAATGTGGTTTCGACCCAGAAAGCTTGTATGCTTGTTTAATATGGGTAACTTAAACACATTCTGGATTTTGAGATGAAAACGTTATGGTTTGACCCGTTTCGGCTAAATTATGCAAACTAGTTACATAAGCCGATCCGAACGCGAAAAGTGCGTAACGGCTAACCATATGAGTCATATACAGGTTTCCTAAGTTAATATTCCTTAAATATGTTGTGATATCAGTAGGATATCTTCCATTATGCCCAAAACGAGTTTAATCTCAATTTAAGCCCCGTAGGGGTATTTTGGTCATTTTAAAGATTATAAAATAGATTTAATGAACTTCTGAGGTTCGGGTCTGAATGCATCAGTAAAATGACATATTTTAACAGGGTATATCAATTGGTAATAAGTCTTATGTGACAAAAAGGTTTTAAACCCAAACTATGCGTTTAATACGCGTAAAAAGCTATTTTAAGCGATTTCCGGGTTATACAGGAAGTCTGAGTTTTCTGATCAGGTTATAAAGTTCAAAATACTTTATTTATTATATAAAATCAGTAGCAATTAGATTGGTATCAAAAGGGCTTGTAAAACTCATTTTATGACCAAAAGGGTATAGTCGGTATTTACCGAATCAACGCCATAACCTTAGGTTATGAGCAGGTTAAAAATAATTAAAAATCTTTAAAAATCCCAAAATAATATAATACATTAGTTGGTAAAAGGTTTGGTGTCAAAAATTGGGTTTAGATAGGCTTTATGCTAATTGTGCTGTTTAATTACTAAAAGGCGTTATAATTACGCTAATGAGCATAACTCCTAATCTAGACCTCCGACTGATGTGAAATTTTAGGGACATGTTTATAAATCAGTAGTAAAGATTATTGTCCTTTCATATTTCCAAAATTTTCGTTTTATGGTCAAAAGGGCATTATGGTCAACATTAAGCATTTAACGGAAACGTGTAAACGAATCGGACAATCAACGATCCAACCACAGAGGGTTATACTATCATGTAACCTGGTCCTAAGTAAGCTCTAAGGCATTTCCAAACCATACAAAATCGGGTAAGAACTGAAGTCAAAGCAAAAGTCAAAGTTTTGCGACTTTCGGTTCCGAACCGGGTCAAAACAGAAAATTTGTCGGGTTGAACATGTTTAGACATGTTCTTACACTAATTACCAAGTTATATTAATGATCAAACAGGTTGTATGGGTTCTATATTACTAATTATGCATAAATTGGAAAATAAGCATTCTGTTGACTTTTTACTAACAAGTTTGACCCGAAATTTGACCTAGTTAGAGTGGGAATCAGAGGGTGCCCTTTTAAGGGTTTATTTCCCACATAATTACCAACTTATAACTACTTTCAATTCGACTAATCACTGGACCATTAGTGATTAATCGTGAAGTCAGCCGTTAATTACGACGGTTTGACTTTTAAGCTAAAACTAAGCAGAAACTCAACTAAGAAAGGTTAAGCATACTTACTGAATTCCTATGCACGATTAGGAAGGACTTGGGTCTGCTCTTAAGCTCCAGAATTGCAGAAGGAAAGGTGTGATCAATGGTTGCAACATTGTGGCCTTTTATAGTGTTTACAATCTTATAGATTGTTGACAACTAAGTCTAAGGGATGATCCAGATCATTAACAAGTGCCCCTAAGTCCTAGGAACTATTAGGGGTCGTCCATGTATGTGAAAAATCGTTTTTAAGTCGGTTGCAACGTTTAAAACAGCCAACAACCAACTTTCTGTCGCTGGGCAACCCTTGCGCACCGTAAGGGTATGGCTTACGGTGCGCAAGCCTTCTGCAGCAGCCAACAATTCTTGCAACTTTTGTATCTTGGCTCTTGGTCTTTCCAAAGGTCAACCAAACTTATTCTCTTGCATTTTGAGCCCCTCAATTTTACTTATAAGGGCTTCAAGACTTGTTTAAACATTGGCAAGTCCTTGGTTAACTTTGTGCTTACCCGAAAAGTCATAATTTCCAACGTTGACGCTTTAACCCCTCGTATACGAATTTGATCATAACTTTCTCATACGATAACGAAACTTTATGAAATTTTTATCACACATTCTAGTGAGCATAATTAATCGTTACAAAGCTTCGGGTTTGCTAAAAGGTTACTCAGAGGTATACTTTAAACATGTTGACACATTTAACCCCTGTGGTTTGTAATCTCTCACTTTCTTTCATATTTAGCCTCGTATGATCCATGATTTATTCGTTTGAAGGTATAAACATTATGTAGGGTTATTGTAAAGTATATTTATCCATTGTTGAGAATTTGAACCCTTATATTCACATACTTTTCATGTTTGTCAACTTTAGTCCCTCTAGAGTATTCTTTCACACGTTCAAGCTTATGACACGTGTCAATACATTATAGGACGTGAATTTTCGAGGTGTTACATTTTATTTAATTAAATGTATTACATTACATTGTAATTAGAAACAAAACATGAACAAATAGACTTTTATTGTTATTAAGTCGCTAAGGCCTCGTCCGTTCCTATGTGAGCATGCATCAATATCATCATCAAATATCATCAACTATGGTACCTGAAACACATGTGAAAATACGTCAGCATAAAAATGCCGGCGAGTACATATCTTTTATGTGAGTGTCAGATTCATGGCTCGTTTTACATGTTGCAATACTTATTTAAAAACCTTATTTTGAAAAGTATAGTATTGCGACATAATTAACCAACTCAAATCAAGTTGGATATGATTTATAAAATCTCGTAGCCATGATTCTTAACTCCAAAACATTTTGTTTTATTAAATCAAATCGTAAAGCATCTCGTAGAAACTCGTTAATAAGACTCGTATGGTTTATATTATTCAGAAAACATAATTGTGTGACATTGTTTCAAAATCGTTTACCCAAGTGATCTAGATAACGCAACGATATATAATGTGTTAAAAGCACTTATATATAGGAAGTACCAGCGGGGTATCCACCATGCTTTTAACACATTACACCCGCCCTGTTACCTAATCACTTCCCTAACCCAATGGCTCAAACAGTTACAAATGGTTCACATAAATCAAATGGTTACAAACGGTTCACATAAATCCAACGATTTCAAATGGTTCACATACATCAAATGGTTACAAATGGTTCACATACATCCAATGATTTCAAATGGTTCACATACATCCAATGATTTCAAATGGTTCAAAACGTAAAACAATTGTGCTAGCGTATTAAGTGAACATACATAGCAAGACATAATGAAATCATGTGCTAATAGTGTACTAATGAACATAGCAAGTATATGATATGAAAACATGGAAAACATGAAAATAACAAGTAGGCACATGTGTTTCACCCCAAAACGTTTTGAAAATAGTAAAAGAGGGGTCTATGTACTCACTTGAGGATGCTTAGAAGTCTTGAATAACAACCAAGCAAAGCTAGAGGGATCACGGAATCAAATGGCACCTAATATAGGTAACTATGTAAATACACGGACCTAAATCGGAGGATCGGATAAAATGAGGTTTCGTAAACCAAATGAGTGTAGGGACTCATGTAATATGGTTTAACAAAGCCTACATTCTAAAACGAAACCTAACCTAAATTCTTACAACCCATTACGACTCGTTAAGGTAGCTTACGCCACTTTAACGCGTCGTTCGCGTAAAACGCGTTCGGACCGCCTAACTAGTCTTATGATAAGTAAAATATGCCTTAACATGTCTAATATTGTTGCCAAATCAGTTTAGATATAAAAAATTATGTTACATATGCTTAAAATGAATTTTGGCGTAAAAAGGGCATTTTGGTCATTTACCTAAGGCATATAAACTACCTATCATACAACTACTTAAATGACGTGACCATAAGGTATAACCTCAGAAGGTTATTCCCTATGCAAATATGGTCACCTAATGTGTTTGGTCGGATCCTAAAGATTGACCAAACGGGTCGGGTTCGAAAGTATAAGCGGTTGTTTAGACCGCTTACTTTACGACCCTACATAAGCATTAAACCTAAAGTGACGAGCTAAACATGTTAAAACATGCTTAACGAGGTTTGAAAACAGGTTTAGTATCAAAACAAACGGTTTTGATACCTGAAAGTAGTTTGGTTACAAAATACGCAAGAATACGCATTTTGGCCGAAACTACGACTCGCCACTATGCCTAGATAACGTGGTAATAAGTAGGTATAGTCACAAGAGACTAAAACCATCGTGATTACGCTCACGTTATGAAGTTCAAACGAACTTCATGTTGACCATAAACTGGTCAAAGCAGAAAGTCAAACACAGTTTGACTTTCACGCGAAAAAGAACGAAAGAGGACTTACAAAAGGTCCAAGAACGGAAGTTTGACCCGATTATTCTCAGGTATGAAGTTAAAGCACCTCAACTTATAGAAATATCAGATCAAATGTGAGTTGCAACAATGATATGGATGGGGTATTTATAGTTTTTGAACAACCGTTAAGATCGTTCATTGTAAAACGAGCTTCGATCTCATCCGTACACATGTGCCCATGGTTTTGTGAAACATGGGAGCCCCTAGTTTCATTAAAACCATGTGCAAATGAGAGGAACAGCTGGAACAAGCTGGAATTTAGATTTTTCATTTTGGTCCCTTCCTAAGATAACTATGGCAGATTGTCAATTTTGGTCCCTGAATGTGCAAAACATGGTTTTTGATGCATTTTTGACACATTTAAGCCCCGTTAATCCCATTTCAAGACTCTAAAATGAAGTTAAAGTATAGGAAACATTAAAAATGCTCAAAAATATCTCGTATATCGGTTCGTTTGGTCGTACGGTTGCGTTGTTCGGTTAATTACGACGAAACACGAACGAATGCGAAAAACGATCCAAATTACGCGACGAATGGAATTTTATCATGCCAATCACTAAAATAAAATATTTTAATGATTACATAAAGTTTTGGATGTCCGGATGTATTCAGAACGTAAGATATGCGCGGAAATGCAAACTTATGCACTTTTTGACGCTTTTAGTCCCTGAATGACCAAAAAGTTTATTTTAGCACACCGAACCCGTCAAAGCCTATTTCTAAGCTATGTAAAGGATATTTAGGGTATGTTTAACTTATGTTCATGTTCCGGATTGTTCGTTATAGTACAAATCGGTATACTTTCGCAGTTTGTCGAAATTAGTCCCTGTAAGCGAATAAACTTGATTTCGCCACACCGAACCCCTCAAAGCTTATTTCTAAGTTATGTAAAGGTTATTTAAGGTATTTTAAGCCTATTTCACTATTTCGGAGTGTTTGTTGCATTAAACTGGTTATATTTACGCATCAGTGCGCGTATAACCTTCCAGAAAGCGATTTAAAGCTTGAAATCGAACAAGAATTGATATGTGCAAAAGATACACATATTTATACAAATCCCAAGTATGAAATAAAATATTTTATTGGTTTGGTATTTGTTTGATGGTCGCAGAGGCACAGGTGTCACACCGCCATCTACTTATCTCTTGAAACCGTAATTTTTAGTAAATCCTCCAAGTTTTTTTCGAGAAACCCATCAAAACCACTTATCAAAACAGATCAACAAGCTGAAATTAGGGCTTTGGTTGGTAGATGTGTGTGAAATTGCTCGTAAATGGTGGTGAACAGTGGTTGTCGACGGTGTGAAATGGTGAGGAAGAAGACCGGTGATGGTGGGTGGGTTTGTTTGAGATCTGGTGGGGGGGGGGGGAGAGAAAAGGAAGGCAGGGTTGGGTCCCACATATTTCTTTTTTTTAATTTCTTTTAATGTTTTATTTTTTATTTTTTAATATAAAGGGTAGTTTAGCCATTTCATAGCAACTTAACTAGAAAACTTAACGGACATCCACTATAGGGACTATCCGAGTAACAACCGAGCAAATCACAGGGAGCACCAATATAATTTTCAAAAGTTGGGGACTAAGCCTATTACTTTGGCAAACCACATGGATTATATGTGCATTTTACTCTATAAATTATAAAAAAAACACTCTACTTACCTCTCGCGCGTTGCGGCGAAACTTTGCAATGACATTAACGTGTTAATGGGGCACATTTGCAAACTTCAAAACCAACGAAACATTGTTGCGAACCCGGCTACGGCTATGAAGTCGATGTGGCTGGGAAATTAAAGAGAAGTGCATAAAGTTGAGTAGGTTATGTTATGTTATGGGAACGTGTCACGGCCCCCGACCCGGTTTGACCCGTTTCAGGAGCCGCGGGACAGAAATCCCGTGGTATTTAATTAATTGAGTTTAACAGCGGAAGTTTAACATCAGGATCTTTTTAAGACTGAAATATTTCCCGATTATTTTATTTCACAATGCGGGATAAAACCCGGTAATTTACAATCTTGAGATTTCACGAAGAAATCTTTTATAAAACATGTTTCTTTATTTTATACTGAGCCACTTCTTTGAGCTTGTAGTGCTATATGGCACTTTTCCTGGATCATAATAGATTGCCTGAAACATGTTTGAAAAAGGTTTCGTCAGCGGGAAATACTGAGTGAATCATTCTATTTTGCATAATGATGCATAGTTATTAATTACAGCATAAGAGCGATTACAATGGCTTCTATCTTATTTTTATCTGGCGCTCTGTCACAATGGTGACAAGTCACAATGGTGACGATGGTCATACCACTATTAGATCAATGAACCTAAATAGTGATGATTATCCCTGTAGGTCAACGAACCTAACAGTGATTATCCCGAGTAGGTCAATGAACCTAACTGGGAGAAATTAGTAATGTGCACAATACCCCACAAGCCAGTAATTCAAGATATCCACGACTTAGTCCCTGTAATTATAACTTTTGAAAATAATTTGAGGTATTGTAAAATAGTTGATAAAAAGAGAATGACTCACATTGCAGATTTAATTTGAGCAGAGTCTAGCCTACTGATTAGCCTTTAACCTAAATTGATAACAGGCACACAATTTGGTCAGTAACTTAATACAGCATTTACGATAACTCACGAGATCAAACCCTCACAACGAATGATAAAGTGCGATACTTAAACATCCATCGAATTAACGACGAATGACAAAGCATAAACCCTAATGTGGGCAGCACTTAAACATCCATTGGATATTTTGATCAATCGGACATTGAATCGTATCAGCGATCGAGTTAATACCCAGATTGCGGCGTCGATTAGTGATCCGTGTGTGTTAATTGTGATAAACAGAACGTATCTCGGAACGTATTACGAATTGGTTCGTCGCTCAAATTCCAGAAATCAAGTCCCACGACCTTCTATTTATACCCAAAATTTGTCAACCCTTGCGCACCGTAACACTCTGAACCTTACGGTGCGTAACCACCCTTGCGCACCGTAACACTAATTTCCTTACGGTGCGTAAGGAACACCTAAGCACTATAGTTTTGCCACGTTTGGGACTAGGCCTGCTGAGTCGACATATTTCATTAATTCGATTTTTACAACGAGATTTGAAGATAATCGTTAACTAGGAAATACCCCCCCCTGAGTTTTAGGGGCCCTGATCCTGATTCTGATTGTTCTGAAAATTTTAGGGTTTGCGCAGAATCACTTGGGTGTCTCAATTAGGGTTTCCTATTGGTCAAATTAATTTAATAAATATGACTTTAAATGAGAGTTGTTACATTCTCCCCACCTTAATAAAAATCTCGTCCTCGAGATTTACTGGAATAATTTAGGATACTTTTGCTTAATTCCAGTTCCGGAGTGTATTAGGGTCCTATCTTTGAATTCTACTTTACTTGAATTAACACTAATTGTTTGTGTTTTGAGAAACTTCACTTTTCTGTCTTCTATCTGAAGAGATTTCTCTACAAATTCTAATTTTTCGTTTACCTTTATATCTCGGAGAGGTACTACCAATGATTCGTCTGATAAACATTTCTTGAGATTGGATACATGAAATACATCCTGTACTCCAGCTAACTCTCCTGGTAGTTGTAAATGATAAGCAACTGGTCCTATACGTTGAATCACTGGAAATGGTCCTACATATCTTGGATTTAACTTTCCTTTCTTACCAAATCTAACTACTCCTTTCCAAGGAGATACTTTCAATAGCATTTTGTCTTCAAATCTGGAAATTCTAACGGCTTTCGTCTATTATTTGTATAACTCTTCTGGCGATCTCTAGTCGTCTTCAGCTTTTCCTTCGTGATACTGAATATCACAGTCGTAGTCACTTAGGATTTTCATCCATCTCCTTTGCCTCATGTTTAATTCTTTTTGCCCAAATATATATCTTAAATTCTTATGATCCGTATAGGCAGTAGACTTACTTCCATACAGATAATGTCTCCAAATCTTAAGGGCAAAAATTATGGCTCTTAATTCTAAGTCATGAGTCGTATAATTCTCTTCGTGCTTTTTCAATTGCCTTGATGCATATCCAATCACCTTTTTGTGTTGCATTAACACATATCCAAATCCTAACTTTGAAGCATTACCATATACTTTAAAATCTTCTGTTCCTTCTGGTAAGGCTAGGATTTTGTTAATTTATGCTTTAATATCCTAAAGGTTTCTTCTTGTTTAAATCCTTTAACTGTTTTACTGATTAGCTTAGTTAACGGTATAGATATCTTGGAAAAATCTTTAATAGACCGTCTATAGTAGCCAGCTAAACCTACAAACTCCTAATTTTCATTGCGAATTGTGGAATCTTCCATTTGGTAATTGCTTCAATCTTAGCAGGATCTACGTGAATACCTTCATGATTCACCATATGACCTAAAACTTGCACTTTTGGCAACCACAATTCGAGAATTTGGCGTAAAGCTTCTCTTTTCTTAAAAATGCTAAGAGTGCATGCAAGTACTGACAATGTCCTTCCTGACTTTTTGGAATAAATAAGTATATCGTCTATGAAGACAATTACAAATTTATCCAAATATAGTTTACAGATCCTATTCATCATGTCCATGAATGCTGGAGGTGCATTCGTTAATCCGAAGAGCAATGATTGTAAACTTGTAATGACCATACCTAGTTCTGAAAGCAGTTTTAGGTATGTCTTCCTCTTGTACTTTCAATTGATGATATCCGGAACGTAAGTCGATCTTAGAAAAATATCTATCTCCCTGGAATTGATCGAATAGATCATCAATTCTAGGTAATGGGTATCGATTCTTAATTGTAACCTTATTCAATTCCCTATAATCAATACACATTCTCATCGAACCATCTTTTTCTTAATAAACAACACTAGTGCCCCCCACACGGGGATAAATTAGGTTGTATGAAACCTTTACTTAATAATTAATCTAATTGCTTTTTCAGTTTTTATATTTCTGTAGGTGCTAACCGATAAGGTTCCTTGGCTTATCGGTAAAATTCCTGGAATTAGATGAATCCTAAATTCTATCTCCCTATCTGGTGGTAATCCAGGCAAATCTTCTGGGAATACATCTGGGTATTCTGAAACTACAGAAATTTCCTTAAATTCTTTATCTTTAGTATTGATGATTACTGAAATCATGTATACTATTCCTTGCTTTCGTTCATAATTAGCAACTTTCATTACTGATACGAACTTTAGGGTTTTACATAGCTTATCTCCTGTAATCATTATTACTTCTCCAGTGGTGCACAAATTTCTATGGAATTTTTATCATAGATAATTCGAGCATAATTGTTTTACTAATCAATCCATTCTTAGCACACCCTTGATTTCAACTAATTTCATAGATAATAGGGTTGCAGAAAATTTATGACTTAAAAGTTCTATTTCTACGTTTTGTAGAACCTTATTTATTTTAACTGAATTCCCATCTGCCGTTTCTATTGTAGAAATTTACCTAATGCTGGTTAAAGGTAAGTTAAAAGTTTGGCAGAATGAAGTATTTATAAAACTTTGGTTTGCACCAGAGTCAAATAATACTTTTATGTAAACGTTGTGAACTAAGAACGTACCGGCTATCACATCTGGAATGAGTTCTGCTTCCTTAGCATTTAGTTGGAAGGCTCTTACATTCCTTTTTGCTCCTTCTGCAGGTTTAGCTTTATTGTCAGATGGTTTGTTTAATTTTAGACAATCTGGCCTAAGATGTCCAGCTTCTCCACAGTTGTAGCAGACTGAAAATTTCTTCCTCCTGCGGTCTTCTTCTTGATGCCCCGGAATTTTGCAAAAATTGCAATATCCTTTGCATCTTCCAAAATGCTTCCTTTTGCAAAAATTGCAAAAATTGCAAAATTTCTTCCTCAAGTAACGAACCTACCAATTTTTCTAGGAATTGTCTTGAACTAGTAATGGAACTCGCGCTACGCTGCGGTTTGGCTAGTTAGGAGTCAAGTGGCTATTATTGCGAAATACGATCTACCAAAAACAATAATTAGTTCGTGTATACCCTTAACTCTAAGAAAAAAATTATGACGAAATCTTGAATCAAATATGAGTATGACCTTTATATGTTCTTGCGCACCAAATGAAAATAGCAACAAAGATAAAATAGAATGTAAAAAGTAAAACTGAAGCGGAAAAAACGATGAATTTCATAGAAACACGTAGCGTTGGTAAAAAGATAATACTCTAGTCTTTAAGAGGTTTTATAATCTTATAACTTAAAAAGGCAAACAAAATTAACAATAAGAAAACTTCAACTAACTCGTTGTGACGCATTAAACTTTATAAATAAATATATTGTATTCAAAACTAAAAGATAAATCATAAAAAAATATTTAGAGAAATAATGCATTGTATTTATCTCTTAAAATAATTATATAGCTTTTCTCTTATTTTAATCAAATCATATAAATGACTGGTATATCGAGAGAAAATGGAAAGAAAAATGGAATAAGATAATACCATAATATTAATTGTTTTATATACTCGCATGATGATTAGTTTATTTTAGATTGCTACCTTGAATAACCAAACGAAAAAATAAGTAAAGTTAAAAATACTAAAAAGAAAAGCAAATAGGAGATTGCCACCTTGTAGTTACTTGCATCTTCCTTCAAAATGTAAGATATAGAATTGGTATGGATGATATAAATAAGGGTATAAGGAGTGGTTAGACACTTGAGAGTGGAAAACTAAAAAATCAACCAATCAGAGTGCGCCACGTCAATCAGTGAAAAGTGTTTAAACTATGCGGAAAAGTGTTGGCAATGGTTTAACACTTGGTGAAGTGGTAAACTTTAAAAAAAAAAGGAAAAAGATGTGATTGGTTGAGAGATGGCATGGACTCCACCCACACCCCCCTCTCTCTCCTTCCTCCCCTCACCGCAGCGGCATCCCTTCACCGATCAAGATTGAAACCTAGCGGCAAAGGGGGGTCGTCGGCGGTGTTCTTGCGCGGCAAATCCCCTTGTCGCTCACCCTTACCGCACCACACCGGACACCCTAAGTGGTGGTCGGTGAATTTTGCCACCGGCATTTGTGTTTCATATATCATATAATATAATTTCCAACGATAAAATTCATATATAACGGTCAAGTGATAATAATAATAGTGAGCCACGTAGTCAACATGCTTTCACCACTCAGACTCAGACTACCCGGTATGGTTTGGTTAGTCCCCAAAGAGACCACCCGCCACGTAGGTGCCACATCACCATGGGAGAAGGACCATCCTCTTTGGGACTACCCAAGGGTGTGGAGGACTACACACTTTAATAAAAAAATCAATATATAATTGAAGGGGAGAGAGAGAGAAACCTGAAGGAGAAAGAGAGGGGGAGTCGCTGCCGTCTTCCACGCGACGCTGGGGACGTGACAAAGGGGAGGGGGCGGTGTGGGACGAGGGGGACGAGCCGGAGACGAGGGGGGACGATCCCCATACCCACTGGCCTCACTAAATATATCTAATGGTCAAATGATACTGATCAACCATTAAAATTAAGTTTTAATCCATATTATTATTTATTATAAAAAATTTATTTCAATTAAATTTTTAAACACATGTTTAACTATATATATATATATATATATATATATATATATATATAGGGCGATGTTCCTGTAAAAAGGACTTTTTTTGTGAGACGTGTGAGAAGGCATAGAATTTGACATGTAGGCATCATGTTTTGAACTTAGGCATGATGTTTTGGGTTGTTTTACTAAAAAACACACCAAATATAACAATTTAAAACACAATGCAACGTATTATGGGCGTGAAATTTAAAACACACTACTTAACACTTAAAACACACCACTTAACGTTCTTGGCATGGTGTTTTAAGTTTTAACCCTAGAATTCATTGCATTGTGTTTTAAAATGTTATGTTTGGTGTTTTTCTTGCCAAAACAACCCAAAACATTATGCCTAAGTCCAAAACAAGATGTCTACATATGAATCTTTATGCCTTCTCACACTTCTCACGAAAAGTGTCATTTTTACAGGATCCTAAGATTATATATATAGAAAAAGTATGTCGTACATTACGGCTTAACGTACTTCACGTACAACAACGTGCGTGATTTGTTATATAACATGCGTGATTAATGTTTTCAATATGCGTGATTATTGTGTTTCAACATGCGTGATTTTGGATTTTTGAGTTATAACGTGCGTGATTTTAAAATGAACGTGCGTAATTACCTGTCGTACGTGATGTACGTTAAGCCGTAATGTACGTTAACCTTCCTCTCTCTCTCTCTATATATATACATATATATATATATATATATATATTTATATAGGGTCAGGATTTAGAGAAAACGGTGAAAAGTGTGAGAACGGTTATGGATCGTCAGATTAAAACAATCTATGGACTAGATGATGAAGTAGCGTTTTCGTAAATAACATCACTTTTATTACTCAGGCGCGCTTTATTAAGGGTAAAAAAGTCTTTTGACTTCTCTACACAAAACGCCATCTAATGAAATAAAACGCCATTAAAATTACCGCCTTAACCCTACAATAGCACACACCATCCTAAATTTAAAAACGCCATTAGATATAAAACGGCAAACTTAATTATAATAAAATCCCGCGTAAAAAACCGCCAAAAACATCCTATATATACAACATCTCAGACATTCCATTAAAACACACAAAAACCCAAACGCCATATTTAATATATACCATTCGTCTTAGAAACGCAAAAAAACCCAAACATCAAATATCCTCTAAACCAAAAAAGTTTAGCTGTATGGGATGGACAACATTGTCAGACATCTTTCTTAACTGAGGATTAACAATATTTTCCATCACCATACAACAAAACATTATTGATTTAGCATGATCAAATTTAGAGTTTTAAGGTACTTTTATTTAGTGGCGTTCTTTTCTCTCGGTAAAACACCAAAAAGTTAAAAAATCAAACATCGTTCATTGGAAATTCAAAAATTGTTGGCTGAAGGGTGTAAACTCAATAACATTTTGCTGCATGAGATGGACAAATATTCAAAAAAAAAAAGGCTGATTTCAGACTTTGTGCTTCCACACGACGACAAAAAAACTATTTCAAAAAACAAAAATCAAAGTAAATCATACGAAAGTCGAAACAGCCAGTGAAGATGCTTCAAAAGAAGAAAGAGACTGGTGACAGTGAAGATTTGGAAGATCAACTATATATATATATATATATATATATATATATATATATATTAATTTTCTTTTTCAGTTGATTGTTATATATAACAACGTCATATGTAATAAAAACGCCACATAGCCAAATGCTTGTCAAAACGCCATCATGCAATAAAACGCCCCAAAAACTACCAAACTATATAAAATTACTTTGGACAAGTATTATAAAAAACCCAAAAATTAAAAATAAAATAAAATAAAAACTTGAAAATGTAACTAGAAACAGTAACTACAAAACAGTAAAACTGAAGAGACGGAAAATTTATTATATTAGAATCTAAAACGCCAAACTTGAAAGATGGGACGTGTTACAGACTTCAGAGATAAAAGCTTATCAAAAACAATAATTACAAACAGTAACTTAAACGACGAATACTTTATTATAATAATGCACCGCCTAACCTGCGCGCCAAAAAGACATCATATAAAATGATACCTCTCAGCAACTTCCATTTAATCAAACCAAAAAAACAAACGCCAATACTACTAAATACCACTCACTGTAAAAACGCCAAAAAATTAAAAAAATCAAAGATAGCTAATATGCTTTCTTGGATATTCAGTATTGTTATTCGTGAAATTTCACTGAATAGATTGTTAGGTGAGGGGAGTAACTCAGTAAGATGTTGCTGCATGAGATGGATAAATCTTCAAGAAAAAAGATACTGATGACAATCGTATGTCATTTTGTGTTCTTTGTTCTTGAAGAAGACTTGGATGAGGAGAAGAGACCAATGACACTGAAGAGTGGGATGATTATAAAGATGAAGATCAGGATGAAGAAAAAGCGAAAAACCTACCCATACGTCATAATCTATGTCCCCAAACATCCACAAAAGCCACTTCAACAGATGAGCAGGCAAAATAATCAAACCGATGGGTTTGTTATGTTTTACATAAAACGCCATATATTTGGTGACAGTTCTTGTAGTATTAAAGAAGTGAGAGACTGATGTCAGTGAAGATTATGAAGAGAGATCCGATTAGGATTTTTAATTTATTTTCTTCGTTTCTATTTTTCCCTGTGGTTGTAATATAATTTTACAATTGTAAAACGCCAAGATACCACAAACGCCAAAATGTATATAAAAATATAGAACAATGGGCCATCTTGTCTAAAACGCCTTGAAAAACGCCATTCAGAGAGATATTCTGACCCCTTGGGGTTCCAATGTCATACAATTTGAAAAACGCCATAAACGCCAAAATGTTAATATAATGAAACCATAACACCATTAATTATTGAATTTGGTTAACGCCAAAAATCTTAAACCCCAAAAATAAAACAATATTTTGAAAAGCGGAACTGGAAAAACGGAAGATAAAATGACAAAAAGGCCCATACGCCCTAATTATATCGCGCGCCACGTGTTGGTCGATGATGCGTTCTCACCGTTCTCATACTTTTGGGCGTTTTCTCCTGATTCCGTTTATATATATATATATATATATATATATTAGTATTAATAGTAAAGTTCTAATTTGCTCCCTGTGGGTTGATCTAAACATCCATTTTGCTCCAATAGTTTTAATTTGACTTTTTTGCTCCCTGTGGTTACCTAATCGGTTTAATCTTTTCCCTTACACCCACATCCTTCAAATTGATTATTTTTATTAAGGGCAAGTAAGACTTTTTATGTAGGGGCAGTTTTGTCTTTTGCCTTTCAAGTTCAAAAACCCTAAAAACCCTTCAAATTCCATATCGATCAAACCATCAGGTGACTTTTACGCTATGGAGATTTTTAGGGTTCTTGAGAATTGAAGTATATATTTTTAGCTTTCGTGAGATTCCTGCAAATTGAAGTATATATATAATTGAAGCGTGGTCGAAGAATTATTTCTGATTTTCTACAACAGACTCGGATTCTTTCTGTGTTCTTCTTGTTTGATTTTTTATGTGTTCTTTATCGATTCATATTGTACTTAGTTTGATCGTGTTTCGACTTATATACATTCAGAGTTGTTAAAACCATATATATGATTTGATTTTGTATACGGTATGGAGATTCCAAACTTCATGGCAAATTGATTTTGTATACGGCATGGAGATTCCAAACTTCATGGCAAAATCTGACTGTTTTAACCAAAACTTCATATATGAATAAATAAAATCATATACACCAAAAAATACATTAGTTATTGTATGTTAATGTATAGGGTGGGAGTTGGCTACAAAGTCCATTTTTCCTACAAAGTGTACAAAGTCATAAAACACCACAATTTCAGCTATAAAACACACTCAAAACGCACAAATAACAAAGTGGAGATTACTAAAAGCCATATTTGTGGGTTTCGTGTTGTGTTTTGGATGATAAGACTTTGATTATCGAATGAGTAACATTAGTGTGTTTTATATTGATTATCATGTTGTGTTTTATATTCATAGTTCTACGATGGTGTGTTTGAAGTTTTTATGGACTGATAGGGTTTGGATATTGTGTTTTAGTGATCTTCACTTTGTTATCCATGGGTTTTGAGTGTGTTTTATGGCTGAAATTGTGGTGTTTTATGACTTTGTACACTTTGTAGGAAAAATAGACTTTGTAGCCGAACCCCACCCTTAATGTATAATAATAACTGTTATTTATTATTAAATTTTTGAGTAAATTACAAAAATCATCCTTTATGTTGATATTATATTGCAAAGTATGTCATTTGTCTTAAAAAAACTACAAAAAACGTACTCGATGTTTGCAAACCTTTGCAAGTTATGTCCTTTAGTCCTAACAAAGTTAGTTTTCATGGTTAAATTTGACTAAGTCAACCCCACATAAGGATTATTTGGTCATTTTATTCTAAATGCTAAAATAAATAATCATAAAAAACAATTTTAAAATTATGTATGCATGTATATTATAAATATATACAGACACCACATACAATCCCCTCTTCTCCTTCTCTTTCTCTAACTATCCTACCCCCACCCCCACCACCACAACCCACCTGCCACCACCACCGCCACCGATTTGTCTCCTCTCTCTTCTCTCTTCACACACACTTTCTCCCTCTAGAACCACCACCAGCGCCACCACCCACCCCACTACCATCCACCTCTGATCTAACCAATACCATTGGTAAAACGAAATTTAAAAACTAAACCTGCTCGGATTCAAACTCATCTCCTGAACTGCCATCAAATCTGCCATAATTTATTCCTGGTCTGGACCTAACAGACCTCTTAGTATTTTCATCGTCATTGGGCTCAACCCTTGGTTCCTTTTTGACTGGTTGCGGTTCAGAAGTACTACTGTAAACAAAGCAACTAGACCCAACTTTGTTATCATCGGCCCTTTTCAGAGAAAAGGCGGTGATTGACTCGAACCCAGGTAGAATTAAGGGAACAGATCTAGGAATCTGAGATCTGAAAGTGAAGATGGTTAGGGTTGTAGACGACGAATGAACGGGGTTCTGTTGCGACGGGGGTGTTCGGAGGTTGGGGTTGCGACGACTCCGAATGGAATCAAATAGAGCGTATCCGGATTTGTGCCGGTGGAAGTAGATTAGAGGTTGGGGTCGCCGAATGGATCTGAGTTGAAAAAAAAAGAGGTGTGAAGTTAGAGTGAGTGGTGGGAGGTGGTGGTGGCGGCGGCGGCGGCAGGGGGTAGTGGTCGGGTGGTTGTGGTGGTGGGTAGTTAGAGTGAGAAAGAGTGTATAGATAGAGAGAGAATGTTTGTTTGTATATATGTAACTATATATAAACAAAATTCTTTTATTTATTATTTTTATAATTGTTATTTTAGTAATTAGAGTAAAATGACCAAAATTCCATTATATGAGATCCACTAGGTTAGTGGCATAGTGGTTTTAACAAACAAATGATTGTTAGAACCTCTTAACTTTCCTTTGCTTCCACCCTTGCGCGTTCTCTCTTTCTCTAAACCCTCGATGATACATTTGACGACCATACTATTTTATTTTCAGACAAGACATCGCGTGGCATAATGGCTTTGCTCAGAGGCGTCTCTAAGAATTCACGTACCCTGTTCGAGCTCGAAAAAATGTGCCCTTCCATAATGTTTTCTTAGTATTTTTTTTTAAATCTTGGGCTCAATAAACCTAATGCCAAGTGAGCTAAACTTTAAACCATAAAAAATGATTTGTAAATGGTCCTATATTGGAATTGGTATGTGTTTGTTTACTATTTAAAATATATATATATATATATATATATATATATATATATATATATATATATATATATATATATATAGGGAAAGGTTAACATACAAAAGTCCTTATCCTACTTCACGTACGCGACGCGCTCAACCATCAGATCTGGGCAATAATCACGCATGGGAGCCCTAATAACGCATGGGAGCAGTTTTTGGGTGATAATCACGCATGGGAGGTGATAATCACGCATGGAGGTGATAATCACGCACGTTATAATGGTGAAAAAAATAATTACGCACGTTATAAAATCTGTCGCGTATGTTAATGTAGGTTAAGCCATTTTGTACATTATACTTTCTCTCTCTCTCTCTATATATATATATATATATATATATATCAGATTTTTTTAAAATCGCGTGCCCCTCGAAATCACGGAACTTGTGCGAAGGTCCTCCTCACACACCATCATAGCCGCCCATGGCTTTGCTGGTCCTAGGCGGGACGTTAGTTGAACTTAATATTGGAATGTGGATGGATCTGGCTAATAAAATGATATCTAAACATGTATTATATAAATTATTTTTAATACTAACCCTTGTATACATATTATTTCATTTAAAAATAAAATGTCGTTAAAAAAAACTAAAATCAAATTAACAACCAAGTATTTCTAACAAACAAATCCCTGTCCTTAAACAACAGAAGTGTACTTGTGGAATATCACTAAAGAATCTCTAAACGCACTGTTTATTTTTGTTTTCTTTGGATTTTCAAAACAGTGGAATTGTACTCATTTAATCTAGTTTTTAGCCAACCTGAGCCAATTTTTAACGTATAAAGTTATCCTATTTCGTCTTCCCATTATCAGAATATTAACTGTTCATGCAATACTTTCAATAGTTTTTATAAGGCAAAATCAGGGCCGACCCTTAGAATTCGTGTCAAAATCAGGCCAAACCCAGTTAGATTTTTTGGTTAAATCTGGTCATGTGCTTTGCACATGAAGGTATTCTTGTCATTTCATCTCTTCAGGGGCAATTGTGTAAATCAACTTTTGTTTAGGGACTAGTTTGTAAAAAAAATAAAAAGGTCTATAAATAAAAAAGAATCCGCCCTCTCTCTATCTCATGTTCTCTCTCTCTTCTCTTTATATATCTCCGACAGTGACGGCGAATCCAACGGTGATGGTAGAGGTGTTTGAGAACGACGGCGACGGTGGAGGTGTTTGAGAACGACGGTGATGTTGGAGGTGTTTGAGAACGATGACGATGGTGGAGGTTGACGACGGGCCTATGGGTTGCCCCATTTATCCGTCTTGGGCTACTATCGCGCGGGCCCAACAGGATATACGCCCAGCAGCGACTTACCTTGCCCATTAAGGTTGTCCTTACACAAAATGAGCGGGAAAAAGGATCAGAAGGCACAGGCAACATTTAATACTTGATTAGAAAAGGATCTCTGGCTAAAAAGTGTACTTCCTAGCCGGAAACCATTAAATGAGGCGGCCATCTTACCGTTGGGGGTCAGACACGTGTCTGAGCCCCCCGAAGACTCCCGGAATCCGTCGGATCATCTCACTAAAATATATCCAATGGGAGATAAGGCTTGACGGCTATATATAAGAGCAAGGAACGGTGATCACCATAGGTTGAAGTTATCACATTTAAAGCTCTCTCATTTACTCCTCTGTCATTTATCCGACCAATATTCTCATACATTAATCACACACACATTTATTGGATTCACACCTTAGAGGAAACATTCCGGTGATCACACTCATCGGAATAAGCTCCTCCAACTCTCCGGCAAGTTTACTTATTCTCAGGCCGGAGCTTGGTCACGGATCCCCCAACCGGGGCCCTCCGTGACGAAGCTAACGGTTTGCTTTTTTGTAGTAACGAAGGCCGGGATATCTTGACGTCAGCGAAGTTCCATTGAACGTCAGCCGGGATTTGGGTAGTCGACATTGGCGCCATCCGTGGGACAACAGTCTGGCTGGTGTTTCCACACTGAAAATCCGACGTTGAAGATAACCCGTTTTACAAGAAGCAACACGACTACTCCACCCAGTTCACATACCATCCAGACGGTACAGAACGATCATGATAAGGTTACAATGGAAGACATAACTCATGAAGAAGAAAACGAAAATCAAGTGGAAATTCTGGAAATTACTCCAGATTTTGTTGCCTTGCACAATGACAAGCTGAAAAAGTGTCTTGAGGATTTAGAAAGACAAGAGAAGCTTGACAGCCTCAGGGCTAGACTGTCCTTCGACACACCTTCCAACCAGGAAGGGATGGACCCGCAAAACAAAAGCAGTGGAAATGACTCACTTGAAACTTTCATGACGGCCCTTAGACAGATGTCCTCGGAGGAGAGGGAGGATTTCATTACAGGGAAGAAGCAAAAAGGAAAAGAAAAGGAAAACCAAAGCGATGATGGTCTGGATCAACCCTATCTCCCACGAGACTTAGCCGAAATCTCAAAGTTCACTAGGAGGATAGCGGAGGCACCCATGCCCCCTAAGACAAAACTACCTCCAAACTTCGACCGGTACGATGGAACAAGAGATCCTGAGGACCACCTCCATGCCTTCAGGGGTGCAGGACAGTTGGGACGGTGGCCCATGCCAGTTTGGTGCCATATGTTTGTGCAGACCCTAACATAGGGAACTAGGCTTTGGTTTGACAGCCTTCCCCCCGGAGGGATTGACAGCTACGAAGAGTTAAGTGAAAAGTTTCTCAGAAACTTTGGTCAACCAAGGAAAGTGGTCAAGAACCCAAACGAGATCTTGCACATAAGGCAGAGGGATAATGAGCGAATAGATCAATACATGGAGAGGTTCGTCAAAGAAAGCATGAACATCAAGGACGTCCCGGAGGTCATGAAGATCAACAGTTTCATTAACGGGTTAAAACATGCACAACTATGCGAGAAGCTGGGGGAGGAGTTCCCACACTCGTTTGATAACCTCATGGATAGAGTCAGAGCCTTTGTCAGGGGCAAAGACACGGTTAGCAAAGCTAAAGAGATGGACACCCCACCCCGAAGGCTCACCCCGGCTGCAAAACCTCCCGAGAAAGGTACACCTTACTCAAGAAAACCCGCTTTTGATAGAATGTTGCATGATAGAACAAGGCCCTCGTACTCTCCATATAGGCCTCGGGGGAGAGGCCCACCCCCCTACTCTGATAGCTTCACCCCTCTCACCAAAACCCCAAGTGAAATACTAGCCAACGAGAGGGTGAAGAGCTCATTCCCAAGACCACCACCCATAAAACCCGGGCCAAAAGCACAACCAAACGAGTATTGTGATTTTCACAAAGGATTTGGTCATAAAACTGATGATTGCATGTATCTAAAGAGGGAAATAGAGGCCGCGGTGAAAACGGGTAAGCTGGCCCATTTGGTTAAGGAAATTAAGGAAGGGGTAGGGGTCCGCAAAGGGAAAGATGCGAGGGAGCCTGGAAGGGCAGATGTAGACATGATTCGAAGAAGGGATGAATTTAATACCACCAGAAGTGTAAAGGCCAGAATTCTGGGCTCCCCAGACCGCATGAAAGCTCCCATCTTGATGCCACACCTGGAAGAAAAAGTTTTGCAACGACTCCCTCTTAACATTTCAGCCATAATAGCTGGCCACAAGGTGGCCAGAATACATGTGGACGGGGGATCCGGGGTAGAAGTAATATATGAACATTGCTTCCTCAGATTTGACAGGGATGTAAGAGATAGGCTCGAGGAGGACTCTATCCCCCTAGTAGGCTTCAACAACAGTGTATCACACCCTTTGGGAAAGATCAGGCTCCCATTTACAGTCGGGGTAGGGGATCAGGTCCGAACTATAAACCTAACTTTCACGGTGGTCCGGGCACCCTCAAAGTACAATGCAATCCTGGGAAGACCTGGGATTGGGGATCTATAAGCACAAGCATCAACCCCACACGGAGCTCTAGTGTTCCAAACGCCAAAAGGCTTGGCTTGGGTGAAATCTGCATACGAAGTAATTTCTTCCGTATCTGAGGGGGAAGCATCCGAGAAACCCCAAAAGGATGGGGTCGAAGAGTGGGTCCTTTGTGACAGATTCCCGGAGCAGACGGTTAAAGTAGGAAGTCACCTAAGTGACAAGTGCAAGAGTGCTCTCAAGGAGCTGCTCCTTCTCAACATAGATGTATTTGCATTTCAACATGGAGACATGACAGGAATCCCAAGAAGCTTGACCGAACACAGGCTCAATAGATACACCTGGGCAAATCCAGTCAAACAGAAGAAACGGAGCATGGGCCCCGGCAAGAGGAGGGCCGCCTGTGAAGAAACCAGGAAGCTGCTCAAAGCCGGAATAGTCAGAGAAGTGAAGTACCCGTCTTGGATTGCCAACCCGGTTATGGTCCAGAAGAAAGACGGAGGGTGGAGGATGTGCATCGACTTTCAAGATCTAAACAAAGCATGCCCCAAGGACTGCTACCCCCTCCCAGAGATAGACGTCCAAGTGGACTCCTTATCTCAGTATCCCCTAAAGTGCTTATTGGATGCCTACAAAGGGTATCATCAAATACAAATGTCAATAGAAGATGAGGAAAAAACCGCCTTCATCACAGACGAGGGGACATTCTGCTATACCAAAATGCCATTTGGACTAAAAAATGCTGGGGCCACCTATCAGAGGTTCATGAATGCCCTCTTCAGAGAACAACGGGGACGAAACCTGGAGGTGTACGTCGATGACATCGTTATCAAAAGCCTGAATAAGATGGCCATGATAGATGATATAGCTGAGACTATTCGCACCATGCAAGATGTTAACATGAAGCTGAACCCCGGGAAGTGCTGCTTCGGGGTAGAAGAAGGGAAATTCCTGGGGGTAGTGGTTACTAAGGGTGGAATCAAAGCTAACCCGGAGAAAACTCAAGCCGTGGCCGAAATGCGATCCCCCAGGTCCCTGAAAGACATCCAACAGCTGAATGGAAGGTTAATTGCCTTGAACCGCTTCTTGTCAAAGGTAGCTGACAGGACCCTTCCCTTCATGAAGGTACTGAAAGACTGCCTCCAAACGGACAGGTTTAAATGGACCCCTGAAGCAGAAACTGCTTTTCAAGACATGAAGGCCTACTTCTGCAAACTCCCAACCCTAGCCACCCCAGTACTTGGGGAGCATCTCGTTTTATATCTATCCGCCTAAAAAACAACCATAAGTGCGGTTATGATGGTGGAACGAGAGGGGAAGCAGATACCAATATATTTCATCAGCAGGACCCTCAAGGGTCCCGAAGAACGCTATATGCCCCTAGAGAAGCTGGCTCTAGCTCTTGTCTTTGCATCCCAAAGACTTAGAAGGTACTTCCAAGGACATAAGATCACCCTAATGACAGATCAACCCCTCCAGAAAGTGCTAAGGAGGCCGTGGCTGTCGGGACGTCTGGCTAAGTGGGCAATAGAGCTGGGGGAACACTCCTTGGAGTTCAAACCCAGAACAGCCACGAAGGGACAAATACTGGCCGATTTCTTAGTAGAAGTCCCTGAGGATGAAGAAAAGGAGCTTTTAAAATGGGAGGCCTTGGAAAGAGAAGAAAAAGAGAAGGAGGACGAGGCTGTGTGGAAACTACTCACAGATGGAGCCTCCAGCGAAGAAGGGAGTGGAGCGGGCATTACGTTGATAAGCCCTGAAGGAGTTGAGCTAACCTACACCATCAGGCTAGATTTTGGAAAACACCAACAACACTGCGGAGTACGAAGCCCTCTTAGCAGGGATGAGGCTAGCTAAAAAGATGAAAGCAAAACATGTGGAGGCCAGTACAGACTCGCAGTTAGTGGTCAAGCAATACGAAGGAGAATATGAGGCCAAAGACAGCACAATGGCTCAATATGTGGCAAAGGTAAAAGAGACAGCCAAGGCATTCCGGACCTTCAAGTTAGAGTATATCCCCCGCGGGAGAAACAGGAAGTCCGATGCCCTCAGCAAACTGGCCTCCGTGGCATTCGATCATTTGGCAAGAGAGGTCAAAGTGGAAGTCCTGACGTCCCCCTCTCTCGACTCAGCTGAAGTGGCTACAATCGGGAACGAACAAGAGATATGGATGACACCGATTGTAAGATTCCTTAGAAGCGGGGAATTACCCGAGGGGGACTGGGCAGCCAGAAAAGTAAGAGTCAAAGCCCTGCAATACGAATTGATTGACGGAGAACTCTACCGGAGATCATACCTGGGTCCATCACTGAAATGTGTCGATAATGAGGAAGCCAAATATGTGATTAGAGAAATACATGAGGGGATTTGTGGAATGCATTCGGGGCCAAGGACGGTAGTGGCAAAGGCAATGAATGCGGGATTCTATTGGCCTAGAATGTTTGAAAAGGCATCAGAGGAGATCAGGAGATGTGACAATTTCCAGATCCATGCACCCATGACACACCGCCACAAACACCCAATGATACCTGTTTCAACATCTTGGCCCTTCCAAAAGTGGGCCATCGACATAATCGGACCATTCCCAGAGGGTCCAGGAGGGGTTAAATACGTGGTGGTTGCCATTGATTATTTTACCAAGTGGATAGAGGCAAGGCCCTTGGCAAAAATAACCGGGGAGCAGATGAGACGGTTTGTGCTAGACAACATTATCTGCAGATATGGCGTACCGAAGGAGCTCGTGAGTGACAATGGAGTACAATTTGCTGGAAAGCCCTTCAGACCATGGTGTGAGCAAATGCACATACATCAAGTGTTCACTTCCATCACCCATGCCCAGGGCAACGGGCTAGTAGAAAGAGCAAATCAAAACGTTATCAAAGGGATGAAGGGGAGACTTGGAAGGAAACAAAAAGGATGGCTGGAGAAATTACCATTTGTTCTATGGGCATACAGGACCACCCCTAAGGACTGCAACGGGGAAACTCCCTTCAGCTTAACTAACGGGACGGAAGCAGTCATCCCGGCTGAAATAGGGTCCCCAACTGCCAGGATGAAGCTCAAGGAGGCCGAAAACGAGCAAGATCTCCGGATGAACCTGAATTTGCTTGAAGAGAGAAGGGAAGTTGCGGCAGTCAGGGAGGCTAAGTACAAGAAACGGCTTGAAAGCTATTACAATGCAAAAATGAAAAAGCTTAACCTCATCCCAGGGGATTTGGTCCTAAGATCAAACGAAGCCAACCTACAAGAGAACACCGGAAAGCTAGGGCCCAATTGGGAAGGACCTTACCGGGTCACATGAGCAAACGGCAAAGGAAGTTGCAAGCTGGAAACACTTCAAGGCAAGGAGGTCACCAGGACATGGAACCTCATGCAACTCAGGAAGTATCACATATAAGGGGTTTATCCCCCCCCCCCCAAGGAAAACGGCCAGGGAGCCACTTTTGTAATATTTAACTACTAGCCAGGGGCCTACCCCAAGAAAAAATCTTTTGTAAAAACTTGTACTGGGAAACTGAGTCCCCAAGAAATGAATGACAAACGGACAATCCACTTGTCCTCTTTTGGCAAAATAACAGGTATTATACTAAGGCAGACGTGCCAAGAAAGACTATAAGCCTAACAAACAAACCGACACACGTGTACAAGGTATACCAAACATACCAAACGCCTGGTCGTGGGGAAAAATAGGGTCTAGCTAACCCAAAGAAAATGGACAAACAAGCAAAAAACATAATCTCACATTATAAGATTTGTCCAGTGATTGTCCTCGAACATACAATCCTGGTTTATAAAGCAAACCAAAGATACAACACACTTTTGTAAACAAACTACAAAGAAAAGTTGTTATCACAAAACAAATATACAATAGGAAGCCCTATTGGCTTTGACAAGAACAACTAACATACAAGCCAACAAGCATAACAAACAGACTAAAGTACGGTTTCTTGCAAACAACCCAAAAGTCTTCAGGAAAGTGCCGACCTGATCCCCTGGCAAAAGCTCCTGCAAAATGAAAAAGCACAACAGAAAACAAGCAAAGGACAAGATAGCAACATACAGTCATAGGTTATATGATTAAGTACTTGAAGAACCCCTACACAAAGGTTCTCCTTCCAAAAACCAAAAAGGTTAAAGTATCCTAGGGTAAGTAATTATTCGGATTACAACCATATCGAAAGAGGTTAATGTTCAGAAATCACTGGGATCCACCCTCAGATAAAGACTTCGGAGACGAGGGACCAGCGGAGGAAAACAGGGCTTTCAACTCATCTATAGATATCATGGGATGCTCCAGGATCTTCTCGAGAATGGCCGGGGTCTTACCCCCAAACTCCTTGTCCAACTTAGATAACTGCTTTTTAGCTTTGGAATTGTAAAGCGGAGTTTCTTTCCTGCCCAGACCCTGAGCAGAGTAAGTATACCCATCCTTCAGCCCTGCCTGGTACCCAACGTCCCGGTACGCCCTGTACACCTGCTCAAGACCACTCTTAAACTCCTCCGACTGAGAGACGGCAGTAAGAAAGGCCCCAAAGCCTTCAGTAATCAACCAATGCTTCTCCTTAGCCAGCCGTTGGTTATCGTCAGAAGTTATCCCATAATCAGCATACATAGTGTTTAGCTGCTCCTGAGAAACGGAACCGGCCTCCTTCAGATGTTTTAGCTCCGCGGCTAACTCCTCTTTCTCCTCTACCAACACCGCCATCTCCCACTCCCAAGCTCGCTCCCTGCGCTCCAGCATAGCTCCAGCCCCCTGAGCAAAAGTCATCATAGGGAATGCAAAAGCAGTTGAAAAATATATAAAAGGGGGGGGGGGGGAGAAAGGCTATGTACCTTCTCTTCTTGCAGTTTTCGCTCATCCTGAACCACTTGACATCGAAGTTCGGCAACAATAGGCTGGGAGGTCTTGAGTTCACCCTTGAGTCCTTCATTTTCCTTCCTCAAATCATCAACCCGCTGCAGCATGCCGGCGCCCCTGAAAAAGCTCTCACAGAGTGACATGCTATACTGATCCTCAAAAAGGTCATCCCTAAAAGCAGAATTCATGAACCTATGGGAGGGAGGAACAACATGACTAAAAAAATCCCTGGCAGTTTCAGGGGTCCCTACCACCGAAGAATGAGTTATTTTCCACTTAAGAACAGGGGAGCCAAAGGGGATCGATGAGCAAGACCCTCAAATTGAGAAGGTTTACTGGTCCCAGTAGCATGATGAGGAGAAACCTCAAAAGCTAAGGCAATGCTGGCAATGCTTGCTTCTGGAGTCTTGTCCTGAACACGGGAAGAGGAAGGGCCAGTTGGAATCTCTATTGGATCATGAGAACTTCCCTACTCAAACAAGGAAAGAGGAAAGAACATCAAAAACCTCCCCAAGGCAAAACGAATGTAAGGCAACAGGTAAAAGAGAAAATAAACTCACCAACAAGGGTGCACTTACAAGGCTGGAGGACCACAGGTGCTTAGACAAAGAACCCTTGACCCCAATGGGGGGAAGTTCGGAAGCAACCTTTGTTGAAGGAGGGGGTTTCTGACCGCTAGCACTCCGGAGCCTCTGCCGGATGTCACGAGGAGCAGGGGCTGGTTTAGGACTTACAGCTTTCCTCTTACGAACCAAACGGATCTCCAGATCTTCATCATCGTCATGACCAGAATGCTTAGCGGGAAGGGGATCAGGGGAACCCTCCTCCCCATCAGAAGAAGTCCCCTCGTCTCCTTCCACAGCAACGGAGCCCCCAGCTTGAACAGACCCTCCAGTAACCTGCATCCCAACACTCCGGTTCAAACCAGGATTAACCTCATTACCAACCACAAACTTGACGTCCTTAGAATCCCCTTGGAGCAGTCTCCACAAAGTCAACTCTGCATAAGAAGAAACACTAAAGATGACTGCACTGATCCCAAGGAGCAAAAAGCAGACAATAGCAAATCCAGGGCAAAAAAAATACCTTTTTTACCGAAAAAAGCTTTGGGATGAATTGAGTAGGAAGGGCTCAACCCCCCCATAGCCAGGATTCCCTCAGAAAAAGTAAAAGCCCTCATCGGATTTTCATACATACGCTTCCATTGGACGATCTCGTCAGCAGATAAAACATGAATGCTGTCTTCAATAGCAGCCTCGACATCTTTTAGTGGTGGAGACTCCGGTATCATGGCAGCAGAAACGAAGATAAACCTACTCTTCCATTCTTTAGGGTAAGTAGAGGTCGGCATGAAGGTATAACAGGGTTTCGACACACTATTCTGTCGTTTGGCAAAGGTGAACCAATCCCCATTAGAGATCAGTTTATAAAACATACAGAACAAGGGGACAGATGGCTCGCCGGAAACGGCCGCACAAGACAACTCAAAATGCACTACTCTCATAAACCCTAGGGGGTGCAATTGAGAGAAATGAACTCCGAAGTGACGCAATAAGGCAATCTTGAAAGATGAAAGGGGATACCGGACTCCACAGGAAGAAAACGCCAAGGTATAAAGGACAATCCGATCTGATGTACATTCAGCCGATTCATCAGGACCTGGCAATGTTGGAGAGAAACGCCTGGGTATCTTGTAAGTATCGACGAAGGACTCCAAGTCCTTCGCTGTCAAAACGGAACGAATCATTGATCGGCCTTTACGACTCATGATCAGAGAAAATGGTGATCGGAGAAGTGTAAAGAAAATAGAGAAAAGGGGGTTATGATGGAAGTTGAAGGAAGATTCAAGAAATCAGGGGGGGTATTTAAAGGAAATAACTGACTGGTATGGAGCAAACCGTCACATCACCATTCATTTCAAATTTAAACCGCTCAGCACGTGCCCCAGTAAGATTAAACCCCAGCCGTCGATTACTAACAATCAATGGCACCCTAGAAAGAGAAAAGGGGACAGATAATGATTACCTAGGGAGGGGCCCACCTCCTTAGCCCAATGTAATTGATCTCACGAGTAATTATAACTCAGCCCTGGGTTATGAGATTTAAATCTCACAATCAGGGACTAAAGTTGACTTGACGACGGGCCTATGGGTTGCCCCATTTACCCGTCTTAGGCTACTGTCGCGCGGGCCCAACAATATATAAGCCCAACAGCGACTTACCTTGCCCATTAAGGTTGTCCTTACACAAAATGAGCGGGAAAAAGGATCAGAAGGCACAGGCAAGATTTAATACTTGATTAGAAAAGGATCTCTTGCTAAAAAGTGTACTTCCTAGCCGGAAACCATTAAATGAGGCGGCCATCTTACCGTTGGGAGTTAGACACGTGTCTGAGCCCCCCCGAAGACACTCGGAATCCGTCGGATCATCTCACTAAAATATCTCCCATGGGAGATAAGGCTTGACGGTTATATATAAGAGCAAGGAACGGTGATCACCAGAGGTTGAAGGTATCACATTTAAAGCTCTCTCATTTACTCCTCTCTCATTTATTCCGACCAATATTCTCATACATTAATCACACACACATTTATTGGATTCACACCTTAGAGGAAACATTCCGGTGATCACACTCATCGGAATAAGCTCCTCCAACTCTCCGGCAAGTTTACTTATTCTCACGTCGGAGCTTGGTCACGGATCCCCCTCCCGGGGCCCTCCGTGACGAGGCTAACGGTTTGCTTTTTTGTAGTAACGAAGGTCGGGATATCTTGACGTCAGCGAAGATCCATTGAACGTCAGCCGGGATTTGGGTATTCGACAGAGGTGTTTGAGAACGACGGTGATGGTGGAGGTGTTTGAGAAGGACTGAATCCGACGGCGATGATGGAGATGTTTGAGAATGACGGTGATGGTGGAGGTGTTTGAGAAGGACTGAATCCGATGGCGATGGTGGAGGTGTTTGAGAAGGACTGGATTTATTTACGTAGATCTGGAATTTTGTTAGTTGGGAGGCTGAAAAGGTGGGTGGGTGGTTGATGGTGGTTGTTAGCGGCGATGGAAGTGGGTGGTGGTGTATTAAATTGAAGGTGGGTGTATGGGTGGGTGGTTGATGGTTGTTGTTAGCGACGGTGGAAGTGGGTGGTGGCAGTGCACAGGCCCACCGTCCAGCCTGCCCGATAACCAGACTGTAAGTGTATTGCAGCCCATTACAGAAAGTTCAGGCTCATGCGTTAAATGCCCACAACCGAATTAATCAGATTTGAAATTTAATTGCCCTATCCCTTTCGATTCATTAAATCTTGTTGTTATTATAAAAAATATTCAAGTTCAACCCATCATTTATTAACTGAATGTTCAAGTAATTGTATCTTAAAACTCAAAAATGTTTTTCCTAAAAAAAAAAAAAACTATTTTAGGATAGATGGCATATAACCCGATAATCATACCCCTGTGGGTCGTTGATGGTGGTTGTCGGGTGGTGGTGGTGCGATGGCATGTGGTGGTTGTCGGGAAGTGGTGGTGCGATTGCAGGTGGTGGTGGGTTGATGGTGGTGGGAGGTGGTAGTTGTAGAGAGAGAGAGAGAGAGTTATAATTATAATAATAATTTTAAAAATATTTTGTTTTATTTTTTAAATAATATTAAATAAATGGGTAAAAAAACTAAAATACCCTTTTTGTAATTTTATTGAACCAAAAAACTAACTAGGTTTGGCCTAAAGGACATAACGTGCAAGATTTTGGAACATTAGGTATAGAACTTGTCAACTTTTGCACTAAAGGACACCGCCTGCTATTTGGTGTAAACATAAAGGACAAAACTTGTAATTTACTCTAAATTTTATAATGTGAAAAATCAATTTTCTTGAGTATATAGCACCTTTCAACTAGTACCAAGTACCAACTACACACTTTCACAGTTTTGTGTGCCATATAAAAAGATTTGCCCATTTAAATTTGCATATGTTAAAAGGAAATTAGATAAAGATAAAGAGTTAATTACACAGATGGACCATGTGGTTTATAGCTAGTTTCGTCTTTGTACTAACTTTTTTTAATAGGTTCAGGTTTTTTGTTTTCAATTTGAGTTAATTGCCAAAATCGTCCCTGAGGTTTGGGCACATTTGCCATTTTCGTCCAAAATGACAGTTTGCTATTATTTAGCCCCCCACGTTTGTCACTTTTTGCCATTTTCATCCAAATGCCTAACCTAGTTACCCAAATGCCCAACCAGGTTACTTTTTACCCACTTTAGGGTATTTTTAAAATTTGAAAATGATAAGGGGGTAAATTGTAAAGTGGCTAATGCATACATCTTCAAACATCATCATCATCTTCATCATCTGCATGAACATAACATCATCATCATCTTCATCATCTGTAACTCTCTCTCTCTCTTTCTCTCTCTCTACATTATCTCTGTCTTCTCCATCACCAACAACCACCTCACCACCACCGTGTGCACCGCCCCCACCCGACCACAACTTTGAACCTGCTCCATCGGACCACCTACCTTCCACCTGCCACCACCCCCACCGTCACCACCATGAAAACCCCTCAAACCCACCACCGTAACCACCATGAAAACCCCTCAATCAAAGTTACCCTCTCACTAAAACAGTTGAATCCTCAAAATCCCAAATGTTTTCACCTGCAAAACCTCAACAACAACAACCCATCAACTTCTACCACCACCACCAACAACAACCACCCCCCAAATCATCGACACCACCACCACCACCAGCGAAGAAAACACCACCACCAACATCTCAACACCATCATCACCAACATATTTCTTACTCTCACTCTGCTTCAATCTCTACTCTTCATTCACGCCGATGCAACCGATTCTCAACAGCTTCTTCCCTTCAAATCAACTCTGCAAAACCCTAGCCTGTTACTAAACTGGTTTGCCGGAAACAACGCCTGCAATTTCACCGGTGTCACCTGCACAAACTCAACGGCAACCGGATCTCTGGAAACACTAATATCACTGGTAATGTTCTTGTGATTTCTCAGTGTAGTAGACTTCTTAGCTCTTTAGATCTTAGCGGCAACCGGATCTCTGGTTCTGTTAAGGATTTGAGATCATTATCTAGTTGTGTGAATCTGAAAACCCTAATTTTGTCAAGAAATTTGTTAGAGGCGAGTGAATTAGCATTAGGAAAATCGTTAGGGCTTGCACTAGCGGTTGTTGATTTGTCGTTTAATCGGATCTCCGAGCCGGAGGTGGTGGCGGTGATAGTAGATGAGACAGAAGCAGAAAGATATGAGAGAGAGAAGCAGAAAGAGATGAGAGAGAGTAGATGAGGTGCTGGGGATCTGTGTGTATTTATATATATATATATATATAAATTAAAAAAAACATAATTACAAGTTACCCCTTTTAATTGAGAAATTTCAAAAATACCCCCTCTGATGCTATAAAGTAATTGGGTTAAGCAATTTGGACGAAAATGGCAAAAATGACCAAACGTTGGGGGCTAAATGGTCGAAAAGTGTGATTTTGGACGAAAATGGCAAACGTGACCAAACCTCAGGGACTAAAATGGCAATTAACTCTTTCAATTTTGTAACACCTTTGGTTACTAACACCAAACTTAGTTAATTTTTATATTAAATTTCAGTAAAATGACTAAAATACTCTTCCATTTTAAAATCGTTACTCTATTTTTAATTCCAGGACCATTTGTGTCTATTTAAAACAATTAAGGGCATGTTTGGCTAAGTTTTTCAAAACAACTTATTGGCTTATTGACTTATCAAAAAGCCAATAAGTTGTTTTTGTGTTTGGCTAAGCCAAAAGTCATTTTAGAAATGACTTTTTGCCAAGAAGAAAAAGGAGGTTTCAAGAAGTCACAATATTGTGACTTCTTGGCCAGCTTTTAACTTTTCAAACTACAAATTACCAATATACCCCTTCTTTACCCCCTTATATCTAAAAGAATGCTCATTTTAGTCATTTTACACCAATAAGCTAATCCAAACACTTTTTTTAAAAACTCCTTTTCAAAAAGTCCTTTTCCCAAAAGTCATTTTTAACTATAACTAGTAGAATTTCTCCGCACGTTGCGGCGGAAATCCGGTACAATTTATTACGGTATCGCTACGTATCTACACTCGATATAGCAATCCAAAGACAAAACTCAAAAATAAAGTCATGATATGCCCAAAACGACAACGATTCATATTTTATGTTGACGAAAACCATAAAAACAAATATTAGTAATGATTTTAAACGAATACCAATAATGTTATGTTGGTACCGTTACAAGTGTTGTTCGCCTAAAATTGAAGCAACACCAATATTGTTGGGACGATATACGTTTGGTTCATCACGGTATTAGTATGATACCAATACCCACTATAGTTTACGATATAAAATAGATACTATATATTGCTGCCGAAGTTGTTCACACAATATTGATTCAGTCCATTCTAAGGAAAAAAAACGGTATAAGTTATTGTCAGGGTACCAGTTCGGTTGATCACACTAAAGAACAAAAAAATATCAATTATATTTGATTCGTTTGATTTTGAACAAAACGTTTAGTGAAACGAAGATAAAATAAGCACGTCCTATTAATTCTGAATTCGATTACACTATATTATTGGAATGACGAAAAGGGTAACAACATCAATATATAAAAAAAATTAATATGTACGATTGCGCTAACGATTACTTATACATTAGAACTCTAAAAAACCCCGGTTTTAGAAAGAAAAAAAAACTTTATATAAAAACGTAAATAAAATCAGGCACGTCAAAACAACATACTAAAAATTATATAAACTATGATATGTATTATAATAATATAATTAAGTAATAAAATAATTAAAACTGAAAAATAATATTAAAAAATCTATTAGATAATAAAATAATTAAAAAACAATATTATTAAAGTATTTAAACACTATTCATCGAAACTTTCTTTTAATGTGTATAATAATAAGTAGGGCCGTTCAAATCGCTCGCCGCTCGTCGCTCGCTCGACGCTCGTTCGAAAATTGCTCGGAAAATGCTCGTTGGATTTGACGCTCGGTTGTAAACGAGCCGCTCTGCTCGGTTCGGTTTGTAAACGAGCCAAGCATGAGCAAAGGTCCGCTCGGCTCGGTTCGGCTCGAATTATTATTTTAATTATATATATATATATATATATATATATATACATATACATATACACATACATCTACAAACATGTATATACACACATATATACACAAATATAAATTATACATATATATACACACATACACCTATATATATACACACACACTTACACATACATATATACTTAAACATAAATTAAATTTATAGTTTTATATGTACCAATCTATTAGATGTTGGTAAACTATATACAAATTTACAACTATATCTATACGTACTAGCTCAACCACGCCAATAAAAAATTAAAATCAAAACTAAAAGTTAAACCCTAAACCAATAAACGACAGTCTGTTCATCGCCTCAATGTGTGATGTCGTTACCCTAAGTTGATCGTCTCCTGCTCTCAACGTAATTGTTCGTGCAATACGATCATCGCCTCATCAGCCACAACATTGTTATTCATAAGAAAAATATTATGCCATGAAATGTGCATGTTTTTAAAGACATAAAAACTTGAGACCCAACATTGTCACTATCTCTCTCAGCAAATTTAAATGAGGTGACACGGTTGTCAAAATCGCTCGAACTTCGCTCGACGCTCGCTCGGAATTTTTGCTGCTCGAAAAATGCTCGCTTGATTTGATGCTCGGTTTTAAATGAGCCGCTCCGCTCCGCTCGGTTCGGTTTGTAAACGAGCCAAACACGAGCAAAGGTCCGCTCGATTCGGCTCGGCTCGGGAACAACCCTAATAATAAGCTTAGCCAAACATGCCCTAAGAGGGGAAAAGATTTTGCCTGCTCCAATCTCCATCACTACCGGAGAAGCAATACCGTTCGGAGGTTCCCATCGGCGACCACCGCTCGGAGGTTCCCGTAGGCGACCACCACCTTAAAATGTCGTACCGGAGAACCCCACAAGACCCTAATAACAAGTATATATATCTTATCTCTTAACTAGGGTTCCATTGAATTTGCATATTGTTCTAGTTGAATCTGGTTTGAATTTCAAGTGTGTGTTGAGTTTAGTTAATATCATGAATAACTTGCTGTTGATCATGTCAGTCTGTTTAAAAAAAAAAAAAAAAAACAGTTTCACCCACTACCTAATGTATAGTTTATAAAGATTAGTTCTTTGGGGGTAGAAGAATTCATATTCATATTGTGCACACAGAGTGTTCGATCAAATGCCTCACTGTGATTTGTTTAAATTTACAGGAAATCTTGATATATTGTTCCATTTTATGATCCTATTTGTTGGCCCCAAAATGGATCTTTGATCTCTAGATCGCAAATGATAAAACTAAAACTTTCATATAACTTGTAATTGAATACAATGATAGTGTTTTGAATGTAAATGAATGATATGAACAACTACAAATGAATCTAACTATCCCTATTTATAGTTTTCTAAGGGTACGAGTGTAGAGACGTGTCTCTTCACGAACGGGTGCGTCTCTTGAATATGTGGCTGTGAATAAACTTGAAGAGGTGCGTCTCTAAGATCAAAAGTCGCGTCCCTTCGTCTTCTCCTTGTGGCCGAAATCAAATGGCTGCCTCTCCAAGAGGTTTCGCAACCCTTGGGGTGGTGGTTGTGAAGTTCTGGTTTGTCACAACTGCCCCCTGAACTTTGTAACCGCCATGTAACCGCCACTCTTCTCTTTAATTACCATAAAACCCTTGTAGTTTAGGATGTGAAGGGATTATAACTTTCACTATTGACACTCATTTGGCTTTGAGATACACCTTTTAACCGAAAGACAGTGATTTTAACAAACAAATGATTGTTAGATCCTCTTGACTTTCCTTTGCTTCCACCCTTGCGCGTTCTCTCTTTCTCTGAACCCTCGATGATACATTTGACGATCATACTGCTTTATTTTCAGACAAGACATCGCGTGGCATAATCGCTTTGCTGGTCCTAGGAGGGACGTTAATGGATCTGGCTAATAAAATGATATCTAAACATGTATTATATAAATTATGTTTAATACTAACCCTTGTATAATTAATTACTAAGTCCAAACTGTTTTATCAATATACATATTATTTCATTTAAAAATAAAATGTCGTTAAAAAAACTAAAATCAAATTAACAACCAAGTTTTTCTAACAAACAAATTCCTGTCCTTAAACAACAGAAGTGTACTTGTGGAATATCACTAAAGAATCTCTAAACGCACTGTTTATTTTTGTTTTCTTTGTATTTTCAAAACAGTGGAATTGTACTCATTTAATCTAGTTTTTAGCCAACCTGAGCCAATTTTTAACGTATAAAGTTATCCTATTTCGTCTTCCCATTATCAGAATATTAACTGTTCATGCAATACTTTCAATAGTTTTTGGGTTGGGTGTACCTATTGGCACACCCATTTGCCTATCTGCACACCTTAAAAGATTTTTTTGTCCTTATATACACACTCTGCAGTGTCGAACTTTGGCCAAAACGCGGCGTTTTGGTCCGGTTAACCAGACAAAGACTGACGGGTCTGTTGACCGTACCAAAACGCCGAGCTTTGGCCATGTTTTGGTCCGGTCAACAGACCCGTCAGACACCCGTCAGTCTTTGTCTGGTTAACCGGACCTAAACGCCGCGTTTTGACCACAGTTCGACACTGCAGGGTGTGCACATAAGGATAAAAAACACCTTTTTGGGGTGACTATCTACATGGTGTGTAGATAGTTTGGCCTTAGTTTTTTTAAGGCACAATAATTTTTTTTAGTTAACAAACGCATGCCTGTAAGGAAGGACATCGTTTACATATCTGGATACCGCTATACTAACGACCATTTGGTGTTTATACAAATTTTAAATCACAAGCATATTAACTAAACGCAACAAAGATCTTACAATATACATGTAGTACAATTTATTAACGTCAACATTAACATACCTAATTAAGTAGTAATTACATAATTAGAAGTTCTAATAAAGTGCTCGTGTTTTCAAAGGACCACCAAGATTCAAATCGAGTTCTACATGGTTATGGTCAATTGCTTGATTGGTGGAAATGCTAGGGTTCATCTTCTTCCCTATCGCCATCGGACCAGTAGTACTAAAAAGTTGACTCACTGAAGTCACCACGCGACACTTGTTGCTAGTGTTACTACTACTGCTACTACAACTTCCAGACTTCCTCTTTTTTGCTTTAACTAATGTCGTTGGTATAGCGTTGGTAGACAATGGGAACACCGATGGTATCTCAAAGTTAGTCCTGGCTTTTGACCCTCTTAGTCTCCTTGCCGCAGCGTCATAAGCACGCGCGGCCTCCTCTGCTGTATCAAACGTCCCTAGCCAGTGCCTGCACCGTCCTATCCTGTCACGTATCTCCGCTGACCATCTCCCCCAAGGCCTCTTTCTCACCCCTCTATATCTTTTTTCCACACTTCCACCGTTATTCACCGACCGAGATTTCGTTTCTTTCCTGACATCAACAACAGAATCTGCTTGCTTGTTACCAAACAACACACGTTCTCCGACAACTGCAGCAATGCCTTCAAGAACAGCAGGATGGTCGTATTCTGAAAAAACCTCAAAAGGGTTTTCTACAACATATTGAGGAGGAAGTGATGAGTTGTTACAGTAGAGGGTGTTCATGGTTTTGAAGTGGTGTGCATGGGATGTATTTGAGACCTACTATTTATATTCTCTTTCAACCAGACCCCTTCTGTAAGACTCTTTTTTTTTTAAGGCAAATTTGGATCACTGACGGACCACTGGAGTATCATCGTCAAAAGGGGGTTGCGGCGCAGCTTGTTGCCCGTTTACCTGCCACTTGTTTGTAATTTGCTTATTTGTAATTCACTAAAAAAAAAATTTATTAAAAAAAAAAAAAATTCTTGAAAAAAAAAAAAAAAATAATAATAATAATACATGTAATTAATTATATATAATAATATAAATTGTTTCTGTTGTTCTATCAAAATTATGGAATTGATTAAAATGTTAAATAGCATATGTTTGCAACTACAGTTCCTTGTCCAGGTACAATTATGACCTTTATTGTTTTTACTCTTCAGTATCATAAATATTAATTTAATTTTATAAAATCAGTTAAGTTAAATTAAATGGAAGGAATAAAGCTTTATAATTAGTTTAGTCAATTTACTAAACAAGGGTTAAAAATCTATAAAATACAAATTAAGATAAATGGCATATAGTTTCGAAGAATCCGGTCGAGCATCACCTAGTCTCATGCACTTTTTTAGAATCTCATAGCCGGTTGCATATCCGAATACCTGACCCGGATTTTCGGCCTTGGGTGCTCCAATCTCCCTCGGGATTTTTTCCATCCCTACATTTTATCAGTGTCTATGTCCTTTATTAAAAATAATACTACATAGAACAAAAAAGAAATTGCACCATGTAGCAAGCATAAAATAAATTAAGATTATCTAACAAATAGTACACGGACATAAAGTTATAAGTTCAAGTGTTGTGATCATTTTTAGTATACATGAACATAAACTTATTTTAGTTTTGAATATACTTTTATTTAAAATACTCGAACATGTCGTGCATGAACTTGTGACTGCCCAACACCTCACTTATTTACTTTTTTACGAAAATATATATGATTATATGTAGATCCATTTTGGGTGTTTTCTAAATTTTGCATATAAATAAACATGTAAGATGAATTACTTGGGTAGGTGAAGATGGAGCATGGTGGTTTGAACCGGTGGTTAATAATGGGGAATTGAAATGAAGGGGTTGTTTGATTTACGAGGTTCAGGAGGGTCACAGTTACTGCCAGGGCCATGGTACGAAGTATGGGCAGGGCATGGGAAGGTCTTGTAAAGATTAAGGTCCTCTTGTTTAACAGTGCTTAAAATTGTTTGATTTGATATTTATCATCTGTTTTATTTTCACTTTGTCAAATGACGTCACATCCCATTTTCTATCTTTTGATCCTTTCATTTTTATTCCAGTTAACAATCTCATAATTCTTGTGTATATCAAGTTTAGATTTCTTGTATTTCGATAATAAGCTTTTAAGGGTAGTGCTGTTCATGAGCCGAGCGGATCTTTGCTCATTCTTGGCTCGTTTACAAACCGAACCAAACGGCTCATTTAAAACCGAGCTTCAAATCAAATGAGCTTGTTCCAAGCAGTAAATATTCTGAGCGAGCGTCGAGCGATTTGAACAACATTGTCGCCTGATTTAAATTTGCTGAGAGAGATATTGACAATGTTAGGTCTCAAGTTGTTATGTCTTTTAAAAACATGCACATATAATTGCATAATATTTTTTTTATGAATAACAATGTTGTAGCCGACGAGGCCATTATCATATTGCACGAACAATGACGTTGAGAGCAAGAGACGATCGACTTAGGGTAACGATATGAAAAATTGAGGCGATAAGTAGACATTCATCATTCCTAGGCTTATATACAAAGGTTTAATCATTTATTTATTTTAAATAACTACATCATTCCTAAATATATATGTTTGGCATGAAGCTTTTAGGAGCTTTTAGGATCTTCTAGCTTTAAGCTTTTAAGAAAAAAAAAAAGAACTCTTACTCAATAAAAAGCCTTGTTTGGTTGTAGGAGCTTGAAGCTTTTAGGTTAGGAGTTTGAAGCTTCTGGTTGAACGCTCCTAGGGTATGTTTGGCAAAAGTAGCTGGTGGCTGCTAGCTGGAAGCTGTAAGCTGGTAGCTGGTGGCTGGAAGCTGGTAGCTGTAGCTGGTAGTTGGTAGCTGTAACTTTTAGATATATTTGGTGTTTGGTAGAGTAGCTGGAGCTTTTAATAAAATGTATAAAATGACCAAAATGGACATAACTAAAAATTTAGAAAGTTGATGCATTAAAAAGTTTCCTATTTTTAGAGGTTAAAATAGTCATTTTTTCCCTAAAAGCTTGTAGCTCATTCTAAACGCTACTAGTAGTAGCGTTCAACCAAAAGCTTCAAGTTCCTAACCTAAAAGCTTAAAGCTCCTTCAACCAAACAAGACTTTTTATTGAGTAGGAGCTTTTTCTTAAAAGCTTAAAGCTAGAAGCTCCTAAAAGCTCATAAAAGCTCCATGCCAAACATAAGTAGTAGCGTTTAGAAGGAGCTACAAGCTTTTAGGGAAAAAATGACTATTTTAACCTCTAAAGATAATGAACTTTTAAAATTTTTAGTTATGTCCATTTTGGTTATTTTATACATTTTATTAAAAGGTTCAGCTAATCTGCCAAACACCAAATATATCTAAAAAACTACAACTACTGGCTAACAGCTACAGCTATCAGCTACCAGCTTCCAGCTACTTTTGCCAAACATACCCATACATAAACATACACTTTCTTACCCTTCTCATATTATTTATATAAAAGAGTTGTAAGGGGTGATGGTTGAGTTGTTCTAGTTTCTGTATTGTAGATACTGGTACAAAATTTCAAAGAGCAATATTTGTGTGTGTAATTAATTTGATCTCTTGTTGCTATGAACAGGCTCACTTGTTGGTAGGGTTAACCCCCAAACCCAAACCCAAACCCAGACCCAATTAGGGGAAAAGGCTGCAGGTGAAAACAAACCAAAAAAAGGCCATAAGACCGTGGGGTATGGTGGGACGGGGTTGGGGCATGGGATGACACGTAGAGTTCGACCCCCCCCCCCCCCCCGTGATTGACTTGTCCGTGGGGTATGGCGGGGCGTGGCTAGCCCGCGTGGCTTGGCAGTTTATTAATATAAAAATAAAAAAAACAAAAATTAAAAAATACACACAACTTAACAAAAAAAGCCTAAAATTTTATTAAATTCCTAAAAATTACAAAAAAGCCTAAAAAGGATTACAAAAAAAAAAAAAAAAAAAAAACCTAGAGCGTTAGGTAAATTTCAAAAAGGGCGAGCTTGTCGAACGGCTTCCGCTCCTTGCCCCGGAACTCGATGTTCGCCACCGCCACCCGGTCTTCATGGCTTATCTCCCCACCCGGGACGCTGTCGTAGTAGGCTTTGAACCGATCGAGCTTCGGTCTTAGCTCGCGCCATTTGTGTTGGCACGTGCCGGTCGTTTCTGACGTTATGCCGGTAGCTAGCAAAAGCTTCCGGCCAGTAACGGGTCTCACCGGGTTGGCGGCCCTTCATTGCGTCAACGACGCTCGTGACAAGAGCTAGCTCTTCCTCGTGTGTCCAAGAGGCCATCGATCACGTGTGTGTGGGTAGCGGGTTCGATCAAGTGTGTTTGGGTTGGGGTAGCGGTGGACAGCCGATGGGGTTAGGGTTATATATATAGGGATGTTGACTGTTGGGCGGGTGAACCGCTTGGCATGGCCAAACGGTTAGATTTTGAATTTTAAATGCCCCCCCCCCCCCCCCATGGGTAGCGGGTTCGATCAAGTGTGTTTGGGTTGGGGTAGCGGTGGACAGCCGATGGGGTTAGGGTTATATATATAGGGATGTTGACTGTTGGGCGGGTGAACCGCTTGGCATGGCCAAACGGTTAGATTTTGAATTTTAAATGCCCCCCCCCCCCCCCCCCCCCCCCAAGCCCCATACCCCAGAGTCTAAGACTTAGACTCTAAGTAAACAAGAGAAACAAAGTATGCCGTTATCACACCTTTTTATATCATTCTCACACCCATATACCTTTTCATTTTTAACAAAAGATTATGTCTTTGATTTGACTTGTATAAGTTTAATTGTTAGATTCATCCAATTTTTTTTTTCCTAGGATGAACCACTTAGGTTTCTAAATCGTTGCCAAAGCGATCCAAAATTTAACACCATTAAAATTCAATGTTAAATGAGGGGTATTCTTGTCATCCTCTTTATTTATTTAATATTTCTATTTTATGATTATTTACTATTATTATTTTATTTGCGCATTATTTATAAAAAAATAATAATATTAAACATATATAACTTTAACAAAATTAATATATTGATAAACAATCCTAAACTATTATAATGATAGTGGGAAAAATAAAATTAAAAATCAGTATGATTATATTTACATTCATTGTATATTATTAACAGTAGTACTAACAAAAACAATAGTAAATTATTAAGAGGTTTTTGACTTCTATTTTTAATATATAATTACTGTTTTTGTCATTTGTATTATTATTTACAGATAGCTATATAAGTTTATATGTTTTCTGTTATTAAATATATGTTTATATGTTTTTTTTGTAATTACTATTACTCATATACAAAAACAAGTAACAAATTATAAATAGTTTTTTAACTTTTATTTTTCCGACCTTTATTATATATATTAATTTTTGGAAAATTGGTATTTAATAAACCAACCTTTGCCCAGTTGGTAAATAATAATCCAACCTACAGAATTGGTATATAATAATCCTACCTATCAATATGTTGGTACTCAATGAACCTCCGTTAGTTTTTTTTAACTGAAGTTAGTTTTTAAGTTTTATTTATTACACAAACAGTCCCTGTAGTTATAAGTTACTAGTTTTAAGTTTTATTTATTACACAAACAGTCCCTGTAGTTATAAAAAAATCATAAAAATCCTAAAAAATCAAAAAAATTCTAAAAAAATTATAAAAAATCAAAAAAATTATAAAAAATCTAAAAAATAAAAAAAAATTATAAAAAATCTTAAAAAATCAAAAAAATTATAAAAAATCAAAAAAAGCAAAAAAAGCAAAAAAAATCAAAAAAAGCAAAAAAAATCAAAAAAATTATAAAAAATAAAAATAAAAAATAAAAAAAATCCATCACAACCACAATCATCTTCATCTGCAAACTCTCTTTACCCTCATAAACTCTCTCTCTCTCTCGATCTTCTTCTTCCTAAACTCTTCAAAAATCCATCACAACCACAATCATCTTCATCTGCAACAATCACCATGATTCTCACATAAAAAAAAAACCCTAATTTCGATTGCTCACTATACAAGTCATCCGTCAATTCATCACCACAATCGCTGCCTGTCAACACCCTCTTCATCGGTGGGTAATGGTGGCAGTTTGGTTCGATTTGCAGGTTTTTAGGCGGGTGATGGTGGTGGCGGCGGCTTGGTGGTATTAGTGATGGTGGCTTTGAATGGGAGAGAGATGGCGAGATGGTGGTGATGTCAGGCAAGTGGCGGCTGGATGGTGGTGGTTGCCGGTTAGAAGAGGGAGAGAGGTGGTCGGTTAGAAGACGTTTGGATGGTGGTGGTTGCCGGTTGATGGTGGTGGTGCGGCCGCGATAGTGGTGGTAGTACCCATCTATTTCGCTCAGATCTGTTTGTGATGGTGGCGGCAGCAATTGGCGGTGGTGATGGGGTTAAATGGTGGTGGGTAGGCGGCAAGTTTATAGAGAGATAAAGTGAATGGTGTGGTTCTGGTTAGCTTCGATTCAGGTCCGGTTTGTTACAAATTTGATTTGGGTTTACTTGGTTTCGGGTCTAGTGGGGTTTGTTTGTTTAAGTTTCATTTTAGTTTTGTATAAATCGTATAGATATTTAATACTTCATTGATTGTTGCGTTTTGAATATTATATCGACAACTTGTGTTGTCGGGGTCGTCCAAAAACAGAGGAAACTCTGCCCGTTTTTCGTAAAATTTCCGTAAAGCGAAACACGTTAATTTTATAAATCGATTTTTTTTTTATTTTTTAGAATTTTTATAATTTTTTTGATTTTTTAGATTTTTTTAGATTTTTTAGAATTTTTTGATTTTTTGATTTTTTATAATTTTTTTGATTTTTTTAGAATTTTTTTGATTTTTTAGAATTTTTTTGATTTTTTAGGATTTTTATGATTTTTTATAACTACAGGGACTGTTTGTGTAATAAATAAAACTTAAAACTAGTAACTTATAACTACAGGGACTGTTTGTGTAATAAATAAAACTTAAAAACTAACTTCAGTTAAAAAAAACTAACGGATGTTCATTGAGTACCAACATATTGATAGGTAGGATTATTATATACCAATTCTGTTGGTTGGATTATTATTTACCAACTGGGCAAATGTTGGTTTATTAAATACCAATTTTCCTTAATTTTTTTTATGTTAAACAGGTCATGTACATATCAATTTGCAAATACATTTTCAGGTTCGTGTCATCTGGTCCGGTCAAGTCTCAAACATGGTCCCTGGCTTTATCTGTAAACTAGGGGTGTTCATGAGCCGATCCGATCCGATCGAGGGTATGCTCGTGCTCGGATTGAATTACAACCGATCCGATCTGATCGGATCGAATTTGCAAAACCGAGCACAAAAGTGATGCTCATGCTCGGATTGAATTTGAATCGAGCGGATTGTTTTTGCTTGGTTTCGCTCGGTTTTTCTCAAATCCTAACTAAAATCGAGTGAATCATTTTCGCTCGGTTTCACTTGATTGAATTATAAGGTTACGTTCAACAAAAACAAATCATAACTTAATTAAAACATGTCCAACACCTTACTAACAAAAGCAATACATAACTAAAATCATGATTCTAAAAATGTTCTTACAATATCAAGAAGCACAAAATAAAGTGCGAAATACAAACTGTCATTTAGTTCAAAAGCCATAAACTTCTTCTTTAAGCTTGATCATCTCCATCCACAAAATTCAACTTCAAATCAACATATAACCTATAAACACAAGCATTAAACAAAACCATTAAGTTCTACACATCACATCACAACTTTTATGGTTTGTCAATTATAAAAATATCTTTCATTTATTCCCAAGCTCGTCTGAAGTCAAAACATCAATTTCCAATTTTTCTTCATCTCTTCCAGCTTGCTACACATTAAAAAAACAAAATACAAATGTTAATACAAATCTTTAAAATCTAATATATATATATATATATTAATAAAAATAATTCGAGCGAAACCGAGCGATCGACGAGCGAGCGGGCCTTTGCTCATGCTTGGATTGAATTTGAATCGAACCGATCCGAGCGGCTCATTTACAAACTGAGCGGGAATCGAACGAGCATTTTTCGAGCGATCGTCGAGCAGTTTGGACAGCCCTAATGTAAACCATGACGACTTAAATATATGTTTCGGATCAGTGGATCACGTCTTTGTTTTGTTTCCTACTTGGGCCATAGCCCACTCAAAGTTATTGGCAAAGAGTATATGATTTATTAATTTAGCTATCCAGAAGAAATTTGAAATTTGAACAACGTGGCCCATTTTAAACGAATAAATTTCTATCCTATTTGATGTTACATTATATAACTTTAGATACATTTGGAGTTGCCAATACTTCACATGTTTATTTAACCGTCAAATTTGTTATGATGTCGGTTTTCAAGTCGTGTATAGAACCACTTTCTCTCTCTATATATAGAGAAAGTGTATTGTACAATATCCCTTAATGTACGATGCGTACGCGATTAGTGTATGACATGCGGATTTTGTACAGGTTGATTGTCCGAGTTTGTGAGTCTGAGTTTATGACCATGCGATTTTGAGATATAACATGGGAACAACCATTTTGTGATTCCCATGCGAGTTATGAACATGTCTGGGTTTGTGAAGCCATGCGATTTTGAGATATAACATGCGAACAACCAATTTGTGAGTCAGAGTTTGTGAATTGTGAAGTCTTTTGAGGTTTATAACGTGCGGATTTCTAATCACATACGCTTTGTACGTTAAGTCCAATTGTACGTTAACCCCCTATATATATATATATTATGTTTATGCTTCCCTTCGTCAATAGCCTTTTGGTCCGATTGCTAAGTCATGGCATTATGGCATAGTGGTCCTTTTTATGGTTTTGGACTTTGATTATTTCACTTGAAATGTCATGGATATCATTTTCCGTGTTATTCAAACAAATGTTTGTGACAAATTAATATAATCATTGATCAAATTAGCCCTGTGATCGGTTGAATAGAGATCGAATTTTGAAATATTGTATAAACCCTGCTGACAGGTAAGATACATAATTCCATTCAAACTTAAGACCATTCAAACGAAAATAATAAAAAGAAATCAACTTCAACATGTAAACTTAGTCTTTTTTTCTTTAAATGAAAGTGTCGTGATCATTTATTCTCATAATTTTTTTTTTTTTTTGGCCAGCAAAAGAAGCAATTTATTCAACAACAAAAACTCCTCACTTAGCAAAGCTGCTAAAGAGGACACATACACCACAGACTAAAGTGACCCAAACAAAACAGAAACAAACTAGATAACTTCCAGGTCTGCATCTCTACTCCAATTTTTAGGTTACTAATTCTCTCCCATAGTCAAACTAACCAGCCGGACTGAGAAATCCCCGTTGCCCTTCCAGTTTTCCACATCCATTTATCCGTCTCGTCCTTCATCGCCTGCTGCCCCAACACGAGCAGAAGGTTTCCCCAATCCAAAAACTTCTTGCGCCGACTGCAGCGGGTTCTTTGATGCGGGTCCAAGTGTGGAGGAGCGGACCATCTTGTATTTGGAGGCCCAAGATCGTGTGACAAAAGGGGCTTCACTAAACTGGCTCTAACTTAGGCTACGGGGGTCCGTTTTCGACGTGCGACCAGGCGAAACGATCGCGAGAACGAGCTCCATCTTGCTCATAATTAAATAAATGGACATATAATAAAAAGTTAATTTGTGTTAGGTGTTCAAACGTAATAATCAATAATGTGATTCGACTTGAGTCAACTTTAGTGTCACCCTCTCATGTCTCACCCAATAAAGTAAAATAATCAATAATTGTTTTTTTTATCAACATGGTGCGTGACTTTGTTACTAAAAACACATTAATATATAAAATTCTGTGGTAATGTTACTCAACATGTTTAAGACATAAAGCGAAAAAAAACTTCAAGGCACTTGGCACTCCATGAAACAAAATTTGGTTACGCCGTAAAATAGTTTCTAATCAACAGAAAATTAATTAAAAAGTGAATAGTTAATTTTCTTGTACGTCTTAAAATTGGTATTAGTTATTCAACGTCTAGTTACAATTTACAAAAGTTTTGTTTTCAGTAGGATGGGATTTGAAGGGTTGCGACGGAACTTGTTGCTGTAAGATTAAATATATTATGTATAATATTTAATCTAATAGCCATTATAATCATTTACATAATACAGATCAAAATATATATTAACCTATTAAATAATTAGTTGATAATTGTTGATGGACCATATTACCCTTATTAACTAATTAGGTTTCTTCCTGGGTGCTTATATAAGGAGACTTATGTAGAGTTTAAAGGGTTACACAGTTACACACTTAGACATAACCTAATAATCATAACATCATTGACCTCTTCTCCATACCGAATCCCCTATTCGGTTTAATCATCACCATCATCAGTCAGCACACTAAGGAGGAACCAGATCACTTTGACAAACATGTCGAACTCCATGGCTTCATCCATCACTGGATTCTCTACTGCACTGTCTGCTGTGACAGGTATGTTTTCATGTTTTCCCTTACGTTTAAACAGAACCGATCAACATGTGGTATCAGAGCATATGTTGATTAGTCGGCTCTGTTTTGTATCCATAAATCTGGAATAAAACTGGAAAACAGATTCTGAAAACCCTAATGAAATTCGTATTTACCATCCGAGATTCCATCTCGGATAATCTCGGATCTGATTTTTTCACCATCTCGGATGCATCTCGGATGAAAGTTCATAAAATTCTACTGTTCCGAAATCATAATGTTCAAGAAATTGATTAAATGAGTAATAAATTTCCAGATTTCGGATGAATGTTTGAATATTTTTATTTTAGGGTTCATCGCATATTCATGAGAAAATTCGAAAATTCCCTTAGTTTTGGAATGAATTTGGATTATAGGGTGTTTGTTTCTGTTTTGATCTATTTTACCTACTTAACAATTTTCGAAAATCTGTTTTTCTATAAATGGATATAATTTTTGAAATAAACAGATAAACATAATTAATATTCAAACAGGAAACTTAATCCCATAATCCCTAAAATTTCGGATTTCAATCTTATCAATTATTAACTGCCTAAATTAAGGATTTTGTAGCTTGTGGAACACATTTCGGATGATCATTACGGACCATCACGGATCATTTCGGACTAAGCGTCCATTACGGATCAACATCTGCCTTATCATTTCGGACCATCACGGATCATTTCGGACTAAGCATCACCGTTATGGAATCATCCGCAATCGTTCGTCTCGGACACATCCGAAATCATCCGACTTACGCGTCTTGAACACATCCGAAACCATTCGAAATCACTCATCTCGGACAGTCCGAGATGATTCAAAATCATTCATCTCGGATGAATCCAAGACATGATCCATCCGAAATCATGAGTGTTCATAAAGTGCTAAGACTTGTCCGAAATCCCATTACTTTATTAAGCAGTTAATATGAACTAAAATTTGGCTCGGGGCTCCGCGCTAACAGGTGGTTTGCTATTAAATAATTGGTTTTGTAAATACTTAGTTAGTTAATCAGAATCAGATAATGTTTTTGAAAACCAAAATAGCTTAGCTTGAATGAACTTCTGATGTATCATTTCTGGCCAAAGCTGATTTGATACATCTACTTATCGTTCAAGTATTACGAAAGCTATGTTAAGTGTGCATTACAAACGTGAATATCTTAATATCTGGCCAAAGCTGATTTAATTCATTCATGTATAGCATACTCAATAAGTGCATAACTAAAGTGATTGTTTCATTTCTGGCCAAAGTTGATTTGTCACAACCACTTTGCACACATGCTTAAATGATTACACTTCTGGCCAAAGCTGATTTGTCTTCGTTTAAGTAGAATTTTAACTAAGTCTATTATTTTGATGTTAGTAATAGACAATATCACAGCTTCATAATTAAAATGGTCATTATTTATGCCTGCCTTAGTTTAACATGCCCTTAGATCACATTAGAACTTCTTTCTTAGTATCATAACTTGATCATCTTATTTCCACTATCAGCACCAAATTGCGGTATTCCACCTTTGACCGGTGATAACTTTGCTGCATGGAAGGATGCTCTCATGCTTACTCTTGGGCTGCTGGATTTCGATTATGCCTTAAGAGAGAATAAGCCAGCGGACCTTACTACTCAAAGTACTGCTGCTGAGCAGTTGACTCATGAAAAGTGGACTAGTTGTAACTTATGTCTCTCATGTTTATGAAGCAGTCCATCAGCAATGCAATCAGAGGAGCTATTCCTGATTCTGAAGATGCTAAAACCTACTTGGCTTCTGTGGAGGCGCAATTCAAGGGGACGTCTAAAGCACACGCAAGTACCCTTATTCTCAAGCTGGTGACGACTAAGTGTGATGGGAGGAGCGGCATTCGCGAGTACATCATGATGATGAATGACATGGCCAATAAGCTGAATGGGCTGGAAATGGAAATCAGTGATGGTTTCCTCGTTCATTTCATCATTACTTCGCTTCCTTCGTCTGTTGAAGCATTCAAGATCAATTACAACACTCAGAAGGACAAATGGATGATGCGTGAGCTGGTCGCTATGTGCGTACAGGAGGAAGAGCGTATGATGTTGCTAACTTCACCACCTCCAACTCTAAGAAAAGGAAGAACAATCATCAGAGGAAGGATTCTTCAAAAGTCCAAAGGCCCAATCCTAATACAAGTGCACCTTCCAGCTCTAAGAACTCTTTAGGCAGAATCCACTGCAAGTTCTGTAAAAAGACAGGACATATGCAGAAGGAATGCCCTGATTTTAAGGAGTGGTTGGCTAAGAAATGTAACGATTATTTTATGATACTTGAGTCCTATAATTTAAGTGTTCCTACTAATTCTTGGTGGTGATTCTGGTTCTATGGTTCATGTTACCAATTCAACTCAGGGATTCCTTACAATCCGGAAGCTGGAAAGAAACCAAAGAACGCTTAAGGTTGGGGATGATCGAGAATTAGAAGTGAAGGCCATTGGAACATTACAATTATTTATGAAAACTGGTTTATGTATTAAACTTTATGATACCTTATATGTTCCTGAGGTAACTCGGAACCTTGTATTAGGACCAAAGTTAGACATGGACGGTTTTATTGTTTCCCATGGTCATCGCAAACTCTCTATCCTCTATGATTCTGTTCTTTATGGTACTGGTATTCTGGATGGTGGTCTCTATAGATTAGAACTAGATGATAATTTTTCCAAATCTTTGTTGTCATTTAACATTAATGAATCACTCACAAAGATGAAAGAGAAACGAGACTTAGAGACTTCGTCCATGTTGTGGCATCAACGTTTAGGCCACATCTCAAGAGAACGATTAAATCGTCTCATAAAGGATGAAGTCTTACCTCCTCTTGATTTCTCTGATTTTGGAACATGTGTCAAATGTCTTAAAGGTAAAATGACATTAGCGAATAAGAAAGGTGCCACTAGGAGCTCTAATTTATTAGAACTCATTCACACTGATATTAGTGATCCCTACCAAATCGATGGCATAACAGGACATACTTCATTTATCACTTTCATTGACGATTATTCTTGTTACATGTACTTGTATCTTATTAAGGAAAAGTCTGAATCTCTTACAACTTTTAAAGATTTTAAGGTTGAAGTTGAAAAGCAATTAGATCATCAGATTAAAGTTGTGAGATCAGATAGAGGCGGTGAATATTATGGAAGACATACTGATGTGGGTCAAGCTCCTGGTCCATTTTATGAGTTTTGTAAGTGCCAGGGGATTGTGAACCAATACACCATGCCTGGTACACCTCAGCAGAACGGTGTCGCTGAAAGAAGAAACCGTACCCTTATGAACATGGTGCGCAATGATACGTGGTTGAAAACTGGTTATCGTTTGTGGTTAAGTTGATGTTTTTACATAGCTTTTAATCTTGAATAGCCTACTTTTAATAGGATTCGTGTTTTACAGGTCTAAAAGAGTTTAAGGAGCTAATCGGGAGCTAAACGGAGCACCGGGACGTGAATCGGATCAACCGGGGATGTGAAATGAACAAAACCAGGTTAATCACGAAGATTGGATGTGTTTTGGGAATGTTAATGGATTTAAAATGAATATATTGGAAGATGGCATGATAGAGGGCTGAATTACGAGTACGTAGGCGAAAACGGTGAGTAAAACGGAGCTATAACGAAGAAGTTATGAAGAAAACAATTTCGGACAAAACAGGAAAAACTAGAGGCCGTCGGGGGCGCGCTCTAGGCCGTCGCCGACGGGCTCTAGAAAGTCCCGTCGTCAAAAAAATGCTCGTAAACAGCCAAACAAGCCGTCGGGTGATTTCAGCAAATGGGGAGGCCGTCGGGGACGGGTCCCAGGCCGTCGGCGACGGGTTGTGGTTTCCTGAAACGCGAAAATTGGGTATCTTTGATATAGGAACGATTCTAATTGGTCTTGGGGCCGAATTCACCTACCAATATCATCATTCATCTCCAATCCATCTATCATCCACAGAACAACCCGAATCATCATCCACAATCACCAATCGATCCAAACCCTAACCATCACCATCAATCTTTCCTACATCATCCTTCACAAAACCTTCATCATTCATCAATTCTCCATCATTGAAGCTTCAAGATGACTTCCTTCAAGTTCCAAGCATCCGGTGATCAAGTCTCCTCAACCATGAGCGGCTAATCACCTCGGTTTCACCCCGGTGTAGGTAGTTATTAACTTTAGGGTTTCGAATTGTTCTTGTTTCAACTTTGTGACAATTTGTGTTTGATTTTTGAAACCATTGACAATAGTTTACATTTGTTTCGTATTCGTAAATTGTCGAACGATGTTAAAAGTTATGACTTTACGAAATGGTTATGTGTAGTTATGCATTGTCGTGGTTAGGTTTTACTTGTGTTGATTATAAAGTGTATTCTTGTCCGTTTTTCGAAACGTTGATAGTTATTAGCACCTAAGTCACGGTACACTAAATCCGCTAATCATACGCAATTGAGTTGAATCTAAAAACTTGTAGAAACCCTAGGTTGGCAATTACCGAAACCGGGTGTGATCCCTTTTTCTTATTATTGTTTAACAATCAATCTTTCTTGCAATCGTTACTCACTAGTTGTTAATCAATTCAATCTATTTCAGTAGTTTAAATTCACATTCTCCAACAAAACAAAAAGAAAACAAATATCATAGCAAGCTTCATAATTGTGACACTTCTCTATAATTCAATCGAATCCACACACAAACCACATACTCTTCGTGGTTCGACCCCTTGCTACCACTAGCTATTTGTTAAGGGTAAATAGGGTTTATAAATATTACCTTTGACCGGAGCGCGACACTCCGATCAAATTTTGGCGCCGTTGCCAGGGAGTGCGTGCGCTTTGTGTTTGGATTATTGTTTGAATTTGCGTGATTATCTGTTTAAGTTGCATAGCTTCTTTTTGTACTTTGTCTTTTTCCTTGTTACGCGGGGTGTGTTACTTGTGCAGATTACATGTAGTGCATGCATACAAGGAATTCTGGTAGGACTTCACCGTTAGTCTACGAGCCAGAAATCGAAAGGGTTGCAAGAAGGAACCTAGCAAGCCGGTTGGAAGCAACACTTGCTTCTAACCAAACCACCCAAACACCACAACTCACCCAATCCATTGAAACCGATTCAATGGCCAACCAAAATTCCAGTCGCTCAAATCTCAATCAAAACCAATTCCAATCCCGAGGAACCTTCAACCGCGGTCCAAATATCCAACCCATACCTCAAGAGCAACCGGCTGGCAACAATTCTAGACCACCCACACCACCATCCCGAACCCAAAATCCCAATAACAACCAAAGAACACCCCAACAACAAAACCTTTACCGACATAACTCCTTACCCAATAACCTCGATGATCGAAATGTCAACTCCGATCGTAGAGGTAATCGAGATCGCGGCAATCCCGCGAACGAAGACCCGTTTTTCAATATCGATGATTTGAGAGATGCTATCCCCGATGATGAGCCATTTAGTGTTCCCGGTTACCAATCACCGGAACATGTGAGTGTTCACACGGAGTACTCGGATGATGGGGGTAATTATGATGATCGGGTTAACGACGATGAAGATTGGGGATACGTGAATAGGGGGAATGTCTACAATGCGAGAGGCTTTGAAGATGACGAGTTCGGCTATCAAAATGCCAACTTTGTGGGGGACGATGATTATGGGTACGGGAACGGGAACGTGAGAAATGATGGTTACAGAAACAACCGTCAACCACGAAACAACAACGAACGTAACCGGAATGATGGGTTTTACAACAACAATAACAATGCAAACCCTAACCGGATTCCTCGTTTCGTGGGGGGAGGAAATCAAAGAGGTAACCAAGGTCGAAATCAGGGTGGGGATAGAAGAGGTGACCGAAGAGACAATCGAAGACCGGTCGATCAAGAGGTTAACGGTCCACAACGTCGTCAACAACCCCCACGGGGAGTGACTGACCGTTTCCACCCGGTGGTCACCGAGAATGATTCACCAATAGTGTGCGAAAGAAGGATGTTCGATTGCAAGCCCCACTACATCAACATACTTCCCCACTTCAACGGGAGGTCCAATGATGAACCGTACACTCATTTGGCGGAGTTTTCGTCTATATGTAGCACTATCGGGGGGCATAATTTTGCATTGGAGGAGGTCAAGCTTCGCTTATTTTAGTTTTCGTAAAAGATAAAGCGAAGCAATGGTTTCTTACACTTCCGGCGAATAGTATTCGCACATGGGCTGAAATGCAACAAGTTTTTCTTGACGAATACTACTCAATGGCGAAGACCGACGATGCTAGAGATGAAATTCGGTCTTTTCTCCAACTTTCGAGTGAACCGTTACATGAAGCATTCACTCGATTCAAGGAATTGATCCGGAAGTGCCCATATCATCAAATTGAAAGGTGGGAGTTGGTCAAATGCTTCGTGAGGGGTTTGGATGATGAGACGTGGAACCGCCTTGAATCGACCAGCAATGGAACTCTATTAAGCAATCACGAGGATGACGATTGGGAGTTCCTAGAAAGAATGAGCAAGAGATCAAAGGCGAAAGAGTCGGCTGACCGAGCCAAAAAGCACCCCACCTCAAGGTCTTGGCCCGATCGTGATGTGAATTCTAAGGATCGAATTGAAACGTTAGAGCGGGAGTTGGCTCGCATGAAGAGAAGAAAAGAGAAGTGAATGCGGTGCAATACGCCGTATGTGAGGAATACGGAGATATCGGTCACCGGACCGAGAATTGTCAAGCCACTGTGGAGGTGAATCAAGTATATGGGGACCGAAGGCAATATGACATGAACTCCAACACTTATCACCCCGGGTTGAGGAACCATCCTAACTTTAGGTATGGTAATTCCTCCAACCAAATGAACCCGAATTTCCAATCGGGAAATCAAGGTGGGTATTCGCACCAAACTCGCCAAAGAGGTTACAACCAAGATGGTCACGGGTCAACGAATAATCAAGGAGGTGGTGGTGATTTGAATGCAAAGATGGATGTAATGCTTTCGATGATGCAAGAGTCCAAGAAAGAGAATGAAATTCAGGACAAATCGCATGAAGCATTAGCAAAACAAGTGGGCCAACTTGCGGAGGAAATGGCTCAAATGAGGGGAAGCATGGGAAAGCTCCCAAGTGACACTACAGTGAACCCGAAGCATCAAGGTTCAAGCACAAGCAACGTGAGGAATGCACGCGTTAACGCAGTAAGTATTCTTTTAAATGATGAAGTTTGTAGTGTTGAAAGCATTCCACCACCACAATTAGTTGATGGTGTAGTGGAAAATATAAATGATGACCCGGAAATTGAAAATGAACAAGAAACAACTTCACAAAGTAAAATTGAAAATGTAACTAAAAAATCTTTTTGTGAAAATTGTTTAAATCAACTTAACCCGATTAATGCATCAAAATTTGAAGAACGGTGCCCACCAAAGGACGAGAGGTGGGAAAATTTTAAACACGCAAAAATTAATTTACCGTTACTCGATGACATTAAAAAGGTTCCGGCTCATGTGGAATGCTTAAAGGAGTTAAGCATTGAAAAACGGCACAACAAATTACCCGAACCGGTTGATTTGATATCTCATGTTAGTGCCGTTCTATCGAGTGCCCTTCCTCAAAAAGCTCAAGATCCAGGAGACCCTCTTATTCCAATTCAAATTGGAACCTTCAAAATTGAGAGGGCGCTCCTCGATCTTGGAGCTTGTGTGAGCATTTTACCCGGGAGTTTGTATGACTAATACGATTTTGGTCCATTAAAAAAATTTGATACTCCCGTGGTATTGGCCGATCAGACTCCCACGCATCCAAGGGGGATGGTGGAGGATGTGATTGTTAAGGTGGATGATTGCTACTACCCAGTTGACTTTTTGGTAGTAGACTATGTTGGGTGTGTTGAGGACACCCAACCGGTAGTTATCTTGGGTAGACCGTTCTTGGCAACTGCTAATGCCATAATAAATTGTGCAACGGGAACGGTAAGCATGAAGTTTGGGGACCGAGAATTAAATTTAAATGTTTTTCCAAATTTCACTAACCCTCTCGGTGAGGATAAGTGTCCTAAAAAGGACATGAATCCAAACAAAAAGGTGTGTGCTATGGTTGGTAGGTTTGGAGAAACAAGGAAGAAAACGGTCAAGAAAAAGAAGGCGAAAAAGTCACATCTAGAAAAGAAGAAGGAAGAGGAGGTGAGGAAGTTTGGACCATTTGGCAACAAATGGTATGAATCACCGGTGGGTGATTTCGATGAGAGTGTGAGCGGCAAGCACTCCATTCGACCACCATGAGGTGGTAAGTTAATTGTTGTTGTATACATTTTATAGTCAGTTTTAGTTAGTTTTAGTTTTTCTCCGTAGTTTTGTTGTTGTTGTATAATTTGTTATTCCGTTTTAGTACATAAATGAACGTTGTGGGTGTGTTCCCTATATAACCCTCACGAGACCTTCTCGTCCTCCCGAGCTATTGGGTGGTTTAAAGGGCTTGCATGCATATGCTAAATGCCGCCGTGATTCCTACGAAAGTGAGTTAGGATTGTTATTGTTGTAAATTTTTTTCCACAAAAATCAAGGTTATTTAATGCATGATTTGGTAACACTTTCATAAAAATGGTATAACTAACTACCTAACAAATTTCAATGGTTGTGAGAAGCATGCTTCTACACAAGGGTTAAGATTTGTAGGTACAACATGTTCGCGAGACAACCGTTTTTATGACGAGAAGAAAATATGAGCATATAGAGACAAAAATCAGGTGCATGCGTTTCCTTTTACCTTGATTCTTAGAGTAGTAATAAGTGGATTGTAAATTGTATTTTAATTTCCGGGGTGAAATTTTGGGGAGGTTAGCCGTGTCACATCCCTTGTGCGTTTTAAAACTCTAGTTCCTGCACATTGAGGACAATGTTTACCTCAAGTGTGGGGATGGGGGAGTAGTAAAAGTTTTCGATTTTGACCCGTTCATTTAAATACTACACATTGAGGACAATGTTTACCTCAAGTGTGGGGATGGGGGAAAATTTCAAAAAAAATTTCAAAAATTCTTGTTTCAAAAGCGATCTTAAAAGCCCAAGTAACTAAGTCAACGAGGGATGACACAACCCATGTGGTCTTTTGTCATGGTCAAGTTCAAATTAATAAGCATAACAGGTATTTAACGGGTGGCTATTTGGGAATAATTCGCCTAAGGAACTAGCATTTGATGCATATCACATATCATACCCTTATACGTGAGGTTTTGAGCCACTTTTATATCATGGATTTACATTTACATGTTTCTTTGTTTGAGTGGACCATTAGTCGCGTATTGTAGAACTTGCAACTTTTGATACGTTTGAGACCATAGACCGAATTCAAGCACGAGAATGATTAAGGCATTAGGTAAACCTTTTCCGTTTACACCATTTATATATCCTTACCCAAAAATTATCCCTTAGTAGCCAATTTTGAGCCTAACCCTTTCGTTTGACCACCCTTTAGCCCATAACCTTAAACCTTTTTGTTTTTAACCCGTGTGATGGAAATTCGATTATAGGAGCCAAGTTTGTATAGTTGTTTGTTTGTTTGCATAAAAAAAAGAAAAAAAAAAGAGAGAAAAATCAGAAAATGTTATGAAAAAGACGAGAAAATTGTTGAGAAAAGAACAAACATATGTGTTCTTAGTTTGAGAAATAAAAGGCGAAAGTTTGTTGCCTTTTTGTTTGATTTTGATAGTTAGTTGTGCATAGTATAGTTGTTTGTAATAAAAGTCGAATTTTCATCACCTTAGCCACTTTAAAATATCTTATTTCCCCCTTAGCCTACCCCCGTTACAACCCTTACAAAGACCTTATGACTTGTGCTTAGTATTCGTGTTCGGTGGTGGAGAATGATTGAGTTGCAAGCTTATGCGGGTACGTGTTCTGATCGGTTTTGAGCGATTAATTGTTGAAGTGCTAATACATTATACATATTAGCCAATTTATAAGTCGAGTGGAGAGAACATTGTGAGGGATGTGCATGACTTGTTAGTTCTACGGGCGGGTTAATCTTGGATAACCATTTTTTTTTTGTGATTAGTCACTTCACCGTTAAATATGTTGAAAATTGTAAAGAGTTTGAACTTTACTATGACAATTGACCTTAACCTTCGTCTCGGGAATGGGGAGTGTATTCGTTGTTCGACCCACGTGAAAGTGAAAAACAGATTTGCTTGAGGGCAAGCAAAAGACAAGTGTGGGGATGTGATACGTGGTCGAAAACAGGTTATCGTTTGTGGTTAAGTTGATGTTTTTACATAGCTTTTAATCTTGAATAGCCTACTTTTAATGGGATTCGTGTTTTACAGGTCTAAAAGAGTTTAAGGAGCTAATCGGGAGCTAAACGGAGCACCGGGACGTGAATCGGATCAACCGGGGATGTGAAATGAACAAAACCAGGTTAATCACGAAGATTGGATGTGTTTTGGGAATGTTAATGGATTTAAAATGAATATATTGGAAGATGGCATGATAGAGGGCTGAATTACGAGTACGTAGGCGAAAACGGTGAGTAAAACGGAGCTATAACGAAGAAGTTATGAAGAAAACAGTTTCGGACAAAACAGGAAAAACTAGAGGCCGTCGGGGGCGGGCTCTAGGCCGTCGCCGACGGGCTCTAGAAAGTCCCGTCGTCAAAAAAATGCTCGTAAACAGCCAAACAAGCCGTCGGGTGATTTCAGCAAATGGGGAGGCCGTCGGGGACGGGTCCCAGGCCGTCGGCGACGGGTTGTGGTTTCCTGAAACGGGAAAATTGGGTATCTTTGATATAGGAACGATTCTAATTGGTCTTGGGGCCATTGAAGTCGTAAGTTACACTTGTTTTTGAGTTTGAAACTTGTTCTTGGAGCCGAATTCACCTACCAATATCATCATTCATCTCCAATCCATCTATCATCCACAGAACAACCCGAATCATCATCCACAATCACCAATCGATCCAAACCCTAACCATCACCATCAATCTTTCCTACATCATCCTTCACAAAACCTTCATCATTCATCAATTCTCTATCATTGAAGCTTCAAGATGACTTCCTTCAAGTTCCAAGCATCCGGTGATCAAGTCTCCTCAACCATGAGCGGCTAATCACCTCGGTTTCACCCCGGTGTAGGTAGTTGTTAACTTTAGGGTTTCGAATTGTTCTTGTTTCAACTTTGTAACAATTTGTGTTTGATTTTTGAAACCGTTGACAATAGTTTACATTTGTTTCGTATTCGTAAATTGTCGAACGATGTTAAAAGTTATGACTTTACGAAATGGTTATGTGTAGTTATGCATTGTCGTGGTTAGGTTTTACTTGTGTTGATTATAAAGTGTATTCTTGTCCGTTTTTCGAAACGTTGATAGTTATTAGCACCTAAGTCACAGTACACTAAATCCGCTAATCATACGCAATTGAGTTGAATCTAAAAACTTGTAGAAACCCTAGGTTGGCAATTACCGAAACCGGGTGTGATCCCTTTTTCTTATTATTGTTTAACAATCAATCTTTCTTGCAATCGTTACTCACTAGTTGTTAATCAATTCAATCTATTTCAGTAGTTTAAATTCACATTCTCCAACAAAACAAAAAGAAAACAAATATCATAGCAAGCTTCATAATTGTGACACTTCTCTATAATTCAATCGAATCCACACACAAACCACATACTCTTCGTGGTTCGACCCCTTGCTACCACTAGCTATTTGTTAAGGGTAAATAGGGTTTATAAATATTATCTTTGACCGGAGCGCGACACTCCGATCACGCAATATGTTAGCCAACACTAATTTACCATTATTCCTCTGGACTGAAGCGTTAAAAGCAGCTGTTCATATACTCAATAGAGTTCCTTCTAAGTCTGTCCCTAAAACTCCTTATGAACTTTGGACAGGAAGGAAACCGAGTCTTAAATATATGAAAGTAAGGGGCTGCATTGCTGAAGCAAAACTTTACAATCCTTTCCTAAGGAAACTTAACCCAAAAACAGTTACCTGTTTCTTTATCGGGTATCCTGATAACTCAAAGGGTTATCATTTCTGTTGTCCTTCTCATGTCACCCGTATTGTTGAAACCAAGCGTGCTGCGTTCCTGGAGGATTTCAAGGTCAGTGGGAGCAGTACCAACCCTTACGAAGAATTGCAAGAAGTACAAGACGAGGGGGGGGGGGAGACTCGTCGCTTACCATTACTCTGATTACTCCTCTTGTACCCAATGCAACTACTGTACCTGAAGCTACTGCACCAACTCAAAATTCACCTCTACAATCAGAACCCATTATACCTCATGGCGAAGGCACATCAAACGCTCAAAACCAAGACAACGCTGAACCCACAATCCACTCAGGAGGTCATCTAGGACCAGAAGGCCTACTAATTGGGATGATTATGTTACCTACCTGACTGAAACGGATCCCGGAAAGCTAAATGATCCTATCTCTTATAATGAAGCCATTAGCAATGATCAGTCTTCTGAATGGAATAAAGCAATGATTGATGAGCTTGAATCCATGAAGAAAAATGACGTTTAGGATTTGGTAGAATTACCCAACGGTGTCAAACCAGTAGGATGTAAATGGGTGTTCAAAACAAAACTGGATCCGAATGGTAACGTTGAACACTACAAAGCGAGATTGGTTGCAAAGGGCTACACTCAGAAAGAGGGAATTGATTATCAAGAGACATTTTCACCTGTCTCTCGTAAAGATTCATTAAGGATCGTCATGGCCCTAGTAGCTCATTTTGATTTAGAGTTATATCAGATGGACGTTAAAACCGCTTTCCTTAACGGAGACTTAGACGAAGATGTTTACATGAAACAACCTAAAGGCTTTAAACCTGAAGGTCAGGAGCATCTAGTCTGTAAGTTGAAGAAATCCATTTATGGGTTAAAACAAGCATCACGTCAGTGGTACCTCAAGTTTGATGAAGTCATGAAGAAACAAGGTTTTATGAAGAATCAAGTGGATCAATGCACCTACCTCTAGATGAGTGGGAGCAACTTTACTATACTTGTCCTTTACGTAGATGATATTCTATTGGCAAGTAATAGTTTAGACATGTTGCATGAGGCGAAGCGGTTACTCTCGCATAACTTTGACACGAAGGATCTTGGAGATGCTTCTTACGTCATTGGCATCGAAATTCACCGAGATAGACACAAAGGGATCTTAGGATTGTCTCAAAAGGCTTACATAGATCGTGTCCTTACACGTTACAACATGCAATAGTGCAAACCCTCCGTCGCTCCAGTAGTTAAGGGAGATGTTTTCGGTTCATTCCAATGTCCGACAACAGAGGTTGAGAAGGAGCAAATGAGCCAGATACCTTACGCGTCAGTAGTCGGGAGCTTGATGTACGCTCAAGTCTGTACTCGCCCAGATATCACTTATATTGCTGGAATGCTAGGCCGTTATCAGACTAATCCTGGCTTAGATCACTGGAAAGCTGCTAAGAAGGTACTTCGATATCTGCAAGGGACAAAAGACTATAAACTGACTTATAGAAGAAGTGATCATTTAGAAGTGGTAGGCTATTCAGATTCTGACTTTGCCAAATGCAAAGATGACAAGAAATCCACTTCGGGCTATATCTTTATGTTAGCAGGCGAACCTATCTCATGAAAGAGTCATAAACAACAGTTGACCACAACTTCCACAATGATGGCAGAGTACATTGCTGTTTATAACGCAACCTGTCATGGAATGTTGCTTAGAAATCTGATCACTGGACTCAAAATCGTTAATTCCATTTCTAGACCATTGAAGCTTTACTGTGATAATTCAGCTGCCGTTAGTTTCTCGAACAGTAACAGTTCGACTGGAGCTGGTTTATATCTCGATACAAAATATCTGTTCGTACGTGAACGAGTTGAGGAAAATAATCTTTGTATCGAGTATATTAGTACTAAAGATATGCTTGCGGATCCGATGACTAAAGGTCTCCCTCCTAAGGTTTACGAAGAACATGTTTGGAATATGGGATTTAGTAAAGACCTTGTTTAGCATATTGTACTAGCTTATATTTTATGATTAATGAAATTTCCTCAGTTTGATTTTGTATGTCTCTTAGAATATGTTCAACCGGTATAATGACATATAGACAAATAAAGTTACAAATCAAACAAATGGCTTATGCGTATTTTGATCATGATGATTATGTTTTAAATTAAGGCTATAGTATGACTAATGGGGGTCCTGAGTCGCATAATGATTCAACGGCTGTATTTATCTGCTATAGTACTTGTTTAAGGCTAAAATGAGTGTTAACTCCTGATCAGGCTTATCTAATACTCATAGTAATTGATTACTCAGCTAAGTGGGAGAATGTAAGATTAAATATATTATGACTTAATATTTAATCTAGTAGCCATTATAATCATTTACATAATATAGATCAAAATATATAATAACCTATTAAATAATTAGTTGGTAATTGTTGATGGACCATATTACCCTTATTAACTAATGAAGTTTCCTCCTGGGTGCTTATATAAGGAGACTTATGTAGAGGTTAAAGGGTTACACAGTTACACACTTAGACATAACCTAATAATCATAACATCATTGACCTCTTCTCCATACCGAATCCCCCTATTCGGTTTAATCATCACCATCATCAGTCAGCACCCTAAGGAGGAACCAGATCACTTTGACAAACATGTCGAACTCCATGGCTTCATCCATCACTGGATTCTCTACTGCACTGTCTGCTGTGACAGGTATGTTTTCATGTTTTCCCTTACGTTTAAACAGAACCGATCAATAGTTGCTCGTTTATCTGCCATTTTATTGTAACTTTTCTGATTCTTTTATGAAAAACAAAGGCAGGATTAATGGCTTATCATTATAAAAAAAAATCTTTGATATTTTCCTACAACTCCATAAGCATACTTTCAGAAGTCTAAAATATGGGCCACTCTTTCAGACTTTAATTAGAGTTCCGTGAGTTTTCGTTTTCGATGGTACTTGGTAGGTGTTGGTAATTTTCAATAGCCATAACTGTCTGATATGATATATTCAAATTATTTGTGTCACAAAAAAAAAAGTTGTATGAAATTAAGAGTATACTTGTTACTTGTTTCATTTATCATATAATATGCTTGCTGTTAAAAAAAATATTGCATATCTTGAAGAGCATAAAGGAGTTTTCGACATGAAATTGAAGTTCAAAATGGGACCAATATAATGGATAAGCACTACACTATAAACCAAACATACAAAAGTAAAACCCTCATAAAGTTGTATACTTTCTGGATACACACATCACACATAAAAGTACATTTATAAATAAATAAATAAATAAATAAACCAGTATCACCGACGGTCAATTACCAGCTAGTAGTATACCCGTCCGGTGGAATATATTCTATGGAATATCACTGACGAATTATTGCCGGTAACCACTTTCGCCAACGGAATGGGCCGTTGATGATACTAATTTGTTTAGTAGTACTGTAAACTCACTCGGCGCCCCCGGTAGATCCAGGAATCTCCGGGAGCTGATGGAACACCCGAGCGCAGCTATACACGGAACATAAGGCTTGTACCGTCGTCAAGAACAACATAAACATAGCAGCCAACAACGTTAAAATCTTCCATGATGCAAACACATATGTTTTCATGAACTTGGAGAGTTTCACCCTCCATGTTTTATTATACCTCTTGTTCACATCTTCAATCACTTTATCCATGTGTACCACTTTAGTTAGTTTCACACATTTACTCATTCCATTCCATAAGTCCGCAACCTCTTTATCACTCTTCAACTGATTCAAAACTATGCCTCTTTCGCGCAAATACTTTGCGTCTTCTTCGGTATCAATAATCCCGTTCATCAACTCAGTGTAACGCGCCATCACCAATGGTCCTGCCGCAACGCACGCTTCATACGCCACCAAGTTTCTCAAATAAACCTCCGTGTTCACATCCAACTTGACCACTGGGAGGTAGAGCGTAGACGTTTCGACAACAAACTTAATGTCGGATATTCCACCATTAACCGGAGAGAAAAGAATCCCCGCATTCGCCATTTCCATAACCGATGGGATCGTGATTTCTTCTATCGTCGGGGTCTTCTCCTCCCCGTTTTCGTCCTTCGTTTCCTCCGCTCCTTCACCGCGCAAGTTTTCAAGCATCTCCTCTATTGGCCCTTTCAAGAGTTTGATTATTGGAATTTTAGATATGATCTTCCATGGAATTTTCACCAAGACCCTGACCGGTTTCCCGAATATTACTTTCCTGATGATCCATACTATACCCGCGATTGTTTTCGATAACATTGTCCCGACTGAGTTCATACACTGTTGAAGTTTGCTGGGATGATCAGACTCCTTTTCGTGACCACCTTCACGCTCGATCTCAATTCTAGAGTCATGATTATGGTTTTCTTTAAGGTTTGGCACGGTCATGTGGTAGAAAAAGTCGAGAATATGATCGCAGTCGTTGATATTAACATCCGCGAGCTCTTGTTCTTGAAACGGAGAGAGCTCGCGGTACAACCCTGTGAGCATTGTCTTCAGCGTCTCTCCGGCCGAGTGATTCTCGACCTCTTTGTTCTGATGCTCCAGCATCGTTTTGAGTAAGAACAGAGGAATCTGATTTTCAAGCATCACCAAGTCACGAAGAATCACCATGTGGGATAGTTTCTTCCCAGTAACATCCACTAGATGAGACATAGCAGATGTTACTAATTCGTTAGCTGTTGTTCTACCTTGTTCTTTCATGGAATACACCACAAGAAACTCGAGTAAAAACGCCATGTCAACCGCCATCATCCAGATGAGCGCGTCACCAGACATGTCGATAAACTTATGGTAACATGCGCGAATCCGAGCCTCGTCCTTTTTCTTCATAACCTCAACGATACGTTCGAAGCTTACGTTCATGTATTTTTGAGTTCTTCTTGCAGCCGCGAGTTTGTACCTTTGCATGTCGTATACTTCGGGTCGCCAGTGATGGAAGGGGCCTAACGCGACTTGTTGTGGGATGTATGATTCGGGATTAGTAGCGAGGAGTACGGTAGGGACGGTGAATATTGAAACGGGGACTTTGTTGATCTCTTCATCGTCGTGTTCGACGATGGATTTACGCATGTTTTGGATCCATTGATCCTCGGTGATGTTTGGTTTGGTGAATGAGGAGGAATTGGAGAAGGCCGATGAGGAGGTGTTCATGGTGATTGTTGATGATAAGAGTGGTGTATGCCTATGACCACATATATACACTAGTAGAGTGATTGGTACCAACACTTTAACACAACGTGATGTGCGTGTTGGAAATAAATTATTATGTTACCACTTACCATTATGAAACTAGGATAAAACAAAATAAAATAAGTATATTTTGGAATAAGAAAACCTAAAAAGCATAAATATAAACTCTTGCTCTCATATTTATTGAGTTTGCAATCAATTGTAGAATGTCTCAACAAAAAAAGCAAATGTTTTTCGGTTTTATACTTTAGTTGTTAAATAACTAACATTCCATGAGAGCTAACATTACATGTATAAAAATCGGTTTGAAGAATCTTCGGGTTCTTCTATATAGTTTACATTATTATTGACTCGGTCGAGTCAAGCTGGCTATGTTAGTTTGTTTGATATCTTCTATAAACTAATAATTTACTAATATATGAATCTTTTATTACAAGCCAAACATGTTCATTATGAAAGTGATACCACAACTTTTGTTTTTTACTTGTTTTTCAATACAATCTATATAATTATTTCAAGCATCTAGCAGACATAATGCTATGTTAAACCATGTAATTCACAAATACCATTATAGAGGAGAGGGGCGGCGATATGTGGGTGTCTAAGGTTGTCAATTGATTCATGGTGTTACCAACAAATTCTAAACCAAAGCATTTAGTTATAACTCCACGTAACAAACTTATCTATTTGAATGTATGTATCTTTAGCTCGTTACATGTAAATTAATTAATTATATAAATAAAGAACAAAATTTTTATTTTCCTAACAGTAGCTACTAGATTTTTCTCACACATGGAGCCAAAATATATCGGGCCCATAGCCAAGTAGCCCATTACATCACATTTAGTAAGTTTGTTGAAAAAAATAATTATAATTAGATTGACAACAAAATTTTAATGTGCTTTTGATTAAAAATAAATAGAAATTAACGGGTGGTAGTTAGGGCTGTAGAACAAGACATTTTTGTGTCCGTTCATTAAGGAATTAGCATGTTCATGAACTGTTCACAAACGCTTACCGAATGAGATTTCTTTTTCATGTTTGTTCATTAAGGAAATGAACGCACACTACGTTTATGAACATAAATGAATACACATGAGCATGTAGACATTTTAGAATAAAATATGCATTTTCAACGTAAAGATTTCGAAGAATCTACCAAAAAGTATATAAGCACTTAACATAATTATACGGTTTACATAATTATCGGAAATATGATTAACACTAAATTAAAAAGTTTGTCAAGCATTAACACAAAATTAAATTGAAATGGTTAAAATAGTACAATCAGGATTTCAAATTTATAAAAACTAAATACAATAAAACAAAAATGCAACATATAAAAACCTGTAAAGGAATGTACACAAATGAATATAAATGATCCGAACATAAATGAACACATTATCGAACGTTCACGAACATAAACGAACGAACACAACCCCTGTTCATGTTTGTTCGTTTAACTTGACAAACAAAATTTATTGTTCGTGTTCGTTCATTTACTAAATGAACGAACATAAACGAACTACCCGCCGAACGGTTCACGAATTGTTCGTTGAAAGTTCGGTTCGTTTACAACCCTGGCGGTAGTACTTCTTTGTTTTTTTTCTTTGGGTGATGTAAACCTCATCTTCCGCGTAATCCTTATATTTATCGTTATGACACTTACCCCAGAATCAAGTTTTTAGAAACCAATCTAAAGCTTGAACAGAGTTTAAAAGTTGAGATGACAATGATACAGGTTTTAAATAATAATCACTGTCTCGTACCTGATGGTAAAACTATATCTCATATCTGGGCCAATACATGTCATATATCTATCGGGTAATTACCCATAAGGTGGGCATACCGGACCCAATACCTGGCATATTTCCTTTCATTTGTATAGGTTTCGTCTCGGTTTTTGTAGTAGTTATAGGCTAAATACTTTGATTCACTTAGATTAGATGAAGCCTAGCCAACACTAACAACATACTGTTATGTGATATTATGTGGTGTTCACGTTTAATGTTTACATCAATGCTATGAAAGTTCTTTAATGATTGTGTGTTTGTTTAACTTGATAAATAGTATACTATAGTTTTACCCCATGAGGTTTAGGGCGGAATCACGTTTATCCCCTAATTTCAAAATCTTGCGGCATTTATGTCATACCCGAACCGATGGCAGAAACATCAGAGTGAGACGAAAACATGATTGCTCGAGACATCATAACTTGTTAATTGTGACAATAATTAAGTAATTCGAATTTCATTTATACTAGAGAGAAATACATTGTTTTGGAAAGGAAAGTACAACATTTGCAAATAACATAACTACATGAATCAAGACATAAATTAAAGTTTAGGTGTATTTCTAGTTATCATAATAACATAACAACATTTGCAAAAAAAAAAACTCCTTTGTGTCATTGAAATTGAACACAACATCATTCTATGTTATAACAGTATCATTTTAAGTATAACTGAAATTGAAATAGAGGACAATATCATTCTAAGTTATCACATTTCACTAAACACAATATCATCGTCAATAACAACCCTGTACGTTAACTGTGATCACTTTCTTTTCAACCTAATTTCAATCTAGGTGTCTATCAAACAATGAACAGTAAACCTTGACACGGTTCATACGACATTCACAAAAGTAAGTACACCAACCTAATCTTAGACCCTGTAACATCACAACTATCCACAATTGTAAGAAAATGACATTAACGTAAGAATCAGTGGCTGGAATCGACATTCTGGAAGTAGAAACATACCTGAAATCTCTCTGATTAGGTTCCCCTATCATCGTGCTTATCGACATCCTGAACGTTTTTTTTTATGATGGAGTCGACTTGATTAACCTACGGTCGCCGGAATCGATCACCAGAGAACTGAAGACTTTATAATTCTTAAGCAAAGATTAACCAAGTTAACCTGTAAATCTGTTAAGTTTGAATGGGGACCAAAACAAGAAGAAGCCTTTAGAATTCTTAAGCAAAGATTAACCAACGCACCCATACTAGCGTTACCAGAGGAACTGAAGACTTCAAAGTCTATTGTGACGCTTCTAAGTTAGGTTATGGATGTGTGTTGATGCAACGAAAAAAGGTTATAACATATGCCTCTAGACAACTTAAGAATCATGAAGAGAACTATTCAACCTATGATTTAGAATTAGGAGCTATAATTTTTGCCCTTAAAATTTGGAGACACTATTTATATGGAAATAAATTTGTTGTCTTCACTGATCATAAGAGTTTAAGGTACATTTTTGGGCAAAAAGAGTTGAATATGAGACAGAGACGCTGGATAGAATTTCTTAGTGATTATGATTGTAATATCCAATATCATGCAGGAAAGACTAATGTAGTAGCTGATGCTTTAAGTCGAAAGTATCATGAAAAGCCAAAAAGAGTACGTTCTCTTAAATTTAATCTGCAGATAGATTTAAACAAACAAATTAGAGCCGTACAAGAATCAGTAATCAAGGATGATACTGAAAAATTGAAAGGAATGATTAAGGAATTAGAACAAGGAACAGATGGAATTTGGAGATTCCATAAGAAAAGGATGTGGATACCTAAACTAGGAAACCTGCGCCACTGAATATTAGAAGAAGCCCATAAGCCAAAGTACACGATACATCCTGGAACTGATAAGATGTATCAAGATTTAAGAAAGAATTTTTGGTGGATAGGAATGAAACAGGATATAGCAGCTTATGTTGCCAAGTGTCTAACCTATTCACAGGTTAAAGCTGAGCATCAGAAACCCTCAGGTTTATTACAGCCATTGGAAATGCCTGTATGGAAGTGGGAGTTGATAACAATGGACTTTGTTACCAAATTACCCAAGCCACGAAAAGGTAATGATACAATTCGGGTGATTGTAGATAGGTTAACCAAGTCTGCTCATTTCCTACCAATGAAGGAAACATTCGGTATGGAACAGTTAGCCAAATTGTATGTAAATGAAATAGTTTCATTACATGGTATTCCTTTATCTATTACTTCTGATAGAGATAGCCGTTTTACTTCTCATTTTTGGACAAGTTTCCAAAAAGCAATGGGAACTAAGTTAAATCTAAGCACCGCTTATCATCCACAAACGGACGGACAAAGCGAGAGGACAATTCAGACGATGGAAGATATGCTTAGAGCTTGCGTGATTGATTTCGGAGGAAATTGGGATGACCACTTACCATTAATAGAATTTTCCTACAACAATAGCTATCATACCAGTATCAATGCTGCACCTTTCGAAGCACTTTATGGACGAAAGTGCCGAACTTCAGTCTGTTGGGCAGAGATTGGAGAAAAGCAATTATCTGGACCAGAAATTGTACAAGAAACTACAGACAAGATTATTCAAGTCAATGAACGATTAAAAGCAGCACGCGATCAACAAAAGAGTTGTGCTGATAATAGGCGATGGCCATTAGAATTCCAAGTAGGAGACAAGGTATTGTTAAAAGTTTCTCCTTGGAAAGGAGTGGTAAGATTCATAAAAAGGGGAAAGCTAAGTCCCAGGTATGTTGGACCTTTTGAGATTATTAGAAGAATAGGACCTGTAGCTTACCAGCTACAACTGCCAGAAGAAATGGCAGGAATACATGATGTGTTTCATGTATGTAATCTCAAAAAGTGCTTAGCTGATGAATCATTAGTTGTACCTCTTAAGGATATAGAGGTAAATGAGGTGCTTAAGTTTGTAGAAAAGCCTCTACAAATTGAAGACAGGAAAATCAAAAATCTCAAACACAAGAGATTAGTTCTGGTCAAAGTGAAATGGGATTCCAAAAGAGGACCAGAATACACGTGGGAGCTTGAATCAGAAATGCAAAGGAAATACACACACATGTTCCAGTAAACCTTGAGGACGAGTTCTAAATTAAGGTGGGGAGGATATAACAACCCTCCTAAACTATTACCGACACTCCTAAAATATTTAGAATATCACTATACATCCTAAAATACACCCCGGATACGGGACTTGACCCTATATACCTTTAAATTTATAAAAATAAAATAAAAACAAAAACCTAAGGTCGCTCGCGGGCCGTGACTGTGTTGAATGTGTTCTTCGCGGGGCACGACAACTCGATATCAGGGCGACACCCCAACGCGCCACGTGTCACAGACGTGTTGGGTCTAGGGTTTGAGTCAGCCAAGCTAGGGCCTACCCTAGGGGGTCTCGCGGGCCGCGAAGGCATAGCCTTCGGCTTACGTGGGGCGCGACAAGGTGGTCGAACAGAACTATACATAGAAGGCATCAGCTTTCATTTTTCGACGCTCATTCACACAATTCTCTCTCAAATTTCTGTAGTGTAGAAATTATACCGGGTATAATACCCCCTAATTAGCGAAGCTCTGCCTCGTTGTAAGTATTTTAACCCCCGGTTACATATTAGATACGTTGTCCGATTGATCTAGTGCTCCGTAATGGCTGTCGAGGTTCTGCCCGACGTAGTCGTTGGAGTTCTGTCTCGGGGAGGGTATAACTAATGTAAATTGGGTTATTATACTAACGCGTGTGCATTGTTTAATTAATAGATTACAACGAGGAAGTCACAAAGGAAAACCTAAATTAGCAATGTGAGTAATTCCTCTTTTTGTAAACTGTTTTTACAAAACCTCAATTGTTTTAAATTATATAACAGTGATTGAGTATTTGTGATTCTACAATTATCGTCGTTATGTTGGGGTTTTGTATACAAAATTTGTTACTACACTGTGAGTAGTAACAAGACCACAAGTCGGGTTGACAGTACCGTGGGTGGTAATTAAAGTAAGAATTGGAAACAAATGTAATTGCGCGATCGCCCTCAATGCTGTAAAATGATAAAACCGGTTTTGATTAAACTGGGATTCACTCACCAGTATTTCCCACTTACAAATGTTTTTAAAACGCGTTTCAGGTAACAAGATGTGAAAGCAAAATAGAAGCCAGCTGGACAGCACTGAATGCATGGAAAAATGTGGCTATAAAAGTTACGTAAATAAAGAAGATGTTTTGTTTAAATAAAATAGGGTTTATCCCTATAAACAGTGTTGTAATATAAACTTGGGTTTTACCCATGTGTTTAATATTATAAAAATGTGGTATTTTACTCTGATAAAATATTTCCTAACTACGGTCCTGATGTAAATTCCGCTGCCAAAATGAGAAACCCACTGATACCACTGAATCTGAGCTCGCGGCCGCCCGTTCCCAGGAGATAGGGCCGGGGGTTGTGACATTCTTGCTCCCCAACCACGCGATCAGCGGACCTCAAAGAAGCATTCTGGGGAGGATCCACAAAGTCAAACAAAGACCAATCACTTGTTTCCACCCAAATAATCAACACTTTAGCATGAAAACCGCTTACTAATTTGCTACCGGAAAACCGGCACTTACCATGATCAGACCTCTCAAAAGCCGGATACAATCGGCTATCACGCCATTGCAAGCTCATTCCAACTAGCACGAGTGCACCCTCAGGAATCACCTGACACTCGGAGGGGTGCTTACTAAGTTTCTTGAACAGAGCATTCTCTATGTATGCATCAGCAGGTGGACCGTCATCTTTAAAATTCTCCTTCGGAGTCATCTCTCTCCAGTGCATCTCCCCAGGGATGACACCATCGTCTATATTGAAGAATTTTTTATTCCAATCTTTATCCCTAGAGCTTGAAGGAACGCTTCTCAGGCAAGAAACACCGATGTCCCGTCGATCGAAGGTGAGAAAGGGGGATTTCCAAATAAGCACGAAAAAAACCCTAAAAACCAAGATCTCAGGGACATGACCCAACCCTAAGAAGGTGTCACGGCCCCAGCCCCGGTTTGACCCGGTCAGGAGCCGCAGGACAGGAGCCCGTGGTGTCGATGATGCGACAGCAGAAGATTTTCAACAGGATCTTTTAAAAACTCAAATGCCCAATTATTTTATTCCATAATTTGGAGATAAACCCTGTAATTTACAATAGAGGAATTTAACTAGGAAATTCCCTGATTTATTAAAACATGTTTATTTATTTTTAACTGAGCCACCTCTTCAAGCTTGTTAATGCTCCGTAGCACGTGTCCTTGATTTACAGCAGGTCGCCTGAAACATGTTTCAAAAAATATTTTATCAGCGGGGAAATGCTGGCGAGTCACTCATTTTGCATAAAATTACACATAGTTATAAATTACAGCATAAGAGCGATTACAATGGCTTCTATCTTATTTTTATCTGGCGCCGTATCACAATGGTGACGATGGTCATACCACTATTGGGTCCCACCCCAAGTAGTGATGATTATCACTATTAGGTCAATGAACCTAACCGTGATTATCCCGGTTAGGTCAATGAACGTAACCGGGAGAAAATTAGTAATGTGCACAATACCCCACTAGCCAGTGATTCAAGATATCCACGACTTACTCCCTGTAATTATAACATTTGAAAATGGAGTATTGTAAAATGCTTTTGATAAAAAGAGAATGACTCACATTGCAGATTCATATGGGCAGAGCTTAGCCTACTGATTAGCCTTTTGACCTAAATTTAATAACATGCACACGAACTAGTTTAGTAACTAATACAGCATTTACGATAACTCACGAGATTAAACCCTCACAACGAATGACAAAGTGCGATACTTAAACATCCATCGAATTTACGACGAATGACAAAGCATAAACCCTAATGTGGGCATCACTTAAACATCCATTGGATAGTTTTAATCGATCGGACATTGAATCGTAGCAGCGATTGAGTTAATACCCGGTATCGGAGCAGCGCCTCACTAATATTGAAAGTAATTTCGAAATTGTGCAGTGAGAATTTGAAATTGAATGTTTTCGTCGACACCAGAAGACTGCTCATGATCAGCTCTATTTATAGCTGAAATTAAAGGTTCACGCGGCCCGCGTAAACCATAAGCCAAACCTTACGCGGCCCGCGAGGCCGCCTAGTCTATGCGTAGGTTGGATTGTCACGAGTAGGCTTGCCATCTAGTCACCACGTGGATCCGGAACACTTATCCGGTCAACCCTAGTTTGATGCGGCCCGCGTAAGATATGCTTAACCCTTACGCGGCCCGCCTGAAGACCAAAATTCTGAATTTCTTGATTTTTCATATAGGGTATGGTTTCAGGGGTCAGGGTTTTTACTTACAGGTATTTTTAGGACAAATTTTGAGAGTCCTTACAGAAGGCAAACTCGAAGTGACGGAGTTTCACCAATCCAAGAGGATGTACCTGGGAGATATGAATCTGATATTCGTCAAGAACAGACTTACAGAGCTTGGTAATGGGAAGCCGGAAATTGCAAAATTTGAAGAAATCACGAAACAGAGTGATTTTCCCCTGTTTCAAGGGAAACGCCGTGTCCTTTTCCGATGGCAACACTGGATGCCACTCCGACTTGATATCATACTCTTGAAGAAGGTTATTGAACGATATCGTTCCCCACTTACAGTAAAGAACGTCGGAACTCGTTTGTGCGGAGGAAGATTCACCGATTTTCGAAGAAATGGTACACAATCAAGAAATTGTAGGTAGTGAAAGAAACAAAGGAAATGATATGATTCCCTAAACGGGATGGCTACTTATGGAAAAGGTAAATGATGCGCGTTTAAGTGTCGTATATATTAGGTGTATATTTTAAGCCCTTTTTAACACTTATTTTAGCCAAGTTTTAAATTTATAAAACACGATATTTCACTAACACTAAACACACATATGGGCAAGTGCACCCATCGTTGAGTGTAGTATAGCGTTGGTAAGATACCGAGGTCGTCCAAGGACACAAGAGCTTTTAGTACCGGTTTATCCTCAACGTCTAATCAAAATAAAAGTTTAGAAAAATGTTTAAAACTAGGAAAAATAAAAACTAACTAAAATGCTGAAAATAAAAATAAAAGAAAAGCAGATAGACAAGATGAATCACTTGGTTCCGACTCGTATCTAGTATAACCTTTGATTATTTCCGCACTTTTGCACATAATTAAGAGATTATCTTAGTTATTGTAGTAGGCCCCTCTTTTGAAGGTGACGTTACCCTCACCCCAGTAGTTTGAGTCAGCAAGGATACAATCCTAAAAGGGTGGATTATTGGAAGATAATGAATTAAGTTATTAATGCAGTATTGTGGTAGGCCCCGCTTTTGGCGGTGACGTTACCCTCGGCTAAGTAGTCTGAGTCAGCAGGGATACAGTCCTAAGTAGCCGGGTTATAGTATTAATAGTAGTTAACTTATGAGGGGATCAAAGAGTTTGGACCCCCGCCATCCAATACCGTGAAGCATTGAAGGAGGTCCTACTAAATTTGACCCAGGTCCATTGCAGGACCTCTAAACGCTGAACAATGGCAAGACCTTTACCAAACCGTTCCCTTAACCCCCGACCAGGTAGCCAACATACCTCCATATAGACCGTGGAGATATGAATGTTGAAAATCCTTTATTTTATATAGACAGTAAAATAATGCCAAGACACCACGGACAAACGACAAGGAAAGATCACCTTCAACATAAGTAACTAGTTATTAAAGTCATTAATACAAAACCAAATAAAAAGTGCAAAAGATTAGAAATAAAAAGTATTATACTAGACACTTTGTCTTCACCAAGTGATGTAAGAGACTTAGGCAAACATGGCCTTGATTGTCAAGAACTCTTACGATCAATCTTGGATCCCGAGACGACTCACACACTCTACGATGGACAATGGATGATGGTGGTGGATGATGGTGTTGTGATGGTGGTGGGTGGTGGATGAAGTGTGAGAGAGGTGGTGTGCCAAGGGATGAGATGAAATGAATCCAAGCACTCCTATTTATAGGCTGAACAGAGAGCTGGGCACGGCCCCGTGTCCGCTGGGCACGGCCCCGTGCCTGTCTGACACTCTCTCTCCTCATTAATTGTAATTCGCAATTACAATAAATGCGCCTGCTGTACTTTCGACACGCCCCCGTGTCCGCTGGGCACGGCCCGTGGTGGGCAATAGAAGCTTCTATAGATTTGTCTTTTCTGCTGCTTCTTGGGCACGGCCCCGTGCTGGCTGAGCACGGGGCGTGTTCAGTCTTCTGACTTCTCTAATTTGCTTTGGAAGGTGCCGTTCAGGGGTCGGGCAGTCCACTAATGTTCCTTTCCTTGTATTTATGTTGGATTTAGCTGTCTTTTTGCTTCTTTTGTGTTTTTGAGCTCATTTAATCCTGAAAATACAAAAGGAAGACAAAAACACTCTTTTTCCAATATTAGTACTTAAAAAGGGTTAGTTTTATGCCTTGTTTGATGTAATTTATATGTTGCATTTTGCACACATCAAATACCCCCACACTTGAACTTTTGCTTGTCCTCAAGCAAAACTCTTTAATATGTGGCTTACACTCCCAAATGGAATAGGTAGAAGAGAAGGTTTTTGGGCTTGTCATAGAGTGTCGGGATGTCCAAGATCTTTTTGGGTTTATTTTTATTTATTTACAATCCTATTCGTAATGATTTATTTAGAACGTTTCATAGGAGAAACTATTTAATTGGGCATAACATGCCTTTTTAAAATTCCATTTATATACAAGCTCACATACCTCACGGGAGAAATCACTCACACTCGGCCGAAGGTGTATTTTTAGTGAATCACTCGAGAGCGGCATGGAACTTATTCCTACCACAGGCTTGCCAAGCAATCAATCCTCCTCCTTTTTAACTTTTATACCGTTGTAAATATCAAGAGGACTTTGTGGGTTAAGGGTTAGGCTTGGGTTAAAGGTAGGTGGTTGGGAAAGTGGTTAGTGGTTAGTAGAAAAAGGGCGAAAAGGCGTAACAAGTGTCGGTTTTCGTAAGATTTTCTATTTTTGCAACTTTTTATTTTGATGAAGCTTTTATTCAAACAAGGTTATTTTTGATAAACTTGTTTGTTTATTTTCTTTTTGCTTCATCATCAACAGAATTTTTTTTTTTTTTTTTTGATCATACGAAAAACCGAACTTGTTACTAAAACAAAGGGTTAAAAATGAAAAAGGTTTTGGTGGGTAAAAGGGTTTTTGGTTTGGGTGATGAAATGAAAAGGTTTAGGCTCAAAGGGGCTAACTAGGGGGATTTTTGGGTAGGTGGTAAAAGAAAAAGAAAAATAATGGTGTAGAAATAAAAATGGTTAGTCCTAATGCCTCCATCATTTACTTACTCGGGTTTAAGTTGATAAGGACCGGGAATGTATCGTTATGGCAAGTTCTAGAGTCGTAAGAACCAAGCGGCTATTCACACAAGAAATGAAAAATGAGCATTTAGTTTTAATGATATGTAATTGTATGCTCAATAAAGGCTCAAAACTCACTTTTGTGGGAATGGGTTTTTTTTATGTGATCAAGTATATATAATCAAATTTTAACTAAGTTTGCCATGCCTTTTCATAATTTTCTTATGTTGGTTCTTTTTATCACTACGCTATCGGTTGTAAATTCTTAAAAATATAACCTTTTTGAGAACTTGAATTTCCCGAGTTAAACCTAGACAAGTAAAAAAATGAAATTTTTGAAAAAAATTTGGGGTGATTAGCGGTTCCAATAGAGTTTTGTGTAAGGCTTGTATTTAGGACTTGCAAAATTCAAGGTTTTAGCATTCCCCCCACACTTAAATTACACATTGTCCTCAATGTGTCCCAAAAATAAATTTTTAGGTTGATTAGATGTGTAAAATAGTGTTTAAAAAGCAAAAATTTGTGTTACTGGGCACTGAACACGGCCCCGTGTTATCCGGGCACGGCCCCGTGTTCAAGTGCCAGTAACAAAATTAAAATAAGAGAGACAGAAGTCTGGACACGGGGGCGTGTTGGGTGAACACGGCCCGTGTCCAGGTACCTGAACTGGGCGTTTTTCTGCAGGTGGTTCAGCACGGGGCCGTGTTGGTTGGGCACGGCCCGTGTTGAACCTTCTGAAATGGAGAGAATTGTCGGGTTGCCTTGTTCTTGTGCATGAGTTCATTTTTCTCGTTCCCCTTTTCATCCTTTACCACCATGAGTGTGTTTTATTCATTACAAACCATCCAAACCTTAAAACCATCATTTCATTTCATCATAGAGAGAACTTACATAATCCTAAATTAAAATTAGATAAAACAAGGAAATAATAAACCATGGAGTCCTAGCCTTTATTTTAATTAGCAAAATTTCCAAGAAGTAATTAATCTTGGTTAAACAAGGCCTTTTTTGAACTCCATCTTCCGTGTGCGGTTCTCCTCAAATGTCGGCGAGCCATTCTTCCACTTCCCTTGGAAGGAGAAAAGAAGGCTCATTGGCATTAGTTTGAGGAGTTTCAACTTCCACCGAGATCTCTTGTTGGTGTTCCACGGGAGATTCCGCTGGAAAGTCTTCCCACCCGGTAGGGTTGTTGATTCCGAGTGCCAGGTTCCAATCCTGCTGAGGAAGGACTGGTTCCATTGGGGGTGCTATAAGAATATTTAACCTCTGGTGCAAGAGGTTAATTTCTTGGAAGCTGCTTTCAAGTCCCATCGTAAGATCGTTAATACGGTCGATTAGGACCTCCTCTACTGAAGTCATTTCGTCGAGAGCCTCCCTTAATGCTACCACATAGTGCACAAGTGTAGCTTCAATGGAGGGTCTTCTTCCTCTTCGGCTGTTTGACGAATGCACATAAGATGTTTCGCTGTTTTCACTCGACATTCTACGAAAAATAAACTGAAAGAGTTTATTTAATGAAACAATTATCGGACACGGCCCCGTGCTCAATGAGCACGGCCCCGTGTTCATCTTTCTGCAGAATTTCGGAACAAGGAAACTTGGATTTTTAAGTTATTTTCTGAACTTGTGGGGTCTTTTTAGTTGCTAATAACTTAAAACAAGGTTACATAACATGTTTTTACCAAGATTCCTTGAACAAAACTCATAAATCCCTACCACAAAGTTGGAAGAATTTCAAACTTTCAATGGTAGTTCTTGGAGAAAGATGGAGAAGAAGGAAATGGCTAAAAGAGGAAGGGACAAGATGGGTTGTTGGAACCTTCTTTTAGACTTACCTAGGATAGTTTGAGAGAAGATTCCTGCAAATCTCTGCCCCAAGTTGGTCCAAATGTGCAGAATTCTTGGCTGCATTTACAGAAAACGACAGCATCCTGGACACGGCCCCGTGTGCAGGTGGAGTTCTGACACAGTTTGTCCGCATTCTGACGTACAGATCAGAATGGAATCTTTTGATGGACACGGGGGCGTGTTGGCTGGACACGGCCCCGTGTCGAGGGACTGTTTTATGAAGTTTGTCTAGTCTTTAAGGAACTTGTTAATATCGGGTGGTTCCTGACTGGTTGGAACAACCCCAAAGTGCCTAAGATACCTTAATTGTCCCAGACTAAGGCGAGAACGCAAGAGGTTGTCGGTGAGGGTAATTCCTATTTTCATTCTAGGTGGACAAGTCCAACCCTTTCCCGGGCTCTTGTTAAAGAAGGTGTATGCCGAATCGCTCAGGTCTATGTATGCACCGAACGAAGTCGATGGAGTGTCCTTTACGGCACAATCGACACAGGGACGACTTTCGTCCAAGTCTTTGCTAGGTACTAAGGCATTTTCGGGAGCAACGAGGTTGTTGGAATGCGGTTCCAGCATTTCGTCATGGTTATCGTCTTGGGGTGGATCAATAAAATCCTTCCTAAGCTCTTCTAACCAATTCTGAATTAGCTTTTCTAGTTGAAATAACTCATCAAGGAGCATTTCCCCTAAAATATCTGGCTGGGCGCATTCGAGGGAGAAATAGTGCTTATTTTTACTTTCGCCCCTCTTAAGGTTGTAAGAAGTCGGTGGGTCTATGTAGTGGGGCCTACAATTTAGAAAGTAGCATTCTACTTCTTTATGTTTGCCACCACATAATTGACACCACGTACCATAAGAGTGCCGAAAGTAAAAACAATTACTATCACTCATGTTTATGTCAGAAATTACCAACCGCCGGGATCTAACGGTTCTGTTTTCAGTAACTGAAACTTGGGCACGGGGGCGTGTTGAGTGGGCGCGGCCCCGTGTTCAGCTTACTGTCTGACGTAAAACAGGATTGTCAGTTCCAATGATTGAGCACGGGGGTGTGTTCAGCGGGCACGGCCCGTGCTGAGCTCTGCAGAAGCTGAAAAACTAAGAAAAATCCTAAAAAATTAAAAAGAAAAATAAAAATGATTAGGCCGTTGATTCCTAACTTTCTTAAAATCCTTGTGTCCCCGGCAACGGCGCCAAAAACTTGATGCGCGTTTAAGTGTCGTATATATTAGGTGTATATTTTAAGCCCTTTTTAACACTTATTTTAGCCAAGTTTTAAATTTATAAAACACGATATTTCACTAACACTAAACAAACATATGGGCAAGTGCACCCATCGTTGAGTGTAGTATAGCGTTGGTAAGATACCGAGGTCGTCCAAGGACACAAGAGCTTTTAGTACCGGTTTATCCTCAACGTCTAATCAAAATAAAAGTTTAGAAAAATGTTTAAAACTAGGAAAAATAAAAACTAACTAAAATGCTGAAAATAAAAATAAAAGAAAAGCAGATAGACAAGATGAATCACTTGGTTCCGACTCGTATCAAGTATAACCTTTGATTATTTCCGCACTTTTGCACATAATTAAGAGATTATCTTAGTTATTGTAGTAGGCCCCTCTTTTGAAGGTGACGTTACCCTCACCCCAGTAGTTTGAGTCAGCAAGGATACAATCCTAAAAGGGTGGATTATTGGAAGATAATGAATTAAGTTATTAATGCAGTATTGTGGTAGGCCCCGCTTTTGGCGGTGACGTTACCCTCGGCTAAGTAGTCTGAGTCAGCAGGGATACAGTCCTAAGTAGCCGGGTTATAGTATTAATAGTAGTTAACTTATGAGGGGATCAAAGAGTTTGGACCCCCGCCATCCAATACCGTGAAGCATTGAAGGAGGTCCTACAAAATTTGACCCAGGTCCATTGCAGGACCTCTAAACGCTGAACAATGGCAAGACCTTTACCAAACCGTTCCCTTAACCCCCGACCAGGTAGCCAACATACCTCCATATAGACCGTGGAGATATGAATGGTGAAAATCCTTTATTTTATATAGACAGTAAAATAATGCCAAGACACCACGGACAAACGATAAGGAAAGATCACCTTCAACATAAGTAACTAGTTATTAAAGTCATTAATACAAAACCAAATAAAAAGTGCAAAAGATTAGAAATAAAAAGTATTATACTAGACACTTTGTCTTCACCAAGTGATGTAAGAGACTTAGGCAAACATGGCCTTGATTGTCAAGAACTCTTACGATCAATCTTGGATCCCGAGATGACTCACACACTCTACGATGGACAATGGATGATGGTGGTGGATGATGGTGTTGTGATGGTGGTGGGTGGTGGATGAAGTGTGAGAGAGGTGGTGTGCCAAGGGATGAGATGAAATGAATCCAAGCACTCCTATTTATAGGCTGAACAGAGAGCTGGGCACGGCCCCGTGCCTGTCTGACACTCTCTCTCCTCATTAATTGTAATTCGCAATTACAATAAATGCGCCTGCTGTACTTTCGACACGCCCCCGTGTCCGCTGGGCACGGCCCGTGGTGGGCAATAGAAGCTTCTATAGATTTGTCTTTTCTGCTGCTTCTTGGGCACGGCCCCGCGTGTTCAGTCTTCTGACTTCTCTAATTTGCTTTGGAAGGTGCCGTTCAGGGGTCGGGCAGTCCACTAATGTTCCTTTCCTTGTATTTATGTTGGATTTAGCTGTCTTTTTGCTTCTTTTTTGTTTTTGAGCTCATTTAATCCTGAAAATACAAAAGGAAGACAAAAACACTCTTTTTCCAATATTAGTACTTAAAAAGGGTTAGTTTTATGCCTTGTTTGATGTAATTTATATGTTGCATTTTGCACACATCAGTAAACCAACTTTTCAAATTCAAAGGGAAACACCAACGAGATGGTGACGAGTGGCCATTCGGGGTGTGTACAACTGTCATCCTAATTGTTGGGATTGAACCCTACCAGAGGAACAGATAATTAAAGCCAAAACTGGATCAGAGCAGTGGATGCAGAATAAGAAGATGTTATATACAAGTCTCTCCCCTTGATAGTGCTTTCAACATCTGCTGACCTCCTATCTACTGATCGTGCAAACTGCTGACCTACAACTGCTGATCAAGTAAAGGCCTTATGAAAGACTAAAGCTCTGCTGTTCAATCTACTGCCTTGAGTCAAGCACTGCTGATCCGGACAAGTACTGCTGGGTTCACAGCAGTGGAGGGATGCAGCAGTTGTTTATTCTGTCTTTATATAATGTAATGTAATAGCAGTAGTTAGCATAGCAGTGTTTGTATTGATCATAGGTTAGAGTTTGTTAGGAGGTTAGACGTCACTTTCATGGTGACGTCAGCTTAGATGCTCAGTGGTTTGCTAGTGCCTATAAATAGAACAGTGCTCTGTACTGTTCTATCAGCTCTTTGCAAAACCGTCTTCTCTGCACGAACAAACACTGAGCTCTGGCTGAGGGGGAGTTTGTATTAAGCATTGCATTGTAATCGTTGTTGAAATTAAATTCAATCTTTCGGTTCTGTGTGAAAAGTGTTTAATCAAAGCAATACTCTCGTTTGATTGTATGCAAAGTTTGTTTCCATCTTAATTCCGCTGCACAACTCATCTATCTTCATTTTAAATTCAAACGAAAAATACAATCAAAACCAAACTCAGATCCAACAATTGGTATTAGAGCTTGGACAGTCAAATTTGATTTAACAATCACTTTGACATAAATAGTTCAGCTCATAATCGTTGATATCGATAGTTTGTTCGGTTTGTTGAAAAACAGAGTAAGGTTTAATCACCATTAAACTTGATTAATCAGTGCCTGTAAAACAACCAGGATGACGTCACAATCACAAGATGATAAGAATAACATTGGCTCGCTTTTTAAACCACCCATGCTTAAATGTAATGAATACAACATCTGGGAGAGAAGGATGGGTCACATCCTTGCTCAACAGAACACTGGATGTTGGAGGTCTGTTGTTTTTGGTCCCCATGTTCCTATGGTGCCAAGTGCTGAGGACGCAAAGAAGTTCGTTCCTAAACCAACTGAAAACTATACTGAAACTGTTTTTCAAAAGTTCGAACTCGATGCCAAAGCATTTAGCATCATAGCATCCGCATTGCCCAATGAGATCTATGCTGGACAGTTACACTGTAACAGTGCCAAAGAGCTATGGGATGCGTTGAAGGAACAGTTTGGGGGAACAGAAGAAGTCATTGAGAACAATAGGGAAATCCTGAATCAGCAGTATGAAACATTTTGTCACATCAAGGGTGAATCACTGACTCAGCAATTTGAGTGATTCAGTTGTCTCATTAGTGAACTAAGGCTTGTTAAAGTAACTTTTCCAAATTCAACTCAAAATAGCAGGTTCCTTAGGTCACTACCAGAAAAATGGGACACCATAGCTTTTGTCACTAGAAACTCTGCTGAGTTCAAAGATCTGACCCTGACCCAACTTCATGGTAGACTCCTGACCTATGAAAGGGAGTTGAACCAGAAAAAGAAGTTGCAAGAGTCTGGAAAAGTTGCTGATGATTATTCATTCGGTAGCACAGCTCATTTTGGTCACGAAGAATCTGGTAGCAGTGGTAAGGATCAGGGTTATGATCACTTCATTGATATAACTGCTGGTGGAAATTTTAACAACCCTGATCCTCACTCTGCAAATTATGCTTTTACTGCAAACGGTGAAAACCAGATGTCAGATAATTTGTGCTTTGAACTCAATGATTTGCAACATTTTGATCCCATTGACTTAGAAGAGATGGACATTTTGCATCAGTTGGCTTTGCTTAGTGTAAGAACAAGCAAATTCTACAAAAGAACAGGGAGAAAATTCCCAGGGTTACATGGGAATCTAAGGGTTGGGTTGGATAAATTGAAAATCAAGTGTTACAAGTGCAATAGGCTTGGTCATTTCGCTAGGGAATGCAGGAGTCAAACTACTGGTCCTATAATCACTCATCCTAGCTCAAACCCTAGACCTCAAAATCAAAGCACTGTGCACTATACCCAATATACCCCTGTAGCTCATGTTAACACTGCTCACTATGCTGCTGCCCTTGTGCCTATGCATTATGTCCAAACCACTGTTCCACAAATTCAGTACATGCAAACCCCTGTCCCTCAGGCACAAGTGCAAACTGTTGCACCTCAAACAGCTGCTCCAGCAGCAGTACAACCAGATCAGCAAAGCTTTTTCACTCAAGGCTTTATTGACTGGAGCAGTATGCCTGATGAGCTTGGTGATGAAAATTTTGCACTCTATGCCTTTAATGAACCTTCTAATGATGAATTTTGTTTGATGGCATTAGAGTCAATACCAGAGGGGATTGAAACTGAAGGTGAACAGCTAAGTGCTGAAACAGTGGATAAGGTGACTGAAGCAGTGGTTACTGCTGTGGCTGGTGAACTACTGCTGGGAGAAAGTTTAGGAACCCTGATTGAACCACTGATAGATCCATGGTCCGAAGAGGATAAAGAAGAAGAGGAAGAGAAGAAAGCAGGTGAGAAAGAAGTTAGAGCTGATGATGAAGAAAATCATCAATGTGATTGTGCAATGATGGCTGCTGCCAAGGTATCTCCTCAAGTTCTTGAAAAACTGTGTTCTAACAATTGCATTATTGCTTTTGCTAACATCAAAGAGGTGAATGAAAACCTTCGGGATAAAATCTTAACTGATGAAGTCAAATTTGAAAGATCTTTAAAAGAACTTAAAAACAAATTGACTGAAAAAGAAAAAGAGATCAGCAGTCTGAAAGAAGAGCAGAGCATAACCAAAACCCAACTCCAAACTATGGTAGAAAAATACCAAGTTTGCAAAAAGGAGTTGGAGTCCACCCAGATCACCTGTGAAAAATGGGTGGAATCATGCAAAGGGTATGAGGTTATGCTTGAAAAAAAAATAAAAAGCAATGTGAAATTTAGTGTTGGTTATAGAAAACATGATGATGAAAACACTGCTTTTGAAAAATCTGTTCATACCACTGATGAAACAACTGAGTTTATCCCCACAAACAAGAATGGCCAAGAAGTGAAAATCACTGATAAACTTGGTAACAAAATCACACTTGACAGACCAGTGGGATCCTCTACTTTCGAGGAGCTTGAGAAATACCAGTTTAAACCCACATGGTCTGATGAGTGTGACATTCTTGAAAATTTCAAGCCCATGGACTTTACAACCACTGATGGTGTTAAAGCTCCAAAAGCTAAAGTCATTCCACTCAAGGACATCCCAACAGAGGTTAAAAACTCTGTTGCAAAGGAGTCCGAAAAGAGAAAGAAGAAAGAAAAAATCAATAACCTGTTTTGTGAATTTTGTGAGCAAAGGAATCATCTAACAAAAGACTGTTTCCATTTAAAAGCATAAGATTTAAACAAAACAAGTGTCATTGTTCCTGCTGAAAGCTGCATTGTCTGTGGTAAAACAAACCACAAAACTCAAGCATGTGTGTATCTCAAAAACTTTGATGTGAAAAAGAATGAGTACATTGCTAAAACATCCTTGAGTCCATCAACATCATCTGTCAAATTCACCAAAAATCAACCACTGTTTGTGCCAGTTCAAACAGCTGTCACAAAACAGCTGAACCAAACATCTGTCAAAAGAGATGTTCAGGTTACTGATGCACCCCCTGCCAATCAATACAAAAGTGGTAAGGAGAAACAGTCTTACCAAAGGATTCCACACGTTTATGAGACCTACAAAAGGACCTCTAAACCTAAAGTGAACAGGCATCCTTTTGGGTACCAACAGGTGATTGGTCAAGACCCCCAACAGTGGTTAGCAAGAAACAGTCCTAAAACTGTCCAAACCCCTGACCTAACCACTGTCCATCACATCCATCCCAGACACTGTTGAGACCCCATCCAAAGCCTTATTGGCTTTGGAAACCCTAATGAACTAATCCTTTTACTTCATGTGCAGGGAACTTCTGCCTGCTTAGATAGCCTTTGGTATGTTGATAGTGGAGGCTCCAGGCACATGACTGGATGTAAAGCCCTACTCAAAGATTTCAAAATTCATGGAGGGGGTGATATATCCTTTGGGAATAACAGTAAAGGGAAAGTTCTGGGGTCTGGTACAGTACAGTCTGGCAATGTAAAATTTGAAAATGTCAATCTGATAGACAGTCTGAAATTCAACCTCCTGAGTGTTTCACAAATGAGTGACAAGGGGTATGGGTCATTCTTCACAAAGGAGTGTTGTAGGATTGTTGGACCAGAAATGGTCAAAAGGATTGAAGCAATAATAAACATTGGTCAAACAAAACTTGTTGCTCAAAGAAGTGGCAATGTTTATGTTGTTGATATGTCAAAAGAGTGTCCCAGGGCTGATGCCTGTCTATTCTCAGCTGCCTCTAACAAAGAGACAGAACTTTGGCACAGAAGACTGGGGCACACAAATCTTAAGACAATCACTGAAATTTCAAAAAATGATTTGGTAAGAGGCCTACCACAAAAATTGTTTTCATGTCCTGAGCATTGTGTTTCCTGTTTAAAAGGAAAACAACATAAAAGCTCTTTTAAGTCCATTGAAGAGTCCAAAACAATCCAGTGTTTACAAATGCTGCACATGGATTTGTTTGGCCCAGTTCAAGTCATGAGTCTCAAGAAGAAAAGATATTGTTTGGTTATTGTTGATGACTTCTCTAGGTTTACATGGACTTTCTTTTTACACTCAAAAGATGAGACTGCAGGCATTTTGCAAGACTTTGTGACACAGGTTGAAAAGCAATTTGACCTTCTAGTAAAAGTCTTCAGGAGTGACAATGGCACAGAATTCAAAAATAAGGAGTTGGATGCCTTCTGTGTGAAGAAAGGGATTGTAAGGCAGTACAACATTCCTAGAACACCAGAGAAAAATGGGGTAGTTGAAAGAAAGAACAGAACTTTGATTGAGGTTGCCAGAACCATGCTTGCTGATTCAGGTTTGCCATTAACTTTTTGGGCAAAGGCAGTAAACACTGCTTGCTATGTCCAAAACAAAGTTTTAATAAACCCCAGGCACAAAAAGACCGCTTATGAAATTATGTATAAAATCAAACCACTGATCTCTTACTTCAAGGTATTTGGCTGCCCATGCTTTATTTTGAACTTAAAAGACTCCATTTCAAAATTTGCAGCCAAAATTGATTGTGGTTATCATCTGGGATACTCAACCACTGCTAAGGCCTACAAAGTGTTTAATACACGGACCAAGGCAGTGGAGGAGACCTTGAATGTAAAGTTCAATGAACTTTCATCAATGAAAATCCCAGCAAATCCTGCAGATCTGTTTGATCTTGATAAATTCACTTTTGAAAATACTGCTGTCAAGACTAACAGTGCAGGTCCATCAGAGGATTCAACACCAGACTATGGGTATGAAATCATCATTCCTCAAAAGTCTGTCAGAATGGGAAAAGCATCAGATGTTCAAAACAGCTGTCAAAGCTCAACCATTGCTACCTCAACAGTTGTTGACCAAAGTAGCCCATTAACCACTGCTTCCACATCAACAAACACTGCTTACAAAAGTCCCCAAACAGTGGATAAAAGTCAGCATGTGTCCACTTCATTACCCCCATTCCACCACCTTTTGAAGCCACTGCTGGATCATCAAAGTCCCCAGCAGTGGTTAGCTTAGATGATACACATTTGCAGCCTTCACCAACAAATGCCATCATTCCATACCAAGGAGATTTAATCTACTTGAGATCTCATCCACCTGACCAAATCATTGGCAACATCAATGAAGTGGTGCTCACAAGAAGCCAAACCCAAAACATTTATCTTTTTGCTGGTTTTCTATCACTCCATCAGCCAGTCAAGTACCAAGAGGCACTGAAAGACAACAGCTGGGTAGAAGCCATGCAAGAGGAGCTCCAACAGTTTAAAAGACAACAAGTATGGGAGCTTGTACCACTGCCAGAGGAGGTTAGCCCCATTGGCACAAAGTGGGTCTTCAAAAACAAAACTGATGAAAGGGGTATTGTTGTCAAGAATAAAGCCAGGTTTGTGGTTCAAGGTTACAGATAGTAAGAGGGGATTGATTATGATGAAACATTCGCCCCTATAGCAAGATTGGAAGCTATCAAACTGTTCCTGGCCTTTGCTGTCAACCACAACATGAAGGTGTTTCAAATGGATATGAAAAGTGCTTTCCTCTATGGTACAATTCAAGAAGAGGTGTATGTTTGTCAACCTCCAGGTTTTAAGGATCCATTTTTATCCAGATCATGTCTACAGGCTAAACAAAGCCCTGTATGGCCTGAAACAAGCACCTAGAGCCTGGTATGAAACTCTTTCCAACTTCCTACTCTCAAATGGCTTCAAAAGAGGTACCATTGATAAAACACTGTTTCTAAAATGGAGAGGAAAGGATTTAATGATTGTCCAAATTTATGTGGAAGACATTATTTTTGGAAGCACATGCAACAAAATGTGTGAAGAGTTTAGGGAACTCATGACAGCTGAGTTTGAAATGAGTGCAATGGGTGAGCTGCAATGCTTTCTTGGTCTCCAAGTTCAGCAAATGCAAAATGGAACTTTCATTCATCAATGCAAATATGCTAAAGAACTTTTAAACAAATTTGATATGAATGATTGTAAACCATGCAGCCCACCCATGGCAACAAATAAGCTTGTCATGTCTGATGAAAAGGATGAGCTGATTGACCAAACACTTTATAGAAGTGATGCGTAGTCGAGTGTTATATATATTAGGTGTATATTTTAAGCCCCTTTAACACTTTTTAGTCAAGTTTTAAATTTATAAAACACGATATTTACTAACACTAGACACATATGGGCAAGTGCACCCATCGTGAGCGTAGTATAGTGTTGGTAAGATATCGAGGTCGTCCAAGGACACAAGAGCTTTTAGTACCGGTTTATCCTCAACGTCTAATCAAAATAAAAAGTTTAGAAAAAATGTTTTAAACTAAGAAAAATAAAAACTAACTAAAATGCTGAAAATAAAAATAAAAAGAAAAACAGATAGACAAGATGAATCACTTGGTTCCGACTCGTATCTAGTGTAACCTTTGATTATTTCCGCACTTTTGCACTGTTTTAAGAGATTATCTTAGTTATTGTAGTAGGCCCCTCTTTTGAAGGTGACGTTACCCTCACCCCAGTAGTTTGAGTCAGCAAGGATACAATCCTAAAAGGGTGGATTATTGGAAGATAATTAATTAAGTTATTAATGCAAATTATGGTAGGCCCCTCTTTTGAAGGTGATGTTACCCTCGACTAAGTAGTCTGAGTCAGCAGGGATACAGTCCTAAATAGCCGGATTATAGTATTAATAGTAGTTAACTTATGAGGGGATCAAAGAGTTTGGACCCCCGCCATCCAATACCGTTAAATATTGAAGGAGGTCCTACTGAATTTGACCCAGGTCCATTGCAGGACCTCTAAACGCTGAACAATGGCAAGACCTTTACCAAACCGTTCCCTTAACCCCCGACCAGGTAGCCAACATACCTCCATATAGACCGTGGAGATATGAATGGTGAAAATATTTTATTTTATATAGACAGTAAAATAATTTCAAGACACCACGGACACACGATAAAGAAAGATCACCTTCAACATAAGCAACTAGTTATTAAAGTCATTAATACGAAACCAAATAAAAAGTGCGAAAAGATTAGAAATAAAAAGTATTACACTAGACACTTTGTCTTCACCAAGTGATGTAAGAGACTTAGGCAAACATGGCCTTGATTGTCAAGAACTCTTACGATCAATCTTGGATCCCAAGACGACTCACACACTCTACGATGGACAATGGATGATGGTGGTGGATGATGGTGTTATGGTGGTGGTGTTGGGTGGTGGGTGAAGTGTGAGAGAGGTGGTGTGCCAAGGGATGGTTTGAGCTTGAGCCAAGCACTCCTATTTATAGGCTGAACAGAAGCTCGGGCACGGCCCCGTGTCCACATCCTCTCTTTCTTCATTTAATGCAGCTTTGTCTTATTAGTTGACCACGCCCCCGTGTCCGCTGAGCACGACCCCGTGTGCAGAAGAATCTTTGTACTATGAAGATTTTCCTGGATTGTGCGAATCTTATAGTTGACCACGGCCCCGTGTCCGCTGAGCACGTCCTCGTGGTGGGCAATAGAAGCTTCTACCACTTTGTCTTTTCTGCTGACACTTGGGCACGTCCCCGTGCTGGCTGAGCACGGGGCGTGTTCAGTCTTCTGATGTCTTGTTTTGCTTGGGAAGATGTTGTCGTGGGGTCGGGCATGTCACGTCTTGTTCCTTTTCTTGTATTTATGTTAGATTTTGATGTATTTTTGCTTCTTTTGTTAATTTGAGCTCATTTAATCCTGAAAATACAAAAGGAAGACAAAAGCACACTTTTTCCAACATTAGTACTAAAAAGAGTTAGTTTTATACCACAATTGATGAAATTTATATGTTGCATTTTGAAAACATCAAATACCCCCACACTTGAATCTTTGCTTGTCCTCAAGCAAAACTCTTTAATATGTGGCTATTTACACTCCCAAATGGAATGGGTAGAAAAGAAGGTTTTGGGCTTGTCATAGAGTGTCGGGATTTCCAAGATTCTTTATTTAGTTTTATTTTTATTTATTTACAATCCTATTCGTCATGATTTATTTAAAACTTTTCATAAGATAAATTACTTATTAGGGCATAACATGCCTTTGTAAAATTCTATTTATATACAGGTTCACATACCTCACGGGGATCACTCAACACTCGGCCGAAAATGTATTTTTGTGGATCACTCGAGAGCGGCATGGAACTTACTCCTACCATAGGCTTGCCAAGCAATCAATCCTCCTCCTTATTAACTTATATACCTTTGTAAATATCAAGAGGACTTTTTGGGTGAAGGGTTAGGCTTGGGTTAAAAGTAGGTGGTTGGGTGAGTGGTTAGTGGTTAGTAGAAAAAGGTGAAAAGCGTAACAAGTTTCGGTTTTCATAAGACTTTCTATTTTTGTAACTTTTATTTTGATGAAGCTATTATTCAAACAAAGTTATTTTTGATGAACTTGTTTGTTTATTTTCTTTTGCTTCATCATCGACACAAAAATATTATATATTTTTTTTAATAGTCATACGAAGAACTGAACTTGTTACTAAAACAACGGGTTAAAAATAAAAAGGTTTTGGTGGTTAAAAGGGTGTTTGGTTTGGGTTATGAAATGAAAAGGTTTAGGCTCAAAGTGGCTAACTAGGGAGATTTTGGGTAGGTGGTAAAAAAAAATAATGGTGTAAAAATAAAAAGGGTTAGTCCTAATGCCTCCATCATTTACTTACTCGGGTTTAAGTTGGTAAGGACCGGGAATGTATCGTCATGGCAAGTTCTAGAGTCGTAAGAACCAAGCGGCTATTCACACAAGAAACGAAAAATGAGCATTTAGTTCTAATGATATGTAATTGTATGCTCAATAAAGGCTCAAAACTCACTTTTGTGGGAATGGGTTTTTTTATGTGATCAAGTATATATAATCAAATTTTAACTAAGCTTGTCATGCCTTTTCATAATTTTCTTATGTTAGTTCTTTTTATCACGACGCTATCGGTTGTAAATTCATAAAAATATAACCTTTTTAGAACTTGAAATTCCCGAGTTAAACCTAGACAAGAAAAAATGAAAATTTTTGAAAAAATTTGGGGTGACTAGCGGTTCCAATAGAGTTTTGTGTAAGGCTTGTATTTAGGACTTTGCAAGATTCAAGGTTTTAGCATCCTCCCCACACTTAAATTACACATTGTCCTCAATGTGTCCCAAAAATAAGTTTTTAGGTTGATTGAATGTGTAAAAAGGTGTAAAAAGTGAAATTTTTGTGTTAATGGGCGCTGAACACGGCCCCGTGTTGTCCGGGCACGGCCCCGTGTACAAGTGCCAGTAAAAAAATTAAAACAAGAGAAACAGAAGCCTGGACACGGGGGCGTGTTGGGTGAACACGGCCCGTGTCCAGTTACCTGAACTGGGTCTTTTTCTGCAGACTGTGCAGCACAGGGCCGTGTTGGGTGGACACGGCCCGTGCCGAGCTTACTGTAAACGAAGAAATTTGTCGGACGGTTCTGTTTTCCTGCATGGAGTGCTGGTTCAAGTTTCCCTTGCATCCTTTGCCATCTCAAGTGTGTTTTATTCATTTCAACACCATCCAAAACACCAAATTAACTAAAACCATCATTCATTAATCATAGAGAGAATTACATAATAGTCCTAAAAAAAATGAAAAATAAAGCAGAAAATAAAAGTTAAAAGTCCTAATATTAAATAGGTCAAGTGATCCGCAAAATCTTCCTAAGGAGTTCTATTTCTACAATAAGAACCAAAATTCCGGAAATAGACTTCCGGTATAAAAGTCTTATAGAACTCTAAGCCGAACGGTGTTCCTTAGATGTTGCTAGAGCCATTCTTCGATCTCCCTCGGAAGAAGGGAGGCGGCTTCATGTTCCTCAACATCTGGTGGAGGAGGAGCGACACCAACCGGAACCCCTTGGAGTATGTCTCGAGGAGGTTTCGGATGTAGGGCGTACCATTCGGCCGGAATGATGACTTCCGGCACCACATTCCATGCCCTTTGGGTGATAATCGGTACCAAAGGAGGAGAGGCGAGAATGTTCAACCTTTGGTGCAAAAGGTTGACCTCCCGGAGACATCCTTCTAGTCCCACCGTCAAATGATTAATGCGGTCTACCAATGCCTCTTCCACACTTGTTACTTCATCAAGGGCCTCTCTTAAGGCGTAAACATAGTTTACAAGAGAATCTTCAACCGTTGATGATCTTCTCCCCTGCCGGTTGTTTCTGGAATGCGACGAAGAGTTTCCGCTTGTTCTGCTTGCCATTCTGAGAAAATATACCGAAAAGAGTTCAACTTTATGGATCCAGTACTTCGGACACGGCCCCGTGTTCATTGAACACGGCCCCGTGTTCAGATATTTGCAGGATTTATGAACAAGGAATCTTGGGGTTTCAAATTGTTTTTATGATTTTTGAAGCATTTCTGAACTTAACAACTTAAAACATTGTTATAAAACTTATTTTTAACAAGATTCCATGAACAAAAATCTAACAAACATCCCAATAAGGCTTGAAATTATGGAATATTCAAGCTTTAATGGAAGTATGAAGAAAATTGAAGAAGATGAAAGTGGATAAAAGAGGAAAGGACAAGAAGATGGTTGAGAAACTTCTTTTAGAAAATACCTAGAATGGTATGTGAGAATATTCCTCAAATCTCTGTCCCTGGAATGGTTCAAATGTGCAGGATTCTTGACTGCATTTATAGAAAACGACAGTACGTTGCGCACGGTCCCGTGTCGGTTGGACACAGCCCCGTGTGCAGATGGAATCCTGACACATTTTTGTCCGCATTCTGACAAAATCAGAAGGGAATCTTTGGGTGAACACGGGGGCGTGTTGACCCGGGCACGGCCCCGTGTCTAGAAGCTGTCTTAAGGAATTTGTCTATTTTCAAGGAACTTTTCCGGATCGGGTGGTTCCTTACTGGATGGAACAACCCCAAAGTGCCTAAGATACCTTAATTGTTCTAGATTAAGACGAGAACGCAAGAGGTTGTCGGTGAGGGTGATTCCTATGCTATATGTAGGTGGACAAGTCCAACCCTTTCCCGGGCTCTCGTTAAAGAAGGTGTATGTCGAATCGCTCAGGTCTATGTATGCATCAAACGAAGTTGATGGGGAGTCCTTCACGGCACAATCGACACAGGGACGACTATCGCTCAAGTCCTCACTAGAGTTAGAAGTATCATTGGAAACAATGAAGTTGTTTGAATGCGGTTCCAACCCTTCTTCTTGGCTATCGTCTTGGAAAAGATTATTGTAATCTTTCCTAAGTTCTCTCAACCAATTAATAATTAGATCTTCTAGTTGAAATAGTTCATCGAGAAGAATTTCTCCTAGAATATCCGGTTGGGCGCATTCGGGGGAGAGATAAGGATTATTTTTACTTTCGCCCCTCTTAAGGATACCAGGAAATGATGGGTCTATATAGTGGGGTTTATAATTTAGAAAAAAAGCATTCTAATTCTTCATGGTTACCACCACATAATTGGCACCACATAGTACCATAAGAGTGCCGAAAGTAAAAAGTATCAGTATCACTCATGTTTGTGTCAGAAATTACCAACCGTCGGGATCTTACGGTTCTGTTTTCAGTAACTGAAACTTGGGCACGGGGGCGTGTTGAGTGGGCACGGCCCCGTGTTCAGCCTACTGTCTGACTTAAAACAGGATTGCCAGCTCCAATGATTGGGCACGGGGCGTGTTCAGCGGGCACGACCCGTGCTGAGTTCTGCAGAAGCTGAAAAACTAAAAAAAAATCCAAAAAAAAATGAAAAATAAGAAAAACGATTAGGCCGTTGATTCCTAACTTTCTTAAAATCCTTGTGTCCCCGGCAGCGGCGCCAAAAACTTGATGCGTAGTCGAGTGTTATATATATTAGGTGTATATTTTAAGCCCCTTTAACACTTTTTAGTCAAGTTTTAAATTTATAAAACACGATATTTACTAACACTAGACACACATATGGGCAAGTACACCCATCGTGAGCGTAGTATAGTGTTGGTAAGATACCGAGGTCGTCCAAGGACACAAGAGCTTTTAGTACCGGTTTATCCTCAACGTCTAATCAAAATAAAAAGTTTAGAAAAAATGTTTTAAACTAAGAAAAATAAAAACTAACTAAAATGCTGAAAATAAAAATAAAAATAAAAACAGATAGACAAGATGAATCACTTGGTTCCGACTCGTATCTAGTGTAACCTTTGATTATTTCCGCACTTTTGCACTATTTTAAGAGATTATCTTAGTTATTGTAGTAGGCCCCTCTTTTGAAGGTGACGTTACCCTCACCCCAGTAGTTTGAGTCAGCAAGGATACAATCCTAAAAGGGTGGATTATTGGAAGATAATTAATTAAGTTATTAATGCAAATTATGGTAGGCCCCTCTTTTGAAGGTGACGTTACCCTCGACTAAGTAGTCTGAGTCAGCAGGGATACAGTCCTAAATAGCCGGATTATAGTATTAATAGTAGTTAACTTATGAGGGGATCAAAGAGTTTGGACCCCCGCCATCCAATACCGTTAAATATTGAAGGAGGTCCTACTGAACTTGACCCAGGTCCATTGCAGGACCTCTAAACGCTGAACAATGGCAAGACCTTTACCAAACCGTTCCCTTAACCCCCGACCAGGTAGCCAACATACCTCCATATAGACCGTGGAGATATGAATGGTGAAAATATTTTATTTTATATAGACAGTAAAATAATTTCAAGACACCACGGACACACGATAAAGAAAGATCACCTTCAACATAAGCAACTAGTTATTAAAGTCATTAATACGAAACCAAATAAAAAGTGCGAAAAGATTAGAAATAAAAAGTATTACACTAGACACTTTGTCTTCACCAAGTGATGTAAGAGACTTAGGCAAACATGGCCTTGATTGTCAAGAACTCTTACGACCAATCTTGGATCCCGAGACGAGTCACACACTCTACGATGGACAATGGATGATGGTGGTGGATGATGGTGTTATGGTGGTGGTGGGTGGTGGGTGAAGTGTGAGAGAGGTGGTGTGCCAAGGGATGGTTTGAGCTTGAGCCAAGCACTCCTATTTATAGGCTGAACAGAAGCTCGGGCACGGCCCCGTGTCCAGTGGGCACGGCCCCGTGTCCACATCCTCTCTTTCTTCATTTAATGCAGCTTTGTCTTATTAGTTGACCACGCCCCCGTGTCCACTGAGCACGACCCCGTGTGCAGAAGAATCTTTGTACTATGAAGATTTGCCTGGATTGTGCGAATCTTATTGTTGACCACGGCCCCGTGTCCGCTGAGCACGGCCTCGTGGTGGGCAATAGAAGCTTCTACCACTTTGTCTTTTCTGCTGACACTTGGGCACGCCCCCGTGCTGGCTGAGCACAGGGCGTGTTCAGTCTTCTGATGTCTTGTTTTGCTTGGGAAGATGCTGTCGTGGGGTCGGGCATGTCACGTCCTGTTCCTTTTCTTGTATTTATGTTAGATTTTGATGTCTTTTTGCTTCTTTTGTTAATTTGAGCTCATTTAATCCTGAAAATACAAAAGGAAGACAAAAGCACACTTTTTCCAACATTAGTACTAAAAAAGGGTTAGTTTTATGCCACAATTGATGAAATTTATATGTTGCATTTTGAACACATCAAGAAGCATGATTGGGTCTTTATTGTACCCAACTGCATCTAGACCAAACATCATGTTTGCAACATATGTCTGTGCAAGAAGTCAATCAGTCCCCAGAAAATCAAATCTCATTGCTGTAAAAAGGATCTTCAGATACATAAAAGGTGCTCCCACACTTGGTATCTGGTGTCCACCTAATGGGAATATCAAGCTTTCAGGTTTTTCAGACAGTGACTTTGCTGGATGTCACACCACAAGGAAGTCGACATCAGGAGGGTGCCAGTTTCTAGGTGATTGCTTAGTTTCATGGCAAAGCAAAAAGCAAGCAGCTGTTTCAACATCCACTGCTGAAGCTGAATACATTGCTGCTGCAAGCTGTACAGCCCAACTCCTGTGGCTTCAAAATCAGTTGCTGGATTTTGGTATCACTGCCTTAAAGACACCATTCATGTTGGATAGCCAGGCAGCAGAAAATATCATCAAAAATCCAGTTTCCCATTCAACCACCAAGCACATCGACATCAGACATCACTTTGTGAGGGATTGCTATGAAAAAGGTTTGATTTCTCTGCATCATGTTCCAACTAAAGACCAGCTGGCAGATGTGCTCACAAAAGCATTAGATACTGCCACCTTTGAAAGCTTGGTCTCTAGGATTGGCATGCTAAACATGGAATAACAAGCAACATCTTGTTTTTCTATGAATAAAAGCATTAAAATGTTTTCAGAAAATCAAAAATCCATCCTTAAAAATAGCTAAAAATGAAGTTTTCATTAAAATCCTTAAAAGTCTGCCATAACCACTGCTTGTTCAAAAGTCTGTTCTACTTCAAAGTCTGTCCACTGCTGAAAGCCATCCTCTGTCCTCTCATTTCCTTGATAAACTCTGTTGTTCAAAAGCAGTGTCTTATCCACTGATATGCTATCCACTGATAGTGAAAATCATCCACTGCTTCCATTTTACCGTTGTAACCACTGCTTTCATCAGTAACTTTCATAAAAGTACTGTCCTTCATTTCATCAGAGGTTGGCATGTGGGCAATACATAGTGGTCAGACCTTTTGTAACCGCTGCCACGTCAGCCTTCACTTTTTCCTCTATAAAACCCCACTTCACATCAAAAACAGGGTTTTACTGTCGAATTGAATTCTCAAAAATTCTCTTCTCAAAATAGTTTTTCTTCAAATTCCTTCACAACTTTCTTCGATCATCATCTCCAAAATGACAAAATCGAAGTCATCTGCAAAATCCACTTCCAAATCAACATCAAAACAAGCCTCTCAAAAGGCGAAACCCACTGAAATTCCACATAAACCATCTCACAATCTTCTGGGTCTTCTCACAAAACCAGGCACCACAAATATCTTCAACTCCATCATTGATATCATATCTGCATCGAAGTATAAAACTTTGTTAACAGCAGATGCACCAATTTACTTGACAACCCAAAGAGAGTTTTGGAAAAATGCAACCCTTGAAAAACAAGGAGACACAGTAATCGCTATCAATTCTTCTCTAAAAGGGAAAGTTGTCAAGATCACAACACAGTCTATTTCAGAAGTCTTTCAACTCGACGATCAGGAAGGTAAAATTACTTTTCCCAAAACGAGTTAAAAAATGATTTTCTGGAAAGAGGGTATAATGCAGAAGTAAAAAAGGACACCTTACAAAAAGGTTACTTTCCTTCTGCAACAAGGTTTTTATTTCATACCCTTCAAATGTGTGTTTCAAACAAAACCACTTCTTTTAATGAAATACCATTAAAAATTCAAAATCTGGGATATGCTATTCTTCAAGAAGAAAATTTTTAATGATCTGGTTAAAAATGTTGAAACAAAATCATTCTTACTGTTTCCAAGATTTCTAAGCTATTATTTTGAAAAGAAATTCAGTAAGGATGATATTGCTGCAATAAACCAAGGTGACTCTTTACAAATGCACAGCTTAACTGCTGAAACTTTTACCAGAATGTCAACACCTTGCAAAACACAAGCAGAGGTGCCTGAGCAGAATTTAGCAGCTACCACTGCTCCTCAGGTATCTGCTGTTGAGCCCACTGCTCAAGGTGATCAAAGTAGCAGCACAACTGCTTTGAAACCCACACCTAAAATCACCAAAAAGCCACAGAAAAAGAAAAATCAAAAACCCCCCAAACCCATAAAAAAGGCAACTCTGGAGGATGAGATACCAGAGCAACTGCCTGTGACAAAACAAAAGTCACAAGAAACCACTGCTGCTTCTTCCTCACAGCAGTTGGTACAAATATCTCAACCCATAACCGAAACTCCTCCTGCTTCTTCTCAAAAAGAACAGGTTGTACAAATAGGGACTCCACAATATGATGCTCTGGAAACACTCGTTTCCATCATCCACAGCCCAATGCCTGGGGCAAATTCTCTTTCTACACCAACCATCACATCCACAATTCCCCCACCAACTAAACTTCTGTTGGATGCAATCGATTTGAACCAGGCACTAACCAGTCCTTCTCAATCACCTATTAATGAGAATATACCTTAACAAATGACTGGGTCTGATGTATCAATCTTTGCTAACCCACCAACACAACCTGAGGAGGTTACACCCCTTGAGTTACAAGTAACTCTTGGTGGTATTCCAAGTGAAGCAGCCACTACAAATGTTGAACCCACTGGTTTACATTTGGACAGTGGTTACATCAATAAGACTTCCTTGGAGGCAATTCCTTACATAGTACCTCTGCCAACCACCAGTGGATTTATTTTTACCACTGGCAACATCAAAAGGTTGTCAAGTGTTGAAGGAAGAAGACCCCAGTACCAAGAAAAAGGGGCATCAGTGGTTAATGTTTGGAGTACACTCCCTACCTCAACCACTGATAAAACCACTGCTAGTGGGAAATCAGATGATCCCATTAAATTGGGTGATGGTTTAAAATATTTGGAATTGACGGAACGTGTTGATAAACTGGATACTTCAGTTGCAGATATCAAAGAAATGCTGCAACAGTTGTTGACAGTACAAAAGATGCAATCCACTGTTGTTCCACCTCAAGCACCTGCTCCATCACAAGCATCTGCTACAAATGAGCTCTGGAACCTCTTCCAACCTTTTCTCCAACAACAAAAAGAAATGGCAGATCAGCAACATGAAATACATGTCCAAAAGCTGAGAAACATCATGGAGTCTAGGTTCAAGAACACTCAAGCAGACATTAAGGCAATCAAGGCCCATTTATTGGAAACCACTGGCACTGCTCCTCCAACAGTTCTTTTCATTGATCAACTTCCCCCAGATAATGCCAAAAAGGGGGAGAAAATTCAGGAGTGGAAGAAGAAGGGAATAGATGATGGTCTTTACATTGAACCAGAAAAGGATACTATGACCAGAAAAATTCTCTTGCCAGATGGTAGCAAAAAGGTTGATGCTACCCAAGAAGCACTTGATGAAGGAGTAGCAAGTGTAAAAAGGGATAGAGCGGCAAAGGATATTTCAAGGTGGAATGAGGAGAAAAGAGCTTACATGGAGCTGTATGCGCAGGGTTTTTCTGAGTCAAAGGATACTAAAAATCCTAAGCCAAAAAGGAAACCTAAGTCCATCCCATCCAGAATTCCAAAACATATTCCAAAACCACCATCCAAAAGCCATCAACATCAAACCTCCACCCAAACAGCTGTTGTAACTCCTGCTGTATCAACTACTGCTGGTACTTCAGAGGTTTCAACATCTGTTATCACTTCAACACACACCACTTCAACACACACCACAACCACTGCTTTACCACCACCATCATCACCACCAAAAACAAACTCACCACCATCACTTCCTGCCAAAAAGCAGAAGACAACAGATGTTACAACATCTGTTGTAATGACAACAGTGGTTGAAGCACCAGTTGTTTCAACAGGTGTTAGTCAACCACAAACCACTGCCACTCAAACTACCACCACTGTTCCACCCAAAGCATCATCAGTCCCTCCTCAAACAAAAAGGAGAAGGCTAATTCTAAAAGATGATGACACATCTCCACCACCAACATCTTCAAAATCTCTGTCACTTGTCACAATTCCAAAACCCATGCCTTTCTCTTCAGCTCAAATTCTAAAGCCATTACCTCCTGCTGGTGTCTCATTTCCTCTGGAACTCATTGCAGTTAGGGAAGAAATCAAATCCTTCTACTATGAGGATGACCCAGCTAAAAGGAGTTTGCCATCAGTTGAAGGATATCCCAGGCCTAACAATATTGAAGAATATTTGAAACTCAAGGCCAAGCAAGCAGAGGATATCTCAATCAAAAATAAACAAGGGAAATCTGATAGAGAATTTCAGCAAAACTATCAGTTTCTACTCACACAGGTCAGAGCTATGGAGCAATTTGCCAAAAATGTATGTTAGCAAATCTCAGAAAGGGCAGATGAGTCCTTGAGAAAAGACAACATTGAAAACATCATGAGCTACAAGAAATACAAGGGGGGGGGGGAAATACATGTACAAAAACTGGACCATTCCTAAGCTTGAAAAAAAGGCAGCCAGGATTCAAGAAATGATAAAAAATAAGGTCAAGCAGACTCCTCCTGAAAAATTCAAACAGTTTGAAGTTGATAAGGTCTTAGAGTTGAAGAGAATGAAAGAGGAGCTGATAGCAGCTGATTATGGGTCAAAGAATTATGTGACAAAGTGGGGAGAAGATAGGGTCAGGGCTACTTACAAAAAGTTGGAGGAACTTAGAAAGAAAGATCCAACGGTTCCAAAAAGGCCTGACTACTCCAAAGCAGAGGTCTCAAAAAGACCACCAAAGCTGCAAGTCAAAAGAACTACTGCTCCAGCTGGTGCTGCCATCTACAAAAGAAGGAGTCAAAACCAGTTAGGTGCTGAAACAGTTCAAGATCTAAATGCTGGAAATGTCGTTGTAAAAGAGGGCATTAGATTAATGATGAAAGAAGATCCTGAACTGGAACAATCTACAAGTACTGCTCAACCAGTCATGAATAGGCCAGCATCTCCAAACACCTCATCAAATAAAAATCTCCCAAGAAACCCACCAGGCTCAAAAGTACTAAAGTGGGAAACTGACAAACAGACCCATGTACTGACTATGTTCAGGTCTGATGGAGAAGTGAAGAAAATATCAAGGGAACAAGCACTTGGCCTAAGTTTTGAAGATTTGCAGGATCTCCTTGATCTTTCACTTAGCAGGGATGATGATGATACAGATGCCTTAACCTTTGAACTACAACTTAAAGGGAAAATAAGGGAACTGTTGATGAGGCAATAAAGTTCCACAATAATGAAGAGTTTTGGCATTATCTGTTCCAAAGGGAGATTGTTGGGATTGAACCCTACCAGAGGAACAGATAATTAAAGCCAAAACTGGATCAGAGCAGTGGATCCAGAATAAGCAGATGTTATATACAAGTCTCTCCCCTTGATAGCGATTTCAACATCTGCTGACCTCCTATCTACTGATCGTGCAAACTGCTGACCTACAACTGTTGATCAAGTAAAGGCCTGATGAAAGACTAAAGCTCTACTGTTCAATCTACTGCCTTGAGTCAAGCACTGCTGATCCGGACAAGTACTGCTGGGTTCACAGCAGTGGAGGGATGCAGCAGTTGTTTATTCTGTCTTTATGTAATGTAATGTAATAGCAGTAGTTAGCATAGCAGTGTTTGTTAGGAGGTTAGATGTCACTTTCATGGTGACGTCAGCTTAGATGCTCAGTGGTTTGCTAGTGCCTATAAATAGAACAGTGCTCTGTACTGTTCTATCAGCTCTTTGCAAAACTGTCTTCTTTGCACGAACAAACACTGAGCTCTGGCTGAGGGGGAGTTTGTATTAAGCATTGCATTGTAATCGTTGTTGAAATTAAATTCAATCTTTCGGTTCTGTGTGAAAAGTGTTTAATCAAAGCAATACTCTCGTTTGATTGTATGCAAAGTTTGTTTCCATCTTAATTCCGCTGCACAACTCATCCATCTTCATTTTAAATTCAAACGAAAAATACAATCAAAACCAAACTCAGATCCAACACTAATGATGATCCAACTGACACACATTTTCACATCACCGCCATAATTCAAAAAAAACGTTGTACTTTCACTTGAGAAATATGTGCCCATGGTGTATTTTGACTTTTTCTTCTTCTTTTAAGTCCGATCTCATGAATTTCTTTTTATAACTTCGGACTGGGGGGACATGACGAGGTATGACCCGGATTGACTGACCCGACCTGGTCATCACCTATTATTTTATTATAAATAATCAAATATAATCACGTTTATTCTAGAATGTTCCATTCCACATGGATAAACCAAGTAACCGAATCCCCAATATTTTGGGAAGATTATGCAAATCCCTAACTCATCGGATTATCTCCTAACTTCTGGAAAACCCTAATCGTAAACTATAAATAGAGATAAACATCAAAGGTATGGACATTCTGCTCTTACCAACTCTCTTTCTCTACATACTTTCTTACTCCCAAATACCGAGACTTATTCTCACGCCGGAGGGTGGTTACAGGAATAACCCCATTCAGGTAACGAGTCCTAATGGTGTTCTGTTTTGCAACCAGTTGTTCAGATAGCCAAGAATTGAAGTATCCATCAGAGCCTTACCATTCAGGTTAGTGTTTCTTCATTTACATTATCATTGACTCGGTCTAGTCAAGCTGGCTATGTCAGTTTGTTTGATATCTTCTATAAACTAAAAATAATAATGACATGTATTACAAGCCAAACATGTTCATTATGAAAGTGATACCATAACTTTTGTTTTTTACTTGTTCTTTTCAATACAATCTATATAATTATTTCAAGCATCTCGCAGACATACTGCTATGTTAAACCAGGTAATTCATAACGTTATAACATACCATTATAGAGGAGAGGGGCGGCGATATGTGGGTGGTGTCTAAGGTTGTCAATTGATTCATGGTGTTACGAACAAATTGTAAACCAAAGCTTTTAGTTATAACTCCACGTAACAAGCTTAATTCTATCTATTTGAATGTATCTTTAGCTCGTTACATGTAAATTAATTAATTATATAAATAAAGAACAAAATTTTTATTTTCCTAACAGTAGCTAGATTTTTCTCACAGATGGAGCCAAAATATATCGGGCCCATACCCAAGTAGCCCATTACATCACATTTAGTGAGTTTATTGAGAAAAATAATTATAATTAGATTGACAACAAAATTTTAATATGCTTTTGATTACAAATAAATAGAAATTAACGGGTGGTAGTTAGGGTTGTAGAACAAGACATTTTTCGTGTTCGTTCATTAAGGAATTAGCATGTTCATGAACTGTTCACAAACGCTTACAAATGAGATTTCTTGTTCATTTTCGTTCATTAAAGAAATGAACGCACACTACGTTTATGAATACACATGAACATGTATACATTTTAGAATAAAATTTGCATTTTCAACTTAAAGATTACGAGGAATCTACCAAAAGTATATAAGCACTTAACATAATTATCAGAACATGGTTTACATAATTATTGGAAATATGATTAACACTAAATTAAAAAGTTTGTCAAGCTTTAACACAAAATTAAATTGAAATGGTTAAAATATGTTGGGATTGAACCCTATCAGAGGAACAGATAATTAAAGCCAAAACTGGATCAGAGCAGTGGATCCAGAATAAGCAGACGATTACAGTTGGTTCATACAAATCTCTCCCCTTGAAAGTGGTTTCATATCTACTGACCTCCTATCTGCTGATCTTACTAAGTGCTGACCTACAACTGCTGCCTTGCATCTACTGCCAATGTCAAAGACTGATGGAAGACCAAAGCTCTGCTGATTCAATCTACTGCCTTGAGTCAAGTACTGCTGATCCGGACAAGCACTGCTGGGTTCACAGCAGTGGAAGGATGCAACAGCTGTTTAAGTGTCTTTTATATAAAGAAATGTAATAGCAGTAGTTAGTCCATCAGTGTTTGTATAGATCAGAGGTTAGAGTTTGTTAGGAGGTTAGATGTCACTTTCATGGTGACGTCAGCTAAGATGCTCAGTGGTTTGCAAGTGCCTATAAATAGTTCAGTACTTTGTAATGTTCTATCAGCTCTTGCAATACCGTCTTCTTTGCACGAACAAACTACTGAGCTCTGGCTGAGGGGGAGTTTGCATTCATTCATCAATCATTGTAATCGTTGTTGAAACAAATTCAATCTTTCGATTCTTTGTGTAAAGATGTTTGATTAAAGTATTACTCTCGTTTGATTGTATGCAAAGTTTGTTTTCATCTTATTTCCGCTGCACAACTCTTTCATTTCCATCTTAATTTCAAACGAAAACACAATCAGAAACAAACTCAGATCCAACAATTGGTATCAGAGTTTGGACAGTCAAATTTGATTTAACAATCATTTTGACGTAAATAGTTCAGCTCATAACAATTGATACTGATCGTTTGTTCGTTCGTTGAAAAACAGAGCAAGGATTAATCACCATTAAAGTTGATTTCTCAGTGTCTGTAAAACAACAAGAATGACGTCACAATCTCAGGATGATAAAAACAACATTGGCTCACTTTTTAAACCACCTATGCTAAAAAGAAATGAGTACAACATCTGGCAGAGAAGGATGGGTCACATCCTTGCTCAACAAAGCACAGGTTATTGGAGGTCTGTCATTTATGGTCCCCATGTTCCTTCAGTGACAAGCGCTGAAGATGCTAAAAAGTTTGTTCCAAAACCAGTTGAAAATTATACCGAAACCGACTTTCAAAAGATCGAACTAGATGCTAAAGCTTTTAGCATCATAGCATCAGCGCTGCCCAATGAGATATATGCTGGACTGTTACACTGTAACAGTGCCAAAGAATTATGGGACGCACTTAAGGAACAGTTTGGGGGGACTGAAGAAGTCATAGAAAACAACAGGGAAATCCTGAACCAACAGTATGAAATATTTTGTTACGTTAAAGGTGAATCACTAACGCAACAATTTGAGCGTTTCAGTTGTCTCATCAGTGAACTGAGGCTTGTTAACACCACTTTTACAAACTCAACTCAAAATAGCAGGTTCCTCAGGTCACTGCCAGAAAAATGGGACACCATAGCTTTTGTCACTCGAAACTCACCTGAATTCAAGGATCTGACCTTGACCCAACTCCACGGTCGACTCCTGACCTACGAAAGGGAGTTGAACCAGAAAAGGAGGTTACAAGAGTCAGGAAAAGTTACCGATGATTACACTTTCGGTAATACTGCTCTTCTGGGTCAAGAAGAATCTGGGAGCAGTGGTAAGGATCAGGGTTATGATCACTTCATTGACATAACTGCTGGTGCAAATTTTAACAACCCTGATCCTCACCCTGCTAGTTATGCATTCACTGCAAACGAAAAACAGATGTCAGATAATTTAAGCTTTGAACTAAATGATTTGCAACATTTTGATCCCACTGACTTAGAGGAAATGGACATTCTGCACCAACTGGCTTTGCTAAGTGTTAGAACTAGCAAGTTCTACAAAAGAACAGGGCGAAAATTCCCAGGTTTGCATGGGAATCTAAGGGTTGGGTTGGATAAATCGAAAATCAAGTGCTACAAGTGTAATAGGTTGGGACATTTCGCTAAGGAATGTAGGAGTCAAACTACTGGTCCCATAATTACTCATCCTAGCTCAAATCCTAGACCTCAAAACCAAAGCATTGTGCACTATGCCCAGTATACCCCAGCAGCTCAAGTGAACACTGCTCACTATGCTGCTGCCCCTGTGCCAGTACACTATGTCCAAACTACTGTTCCACAAATCCAATATGTTCAAACCCCTGCTCCACAGGTACAAGTGCAACCTGTTGCACCTCAAACCACTGCTCCAGCAGCAGCACAACCAGATCAACAAAGTTTTTTTACTCAAGGGTTTGTTGACTGGAGCAGTATGCCTGAAGATCTTAGTTATGAAAATTTTGCACTCTATGCTTCTAATGATTCTTCACATGATGAGTTTTGTTTGATGGCATTCGAGTCAATACAGGAGGGGGTTGAAACTGAGGAGGAACAGCAGAGCTTTGAAACAGTGGAAGAGGTGACTGAAGCAGTGGTTACTGCTGTGGCTGGTGAACTACTGTTGGGAGAAAGTTCAGGTACCCTGATTGAACCATTGACAGACCCATGGTCCAAAGAGGACAAAGAAGAAGAAAAAGAAGACAAGGTTGGTGAAAAGAAGGTGAAAGCTGTTGATGAAGAGGATCATCAATGTGATTGTGCAATGATGGTAGCTGCCAAGGTATCTCCTCAAGTTCTTGAAAAACTGTGTTCTGACAATTGCATAATTGCTTTTGCTAACATCAAAGAGGTGAATGAAAACCTTCGGGATAAAATCTTGACTGATGAGGTCAATTTTGAAAAGTCTTTAAAAGAACTTAAAAACAAATTGACTGAAAAGGAAAAAGAAATCGGCTGTCTAAAAGAAGAGCAAAGCATCACCAAAACCCAACTTCAAACTATGGTAGAAAAATACCAAGTTTGCAAAAAGGAGTTGGAATCCACCCAGATTACTTGTGAAAGATGGGTGGAATCCTGCAGAGGATTTGAGGTGATGCTTGCTAAACAGATTGAAAGCAATGTGAAATTTAGGGTTTGTTAGGGGTCATTTTCTTAACGTATATATCCTGACCAATATCCTGCCTATGTTTGTTCATTTATGACCAGGATGCTGGAAGAGGATATTGCTAACATCTTGGGCGATATCCTGAGGCTTATTGAATTAACCACGTGCAGGTTAAGGGCTGAGACTTGCTAACGGTCAAGAGGACTTCTTCTCCTCAAGACTCGGACGAATTTGTTGAGGAAGAGACGTTGAGCCCGAAAGACCAGGTCTACAACGTTCGAAGAAGGAATATTCGGTGGATCCCGCAAGTTTAGGCTAGTTTGTTATTTTATCTTTACTATAAATAGATGGGGGCGGATCAGCTTAGAACACACGATTTTCACTAACACTCTCATACACTTACACTCTCTAGCTCATCGCAAACACCACACTTGTATTCAAGTTTCGTTGTAACACTTAGTCGATCCGTTCCACATCTTGCACTGTATCCTGATTTTTGAAGCAATAGAAGAACTAGGCAGCTGCGATTGTCAGCTCCCGAGGTTTTATGCCGGCGATCTAGATTGATCAAGGGCTTTCCTCGTACATCCCGTGTCGTTTACTTTACTTTTGCTCATTGTTTGATCATAGATACAGCTCTATATCCTGAGCCGTATCCTGAAACTGTTTTTACAAATTAACTTGATTAACATATTTTCGACACTCACTTCTAGCACACTACCTCACTAAACTAATTTGATCACTTAATTACTTCGGTAATTTTTTACCAAAACAATTTGGCGCCCACCGTGGGGCAAGTGGTGCTCTCTTTACTAAAACTTTTTGTCAAATCGCTAATCGGTTTTCTATTTTCAAAACTTTTTGCCACATTGTCCATAATGGCCTCAAGATCAAACATGAGTTCCTCTACTGTGTCTGCTATGACTTCTGCTACTACCGGTTCGGTGCTTCCACCACCTCCTCCAAGGATGCCAGCCTCTACACAATCTCAAGATGTTATCCCAACTCGGAGTGTCCAGGGATCTGCTCCTGTTTTAGCTTCTAATGATGAAATTTTAACCTTATTTGGAAGTGTGCAGGAACAAATGAGGCAGCAACAGGAAACAAACCAAATGCTTTTGAGGGAAATACAACTCCTGAAGGCTGGCTCGAGCAAATCTGCTGAGGACAATGTCACTCCGTTACACCCCAGAGCGTTGAGCTTTAGTCCAGCTGTATATACCGAGGATAATAGGGGGAATATCGTGCCCAGTCTTCCTCAGAATCATACTCCTGAAATACCCTCCTCGATTAGGATGTCAACCATGAGGAGCTCAGGATATGCTTCAGGATATGGGCAAAATCCTCCAACGTGTAACGTGTCGAATAATAACAATACTCATGCTACTAACAGTGGTGGATCTTTGCAGGATACAGGTGTAACATCAACACTTACCAGGGAACTTCAGAAGTTGAAGGACATGATATCTAGTGTACCTGGGGTGGTCCAGCCGATCCCGGAAGTATCTCAAGACAGCCACAAGATATCTCGTTTTGCATATCCTATCTGTGATGCTGAGATCCCAAAGAGATTCCAAACTCCCAACATTAAGCTTTATGATGGGAGTACGGATCCTGAGGAGCATATTGCTCAGTATAGGGAAAGAATGGAGATTAACCCTATCCCTCCGGAGCTTAAGGAAGCGTGCTTATGCAAGGGATTTGGTTCTACTCTAACAGGATCGGCCTTAAAATGGCTATTGAACGTTCCTCCTCACTCAATTACTTCATTTGCTCATTTGGTTAATTTATTTAACAGTCAATTTTCTTGTAGTCGGAGTTTTGAGAAACTAACCAGTGATCTTTACAGGATAACTCAAGGGCCTCAGGAATCCTTGAGAGATTATGTGAACAAATTCAGTCGAGAATCCTTGGATATCCCACATCTTGATGTTGCAACAGCTGTGCAAGCTTTCAAGATGGGATTACAAAAGGATTCTCAGTTTTATCAGGATCTCGTAATGAATCCCTGCAGGAATCTCGACGAAGCTCGTAACAGGGCTTTGAGATATATCCGTCTGGAAGATGACAGAAAGATGCAAGAAAGGATGAACTCATCCAACACTTATGAGTCAACTAATAGGAAGTCAGAATCCTCATTCAAGTCATATCGGCCTAAGCCGTATAATAGAAATGAAAACAAACGAGTGAACGCTGTTGAAGATGAGGATCCTGAAGAGTATCCTGAGTTGTCCGAATATTGCTTTTCTGTTAATATTCCTGAATTGATGTATGCTATGCAGGGTCTAGGAGACAAGGCTTGGTGGCCTCGAAAGAATCAACAAAAGGCTGACTGGAAAGATAAGTCAAAATGGTGTGCTTTCCACGAAGATTTCGGACATGTAACTGAGGATTGCATTGCTCTAAGGAAAGAAATAAGCTATCTTCTAAGCAAGGGATATCTGAAAGATCTCTTAGGAAGGAAGAAGAATAAGGGTCAGGATACTGAGAAGGATCCTGAACGAGCAGCATCACCTCCCGCGGATGCCAAGATAATCAACTTCATTTCAGGAGGATCCGACATTTGTGGAACTTCGTATTCGGCAGCAAAGAGACATGCGAAGGAAGCCAAGGCCGAAAGGGGAAACAAACCCGTCAGGATGACTACCCTCACAACTGACAAAGTGATCACTTTTGATGGTGATGACAGGGATACTGTCCAAGATCCTCACCATGATGCTCTGGTAATAACGTTATATGTGGCTAACCATTTTGTACGCAGGATACTGGTTGATAATGGCAGCTCCGTCAACATAATCCAACTAGAAACTCTGAAGAGAATGAATGTATCTCCAATGGATATCACTTCAAAGTCTACCGTGCTTGTTGGGTTCAGTGGAGAGGCTAGAAACACAGTGGGAGAGATAAAGTTGCCAGTATACGTTGAAGGACTCAACTCGATACAACGTTTCTGTGTGATGGATTCTCTATCCTGCTATAACATCATACTGGGAAGACCATGGATTCACGATATGAAGGCCGTGCCATCAACATATCACCAATGCATCAAGATACCTACCCCTTGGGGAGTGGTCAAAGTTGATAGTGATCAGCAGGAGGCGAAAGAATGCTACTCATCCTCGATGAAATCCTCAACCAAACCTAGTGCAGCATAGCAATTAAAGACGCGGGCCCAGGATATCGTGGAGGATCCGGAGCAGGATGTGAAGAAAATTATCCTGGACCAGGATAATCCTGATATTTCGGTGCTCGTTGGGACCAATATCCCTCAGGATATTGAAGAACAATTAATTAACTTTTTGAAATGCAGGATGTCTACGTTTGCATGGAAGCATGAGGATATGACAGGCATATCCAAAGATATTATCACTCACAAGCTTGGAATTGATAAATCATTCAAGCCTGTGCAACAAAAAAGAAGGAAGTTTGCTCCAGAGCGGAACGCGATTATCCAGGAGGAAGTTGAAATATTATTAAAGTCCAGAATGATCAGAGAGGTTAAGTTCCCAAGGTGGCTAGCAAACGTGGTTGTAGTACAGAAGAAGAATGGGAAATGGAGAGTTTGTGTAGACTACACAGACTTGAACAAAGCTTGTCCTAAAGACCCATTTCCTCTTCCACACATTGATGCAATGGTAGATGCCACTGCTGGGCATGAAATGCTGACCTTCATGGACGCATCTTCAGGATTTCAACAGATCCAAATGGAACCTTCTGACCAGGAGGATACCGCCTTCATGACACCAACAGGTATTTATTGTTATACAGCTATGCCTTTTGGTTTGAAAAATGCAGGTGCAACATACCAAAGATTAGTAAACATGATGTTCAAAGACAAACTGGGGGACACCATGGAAGTATATATCGATGATATGGTGGTGAAATCTAAAAAGGCTGAGGATCACCTCCAGGATATCAAGGGAGCATTTGATATCCTGGATCAATACAACATGAAGCTGAATCCTGCTAAATGCCATTTCGGAGTGGGGGCAGGAAAGTTTCTTGGGTATATGGTGACGAAAAGGGGGATAGAGGCAAGCCCGGAGCAGATTAAAGCTATCCTGGATATAAAATCACCCTCGAATATGAAGGACGTACAAAGATTAACAGGCCGAGTAGCAGCTCTAAACAGATTTATCTCAAGATCCTCAGAGAAATGCAAAGACTTCTATGATATCCTGAAGAAGAACAAAAGATTCGAATGGGGGGAAAAGCATGAAGCAGCCCTGCAGGATTTGAAACGGTATCTCTCAACTGCACCTCTATTAATGAAGCCGGAAAATGGTGAACCACTATCCCTGTACCTTGCTGTATCAGGGAATGCTGTAAGTGCCGTTCTTATAAAAGACCATGAAGGTCAGCAGTATCCTGTTTATTATGTTAGTAAAAGTTTGTTAGATGCTGAAACTAGGTATTCTCATTTAGAAAAACTGATACTAGCATTAATTATGGAATCAACGAAACTTAGGCATTATTTCGAGACACATAGGATACATGTTAAAACAAATTATCCTATCAAAAATGTGCTTAGGAAACCAGAAATGTCAGGCAAGATGGCCAAGTGGTCAGTAAAGTTAAGTGCTTATGATTTAGTATACGAACCTAGGAATGCCATAAAGTCTCAGGCTTTAGCTGACTTTGTGGCTGATTTTAGTAGTGACATTCAGGACGAGGTAGATCTAGAAGTTCAACAGCTAGGAGAATCCTCAGGATCCTGGACATTATATACTGATGGTGCATCTAATGTAAGAGGAGTAGGATTAGGAATACTTCTAAAATCGCCACAGGGGGACATATTACCCCAGGCTATTAGGTGTGAATTTCCTGCTACTAATAATGAAGCAGAGTATGAGGCTTTAATTGCAGGATTAGAGTTGGCTAAGAGCATGAGTATCAAAAATTTGCAAGTATATGTTGACTCTTTGTTAATTACTAACCATTTTAATGGATCCTATGCAGTTAAGGGAGAGAAATTAATCGAATATCTCGATATTCTCAAAAAATTAGCAGGATATTTCGATGTTTTTGTACTTAAACAGGTACCAAGGGAGGATAATGCTGAAGCGGATGCCTTAGCAAATTTGGGATCATCGATCAAGATACCTGAAGGGACGCAAATACCAATACTACATGTCCTATATCCTGCAACGAATCCTCAGGATAAAGAGGTAGCTGGTATTCAGGATCCTGGAGTAGAACATCTTGAAGAGGATCCTAAATCCTGGACGGCTCCAATCATGAAATATCTCAAAGAAGGACACATCCCTGGAAATGAAAATCCTAAGGCATTTAGGATGAAGGTATCACGATTCGCTATTATAGATAATATTTTATACAAAAAATCTCTTGCAGGACCGTATTTGAGGTGCTTGGAGGATCCTGAAGCCAAGGAAGTACTTCAGGATATACATGAAGGGGATTGTGGTAACCATGCTGGGGGCAGGTCGTTATTCTCAAAAGTATTAAGAACAGGATATTATTGGCCAACAATGAGAAAAGATGCCGCAGAATATGCTCGAAGATGTGACTCATGTCAAAGACATAGTAACATACTGCATCAACCTGCTGAACCATTGTATCCTATTGTTTCCCCTTGGCCATTTATGAAGTGGGGTATGGATATAGTGGGAAAGCTACCGAAAGCTCCGGGAGGAAAAGTCTTCATGCTAGCAATGACGGATTATTTCTCTAAGTGGGTTGAAGCTGAAGCATTTGTTCAAGTTAGAGACCAAGAAGTAGTATCCTTCATAAAGAGGAATATCCTGACCAGATTCGGAGTACCAGCTGAGATAATCTGTGACAATGGTTCTCAGTTCATAAGTAAGAGGACTACTGACTTTTTCAAGAGTTGGGGAATCAAAATGATCACATCTACTCCGGTACATCCTCAAGCAAATGGACAAGCAGAATCCTCAAACAAGATAATTGTCAATAACTTAAAGAAAAGGCTTGGAGCCAAAAAAGGAAGATGGGCAGAAGAATTACCCTTTGTTTTATGGGCTGATAGGACAACGGTAAAGAATGCAACAGGCCAAACCCCATTTTCCTTGGTGTTTGGAGCAGAAGCAATGATTCCAACGGAAATGACGATACCTACTGCAAGATCTGTCTTAAGTGATCCTGAGAAGAATCCTGAAGCCTTGAGTCAGGATTTAGACACTATAGATGAAAAGAGAGATGCGGCAAGGCTAAGGATGGCAGCATATCAACAGAGAATATCCAGGGCATATAACAAGAATATTAGAACCAGAAGATTTAAGGTTGGAGATTGGGTGTTAAGAAAGGCTTTTCAAAATACTACTAATCCTGCCGATGGCAAGTTAGCTCCAAAATGGGAAGGACCATATGAAGTTGAATCAGAAGCAGGGAAAGGAGCATACAGACTCAAGAATATGGAGGGGGATATGCTACCGAGATCTTGGAATGCTATACACCTTAAGCTCTATTTCAAGTGAGTTTAGAATTCAATTTCTAACTCAGAATGGTATGAATTCTATCTTTTTTAAATACGTTTTGGTTTAATTTATTTTTTGAAACTCAATACTAACTTAAGCATCGGTGGGGTGTTAGCCAAGCTAACACCCACCTTAGTTTACAGTTGTTTTGCAAGATATGTTCCAGGATATAGCTCCAGGATATGCACTCAGGATAACTCAGAAGATTAGAGGATTGGCCCCCTCTCTTACGTTTAAGGGATACTGATTCCTTCACAGGTTTAAAGGTATTCACTTTTCTTCGGAATTGGGTTTAAACACCCCGCCTGGAGCGCAAGTTATTCAGGGATAGTTCAAGGTGGCGGGACCAGTCCATGTAAAAGTGGCTGACAATTTCGTTACTGTTGGCTATATCCTGAATCCTAAAGGTATATGAGGATTGATCACCCTCTCTCACGAAAGGGTATTTTCATACTCTCTAAGGTTTAAAGGTTTTCACCTTTCTAAGTCTTGGAGTTTATACACTCCCGCCTGTAGCGCATGAAAAATTGGGATTTTCCCCAGGATACAAGGGATTTATCTCCAGTACATCCTTGGGTTTTACCCTTGGGACGTAAAAAATCTCTTATGCAATGGAAACTGACATTAAGTAGATTTCTAAGATACTTGAAGGCATTGTATACAGGGGACATTCCCTCCAAGGTGGTGGTGTAAAGCTAAAAGGATGAAGTTTGCGACTAATGCACTAAGTACCTTGCACAGGGGACATCTTCAATGGAAGAGTTGCAAAGGGATTGAAGTTTGGTAATAGGTTTATGTCCTATTTCTGGTATGATCTTCCCTTTATAAGCCTCGTTTAGGTTTTTGGTGACATTATGTTAAGTATCCTGGTATATATCCTTAAAGTCCTTTTAAGGATATTTGATTAGGATGTTTGAAACTAGTATTGGTTTGGAACTTTGATCATTTAAATATTATCAAAACTTGGTTTTGAAAAGATAAACTATTTTTTACTTTCTAAAAGAAATTTTTACAAAGTTGAAGGAACGTTTGGAAGATCTATCTAATACAAGGCTTTTGCAGTATGTTACTGAGCATACTGATCAGGATATTTTATAAGATACCAATACAAAATCCTTACAAAAATAAGACTAAGTAATGCAAAGTAATGCAAGGTAACAGAAAATAAGTCAAAAGATAGTTATATTATTAACAAGTCAAAAGTTGTGCTTTTGGTTTCACCTAAAACCAAGGCCCATCCGCCAAAAGCACAGTTAGTTTTTACCATACTTGTGTAACGGTTGCAGGATCTATCTCAAAATAGGACCCGTCCACCTACAACCGTTACTACATTCAAAACAAGTTATACTAATTGATGACCAAGGGCTTCGTCCTAAAACCTAGGACCCATCCACCTTTGGTCATCACATTGTTCTAGTGCAGAAAAAGTAAATTGTTCAAAGACAGGAAAAGTAAATTGTTTATGCAACCACAACCATGAATTTAAAAAATGGGCTCCGGCCTTGGCACATATATCCATCATCGCCCATTTCGCTGCCTAAGATGCGGCACCTTCTTGATCAGCAACCTCCTTGTCAGCATTCGCCCCAGCATCAACCTCGGGATTCTTCTCAGCACCATCACCAGCATTGGCCACCTCCTCTGCCGCCTTAGAAGGCTCTTCACCAGTATGTTTTGTAGGATGAGCAACGGGATGACCTCCGAGGCCCTGTAGTTTCTCCTCCCAAGCCTTTACATTCCAGGAGGGGCATTCAAAACCCAGATCCATGGCCTCATAAGCCATCCTTATCCTGGCTTGGAGAAGAGAGACAACCACTGAAGCTTTTAGGCTATCCCGGTATGAGCTCATATTCTGCTGATATTGGAGAAGAGCGGCATCTAGCTTGGCTTGAGCATCCTCATTAGCTTTGTGGAGGGCGGCTTGATGTTCCTGAGTCATTGCCTTGTATTTGTCTTCATAATGCTGGGATTTGGCAGCCGCGATGGTTCCTTGGTCAGCTATGGTGGCTTGAGCTTTCTCCAGCTGGATCTTTAACATCTTGTTAAGACCGCAAGCGTCTTCATGCAAGTGCATAAGACGATCCAAACCCTATTGATAAAGACACAGGTATTAATGTGAAAAATAAGCAGGATAAAAACTAACATACTTGTACAGGATATCGAAAAGGAAATTCTACCTGTTTGAGGAATGAGGTGGCTTCATTGAACCCATGATTTTCAAGAGAGAATGTTTCAGAAGCAGCTGGGGAATCAGTCTCCTTTCTTTTACGAGAACTGGAAGCCCGGGTCCTGGATGCCGGAGGGCCTTTGGGAGCGGAAACAGTTTTCGAGGAGGTAGGCTTTGGTGTAGCAGACGACTTTGGCTTGGATTCTTGTTTGGTGGGTTCAAGGCTGGAGTAGCAATCCAATTCGTCAAGTTCAAAACCTTCAAGGTTGACGAATGGTACTACAAAAGGGAAGATATTCTTAAACTCATCGTATTTTTGAAAAATAATTAATATATATATAAGAATGTGCTTACCAGACATTTCTGAGCTTGATTTTTGATGAGAACCTGTAAGAGACAGGGAAAAAGTTCTTTCACTGGCAGGAAGACGGTAGATTTCCTTGATCTTGGATTCATATTCTGCACTGGGAGGCACTAAATCTTTGAAATTCGCTGCATAAAAACATCAAAGTATAAGTCCGGGATACAGTTTGAAGATATAATTGGGGATATTCCTAAAACCCTAAATCCTACCCTTGGTTAACCATTTAACCGGTAGATCGAAACCCTTATCAATAGAGTCTCTTTTTACGAAAAAGAATTTTCGTCGCCATCGATCCTCATTCTTGGTGGCTTTAAGGACCAAAGGGTTCTTGATGGAAAACAGAAGATAACGGTGATTGCCATGGGATCTCAACCGGTATGCTACGGGAAGGTCCTCAACAAGTAGGTTAGGAAAATGACGAGATTTGATTTGATCTAACACTATCAAGACTCGCCAGACCATTGGCATAACTTGGGCATAGCTAAGGCCGGTGAGGTCGAAAAAGCTAGAGATAAAGGGTGGAAATGGGTACCGGAGTCCAAGAGAGAAAGGATAAGCGAAAAAACAAACCCACTCGTCGGATGATGCGTCCGATTGGGCTTCCTTGTCGAAGGGGCGAAAGACCGTTCCGGTGGGAAAGGCACCGGAGTCTTTGAGAGCAGCAATGTCAGCATTATTGAAGCAGCAAATCTCCTTTGCTGGATCGGTGATAAAGTTTTGACTTATGAGGGTTGAGGCTGGTCGGTCTGATCAGGATTTCGTTCGTGGTGCCATGAAGAGTATTGAGCAAATTAAGAAAAATTCAAGAAAGGAGATTAGAAAAGAAGATACCTGATGATTGCTTGCAGATAAGGATAACCGAGACAAGGAGTCCCTCGGTTAATATAGGATGAATATAGGGGGGGTAAAAAGTAAATAATGCCTTGGAAGTTGCACCGCTGTCATTTCAAGAGTCTAGTCATATTAATTGCCTTAAGTTATGAGGTGAAACTTTTGAAATATATCCGTTGGATTGGTATCCCAACCGATATATTTGGGGACAATTGTTAGGGGTCATTTTCTTAACGTATATATCCTGACCAATATCCTGCCTATGTTTGTTCATTTATGACCAGGATGCTGGAAGAGGATATTGCTAACATCTTGGGCGATATCCTGAGGCTTATTGAATTAACCACGTGCAGGTTAAGGGCTGAGACTTGCTAACGGTCAAGAGGACTTCTTCTCCTCAAGACTCGGACGAATTTGTTGAGGAAGAGACGTTGAGCCCGAAAGACCAGGTCTACAACGTTCGAAGAAGGAATATTCGGTGGATCCCGCAAGTTTAGGCTAGTTTGTTATTTTATCTTTACTATAAATAGATGGGGGCGGATCAGCTTAGAACACACGATTTTCACTAACACTCTCATACACTTACACTCTCTAGCTCATCGCAAACACCACACTTGTATTCAAGTTTCGTTGTAACACTTAGTCGATCCGTTCCACATCTTGCACTGTATCCTGATTTTTGAAGCAATAGAAGAACTAGGCAGCTGCGATTGTCAGCTCCCGAGGTTTTATGCCGGCGATCTAGATTGATCAAGGGCTTTCCTCGTACATCCCGTGTCGTTTACTTTACTTTTGCTCATTGTTTGATCATAGATACAGCTCTATATCCTGAGCCGTATCCTGAAACTGTTTTTACAAATTAACTTGATTAACATATTTTCGACACTCACTTCTAGCACACTACCTCACTAAACTAATTTGATCACTTAATTACTTCGGTAATTTTTGACCAAAACAGGGTTGGTTATAGAAAATATGATGATGAACATATTGCTTTTGAAAAATCTATCCAAACCACTGATGAAGCTACTGAGCTCATCCCCACAAACAAGAATGGCCAAGAAGTGAAAATCACTGACAAACTTGGTAACAAAATCACACTTACCAGACCAATGGGATCCTCCACTTTCAAGGAGCTTGAAGATCATCAGTTTAAACCAAAATGGTCTGATGAGTGTGATATTCTTGAAAATTTCAAGCCAATGGACTTTACATCAACTGATGGTGTTAAAGCTCCAAAAGCTAAAGTCATACCTCTCAAGGACATCCCAGCAGTGGTTAAAACCTCTGCTGCAAAGGAGTCTGAAAAGAGAAAGAAGAAAGAAAAAATTGATAACTTGTTTTGTGAATTCTGTGAGAAAAGGAATCATCTAACAAAAGATTGTTTCCACTTAAAAGCTTATGATTTAAACAAAACAAGTGTCATTGTTTCAGCTGAAAGTTGCATTGTTTGTGGTAAAACAAACCACAAAACTCAAGCATGTGTGTATCTCAAAAACTTTGATGTGAAAAAGAATGAGTACATTGCTAAAACATCCTTGAGTCCATCATCATCATCAACATCTGTCAAATTCACCAAGAAACAACCACTGTTTGTGCCAGTTCAAACAGCTGTTACAAAACAGCTGAACCAAACATCTGTCAAAAGAGATGTTCAGGTTACTGATGCACCCCCTGCCAATCAGTTCAGAAAAGGCAAGGAAAAACAGTCTTACCAAAGGATTCCACACGTTTATGAGGCCTACAAAAGGCCCTCTAAACCCAAAGTGAACAGGCATCCTTTTGGTTACCAGCAGATGATTGGTCAGGACCCACAACAGTGGTTAGAGAAACACTGTCCTAAAACAGTTCAAACCCCTGACCTAACCACTGTCCACCATTCTGCATCCATCCCAGACACTATTGAGACCCCATCCAAAGCCCTGCTGGCTTTGGAGACCTTAATGAACTAATCCTTTTACTTCATGTGCAGGGAGCTTCTGCATGCTTTGATAGTCTTTGGTATGTAGATAGTGGAGGCTCCAGGCACATGACAGGATGTAAAGCCCTCCTCAAAGACTTTAAAATCCATGGAGGGGGTGATATATCCTTTGGGAATAATAGTAAGGGGAAAGTTCTGGGGTCTGGTACAGTGCAATCTGGAAATGTAAAATTTGAAAATGTCAATCTGATAGACAATCTAAAATTCAACCTTCTGAGTGTATCACAAATGAGTGACAAAGGGTTTGGGTCATTCTTCACAAAAGACTGTTGTAGGATTGTTGGACCAGAAATGGTCAAAAAGATTGAAGCAATAATCAAAACTGGTCAAACTAAACTTGTTGCTCAAAGAAGTGGCAATGTTTATGTTGTTGACATGTCAAAAGAGTGTCCCAGAGCTGATGCCTGTCTGTTCTCAGCTGCCTCTAACAAAGAGACAGAACTTTGGCACAGAAGGCTGGGGCACACAAATCTTAAGACAATCACAGAAATTTCAAAAAATGGTTTGGTGAGAGGCCTACCACAAAAATTGTTTTCATGTCCTGAACATTGCATTTCCTGTTTAAAAGGAAAACAGCATAAAAGTTCTTTCAAGTCCATTGAAGAGTCCAAAACAACCCAGTGTTTGCAAATGCTACACATGGATTTGTTTGGCCCAGTTCAAGTCATGAGCCTCAAAAAGAAAAGATATTGTTTGGTTATTATTGATGACTTTTCTAGGTTTACATGGACTTTCTTTTTACACTCTAAAGATGAGACTGCATGCATCTTGCAAGACTTTGTGACACAGGTTGAAAAGCAATTTGACCTTCCAGTGAAAAGCTTTAGGAGTGACAATGGCACAGAATTTAAAAATAAGGAGTTGGATGCCTTCTGTGTGAAGAAAGGGATTGTAAGGCAGTACAGCATCCCTAGAACACCAGAACAGAATGGGGTAGTGGAAAGGAAGAACAGAACTCTGATTGAGGCTGCCAGAACCATGCTTGCAGATTCAGGTTTGCCTTTAACTTTCTGGGCAGAGGCAGTAAACACTGCTTGCTATGTCCAGAACAGAGTTTTAATAAACCCCAGGCACAAAAAGACTGCCTATGAAATTCTGTATAAAATTAAACCACTGATTTCATACTTCAAGGTGTTTGGCTGCCCATGCTTTATTTTGAACTTAAAAGATTCCATTTCAAAATTTGCAGCCAAAATTGATTGTGGTTATCATCTGGGATACTCAACCACTGCCAAGGCCTACAAAGTGTTCAATACACGGACCAAGGCAGTGGAGGAGACTTTGAATGTTAAGTTCAATGAACTTTCATCAATGAAAATCCCAGCAAACCCTGCAGATCTGTTTGATCTTGAAAAATTTACTTTTGAAAATACTGCTGTCAAGACTAACAGTGCAGGTCCATCAGAGGATACAACACCAGACTATGGGTATGAAATCATCATTCCTCAAAGGTATGCCACAAAGGGAAAAGCATCAGCTGTTCAAAACAGTTGTCAAAGCTCAACCACTGCTACCTCAACAGTTGTTGACCAAAGTAGCCCATCAACCACTGCTTCCACATCCTCAAACACTGCTGACAAAAGTCCTCAAACAGTGGATAAAAGTCAGCAGTTGTCCACTTCATTACCTCCTATTCCACCACCTTTTGAAGCCACTGCTGGATCATCAAAGTCCCCAGTAGTGGTTAGCTCAGATGATACACATTTGCAGCCTTCACCAACCAATGCCATCATACCATACCAAGGAGATTTAATCTTCTTGAGATCTCATCCACCTGATCAAATCATTGGCAACATAAATGAAGGGGTGCTCACAAGAAGCCAAACCCAAAACATTTGTCTTTTTGCTGGTTTTCTATCACTCCATCAGCCAGTCAAGTACCAAGAGGCACTGAAAGACAACAGCTGGGTAGAAGCCATGCAAGAGGAGCTCCAACAGTTTAAAAGACAACAAGTATGGGAGCTTGTACCACTGCCAGAAGAGGTTAGTCCCATTGGCACAAAGTGGGTCTTTAAGAACAAAACTGATGAAAGGGGTATTGTTGTCAAGAATAAAGCCAGGCTTGTGGTTCAAGGTTACAGACTGGAAGAGGGGATTGATTATGATGAAACATTTGCCCCTGTTGCAAGATTAGAAGCAATTAGACTGTTCCTGGCCTTTGCTGTCAATCACAATATGAAGGTGTTTCAAATGGATATCAAAAGTGCTTTCCTCTATGGTACAATTCAAGAAGAGGTATATGTTTGTCAACCTCCAGGTTTTGAGGATCCATTTTATCCAGATCATGTCTACAGGCTAAACAAAGCTTTGTATGGCCTGAAACAAGCACCAAGGGCCTGGTATTAAACTCTTTCCAACTTCCTACTCTCAAATGGTTTCAAAAGAGGTACCATTGATAAAAATTTGTTTTTAAAATGGAGAGGGAAGGACTTAATGATTGTCCAAATCTATGTGGATGACATTATTTTTGGAAGCACATGTAATTCAATGTGTGAAGAGTTTAGAGAACTCATGACAGCTGAGTTTGAAATGAGTGCAATGGGTGAGCTGCAATGCTTTCTTAGTCTCCAAGTACAGCAATTGCAAAATGGAACTTTCATTCATCAAAGCAAATATGCTAAAGAACTTTTAATCAAATTTGATATGAATGATTGTAAACCATGCAGCACACCCATGGCAACAAATAAGCTGGTCATGTCTGATGAAAAGGATGAGCTGCTTGACCAAACACTTTATAGAAGCATGATTGGGTCTTTATTGTACCTAACTGCATCTAGACCAGACATCATGTTTGCAACATGTGTCTGTGCAAGAAGTCAATCAGCTCCCAGAAAATCAAATCTCATTGCTGTAAAAAGGATCTTCAGATACATAAAAGGTGCTCCCACACTTGGTATCTGGTATCCAGCTAATGGGAACATCAAGCTTTCAGGTTTCTCAGACAGTGACTTTGCTGGATGTCACACCACAAGGAAGTCCACATCAGGAGGGTGCCAGTTTCTAGGTGATTGCTTAGTTTCATGGCAAAGCAAAAAGCAAGCAGCTGTTTCAACATCGACTGCTGAAGCTGAATACATTGCTGCTGCAAGCTGTACAGCCCAACTCCTGTGGCTTCAAAATCAGTTGCTGGATTTTGGTATCACTGCCTTAAAGACACCACTCATGTTGGACAGTCAGGCAGCAGAAAATATCATCAAAAATCCAGTTTCCCATTCAACCACCAAACACATCGACATCAGACATCACTTTGTGAGGGATTGCTATGAAAAAGGTTTGATTTCTCTGCATCATGTCCCAACTAAAGATCAGCTGGCAGATGTGCTCACAAAAGCACTTGATACAGCCACTTTTGAAAGCTTGGTCTCTAGAATTGGGATGCTGAACATGGAATAACAAGCAACATCTTGTTTTTCTATGAATATAAGCAACAAAATGTTTTCAGAAAATCAAAACTCCATCCTTAAAAATAGCTAAAAATGATATTTTTCATTAAAATCCTTAAAAGTCTGCCATTAACCACTGATTGTTCAAAAGTCTGCTCTACTTCAAAATTCTGTCCACTGCTGAAAGTCAACCCCTGTTCTCTCATTCCTTTGATAAACTCTGTTGTTCAAAAGCAGTGTATTATCCACTGATATGCTATCCACTGATAGTGAAAATCATCCACTGCTTTCATACCACTGCCTTCATCAGTCACTTTCACAAAAGTACTGTCCTTCACTTTCACCAAGGGTTGTCACGTGGGCAGTACATAGTGGTCAGACCTTTTGTAACGGCTGCCACCTCAGCATTCACTTTCTTCCCTATAAAATCCTCCACTCACCACCAAAACAGGGTTTTACTGTCGAATTGAATTCTTAAAAATTCTCTTCTCAAAGCAGTTTTTCTTCTCATCTCTCACAAATTTCTTCGATCATTCATCTTCAAAATGACAAAATCGAAGTCATCTTCAAAACCCTCCTCCAAATCATCTTCGAAAATAGCCTCTCAAAAGGAAATCTCCACTGAAATTCCACATAAACCATCTCACAATCTCCTGGGTCTTCTCACAAAACCAGGAACCACAAATGTTTTTGATTCCATCATTGATATCATGGCAAAATCAAAGTACAAAACTTTGTTCACTGCCGATGCATCAATCTATTTGGCGACCCAAAGGGAGTTCTGGAAGAATGCAACCCTTGAAAAACAAGGAGACACTGCAACCACCATACACTCTTCTATAAAGGGTAAAGCTGTCCAAATCACGCCACAATCCATTTCAGAGGTCTTTCAACTCGATGATCAAGAAGGTAAAATTTCTTTCACTAAAAACGAGTTGCAAACTGACTTCATTGAGAGAGGGTATGAAGCCACAATGATGAAGAAAATTACCTTAGAAAAAGGTTATTTTCCTTCTGCAACCAGATTTTTATTTCATACCCTCCTACTATGTGTTTCAAACAAAACCACTTCTTTCAATGAAATCCCTTTAAAGATTCAAAATCTGGGATATGCTATTCTTCAAGGAGAAAATTTTAACTATTCTCGGGAAATTTTTAAAGATTTGGTTAATAATGTTGAAACAAAATCATTCTTACTGTTTCCAAGGTTTTTAAGTTACTATTTTTCAAAGAAATTCAGTAAGGATGATTTAGCTGTAATAAACCAAGGTGATTCTACTCAAATAAACAGTTTAACAACTGAAACTTTTTCAAGAATGTTAGCACCTTGCAAAACACAAGCAGAGGTGCCTGAGCAGATTTTAGCAGTTACAACTGCTCCTCAGGTATCTGCTGCTGAGCCCACTGCTCAAGGTGATCAAAGCAGCAGCACAACTGTTTTGAAACCCACACCTAAAATCACCAAAAAGCCAACAAAAAGAAAAACACAAAAACCCCCCAAAACCATCAAAAAGGCATCTCTGGAGGATGAGATACCAGAGCTTCTGCCAGTGACAACACAAAAGTCACAAGAAACCACTGCTACTACTTCCTCACAGCAGTTGGTACAAATATCTCAACCCATAACCGAAAATCCTCCTGCTTCTTCACAAAAAGAACAGGTTGTACAAATAGGGTCTCCACATCATGATGCTCTGGAAACACTCGTTTCTATCATCCACAGCTCAATACCCGGGGCAAATCCATTTTCTACACCACCCTTCACATCCACAATTCCCCCACCAACTAAACTGCTGTTGGATGCAATTGATTTGAACCAGGCAGTAACCAGTCCTTCTCAATCACCTATCAATGAGAATATGCCTCAACCACTGACTGGGTCTGCTGTATCAATCTTTGCTAACCCACCAACACAACCTGAGGAGGTTAGACCCCTTGAGTTACAAGTAACTCTTGGTGGTAATCCAAGTGAAGCAGCCACTACAATTGTTACACCCACTGGGTTACATTTGGACAGTGGTTACATTAATAAGACTTCCTTGGAGGCAATTCCTTTTATAGCACCTCTGTCAACCACCAGTGGATTTATTTATCCTACTGGCAACATCAAAAGGTTGTCAAGTGTTGAAGGAAGAAGACCCCAGTACCAAGAAAAAGGGGCATCAGTGGTTAATGTTTGGAGTATACTCCCTACATCTACCACTGATAAAACCACTGCTAGTGGGAAATCAGATGATCCCATTAACTTGGGTGATGGTTTAAAGTACCAGAAATTGACGGATCGTATTGAAAAGCTTGATAACTCTGTTGCAGAACTCAAAGATATGCTACAACAGGTGTTACAAGTTCAAAAGGTACAATCAACTGCTGCTCCATCTCAAGCACCTGCTCCACAAATGGCATCTGCTACAAATGAGCTCTGGAACTTGTTTCAACCTTTTCTCCATCAACAAGCACAATTAGCAGATCAGCAACATGAGAAACATGTCCAACAGCTGAGAAATGCAATGGAGTCAAGGTTCAAAAACACTCAGGCTGATTTAAAGGCTCTCAAAACTCAGATCCTGCAAACCACTGGCACTGCTCCTCCAACAGTACTTTTCATTGATCAACTCCCAGACGATAATGCCAAAAAGGGGGAGAAAATTCAGGAGTGGAAGAAGAAAGGAATAGATGATGGTCTCTACATTGAACCTGAAAAGGACACTATGACCAGAAAAATTCCTGTGCCAGATGGTAGTAAAAAGGTTGATGCTACTCAAGAAGCACTTGATGAAGGAGTAGCAAGTGTAAAAAGAGATAGAATGGCAAAGGATGTTTCAAGGTGGAATGAGGAGAAAAGAGCTTTCATGGAGCTGTATGAGCAGGGTTGTTCTGGTTCTAAAGATTCTAAAAATCTGAAGACAAAAAGAAAACCTAAGTCCATCCCATCCAGATTTCCAAAGCCTCCAAAACCACCATCCAAAAGCCATCAGCATAAAACCTCCACTCAAACAGCTGTTGTAACTCCTGCTGTATCAACTACTGCTGATACTTCAGTGGTTTCAACATCTGTTCTCACTTCAACACACACTACTTCAACACACACCACAATTACTACACTACCATCACCACGTTCACCACCAAAAACAATCTCATCATCACTTCCACCTGCTGACAAAAAGCAGAAGACAACCAGTGTTATAACATCTGTTGTAATGGCAACAGTGGTTGAAGCACCAGTTGTTTCAACAATTGTTAGTCAGACACAAACCACTGCCACTCAATCTACTACCACTGTTTCATCTCAAACATCATCAGTCTCTCCTAAACCAAAAAGGAGAAGGCTAATTTTAAAAGATGATGACACATCTCCATCACCAACATCTTCAAAATCCCTGTCACTTGTCACTATTCCAAAACCCATACCTCTCTCTTCAGCTCAAATTTTAAAGCCATTACCTCCAGCTGGTGTCTCATTTCCTCTGGAACTCATTGCAGTCAGAGAAGAAATCAAATCTTTTTATTATGAAGATGACCCAGCCAAAAGGAGTTTGCCATCAATTGCAAATTATCCCAGGCCTAACAATATTGAAGAATACTTGAAACTCAAGGCCAAGCAAGCAGAGGATATTGCACTCAAAAACAGAAGAGGGAAATCTGATAGAGAATTTCAACAAAACTATCAGTTTCTACTCTCACAGGTCAATGCTATGGAGCGATTTGCTAAAAATATATGTCAGCAAATTTCAGAAAGGGCAGATGAGTCCTTGAGAAAAGACTACATTGAGAGTATCATGACCTACAAGAAATACAAGGGGGAGAAACACATGTACAAGAACTGGACCATTCCTGAGCTTGAAAAAGAAACAGCCAGGATTCAAGACATGATCAAAAATAAGGTCAAGCAGACTCCTCCTGAAAAATTCAAACAATTTGAAGCTGAGAAGATGTTAGAGTTGAGGAGAATGAAAGAGGAGCTGATTGCAGCTGATTATGGGTCAAAGAATTCAGTGACAAAGTGGGGAGAAGATAGAGTCAGGGCCACCTACAAAAGGTTGGAGGAACTAAGAAAGAAAGACCCAAATGTTCCTCAAAAGCCTGACTATTCTAAAGCAGAGGTTTCTAAAAGACCACCAAAGCTGAGAGTCAAAAGAACCACTGCTCCAGCTGGTGCTGCCATCTACAAAAGAAGGAGCAAAAACCAGTTTAGTATGGAAACAATTCAAGATCTTTTAGCCGGAGATGCCATTGTAAAAGCAGGCACGAAAGTAATGATAAAAGAAGATTTTGAATTGGAACAATCTGCAAGTGCTGCTCAGTCAGTCATGAACAGGCCAGCCTCACCAAATACTTCTGCAAATAAACATCTCCCAAGAAACCCACCAGGCTCAAAAATACAAAAGTGGGAAACTGACAAACAGACCTGCGTATTGACTTTGCTCAGGTCTGGTGGAGAAGTGGAGAAAATATCAAGGGAACAAGCTCTTGGCCTGAGTCTTGAAGATTTGCAGGATCTCCTTGATCTCCCACTTAGCAGGGATGATGAAGATACAGATGCCCTAGACTTCGAATTACAATTTAAAGGTCAGATAAGGGAACTGTTGATGAGGCAATAAAGTCTTCCACAAATAATGAAGAGTTTTGGCATTATCTGTTCCAGGGGGAGATTGTTGGGATTGAACCCTATCAGAGGAACAGATAATTAAAGCCAAAACTGGATCAGAGCAGTGGATCCAGAATAAGCAGACGATTACAGTTGGTTCATACAAATCTCTCCCCTTGAAAGTGGTTTCATATCTACTGACCTCCTATCTGCTGATCTTACTAAGTGCTGACCTACAACTGCAGCCTTGCATCTACTGCCAATGTCAAAGACTGATGGAAGACCAAAGCTCTGCTGATTCAATCTACTGCCTTGAGTCAAGTACTGCTGATCCGGACAAGCACTGCTGGGTTCACAGCAGTGGAAGGATGCAGCAGCTGTTTAAGTGTCTTTTATATAAAGAAATGTAATAGCAGTAGTTAGTCCATCAGTGTTTGTATAGATCAGAGGTTAGAGTTTGTTAGGAGGTTAGATGTCACTTTCATGGTGACGTCAGCTAAGATGCTCAGTGGTTTGCAAGTGCCTATAAATAGTTCAGTACTTTGTACTGTTCTATCAGCTCTTGCAATACCGTCTTCTTTGCACGAACAAACTACTGAGCTCTGGCTGAGGGGGAGTTTGCATTCATTCATCAATCATTGTAATCGTTGTTGAAACAAATTCAATCTTTCGATTCTTTGTGTAAAGATGTTTGATTAAAGTATTACTCTCGTTTGATTGTATGCAAAGTTTGTTTTCATCTTATTTCCGCTGCACAACTCTTTCATTTCCATCTTAATTTCAAACGAAAATACAATCAGAAACAAACTCAGATCCAACAAAATAGTATAATCAGGAATTTAAATTTATAAAAACTAAATACAATAAAACAAAAATGCAACATATAAAAACTTGTAAAGGAATGTAAGCAAATGAATATAAATGATCGAACATAAATGAACACATTATCGAACGTTCACGAACATAAACGAACGAACACAACCCCTGTTCATGTTTGTTCGTTTAACTTAACAAACAAAATTTCTTGTTCGTGTTCGTTCATTTACTAAATGAATGAACATAAATGAACTACCCGCCAAACGGTTCACGAATTGTTCGTTGAAAGTTCGGTTCGTTTACAACCCTGGTGGTAGTACTTTTTTGTTTTTTTTTTCTTTGGGTGATGTAAACCTCATCTTCTATATTTATCGTCATGACATTTACCCCAAAATCAAGTTTTTAGAAACCAATCTAACGCTTGAACAGAGTTTAAAAGTTGAGATGACAATGATACAGGTTTTAAATAATAATCTCTGTCTCATACCTGATGGTAAAACTATATCTCATATCTGGGCCAATACATGTCATATATCTATCGGGTAATTGCCCATAAGGTGGGCATACCGTGTAACGCTTCGCTTTTTCGTAACTTTCCTAATTTAGAAATCGAGCCTTGTAAATCTATTTTTGGAAGATTAATTCTTTCATAATAGTAATTCGTTTCACCATCATAAAACCGAGACCTTAATCATCGTAAAATCCGAGATTTGATCATCCGTATTATTTACATTCATGTTATACATATTTTGTACTTGTTCATACCCTTGGAATTTGTTAAACATATGATACCTTGTACACAATTTGTGCAAAATATGTCGACTTTGCAAACATGCGATTATATGATCAACTTACGTGAATACGCCATTTATTCTCTACCAATATACATGTTTATACTCAATTTACGTCTACTTTGTGATATTATTTCATAACATGCCTTGAAATATGATTATCGTGCTTAAAACATCCAAAATACAGCTTAAAACATCAAACTATGAAGTCTAGGGGTGCAAAATGTCAAAATATCAAAGTTTTGCCCAAACCCGGGGCTCTCACCGGCCACGACCCGCCCAGTGAGGGGCCTCACGGCCCAGGCCAGACTTGATCAGCTCATTTCTTTTGGCGGGTTTTAGTGTTTGTTTGAGTTTTGAACTTGTTTTCTTGCATTTATCGCACACGAAACCCAACCCTAATTCTTCCCTATAAAACCCAAACATCTTCCAACCATTTTCCACTTTACAACTCTCATATTTCACTCTCAAATCAGTCTCAAACTTGCTGGAAATCAGAACTTTGTCAGAATCATTACAAGTTGTTTAAGTGAGCCTAACTCACTCATTTCTTAGTCTTTTCTCTTGATTCTTTTTCTCAAACACTTAGAACAACCTAACGGATGATTCCACAGGTTTTTCATGGAAAACCAAGGTCTGGAACATCACCAAAAAGGCTCCAAAGTGGACTGAAACTTTCTGTTTGATTCAAACTTTGTTAATCTTGCTTAAACTTGAGTTATCTCATACACATTCCTATGTCCTTATGCTCATAATCAATTGAATGGTTAGTTGGGCTTAAAAACAAGGTTGTGACACTTAAAATCAGAGGTTAAAACCTCATAAACTTTCTATTTTATTTAGGGTTTTACCCGCAAGTAGTGTTCAAGCTTAAAGCTTGATGTTTGTGTGATTATAGGACTAGCTTGGGCTATCCTACTTGAAAATCCACACACTACTTGATGTTTTCCTTAGATTAGTCATTCTTATTCCTTTCTTATTTGTAAGTTCATGACCCTAATTGATTGTTCATAACAACAAGTGTAGTGGTGAACAAGAGGTACCTAAATGGAAGAAGTGTTCTTCCTACCTCATGCATGATTTATATGAATTCTAAAGAGGTTTCTAAATGGGGGATTCATCCTTCAACCTCATGCTTGACCTATATGATATTATAGTATCTATATGTAACTTATATACCCTTCAAATAACCAAACTCTGATAATGAACTAATGGTCATTTGTCAAAGATAGTAGGTTACATCATCTTAGACTTTGATAACTTGTCACGATTCTAATGGGCTTTTGTCCCATGAAAACATCTAAACTCTTCGAGTTTCATAGTGTCAAGAACAAGTATCATGTGTACTAGATGATTATTTTCCCATATGTTATTTTCATGTGATTTAAACTCAGAATCCTTAAACCCGAATGTAAACATCCCTTAAACTCCAAATCGAATACATTCATTCTTCTAGTCTCGATAACTTCGTCACATTGGATAATCGGAAAGCATAAGCAATTTTCTGAGTATACTCGAACCCATTTTACTTTTAACACTTTTGTGTGCAACATGTATTCTATATAAACACACGAAACACTTGAAACTATTTGAATCACTCTCTATCCATGTTGAACATGAAACTATATGATGCTTGTTAATATCATATGTTTTGTAAACTTTCCATGTCTATATGCTCATTAACTTTGTACAAGCCTACCTTAACAATTATAGCGCTATAGGAGTATGCACCGCCCACGAGTATTGGGGTATTGTTAAGTTAAACTTGTTAACCTCTCGTTATTCTTTGGGATATGCTATATTAACGTATTGGATTCTTGGGTTTGAACATATAGCTTACACCTTTTCAACATACTAGTAACTTGCATATTGTGATTCACATTTGATACGAGCCGTTAAACTATTTTAATCTATTATATGCTATTTATCAAACTTGTATACTCGCCAACTTTTTGTTGATCATATTTTAATACATGTTGCAGGTTGTTAGTCAAGATGATCCTAAGTGAAGAAACAAGATTTAGGTGGACTTAGAAACACACTTAGATTAATCTATTTTATCAATGTATGTTTTAAATAATGTTGTTCATATTTGATTCTTGTATGACATTTTTAGCAATTTATGAAATTTAATTTAAATTATATTGTCACATAGTGTTATGAAGTCTCTTGCAATCTAGTTTTCATCCCATCCCGATGATTCCTCTATCGGTTGGGGTGTGACATACAGGACCCAATACCTGACATATTTGCTTTCATTTGTATAGGTTTCTTCTTGGTTTTTATAGTAGTTATAGGCTAAATACTTTGATTCACTTAGATTAGATGAAGCCTAGCCAACACTAACAACATACTGTTATGTGATATTATGTGGTGTTTACGTTTAATGTTTACATCAATAATATGAAAGTTCTTTAATGACTATGTGTGTTTGTTTAACTTGATAAAGAGTAAACTATAGTTTTACCCCCTGAGGTTTGGGGCAGAATCACGTTTATCCCCTAATTTCAAAATCTTGCGGCATTTATGTTACACCCCAACCAATGGCGGAAACATCGGAGTGAGACGAAAACATGATTGCTCGAGACATCATACTTGTTAATTGTGACAATAATTAAGTAATTCAAATTTCATTCATACCAGAGAGAAATACTTGTTTTGGAAAGGAAAGTACATCATTTGCAAATAACATAACAACATGAATCAAGACATAAATTAAAGTTTAGGTGTATTTCTAGTTATCATAATAACATAACAACATTTGCAAAAAAAACTCCTTTGTGTCATTGAAATTGAACACAACATCATTCTATGTTATCACAGTATCATTTTAAGTATAACTGAAATTGAAATCGAGCACAATATCATTCTAAGTTATCACATTTCACTAAACACAATATCATTGTCAATAACAACCCTGTACGTTAACTGTGATCACTTTCTTGTAACACCACGAAAGTGATCACAGTTAACAAAACATGTGATTGCATGGCCTTGCTCCCAAGAACTTTTCAGACCTGATTATATGGGCCCCTCATGCTGAAAAAGTCAGTTATACGAGTTATGGAAGTGCAGGGACTGATCTTGCAGATAACAAAACAATTTTTGAAATCGACACCACAGGCGAGTCGCGGGGGACTCCTTTGCCTCTGTCGCGACTCGCGGGCGAGGTCCATTTTCAGCAGAACTGGCAGCTGCCCAGCTCTGCAACCTGAAATATTTCCTGATCTTCTACAACCTGTTTTGGAATTCAACTGCATGTTAACGGTTTTGCTAAACCACTTGGACACTTGTGAGCACCAAAATCAACTTGGGGACACTTGGATTCATCCTAGATCATCCTCCTTCACTATAAATAGAGCTCTTGTGAAGACTCTCAAACTTGCACTTTCAAAATTATCAAACATAACTCTCTAGCTGAGTTCTCTGGAGCATCCAATCTATAAAGGAAGCTCTCTTAGTAAAAAAATTCGTGCTAAGGACCCTTGTAAGTGTTCTTAGCTTCTGTGATTAAATTTTTATTAGTTTAATGACCGAAAGTCAAAGATATCGTAATTATACTTTGACTTTGTAATTAATCACTAACGGTCTAGCCATTATTCAAATTGAAAGTGGCTATGTGTTGGTAATTATGTAGGTAACAAACTCTGAAAAGGGCACCTTCTAATTATCACGTTTTCTCAGTCAATTGTCGGGTCAAAATTATGAACAAAAAGTCAAACGAGTCAGTTTTTACAAAATAATTTATAACTGATAATGTAGAAGCTATAAAATATATTTTATCACTTAAACAACTTGATAAATAATGTAAGAACATGTTTAAGCATGTTCAACCCGACAATTCTGAGTATCAGGCTCGGTTCGCAACCGAAAGTCGCGAAAGTAGACTTTTGCTTTGACTTTTAGTTCTGACCCGATTTAGCTTAGTTTAGTTATGCCTTAGGGTTCCTTTAGGACCATATTATATGTTAGTATAACCCTCTGAGGTTATACAACATGGTTCCATAGAAATCTTAGTGCATTGCATGTTTCCGTTAAATGCTTAAAAGTTGACCATTATGCCCTTTTGATATAAAAACAAAATTTTTGGAAATGTGATTGGACAAAAATCTTCATTACTGATTTATAAGTATGTTCTAAAAATTTGACATCCGTTTCTAGTCTAAAATGAAAGATATGCAAGATATCGTAAAACAAAAGCTTTTTATTTATTTAATGGCATTTTTGGTATAAATCATATTTAAACCCAATTTTTGGCACCAAACTTGCTACCCACTGTTAAGATATAATATTTAGGGATTTTTAGAAATTTTTGTCAAATTTTATACTGACCATAACATAGAGTTCTAGCATAAATTCGGTAAATGACGGTAATGCCCTTTTTATTAATAAAATGAGTTTAACACATGATTTGAATACCAAACCTTTTCATACTGATATCATATGTTAAATAAAATATTTTAAGCTTTTGAAACAGATCAAAACTTTAGAATTTTATAAACATTTCAAATATCGTCAAATACCGACTTTTACGCTAATTAGACGCATAGTATGGTTTAAAACCATATTTAACGCCTAAGACTTATTAGCTACTGATTTTCTAAATAATTTTTTATACTTTAACAGTAATTAAAAGTCTTGAACTCAGATTTGAAAATTTGACTTTAAAAGCATGTGTGAAATGACCAAAATGCCCCTACGGTGCATAGTTTGGCCATAAATGATAAACCTCACATATGTATGATATCTTATTGATGTAACTTGATAAAATATATGTTTTTACTGATATTTTTAGACCTGAACCTCAGTTTATTATTTAACCTCTTTTATAAACTTTAAAATAACCAAAATACCCTTACGAGGCTTAAATTGGTTTTTAATTCGTAATGGGCATAATGGAAGATATCCTACTGATATCACAACATATTTTAAGCATAATAACTTATAGAACTTGTTCATGACTCATCCGGTTACCCGTTATGCGTATACGCATTCGGTACGGTTTATGTAACTAGTTTGCATAAATTAGCCGAAACGGGTCAAACCTTATCATTTTTACTTCAAAATCCAGAATGTATTTGGTTTATCCATTTTATACAAGTCTTCATACTTGTTGGGTCTAAATCACATTCCAATCCGGTCATCGCTTAATCTTGCGTTTTGAACCGTAAACCTTTCTTTAAAACTAACCGGTCTACGTTATAACTTAAATAAGACCCGTTAGGAATCTAATAGGTTATTAAAACCTTCGTTCCAGATTAGGAGCCCAGTAAAAGCTCCCTATACTTGCTTATTAGAAAATACGTCTGAGAATAAATTTCATTTAGCTCAGGTAAATACTTTTAACTTATTTTCCCTTATACGGGCTTGGGATACGGTATTATAATACCGCTTGGTCGGGTATAAAATAGTTTAATCGGATTGTGATTTATAAATGGCATAACCCGTTTTAATCTGTCTTGTTTGATGCATTACCTTTGGGGGGTTAATGACCATGTCCTGGATGTCCTCTGCTCATTCATTAGAAATGGCCACGGCTTAAGCACGGGGTGTAGGCATACACCTGACAGTTGCGTATGTATAAACGGTATCTCACACTCTTGTGGGCCTATACTTGTGGCGTGTCTATTAATCTAATCCGGCTCTTCTAACCGTGTCCTGAACGGACGACAAAGATGTAAATCTGTATACAAGATTATTTTAAATAATTGTCCCAAGTTATAAAAGAATATTTGTGCCTTGTGCATTTAAATCAATTTTATAAACATTTTTCAAAAGAGTCAGTTAATTGTATTTACCAGTGTAAACTGACGTATTTTTCAAAAAGGTTAAGTGCAGGTACTACACGTAATGGGCTGGAAACTCCGAGTATTAAATAAAGAGTCCTGCAAGCTTTTAATACTTAAAGTCTGTTGAACAATATATCCCTTTCTGTTTTAGATCCGCATGTGGATCCACTTACAACCGTTGTGTAATATTTTAATATACTTTCAATTCGGTTTGAATTATTACTTTAGACTTCCGCTGTGCATTTAAACTGTGATTAATTGTCTATGATGATATCAACTACGTCACGATACTCGCCACCGGGCCCACTGGTAATACGTGGAAATATCGGGGTGTGACAGGTTGGTATCAGAGCCAACATTGAGTGAATTAAACACTAGCCTTTTGTGTTTAATCTCAATGACACAGTTGCACATTCCTTGACTTCCGAGTCTAGGCAAATGACTTAGGATTAATCCTAACCTTAATTGTTTTCTTTGGTTTGTTTCTTTTGTTTGTTTTGACAGAACCGAAAACAAAATGCACCCCAAGAATCAGAGGAAGAGGTGGAAGAGGAAAAGCCCCAATGACAGCAAGAAATGATCATGAAGCCAGGCCATCCCACCGGCGAATACCTTCAGCGACCTTTAGCTCTAGTCCCCATGAGGATTGGAGGACATATCTGGAACCAGTGAGGCGTTATGTCACGCTTAGCTCTTCGCCCTCGTATCACAACTCCTTTGGGACACAATCATAAAACGAGCCCAACGACTCTCGTCCTTCGTACATTCCTCTACTACGGTCGAGTTCACACCATGCCTTTCAGGACCCGACCCCATACTTTCAGAGCCAGTTCAACCCGGCGAACATGAGTGAAGAACCAATGGGCCATAACCCATTGGGACCCGATGACCATTTTCTTGAAGCCTAGGATATGGAGATGGATGAAGATCCAGATCCTGCTGAGCCACCATCTGGGACGCCGACGCATCCCATCGAGATTTCTAACGGATCATCTTATCATGGTTCGCCATATAGAGGGCCTGACCTATATGCCCTCAGGTGGAGTACTTATAAGTGGGAGTTCACACCTCCCCACAACCCAGCACCACAGCAACAGGTCCCTTCTGAGGACCCATATTTTGAGGTGGTCACGCCGCCGCCACTGCCAGCACTAGAGCAGCAACTGCCTCCAGAACCACCGAGGCGAAGAAGAAATGCACGGATGTCCGTGCGTGGGGACTTCCATTTCAGCACCCCACAACACTCCGGCCACTACCCGCCGCTATATGAAGACCTACAATTGGGTGGGCCTTCAAATCCAGTTTCTGAAGTCGACTCTGCACCAGTCGCACCAGCACCTCACATGGGTTATGATAACCCAATCCCATCGTACCCAGGTGCAGCCGGGTACAACCCGTTTGAGCCGCAAGCTTACTCGGGTTATAATTACAACAATGCCCCTGTCGTTGACCCGTACCTTGAAGCGGCAAACTATAATGCTCTCTACCCTGGACCTTATCCAGCTACGTACCCAACTGGGTACCCTACTTATGGGTATCAATACCCACCACCTCCTCAACCTCCGCAACAGCATTCGTCGCAGCCACCACAGATTCAACCACCACAACAACAAGAAATCCTCCAGAGGTTGAACGAGGTGGAGCAGCAGGTACAGGAAGAGCGTGGAAGCCTTCGGGGTCTACTTAAGGGTTTGGCAAACCTAATAAAGGGGAAGAAGAAGGGGGATTATTGAAATTCCTTATTTATTTGTTTTGTAATTCTTATTTTCAATTAAGTCCCTGTGTGGACATTTTATTTATGTACTTGGTCTCTGCGTGGACTTATCTTTCTTATTTATGTCCCTACGTGGACAATGTTACTTATTTAAAAGTCCCGTTTAGGGCAGCTATGTACTTCTCTCAATTTATGGAATGTTTTAATTTAAAATTTAATTGTCATTAAATATATGCAAATAATATATGAAATAAATCAAATAGCATTCCAATTTACAACTGATCTGCCATTAAATATTAAATGAAAATCTTAAAGGTAAAAACCTAGCCCATATGTCATTTTAAGACCTGGCCATAATGGTAATTCCTTTTTAAGAAAATAAATCTTTGTTAACATCTGAAAACATGTTAGCACTCCTGACAACAGTGATATGATAAAAATCACACTTATTTAGCCTAATGATTTAGAAATCATGGGTTCAAATCATCAATTAAGATGATCATATATCAAACATCCATTAGTTATGAAGTGCCTACGGGCCACACTTATTGTCTTATAAGACAAAAGACAGTTGTAGTCTACGACTCCCTGTCAATAAAAGGTAATGAACTATGTTCAAACCTTAATTCCTCGATCTTATAAGATCATGGCTTATGAATTAAAACTGTCCTTGTGACTAGGCCTTTTGCGCCACTCTAATATCCTTCATAATTATAACTGGGAATAATTATAACGAAAAGTTTAAAATAAAAGCTTGGTTATCAAATTAACCAAATACGATTTATATTGCCATGGTTAATGAATCACCAAAAATGATGATTCCATAATTCATATCTGAATAAATTATTGTTAATTATTTTATAGAAAACAAGCTTCAACATGTCCGAATCAGACGAAGTTAACAGTCATCCAAGGGAGAGAAATGATAACACCCGAATGAATGTAACGGGTGCAGATCTTCAAGCATTGATAGATAATGTTGTTACTAGAGCCCTTGACAGGCAATTTAAAGAACCAAGTAATGCCCGCACAAAGACTCAAACTGTGGCTCATAGTAAGCCCCCTTCTAAAACATATGAGACAAAGAAAGACGATTCCCGTCACTCATCAAATTAGAAGAGCCAGCCATCCAGGCAAATCGTGCTTAATCAGGAGCCACGCGTTAAGACTTGTTCTTACAAATACTTTGTCTCTTGCAAGCCAAGGGACTTTATAGGAGAAAAGGGAGCCATTGATTGTATGACATGGCTAGATGAGATGGATATTGTAGTTGATATCAGTGGTTGTGCGAAACATGATATTGTGGAGTTTGTTTCACAATCATTTAAAGGGGAAGCTTTAGCTTGGTGGAGGTCGTTAATCTAAGCCACTGGAAAAATCCCACTTTATAACATGTCTTGGGAACAGTTTGTTGCGCTGATTAAGGAAAATTTATGTCCTCAGCATGAGGTGGAGAAAATCGAAACCGACTTCTTGACTCTGGTCATGAGAAACTTGGATTGTCAGGCGTATCTTACAAGCTTCAACACCATCTCCCGATTGGTTCCTTATTTGGTCACACCGGAACCAAAACGCATAGCACGTTTTATTGGAGGTCTAGCTCCAGAAATCAAGGGAAATGTGAAAGCATCCAGACCAACCACCTTTAGGTCAGTGGTTGATCTGTCTTTATCTCTCACCCTCGATGCAGTCAGAATTAGGTCTACCAAAGCATCCGATGAAGGAAAACAGAAACGGGAGGATGAGAATTCTCATCACTCCGACAAGAAAAGAAAGGGGAACTCGGATCATAGGAAGGGTTCTGGGTTTAAAAAGGATACCCAACAGACAGGTGAAAGACCTAAGTGCAAAACCTGCCAGAAACACCATTTTGGGAAGTGCAGGTTCGAATCAAAGTCTCAATCACAACCTCAATCAAAGCTTATAGTCTATGGGATCTGCAAGTCCAAAGAGCATAGGACTTTGGATTGCAAGAAAATGAAGGATGCAACCTGTTTTGGTTGTAACGAAAAGGGGCACATAAAGACTAACTGCCCGAAGAATCCAAGGAAGCCTGAAGAGGCTAAGAAGACCAATGCTCGGGTCTTTCAGATGAACGCACAAGAAGCGGTACAGAATGACAATGTTATAACAGGTACTTTCCTTATCAATGATGTTTATGCTATGGTATTGTTTGATTCAGGCGCAGATAAGTCGTTTGTAGACAATACGTTTCGTAAATTATTAAATCTGCCTGTTAAGACTCTAAGCATCAAGTATGAAGTAGAATTGGCCGATGGTACCATAGAGACTACTTCGACAATATTAGATGGATGTTTCATATCCATTAGGAATCACTCTTTTCCGCTGTCTTTGCTTCCGTTGAAATTGGCAGGATTCGCTATAGAGATAGGTATGGATTGGTTATCTCATAACCAAGCTCAAATTGTATGTGACAAGAAGCAAGTGGTTATCAAGACCCCTTATGGTGAGCCACTTACTATTCAAGGAGATATGCAGTACGGATTACCTAAGCAAGTGTCTATGCTTAAGGCATCAAAGTGTTTAAAGAAAGGTTGTGTAATTTACATGGCACAGGTGACCATGGATGAGCCGAAACCCAAGATCGAAGACATCCCTGTTATTGCGGAATACCCAGATGTATTCCCTGAAGAACTACCGGGTTTACCTCCAGACAGACAAGTGGAATTCAGGATCGATATCATTCATAGAGCAGCACCAGTTGCAAGAACACCTTATCATTCATAGAGTAGCACCAGTTGCAAGAACACCTTATCGGTTGGCACCGACCGAGATGAAAGAATTAAGAACACAGTTGGATGATTTATTGGAGAAGGGTTTTATTCAACCTAGTTCGTCTCCTTGGGGAGCGCCTATTTTATTTGTGAAGAAGAAGGATGGCTCGATGCGTCTCTGCATCGATTATCGCGAGCTGAATAAAGTTACAATCAAGAACCGATATCCACTACCCAGGATCGACGATCTATTCGATCAACTTCAAGGAGCAAGTTACTTTTCAAAGATCGATTTGAGGTCAGGATATCATCAGTTGAAGGTTAAGACTGAAGACGTGCACAAAACCACATTCAGAACAAGATATGGCCACTACGAGTTCTTAGTGATGCCTTCCGGGCTCACTAATGCACCTGCAACATTCATGGGTCTCATGAATCGCGTTTGCAAGCCATATTTAGACAAGTTTGTCATTGTTTTTATTGATGACATACTTATATATTCGAAGGATCAAGCTGATCATGAAAAATACCTTCGGTGTATTCTTAAACTTCTACAGCAAGAGAAACTCTACGCCAGGTTTTCCAAATGTGAATTTTGGCTTCGTAAAGTCCAATTTCTTGGACATATAGTGAGTGAGCGTGGTATCCAGGTGGATCCCGCTAAGATAGAAGCGATTATGAATTGGAAAGCGCCTAAGACACCAACAGAGATTCGCAGCTTTTTGGGCCTAGCAGGTTACTACAGACGCTTCATAGAAAACTTTTCAAGAATTGCTGCACCATTGACTTCGTTGACTCGCAAGAATATAAAGTTTGATTGGGGTCCCAAGCAACAAGAATCTTTTGAGATTCTCAAGCAAAAGTTGAGCAATGCTCCTGTGTTGACATTTCCAGAAGGGATTGAAGAGATTGTTGTTTACTGCGACGCATCACACACCGGTATGGGTTGTGTGCTTATGCAGAGAGGCAAGGTCATTGCCTATGCTTCACGTCAATTAAAAGTGCACGAAAAGAATTACACCACCCATGACTTGGAATTGGGTGCCGTTGTATTTGCACTAAAGCTTTGGAGTCATTACCTATATGGAATCAAGTGCGTGATTTATTCAGACCATAAAAGCCTTCAACACTTGTTTAACCAGAAAGACCTGAACATGAGGCAGCGTCGTTGGATGGAGACGTTGAATGATTTTGATTGTGAAATCCGATATCATCCAGGCAAAGCGAATGTTGTAGCCGACACTCTAAGCAGGAAAGAAAGGGTTAAGCTCATTAGAATCAACGCTAAAAGCATTGAACTAAAGAACAACTTGAATGAAAAGTTGTTAGCCGCTCAGAAGTAAGCTGTTTTGGAAACTAACTTTCCCAATGAGAAGTTAGGAATGACTGTTGATCAGTTGTCTTATGGCAAGGATGGAATCCTTAGATTGAATGGTCGAATCTGGGTTCCAATCTATGGAGGACTTAGAGATGTGATCCTCCAAGAAGCTCATAGTTCAAAATATTCAGTCCATCCAGGCGGTGATAAGATGTACCAGGATCTCAAGGAAAATTATTGGTGGATAGGTTTGAAGAAATCTATAGCCATCTATGTGGCTAAATGTCTGACATGCGCACAGGTTAAAGCCGAGCATCAAAAGCCGTCAGGATTGCTGCAACAGCCTAAACTTCCCACTTGGAAATAGGAAATGGTAACTATGGATTTTATTACTAAGTTACCAAAGACAAAACGCGGGAATGATACGATTTGGGTCATAGTAGACAGACTGACCAAGTCAGCTCACTTCTTGCCTATTAAAAAGACGCACAGCTCCGATAAGCTAGCTCAGCTGTACGTGGATGAGATAGTATCTCTCCACGGAGTGCCAATATCTATTATCTCTGATAGGGATACTAGATACACATCTCACTTTTGGAAAAGCTTTCAGCAATCTTTAGGCACTCGTTTAAATTTCAGCACTGCTTATCATCCTCAGACGGATGGGCAAAGCGAGCGCACGATTCAAACGCTTGAGGATATGCTCAGGGCTTGTGTTATTGATTTGGATGGAAGTTGGGATAACCATCTTCCTTTGATTGAATTTTCATACAACAATAGTTATCATTCGAGCATTCAAGCAGCGCCTTTCGAGGCCTTATATGGAAGGAAGTGCAGAACGCAAGTTTGTTGGGCGGAAGTTGGAGAAACCCAACTGTCAGGACCTGATATAGTCCTTGAGACAACAGATAAGATTGTTCAAATCCGTGATCGTCTCAAAGCTGCCAGGGATAGGGAGAAAAGCTACGCGGATAAGAGGCTTAAACCTCTGAAATTCAAGATAGGTGATAAAGTACTACTCAAAGTGTCACCCTGGAAAGGGGTGATGCGTTTTGGCAAGAAGGGTGATGTGTGCAAAATGCAACATATAAATTACATCAATTGTGGCATAAAACTAACCCTTTTTAGTACTAATGTTGGAAAAAGTGTGCTTTTTTCTTCCTTTTGTATTTTCAGGACCAAATGAGCTTAACTGAACAAAAGGAACAAATATACAGCCAAATCTTACATAAATACAAAGAAAGGGAATAAACGTGGCATGCCCGACCCCTCAACAACATCTCCCAAGGCAAAAAAACAAGAAGAAAGCTGAGCATGGGGCTGTGCCCAGCTGAACACGGGGCGTGCCCAGCGGGCACGGGGCCGTGCTCAGCGAGCACGGGGCCGTGTCCGGGGTGGTCAGCCCTGGCACAAAAGACAAACCTGTAGAAGCTTCTATTGCCCACCACGGGGCCGTGCCCAGCAGACACGGGGCCGTGGTCAACGCAACGATACGCAGAATCTTGCCAAGTCTGATAGTACAGATACGCTTTTGAGCACGGGGCCGTGCCCAGCGGACACGGGGGCGTGTGGAGCTAATAAAGACAAATTGTATTAATGAAGAAAAAGAAAAGGGTGGACACGGGGTCGTGTCCAGGCTTCTGTACAGGCTATAAATAGGGGTGCTTGGCTCAAGCTCAAACCATCCCTTGGCACACCACCTCTCTCACACTTCACCCACCACCACCATAACACCATCATCCACCACCATCATCCATTGTCCATCATAGAGTGGGTGAGTCTTCTCGGGATCCAAGATTGATCGTAAGAGTTCTTGACAATCAAGGTCATGTTTGCCTAAGTCTCTTACATCACTTGGTGAAGACAAGTGTCTAGTGTAATACTTTTTATTTCTAATCTTTTCGCACTTTTTATTTGGTTTTGTATTAATGACTTTAATAACTAGTTTCTTATGTTGAAGGTGATTCTTCCTTATCGTTTGTCCGTGGTGTCATGACATTATTTTACTGTCAATATAAAATAAAAGATTTTCACCATTCATATCTCCACGGTCTATATGGAGGTATGTTGGCTACCTGGTCGGGGGTTAAGGGAATGGTTTGGTAAGAGTCTTGCCATTGTTCAGCGCTTAGAGGTCCTGCAATGGACCTGGGTCAAATTTAGTAGGACCTCCTTCAATACTTAACGGTATTGGATGGCGGGGGTCTAAACTCTTTGATCCCCTCATAAGTTAACTACTATTAATACTATAACCCGGCCATTTAGGACTGTATCCCTGCTGACTCAGACTACTTACTCGAGGCTAACGTCACCTCCAAAAGAGGGGCCTACCATAATTTGCATTAATAACTTAATTAATTATCTTTCAATAATCCGACCCTTTAGGATTGTATCCTTGCTGACTCAAACTACTGGGTTGAGGGTAACGTCACCTTCAAAAGAGGGACCTACTACAATAACTAAGATAATCTCTTAAAATAGTGCAAAAGTGCGGAAATAATCAAAGGTTACACTATACACGAGTCGGAACCAAGTGATTCATCTTGTCTATCTGTTTTTCTTTTATTTTTATTTTTCAGCATTTTAGTTAGTTTTTTATTTTTCTTAGCTTAAAACGTTTTTCTAAACTTTTTGATTTGATTAGACGTTGAGGATAAACAGGTACTAAAAGCTCTTGTGTCCTTGGACGACCTCGGTATCTTACCAACACTATACTACGCTCACGATGGGTGCACTTGCCCATATGTGTGTTTAGTGTTTGTAAATATCGTGTTTTATAAATTTAAAATTTGACTAAAAAAGTGTTAAAGGGGCTTAAAATATACACCTAATATATATAACACTTCACACGCATCAAGTTTTTGGCGCCGTTGCCGGGGACACAAGGATTTTAAGAAAGCTTAAAATCGACGGCCTAATTAGTTTTTCAAAACCTTTTTAAAACGCGCGCATTTTTTTCTGCATTTTAGTTTAGTTTTGCATTTACAGTAACCTGAACATGGGTCGTGCTCACTGAACACGGGGCCGTGCTGCACATTTTCGTAAAAACACCCAGTAACAGTAGCTTGAACACGGGCCGTGCTCACTGAACACGCCCCGTGCTCAACGAAATCAGTAAATTTAATTAAAACGCCCAGATATAAATTCTGTACACGGGGCCGTGTCCAGCCTCTGTTTCCGTTTTTATTTTTGTTTTCTGATCTCGAGACTTGGTTGTGGTCTGCTGAGTGATTCTTATGGATCAATACTCAGGAGGTTACAACTACACCTATGAGGAGGATGATTATAGGAGTAATTATTGCACTAATTGTAGTAACCCGCACTCGGTTCAATATAGTCACTCATATCAACCATCCAATTCATACACCTACTATGAGGAACCCAGGTACGAACCATCAACTTCATACACATCCTATGAAGACCAAAGGTATGAACCTCCTCCCTCATACTCATATTTTGATAAACCAAGGTATGAGCCTCCATACTCGTACTTTGAGGAACCAAGATATGAGCCACCACCTTCGTATGCTCATTATGAGGAACCATGGCGTGAACAACCCACCTCATATGAGTATTATGAAGAACAAAATTACGAACCTTATCCATCATATGCTTACATTGAAGAACAATGGTGTGAACCATCTACTTCATATGGGTATTATGAAGAACAAAGGATCGAACAACCGGATTCAAGCTTTGAAAATCCCGATTCTTTTTCTATAACCGAAGTGACCGATAGGATATTAGAACACCTTAGAGTTATCGATCGCTATATAAAAGAATCTCGCGCAAGGGAAGAGGAGTCACACGCAAGAGAAGAATTAAATAAAGAAAAGATAACTGAAAGTGTAAAAATGGAAGAACAAATAAGTGAAAACCCGACACATGAGTTAAACAACGAAAAAGGTGAGTCCGACAACGTTAAAATTCAAGAAGAGTCTAATTTTGAAGAAATTAATCTCTTGTCACCTTCTTTTGAAAATTATTGTTTAGTTCCCACTCATGCTAAGTTCTTAAAAGAGTTAAACACTAACACTAAAATTGACGAAACGGTAAGTGTTAAGTTAACTAATGATCAAACCTCACTAATAAAAGAAGACCCATTTGAAATTAACATTACACCGGTTCCATGTTTCTTTCAAAATTCGTTTATTAGTAATGTCACAATTGATAAAGATCTTTGTGTTAACATAATGCCTAACTACATTTTCGAAAAATTAAGTATTAGTGATTTTTCTCCACTTCAAATACCCATTTTTCTATCCAATCAGAAAGTAATAAAATCAATCGGTGTAGTTGAGGATGTATTGGTTCAAACAAATCAAATGGTAATCCCGACCGACTTTGTCATCCTCGATGACGCTCCTCTAGTGTTGGGACGACCATTTGTAAAAACTCACGAAGCTTTGAAAAACCGGAAGTTCAACAATCTACCTCTTCAATTAGGGGCATTTAAAAGAAGTGTCGATCTTGAACGGTCAATGAAATATCCATTCGGCAATAATGACCCCCTAATTGAAGATGAAGATGAACCACCCGATACAAGTGAAGAGATTGACCACTTTGTTGAAGAAGAGGTCGCCATAGAACAAACTTTTAAAGTTCTTGATCAAATTGAGCAACCAAATAAGGAGTCTCCTAAAGACCCACCACTTGAGCTCAAAGAACTTCCAAAAGGTTTGGAATATGCTTTTCTAGATAAAGATGGTAATTTACCTGTAATTATTTCGTCTAAATTAGATAGCTTAGAAAAAGAAAAATTAATTAGTCTTTTGAAAAAACACAAAAATGCAATCGCTTGGAAACTTGTAGACATAAAAGGAATTAGCCCTTCCATGTGTACACACAAAATTTTAATGAATGATGACTACGAATCGGTAATACAACCAGAACGACGAGTAAATCCTAATGTTCAAGAAGTGGTTAAAAACGAAGTCATCAATTTTCTTGACGACGGACTTATCTATCCTATCTCCGATAGCCCTTGGGTAAGTCCCGTCCAAGTAGTTCCAAAGAAAGGAGGTATGACGGTGATAACTAACGAAAAAAATGAATTAATACCCACGAGAACCGTCACAGGATGGAGAGTATGTATAGATTATAGACGATTAAATGAAGCAACAAGAAAAGATCACTTTCCTTTACCCTTCATTGATCAAATGTTAGAAAGATTATCCGGTCATAAATTTTATTGTTTCTTGGATGGTTTTTCAGGTTACTTTCAAATCCCGATAGCACCCGAAGACCAAGAAAAGACAACTTTCACATGTCCCTATGGAACTTTTGCTTATCGACGCATGCCGTTTGGTCTATGTAATGCCCCCGCAACATTCCAACGTTGCATGGTAGCCATTTTCCACGACATGATAGAAAAGACAATGGAAGTCTTCATGGACGGCTTTTCTATCTTTGGGGATTCATACGACCAATGCCTCGATAACCTTGAACGAATGCTATCCCGGTGTGAGGAAACTAACCTCGCCCTTAATTGGGAAAAATGTCATTTCATGGTAACGGAGGGAATAGTACTCGGTCACAAGACCTCAAGCGAAGGAATGGAGGTGGATCGAGCTAAAATAGATACCATTTCTAGATTACCACCTCCATCCTCCGTAAGAGCTATCAGAAGTTTCCTAGGGCATGCCGGATTTTATAGGCGGTTTATCAAAGACTTTTCTAAAATCTCAAGGCCTCTAACAAAATTACTTGAAAAAGATGCCCCTTTCATCTTTGACAAGGGTTGCAATCAAGCATTTCTAACCCTAAAGGAAATGTTAGTCAATGCACCTATCATGATAGCGCCTGATTGGAAATTTCCTTTTGAAATCATGTGTGATGCTAGTGACTTTGCAGTTGGAGCTGTCTTGGGACAAAGAAAAGAAAAGCATTTCCATCCAATTTATTATGCTAGTAAAACACTTAATGATGCACAAGAAAATTACACAACAACTGAAAAAGAATTACTAGCTATGGTATTTGCTTTTGATAAATTTTGTTCCTATCTTGTTCTTTCTAAAACTATAGTCTATACAGATCATGCAGCCATTCGATATCTCTTCAAAAAGCAGGACGCAAAACCACGTTTGATTCGGTGGATTCTACTCCTCCAAGAATTTGATATCGAAATCAAAGATAAAAGAGGAGCAGAAAACACCACAGCAGATCATCTTTCGCGCTTGGAAGACCCAGCTTTGGAGGCAACCATGGACGAGCAAATCAACGAAAAATTCCCGACTGAGTCCCTGGAAATGGTGGAATATAAGGAAAAACCATGGTACGCCGACTATGCTAACTACCTAGCTAGCGGTATAGTCGCAAAAGGTTGGCCACATCATCAAAGAAAAAAATTCTTTGCCAATGTGAAACACTATTTTTGGGAAGATCCATATCTTTTCAAAATGTGTGCCGACCAACTCGTTCGACGATGCGTACATGGTAGCGAAGCACGAAGAATTCTCCGCCATTGTCATGAAGGTCCATATGGAGGGCATCATGGTGCCGCTAGTTCCGCACGAAAGGTATTTGATTCAGGATTTTATTGGCCAACCATTTACAAAGACGCCCAAAGTCTTGTCAAAACATGTGATGCTTGCCAAAGAACAGGTAACATTTCTTCCAAAAACGAAATGCCACAAAATGGCATTCTTGTTTGTGAAATTTTTTATGTGTGGGGACTCGACTTTATGGGACCTTTCCCACCGTCGAAAGGAAACAAATATATACTTATGGCAGTAGACTACTTGTCTAAATGGGCCGAGGCCGAGGCGCTTCCAACGAATGATGGAAGAGTCATGGTAAGATTTATGAAAAAACTATTCTCTCGTTTTGGCACACCTAAAGCATTAATATGTGATAGAGGTACCCATTTTTGCAACCATCAACTTGAAATTTTTTTAACAAGATATGGGGTCTATCACCGGGTCTCAACAGCATATCACCCTCAAACAAATGGACAAGCCGAAGTGACTAATAGAGGTTTAAAACGAATACTCGAAAAAAACCGTAGGGTTAAATAAAAAGGAATGGGCAGATAAATTAGATGATGCTTTATGGGCTTTTCGAACTGCTTATAAAACAACAATAGGTACAACCCCATATAAGCTAGTCTATGGAAAAAGTTGTCACTTGCCAGTAGAAATCGCACACAAAGCCTATTGGGCAATCAAAAATGTAAACTTAGATTTAGAATTTGCGGGTAAAAATCGATTGTCAATTAAATGAATTAGACGAACTTAGGAATTATGCATACTCAAACTCCGAAATTTATAAGGAAAGAATGAAAAATTTGCATGACAAACATATAAAACCTAATGAATTTCGAGTAGGAGATCTATTTCTTTTGTTTAATTCACGACTTCGATTGTTTCCTGGTAAATTAAAGTCTAGGTGGTCAGGACCTTTTTCCATCACCCATATTTTCCAACACGGTGCAGTAGAAATTAAATCTCGAAATGGGCCTCCATTCAAAGTCAATGGCCAACGGCTGAAACTCTATCAAGGATTCATTGAGGATGAAGAGGCGGAGATCTCGCTTCAAACGATTGAAGAATGAAACCATCATCATACCTGGTAAGTTACGAACGATCGGGACGATGTCTAAAGCGGTAAGTTTTCTAACCAAGGCTTATGGGAAACAAGGGCACTCACACGAGCACTGAAAAAAAAAACTTTCAAAACTTTGCTCGGCACGGGGCCGTGTCCGCGCTGCAGTCGGGATATATCCCCTTTGTCATAACAGTTACAACATTCCACACGCCCCGTTTCCCCGAAAAAGCTCTGGTTCCTGGCGATTTTCCACAGATTTTCGACGTCTCCTTTTGTTCTAACAATGTCAAGGTATTATTCTTACATCATTAGCAGTTAGATTAGTTACTTGCATGTAGTTAAAACACCAAAAATTTGGGGAAAATCTGGGGTTCTTGAAGTTCATCCGGATCGAACCTCAAATTTTTGTTTAGATCTGTTTGCATTTAGTTAGATTAGTGTTATGGGAAGTAAATCCACTTGTATTGTTCATAGATTCGCCTGATTTCTCATAAAAACCCCAAACCCTTGTTTTTGAACCGAAAAAGATAAAATTGATAGGGTAAACGGGTTATTTTGGGGAAAACGGCGCTTGGGGTTTCAATTTCGGGAAAAACCGCACCTATTGGACCAAAAATTTTCAAGTTTTCGAAACTGGGACGAAAAATGGAATTTTTGTGTAACAGACGCCTGGACACGGGGCCGTGTCCGCTGAACAGGGGGTCGTGTCCAGCCCACTGTTTATAGTTTTGTCCGAAAATTCTTCTGTTTCGTGCTAACTTGTGGTGTATTCTTTCAGATGGCTAGGAAGTTCACAAGGTTTAACGCCAATGAGCTCGATGAGAGGGCTAGATACGAAGTACTTCAGACAAGGCCAGAGGAATACCCAAGGCAAGCATGCACGGATTTGTTATCATTGGTGAACCAACTCGACCGCTTCAACAACCTTGTCACAGGACCACTAAGAGTCGCCTTAACAACTCGACTTCGTTCCGTCCACGAATGCACTTTGGAATTCTATAGCACCTTCACGTTCAACTCGAGGTGCGACCCATTCGACAATGATGGGGTAGCATTTCTATGTGGCGGAACTAAGTATTCGATCTCTATGGCACAATTTCGATCGATTGTCGGGTTGTATGCGGAAGAAGATGCAGGTAACGAGGAAAATACTGGCGGGATGCGAGAGATAGGTGAAAACGATCGCCAAGCTGCGTGGGCTCAGATTGGTGAAGGGTATTACAATCCGAGCAGCACTAAGAGTACGAAGTTGAGGGATCCGCTCTACAGATACATCCATAGGCTCCCCGGTTACTCTCTTAGTCAAAGACACGATAGCGGTGGCGTCGTTGGGTTAAGAGATTTGGTTGTCCTCCACTGCATCCATACCCGCATGCCTCTTGATGTTCCGCTCCTCATGCTCCGAAACATGCATTATAACCGCCTTGCTAGTGCACCGACCCCTATCTTCTTTGGGGGATGGGTGTACCGTCTCTTCAGGCACTTCACCCGCATACCTAGGTCATTTGAAAGGAGCCCATGGTCGGGTAGGGTAGATATACACATCTGCCGCTCAATGAACCTAATCTATGAGGCTGAAGACGGCACGGTAAGCTTTCAAAGGATGCAAGGTCATGCATGGAACCCGCAAGAAGCACTTGTCCTCCACGCTCCACAACATCATCAGTATCAATACCAGCCCCATGGTGATCCGGGCCAATCCTCCTCCTCAGGAGGCGGTTTTCCTAACTTTCAAAGTTTACATGATTTGTTGCAGGAAAACCTCATGTGCACCAGGAACACCTACAATATGGCAAGCAACACGTACAACCGGGTTGGGGCCATCGAGAGAAACATATCCGATATCCAAGATGATATTGGCAATATCCGGGAGTACATAGCTGGCCATGGTGGGGATGATGATGATGATGAAGACGAGGAAATGGATTAGGCGGGAGGAGCGGAGGAAGAAGCAGTTGGTTGGTGATTCCCCAGGTTAACCTTTTCCATCTTGAACAATTTGAGGCCTGCGTGCCAAGTGTTGAACAATTTACTTTCCCTAACTTCTTTTATTTTCTGCATTTATTTTTCTTTTAACTTTGACATGGATATTAAACTTGGTAAAATTAGGATGTTTGCTATGGTGTGGTATGGTGTTTATTGGTTAAGCAGGTACATACGAGGCTTAGAGTACTAAGCATTAGTACTACTAAAGCCGGGACAGGAAAACCGAAGAAAGAAACCTGTTTTTCAACCTTGCAGATTGTCCACACGGGGCCGTGTCCAGCCGACATGCCCCCGTGCCCACTCCCCTGAACCTGCTGTTTGTTTTAATTCTGCAGACTTTGACAGACACGGGGACGTGTCCACCCAATACGCCCCCGTGTCCACCTTCTGTATGTTTTCGTTACTGGCACCTGAACACGGGGTCGTGTCTAGTGCCCAGTAACACAAAATTTTTGCTCTTTACACCTTTTTACACATTAAATCAACCTAAAAACTTGTTTTTGGGACACATTGAGGACAATGTGTAATTTAAGTGTGGGGGGATGATAAAACCTTGAATCTTGCAAGTCCTAAATACAAGCCTTACACAAAACTCTATTGGAACCGCTAATCACCCCAAATATTCATTTTTTTACTTGTCTAGGTTTAACTTGGGAATTTCAAGTTCTAAAAAGGTTATATTTTTACGAATTTACAACCGATAGCGTCGTGATAAAAAGAACCAACATAAGAAAATTATGAAAAGGCATAGCAAACTTAGTTAAAATTTGATTATATATACTTAATCACATAAAAACCCATTCCCACAAAAGTGAGTTTTGAGCCTTTATTGAGCATACAATTACATATCATTAAACTAAATGCTCATTTTTCGTTTCTTGTGTGAATACCTGCTTGGTTCTTACGACTCTAGAACTTACCATGACGATACATTCTCGGTCCTTACCAACTTAAACCCGAGTAAGTAAATAATGGAGGCATTAGGACTAACCCTTTTTATTTCTACGCCATTATTTTTCTTTTTTTTACCACCTACCCAAAATCCCCCTAGTTAACCCCTTTGAGCCTAAACCTTTTCATTTCTTACCCCAAAACAAACACCCTTTTACCCACCAAAACCCTTTTTATTTTTAACCCTTTGTTTTAGTAACAAGCTCGGTTTTTCTTATGACTTCATCAAAAAAAAATGATGATGATGAAGCCAAAAGAAATAAACAAACAAGTTTATCAAAAAGAACTTTGTTTGTAGAAAAAAATAAGTGCTTCATCAAAATAAAAAGTTACAAAAAAAAAGTCTTCCGAAAACCGACACTTTTTACGCCTTTCGCCCTTTTACTAACCACTAACCCAACCACCTACCTTTAACCCAAGCCTAACCCCTCACCCAAAAAGTCCTCTTGATATTTACAAAGGTATATAGTTAAAAAGGAGGAGGATTGATTGCTTGGCAAGCTTATGGTAGGAGTAAGTTCCATGCCGCTCTCGAGTGATCCACTAAAATACATTTTCGGCCGAGTGTTGAGTGATCCCTGTGAGGTATGTGAACTTGTATATAAAAAGAATTTTATGAAAAGTTTTAAATCATGTTATGCCCTAATAAGTAATTTATCTTATGAAAAGTTTTAAATAAATCATGACGAATAGGATTGTAAAAAAATAAAAATAAAACTAAATAAAGAATCTTGGAAATCCAGACACTCTATGACAAGCCCAAAAACCTTCTTTTCTACCCATTCCATTTGGGAGTGTAAAGCCACATTATAAAGAGTTTTGCTTAAGGACAAGCAAAGATTCAAGTGTGGGGGTATTTGATGTGTGCAAAATGCAACATATAAATTACATCAATTGTGGCATAAAACTAACCCTTTTTTAGTACTAATGTTGGAAAAAGTGTGCTTTTGTCTTCCTTTTGTATTTTCAGGACCAAATGAGCTTAATTGAACAAAAGGAACAAATATACAGCCAAATCTTACATAAATACAAAGAAAGGGAATAAACGTGGCATGCCCGACCCCTCAACAACATCTCCCAAGGCAAAAAACAAGAAGAAAGCTGAGCATGGGGCTGTGCCTAGCTGAACACGGGCTGTGCCCAGCTGAACACGGGGCGTGCCCAGTGGACACGGGGCCGTGTCCAGGGTGGTCAGCCCTGGCACAAAAGACAAACCTGTAGAAGCTTCTATTGCCCACCATGGGGCCGTGGTCAACGCAAAGATGCGCAGAATCTTGCCAAATCTGATAGTACAGATACGCTTTTAAGCACGGGGCCGTGCCCAGCGGACACGGGGGCGTGTGGAGCTAATAAAGACAAATTGTATTAATGAAGAAAAAGAAAAGGGTGGACACGGGGCCGTGTCCAGCGGACACGGGGCCGTGTCCAGGCTTCTGTACAGGCTATAAATAGGGGTGCTTGGCTCAAGCTGAGCATGGGGCTGTGCCCAGCGGACACGGGGGCCGTGCTCAGCGAGCACGGGGCCGTGTCCGGGGTGGTCAGCCCTGGCACAAAAGACAAACCTGTAGAAGCTTCTATTGCCCACCACGGGGCCGTGCCCAGCAGACACGGGGCCGTGCTCAACGCAAAGATACGCAGAATCTTGCCAAATCTGATAGTACAGATACGCTTTTGAGCACGGGGCCGTGCCCAGCGGACACGGGGGCGTGTGGAGCGAATAAAGACAAATTGTATTAATGAAGAAAAAGAAAAGGGTGGACACGGGGTCGTGTCCAGGCTTCTGTACAGGCTATAAATAGGGGTGCTTGGCTCAAGCTCAAACCATCCCTTGGCACACCACCTCTCTCACACTTCACCCACCACCCACCACCACCATAACACCATCATCCACAACCATCATCCATTGTCCATCATAGAGTGTGTGAGTCGTCTCGGGATCCAAGATTGATCGTAAGAGTTCTTGACAATCAAGGCCATGTTTGCCTAAGTCTCTTACATCACTTGGTGAAGACAAGTGTCTAGTGTAATACTTTTTATTTCTAATCTTTTCGCACTTTTTTATTTGGTTTTGTATTAATGACTTTAATAACTAGTTTCTTATGTTGAATGTGATTCTTCCTTATCGTTTGTCCGTGGTGTCTTGACATTATTTTACTGTCTATATAAAATAAAAGATTTTCACCATTCATATCTCCACGGTCTATATGGAGGTATGTTGGCTACCTGGTCGGGGGTTAAGAGAACAGTTTAGTAAGAGTCTTGCCATTGTTCAGCGTTTAGAGGTCCTGCAATGGACCTGGGTCAAATTTAGTAGGACCTCCTTCAATACTTAACGGTATTGGATGGCGGGGGTCCAAACTCTTTGATCCCCTCATAAGTTAACTACTATTAATACTATAAGCCGGCTATTTAGGACTGTATCCCTGCTGACTTAGACTACTTAGTCGAGGGTAACGTCACCTCCAAAAGTGGGGCCTACCATAATTTGCATTAATAACTTAATTAATTATCTTTCAATAATCCGACCCTTTAGGATTGTATCCTTGCTTACTCAAACTACTGGGTTGAGGGTAACGTCACCTTCAAAATAGGGGCCTACTACAATAACTAAGATAATCTCTTAAAATAGTGCAAAAGTGCGGAAATAATCAAAGGTTACACTATACACGAGTCGGAACCAAGTGATTCATCTTGTCTATCTGTTTTTCTTTTATTTTTATTTTTCAGCATTTTAGTTAGTTTTTTATTTTTCTTAGCTTAAAACATTTTTCTAAACTTTTTGATTTGATTAGACGTTGAGGATAAACCGGTACTAAAAGCTCTTGTGTCCTTGGACGACCTCGGTATCTTACCAACACTATACTACACTCACGATGGGTGCACTTGCCCATATGTGTGTTTAGTGTTAGTAAATATCATGTTTTATAAATTTAAAAGTTGACTAAAAAAGTGTTAACGGGGCTTAAAATATACACCTAATATATATAACACTTCACACGCATCAAAGGGCAAGCTGAGCCCAAGATACATTGGACCATTCGAGATCATCGTATGTGTCGGGACAGTAGCTTACAAGCTGAATCTACCTGAAGAGCTTAGTGGAATTCATAATGTATTCCACATCTGGAAATTAAAGAAATGTCTAGCCAATGAGTCGCTAGCAATGTCACATAAGGACGTGCAGATTGACGAAAGCTTGAAATTCATTGAAAAACCTTTGTCGATCGAGGATCGACAGATTAAGAAGCTTCGAAGAAAGAATGTGCCGATCGTGAAAGTGAAATGAGAAGCCCGTAGAGGCCTAGAATATACGTGGGAAGTTGAATCCACGATGAAACAGAAATACCCTTATTTATTTCAGTAAATCTCGAGGTCGAGATTTCTTTTAAGGGGGTGAGGATGTAACACCTCGCAAAAATCATGACCAATAAAATGAAGACACGTGTCAACATATGAAGACTATGCTTTTAAATAATCTTATACGATGTACATATTCTTTAATGAATAAAATATCGAACATAAGAAGCCGTTTGTGCTTAAAATAAAAAGTTACAAGACACAGGGGTTAAAAGTGTCAACATGTTAATTCTTACCTCTGAGTGACCTTTTAACGATCCCAAGGCCTTGTAATAGATTATTATACCCTCATGAATATCAGATAATGATTTCATAAACTTTCGATACAATCTTGTGTTATAATTTGTAATTTCCAAGAAGAGTGTCAAAAGTGTAAAAGTAGCAATTATACTTTCGGGAGACATTTTCAACAAATACAAAACATGTGATTGCATGGCCTTGCTCCCAAGAACTTTTCAAACCTGATTATATGGGCCCCTCATGCTGAAAAAGTCAGTTATATGAGTTATGGAAGTGCAGGGACTAATTTTGCAAATAACAAAGCAATTTTTGAAAGCGACACCACAGGCGAGTCACGGGGGACTCCTTTGCCTCTGTCGCGACTCGCGGGCGAGGTCAATTTTCAGCAGAACTGGCAGCTGCCCAGCTCTGCAACCTGAAATATTTTCTGATCTTCTGCAACCTGTTTTGGAATTCAGCTGCATGTTAACGGTTTTGCTAAACCGCTTGGACACTTGTGAGCATCATAATCCACCTGGGGACACTTGGATTCATCCTAGATCATCCTCCTTCACTATAAATAGAGCTCTTGTGAAGACTCTTAAACTTGCACTTTCAAAATTCTCAAACATAACTCTCTAGCTGAGTTCTCTGGAGCATCCTAGCTATAAAGGAAGCTCTCTTAGTCAAAAATTTCGTGCTAAGGACCATTGTAAGTGTTCTTAGCTTCTGTGATTAAGTTTTCATTAGTTTAATGACCGAAAGTCAAAGATATCGTCATTATACTTTGACTTTGTGATTAATCACTAACGGTCCAGCCATTATTCAAATTGAAAGTGGCTATGTGTTGGTAATTATGTAGGTAACAAACTCTGAAAAGGGCACCTTCTAATTATCACGTTTTCTCAGTCAATTGTCGGGTCAAAATTATGAACAAAAAGTCAAACGAGTCAGTTTTTACAAAATAATTTATAACTGATAATGTAGAAGCTATAAAATATATTTTATCACTTAAACAACTTGATAAATAATGTAAGAACATGTTTAAGCATGTTCAACCCGACAATTCTGAGTATCAGGCTCGGTTCGCAACCGAAAGTCGCAAAAGTAGACTTTTGCTTTGACTTTCAGTTCTGACCCGATTTAGCTTAGTTTAGTTATGCCTTAGGGTTCCTTTAGGACCATATTATATGTTAGTATAACCCTCTGAGGTTATACAACATGGTTCCATAGAAATCTTAGTGCATTGCATGTTTCCGTTAAATGCTTAAAAGTTGACCATTATGCTCTTTTGATATAAAAACGAAATTTTTGGAAATGTGAGTGGACAAAAATCTTCATTACTGACTTATAAGTATGTCCTAAAAATTTGACATCCGTTTCTGTTTTAAAATGAAAGATATGCAAGATATCGTAAAACAAAAGCTTTTTATTTATTTAATGGCATTTTTGGTATAAATCATATTTAAGCCCAATTTTTGGCACCAAACTTGCTACCCACTGTTAAGATATAATATTTAGGATTTTTAGAAATTTTTGTCAAATTTTATACTGACCATAACATAGAGTTCTAGCATAAATTCGGTAAATGACGGTAATGCCCTTTTTATTAATAAAATGAGTTTAACACATGATTTGAATACCAAACCTTTTCCTACTGATATCATAGGTTAAATAAAATATTTTAAGCTTTTGAAACTGATCAAAACTTTAGAATTTTATAAACATTTCAAATATCGTCAAATTCCGACTTTTACGCTAATTAGACGCATAGTATGGTTTAAACCCATATTTAACGCATAAGACTTATTACCTACTGATTTATTAAATAAATTTTTATACTTTAACTGTAAGTAAAAGTCTTGAACTCAGATTTCAAAATTTGACTTTAAAAGCATGTGTGAAATGACCAAAATGCCCTACGGTGCATAGTTTGGCTATAAATGATAAACCTCACATATGTATGATATCTTACTGATGTAACTTGATAAAATAAATGTTTTTACTGATATTTTTAGACCAGAACCTCAGTTTATTATTTAACCTCTTTTATAAACTTTAAAATGACCCAAATACCCTTACGGGGCTTAAATTGGTTTTTAATTCGTAATGGGCATAATGGAAGATATCCTACTGATATCACAATATATTTTAAGCATAATAACTTATAGAACTTGTTCATGACTCATCCGGTTACCCGTTATGCGTATACGCGTTCGGTACGGTTTATGTAACTAGTTTGCATAAATTAGCCGAAACGGGTCAAACCTTATCATTTTTACTTCAAAATACAGAATGTATTTGGTTTACCCATTTTATATAAGTCTTCATACTTGTTGGGTCTAAATCACATTCCAATCCGGTCATCGCTTAATCTTGCGTTTTGAACTGTAAACATTTCTTTAAAACTAATCGGTCTAAGTTATAACTTAAATAAGACCCGTTAGGAATCTAATAGGTTATTAAAACCTTCGTTCCAGATTAGGAGCCCAGTAAAAGCTCCCTGTACTTGCTGATTAGAAAATACGACTGAGAATAAATTTCATTTAGCTCAGGTAAATACTTTTAACTTATTTTCCCTTTGGGATACGGTATTATAATACCGCTTGGTCGGGTATGAAATCGTTTAATCAGATTGTGATTTATAAATTACATAACCCGTTTTAATCTGTCTTGTTTAATGCATTGCCTTTGGGGGGTTAATAACCATGTCCTGGATATCCTCGGCTCATTCATTAGAAATGGTCACGGCTTAAGCACGGGGTGTAGGCATACACCTGACAGTTGCGTATGTATAAACGGTATCTCACACTCTTGTGGGCCTATACTTGTGGCGTGTCTATTAATCTAATCCGGCTCTTCTAACCGGGTCCTGAACGGACGACAAAGATGTAAATCTGTATACAAGATTATTTTAAATAATTGTCCTAAGTTATAAAAGAATATTTGTGCCTTGTGCATTTAAATCAATTTTATAAACATTTTTCAAAAGAGTCAGTTAATTGTATTTACCAGTGTAAACTGACGTATTTTTCAAAAAGGTTAAGTGCAGGTACTACATGTAATGGGCTGGAAACTCCAAGTATTAAATAAAGAGTCTTGCAAGCTTTTAATACTTAAAGTCTGTTGAACAATATATTCCTTTCTGTTTTAGATCCGCCTGTGGATCCACTTACAACCGTTGTGTAATATTTTAATACACTTTCAATTTGGTTTGTATTATTACTTTAGACTTCCGCTGTGCATTTAAACTGTGATTAATTGTCTATGATGATATCAACTACGTCACGATACTCCCCACCGGGCCCACCGGTAATATGTGAAAATATCGGGGTGTGACGTTTCTTTTCAATCTAGGTGTCTATCAAACAATGAACAGTAAACCTTGACACGGTTCATACGACATTCACAAAAGTAAGTACACCAACCTAATCTTAGACCCTGTAACATCACAACTATCCACAATTGTAAGAAAATGACATTAACGTAACAATCAGTGGCTGGAATCGACATTCTGGAAGTAGAAACATACCTGAAATCTCTCTGATTAGGTTCCCCTATCATCGTGCTTATCGGCATCCTAAACATTTTTGATGATGGAGTCGACTTGATTAACCTACGGTCGCCGGAATCGATCACCAGAGAAGATTGTCTCGATTTGGGGGGGGGGGGGGGGGAGGTAAAAGTAAACTAGTTTACATGGGGGTGTTGTTACTGATAGAGCTAAGTAAAAAGAGGTGAAAAGACAAGTATACCCCTTTGATCGTTACAGAGAAATGTTGAAAGTCAACGACGTTAAGTGGGAAGGTCCAAGATCGATGCAATTGGGACTAGACCGCGGTTGGGGGGGGGGGGGGTAATGTAGCAAAAATTTGAAATTAGGGGGTAAACGTGATTCCGCCCCCAAACCTCATGGGGTAAAACTGCGGTTTAGTCCTTGATAAAAATATTGAATCTCGTGTTCGTATTATGTTGGTAAACCATGATTTACGATATTTATTCACAAATAGACATATATGATTGTAGGGTGGGGTTCTAGAGTGAACACTAATGTATTTGCGAACTGAGTGAACAAATCTTGGCCATTGATTTACACACGTGGATGGCTAGGATTTAATCATCAAATCGTAAAATACACTAGTATATTTTATCATCATTTCATGGCCATTGATCTACACACATGTATGGCCAAGATTAGTTCGCTCAGTTCGCAAACTACACTAATGTTCACTCTTGAACCTAATCCTATGATTGCATGTATATTTATGGCATTTGAATAGGAATGGTGAACAGAGATTTGAATGTTTTGGATTGTAAAATAAATGTGCATGCTTAAAGACATGTTTGAAAAAACTGTTTGGATTGCAAATAACACCTAACTAATCGACAATTAACACGCAAATAATCAACAATCATACGCCAAATAACACCTAACTAATCATACATGATCAGTGCTTCGGAGCCTTGCGAGTTGCGAGTCGTCGAGTCAGAATTGTGTGGAGAGCGAGAAGATCACAGTGGGACGTGGGTGGATTGCGTATTCCGCGATCAGACAAAACAGGGCCACCCCTGCTGGCTTCGCATGCGTGCACCATGCCTCGACAGCCAAAGAACTACCGAAAATTATATAAGAAGGGTGGTGCGTTGTGGGCTGTTGGCTTGTTGATCAAGGTCGTACGATGTGCGTCGTTTCAATCTCCCAATTGTTTATTGCCCCCCAAAGAAAGGATATAGGTTGATTTTTTTTTTAAATCAAATGGGTATTGGGCTAAACTTAATGGGATAACTTATAAAATTTAAGATTGGTTTGTAAATGAGCCTATCAATAACTTGATGTTTTGTATGGATATACTATTTTTTTTTTAAATATGCCTTCGAAATCACGTGTCCTGACTGATGATCCTCCCCACCCACCCCAGCATCGCCTCCGCTTCATTTGTGTAAGCACAAATTGATTAAGTACTTGGAGTAAAAATTAGTGTTTAAAAGAATCTAAATATCTCTATGTTGTTTGGGCCTTTGGGGACATGTTCCCACATAGGGTAGTTAGATTTAAATTTCATAAAAAAGAAGGTGACGATTGTAGAACGTTTTCACATGGTAGTGTCCACACGCGTCCCACCTCATATCATGACACTCCTCAGGAATGTGGTTCACATATCAGGTTCAAACCTTCAAGGCACCTTTAATAATGAAAAGAAAAAAAAGAATTTTTTTAATCACAAAGACCACTAGCAAGATAATAGATAATATCCAGACAGACACCTTACCATACAAATTATTGAATTTTGTTCTATTTTATTACCTACATACATATAGAGTTCGCTTTGATGTTGGAATAACGGGTTTATTTATCATGATGTTGGAAAAGATATATGTGGATGTAACAAAACACGAGCATCACGACGTGTTTGGTTAAATGTGAAATCAGTTAAAGTAATGAATTTATTTGGGACGGACGTATTAATTGATTGCTCATAGGTTTGGTGTTGTGTTGGGGCCCCTCGTTTTGAGGGTGTCGTTGTTGCTTTAATGAAGTTTAACTTTCAAAAAAAATAATAATAAAAGAATTCAATAGTGTGTGTGGCCACAAAGGCCAAAGCACCTACTGTGGTGTGGGATATAACCCTTTAATTGAGGGCATTTAAGTCCAATGAGATCATTCCACAGATGAACAAACATCTTGTAAAGTCCACAGCCATTTTTCTTTTACATTTATTAGTATTCGTGTAAACATGGCCTCCAACATCAAAACACGAGCGTTTGACTACAAAACACGGCCATCCACCATACAAACATCGTCGGAGGCACCGACCTTACCGAAATATATGGGAGTTTTGGACACATGACAAGATTTCATTGAACCTCACACACAGAAAATCTACCGTAATTAGTGGCGGATCTTGACCTAAAACTCAGCATGGGCCGATGTTTCTTGGAGATAAAATCAGCCTGGGCCGAACCGATACACATTTAAAAATATTCTCGAAAACCTGAAATTTAATACTACTGGGCGAAAAAACCGCACGGGCCGAGGCCCGGTCCGGCCTCCTCTAAGTTGCGCCACTGACCGTAATACATGGCTGCCGCCCATGTTTGGAAGGGAATTTTTTTAGTAAACTGCCATTTTTGTCTCTAAGGTTTGGTCACTTTTATCACTTTAGTCTAAAACTCAAACCTTTTGCATCTGGGTCATTGTGGTTTCAGTTTTATTACCATTTTGATTCAAAAATGAAATCATGTCATATTTGTCTTATAAAATCCTGCTATTTTGTCTTTTTCTTTTAGGACACTGAAGGGGTATGGTCCCAGATCTCGCGTCAGCATGACCGCAAATGACCATTACCCTCATCAAAAACCTCCAACAGCAATAAACTCACCTGTGTCCGCGTGGGCACACGCGAACACAGCGGTCCAATCTATCCAGTGATGAGAAGACTTACCTTAAGGACAGAAACCAATGTTACGCATAGCGATGCGGCCCCGCACCGCATCCTATGAACATTTTCGTCACGACAAGGGATCTGGGCAACAGTAACAGTCACTCAGCAGGCAATGCGGCATAACACCGCATCCCGCGTAAATCATGGATGGAACAACCAACGCGGGAACAACATCAATGACCGCAAGCAGCGATGCGGCCTGGCACCGCATCCTGCCTACAAGGCAAGTGGGTCTGACACCACAGTGTAAGTGGCACTGAGAACAGTCGCCTACCGGCCCACGTGTATACAACAGTCTGACACCACAGCAGGACGTGGCATCACCACCGTAACCGACAGGTCTGACACACCTGCAACTAGCTGTGCGATGTCAGGCTAGCTATTCAACTACCCTCCTTCACTCCTCGGCTATAAATACTCACCCCAAACCAGGTTTGAGGTATCACTTCTCAACTCTCTCAATACTACTACTATCACACTTTGCTTCCCAAGCAAACTACTGATTCTCACGCCGGAGAGTGGTAACAAGGAGCACCCCCCCACCTCATCTTCCTTGTTGCGAGTCACGGTTTGTTTCCTTGTGCAGGAAACCCACCACCAGACGATCCAGCCGGCGATCCTCGGAAAGAAGGGATTAACCCTCTTGACAAGACCAGTGAGTTAACCTACCTGGTTAACCATTGTTTCATCAGACACAATGGTTATTTTTTTAATTTTATTTAAAGCTTTTATTAAAAGTACCAGTCACCAAGTCTACAACCATCCATCCATCCATCCATCCATCCATCTCTCTCTCTCTAAGTCTGCAACCATCCATCTCTCTCTCCTTAAGTCTGCAACCAGTCACCACCATCACAACCACCAAGGCACCAACCCACCACTACCAACCTCTCCACTATTGCTGAAACCACCATTGTTGAAACCACCACTATCCAACCCCCACCACATCCCCTTTTCACTCCGTCAAACAACAATGACGGACCAAATCAAGAAGCCTAGTTACACAAATAGTCCATTTCTCTCTGGGGCTTCTGTTAATGGCTACTCTAGGAGCCTTCTTCAAACCCACTCTTTCTCCTCCACCTTCCTTCAACAAACACAAATTCGTATACAAACGTCGCAATTCCACCATTTCAGCCACAACGGTTGCCGAAGATGCGGCTTCATCTTCAACGATTACACAAGCCAAATCTTTTTCAGGTCTCATGGAATTATCTTTATGCATTTCTGTTGCTTTCAGTTTAGGAGTGCCCTGGTTGGTTAAAACAAATTTATACAGATTTCTTGAACTATCTATAACGGTATGAAATTAAAAGTTTAAAACAATTGCATAACTTGTGGTCTCTCTTGGTCCTGGCCTTTTGATTTTGTCATTTGTTTAGTATGTGACAGAATGGCAGATGTAAATAGAAGAAAAACAAAAGTGATGGTGGTGGTGAGGCTGTGGTGGTGAGGCTATGGTGAAGATAGAGTGTGTTGCAGGTGTGTGTTTAAAAACATATGTATATTTTTATTATTTTGGTTCAAAAACTTGAATCTAGTTACACAAATAGTCCCTTTAATAAAAGTTTTAAATAAAATAAAAAATGACCATTCTGCCCCTAATGAAAAAGACAAAATTGCAGGATTTTATAAGACAAATATGATATGATTTCACTTTTGGACGAAAATAGCAATAAAACTGAAACCACAGGGACTCAAATACAATTTGGACTAAAGTGGCAAAAGTGACCAAACCTCAAGGACCAAAATGTCAGTTTACTCGATTTTTTTTTTGTTAGGGGGGGTCAAATCGGCCCAAGCAACGTGAAGAATACCGCACGCACCATCAACTTAACTCGAAGTGCTATGGAACAAAAGATAACGAGTTTTTATGGTATCTACAATAGGGGTGAGCAAGTTTAGGTCCGGACCGAAAATAACCGAGAACCGAACCGAAAAAACCGAGAACCGAACCCAAGTACTTAGGTATTTAGATCGGTTCCAATTTTTCATATAAAATAGGGTCGGGTCGGGTCGGTTCTCGGTTCTTTTCATGGTGAAACCCTACTTGGACCTATGGATCGGAACCGACCCTATATTTAGGGTAGTGAATCGGTTCTGTATTTTATGTTTAATCGGTTCTCGGGTCGGGTCGGGTAATGGTCGGGTCGGGTTTGTTCTTTTGCTCACCCCTAATCTACAACGTCTACAATCAACGAAATTGTATGAACAAAGATAATCTTTTGAATACTGCTAATTTCAATATCGTTTGAAAAATAACGACACGTCATTTGCTCGTATTGCAGATTGGAAGGTTGTGTGGTATTATCTAAGGTTACCACATAATGTTTTTTTTTAATTATTATAGCCGAAAAAGTATTATAACATAGCCCTTTTAGACCATATATAGTCATAAAGCCCCTTAGAGGGCGTTATGCGACAAATAGTGAAACGCATAAGAGAGAGGTTTTATGTGGCTTTATATCACAAGAGAGTGTAGTGGAGTTATATATGTATGGGGCTTTATATATATATGTGTGTTAGTATATGAAATAATCCCCCCTCACGCCGCTATCCTTATTGCGGGGACTCGATTTCAAGACCTCATAGCGCCGGCCGTAATGGTGTGCGGCAGCGCTATGGGGCGCTATGCCCGGTTTTACCTTGTGGTGGCGCCCCACTACGGGTGTACTTATTAAGATCTTTCTAATAAAAAGGAGTTAATTACTAAGATGGTGCCTGTGGTATGTTCATATTGCTTGCTTGATCACAAAGTTTTAAAAATTTACATATGTGGTCCCTCTTGTTCACTCAACATAACACATATGGTTCATGGAGCGGATGAACGTTAAGTTTTTTAGTTATATTCGAATAAAATAACCAAACACTCTTAATTGCTTGCTTGATAACAACGATAATAGTGGACAAAACAAAAATTAAAACTAAAAGAAAATATATTATTTTGTTGTTATAAAGACAAGAAGAGCAGTTGAATAATTATTGCTCCAGAATCACGTAGGGGCGTAGCTACATAGAAGGGTATGTGTTTGGCCGAACTTGTATTAAATTTTTATAGTGTTATATATAGGTGTGATTTGACATCGCCCCTGTAGAAATTTCGCCAACGAACCCGTAGAATCCTTTAAATCGAACCCTGGAAAATTCCCGAACCCATAGGAAAAAAATCCTGACTATGCCCTTGGGTACACGTTATCTTGTCACATCATAAAAACAAGCTACGTCATCAAAAATTGGCCACGTCAGTAAAAAAAACTAACTGAGTTGGTGTCTGGTTAGTTTGGAAGTGACACAACACAGAAAGTGTTAAGTTCAGAGTTGTAAACTTTAATCAAAAAAGTTGTTAATTAATTTTGTATGACTATGCTGGAGTTTGTTATGTATGTGTTGGAGTTTGGTCAACAATTACATAGGATATTGTTGTGTTTGATTTTGATTTTGGTCAACTGTATCAGCTGAAATGTTGGCTGCATAACCATATATTTTATTGGGTTATTTGATTTTATCATCTCTAACTGTTGGCTTTTGACCGTTGCCACTCTCAACTTTCACTTTGACTTAAAAAATCATTGTGCGTAATTTTATATTTTTATGTATCTAAATTGTTGATTAAGCACGTATACAAGAAGATCAATTACCAAATAATAAATGGCTAAGTACTAACCCAAAGATTTATGTACAAGTTTTTGTATGTATAAATTTTACATTCATATTGATCGGGATAATACCAAACGATATGTATTAATTTTATATTAATATTGATCAAATTAATGCATATAACTTAGGGGGGCTGTTTGGCAACATCTGAATGGTTAAGTGTTGAACCAGTAAGAGGTCTGAACCATTAAGTGCTGAATCAGCAAGAGGTCTGAACCATTAAGAGTCTGTATAATGCTTACCCGTTCAGAGGCAAATGTCTGACCAATTCAGATTAGATGTCTTAATCATTCAGACTCAGACTCTGTATAAATCTTAACCATTCAGAGGCAAATGTCTGAACCATTCAGACATCTGCTCGTGAAACAAACAGTCTGAACCGTTAAGTGCTGAATAAGAGGTCTGAACCATTAAGAGTCTCATTGGCATACTAAAACAATTTGTGTTTCTAAATACTAAAACCTAATTTGTAATAAAGAATACCAACTTGCGCGATCAAAATAAATCAATTTGTGTTTCTAAATACTAAAACCTAATTTGTAATAAAGTGATAATTAAAGTGATTTCATTGACATATTACAGTCTTAAAAACCAGGAATACCCCGAGAGATTAATTTTTCCAACGAGTTCTTGAGCCAGTTTTTCGGACGAGTTAATGTCTTCTTCTGGCAACCACGGTCCTCTAACTTTGCTCTTCAATTTAGGGCGGTTTTTGGGGAAAAGGAAGAAGACGAAGAGGGAGTTCTGATGTTTGGCGTTTAGGTGGCTCAATTTTAGGGTTGTTCACGAGCCGAACCGAACCGATCAGACCTTTGATCGTGCTAGGTTCGTTTACAAACTGATCCGAACCGAACCGTACGTTTTTTCAACCGAGCCAAAGTCGAGCGAGCGTCTTTCGATCCGAGCATTTTTCGAACGAGCGTCGAGCGAGTATCGAGCGTCGTAGAATAAACAAGGAAAGTGACGATGGGAGTGCTAGTTATTAGAATAAAGTGTAGTTTTCATCCCTGATGTTTTGTCCAATAGAACACAAGTAAAAATTTAACAAATAACAAGGAATACAAAAACACTCAACTAGTTCTATCGAGATTAACTAAGCGGGAAGATAAATCGTCGACCGATTGAAACATACCATTGTTCTATCGGAAGTTTGAAATTGAATGAATCGATTGAAGCAAAACCCTGACGAGTTGGCGACTTGGCGAGTGCCGATGGAGAAATCAAATAACGATGGCCAATGGGGTGTTTTGATTAGGTCTTGCACTTCTGAATTAAATGGCGGGTTGAGACTTGAGTATTGATCGACGCTTCACGTTTTAGTATTTGAAATTTCGACTCAATTACTCAAATGGATATTTAAGTATTGGATAATGGACTATTGGTATTGGATTTCAATTCTAATTACTTAATTAAGCTCTATTTGGATCTTGGACACTAAAAATGATACACACACAAACACAAATATATATGTTTGTTTGTGTGTATATATATATATCGAGCCGACCGAGCTGAACCGAACTGAGCGGACCTTCGCTCGTACTCGGTTCGTTTACAAACCGAACCGATCCGAACCGAGCATTTTTTTAATCGAGCTGAATCGAACAAGCAAATTCCGAGCGATCATCGAACGAGCGACGAACAATTTGAACAGCCCTACTCAATTTAGGGTTAAACATATAAGAGTTAAAGAGAATGACAAAGATACCCCTTATGTATTGTTTATTTTTAATAGGGTTAGAAAAGTGGATGGATCTGGCAACAATTTTAAAACCACAGTGGTCTACTTGAGAAAAAAAAGAACTTTTTGGATGGATTTGACAATTGTATGTAAACCCCGGGGACGGTTTTGACAATTTACTCATAAATTGGGCTAAAAAGTTAATAAAACTAAGGCCTTGTTTGTTTGCATCTTATTAGCCTCTTAATACCCCATGTTTGACTGAGTCAGATGTCAGATTGTTTGTTTCATCCCTCTTAAAACTTACCCAGCCTCTTATTGGTCTCTGACCCAGTCATACATTGAAAGGAGTCTGACCGCCAAACTTTCCACCAAATACCCTAAAAACCCCACACCACTTTTTCTCCCCTCTTCTACTCATCATGCGTCTCCTTCCCTAGGGTTTTTTTCCTTTGCAAATCTACAACAATCTGTTACAAAGGAAGCATCAAAGGTATGTTCTAATCACTTTAACAGTTGATTTTGTTGATGTATGTAATCTTTGTTCTTCGATTTCGTATACGCCCAGTTGGTTGTGCGAGTTCATCTGTGATTTTAACAGCTGATTTGTGGTTTGGTTGTGCGAGTTCAGCTGATTGCAAGTTCATCTCTCACCCTCTTACCCACCAGCCACCACCGAAACCCCCCTCTTCGGAGCTGGAAAAAGATCCCAACCATCACCATCCTTCAAACTCGCACAACCAAACAACAAATCGAACCAGTTGATAACTCGTTGATTGTAATAATATGAGCATTTTAGGAACCACGCAAATACTTTGTTTGGAGCGTTTTTTTTTCAATTTGGAGTTTTTTTTTTGCTGTTAGTATCTTCTTGTTTCAGTTAATTGCACTTTGGTCTTACACAAAGTCTTGAAACCGGTGGTGGTGGTTGAATGAATAAACCAATGGGAAAGTGCAGGCTATTCTCTCATTTAATGGCATTAAAGTTTTTTTTCTTTCATTAAAAATATCAATTTCTCAACTGCTTTAACGTTATTCATTTATATCAATCATTTATTACAATTTTGGGTGATAGGTAGCCTATGGACTCGGATGAGGAGATTATGCTTTTCTTGTTGCTTTGTTGGCATTGGCTACAATTAGCCTCGGTATTGACCAATCATGAAAGGATAAGAGATCTGAATTCGGCATTGACCGGTCATGAGTACACACAAGAATTGTTGCATGGCACTTCTACACAATGTCATGAGATGATGCGCATGTCACGTGAAGCGTATGTACTATTGTGCAATCATTTTAAGCAAAGAAATTGGTTGCAGAGTAGTAGGTCAATAACCTTTGAAGAAAAGATGGCTATGTTTTTTATTGTCATAGGACATAATGAGCGATTTCGAATGGTTAAGCGAATGTTTCAACACTCAACAGAAACAATTCATAGATGTTTTCGCCATAGTGATTGCGTGTTTCGTCATCCATAACTTTATAAGGAAATGGAATATTCATGATCAGTTATTTGTGGAGTACAACGAGAACACTTTTTTTTTGGAGAAATGCAACAGGAGGAAAGTGATGGCCAGTCTGTTCACGACATGGAATGGGGCTCACAAGGCATTGAATGTATGACTACTTTGCGTGACGAGATAGCTACTCAATTAATGTCAAATGCTTAAACCCCAAATTGTATGCGAGTTATTAATTTCTACTTGGATTAGTATGTTTTCAAGAAGGATTTATGTGTAATTTGGATTTTCTATGATGGTTTGTATTTTTTTTTCTTTAATAATTATTCATTATTAGGAGTTATGACCAAACAGATACATTATACTCAACAAGAAATAATTCAGAAGGGTAAAATCGTCATTGTACACAGTCATTCAGAGATCCAACCAAACAGACTTAAACTGGTTCAGCACTTACTGGTTCAGACCTCTTACTGGTTCAGACCTCTTATTCTTTCAGCACTTATTCATTCAGAAGTTGCCAAACAGCCCCTAAACTAAACTATAGAGGTGATATTTTAATTTCATAAAACTAAACTAAAATGTAACACACCCAAATATTTTAAATGAATATATAAACAAAGGTAAACGAATGAGAACAGAAACAAACCTAAACTAAAGAATATACATCAACGTAAACGAACGAACATAAATAAGCATAAATGAATGCACGTTCACAAAAATAAAGGAATGAACAAGACATATGTTCATATTCGTTCGGTCAACTATATGAACAGAAATAATTGTTTGTGTTCGTTTGTTGATAAATAAATGAACACTCTGTTGAACGCTTTTTGAAAAGTTCATTGAATGTTCGGTTTGTTTACAAGCCTAGTAACTGATTGTGAGTTTAGTCATAGACAGTCAAATTATTTTTTGATGACTTGATTAATCACCTTTATGATTATCATATGTTATTTTTTTTTGTGTAGTATATTTATGGCAAGCAAGCGAAATTAAATGAACCCGAATCGTTATCAAAGTAAAGTTATGGTTAAAGAAATCACATAACCAAAGTTAGCAGTTATGATTATCTTAAGAGTAAAAACTAAACCGAACCGCTATTTTCACAACCCTATATGCAAAACTTCATCAAATCTGAATGGAGCACATTCAAATTTAATGGGAGGTTTAGTAATCATTACAAGGCCACCATTGTAGCTGATTTCTTAACTAAAGTGGTCCAATTTTAGGACACGCTTTTCACATTGTAGGTCTAATACATCATGTGTATCTTTTTTTATCAGCTAGTGTAGCTGGTACATCGATCAAACTGCTACTCACACAAGTCACGTTCGATCCGTGGACAGGCGCTAGGCATCGAAACACCACGACCCCCACAATTACGTGCCAGGTGATTGTGGGTCGGCCTTGGAGTCAAACTCGTGATCACCCGGTCATAAACCCTACTAAGTGGGTAAACCTTACCACCTCCCCCAAACCAATTGGAGTGGGGATCATTGGCATACATCATGTGTATCTATTCCACTTTTATTTTTATGAGTTTTCTTTAGTTTCCTTTTAAGATGTGTTCATTATATTTAATAATGAATAATTGATTAACTTTGTGATTAGAGTAAATTACGATTTTGGCCCCTGTGGTTATATCACTTTTACCCTTTTAGCCCAAAAAAGAATCTTTTAACATATGAGACCCCAATGTCTTTTTTTTAGCCAAAAGGGTTAGAAAAAAAAGACGTTGAGGGCTCAGATGTTAAAAGATTCATTTTTTTGCTAAAAGGGTAAAAGTGATATAACCACAGAGGCCAAAATCGTAATTTACTCTTGTGATTATTACTAGCCCAAGTTTCTTGATCACTTCCCATTTTCCAACTTCACAACAATGTTTGTTCTATATGTTCTTCAAGTTTAGTCATATTCAAGTTTCAATGGGGCGAAGGCGACTAAGCAAATATCCCATGAAGAGGAAACGTACCACTCGGACGAACTAGACAAGACCGTACCAGATGGATACGGAAAAACCCAACTGACTGCCCCCAAGCATAACTAACCGCGAAAGTGACTAGTCTGGTTAGGACCACTTAACATAAGAGTTAAGTGGTCCTAACCGGACTAGTTGCTTTGGAGGGTAGTTATGCTTAGGGGGCTCGTTAGTTGGGTTTTTCCGTATCCATCTGGGTTTTTCCGTATCCATCTGGTACGGTGTTGTCTAGTTCTCCATTATTTCGTTTCCCTATAGATAAATACGTATTCTCACGCGTTGGATGATGATCACACAGAGACCTCTCTTTGTAGCAAGTCTAACTAGTGTTGTTTTGCAGGGAGTTCCTTGAGGTTCTAATTTCACTCTTCCTCTCTGATTAGCTTCACACACTACATGTTATTTATTAGTTTATCATCGTGTGTAAGACTGTGGGGTATGGAGCGTGGGTTGGCCATAAACGCCCAAGTCACCACCCCGGGTGGGCTTGGGTTTCGCGTGGCCCCATTGGCGGGGGTTTAAGCCCGGGCGTGGGGCGGGGCTACGAGAGTGTCATGGCTGGATGTGATTGGCCAACAAAACTAGCCGTTTGGGCTAGCCGTTGGGCATTATTTAAAAAAAAAACCTTTTTTCCTTTATAACGGAACCTAAGTATGATGAAAAAATGTTTAGGTGTCGTTTTCGTATGAGCATAAACTTATTTTTGAGGATATCTAGAGAAAGTCTTCACAACTTTTATTCGTGTATTTTAGAACTTTATAGGAAAAGATATTTGAGAAAGCCCTCGTTCAGTGACATGCAACAAATATTGGAACATCACACCGATTATCATGGGCTACCCGGGATGCTAGGTAGTTTAGATTGTATGAAATGGCCTTGGGAACTTTGTCCAACCGCATGGCAAGGCGCTCACACGAGTGGATTTCACGGGATGCCAGCCATCATGCTTGAAGCGGTTGCGTCCCAAGATATTTGGATATGGCATGCGTTCTTCGGTATGCCAGGTTCACATAACGATATTACCATCATAAACCACTCGCCCCATTCAATGATCGGGTAAATGGTATAGGACCCAAAGGAACTTTCTTTGTAAACGGGGCTGAGTACGTGTATGGGTACTACCTAGTTGATGGCATTTACCCAGAGTGGGGGGTTTTCGTAAAATCGTTCACAAGACACGGTACCATAGATCCAAAGAGATTAAAGTTTAACAGGGTCCAAATGGCTGCACGTAAAGACGTCGAGCGAGCATTCGGTGTTTTGAAGAAAAGGTGGCGAATATTGGCAATGCCTTGTCGACTATGGGACAAGGATCAGATTGGAAACGTGATGTACGCATGTATCATTCTTCACAACATGATTTTGGAGGATGAAGGTAGAGCAGTCGTTACCTACTATGATGACGATGATCCCCAACCAGGTAACGTAACAGTTACAGACGAAGATAAAGCGTCAAATGAATTTTTGATTAAGTCAAGTGATATACATCACAACCTTCGATCTGATTTGGTGGATCATGTTTCAACGATTCCTGGGTTCGAAACCGACGAAGAAGGATTGTTTTTATTTTGATACTATGTTTTTTGTAATTATTATGTTGTTTATGTAGTTTTTAATGGTTATATATATATATATATATATTAAAAAAAAAATTGATGTGGCTTGGCCACGCCAGCCCAGCCACATTCCCACCATACCCCTAGAACTTGGGTTTGTGTATTGAGTGCCCCCATAATCCACGTGTCAACCCATGCCCCAAATCCCCGCCCCACCATACCCCACGTTCTAAGACTCTAATTCTTTTAGAAGTTTTATGAGTATTAGAATCTATGCTATGTAATTATCAGTTGGGCTAGTAATCTGTTTTGGAAATTGGGCCACAGCTCAGTCCATACTTCATAGTTCTGTTTCTTTCTGCTGGAAGCCCAAGCCACACTGTCATATTTTTATGTACCTGGTAAACCGTTATATAGAGCTTTATTAGGACTTGATTCCAAAAATTTAATTGTATGCACATGTATCGTTAACAGAAAAAATTAGATATTTACACATGTCTTGGTAACAAAAAGTAAATGTTTACATATGTAAAAGGAACAAAAACATGTACAAGCTTTATAAATCCTAAGAATTTTACATTGGCAATAATAATAGTTGCAGCAGGAATAGTGGCGGCACCGCGGCAGCGGTGGAGATGATGATGATGGTGTATTTGCAGTAGAGTATTTGTTTTTGGTATCATAAGCTATGGCAAATGTCGGTATTGGTACTAGTATTAGTTTTTATGGTTTTCGATCAATGCAAACATGTGTGGATATCCTCTTGGGCATATTTTTTCGATTGCTATACTGAGTGCCACTACCTTAACGAACCAAACCAAAACCGACCGATATACGGTACCTTAACAAACCGAACCAATACCAACTAAATTACCGTCGCATAGCGTGCGAGAGAATCCACTGGTTTTCATACATAATTGAAGGTACTTTAGAATCAAAATACTCAAAAAGACTTTAAAAAATTGTTATTTAATTTTTATTTATTTATTTATTTATATTTATATACACAACAAAATCAATGTGGGGGAATAGTGCCATATAACTACCTGACACTCCCCCATTGGTCCGTGTATATTATGATTTTACCCCATAGTTTAAAATTACGAATTTACCTCTGGTTAAAGTTACGATTTTGCCCTTAATTAAAAATTACAGCATTGTCATCGTTTTAGCTTTTGGCAAATTATGATTTTACTCTAGCCTAAAATTACAATTTTGCCCCCAGTTATAAATTACAGTATTGCCATCATTTTAATTTTTTTTAAAAGGTGTCTGGGGAATAGGGTCTGGCAACTGGCACTCGGCCACTTCCCCATGGGCCCGGGTATGAAATGATTTTACCCCTAGTTAAAAATTATGAATTTGCCCTGTTCAAAGTTGCGATTTTGCCTCTGGTTAGTGGTTATTTTTAACTGTAGGTTAGTAATCAGTTTTAAGTATTTAGTATAGAAACTGGTTTTTAACCGATAGACCAGTTAACCGAAAAATTCAAAAAAAGGCAAAACAACATGTTAATAACCGAAAATAACCAGTTAGTTAACCGAACTGGTTAAAGTAATTAAGCGGACCAGTTAAAAAAATAACCGGTTAAAGTCAAATTAACTGGTTAACCGAACGGGTTATTAATTAAAATTAACCGGCTTGTGCACCTCTACCCTACGTAGTGAATGAGGGATAATTATTACTATACCTACCACTCCATGCAAAATAAAAAACAAAATAACATATGTGCCTTCATATCCTCCACGTACCATGGTAGGTAGGAGAATGTTTCATGTTTTATATTTCTTTACGTTGCATTCTTTGCTTTTCATTCACAAGGACTAACATTAACATATATTAGTTACTCCTATAGTTTATATAATCTAAAGTCGAGGGTGTTAAAACTTATAATACGCTATGTCGTCGGTCCTAAAAGCGGGAAGCCGGCCACCATGGGTAGGTCTTGCAGCTGCCGTTTGGGTCCAGATCGCCTCGGGCACCACCTACTGTTTCCCTCTGTATTCCGAGAGTCTGAAATCCGTACTGGGTCTTTCTCAACAACAGCTTACGATACTTGGTGTTGCTAATGATCTTGGGGTAAGTGTTGGTATTCTTCCGGGCATTGCTTCTAACAAATACCCACCTTGGGTTGTTCTTTTGCTAGGTGTTGTTGCTTCTTTCTTTGGTTTTGGTCTCATTTGGCTTGCTGTTAGTCAGACCCTTCACAACATGCCTTACTGGATTGTAAGTACTTAGACCCTTATATCTTGTTTAATAAAAAAAATATTAAAAAATAAATTCGAGAGCTTTTCCCCAAATATGGAGATGAAGAGTAATCTTTTATGTCCTCTCCATTCACCATCACATACTAAAATATGCAGAACCTGAACCTGCTGTGAATGCACTTAGCTCACTAATTTCCTTACAGTAAAGTTTAAAAATCAACCCCAAAAATCTTTTTTCTTTTTTGGGTTTATTTAAAAAATGAGTTAAATGTCATTTTAGTCCAAAGGTTTGAAACGTTGCCATTTTAGTCCAAATAGTTTCAAGCATTGCGGCCATTTTAGTCCACTGGGTTAACTCCGTCCATTTTTTATGTTAGCTAGAAGGATAATTCGATCATTTTATATGGTCGAATTGCCCTTCTAGTTAACAGAATTACATATAAAATGACCGAAATGCCGTTTTAGTTGACAAAATAAAGGGATGGAGTTAACCTAGTGGATTTTTATTCTCTAAAACTGGGTCGTAAATTCACCTGACTAGTTTGAAAAATTAAATACTCAACTAAACATCTAGATATACTTTTTCAAGTATTAATCACTTTGAAATACTATTTATTAATTTTTAAAAGAATTTATAGTATATAAATATACCCAGTTTACTAGGGTCCTGACTCTTTATCTTGACTTTGTTCCGGTTAGAATATTTATCATGATAACCATTTATAGATTTAGTTTATAAACGACTAGGAATTATGTAGTTGCTTTCCTGCATTTTTGAAACAAAAATATAAAATTTTCATGATTATTCTTCAAACTTAATTTTTTAACATCAGCTTCGAATTTTTCTTTTTCTTTTCAGTTGTGGCTTGCACTGGTCGTTGCTACTAACAGCGGCGCGTGGATGGGGACGGCTGTGCTTGTTACCAACATGAGGAATTTCCCACTCAATAGAGGCACAATTGCTGGCATTCTCAAAGGTTATGTTGCCTTAAGTGCTGCAGTGTTCACTGAGGTTTACACCATGGTCTTAAAAGGATCAGCTTCTTCTTTACTATTGTTTTTTACACTCGGGATTCCTGTCGTATGCTGTCTTTTAATGTACTATGTTAGACCTTGTACTCCAGCTTATGAAGCCGACCCATCAGAAACCGCCCATTTTCTTTTCACTCAAGGAGCTAGTGTTGTGCTTGCAGTCTTTCTTTTAACCACCACGATACTAAAGGACGTTTTCACCATAAGTAACGCGTTATCATACACGTTTATTGGGATAATGGTGGTTCTTTTGATGGCTCCTCTTGCCATTCCTGTTAAAATGACTCTATTTCCTTCTAACAAGAAGCTTAACCCGCCAGCTGGCTCCTCTTCGGATAATTTGATTGTAACTGATCCATTGCTGACCAAGTCTACTTCAGAACCGAACGTTACAAATATTAATGATGTTGATGATATTTCTGAGGTGGATGTGCTTCTTGCTGTTGGTGCAGGGGCGGTTAAAATAAAAAAGAAAAGAAGGCCTAGAAGAGGTGAAGATTTCACATTTCGTGAAGCGGTTGTGAAAGCCGATTTTTGGCTTTTATGGTTGGTTTATTTTTTTGGCGTTGGCTCGGGTGTTACTGTTCTTAATAATCTCGCCCAAATTGGTGATTCGCTTGGGTTTAACGATACAACAACTTTGTTGAGTTTATTTAGTTTTTGCAATTTTCTGGGCCGGCTTGGAGGCGGGGCTGTTTCTGAATACTTTGTGAGGTAAAATCTTAATTTTCAAGAATCTTTAATCTTTATCAGAAAACAAAACCCTATTTTTGGTATAAGGATCTAAAAAATTTGTTCTTTGCAGGTTAAAAATGATTCCTCGTACGTTTTTGACAATGGTGACGCAAATAATAATGGTGATGACGTATCTTTTATACGCATCGGCTCTTAATGGGACGTTATATGTTGCAACGGCATTGCTTGGGATTTGTTATGGTGTTCAGTTTGGTGTTATGATTCCAACTTCGTCCGAGCTTTTTGGATTGAAAAACTTTGGTTTAATATATCATTTCATTGGTTTAGGAAACCCGATAGGTGCTCTTTTATTCTCTGGGATGCTCGCGGGTTATGTATATGATACAGAGCAAGCTAAGCAAGGTGGGTTCACATGCATGGGCCCGGATTGTTTCAAGGTCACCTTCTTTGTTCTTGCGGGTGTGTGTAGTCTAAGTGCAATCTTGAGCTTAATTTTAACCATTAGGATCAGGCCCGTTTACCAAATGCTTTACGCTAGTGGATCGTTTCGTTTGTCACAAAGCTCGGATCGTTGAAGACTAGGGATCTGTATGACATGGTGAAGAAAATTGTTTATGTTTGTCTTTGATCATGTTTTAAAAGCCTTAGCTTAGTTGAATATGTAATGATGATGTATAATTAAACTATTTCCATTTGGTAGTACTGACATTATAGCATAACGCTTATTTTAGATGTGGATTCTTGAACATTTGTTGCTTTATACTATTTGGCCCATTGGATATAATTGGGCCTAGAGAATGTATTAGCAATTTAGCATGTTACTCAACGTGGTCAATGGGCAATAGGACCATAGCATATTAGCATGTTACTCAACGTGTGTGGTGGGGGGGGGGGGGGGGGGGGGGGGGGGGTGATACATAATATAATAATCAAATTTAAGAGGATTTGGATGATTATGAGTGCTTTAAACATAAAATAATATATCGAATGTCTTGTCGAGCTAATTGTCTATTGTCTTACCGGTCCATTGGTCGGGCCGTTTCAAGAATGGATAACTTGAATTATTTTTTAGTATGAATTTGCAATGTTAATAAAGTATACTTTCGAACGGCCTAGATTGAAGTAGTAAATGTAACTTTGAAAAGAAATTTCCAAAATCCGCCATTTCAAGTCATGATAAAAACACTCAACTGAGCCGATGCTTTAGTCGATCCGGTTATAATAAGTATGGGGAATTTCCAGAATCAACGGACCACCTCATAGCCTCTTGCGATTTTACAAAATCCATTTAGCTGCAAATTTTTGGGTATGTTTGGCAAAATTAGCTGGTGGCTGGTAGCTGGAAGCTGGAAGCTGGTAGCTGGTGGCTGGAAGCTGGTAGCTGTAGCTGGTAGCTAGTAGCTGTAGCTTTTTAGATATATTTGGTGTTTGGTAGAGTAGCTGGAGCTTTTAATAAAATGTATAAAATGACCAAAATGGACATAATTAAAAATTTAGAAAGTTGGTGCATTAAAAAGTTTCTTATTTTTAGAGGTTAAAATAGTCATTTTTTCTCTAAAAGCTTGTAGCTCCTTCTAAACGCTACTAGTAGTAGCGTTCAATCAAAAGCTTCAAGCTCCTAACCTAAAAGCTTAAAGCTCCTTAAACCAAACAAGACTTTTTATTGATTAGGAGCTTTTTCTTAAAAGCTTAAAGCTAGAAGCTCCTAAAAGCTCCATGCCAAACGTACCCTTTATCTCATCTCCCCCTCCTGTAGTTTGATAGTTGAGCTTGTGGAAATATCCAAACAATTGTTGTTTTCCAAATCACACATGAAAGCGGTGCAAGCAATATTTTGTCCTCATGTTTGTACATATGACAAAGTTCTCAACAACAAAACATTATTTATAGCATAAACAACCGAGCTTAAACGAGCTCGAGCCTAAAAGCTTGTTTAGTAAACGAGTCTAAGCCCGAGTTAACTTAATGAGTTTGAGTCGGCTTGTGAGCCTCAACCAGGAGGCCATTATTATTTATATGATTTTTAATTAATATGTTTAATATATATATATGGAGCCGCTAAAATAAGAACCACCTCCAGTTGTAAGAACCGTGAGAACCACTCTCCACCAATCATATCTTGCCAACAAAAAGGTTAGTTTGGTCATTTTACCCCAAATGTCAAATCTCACCCTCTCTCCTCATTTAAATCTCACCCTCTCTCTTCCATTAAAGTTGCAGACCGTTCTTCACCTCATCTCTCATATCTCTCTCTTATATCTTCAAAGTTGCAACATTTCCCTCACCCTCTGATGCACAGCCAACCGGCACCCCCCATCCCCTCACTCTCGATGACTGGCCGACGCCGGAGCCGGTAATCCGGCCACACACATCACGACATCACAAACACCCCCATTCGCCGCCCCCTTTCTTATCCCATCTCGTTTCCCGCCCTACGACATCACCAACGCCGCCATCATCACCGCTGTGAAGAGTTGTGGTGTTGTGTCGTTTCTGCTTCTTCTGCTTGAAGCCGTCGCCGACCAGATTCACATGGCGGTGAAGGTGCGTAAGATCTGACAAGGAGATGGGGGAGATGATTTGCGGTGGGTTTGGTGTTTGGTGAGTTTGGTGGTGTGGCAAAAGTGGTGGGTGACGATGGAGGGTAGGTCCAACGGAGATGAGGGAGATGATTTGCATCTGGTGGTGGTGGGTTTAAACGGGTTCAGGTTTGTTTTCGGTTGTTGATTTGTTGGTTTGGTCTGTTGGTTCAGGTTTGTTTTCGACTGTTGATTTGTGTGTTGATTTGTTGGTTTAATCTGTTGATTTGTATGTTCTACTGTTCTTGAATCTGATGGTGGTATGTTGGGGGTTTGATTTGGGTGTTCTTGAATCTGATGATGGTAATTTTGGTATGTTAAATGTTTTACGTTGATTTTCTGGTGATTTTTTTATCAGTGAAGTACGCGGGTTTTTGATCCGTTGGATTGGGTGGCGATGATGCAAAAAAAAAAAGAAAGAAAAACCTAGATTTTGATGACGATGGCGCGGCAAGGACGGCGGAGGGTAGGTTTTTTAAACCTGCAACCGCACTTTTGCAGCCTTTTGATTATCAGATAACCTGAGCCAAACCCCGTTTTTTTTCGAGATACACTTTGTTTTGATGTTGTTGGTTCTTTATCCCCCCCCCCCCTAGTCGATGATGATAACGATAAATCTGAGACATCTCCTGAGCTTGCGATTTCTGGGTGCGTTCGTTTTTGCGTAAATAAGATTTGTAAAAAAAAAGTTAAACCGTAAACTTTTTAACGTTAAACATAAACTTTTTAACGTAAAACGTAAACTTTTAACGTTAAACGTAAACTTTTTAACGTTAAACGTAAAACGTAAACTTTTCAAACGTTAAACGTAAAAAGTTAAACCGTAAACTTTTTAACGTTAAACGTAAACTTTTTAACGTAAAACGTAAAACGCAAACTTTTTAACGTTAAACGTAAAACGTAAACTTTTCAAACGTTAAACGTAAAACGTAATGTAACAACCCGCACTTTCGTGCACTGTTACTACTCGATATATTCGTTAGGCCTACCGCCAGAGATTCGGATCATAATGTAACTAAATCGCATACATCGCTATTCGAAGGATAATCGCATATTTTCGAAATACGTTATCACTATACTACACCAATCACAAACACTAACACTCACGATGACACTGAGTGAGGACCTATTCTACCCTCCTCGGTGGCCGTGATGTGTCGAAACGCAGACAACTAACGCTAACAAAGACTCTCGGGTGAGTGCTATAGCTCCAGTCGTCGTGACGATGATGACAATACGAGTGAGTGGTCCCTGTCAGTCATTGTGGCACAAAACGCAATAACGTTCACGATGACATCGAGAAAGGACCTATACTACCCTCCTTGATGGACGTAAAACGTCGCTAATAATCGCACACTCGAAACAAAAACCGATTGTTATATCGAAACTTTGAAATATGGATACGTAAATACGACCCCTAGTGATATATATACATATATAATAATAATATAAACTAACTATAGAAAGCGCGTACTCCAAAAAAACTATCGAAACGATCGAAAACGAAAGAGACTCACCGCGCCGGAGTGGCCATCCGAACGGATGGGCCATCCGAACGGATGGGCCATCCGAACGGATGGGCCATCCGACCCAGTAACCCTCCAGCTCATCTTTTGCCTATAAATAGCATGTCACATCACTGTTCAAGTGATGTGACAGCTCCCACTCGACCAAGCACGCTCTTGGACCCTTTTCTCTCGATTCCTCGCGATTCTGGTAAGATTTCAACCTAAAAACTTGTACTTCTATGATCTACACTCAATTCTACATCATTCTGTCTTTCAAAACTCAATTTCTAACCGTGAAATCTACTGATTTGAGGTGTTTTAAGGTGATGTCACCAAGAGTTCATATAAACTTCAAGTTGTGACCTCATCCCACCATAAACGACTCAGATCTGGGTGATTTCCACATGTTTTGATAACAAATCTCACCTAAATCTATGTATTTAACCAAGGAACTGTGCGATTTCGAGATAAACATGAGAAAACGTCAAGAACGGCCAAATCTGATGGAACGGGGTGATTCCCGGCCGTTAGAACGGGTCGGAACTGATGGAATTTCATTTGTTAACATGAAATCACATCGTCCCCGTAAAACCACACGTATTTCTTCCGAAAACACTCGAAAACAGTTGATTAGAACGTTAAAACAGACGTGTCATCCGAACGGATCACATGTCATCCGAACGGATCACATGTAATCCAAACGGATAACATGTCATCCGAACGGATGACAGCAATTTGACCCAGTCAACAGGTTATCCGACCGGATAGCTTGTCATCCGACCGGATGACAGCCACCCGACCCAAATCTATTATGCATGTGGAAATTCGCTACACTTTTAATCTATTACGCTACATATCAAACCTGTATACTCGCCAATACTTTTGTATTGACAAATATTTTAACGTATGTTGCAGGTTAGATCGCAGACTATTTCAAATCAAGCTAGGAAGTCTAGAAACTCAACTAAAATCTAGGTTGTCGGATTTGTATTGTTCGAGAGGACAAGAAATCTGTGATAACTTATGTGATTGTATTATTTGTTAGTATGGGATAACGAATGTATTAAATATTATCGCAACATAGCTGTTATGGATTCTCTTGAGCAATCTGATTCGCCTAGTGCCGCGCCCCGATGATTCCGCCATCGGTTGGGGTGTGACAGATTGGTATCAGAGCCATAACTATAGGGAATTAGGCAAGACTCGACCTAGTCCGGGTCGACGTCTTAGAAATTGACCTAGTCTATAGTCTAAGTACCAACAGACCGACTCGTACGAACCTAGTAGGGTTGTACCGGGCCTACTTGATACTCTCGATCGAAATTGCTAAAAGCTACAACTTTGTGTGAACACCGCGTACTACAGCTTCACACGAAGGAGCCTTTCCTTAGGCCGGAATACTACTTAGCCTTTCCTAAGGCTGACACAATACACATATTTTTGAAAATACTCGCATAACGAAACCGAGTGATCCAGTCGAGATCAGGTGTGGAAACCAAGAACTCTCGATAGGATTACACACTCAGCGCATTTTTCTAGCACGAGGACCTTTCATCGAGTTAGGAGTGACATCCACACCTCGACGAAAGTCTCCATTTCGAAATCTAGTGGAACTCACGAATTTATTCGAAGAGCATAACCACAATTAGGAACGAAGCTGTTAAGTCAGGGGTGAAACCCGTACCTTAATGAGCCGTTCCACTCTCTATAAATTGGTTTTCAAAAAGCTCTCACCAAGGACTCGACTATCACGATAACTCGAGCCACGCGATGACTAGGAAGACGAATGCCATGAGCTGCATCCCAGTGGAAGCATGAAGTCTTCTAGGTCAACGCGCATGCTCGAACTTGTTGAATATAGTGGGGTTACCTTGGGTAGTCGACGCCTAAACACCCAAGGCACTCTATCATACGACCCACCGATTTTACGAACTGGTTGAAACTAATTTACGTTGGTGTGTTTTGAAACTTTACGCTTTATCGATTTCTCGAATTAACGATTTTCACTCCCTGCTTTATAAACGCACAATTCGCACAGCCATCGCAATCTAAAACGAAACCCGAATGTTAGCAACAAAACTAATGCATAATCTATCACCTTCGCTCTCGCTCACTACTTCTCATCGCGTCCTCGCTTATTCTAAATCGACCTCTATGTGTATGATTACAAATTACATCTATATAAATATATATATATACATACGTATAAACAAACAAGTCATGGTGTGAGAACTTAGGAATTTCGTGTTTCCTATGTGGCTCCTATGTGATTCGCATTACTATTATACTATCGCATCAAGTTTTGAACGCGTTCAATCGCACCGCAAAACTCAAAAATCATTATGATCGAATCTCACTCCAAGTCTCTTCCTGTCTAGATGCCTTCCAACGACTCTACCTCGAGACGAACAGCTAGGAGAAGAGCCAAACGAAGCGCCGATAAGAGGATTGCATCACTTGTGACCAAGGAAGTGGTCAAGCTCATTCCTCAAATTGCCGCTCGAGTGCACTCTCTCAGCGACTCTCGAGCCTCGGAAGATCTCAAGACGGAAGCGCCGCAATCTACTTTTCTCTACAAACACTTCAAAGCCTGTGACCCGATGGAATTCACGGGTGAAGGAGGTGTGACTCAACTACTCCAGTGGTTCGATTCTATCGAAGTTACCCTTCGTCAAAGCGGGTGTCCCGATAGTTTCCGTACTACTTGCGCTACCGGAGTATTTCAATCACGAGCACTCGACTGGTGGACCGCCGAATGTAACAAACGTGGGATCTCTGCAGCTTACGCTCTCTCTTGGAATGAGCTGAAAGAGCTCATGAAGAAAGAGTACTGTCCTCCTCACGAAATTCAGAAGCTGGAAGACGAATTCTGGAAAATCAAGCAAGTCGAAAGTGACAACGCTGGCTACACCGCAAGGTTCAAACAGCTTGGCATAATCTGCCCAAGTCAAGTCAACACTTCAGAAAAAGCCATTTCGAAGTACATTCGCGGCTTGCCTGAGTGTGTGGGTGATTTTGTCAAAGCTGCAAGACCTGCTACCATCGAAGAAACCTACCGCTTATCCGCAGAAATCAACCACAAACAACTCATGGAAGGGTTCTTCACAAAGAATCCTGTCAAGCAAGCTTATCAAGCAATCGCCATTAATTCTTCAAGCGATCATGTCGACGATTCTCCTGACGAATCTGCTGGCGCTTCTCCTGACGAATCTGCTGGCGATTCTCCTGACGAATCTGCTGGCGCTTCTCCTGACGAATCTGCTGGCGATTCTCCTGACGAATCTGCTGGCGATTCTCCTGACGAATATGCTGGCGATTCTCCTGACGAATCTGCTGGCGATTCTCCTGACGAATCTGCTGACGATTCTCCTGACGAATCTGCCAACGATTCTTCTAACAAATCTGCCGACGGATCTTCCGACAAATCGGCCAAGGATTCTGCAAGTGAGTCCTCAGACGAATCCTCCAACGACGACACCTCTTCGCAAGACACCGACAAACCCAACCGCAAACGAAATATTTCAAGCCCGAGCTCATCAACAACCGAACTGCCGCAGCCAAAGCCTCTTCAAGCAGTTCCGGTATTTCCAAAACGAGCCTACACTGGAGCTCATCCCCAGTGTTACTCATGTACCTATCATCACCCAGTTGGGGCTGACTGTCGCTATTGCAGTAACTGCAACCGTTACGGTCACTTCACCTGCAACTGCCGCATCGAACCGCGAATTTGAGTACAACAACAGCAGCTCCAGCAAAAGTCTTCAACATCAAACATCTAGCAAGCGTAGGATAAAGTTGTAATGATACGATTTTCGATGTTAATTTCTAAGTTTTGAACCTACTCTATTACTCGATGTTGCCACTATGCGTAACATTAACTCTCGTTTTCGTTTTCTCTCTCACACTCTAGTCGTCGCACTTAGACTAGATTCACACGCATACTATATACTATATCACGAAGTAATATGTTTTACCCTCACTACACTCTTAGAACGAGGTACGATAAACGTGCAAGGGACGATTAATCACGGGTTCACACGGGATTATTTGGGTCAGTGCACGGAGATCGTAGTGAATTCTAAGGTGCCATAAGCGTTTCAACAAAGTATGACACCGAAACACGAGATTTAAGTAATAGGGGTAAAGCAAGGTGTGCTTTACCATACTACCGAAGTTTCGTGCAGAAAGTGCCATGTGGAGTTGAACTTTATTAGACCTATTATACTATTGTGATTATTTTCAACACACTACACTCAATCGCAAGGCGTAACAACTGAATCGCATCATCGCAAGACTTGCCGTAAGTCTGTAGCAACCAATCTCATCAAATACACTAAAGCTCACGATGTTGTTGAGTGAGGACCTATTCTACCCTCCTCGATAGCCGTGATGCGTCGCAACGTAACGTTAAGCTTATTCGAAACAAAGCTCGGCTAATCGCTTATCATGTGTATCTCGCTATCTCTATCGACTATTTCAAGGATCTCTATCGCTTATTACGTGAATCTATCTATCGCTATACCGTTATCTGTGATGTCTGTGTTAAGTTAGCACACATGACCTCGCTTCACGAAATAAAGCTCATATGACTAAAGCAGGGCGTTTTAGTCATATTGGCGGCCTTTCGTGGAAAAAGGCCATGTGGGGTCTGATGTTAGTCAAACTTTGTAGTGTTAATCAATCAAATCGAACTGCATAAATCGCGCATACCTCCATCGCTTGCAACGCAACAACTGTCACTTATCGTAATTCGATTTTCGTCGCCGTCATTACTAGTGTTGTGTTTGTGTTAACTGCCTAATCACCTGATCGCTTATCATGTATCGTGCATAGTCTACCGCTTAGCGTACCGCTTATCGCTCGCTTGGTGTTCATTGCAGTCTGTGTGGTATTAGTACACATGACACCGCTTCACGAGGCAAAACTAACCTGGTTAAACATGGTGTTTCGCCATGTTAGCAAACTCTCATGGAAACGTGCCATGTGGATTTAAAGTGGAATCTAATCGAACACACGCTATTCGTTTATCGCTTATCGCTCGACGCCTACCCAGACACGACACATAAATGTTTTGTGTCATCAGGCTACTCGCGCACGCTGTTGTAGCTACGTTCGCAATTCAACTCGCCGGATTAACCTATTCGATTCTATCTTATGCTCGGTCCGACTTTCTATCGATTGGGCCGAGTAAGCGCAATTATATCCGTGTCGTATCGGCGCACATGACACCGCCTCACGAAACGGAAGTAATATGGGAGAAACATGGTGGATACGCCGCTGGTACTTCCTATATATAAATGTTTTAATCATATTAACGAACTTCCGTGGGAAGGTGCCAGGTGGGGCTCGATGCTAAATTGTCTTTTTCAAACGGTTAAAACTGATTTTTATAAAACTTTTATTAAAACCATGGGACAAGTGAAATTCCTCACAACATGGGAGTTAACATCGACTCAGCTTAACTCCATGCCTAAGGGAAGCTTTCATAAGCCCAAATTTTTCCTTAAAACCTTTTGCTACATCAAAAACAAGACTTTCTTGAGACGTTGGTTCAACATCGAGTTCAGTTGAACCCATGTCGTAGGAGAGTTTTCGTAACCCCAGTTTTCATCTTCGAATTTCTTAAAATGTGTAAAACCTAAGCTTCCTTGCAACGTTGGTTAACATCAACTCAGTTGGCCATACGTTAAAAGGAAATTTTCCGAGATTTCCACCCAAGATTCCTTTTGAATATCTAAAAACGAACGCTTCTTGTAACGTTGGTTAACGATCAACTCAGTTAATTCTACGTCATGAGAAACTTTTCCAGTGCTTTAAAATTTCAATCACATCGAACTAACGAATTCTTCACGACACAAGGCACCGTGGAACGCCAACTTGTGGAATATTACTTTTGTCCTTACGTCGCCATCTCGCTATCGCAATCGATCTCTCTTATTCGAAACACTCTCGCTTGCCAACTCTCGGTCAAATCACTCGCTGTATTGCTACTTACGTGGGATCAACTCTCAAAGGTCTACCAATTGGATTAATTTCGGGACGAAATTTCCTAAAGTAGGGGAGACTGTAACAACCCGCACTTTCGAGAGCTGTTACTACTCGATATACTCGTTACGCCTATCGCCAGAGATTCGGATCATAATGTAACTAAATCGCATACATCGCTATTCGAAGGATAATCGCATATTTTCGAAATACGTTATCACTATACTACACCAATCACAAACACTAACACTCACGATGACACTGAGTGAGGACCTATTCTACCCTCCTCGGTGGCCGTGATGTGTCGAAACGCAGACAACTAACGCTAACAAAGACTCTCGGGTGAGTGCTATAGCTCCAGTCGTCGTGACGATGATGACAATACGAGTGAGTGGTACCCCCTCAGTCATTGTGGCACAAAACGCAATAACGTTCACGATGACATCGAGAAATGACCTATACTACCCTCCTTGATGGCCGTAAAACGTCGCTAATAATCGCACACTCGAAACGAAAACCGATTGTTATATCGAAACTTTGAAATATGGATACGTAAATACGACCCCTAGTGATATATATACATATATAATAATAATATAAACTAACTATAGAAAGCACGTACTCCAAAAAAACTATCGAAACGATCGAAAACGAAAGAGACTCGCCGCGCCGGAGTGGCCATCCGACCCAGTAACCCTCCAGCTCATCTTTTTCCTATAAATAGCATGTCACATCACTGTTCAAGTGATGTGATAGCTCCCACTCGACCAAGCACGCTCTTGGACCCTTTTCTCTCGATTCCTCGCGATTCCGGTAAGATTTCAACCTAAAAACTTGTACTTCTATGATCTACACTCAATTCTACATCATTCTGTCTTTCAAAACTCAATTTCTAACCGTGAAATCTACTGATTTGAGGTGTTTTAAGGTGATGTCACCAAGAGTTCATATGAACTTCAACTTGTGACCTCATCCCACCATAAACGACTCAGATCTGGGTGATTTCCACATGTTTTGATAACAAATCTCACCTAAATCTATGTATTTAACCAAGGAACTGTGCGATTTTGAGATAAACATGAGAAAATGTCAAGAACGGCCAAATATGATGGAACGGGGTGATTCCCGGCCGTTAGAACGGGTCGGAACTGATGGAATTTCATTTGTTAACACGAAATCACATCGTCCCAGTAAAACCACACGTATTTCTTCCGAAAACACTCGAAAACAGTTGATTAGAACGTTAAAACAGACGTGTCATCCGAACGGATCACATGTCATCCGATCGGATCACATGTCATCCGAACGGATCACATGTAATCCGAACGGATAACATGTCATCCGAACGGATGACAGCAATTTGACCCAGTCAACAGGTTATCCGACCGGATAGCTTGTCATCCGACCGGATGACAGCCACCCGACCCAAATCAAGATGTCATCCGACCGGATGGGCCATCCGAACGGATGAGCACCATCCGACCAGATAACTGACATTTTGACGCTATTCCCGCTTAATCGTGCATCGTTTACAATACCACTCAATGTTCAACGCAGACGAACTCTCAACCGATCCAATCAAGTTGAATTCTCGCTAAAACGCACTGTGAGTATACTTGAACCCCTTTTAATCGCATTTTGGGTGTAACATACGTTTCTAACAAATCGAACTTATCAAACGAAGCATTCAATCAATCGAATTATCACTTGCGAAAAACTGTTATGCATAGATATACGTGAAGCTAGTTGCATATGTGCTAGGGCTTATACTCGCGACGTCCCACCATGACTAGTATAGTACTATTGCGCCCGACGGGGTCTAGTTTGCCATCGCATATTCGAGCATCGAGGACTTAGTTGGTAGTATCAGCTTTGTGAGTATATATGTCGTGTGTTACGTTTATGTATGTGGAAATTCGCTACACTTTTAATCTATTACGCTACATATCAAACCTGTATACTCGCCAATACTTTTGTATTGACAAATATTTTAACGTATGTTGCAGGTTAGATCGCAGACTATTTCAAATCAAGCTAGGAAGTCTAGAAACTCAACTAAAATCTAGGTTGTCGGATTTGTATTGTTCGAGAGGACAAGAAATCTGTGATAACTTATGTGATTGTATTATTTGTTAGTATGGGATAACGAATGTATTAAATATTATCGCAACATAGCTGTTATGGATTCTCTTGAGCAATCTGATTCGCCTAGTGCCGCGCCCCGATGATTCCGCCATCGGTTGGGGTGTGACACGTAAACTTTTCAAACTTTTAACCTTAAATGTAAAAATTAAATCGCAAAGCGTAAACTTTTTAACGCAGAAATGTAAAACGTACTCTTTTATGTAAATTTTTTTTAACGTAAAACGTAAAAAACGGCGCGTAAAAACGGAGCGTAAAAACAGGTCGCAAAACGTTCCGTAAAAAAACGCTCGTAAAAAAACGGGGCGTAAAAAACGGCTCTTAAAAATGTTTTTAATCTCATCCATCCATTTTGAAAATCTCGGAAATTTTTTTTTAACGTAAAACGTGAAAAACGGCGCGTAAAAACCGGTCGAAAAAACGACGCGAAAAAACGGAGCGTAAAAACAGGTCGTAAAACGTTCCGTAAAAAAACGCTCGTAAAGAACGGCTCTTAAAAATGTTTTAATCACATCCATCCATTTTGAAAATCTTAAAAAAAATTATCATAAAAATCTGATTTTAAAAATATTGTTTAACAAAAGATTCTGTTTTTTAATTAAAAGTAATTAATGAATAGGACAAAAAGGCAATTAAATATAATATATATAAAAAGACAAAAAAAGTAATTTTACTTAAATACCCTTTTGGATTAAAATATTAAAGATATAATAAGACAAAAAATACTTAATATTATTTTTAAATACTTTTAATCTCATCCATCCATCATCTTGATCTAATGGCTAGAAAGTGGTTCGCGCGGTTCTTACAACTGGAGGTGGTTCTCATTTTAGCGGTCCCCTATATATATATATATAGGGTCGGGATTTAGAGAAAACGCTCAAAAGTGTGAGAACGGAGAGAACGCTTATGAATCGTCAGATCAAAACAATCTATGGACTATATGACGCGGTGGCATTTTCGTAAATAAAATCACTTTTATTAATCTGGCGCGCTTCATTAAAGGTAAAAGGGTCTTTTGACTTAACATAAAACGCCAAACCCACGCTATTAAAATCCGCCTAAACACACATACACTTTATCATAATATAACGCCATAGATATAAAACGCCAAACTTTGTTTTTAACTGATAAAGCTGAACAAACAGTACTAAAACGACGTAACTTTATTACTAGCATTTACTGCAATAAAAATCGCGCCTAAAAAACGCGCCAAAAACTTCCTATATAAACAAACTCTCAGAATTACTAAAATCCAAACCAAAACCACAAAAACCTATATTTTCCTCTACATCATTCATCTTATAAACGCCAAAAAAATTAAATATTCAAACCCATGTTTCTTTGATATACAAAATTTACTCAATAAACTTTCACTCTATGCAATGAGCAACATCCTCAATATAAATACCAAAATATACAAAAACCACAAAACTTCAAAAAAAGCCATTCATGGAGATTCTGTTTTTGTTCTCTATAAAGTTTAGCTAAACGGGATGGATAACATTGTTACACATCTTTCTTGACTAAGGATTAACAATGTTATCCATTTCGTTCAGCAAAACATTATTGAGTTTAGCACGACCAAAAAAATAGAAGTTTATGGAAGTTTTATTTAGTGGCGTTATTGTTTTTTTTTTTGTCGTTTGATTTCCTTGCCCAATCTTATATTGTTTGTTATTTAACTTCGAAGTAGCATGTTATGAACAAAGATATAGAAAAAAGAAAAATATGCAAAAAAAAGGCCAAACTGAGAAATGTTTGTGTTCTATAGCATTGAAATAAAAAAAAACGCCAAAGTCCTCTAAATTGTCCCAAAGACAACTGTATGTGATCTGTACGAATGACAAATACAAAACGCCAAACTACTCTTCACTGGCTCTCGAAGACCTTGTCGATCTTCTTTTAATTACGGCCTGTTTGCATGTTGATGCGTAATGTCCATAGGCTTTGCAGTTCTGACACCGTCTTTCTTTGGCCCCGGGTTTTGACTTTGATTTCTTCTTGTCAACTGCTATCTCCTGTTTAGATTTCAGGCGCTTCCGAGAACCAGAACCTTTGGATTTATAACCTACAGGGACTCTTATCGGATTTTTGTCATTTTTATATTGACCAGTTATCTCGGCAAATCTATCCCTGGAACTAGCGGGAGGAGCAACAATCTGCATATCTTGAACCTTCTTCATATAAGATTGAACATGATCCTTGTATAAGGAAAGCTCCTCTTTATTACCAGATAAACGGTTCAAAGTGTATTCGGTTGAATAAATAACATCTCGCATCATACTTTGCACATCAGGATCAAGCTCGGTCATATATTCACGACTAATTGAGAATTCAGGAGAGCAGTTTGGTGAGGCCTCTTTGCGCCATCTATTCAGAATGTATTGTTTTAGAAATTCCCTAATGTCCATAAGTCTCAAAACATAGAATATATGTCTACATAGCAAACCAAACTGTTCAAAAAGTCTGCATGAGCATCTGCATGTGCAATCAGACTTACGGAACAATACCTGAAAAACGCCAAAAACAATATCTCTATAACGCCATGCATAGAATGTTTGTCTAAAAAAACTAAAAAAGAAAAGAACACATTGCATATGATAAAACGCCATTAACAGAAAACACCATAAAAACCAAAACGCCATTATTTACCTCAAATAAGGATGCACAAAGCTGTTGGAAGTCATTTACATAAAACTTAACAAACCCATCAGGCTGATCTTCGTAACGTTGATTTATGCAATCCGCAACTCCAATAAGCTCAGCTTGAACGTCAAAAAAAATACTTTCTGTATATATATCAACAGCTTGCCCTTCCAACACTTTGTAACTACTCTTCAACTGGGGTCTTTTGTATCGAGATTCATGATCATTTTTACGATGTGTGTGACGCTGTGCTTCTATTGCAGTCTCATAATGCGTCATGAACTCAACAAGAGTAGCTTTCGAATTGCACACTTGACCAAAAAAATGATTCTCACTCTCCGACCTGGATGTCATTCGCATAAGACCAGACATAGGCTCCATTCTATAGTACGCAGGGATCCAAGATTCCCTAAGTGCAAAAATATCAGATAGCCAGTCATTATCTTCTAAATTGAATTCTGCAATAACCATTTCCCATTCTAATTCAAACTTTTCAGGTGTGAGAATATCCGTCCACACAACACCACAGATACGTTCTTTAAAATTGGTGGAATTGCATAGCCTAGCACCAACCTATAAATAACACGAAAACGCCACACATATATAAAAAAAACAAAAGACAAAACTAAATTAAAAAAACAGTAACAAGGTACAAAACGCCATGTATCTTAAAACGCATTGAATACTAAAACGCCAAAGGTAAAAAAAGCATAACAACCTTCAGAGAAAGTTTATGCATCACATGCCACATGCATAACCGATGCCTCGTGTCAACAAATACAGCAGAAATAGCCTTCTTCATCGCTGGATCTTGGTCAGTGACAACAACTTTTGGCTGAGAACCAACAGCTTTAAGAAAAACTCTTAACAACCAAATATACGTATCAGCAGTTTTCGACGCCAACAATGTTGCACCAAATGTAACATTGCAGTGATGATTGTCTATACCAGTGAACGGTACAAACACCATAGAGTATCTGCATATGAAAATGCCATGATAAATGAAACAATAATAAAACGCCATTGAATGTAAACTAGTAAAACGCCATTGCATGTAAGCTAAAAAAACGCCATAACATGTAAAAATAAAAAACGCCATGAATGTAAAATTAATAAAACGCCAAAAAACAAAGAAGTTGAATTATAAAAAAATTACTTGTTGGAACGATACGTGACGTCAAACGAAATCACGTCACCAAACACGTGGTAATTACGTTTGGCTTGATCATCACACCAAAAAAAGACCCTTCAAACGATTGTCTTCGTCTGTGATGTAATCATACGAGAAATTAGGCTGCGAATGTTTTTTTTCATTCAAATGTTTCACAACCATATCAGTGTCATATTCCCCTATGAACAAGTTTATTTGCCTCTTATAGTTCTTAAATTCAACTTTGCTTGCGCCCACATCTTCAAAACCACCAAAACAAGTCTTCATAACATTAAACGCCTTGACATGACCCAAATTCAGCTTAGACATGTTGTGTATAACATGCCTCTGGAGCTGAGTGAGATGTCGTTCAGTTAGAAGAAAATGCTTATCAGGACGTTCAACAAGTTCATGATTGTGCTCCTCGACAAACTTATACACCTTCCAAAATCCATTCTCATATTCTACACATAAAAGTGCACCACAATCAGTCCTCTTGGAAAAGTTAGATCGCACTACTCGCTCTTTTTGATTGGGGTCCAACGTATCAACCTTCTTGTCCTTATATACCCCAGCTTTCGTACACAAAAAATACTTAATATGTAACACACCTTTAGAGTTTATCTTTGTAGTCCCTTTCCTGACTGAAAACCCACACTCCTTAGCATACTTAACAAACATTGAATAACAATCATCAAGGCTTGAGAATAGCATGTCCTTTCTGGGCTTTAATTCTTCACTAACGTCAGGAATGATAAATGGTAATCCAGTTTTGGGGCAATGCCTTTGACTCGAGGAAGAGACTTCGTCTGAGAAAACACATGGAGGAACAGAAACATCAGAAAAACAGAGTGATTTCTCATAATAACATTATACATTAAAACGCCATTAATTGAAAAATAAACAAGACATAATAAACACATAATGAAAACGCCAAAATTAACAAAACTAATGTTTCCACAAATTAACAAAATAGTAATAACTAATATTCACAAATACTACTAAATAAAATTCAAAACTAATCAAATAGACGAAAAACGCCAATGATCGTAAAAACATAACAAATACACAAAAACGTAAACGACAATTAAAATTAATATCGAAAACTCCAATTGCAGTTATGAATAATAGATTAAATATCAATTAAAACGAGATTAAACTGCATAATTGAATAACGCTATGGAAAATCATACAACACATTATAAATTAAATAATACAAAAAAAAACGCCATAGAACAATGATAAAAGAACAAAACGCCATATCTATTGCATGATTTGCTGAAACGAAAATAGAAAACGCCAACGAATATTACTTTGTCGAACAGAATCGACGTTAAACGCCATAGATCTGAGAAAGCTTGCAAAGCAGGTAACAGCTAACAATAAATCTTTGGAGTTTTAATTTGAACGAGATTTATAACGCGAATAAGGAGGGAACGTATAAAAGGACAATCGCACCCCCGCATAACAATTAGGCCCCCCTGCCATGTGTTGGGCCATGATCCGTTCTCACACTTTTCACCATTCTCACCTAACCCGTTTCTATATATATATAGGGTCGGGATTTAGAGAAAACGATCAAAAGTGTGAGAACGGTGAGAACGCTTAACGATCGTCCGATCAAAACAATCTATGGACTAGATTGGTGCGGTGGCGTTTTCGTAAATAACATCAATTTTATTACGTGGACGCGCTTCATTAAGGGTAAAAGGGTCTTTTGACTACTCCACATAAAACACCAAATCATGAAATAAAACGCCAAAAACAAAAATCACAGACTATTCTAAGTAAAACACCATTAAATATAAAACGCCAAACTTAATTATAATAAAATCCCGTCTTAAAAAACCAGCAAAAAACCCTATATATACAACATCTCACACCTTCAGTTAAAACACACACACAAAAACCCAAACGCCATATTTCATATAACCCATTCGCCTTAGAAACGCCAAAAAACCCAAACATCAAATATCTTCAACCCCAAAAACGTTTTTTTTTTAAATTCAGTTTGGCTGTCAGTAAGATTTCGCTCAATGAAATAGACAAAATCCTAAAGTGAGGATATAGTCCATTTCATTTAGTAAAATCTCATTGACTTATCCTAAACTTCCATCAAATTTATAACGCCAAAACATACAAAAACATTATTGAGGTTTGTTGTCAATAAAGTTTAGCTATATGGGGTGGACAACATTGTCAGTTATCTTTCTTAACCGAGGATTAACAATGTTGTCCATCTCATACAGCAAAACATTATTGATTTTAGCATGATCAAAATTTGAGGTTTAAGGTGATCTTATTTCATGGCGTTCTTTTTATCGGTAAAACGCCAAAAAAGTTAAAAAAATCAAACATCGTTGATTGAAAAATTCAAGATTGTTGGCTGAAGGATATAAACTCAATAACATTTTGCTGCATGAGATGGACAAATATTCAATAAAAAGATGCTGATGTCAGACAATGTGCTTCCAAACAGCAACACAAAAAACTACTTGAAAAAAAAAAACAAAATGAATCATACGAAAGTCTAACCAGCCAGTTAACATGATTCAAAAAAGAGAAAAAAAGAGACTAGAGACAGAGAAGATTTGGAAGATCAATTGTTTATGTATTTTTTTCCCTTTTCAGTTAATTGTTATATAATAAAAACGCCATATATAATAAAAACGCCAAAATAGCCAAAATGCTTGTTTAAAACGATATCATCCAGTTAAACGCCACCAAAAAACTGCCAAACTATAATAAAATTACTTTGAAAAATTATTATAAAAAACCCAAATAAAAATAAGAAAAAATAAAATAAAAAACAAACTTGAAAATCTAACTAGAAACAGTAAATACAAAATCATTAAATACTGAAGAATCAAAAACGCCAAACTTGAAAGATGGGACGTGTGACAGACTTCAGAGATAAAATGATACATCTCAGCAACTTCCATTTGATCAAACCAAAAAAATGCCAAATACAACTAAATACCACCCACTGTAAAACGCCAACAAATAAACTGAATGAATTGTTATCAGAGGGAAGTACCTCAGAAAAGATTTTACTGCATGAGATGGACAAAATTTCAGGAAAAAGATACTGATGCCAGTCATATGGCATTTTGTATTTTTTGTTCTTGAAGAAGTTTTGGATGAGGAGAATAGGTCAATGACACTGAAGAGTGGGTTCACTATAAAGATGAAGATCCAGATAAAGGAAAAGCGAAAAACCCACTCACACGCCATAGATCTATGTCCCGAAACATCCACACAAAAACACAGTTCAACAGACGAGCAGGCAAAAAAAATCGAACCCATGGGTTTGTTAAGTTTTACATAAAACGCCATTTATTTGATGACAATTCTTGTACTATTAAAGAAGAGAGAGACTGATGACACTGAAGATTGGGAAAAGAGATCCAATTAGGATTTTTAATTTATTTCCTTCCCTTGTATTTTTTTTCCTGTGGTTGAAATATAATTTAACAATAGTAAAACGTCAAGATACCACAAATGCCAAAATGTTTATGAAAAATAACAGATCAATAGGCCAACTTGTTTAAACGCCTTGGAAAACGCCATTCAAATAGATTTCCTGCCCCCTGGGTTCCATTGGCATACGATGTGAATAACGCCATAAACGTCATGTCACACCCCGATATTTCCACGTATTACCGGTGGGCCCGATGGGGAGTATCGTGACGTAGTTGATATCATCATAGTCAAACAACACAATATTTAAATGCACAGCGGAAGCAAAAGATAGATATTATTTCAACTGAATAAAAGTGTAATATTTAAGTATCACAACACAGTTGAAACGGATCCACAGGCGGATCAAAATAAAGAGGAAACTTGTTCAACAGACTAAATTGCATCCAAGCTTGCGAGACTCTTATTGATGCTAAGGAGAGACCAGCCTATTTCGAGTAGTACCTGCACTTAGTCTTTTTGGGAAAATACGTCAGTTTACATTGGTAAATACAATTAACTGACTCATTTTGAAAAGGTTTAAAAAATTGATTTGAATGCACGTGGCACAAAACATTTTATAACTTGGGATAATTATTTAAATATAAACTTGTAAAAGAATTACATGTTTCTTATGCGTTCAGTAGCCCGGTTTTGACACCGGGTTAAAGATTAATTGACCCACCACATTATTTATTTATGCACTGATGGGTGTACGCCTACACCCCGTGCTTAGGTCGTGGCCATTTCGTAAAATGATGCCAAGGATATCCGGGACATGGTCATTAACCCCCCAAAGGCTTTAAGCAAACAAACATTTTTCAACGGGACATTTCAAATGATTTAACTTCATACAATTAAAGATGCAATGCCCGACCAAGCGGTATTTTATATACCGTACCCCAAGCCCGTATAGGGAAAATAAGTTAAAAGTATTTACCTTTGCAAGTATTAATCACAATACCAAGTGCGGGTAGCTTTTACCGGGTCTCCTATTCTGGAACAAAGGTTTTTAATAACCTATTAGATTCCTAACTGGTCTTTTATTAAGCCTAAACTTAGACCGGTTAGTTTTAAAGGAAGATACGGTTCAACGCACGATTAAGCGAAGACCGGAATAGAATGTGATTTAGACCCGACAAGTTTGAAGACTTGTATAATATGGGTAAACTAAACACATTCTGGATTTTGAGACAAAAATGATAAGGTTTGACCCGTTTCGGTCAATTTATGCAAACTAGTTACATAAACCGAACCGAACGCGCAAGATGCATAACGGGTAACAATATGAGTCATATGCAAGTTTCCTAAGTTAATATGCCTTAAATATGTTGTGACATCAGTAAGATATCTTCTATTATGCCCAAAACGGATTTAGACTCAAAATACGCCCCGTAGGGGTATTTTGGTCATTTTAAAAGGTTATAAAAGAGTTTAAATGTAGATCTGAGTTACAGGTCTGATTTAATCAGTAAAAATTATCTATTTTTATAAGTCATAACAGTAAGGTATTATATATATGTGAAATTTATCATTTAAAACCAAACTATACACCTTAGGGGTATTTTGGTAATTTCACATAGGCTTAATAGGTCAAAACTGAAAACCTGAATTTAAAAACTTTAGCTTACTGTTAGAATATGTAAATTTACTAAAAATATCTGTAGGCATCAAACCTTATATGTTTAAAATAGTTTTAATACATACTATGCGTTAAAAATGCTTAAAAAGACGATTTTGAGCTATTTCCGGGTTTTTAAAAGAAAGCTGATATTTTTATTATTCCAGAAGGCTCAAAATACTTTATTTATTATTTAAAATCAGTAGCAAAAGGTTTGGGGTCAAAAGGTTTTGTAAAACTCATTTTATAGCCCAAAAGGGCAAAACCGGCAATAACCGAATTAAGCTTAGAACTCTATGTTATGCTCAGCCTAAAAATAAATAAAAATCTTCAAAAATCCCAATATATTATTTTATAACAGTAGGTAAAAAGTTTGATATCAAAAATTGGGTTTAGATAGGCTATATGCTAATTATGCCGTTTAATTAATAAAAAGCTTTCTAATTACGCTAATGAGCATAACTCCTAATCTAGACCTCAAACTGATGTCAAATTTTATGGACAACTTTATAAATCAGTAACTAAGGTTTCTACTCTTTTACATTTTCAAAAATCACGTTTTAAGGTCAAAAGGGCATAGTAGTCAACATTTAAGCATTTAACGGAAACATGCATATGATTCGGATAACTAATGAACCAAGTTGTATAATCACATAGGGCTATACTAACATGAAACTTGGTCCAAATAAGACTCTAAGGCATTTCTAAAACATGCTTAAATGGGTCAGAACTGAAAGTCAAAGCAAAAGTCAAATTATGCGACTTTCGGTTCCGAACCGAGCCTAAACTGAAAATTGTCGGGTTGAACATGTTTAGACATGTTCTTACATTAATTACCAAGTTATATTAATGATAAAACAGGTTGCATGGGTTCTACATTGCTAATTATGCATTAATTTGAAAATAAGCTTTTTGTTGACTTTTTAAGATTAACTTTGACCCGACAATTGACCTAGTTAGAGTGGGAATTAGAGGGTGCCCTTTTAAGGGTTTATTACCCACATAATTACCAACTCATAGGTACTTTCAATTCGTGATTTGACTGGATAATTATTGATTAATTACGAAGTCAAACTCTAATTACGGCGGTTTGACTTTAAGCTAATTAACTAAGCTAAACTGAATTAAGAAGGGTTATGGAAGCTTACAATAGTCCTATGCACGATTAGTGACTGCTAAGAAATGTCCTTGAGCTCCAGCAAACTCCAGAAGTTGAATTGAAAGTGAATGAACAAAGTGTTGCAACAATGCTCCTCTTATATAGTGAATTTAATTGTTTAGGATGGTGCCAAGCAAGTCTATGGTTGCAACCAGATCAAGCCAAGTGCCCCTAGTGCATGTAAAATCAGTGGGGGAGTCCCTGGTATAAGAAAACAAGGCTTTGAGGCGGTGCAACAGGCTGGACAGACACCTGCAGGTGAATTCTGTCGTTGTGCTGCTCTCGCGGGCCGCGTAAGCCCATAGGGCATTCTTACGCGGGCCGCCTGGCCTTCCAGAACCAGCCAAACAAGTTTTAAACTTTGCATTTTTGGTCCCTGGTCCTTGTATGCGTGGTTTTAACTTCCAATTTTGCATTTTCAGCCCTCTAACTTGATTTTTAAGGGCCTTAAGACTTATACAAACTTGGTTAAGTCCTTGGTTAACTTTGTGATCACTCGAAAGGTCATAAATTTCAACGTTGATGCTTTTAACCCCTCGTATACGAATATTATCATAACTTTCTCATACGATAACGAAACTTGGTGAAATTTTTATCACATATTCTAGCGAGTATAATTTATCGTTACAAAGCTTCGGGTTTGCTAAAAGGTCACTCAGAGGTATACTTTAAACATGTTGACACATTTAACCCCTGTAGTTTGTAATTTCTCACTTTCTTCCACAATAAGCTTCGTATGATCCATGATTCATTCGTTTAAGGGTATAATCATCGTGTAGGGTTATTGAAAGACATATTTATCCATTGTTGACACTTTGAACCCTTATCTTCACATACTTACTTTGTTTGTCAACTTTAGTCCCTCTAAAGTAATCTTTTACACGTTTAAAGCTTATGACACGTGTTGATACATTATTGGACATAAATTTTCGAGGTGTTACACGTCATAAACGCCAAAATGTTGACACAATGGGACCATTAAAACGCCATGAATTATTGAATTTGATTAACGCCAAAAATCTCAAAAACCAAAAATTAAAACAACATTGGGAAAAAGCGGAACAGGAAAAGCAGAAGATGAAAGGACAAAAAAGCCCCTTCGCCCTTTTCTAAGCGGCGTGACACGGGTTGGGCCAGGAAGCGTTCTCACCGTTCTCACACTTTTGAGCGTTTTCTCCCGATCTCGTTTCTATATATATATATATATATGGATTAGGTTCAAGAGTGAACACTAGTGTAGTTTGCGAACTGAGCGAACTAATCCTTGCCATACATGTGTATAGATCAATGGCCAGGATTTGATGATGAAATACACTAGTGTATTTTACAATTTGATGATGAAATCCTAGCCATCCACATGTGTAAATCAATGGCCAAGATTTGTTCATTCAGTTCACAAATACATTAGTGTTCATTCTAGAACCCCACCCGATATATATATACACATACAGGGTCAGGATTTAGGGAAAACGATGAAAAGTGTGACCATGAGTGTGAGAACGGTGAGAACGATTTTAGTGTTGACATGTGGCATTGATGCTAAATTACACTAAGGGGTAATATTGTTAAAAAAAACCCATTCACATGAACTGGGTGTTCAAAATAAAACGTCATAAAAACACCCAATTCAGAAAAACGTCATGAAAATACCTAGTTAAAAACGCCATAAAACACTCAGTTCAGAAAAACGCCATTAAAAACTCAGTTGAAAACGCCATAAAACACTCAGTTAAAAAAAACGCCATGAAAATATCTAGTTAAAACGCCATAAAAACAAATAGTTCAGAAAAAACGCCATGAAAATACCTAGTCTAAAACGCCACAAAACACACAGTTCAGAAAAACGCCATAAAACTCGGTTCATTTTTTTCGAAAAGTATATCAATAGTATACTCGTTGGAAAAATAAAAAAAACATTGAGTTTTATGGTGTAACATTTTTAGAAAAATAATCACATATAAAAAAGTTATTGGCGTTTAAATATGATGGGGGAAAATGGCATGTGATTAGCATGTGCACATTTGTTTGGATCTTCCAATTTTACCCCTTCTGGTGTTTATAAGGTTTCCATTATTTACAAAAATGTCACCGAATCATCTTAGCCACAAATCACAAAGATCATATGGCTGATAATCGTTCTCACTGTTCTCACACTTCAAATCGTTTTCTCCTGATCTCATTCCTATATATATATATATATATATATGACAAAGATCCGTTAGGAACCATCCTTTATTGCGAGAACCGCGAGAACCAATGTGAACACAACAAAAAATGCCTAAAAATAGCTAAAAAACACCCAAATTATTTTTTTTTAATATTTTTTATAAAAAAAAATCGCTACTTTTAGTAGCAAAAAAAAAAATTTGGCTACTAAAAGTAGCGATTTTAACATAAAAAATATTAAAAAAAAATTAGATTTTTTTTATAGATTTTTTTAGGTTTTTTTGGGGTTTAGTTTTTAGCATTTTAGCTTGGAGGGGGGGGGGGGGGGGGGGGGGTTAGATTTTTTTAGCTATTTTAGGTTGTGTTCACATTGGTTCTCGCGGTTCTCGCAATAAAGGTGGTTCTCGCATGAACCTTACCCTATATATATATTGTTTTATAATTGTTATATAAATATTTACTTAACATAATAAATATATTTCATATAAATTAATTAAAAAGTAATAAACGAGCCTAGCATGAGCTGGACTCGAGCTTGAAAAACTACCTACGAGCCGAGCTTTAGCTTTAGAAACAAAACTCGAACTAGCTCGGACTTTCATATATTAAACGAGTTGGGGCTTGGCTCGACTCGTTCACACCCATAATTACCTATCAGCTATCCCTTATACATTAGAGAAAATCAAGATGAGTTTGTTTTTACGAGTTAAAAAGTAAGGCGAAACTACCATCCTCAAATAATAATTTACCATCCACCTGTAAGAAAAATAAACCTTAATCATGCTTACCTTTACTTAAAAACATGTAACTTACCGTTAAAGGAACCATAATCATGCCCCCAAATAGTCCAGGTTTTGAGGTGCTAGAACAAATAAAAGTAATTAAAAACAGGGAAAAAATAAGCCAAAAACAGGGCCCCTTTTGTCCAAATCACAAAGTACAAACGTTGTTCCATGAATCTTTTGAAAGCAACTCCATATTCTTCTTTTTATATATTTATTCATATTATTCCCATTGCAACTAACTCATCAGAAATCAATCAGAATACTACTATTATGTGGGCTCTAAAAGCTGGAAGCAGACCACCATGGGTGGGTCTGGCAGCTGCAGTTTGGGTCCAGATCGCATCCGGGAACGCCTACTCTTTCCCTCTGTATTCGCACAGTTTGAAATCCGTACTGGGTCTTTCTCAACAGCAGCTTACGATTCTCGGTGTTGCTAATGATTTTGGGGAAAATGTTGGTATTCTTCCGGGCATTGCTTCGAACAAATACCCACCTTGGGTTGTTCTTTTGGTGGGTGTTGCTGCTTCTTTCTTTGGGTATGGTGTTATTTGGCTTGCTGTTAGTCAGACTGTTCACAACATGCCTTACTGGGTTGTAAGTGTCTTTTTCTTCGATTGATCCAATATTTTTATCTATAGTTTTAGGGATGACCATGACTAGGATATGGACCGATTGTATGGTATACTATATTTTTTTTTAAAGATTTTATGGTATATTAATATTTTATTATATATTTTTTAAAGATTTTATGGTATATTAATATATTCGGTTCCAATAAGAATAAACGGGTAGAGATCAGTTTCGAGTAATTGGCCCGGTATCGCCTACTATTATACCTGTCCTAAACGCGTGGATAGTTTTATAGTTAGTCCTATGATAGGGCTGGTCTCATACACGAATACCCGTCCCTCATGTTCCTACTAGGATCCTACTGTTAAGCTTAACAATTTTTTTATATTTTTCATAAATAGATTTAGCCTATTAAATTATCAGGAATCAGGTAGTTGCTTGTTCTTGTTTATGAAGCAAAAATATAAAATCTTGATGAGTCTTCTGCAAAGGGTAGTTGCTTTTTCTTGTTTATGGAGCAAAAATGTATAAAATTTTGATGAATTTTCTTCATAGGGCAATTGCCTTTTCTTGTTTGTGAAGCAAAAATATATAATGCTCGATTTTGTTACGTATAGTTTATAGTTTCTTTAACAACCAGGAATCAAGTAAGTTACCTTTCTAACTTTTAACCTATATATAACTCAAAATTTTTGAAAATCTTCGAAATTTTCGTTTTCTTTTCAGCTGTGGCTTGCACTCGTTGTTGCCACTAACAGCAGTGCGTGGTTGGGGACGGCTGTGCTTGTTACCAACATGAGGAATTTCCCACTCAGTAGGGGCACAGTTGCCGGCATTCTTAAAGGTTACGTTGGCTTAAGTGCCGCAGTTTTCACTGAAGTTTACACTATGGTCTTAAAAGGATCCGCTTCTGCTTTACTCCTCTTCTTTACACTCGGGATTCCTGTCATATGCTTGAGTTTAATGTACTATATTAGACCTTGTACTCCAGCTTCCGAAGCCGACCCATCAGAAACCGCCTATTTTCTTTTCACTCAAGGGGCTAGTGTTGTGCTTGCAGTCTTTCTTTTAACCACTACAATATTAAAGGACTTTTTGACCTTAAGTAGCGCGTTATCATACACGTTTATTGGGATAATGGTGGTTCTTTTGATGGCTCCTCTTGCCATTCCTGTTAAAATGACTCTGTTTCCTTCTAACAAGAAGCTTAACCCGCCAGCTGGTGCTGCAGACAATGCGACTGTAACCGATCCATTGCTGACTCAGCCTACTCCAGAACCAAACGTTAAAAATCTTACTGATGATGATGATGAATCGGAGTTGGATGTGCTTCTTGCTGTTGGTGAAGGCGCGGTTAAAATTAAAAAGAAAAGAAGACCTAGAAGAGGTGAAGATTTTACATTTCGTGAAGCGATTGTGAAAGCCGATTTTTGGCTTTTGTGGTTCGTTTATTTTCTTGGCGTCGGTTCGGGTGTTACCGTTCTTAATAATCTGGCCCAAATTGGTGTTTCGCTTGGGTTTAACGATACAACAACTTTGTTGAGTTTGTTCAGTTTCTGCAATTTTCTGGGTCGGCTTGGAGGCGGAGTTGTTTCAGAATACTTTGTAAGGTAAAATCTTAATTTTCAAGAATCTTTATCATGAATATGAGAAAAAAAAAGAGTAAAATGCCAAAATCGTCCCTAAGGTTTAGTCATTTTTGCTTGTTGCATCCAAAATGACTTTTTTGTGCATTTGAGTCCTTCAGGTTTACGTTTTGTTGCCATTTTCATCCTTGAGTTTGGCAATTTATTACGATTTTCGTCCCTCGAAATTTGTCTGTCAAGGATGAAAATGGAAGATTCCATACTTTTTGAATGAAAATGGTACCATAGAGGCGAAAGTCGCATAACTGGTCAAACCTCAAGGACGAAAATGACATTTTACCCAGAAAAAAAGACCAACACCCTTTTGCAAATATGGAATAAAGATCCTAAAAGTTTATTCTTTGCAGGTTAAAAACGATTCCTCGCACATTTTTGACAATGGTGACCCAAATAATAATGGTGATGACATATCTTTTATACGCATCGGCTCTTAACGGGACATTATTTGTTGCAACAGCATTGCTCGGGATCTGTTACGGGGTTCAGTTTGGTGTTATGATTCCAACTTCATCAGAGCTTTTCGGGTTAAAAAATTTTGGTTTAATATTTAATTTCATGGGTTTAGGAAACCCGATAGGTGCTCTTTTATTCTCCGGGATGCTTGCGGGTTATGTATATGATACAGAGGAAGCTAAGCAAGGCGGGCCCACGTGTATGGGCCCGAATTGTTTCAGGCTCACCTTCTTTGTTCTTGCTGGTGTGTGCTCTCTAAGTGCGATCTTGAGCTTAATATTAACCATCAGGATCAGGCCCGTTTACCAAATGCTTTACGCTGGTGGATCGTTTCGCTTGCCACAAAGCTCGGGTCATAATGGTCATTGAAGGAAATTTTTTTATGTTTGCGCGTGATCATCTTGAAAGTCAGAGGATAACCTAACTTCAGTTTAATATGCAATGATGATGTATAATCAACCAACTATGTTTATTTGATGTATAAGTTTTGCTGTATTGTACCCTGTGCATCAGGGATTGTAATTTGATATGCAGTTGTTGTGCATACAAATTTTGAAAGATACAATTACTTTGTGTTGAAGACAACAATTCCAATTAGAAATTGATGGCTATCTGCCAAAACATACATTGTTTGATAGTGAAAGGGCCCATGATTAATAAGTATGCATGTCTACCACCTCCCTCAGTCCTTTGATGCAATGGATTTAGAACCAAACATTCAGAAGAATGGGTTGACTTTTACTTAAATGCACCATTTCATTATGCTGTAAAGAAGGTGGGCCATCTCTAGTTCCACTATAGTATAGTTTATTGTGGTTGTAATTGCAAAGTTAGAGATTATTACACAAAATACATATATATATTTTTTTTGGATTACATAGCGTGTCAACCCGTAAAAACTCGTGTTGTTTGGGTTTGATCTGCCAACCTATGAACATGACCCATATAACCTAGCCCGTAAAAACTCGTGTTGTTTGGGTTTGATCTGCCAACCTATGAACATGACCCATATAACCTAGCCGGGTAAAAGAATCTTGAGTTCTAATCATATAGTAGAACTAGATAACTTATCAAAATACAATTTTTATTGCATAATACAACCTTTATCATTACAAGAATACCCTCAAAAGGGTAAGTCATGCTACACTTGGCTAAAGTAAATTCCAAGACAGTGCTACAACTTCTTTGATACAAGGTTCAAAGTGGTGGAAGAACTTTGAAAAATAACATCTCTCTCACCATTAATTCCACTTATAATATATTTGAAGTCAAGAAGATAGATAAGAGGATGATTGTGGAAGAAGAAGATGATTCCTATAAGATCATCAAGTAGGTTTCAAATTCTGAAACATGGTGTCCCATTTAATCTCCTTCACACCACCACCAGCCCAATAACCACCATCCTCTTCTTCATCGAAACCCGCATGACCATCATGGTCACCACCATCTTTCTTGTCTTGATCATGTTCAAGATCATAATCCAAGGGGCATGAAAAGGTGTTGACTTTAAAACTAGTAGACTTATGATAATTACCATTAGTAAGCAAAAGAGTAGGGGTAGTAGCTTGTTTAATGGTCACCAATCTCTTGTTTCTCCTTAACATGTTACCTTTCCAATATCCTGAACCATAACTCTTACTAACCAGGACTAGAGATGAATCATCCGGGTGCATCCATGCCCGGATGCACCGACCCAAACTCCTCTTGGTTCTCTTGATGGCTATCATGAACTTTGAGATAGGGTGTAAACCATTTGACCCTCTTTGTTTCCTAACAAGCTTGAGTATCTCTAGCCTGTGTTTGGCTATAGAGATCCCCATGCTTTGAAGGAACTCATGGTTGAAGTAAGCTATATCGTCTTCTTCGAGCTCGTTTCGACAAAACGCCATTCCATATTCGTATATAAGTGAAGGTTCAAGACCAGTTTTTGAAAGCCAAGAAAACCAATCAATGGATTGATTCATTTTTACCAATGAAATGAATAATGAACGTGTGTGATGAGTTGAGTGGATGATGGAAGTTATTTATATGAAGATTGAAGTAGAAGTGAGAAAAGAGTTTGTAGGGCATAGCCAAAGGAATGTGAGTATGGTGTATAAAAAGTAAAGGGGGTAAAGTGTAAATGTGTGTAAAGTTTAGGGGGAAGAAGTGGTAGTGAGGGAATAGACATCAATCACGGCAACATGGGTCACGGGCTCACGGAGACATACCCACCACTCCTACGGCTATTTTTGGATGTTTTAGGGTTGTTTGATAATTCCCTTTCAAATTTCAATACAATAATGATTGTTAATTTGTTTTAAAGGTACTTAAGATTGATGATCTTAACTATTAAACTAAATTCTCTTAAATAAACAATTTAAAAGGTTTATCCATCTTAAACTAATATTTTAAAAGGTCTAAAGGTAATAAACAAACAATCCCAAACACTACTTCGAACGATATATTCTTTTAACTTCAGAACGTGTTACCAGTAAACTCATGAGACTCCACCAATACAACGCTGGACATAAGCTCTTTAATAGAGTTAAAGACGAAAAACTAGTAAAAACTAGATTCGAACATGAAACATATGCTAGAAAGACTCTGAAGGTTGAAACAATAGGATTGCATTTTTATGTTGTTTTCCGATTTTGAATATATAAATATACTTTTACCTCATAATTTATAAACTTTACGTTGCAAATTCGAGTTATCTTATAGATATATTTCAATTTATATACTCTTAATTTACAACATTTGTGTGTATAGAGGTGTGTATTCCATCATTTGGGAGGTTTTTAAAAAAATTGATTTTTCACTTTTAACCCAAAACTATTTATTTATTTACTTATAACCTCAAAACTTTCATCTTTTCCAATTTAACCTCACAACTTTTTTATTTCAACTTTGGTCCCTATACTTTTCATCTTACGCAAATTTTTCGTTTTACGTTTCGTTCTAAATTTTGTGAATTTACATGACGCAACGTGTGTGTGGTTCAACGTTTTTACGTTGTCTATCTTTTCCCATTTGACAGGTTCGTCGCAGCGCGCTTGTCCTAGATCAACTTAGTTATTCTTTTCTATGTTTTACATTTCGGTCTAACTTATTCGAATTAACGCGTCGCAAGTTCAGAAGTGGTGGTCTCGCTGCAACGTTAGGGATGGTTAATACTAGTTGATTAGATGTCGTAAACAAGGACATGCAGTTTATTTTAATGACTTTTTAAGAACATGGCATGCATGCCACTTAAATCTATATAGTCGTGGGGCTGAAACATCTTTGCATTAAATACGTGGCACGATATGACTCATAAAAATGTCAGTTTACAAAATATATTATACGACTGTTCGAGAAAATTATCATAGAATACAATATCGGAATCCTTCCTTTAATTGACCTCTTTCTTGTTTCAGGTACACGTGGATCTCGAAGACAAAGGGTATCGTCTTCTGATGCAATGCATGGCATACTTTTTAGTATTAAATATTCTCAATAAAGCTATATTAATATTTAGAATATTTAAATCTACGTACCTCGAGATCCAAGTCCCCACACCCTTTCTATTTGTTTGTTGTGAATCAAATTGGAATAAAGAAAATTAGGGGGCAAAAAATCATGTTTGATATCCATATCACTACTAAAAAGCCTGCTTGCAGTCCACACAAGATTAATTCGGTTACTATAAAAAGTGATTTTTGTGTATGAAAGATTCGGGATGCTGTAGTTTTAGAGTGTGTATTTATATATATAGGATTAGGTTCAAGAGTGAACATTAGTGTAGCTTGTGAACTGAGTGAACTAATCCTGGCCATACACGTGTGTAGATCAATGGCCAGGATTTGATATTGAAATACACGAATATATTTTACGATTTGATGATGAGATCCTAGCCATACACGTGTGTAGATCAATGGCCATATATATATATAAGGTAAGAATCATTTCAGAACCATAAATATTTACAAAACTCGCAGAACTCCTAATAAACAATCTTTTTATTTATATATTTTTATGTTTAGGATAATTTTATCATTTATTATGTGTATTTTTATGATTACATACATGTTAAAAGTAATTTTATTATTTTTTATTTGTAAATTTATAATTACACATATGTAAACTAGTTTGTTTACATATATGTAATTAGTTATTACACATATATATAATTTGGCTATTAAACATATGTAAACTACTTTTAACATGTATGTAATCATAAAAATACATATAATAGATGATAAAAAGATCATAAATACAAATAATATATATAAAAAGATTGTTTATTAGGAGTTCTGAAAGTTCTGCAATTATTTAGAGTTCTGAAATGAACCCAACCCTATATATATATATAGGGCAAGGATATATAGGAAACCATTTTTTAGTGAGAAAACTAAGGAAACCCAATTGTGACCATTGATCTTGATCATCTAAGGGTTAGGGAAATTTGATGGTTTATTGATTTAAATTTAATACATAACATATGTTGATGAGTGGGCCAGGAGGGTATTTGTGTCAAAAAGACCATATCTCATTCTCTCTCTTCTGTATAGTTGTCACCATCATAGCATCATCATTGTCTCTCTTTCTTCTTTCTTCTTCTTTGAAAATTCAAAATATCTTCTGTACATTCACCATCAAACCATCATCATCATCTATTCTCTCATCCTCTCTCTTTCTTCATGTTTCAATCACCAAGAACACACACACAAGTGTGTGTGAGAGAAGCAAGCCTGAATCGTTATTGTTAAAGAAAGAGAAACACCAAAAGCATACACACAGGTGTGTGAGAGAAAGAGAAACAAGATTCTCCTTCGTGTTCATGAAGAACACCAAGAACACACACACAAGTGTGTGTGAGAGAAGCAGGCCTGAATCATTCGGTTGCATGTGTTTCTAGAGAGAGAAAGTTATTAGAACACCAAGACCAAGAACACACACAAGTGTGTGAGAGAGAAGCAGGTCAGAAATCATTTGGTTCATGGGTTTTTAGAGAGAGAAAGTTGTTAGAACACCAAGAACACACACACAAGTGTGTGTGTGAGAGAAGAAGGTCAGAAATCGTTTGGTTACATGGGTTTTTAGAGAGAGAAGGTTGTTAGAACACCAAGAACACACACGTATGACATGGACTGGTTCCATGTCTTAATGTTATTTGTTTGGTAAAAGTTGAATGATTTTGTGTGTGTATTGGTAAAATAGATTTGATAGTTTGTTGGGTTTTTTTTTGTTTTAAAGGGATTAAATTTTTTTTAGAATTGTGATAATGAATGTTATTGTTGATATATATTTGTTACCTTTGAAAAGTTCATAATCTAATCGTTGATGGTCTCGTGTATTTTACAAATAAAAAGTTGTGTTTGGTTTGGTTGCTTATTTGAGGCTTTTTGTCGCAACCTCCGATCCCTGATCCCCGGGAACGGGCGGACGCGATCACAGAGTTTCGGTGGTATCAGGTTTATTTAATCTTGCAGCGGAATTTACATCAGGACCGTAGTTAGGAAATATTTATCAGAGTAAAAACCACCTCGTTTAATATTAATAATCACATGGGTAAAACCCAAGTTTCTTATTACAATATATTTATAGGGACACACCCTATTTTATTGAATTTAAAACATCGTTTATTAGGTAACTTTTAAAGCCAGATTATCCCCAAGCCTTCAGTGCTCTCCAGCTGGCTTTTTACTAATTGCCTTTCACATTGGGTTACCTTAAACGCGTTTTAAAAACATTTGTCAGTGGGAAATACTGGTGAGTGAATCCCAATTTAATCAAGTTTAAATCAAAAGTCACAGTGAACAGTATTGAGAGCGATCACATTGTTTATGTCTACACAATTACTCCATTTGGTACTATCAATCCTGACTTGTGGGTCATATTACCCATTGGCTAACTCATTGTCCAATGGTAACGTATTGTCATCCAAACTTACTACTCACAAGTAGTACAAATTTTGTATACAAAACCCCAACATACCGGCAGTAATTGAAGAACTACAAAGACTCAATCACTGCTAAATTTCATAGTAAAACATTTAAGGTTTGGTAAAACATTACCAAAAAGATTATCAAAAAGAGGATAAACTCACATTACTGTTTTAGGCTTTTCGTAAGGGTTTCCTGGATATAATCTATAATTTATACAAATGTACATTGGTTAGTATCATAACCCTTTGGAATTATTAATGATACCCTCCCCGAGACGGCATTCCAACAACTACGTCGGGCAGAACCACGACAGTTGTTACGGAACCCTAAATCAATCGGGCAGCGTAACTATTATGAAACTGGGGTTATAATACTTACAACGGAGCAGAACCTCGCTAATTAGGGGTATAGTACCCGACTATAATGCTTAATACTTTCAGAATTCAAGATTGAGAAGTGTAAATGAGCGACGGAAAACGAAAACTGATGCTATCTATTTATAGTTCTGATTTCTGGTCCTGTCGCGGCCCGCGTAAGGTAAGGCTAAGCCTTACGCGGCCCGCGTCAACACGCGGTCAACATATAGCTTAGCTGATTCGATACGTAGGTCCGCCACGATGATGACACGTGTCATCACCGGATGTCTCCGTATTTCATGATCTGTCGCGGCCCGCGTCGACTATCAAAGACTCTTACGCGACCCGCTTTAACTTAATAAATCAGCGGAGTCAACTTCAGTCTTAATACCGCCCGCGTGAAGTTGAGGTGAGGTCTTACGTGGCCCGCCTCAACTCTATTTTTCTTATTTTTATTTTATTTTATAACTATAACATAATTTGGGCTCGGTTTTCACATACGGGGTGTAATATAAAACATATTGGGACATTCTAAGATATAATAGAGTGTTAGACATATTATAAGGGTGTCGGTTTTACCGAGGGTTGTTACATTCTCCCCACCTTATTTTAGAGCTCGTCCTCGAGATCTACTGAAACAAATACGGGTATTTCTTTTGCATTTCAGACTCGAGTTCCCATGTATACTCAGGTCCTCTTTTAGAGTCCCATTTCACTTTGACTAAAATTAGTCTCTTGTGTTTGAGATTCTTGACTTTCCTGTCTTCAATTTGTAGAGGTCTTTCTACAAACTTGAGTTGTTCATTTATCTCTATATCCTTAAGAGGTACTATCAATGATTCATCAGCTAAACACTTTTTGAGATTTGATACATGAAACACATCATGTATTCCTGCCATTTCCTCTGGCAGTTGTAGCTGATAGGCTACAGGTCCTATTCTTCTAATAATCTTAAAAGGTCCAACATACCTGGGACTTAGCTTTCCCCGTTTGATGAATCTTACCACTCTTTTCCAAGGAGAGACTTTCAACAATACTTTATCTCCTACTTGAAATTCCAATGGCTTACGTCGGTTATTGGCATAACTCTTTTGTCGATCACGAGCTGCTTTCAGTCGTTCCTTGACTTGAATAATCTTGTCAGTCGTCTCTTGCACTATCTCAGGTCCAGATAATTGTTTTTCCCCAATTTCTGCCCAACAGACTGGGGTTCGACACTTTCTTCCATAAAGTGCTTCGAATGGTGCAGTATTGATACTTGTGTGATAACTATTATTATAAGAAAATTCTATTAAAGGTAAGTGATCGTCCCAATTACCTCCAAAGTCAATTACACAAGCTCTAAGCATGTCCTCCATTGTTTGAATTGTCCTTTCACTTTGTCCATCCGTTTGAGGATGATAAGCTGTGCTTAGTTTTAACTTAGTTCCCATTGCCTTTTGGAAACTTGACCAAAAATGAGAGGTAAATCGACTATCTCTATCAGAAACAATTGATAAAGGAATACCATGTAAAGAAACAATTCCATTTACATACAATTTAGATAATTGTTCCATACTAATTGTTTCCTTCATTGGTAGAAAATGAGCTGACTTAGTTAGTCTATCTACAATCACCCAGATTGTATCATTTCCTTTCCTAGTTTTGGGTAATTTAGTAACAAAATCCATTGTTATTAATTCCCATTTCCAAACTGGCATTTCTAATTGTTGTAATAAACCTGAGGGTTTTTGATGTTCAGCTTTAACTTGTGAACAGGTCAAACATTTAGTAACATAGACTGCTATGTCCTTTTTCATTCCTATCCACCAGAAATTTTTCCTTAAATCCTGGTACATTTTATCACTTCCTGGATGCATCGTATACTTAGACTTATGGGCTTCTTCTAATATACGATGACGTAAATTTCCTAATTTAGGTATCCACATTCTCTTTTCATGGAATCTCCATATTCCATCTCTTCCTTGTTCTAATTCTTTTAGCATACCTTTTAATTTTTCAGTATCTTCCTTAATTACTGATTCTTGTGCTTCTCTTATTTGTTCATTTAAATCTACTTGCAGATTTAATTTGAGAGAACGTACCCTTCTTGCCTTTTCATGATACTTTCGGCTTAAAGCATCTGCCACTACATTTGCTTTTCCTTCATGATACTGGATATCGCAATCATAGTCACTAAGAAATTCCATCCAGCGTCTTTGTCTCATATTCAACTCTTTCTGCTTGAAGATATACCTTAAACTCTTATGATCAGTGAATATGGTAAACTTACTACCATAAAGGTAATGTCTCCATGTCACACCCCGATTTCCACGTGTCACCGGTGGGCCCGGTGGGGGAGTATCGTGACGTCATGGTTGGCAACGTAATAGTCAAACGACACAATATCAATATGCACAGCGGAAGCAATTTAAAAGATATAATACAACCGAATTTAATTATTGTAATATCAAGTATCACAACGTTCGATTGTTTATCCACAGAACGGATCGAAATAAAATAGAAACAATGGTTCAACAGACTTCAGGCATCCTAAGCTTGCGAGACTTTTTATTGATGCTAAGGAGACAATCCAGCCAATTTCGTTTAGTACCTGCATTCAGTCTTTTGGAAAAATACGTCAGTTTACACTGGTAAATACATTCAACTGACTCATTTTGGAAAATGATTGAAAATTGGTTTGGATGCACATGGCATAAACATTTTATTTAACTTGGGAGAATTATTTAATATTATAATCTTGTGAACGAATTACATGTTTCTTGTGCGTTCAGTAGCCCGGATCTTGTCCGGGTTAAAGATCAATAGACACACCACATTTATTCTTTTGTGCGCTGACAGGTGTACGCCTACACCCCGCGCTTAAGTCGTGGCCATTACTTCGAATGATGCCAAGGATATCCGGGACATGGTCATTAACCCCCCAAAGGCTTTAAGTAACAAGACTGTTTAAACGAGCCGATCAAATTATTCAACTACCCACCTAAAGGTGGAGATTTGATGCCCGATCAAGCGGTATGCTATATACCGTAACCCAATCCCGTATAGGGAAAATAAGTTAAAAGTATTTACCTGAGCAAAGTATAATTCACAATTAGCAAAATGCACGTAGCTTTTACTGGTCCTCCTAATCTGGAACGAAGGTTTTATAATAACCTATTAGAATCCTAACGGTCTTTAATTAAGCTTAAGCTTAGACCGGCTAGTTTCAAAGATACGGTACGTACGCACGATTAAGAGAAGACCGGATAGAATGTGATTTAGACCCCACAAGTTTGAAGACTTGTTTAATATGGGTTCATTATTCACATTCTGGATTTTGAGATAAAACCGTTAAGGTTTGACCCGTTTCGGCTAATTTATGTAAACTTGTTACATAAACCGAACCGTACGCGTAATAAGCGTGACGGGTATTCATGAGAGCTATATACAGGTTTCCTAAGTTAATTGTGCCTCAAATATGTTGTGACATCAGTAAGATGTCTTTCATTATGCCCGAAACGTGTTTAAACACAAACTAGGCCCCGTAGGGGTAGTTTGGTCATTTAAAAGTTTATAAAAGAGTTTATGTAACAATCTAAGTTACGGGTCTGATGTAATCAGCAAATATACTCAATTTGTTAAGTTATATCAGTAGGTTAAAGCATGTATGTGAAATTTATCATTTTTAACCAAACTATGCCCCGTAGGGGTATTTTGGTAATTTCACATAAGCCGAAAAGCTCAAAACTGAAGTCTGAGTTTATCAACCTTTGCTTACTGTTAAAACATTCTAATTTGCCTAAAATATCAGTAGGTATCAACCCGGGTATGTTCAATATGATTTTAAAACATACTATGCGTTAAAACGCTAAATAAGGCGATTAAAGGCCATTTCCGGGTTCGATACTTAAATCTGATATTTTTATATTTCCAGAAGGCTTAAAATAATTTATTTATCATATGTGATCAGTAGAAAAAGGTTTGGAGTCGTTTAGATATGTAAAACTCATTTTATGGCCCGTAAGGGCAAAACCGACAATTACCGGATTAAGCTTACGACTACTAGTTATGCTCAGCCAAAAATTAATTAAAAATCTTTAAAAATCCCAAAATAATATATTACATCAGTGGGTATTAAGTTTGGTACCAAAAAGTAGGCTTAACTAGGCTATACGCTAATTACGCCGTTTTATTAACATAAAGCTTTAAATTTGCGATAATGAGCATAACTCCTAATCTACAAGTCAAACTGATGTCAAACTTTGCATACAAGTTTATATATCAGTAATCAATGTTTCTACACTTTTACATTTTCATAAATCACGTTTTACGGTAATAAGGGCATAATGGTCAACATATGAGCAATTAACGGAAACATGCATATTAATTGGATAACTAATGAACCAAGGTGTATAATCACAGAGGGTTATTCTAACATGTAACCTAGTCCAATTTAAGCTCTGAGGCATTTCTAAAACATGCCTAAACGGGTCAGAACTGAAAGTCAAAGTGAAAGTCAAACTATGTGACTTTCGGTTCCGAACCGGGTAATTACAGGAATTTGTCGGGTTGAACATATTTAGACATGTTCTTACACTTATTACTAAGTTATAAAAATGATCCAACAGGTTGTATATGATCTATATTACTAATTATGCATAAATGGCATTTTAAACTTTCTGTTGACTTTTTAAGTACACGTTTGACCCGACTTTTGACCTGGTTAGAGTGGTAATCAGGGGGAACCCTTTTGAGGGTTTATTACCCACATAAATACCAACTTATATCTACTTTTAATTCGAGATATGACTGAGCCATTGTTGACTAATCTCGAAGTCAAACCGTAATTACGACGGTTTGACTTTTAGCTAATATACTAAGCTAAACTAAATTTAGAAAGGATTAGAACACTTACTGAAGTCCTAAGCTTGATTAGGGAACACTTGAGAGGAAGTTTGAGCTCCAGAAGTGATCCACAAATGCAGATGAAGGTGTGAAACAAGAGTTGCAAGTTCATGGCCTTATATAGTGGATTCAAGCACCATAAAGTGTTGACAACAAAGCCTAGCACACACCACAACTGATCAACACTTGGTTCTAGTGTTTAGGGGGTGTTTTAGGGGTCAAGGGATGTGGAGAATCGTGTTAGAATCGAGCAGATTGCACTCAGCAGGCAAAACCCAAAAATTTCGGAGCTGGGCACCCCTAGCGTGACGCTAGGCCCCCCTGGCGTCGCGCTAGGCCTCCCGTGATCAGCTTTTTGATTTCTTGCAATTTGATCCTTGGCTCTTCAAAGTTTGATTAGGCACGTGCTTTCTTGCATTTTAAACCCTCAATGTTGATCTATAAGGGCTTTAAAACATATACCCTCTTTGTTAGGTCCCCGGTTAACTTCGTTGTCACCCGAAAAGTCCTAACATTCAACGTTTACGCTTTAACCCTTCGCACACGAATTTGATCATAACTTTCTCATACGATAACGAAACTTTATGAAATTTTAATCGTGCATTCTAGTGAGCATAATTTACCATTACAAAGCTTCGGGTTTGTCAAAAGGTCACTCAGAGGTATAATTTGAACATGTTGACACATTTAGTCCCTGTAGTTTGAAATCTCTCACTTTTAGCTTCGTATGATCCATGATTTATTCGTTTGAAGGTATGAGCATCATATAGGGTTAATGTACATTATATTTATTCACAGTTGACACTTAGAATACATATATTCACATACTTTCCATGTTTGTCAACTTTAGTCCTTCTATAATATTTTCTTTCACACGTTTAAACATTTGACACGTGTCTACACATTATAGGACGTGAATTTTCGAGGTGTTACACTCCAAATCTTAAGAACAAAAATTATAGCTGCTAACTCTAAATCATGAGTTGAATAATTTTCTTCATGATTCTTAAGTTGTCTAGATGCGTAAGCTATAACCTTTTGTCGTTGCATCAACACGCATCCATAACCTAATTTAGAAGCATCACAATAGACTATGAAGTCTTCAGCTCCTTCTGGTAATGCTAGTATGGGTGTATGGGTTAATCTTTGCTTAAGAATTCTAAATGCTTCTTCTTGTTTAAATCCCCATTCAAACTTAACATATTTACAAGTTAACTTAGTTAAGGGAATGGCAATTCTAGAGAAATCTTTAATAAATCTTCTATAATAACCTGCCAATCCTAAGAAACTTCTAATTTCAGTTGGTGACTCAGGGGTTTTCCATTTAGTAATTGCCTCAATCTTGGTTGGATCCACATGAATTCCTTCATGATTGACTAAATGTCCAAGGAATTGTACCTGTTCTAACCAAAATTCGCACTTTGAAAACTTAGCATAAAGCTTTTCCTTTCTTAACAAACTTAAAAGTGCGTGTAAATGCTTAGCATGATCCTCTTTACTCTTAGAGTAAATTAGAATATCATCTATGAAAACAATTATGAATTTATCCAAATATGGCTTACATATTCGATTCATCATGTCCATAAATGCAGCTGGGGCATTGGTTAAACCAAATGGCATGACAGTAAATTCATAATGGTCATACCTTGTTCTAAAAGCGGTCTTAGGAATGTCCTCTTCCTGTACCTTTAATTGATGATATCCTGACCTTAAATCGATCTTAGAGAAAAATCGAGCTCCTTGCAATTGATCAAACAAATCATCGATTCTCGGTAATGGATACCGATTCTTAATCGTAATTTTGTTTAATTCACGGTAATCAATGCACATACGCATTGATCCGTCCTTCTTTTTAACAAACAATATCAGCGATCCCCATGGCGACGAACTTGGTTGTATAAATCCTTTTTCCAATAATTCATCTAATTGTTTCTTCAATTCTTGCATTTCAGCTGGTGCCAAACGGTAAGGTGCTTTGGCAATCGGTGCTGTTCCTGGTATTAAATGAATTCTGAATTCAACTTCTCTATCTGGAGGTAGTCCTGGTAATTCTTCTGGAAAAACATCTGAAAACTGATATACTACTGGAATATCTTTTAAATCCTTTCCTTTAGTGTTAGTGATTATAGAAATCAAATACACTATAGAACCTTTTCTTATACAACTTGCAGTTTTCATCACAGAGATAAATTTAGTAGACCTAGAAATTTTATGTCCTTTAATTGTGATCATTTTACCTTTTGGTGAACTTATTTGAATTAACTTTTGATCACATAAAATACTGGCTTTATTGGCTATTAACAAATCCATTCCTAAAACAACATCAAATCCTACCAGATTCATGGGATATAGGTTTGCAATAAATTTCTGATTTAAAATTTCTATTCTTGCTCCCTGCAAGATTTCAGAAATTCTAACGGTTTCTCCATTAGCTGTCTCTACTACGCATTCTTGTGGTAGTTTAGTTAATGACTGATTTAGAAATTTGCAAAATGATGTATTAATAAAACTTTGGTTTGCACCAGAGTCAAATAATACTTTAGCAAAAACATCATTAACTAAAAACGTACCAGCGATGACATCTAGAATCATCTTGGCTTCATTTGCAGTCAGAACAAATGCTCTAGCATTTTTAGTATTCTTATTGTCTGCAGCTGGGGTCAGTTTCGGACAGTTTGGCCTGATATGACCTTTTTCTCCACAGTTGTAGCAAAATCCATTACTGATTTTTCTTCTGCAATTTTCTTCCTTGTGTCCTGGCATCTTACAATGATTGCAGAGAGTGGAGCATTTTCCCGAATGCTTTTTCTTGCAGACCTTGCAGTATGTTGCAGAGGTAGAACCCATATTCCTAAGATTATAATTTCCGGAACGGAATTCTTGTGTAAGCCTTTGAGTTAAGTTCCTCCTCTGATCCTCTTCTCTAGTACGGACTAATTCATCAGTCAAGGTATTTGTTAATTCTACCGTTTCTTCTATGGTTTGAGGTCTAGCTGCCTTGACTATGTGTCTAATCTCTCCAATTAATCCCCAAATATAACGAGAGATTAACACTGGTTCTGGTGAAGCAAGAGTTGGCACTATTCTAGCATATTCAAAGAATATCATAGTGTACCCCTTACTATCTACACCAGTCATCCTAAGATTTAGGAATTTGTTTGCTATCTGTTCCTTTTCATTGGGTGGGCAGAATTTCCTTTCTACCTTGTCCTTAAATTCTTCCCATTCCATATTATAGGTTCTATCACTTCCTTTTGTTTGGAGGATAGTGTTCCACCATTCTAGTGCTGCATTCTTAAACAAATTAGAAGCAAACAGTATTCTATCTTTTTCAGCACACTTACTTATCCTTAAGATTGCCTCGGTCTTTTCTATCCAGCGTAAGGTTGCAAAGGCCCCTTCATTGCCCGAGAATTCCATTGGTTTACAAGACCAGAATTCTTTATAAGAACAACCGTAAGGCACGGTTCTTCTTCTTTTGGGAATGGGCATTTGAAGTACAGGTCCATTGTTCACGCTGTTTTCTGGTTCACTTGGTCGCTTACTGCTATGCTTACTTTTATTATCAGCATCTTTAACAGTTTGAAGTATAAATGGCATTGCATCTATAATTCCCTGTGCTACTATGTGTTGGATAGCACTATTGTCCATTTGATTGTTATTGTTATTGATGCTTGGATTCTCATTAACCACGTTAATGTTACTCTGGTTATCATTATTCAGATTTCCTTGATTTCCTTCGTCGGCCATCTGAATTTTAAACATTTATCCCATATTAATATCACAAATAATAGGTAATATAGTTAATTACATGACACGCAATTTAACCAAAACCGTCGATCATTGCGACTTGTACTCTATTTTCATATACTATGCGTCTATTACACACTAGTACAAAAATAAAGACTACACTACCAACAGAAGGAAAATTACACTAATAGTAATATGCATCCGTACACACATATTTTATTTTATTATTATTACTACTACCATTTCCTCCATTCACATTCATGGATATGGATTTATCCAAAAATCCATATTGCGCTCATCGTATTTCCATACGAGACGCTCTCCCACCTGACGCATTCTCTCACTGCTTTCTAAAATTTCCTCCCCGAAAGTCCTAAGTTCTTGAACGTTTTCTGTACTCATTGGGGGTGCAAGTTCTCGGACTGGGTTTGGAATATGGGGTGCGGGTTCCTGATATGGGGGTGACAGTTCCTGAAATTGGTAAGGATCCTCTAATATCTCCCTAATATAATCATCTTGGTAATAGGGATCTAAAGGGTCCATACCTGGGTAGGCTTCTATGTTCTGTATGGGTGGATAATCCTGGATAGGGTAACGTTGCACAAAGTCCCTATTATCGTCCCACCAGGGGTCGTAATTCGGGTCTAGGGGGTTTGGTGCAGGTACCCGAGGGATTTCTTCTGGGTTAAAGTCGTGCATCTCCACTTGGTTTTCCTGGTTTTCTATCTCCATAGGTTGTTCTGGGTTTTGTGGTTGTGGGGCTACTAGTTGTTCCAAACTTGGGTCAGCAGCAGTTGTAGCTAAGATATGGAAATTAGCTAGTCTTCTATTAAGCATCTCTTGAGTATGGGCATCTGTCTCTCGCTTAATAGCTGCTAAAGTTCTTTGCTGTTGTAATTTTCTCATTCTCTTCCTACGAGCAAAAGCTTCTTTACTGAACCATCCTCATTTCTTATTAGGAAATGGTTCTTCAGATTGAGCTCTAAAAGCAAATATTCCATCTTCCTGATCAGCAGTATACCCTGAAAGGGCAGGCTGTGATGATGTACCCTCATTCCTAAGTGATTCAGACGACTGACGATTCACGTCTGATGGTCCTTGATCACTCATACTGAAAACTAACAAATAGTCAAATAACACATAACAAATAAATACAGTTATACATGTATTTTCATAATTTATTTCCTAACACAAAATTTTATAATTTCAAGTGTCAGCAGAACACTTCTTTGGCTCAGACCAGTGGCTAGGCTCTGATACCACCTTCTGTCGCAACCTCCGATCCCTGATCCCCGGGAACGGGCGGACGCGATCACAGAGTTTCGGTGGTATCAGGTTTATTTAATCTTGCAGCGGAATTTACATCAGGACCGTAGTTAGGAAATATTTATCAAAGTAAAAACCACCTCGTTTAATATTAATAATCACATGGGTAAAACCCAAGTTTCTTATTACAATATATTTATAGGGACACACCCTATTTTATTGAATTTAAAACATCGTTTATTAGGTAACTTTTATAGCCACATTATCCCCAAGCCTTCAGTGCTCTCCAGCTGGCTTTTTACTAATTGCCTTTCACATTGGGTTCCCTGAAACGCGTTTTAAAAACATTTGTCAGTGGGAAATACTGGTGAGTGAATCCCAATTTAATCAAGTTTAAATCAAAAGTCACAGTGAACAGTATTGAGAGCGATCACATTGTTTATGTCTACACAATTACTCCATTTGGTACTATCAATCCTGACTTGTGGGTCATATTACCCATTGGCTAACTCATTGTCCAATGGTAACGTATTGTCATCCAGACTTACTACTCACAAGTAGTACAAATTTTGTATACAAAACCCCAACATACCGGCAGTAATTGAAGAACTACAAAGACTCAATCACTGCTAAATTTCATAGTAAAACATTTAAGGTTTGGTAAAACATTACCAAAAAGATTATCAAAAAGAGGATAAACTCACATTGTTGTTTTAGGCTTTTCGTAAGGGTTTCCTGGATATAATCTATAATTTATACAAATGTACATTGGTTAGTATCATAACCCTTTGAAATTATTAATGATACCCTCCCCGAGACGGCATTCCAACAACTACGTCGGGCAGAACCACGACAGTTGTTACGGAACCCTAAATCAATCGGGCGGCGTAACTATTATGAAACTGGGGTTATAATACATACAACGGAGCAGAACCTCGCTAATTAGGGGTATAGTACCCGACTATAATGCTTAATACTTTCAGAATTCGAGATTGAGAAGTGTGAATGAGCGACGGAAAACGAAAACTGATGCTATCTATTTATAGTTCTGATTTCTGGTCCTGTCGCGGCCCGCGTAAGGTAAGGCTAAGCCTTACGCGGCACGCGTCAACACGCGGTCAACATATAGCTTAGCTGATTCGATACGTAGGTCCGCCACGATGATGACACGTGTCATCACCGGATGTCTCCGTATTTCATGATCTGTCGCGGCCCGCGTCGACTATCAAAGACTCTTACGCGGCCCGCTTTAACTTAATAAATCAGCAGAGTCAACTTCAGTCTTAATACCGCCCGCGTGAAGTTGAGGTGAGGTCTTACGCGGCCCGCCTCAACTCTATTTTTCTTATTTTTATTTTATAACTATAACATAATTTGGGCTCGGTTTTCACATACGGGGTGTAATATAAAACATATTGGGACATTCTAAGATATAATAAAGTGTTAGACATATTATAAGGGTGTCGGTTTTACCGAGGGTTGTTACACTTTTGATCTGAACAGTAACTGTTTTTTGTTGGTTTGGTTGTTTGTTTGGGGCTTTTGATCTGAATAGTAACTGTTTTTATGTGTTATACTAGGGGGTAACACATGTATAGCCATGTTAACATGTCACATATAGTTGTTACATGTGTTACTACTATAGTGTAACACAAGTTACAAATATGTGCTACATATGTGTAAGCCCCTATATGTTGCTTGTTTGGGGTTTTTTTTATCGTATATGTTATAACATGTGTTACCTTTAGAAACTTCATAATTTATTCGGAATATGTGTAACATTCAGCGTATCCATGTGTTTATTTGGCTACATCATATTACGCATGTTATGGGGTAACTGTTTGTGTGTGTTATACTAGGGGGTAACACATGTATAGCCATGTTACACATGTCACATATGGTTGTTACATGTGTCACAACAAAAATTTTACACATGTGTAACACGTAACACATGTTATACATGTGTTACCACTCTAATGTAACACAAGTTCCAAACATGTGGTACATATGTGCAGCCCCCTTTGTGTCCATGTATAACTCGTAACACATGTTACATAAATGTTGTTACGTTTGCGTTGATAAATTTAACTATACAAGATTAACAATGATGTAATTGTTTTGTTCATAGGTATAGGGATGTTTATGTTCAAGATGAAGCTGGTTATCAAGAAGCGAAGCATAGGTAGATTTGTGTTACCTTATGATAGTTTTTTGGATCATTTTTATATATTTGAATTTGTAAAAAACACTTTTGTTACATTTAAGTTTAATTGTAATTGTTTTTTTTAATATATATAATCTATTTGTCCCTTTATTTTGTTACAACAGTCCCACATTCTCAGTAGTTGCATACATTACTAGCAATTTGAACAATACACATGTCGGTTATGTATTGATCTAAAATCAACTTCCTTTTATGTATGTAATATAACTGGGGATACTAACTTTTATAAAATATAATGGCGAGGTTGGGAAAAATAGGACTTCGGGTGCATATAAAATCTCAATAGTGGGATAGGGAAACTAACTTTTATAAAATCTCAACCCGTAATATGCATAACAGTCACTTTTACATGATATACGTCATGCCACACACGTTATACAATAAATGCAACACTTTTTAGCATTGTTACACATGTTACATGTTGTTTTTAACATGTGTTACATCGTATCCATAGTAAACCAATACTTGGTTCTATATCATGTTACAAGTTACATGTGGCTTTTATGTGTTTTCTGACGATCGCCATGTCACACACGTTATATACTAGAAACAAAGCAACAGTTTTGGACGTTGTTACACATGTTGCATTATAGATGAAGAAGGATGTTGTCGTGAAGGCCATTTTTGGTTGTAAAAACTATATGAAACATGTGTATCCTTGATGTTGTAACACGTGTAAACACTGTATGTAACATGTATAACATGACTATACATGTGTTACCCTCTAGTGTAACACATGTTAAAAAAAAACATGTGTTACATATGTGCAACCTTAGGTACCAATTAAAACTTAGTTAAATTACATATGTAACTGCATTACATCATCCAAAATGTCACGTCAATTGGTAAACAAGTATTCTTTAAGATTGTAATATTTTTTAGATTGTAATGTTTAAGATGATTGTAATGTGTTAGATGTTTTGACTTTCTAATTAATGATATTCAATAGCTCATGCGTTTAATACTAGTTTATTATTTTTCATTAAACATGTTACATATATAAAAACCATTGTTACATATGTAACGTTGCCTTTTTAACGTATGTAACACATGTGTACCAAAGGAATGATATGACCAACATTTTATCAAGTCATTCTTTGCTATTAGTTAGTTACCTCTCACATAGGTTACACATGTTACGTCCAACACCAGTTACAAATGTTAATCAAAACAAGTATTCTTTAAGATTGTAATATTTTTTAGATTGTAATGTTTAAGATGATTGTAATGTGTTAGGTGTTTTGACTTTCTAATTAATGATATTCAATAGCTCATGCGTTTAATAGTAGTTTATTATTTTTCATTAAACATGTTACATATATAAAAACCATTGTTACATATGTAACGTTGCCTTTTAACGTATGTAACACATGTGTACCAAAGGAATGATATGACCAACATTTTATCAGGTCATTCTTTGCTATTAGTTAGTTACCTCTCACATAGGTTACACATGTTACGTCCAACACCAGTTACAAATGTTAATCAAAACAAAAGTCACTTGTCATCATGGGTTGTTAGTAATTGCACACATTACAATCATACTTAAAGGTAACAAAAATCTTTATAAAAACTTAAACATATAAAAATGATCCAAAAACTATCATAAAGGTTACAAAAATCTAGCTACGCTTTGCGTCTTGATAACCATCTTTATCTTGAACATAAACATCCATTCACCTATGAACAAAACAAGTACATCAGTGTTAATCCCCTAAAGTTAAACTTATTAACACAAATGTAACTACAGGTATGTAACATGTGTTACGTGTTATACACGTGTAAAATTTTATTGTAACACATGTAACATGTGTTACCTCCTAGTATAACACACAATAACAGTTACTATTCAGATCAAAAGCCCAAACAAGCAACCAACCCAACAAAAAAACAGTTACTATTCAGATCAAAAGCCTCAAACAAGCAACCAAACCAAACACAACTTTTTTCTACAAAAATGATTTTAACACAAAAATAAAAACCTGCAAATTACATAAACATTTACCCATTTTTAGAACCATTTTAACAAAAGAATCATGTTCATCTCTAAAACATCCATTACACAAAAACCTATAAACAACCATTTTAACTAAAACATCAAGTGTGAAATGATTTTTCAAAATAAAATACTCAAGAGATTGTTGTTTCTCTCTCTAAAATAGCAACTTTCTCTCTCTAAAAACACTTACCGAATCTAGAAACCGTGTGATGAACACGATGAAGATCTTCAAACTTGTTTCTCTCTATGTGTTCTTGGTGTTCTTGATGAATATGATGAAGATTGTTGTTTCTCACTCTAGAAAGCTTTCAACAAGCATCAGCACACCCGAGATGAAGATGACGACGTGAGATGAAGCATGAACACACCCGGAATCAGCTTTCAATAAGCATGAACACATCCGAAATAAACAAGATGAATATTGTTGTTTCTCTCTAAAAAAAACATTAGCTTTCTCTCTCTAAAAACATAAACAAAGATGTGATGAGAGCAACATCTTACTTGCTTTTCTTTGAGAGCTTCGATGGTGACTTTGATCTTCAGATATGGTGGCTTCAATAGAAATGGATGAGTACAAGATCCAGATCTAGTTGTTTCATACAACACAACATGGAGACGTATTCAACAAGAATTAATACTAAAAGTCTACTTATGTGTCGTCCGAAATTCTTGTCATAAACTCCATGGATAAACAAAGATAAAAAGAAATATATGGAAGGTTTGAATTTGAAGAAGATGATAGAAATGTGGGGAAGAAGATGCATTGGAAAATGTTGCAAAAAGGTGTGTACTTTTGTCTCAAAAGTAAAAGGTGGGTTGGTGACATTTGATGGGATGAAAAAGTAAAAAGTCTAAAATGCCCTTTGAAGACCAATTTGCACATGCTTAAAGTGGGTGATGTGGCTCAATATGGGCCAAGTATTGGGGTTTCCTTAGTTTTCTCAATAAAATTGGTTTTCTCCATATACTTACACTATATATATATATATATATATATTGTATCAAATACCACACATTATGGTTTGGACGTAACAATGTACCGCTTATGGTGTGTGCATATAATGTGTGGGTCCTCGAGAGTAAAATTGAAATTACACTAAGACTACTATCGAGTCGGGGGGTCTCACTGGAAACGGTCTCTCTATTCCTACAGTGTAGAGGTAAGGCTGTCTACATCTTACCCTCCTCAGACCCTACCTTGACAGCTTGAGCGTACAATTTACTGAGTATGGTGATGATGGTGGTTTGAACGTAACATTACATTTCTTTCATGCACCCTATCTTGACAGCTTGAGCGTACAGTTATACCTTTGACGTACGGTCGTAATTGGTTTAAAGTTTAAACACACTATCGTAACTAGTTTGTTAATTTAGATGCACCAATAGAATCAACAGTTTGCGACGTTTTTTAATTACAAAAATACTATAAATAATGAAGTATATAAATGTTTATGTTTCTTATAAATAATGAAGTATATAAATGTTATTTGAGTTTAAAAAAAATTGTAAGCATAAAAAAAACAAACGTACCTACTAAAATCTCACTCACAGTAGTGCTATTTGTAAGGTGTGGGAATGGTGAGATGAGGACGAACTTTTGCTCTACCATAACTCTCACTGAGAGCCCCGGCTCCAAAAACCTTTTGACTTAATTTCTACTAATATTACGGACTTGCCATTGAATTATTAAGATCATACGTTCAGATCACTTTGTACGCTTCACACGAGAACTTCCCTTCACACGAGAACTTCCCGTTTAATTTATTTGAACTTTGTATATGTGTGTACAAATATGATTACCACATTTTATACTACTCCATCCGTCCCACTAAAAGTGTCCTATTTTGAATTTTCAAAGTCTTTAATTATAAACTTTGACCTTAAATAATTTTGTTTGTGTTAGATAATATTTGATGAAAGTTATATGATTTGAGTGGGTTTTACAAGTGTTTTTATTGGGTTAATTTTCATCAAGTTTTATATAACAAAAATATATATAAATAAAGTCAAAGTTTATAAATAAAGACTTTGAAAATTCAAAATAAGACACATTTAATGGGACGGAGGTAGTAAACGGTTTGTAGCTTATCGACATCAAGGTGTGCAGTATAGTTGTTTCTCTCTAAGTGGTTGAGGTATCGAATTGGTGTAGCTAGATTTAAAAATAGGTTTATAGGAAAAATAATAACCACTTGCATGTTATCACTAGATACATGTTTAGGAATTAGGAGAGACGTCATGATCAAAACGGAGCATGAAGAATCCAAAAACCAGCTAATCTAATTATTTCATTATGTTTTGTTTTGATGAGCTGAGGATAGATGATAGATGACAGATGCATGGGGATCTACGTTTCTTACTATCTTTTTTTAAAACAATTATGCACATCCGATGTCATCATTAATAACTAACTCGAAACCATTAACATTATATTAATAAGAAAATGATTAAAATATGAGTAAACTTGTTTGAATATGAATGCTTGATGATTCATTAAATTAATAAGAAAATGATTAAAATATGAGTAAACATGTTTCAATTTGAATGCTTGATGATTCTTTATAATGGATTCCAAGATCCAAGCCCCTTGGTTGCTTTCAAGATTGTTAAGAGTAACAATCTAGGGATGTGAATTATACACTATACAAACTTTTGGTAATTTTAGTGTTATCAATGTGACTAGTGATATTGGATTACTTTGTCGATCAAGTCGAATCTTATTTTATTAGTCGAGTTAGGTGATGCAGGAGTGCGGGCTTGACTATATAAATAGGATAATGTATATTGGGCCTTATTGGGCTGGTTAATTGTATACTTGAGCCCATGAGTAGTTAAGTGCAATAATCAACTTGGGCCGTTTTCCATTTCATGTGTATTATTGTCTAACATGCTTTTCCAATAAGTGTTTGTATGGGCTAAAGTGCATTGATTCAATAAAAATTCAATCATTTATATCACTGTAGGTGTTACGGTGAATGGCATCAATTTAAATTGATAGAATCTAATTTAATTAGATGTCAATATAATTTATTTTGATAAAAGATTGGATTTGAATTTTGGAGATAACCACCCAATAAACCGTCGCTTATTTTTAGGCAATGAAACTGATTTTGATCGAACTCTCTCGGGTACAACGTATTCTCAACAAAACTTTTTCTGCAAATCTAATTCTTGAAGAACAAAGTTTAATCCGTTCAAACTTTTGATAGTACCGTCAAATAGTTTGTTCTGATAGTGAACACACGACTCTTTGTTCAATCCAAGTTGCCTTCGAATTGTTATCTTATTTTCTTGTTCCTGTTCTTCGCTTTAACCAACAAAGAACAAACTATTTTCATGGCTTCAAGTGATTCGGTTCGTGATATGTCAAGCAAATTCGCAAAGTTGGAAAAGTTCGAAGGCCAAGACTTCAGGAGATGGAGAAAGAAGATGCACTTTCTGCTTACAACTTTGAAGGTCGCTTATGTGCTCTCTACTCCGTTTCCAGAAGAGGTGGAGAATGAACCAATGATCAAACCAGGAAAAGGCTCAAGTGGGAAAACGACGATTATATTTGTCGCGGTCACATACTAAACGGAATGTCGGATGCATTGTTTGATGTCTACCAAAACGCGGAATCGGCAAAGCAACTTTGGGATTCACTCGAATCCAAATATATGGTTGAAGACGCTTCAAGTAAGAAATTACTTGTTAGCAATTTCTTTAATTATAAAATGGTAGATTCTAGGCTTATTATGGAGCAGTATAATGAACTGTTACATATTTTGGGGCAATTTTCACAACACGATATGAACATGGATGAGTCAATTGCTGTGTCTACAATAATTGACAAATTTCCATCGATGTGGAAATATTTTAAACATACTCTAAAACATCAGAAGGAGGAGTTATCTTTGGTTCAATTGGGTAGTCATATCCGTATTGAGGAGTCACTTCGGGTTCAAGAAGATGAAAAAACCAAAGGAAAAACTCAAGCATCGTCATCTATTAATGTTGTTGAACATGATGGAAAATCCAGGAAGTTTAACAAATTCAAGAATCAGAAACGGAAGTTTAACCGTGATGATAAACAACCGAATAAAAAGGTGAAATCGACTTGTTGGAGATGTCACAAGGTGGGACATTTTAAAAAGGATTGTCGTGTGAAACTTCCTGGTGGAAACAAAGGTTCGAGTGGAGCCGGACCGAGCGGGTCCAAGGACCCTCTTACACAAACCGGTATGTCTTTTGAAACTAATTCTAATTCATTAGAAAATATATCTCCTGACAATAATTTTACAATACATAATTTAGAAGTGTCAAATATGGGATGCCATGATTTTAGTAATGAGTTAGGGCCATGATAGTAATTTGGAACAAAAGCTTAATGGTGGCCCATGTGCTAAAAATGTATTTGGCCGTTTGAATCTTGGACATATTTTAAAGTATGGTGGGTCCAAGAGTATTGAAAGTCCAAATAGAAATCAGTCCATGAAATCTTTGTTAACAGGACCGAATATGGACAAAAGTTGGCCATTACTTAACTGATAACAAAAGTCAGTTTGTGGGACCAAATTCAAATGCACAAAGTGACAATTATTGTGGCTATGTTAATTCAAAACTGTCTAACAATCTTATTGATTCGAACTTAAATTCGAATTGTAATGTTGATTTAACTGTTCCGACAGTGAATTATATTTGTTTCATTACTGAATCATTTTGTGTTCAGGATGATGAATTTGCATGGTGGATAGACTCGGGAGCTACGATACATGTGTGCAAAGATCTAAGGTGGTTTGAAGAGTGCAAACCTATTGATGATGGATCTGAATTACAAATGGGAAATGTAGCAACCGAGCCTATCAAAGGTGTCGGGAAAGTCAAGCTTGTATTTACTTCTTGCAAACACTTATTACTAGATTATGTATTGTATGTTCCGGGTATATGGAAGAATTTATTGTCGGGTATTGTATTAAATAATTATGGGTTCAAACAGGTCATTGAGTTTGACAAGTTTATCTTATCTAGACATTGAACCTTTGTAGGATTTGGATATTTATCTAATGGTATGTTTAAATTAAATGTACATGTCCCGTTTGCTAAAGAATCCGTGTGTATTGCTTCTTCTAGTAATAAAGCAGATAATGAATCAAAGTTATGGCATGCTAGATTAGGACATGTTAATTATTTTAGAATGAAAGACATGTCTAAAATGAGCTTAATACCCGCTTTTGATATGAACAATAATCAATGTCACACTTGCAAGTTAACCAAGATAACAAGAAAACCTTTTAAAGATGTCAAAAGAGAATCTAAGGTTTTAGAACTCATTCATTCTGACTTATGTGATGTTCACAATACTCCCTCGCTTGGAAATAAGAAATATGTTGTGACTTTTATTGACGATGCTTCTAGGTTTTGTTATGTTTACTTGTTACATAGAAAGGATGAAACGTTAGATAAATTTAAAATATATAAACAAGAAGTAGAATTGTATCAAAAGGATTTGATTAAAAATCTTCGTACAGATAGAGGTGGTGAATACTATGATCCAGTTTATTTTCAATCTACTGGTATCATACATCAGACCACTGCTCCTTATACACCACAGCAAAATGGTGTATCTGAGAGGAAGAATAGGACATTAAAAGAAATGGTTAATTACATGTTGTCCTATTCGGGTTTGAGTGAAGGATTTTGGGGTGAGGTTATGCTGACAGCCTGCTATTTATTGAATAGGGTCCCAAATAAAAGGACCAAGGTAACCCCATATGAGCTCTGGCACAAAAAGGCACCAAACTTAAGTCACCTTAAAGTTTGGGGTTGTAGAGCTGTAGTGAGACTCACTGAACCTAAGATGCAAACCTTATGTGAGAGAGGCATCGATTGCATATTCATTGGATATGCTGAACATTCTCCAGCTCATAGGTTCTATGTAACAGAACCAAATGATTACGTGTCAGTTCACACAGTAATTGAGTCAAGAGATGGAGATTTTGGAAATGAGGATAGGTTCTCCTCAGTACCTAGACTTAAAGATCTGCCTCATAGTCTAAAAGATTTTGAAAGAAACTCTTCCAATACAAAAGATGTTTCCACTAGTACAGAACCAAGGAAAAGTACTAGGGTAAGGAAAGCCAAGAACTTTGGTGATGATTTCCAACTTTATTTGGTTGAAGGATCGAGAGATAAAATTGAATATCAATATCAATATTGTTTCAATATTGAGGAAGATCCGAAAACTTTCAGTGAAGCAATGGCTTCAAGGGATGCTTCATTTTGGAAGGAAGCTATTCAAGATGAAATTGAATCTATCATGCAGAATCAGACCTGGAAGTTGACCGATTTACCTCCTGGATGTAAACCATTAGGATGTAAATGGATTTTCAAAAGGAAAATGAAAGTGGATGGAAGCATTGATAAATTTAAAGCCAGACTAGTGATACAAGGCTTTAGACAAAAAGAGGTACTTGACTTCTTTGATACATATGCTCCAGTAGCAAGAATATCCATGATTAGGTTGTTGTTGGCTTTAGCAGCTATCCACAATCTTGTAATTCATCAAATGGATGTAAAGACTGCATTCTTAAATGGTGAATTGGATGAAGAAATATATATGAAACAACCAGAAGGTTTCATTATGCCAGGAAATGAACATAAGGTTTGCAAGCTGGTTAAGTCATTATATGGCTTGAAACAAGCTCCAAAACAGTGGCATCAAAAATTTGATGATGTGGTGTTGTCAGATGGTTTTATACTTAATCAAGCTGACAAATGTGTATATAGCAAATTTGACTCCTCAGGAAAAGGAGTTATAATTTGTTTATATGTGGATGACATGTTGATATTTGGTACTGACTTAGGTCAAGTTGTTAAAACCAAAGAGTTCTTGTCATCAAAGTTTGCCATGAAAGATATGGGGGAGGCAGAGGTGATTCTTGGTATAAAGATCACTCGAGGGAACAATGGTATATCAATCTCTCAATCGTATTATATTGAGAAGATCTTGAAGAGATTCAACAGACTGAATTGTTCTCCAGTTGGAACTCCTATTGATCCTAACATTAGGCTTATGCCTAATCAAGGTAGCCCCATATCTCAACTTGAATATTCCAAAGCAATAGGATGTTTGATGTATGCTATGATCAGCACTAGGCCTGATATTGCTTATGCGGTGGGAAAACTTAGTAGATTTACAAGTAACCCGAGCACATATCATTGGCAGGCAATAAATAGATTGTTTAAGTACCTGAAAGGAACTATAAATTATAGTTTGTGCTATTCAGGTTTCCCCTCAGTACTTGAAGGGTTTATTGATGCAAGTTGGATAAATAATAAGGAAGATCATTCTTCCACAAGTGGATGGGTGTTCTTACTTGGTGGAGGTGCTATCTCCTGGGCCTCAAAGAAACAAACTTGCATCACAAATTCAACAATGGAATCTGAATTTGTAGCTTTAGCAGCAGCTGGTAAAGAAGCTGAATGGCTAAGAAATTTGATCTATGAGATTCTTTTATGGCCAAAACCGATATCACCTATATCTATCAGATGTGATAGTGCAGCTACTTTGGCTAAGGCTTATAGCCAAGTGTACAATGGAAAGTGTAGACACCTAGGTGTTAGACATAGCATGATTAGAGAATTAATCATGAATGGAGTGATATCTGTTGATTTTGTAAGATCTGAGTATAATATGGCTGATCATCTAACTAAAGGGTTAGGAAGAGATCTCGTGAACAAATCAGCCAAAGGGATGGGTTTAAAGTCCACACTTTAATATCCTATGCCAAGACACCCAATTCCCATCTAATACAACGTTGGATGCTGAATTCAATGTGGAAAGCTTGTCATAAAGATATTGGAACACAACATTAGAACCATCCCAAGGTTTGTGTTCAGACTGCAGATAAAGTAGGTTGAAGTATAACTTCTTAATAGTTCTTTAATAAATTGCATTTGCAGGTGCAAGAATAAAGAAACTACCTATAAGAGTATGAAGTTTAGCCGCTTCAAGGAGCCTGGACTTGGCTTTGATATACTCTTTGAAGGATTGGACACATGCTAGTAAAATATTGTGTCATGTAAGAATATATAGATTTGTAAACTTATGTGTATTTTACCTTCAAGTATTCAATTGGATAGCAAGGGTTCAATCCATAGCGACACCCCGATGTTCGAATATTTGGACCGTGTAATTTACTAAGATGAAAATTCAATCCTCAGGACATTTTCATTTATGCATGAGTTTGTGTTTAATTGAGAATAAATAAGGTAATCATGGATATCACTAAAATGGGGGAGGAATGTTGGTAATTTTAGTGTTATCAATGTGACTAGTGATATTGGATTACTTTGTCGATCAAGTCGAATCTTATTTTATTAGTCGAGTTAGGTGATGCAGGAGTGCGGGCTTGACTATATAAATAGGATATTGTATATTAGGCCTTATTGGGCTGGTTAATTGTATACTTGAGCCCATGAGTAGTTAAGTGCAATAATCAACTTGGGCCGTTTTCCATTTCATGTGTATTATTGTCTAACATGCTTTTCCAATAAGTGTTTGTATGGGCTAAAGCGCATTGATTCAATAAAAATTCAATCCTTTATATCACTGTAGGTGTTACGGTGAATGGCATCAATTTAAATTGATAGAATCTAATTTAATTAGATGTCAATATAATTTATTTTGATAAAAGATTGGATTTGAGTTTTGGAGATAACCAACCAATACACCGTCGCTTATTTTTAGGCAATGAAACTGATTTCGATCGAACTCTCTCGGGTACAACGTATTCTCAACAAAACTTTTTCTGCAAATCTGATTCTTGAAGAACAAAGTTTAATCCATTCAAACTTTTGATAGTACCGTCAAATAGTTTGTTCTGATAGTGAACACACGACTCTTTGTTCAATCCAAGTTGCCTTCGAATTGTTATCTTATTTTCTTGTTTCTGTTCATCGCTTTAACCAACACAAACCACGGGTGATCAAAACCCTAGAAACCGATTGAACCGTTGAAATTAAACTAGGTTGGTCGGTGTGAGATCTAGACGGTCCAGTTTTTGCAGTTCGGTCCAGATTGAAACTTGTTACGCCTAATCATATTGCCTAAAGAAAAAAGCAGTGCATGAAAAAGAATCACCACAATCAAGATCACTACTTTCCTATGATCCCAGATACCGTTACCCAACCATTGATCAAACACGCCAACATGATTAAATGAACCCAACATTAGATCGCCCGTTATCATCAAATAAACCACCAAAACACTCGCATTGTAAACTATAACACAAACATCCGATACCATTCTAGCGGGTCTACCTAATGCTATTTCAATCACTTCACCATAAGGCCAGAGAGTGTGGCTTCGCGCCACCTCGCAAGCTCATCAAAATTAGCACCCTCTGGCGCCCCACCCCACCCTGAGCCCGCCATTGAAGGGGTGCTATGGCCCTCTAGCCAGCCCACTAATGGTCAAAATAGCGGGTGTTTCGATGTTTTTGGTCACAAAGACCGTTGCCAACAGTCGATTTTTTTTAATAAGTTTTAATTTTTTATTTTAATACCATAAATACACTACCCATTTACTCAAATTTTCATCTAAAATCTTTACAATTTTTTTTCATATTCACACAATGTTTCCCAACAACCAAAACTCGTGGGATCCCAACAATCTATTTTGGGCAAATTTAGCAAACAATCCCAATAAGGAGCAAGAAGAACGTTACCAACGAGACCCGCGAACGGGTTGTTGGTGCATATGTCTGTCGACTTCGTCTTGTATCGAGTCTTGTATCTAGATTGGATAGAATGGAGCTCGGTAGGCTAGTTGATAGGATTTTAGAGATGTTGGACCAGTTCGCACGAAATGGAAGAGGCCATTTCTCACGAAATGGACAATGTCCATTCCGCACGAAATGGGTCATGCCCATTCCATGCGAAATGGCCATCCCTATAAATACCTGAGCTTTGTCATTTCATTTAGAACTTTCTGATTTTGGTGCCAAGGTGCTGCCGAAGTGTCTTCAGCCTGTAAAACGTTGTGAAATCAATATAAGAGACATTATAAGTGATACTGAGTGTAAATCAAGCTGATCTGACATCTATACGTCTGTTTCCGCCTTTTGTATGGATTAAAACTCTTCTGATAGACTTGTTTAGGTCGAATCTCGATCCTACAAGTGGTATCAGAGCTCAGGAGGAAGAGTTCATACCGATTCAGCTTGTTTTCATCAAAATTTCTGACTTCTACTCATTCTTCTTCACATTTTTCAAAATTAACAGAGATTTCACAGTTAAAATGGACTGATTTCTTCATATAACTTGCGAAACACAGTTTTAATCAATCCTTGAAAGAATTAGACTTAAAATCAACCTAAAACGTGATCAATTGTGCCAAAATCATGTCCGATTGTATGACATCAGCATTATTTCGTACGAAATAGCCCATTTCGTGTGAAAGCATCCCCATTTCGTACGATTTGGACTCCATTTCGCACCAAGTTATTCCATTTCGTTTGAAAGTGCCAATTCGTTTGAAAACACCATCATTTCGCACGAATTGGACATATTAGATCTCATTTCGCACGAATTGGACAGAGTAGACTTCATTTCGCACGAATTGGTTACTAAGTCATCCAGTTCGCTTGAAAAGGGTTATTTCGGATCAAATCCAGGTCGTTTGAACTTTCAATTCGCTTGAACATTGTGATTTTGTGAACTTTCAACACCGAAACATGGAAGAAGAGTTTTACAACGCGTTTGCTACAGCTCCAGTTGCTCCAATTAGAGTTGCCGAAACTGTTGAAATCGAAAATGAAACGGGAACGTCTCAAAATCCTCCAAAGCTTATGTACATCGAGGATTTTAAAGGATGGCAAAATCGTTTTGAAACATGGGTGCAAGCTTATAAGTTTGATGCATGGGTTTCGTTAGACAAAGATTACGTTAAACCGAAAGATGACCGTGGAAATGAAAAACCTTTAAGTGACTACTCAGCGAGTGAGAAGTTAAAATGCACCAGTGAGAAAATGATGATTAGCATTCTCTAACAAGCGGTAAAAGAAGATATTTTTGTTTTGCTTCAACATGAGGAGACTGCTAGATCAATTTGGTTAGCGTTGATTCAAAAGTTTAAGGGAAGTGCCGATATGATAAAAAATAAATGTGCATTACTAAAGAAATCTTTTGATATGTTTACAGCTTATAAAGGTGAAACGACTAAGAGGACTATCGATAGATATTGTCATCTTGTCCAGGAAATGAAAAGATTAGAGATCAAAAAAGAAGATGATGAATGGGTTGATAAGCTATCTGATGCATTACCACAAGATAAATGGGGAACTTATCTGTTGATTTTAAAACATATGAGAAAATCTGAAAGCATGAATTTGTGTAAGTTCATTCAGAAGATCGAAGAACATGAATTGGATGTTCAGAAAACTGCTATCATGAATAATCCAAATGCTCAACAAGATGATAGTTTATACTGTAGAGGAAGCAGAGTTGAGACTACTCCGAGTCCGAAAATTCAGACTGCATTCAGTGCTGATGGTACTTCCGGAACAAATGTTAGCACTACAACTCAGAGTGGTGGATATTCGTCATCGTATTCAAGTTTTGATCCGAATTTCTCAACACCAAGTTCTCAACGACAGAGTTCAACAAATCTGCAATGCAATGTGACATTAAACATACAAAATGGTCAAAATCTATCTCCAGAAATGGCTAAGCAACACATGGCATCACTTGTTACTATGTTAGAGTCTTATGAAAGCTTAGTTTCTGGAAGAATTGGAAATCCGATGCTCACCAAAGAGGATTATGATCAGATTGATTCTGAAGAACTTGAGTTGATGGACCTCAAGTGGTGTTTAGCTAGTGCTGTAAGAAGAGCAGAAAAATTCAAACAAATCACCGGTAGAGATGATCTTCGTGATGCTGCTACATCTCCGTTAGGGTTTGGCAAATCAAAGGTTACTTGTTTTCGTTGCCGAGAAAAGGGGCATTTTAAACGAGAGTGTACAAACAGAGAAGCAACCGGAAGACAAGATCCGTTTGGAAACAACGATTATCATCGAAAAGCGATTTATCATCAGATTGCTCAACAATCGTCATCATCCCGTGCTATTGAAGATGGAAAGAAGAAAGCTTATCTAGTAAATCAAGATGATGAAAGATTGGCAGAGGGATTTAGCTGGGACAAATACATTCCGGCTGATTCAGAAAAAACAGCCTTTGTTGCTCAAATCTTGGAAGAAGAAGCAGTCAAATCTAAGCCAAAAAGAACGAAGATTTTCAGATCATCAGAAAGTGATGAAGATACCGATGATGAGGAAGAGTATATTAATACAGCTAGACAAAATTTGGACTCATTTAGTTTTAATTTGTTTTTTGCAGATAAGATCGAGATGTTGAATGAGAAAAAGGCTGCTAGATTGAAGAGAGAATTGGAAGCAAAAAGGGTTGCTGAAGAACAGATTCAAGTTCAGATGGAAGCTGAAAAGGCAAAAGCTGAAGAAAAACCAACACAGAAGATCGAGATTGATGAAAGTGAAGTTATGATAGAAGTTGAGACAGATTCAAATGTGATTGAGAAGGTGGTGGAGAAAATTGTTGAAGTGGAGAAAATAGTTGAAAAAATTATTGAAGTTGAAAAAATCGTCGAAGTTGAAAAGATTGTCGAAGTTGAAAAGATTGTTGAGGTCACAAAACCTTGTCTAAAATGTTTGGAACCATGCAAACATTGTGAAGAGAAAGACAAGAAGTATCGTGAACTAGACGAGTTGAAATAAAAACTGTTGTTTGATGTTAAGTACGTAAAAGAATCGTATGATGTTCTGAACAGAACGGTTGATAGTTTGAACAAGACAAACCTAGAAATGGGAGTTGCTGAAACGATGACGAGTTCAACATTAATGACTAAGCAGAAGATCATCAATAGCTATATTGAAGAGTGTGCAAAGCTGAAGCAGGATTTGGAACTCGAAAAGATTGAAAATGAGAGAATCAAACGATTGCTGATGAGTTATACAGCTTGTGATTATTTGATTGACAGAGTTTGTCCTACTGTTGCAGGTCTTGAAGCTTTTCAAGATAAAAAGACGGAAGTTACGGACACTGGTAAGAAACAAAGTGTCAAGTATAACAAGTGTCCGCCTCCGATCTGGGAAAGTTATTCTCCCAGAAAACCTAATGAGGAGCAATTAAAAAAGGCAGTCAACATAAAGTTAAAGTCTGAAACCACTGATGAGTTACCAGACAATATTGACATCACATTCACAGCGTCTGACACTGATCATGAGTCTGAGTTATTAAAGAAAGTGGTCGATCAGGTGTTGGATATGGATGAAGAGTCAAAGTCGGAGTCTAAATCTGAAAGTTCGAGTTCATCAGACAAGAGTCCGAGTTCACCAGTCAAAAGGGTTTACAATAAAGAATTTCTGATGTCGAAAAATAAATTGAATGACGAAACATTCAAAGTTGCATATACTTTGAATGATTCTGAAAAATTATTTTCTGATGAAGAATTTCCAATAAGAAGTGTCAAAACTGAAATGATCAAACATGTTTTCAAATTAACAGAAATTAATATTTCTGAAATAAAAGATGTAAATCTTACTGAAAAACCTAATAAGTACACTTCAAGAGTTCAACAAAGATTGAACAAGAAAAAAGGTTACAGTTCTGGTTCTGGTTTTCAAAAGAAACCAAACCATAACAGTAATTTCAAAAAGAAAGGTTTAGGTTTTATTCCACCTGAAAATCATAAAAATGAGAAAACTTATAAACCAAAAACTAAATTTGTTTCAGGTACAAGTTCAGAAGAAGAAAAGGAGAAACTGTTCAGGAAACAGTCAAATCAAGAGTTTCTCGCAGAAAAGAAAAAGAATGTTTTGAAAAAATCTGCACCAAGAGTTGACAGAAGAACCTGTTTCAAATGCCAAGAAGTTGGACACATTGCTTGGAATTGCCCCAAGTCCACTTATACAAAACAGGGAGTTACTTCTAACTCAGATTTGAAAAAGAAATGTGTTGATAAAACATAACAACCAACAGAAAAATTCAAAGTGTTCGAAAATTCGACTTTCGAAGTTGGTGAAAGTTCGAAACGTTTTTACAAAAGAAAAGTCGATTTGAACAAACAAAAATGGGTTGTTAAATTTGAAACTAGTTCTGACAATGAATCTGACTCGTCAAAGTCAGAGGAGTTGTTTGTTGTGAAAAGTGATGAGAATTCCGTTCCAGAAATGAACGATGAAAACTTTCCGCCATTGACAAAAGATAATTTGAAATCAAAAGTTGGAAATATTGAGATTTCAGATCAATTCTTCTCTGGTAAGGAAGAATTTGATGCTGAAAAGGTTTTTAATGGAAATGTGAAACATATTTTTGGGAAGATGGTCGACGGAAAGGTAAAAGGAGCAAAAGAATTTTATGAATCAAATAGGTGGAGTTACCCACCGAGTGAAAAGAACTCGGGAACACCCAAGACTGGTCAGGCTTGGGTGACAGAGTTCTCTGCTTAAAATCCTGACTTGCCGGAGCTCCCAAGTTGGTAATCGTGGAGCATGAATCGGCATCATTCTTGAAAAATGTTTTTGTGAAAAACCTAAAAGCGTTAGATTTTACAAGTGGTTGAAGAACAATGTGATGAAACCCATGTTTGTGAAATGACAAACAAAACTAATTTTTCCGGAAAATCCATTTTGATTAAAACAAACTTAAGTGTTTCGAAATCATAATGGGAAAATAGTTTGTTGTCAGGGGGTGTTCTAATTGTTTATGCCAAGCGGATGGCGATTTGTAGCAATTCACATCGGTTTGTCAAATTTTTTTAAATGGTTTTGAATTTTAGGGGAAGTAAGAAATTTCATAAAATCCAAAAACATTAGAAAATTTGAAAATGTCAAAAACATGATAAAATTTCAAAATGAGTTTTGTTGAGAAAAGAGGAAATGATAGTACATCAGTAGACTATCACAGCATGCTAAAGATTTGAAAAGTCAAATGTGATAAACGGTCTCACTGATGATATACCAGTAGGTTTTCGCACGCTTAGTAGATTGTGTTCAAGATATAAACCTAAAAATCATACTTACTTATTTCGTGGGGAACATCTCTCGGATATATAGCTAACCCCTGAAATCTTGTTTGAAGGGCTTTCTATTTCTGACATACTAGGTCTTTGTGCGTGATGATATCTGGGGTATTATACCTGGACTTCTGATTTTGCGGGAGCAATAGTCTAGTCCTCGTATAATACTTTGCATTGCTTTAATCTTAAAGCTCGCCCTCAGCATAAAAAATGATGAAACATTGAAAAATACTAATCATGTGCTGTTGTAAAGAAGATCCCCAAGGGAGACCCACCTAAAGTCGAACCGTCATCTCTCTGATTTAGCGGAAGCAATTGCCTGAGCTCTCATGGTCTCGCAATTAACCCCTTACAGATATCATTAGTGTACATTCACCTGTAAGACTGAATATAGGAGTCTGGATACGGGAGTATATTCTGAGGTGGGACACGCGAATAAGTTTAAGTGCTTAAAACACTAATCTCGTATCTCGAAACAATTGAACTTTGTGTGAAAATTTAAGTGGATCAGTATACTGACAATCAAAGTGAATCGTTTAGAACTTAAAATGTTTAAAGCTTAACGGTGCTAGTGATTTGTCTCATAAACTGATATGATCCTCTTACACAAACTCACAAAAATATTGTCTGTAAATATTTTTTTACTGCTTTCCATTAGTATGTTTTAGCATAAAACTTTGAAAATCAAAAAGATTTTATTTCATCTTATTTTCGATAACTGATGTTGAAAAGCTGATTTTCAAATTTCCGAGTGCTAAACATGATGAACAAAAGGTTTGGGAGGGTTTGTTTGAAATGAGAATTGATTTTGAAAAGATTAAATGGTTCATTAAGTTGAAACCAAATTTTGAATGGTATTCTTACAAGTGATCATCAGAGATTAAAAATGTAATATCATGTTGAATAATATCCAGTGTTTTTTTAATTTGTTAAATCTTAAAATTTGAGAAACTTATGTTTTGGGTAAAGGATGTGCAGGTTAGTCGGGTTTCGATTTCTGAAGACTTTCCGCATAAAGCCTGAGCAGAGTTTGGCTAGAGCAAGAGCTATGTCAGATTGCAATCCCGGAACAACTTAAGGGGGAGTCTGCTAGCAAAGGGGAGTCCGAAATAGAAGCTGTTTAGAGCCAGATTCGAATCCTGATGATCATGCCAGCTGCTAATGTTGATGAATAAGAAGAGAAAAGATTGAAGGATGCTTACACTGTCAGATACTTTGGAAAGAGCACGAAGACTGATCAAGACTGAAGACTTGTCATGCTGAAGACTCGACATTGAAGACTTCGTCAACATCTAAGGGGGAGTCTGTTGGTGCATATGTCTGTCGACTTCGTCTTGTATCGAGTCTTGTATCTAGATTGGATAGAATGGAGCTCGGTAGGCTAGTTGATAGGATTTTAGAGATGTTGGACCAGTTTGCACGAAATGGAAAAGGCCATTTCTCACGAAATGGACATTGTCCATTCCGCACGAAATGGGTCATGCCCATTCCATGCGAAATGGCCATCCCTATAAATACCTGAGCTTTGTCATTTCATTTAGAACTTTCTGATTTCGGTGCCAAGGTGCTACCGAAGTGTCTTCAGCCTGTAAAACGTTGTGAAATCAATATAAGAGACATTATAAGTGATACTGAGTGTAAATTAAGCTGATCTGACATCTATACGTCTGTTTCCGCCTTTCGTATGGATTAGAACTCTTCTGATAGACTCGTTTAGGTCGAATCTCGATCCTACACGGGTGAGCTTGGGTATTATCTGATGCCACCTACCACCCCAACCTCCCCTCATCCGACCACGCCACCGATTCCCGGTTTTTATGGATACTATTCCCAACCGCCATTTTTCCCAAAACATACCCCAAACCCAAAAAAATAAAATATATAAATAAAAAAATATAGTTAGGTAATAATGATGGGGACTTTAAACCATTGCATTCAATTTAAAGGAAGTGGCTTTAAAGCCCTCTATGTGACATGACGTTGAGATGACGCTTATGTGACGTAATAAAGCTCCTAGGGGCTTTATACCACGCCCTCTAGGCTAAGAAAGAGCCTTGCATTCAGCAATAAATAAATGATTTCCATGTTTCCTAAAAATAGGATCATGAGAGATTATTAGATCTCAAGGATCAAGCATGATGGAGAAAACAGATTGTCACACCCCCAAAATACCACATGCGGAAACACCGCGGGACGTGTGACGTACCAGGATCCAGCCACCAATCACATTGAACCATAACATAGTATTAAATAAAAGTTTCCATTTATTTCATAAAGTAATTCCAAAACACAATCTAAAACAAATACATTCAGCGGAAGCATAATGTACATAGTTATTCAAGTATTTCAAAACAATTGTGCAAAACCAATAAACATGTATCCAAGAGCTACGACCCATGACCACTCCAGCACTCCCAGATAGCAACTTCCATCCATGAATCTAACGACCTGCAAGCATGCAGACAAGTGTGTCAGACGACGCTTGTGAGCTCAAAGTTTGCTAACACGTTTTAGTTACCAGATATATGTATAAAACATTTCAGAGATTTGATGTTATTAATAACTCGATTACTGCAGATGGCTCCAGATTATTTGCCCTTCCCCAATGCTCTATCAAACATTGGTCAAGTGGTTAAGGTAATTAGTTCACGACCGTCCTCTCCGGTACGGTGTGAGGGTGCCAAACCTAATAGCGCTATCAACTAATAACCCCGTTGCCTCCCCGGCAACCAATTCGGTATATGACGGGACTTAATGATAGATTTGAGTGTATTAACCAACATCCCAGGTTTAACATTCCAGTCAAACCCCTTTACCCGAAATTCCTCCCCGGAACGTTACCCGATATCCCTCCCCGGGACGCATGCTTGAAAAAGGTAGTGAACTCACCTTGGTTTGCTCGGTAAATGATAATGTGCCTTTACTCGTTAATTACTAGTGAGGTCCGTTACACGCGACCTAATATACATTCAATTTGGTAAGTATACGAGTAGGGTTTTGCAATACCCCAGTGTGTCCAAACAACATGTGTTCATTATTTTCAAATTAACAAATTCCGCATAAAGTGCACACCGTAATATAGAGTTGGCTCACATAAAAGCATATACCCGACCCCACTAACACTAAAATGTAATATTAACCCAACTATTAATATATACCATATTAGTTCAACTAATATAAGCATATGTTGAATCCTATTTTAATTATTAGTACTTGGAAATTTACAACACTAGATATCATGCTCCCCACTAATAATCAAATGTTGGAAATCTCATTTACCAAGCAAAGAAAGTCGGCCCATTTATGTAAGCAATATGGCAGAACTGATTCACATATATGGACTCCTCCATTTCAACAAGTTCGGATATAAAAGAAAAACTCATATAAGTTCAGGCATTAATTAAAGAGGTGTGGACTTATATATTTCTATTTTACGATGACCATAGGTCATCAACTATGTTCACCAATTAATAAGTTTGGTTATCTTGTTCATTTTCTATAAAAGTGGACTTACAATGAAAGCATATAACTTAATATTCTGTGATGACTACAAGTATGGTCCCACATTTATTATACAACCAATCATTATTTAATTGCACACACATCAGGTTCTTGCATATCATCATAATTAAACCATCTATCCTATCATTACATGACCGTCTACATGCATGAACAAATTATACTACCATCATCGATTCATTATTCTAAGCAGTCCCTTGACCTATACTAATCAGTGTTAGAATCACCATGATCATTAGGGTATTTATCACGTAGCATTCATCATAACATTCTATCATTACTCAAACACCCAGGTTAACATAACAATTCATATTTATCAACCCTAAATTATCGAGTATATCTATTCCACCAGGTTCTATTATTACTAACAGAATGTGTATAATTAAAACAACCAACAACAAATGAAGTACCTATACTAGACCAAGGAAATCACACTTACCACAAAATATACACAGATGGTGATGCTTAAATCGATGAGGGAGGAAGGGTCTCCGGAGGAGAATCGGTTGCCGACAGGGAAAGCTTCGAAGGGACGTATACATGGGTGTGGGTATGTATTTCAATGCAAGAGGGTTGGGCTTAGTTGGGTTTGTTCGGTTTGGGCCAGAACCCACCGAGGAGTGATTGTTTGACAAATAATTTATGTAGTTTATATATTATGCTCACAATCACAAAATTATATCACATCACTAATAATAAATTATCCTTAACGAGTTTAACGTAATAAACAGAAAGCTTAACGAGTTTAACGTAATAAACAGAAAGCTTAACGAGTTTAACGTAATAAACAGAAAGTGACCTTGAAGTACGGGTTGCCACATCATCCCCAACTTGAAAGAAATTTCGTCCCGAAATTTGATAAGCCAACACAGAAGAATGAGGTGAAAGATTAGGATGACTGTGGACTTTCCTCGGGTGCCACACAGATGATGAGAAGGAGGAATTTTCATGAGTTTTACAACATTTTGACTTGCAAAAATAACTATATATGTAATTTGTGACCCAGTTGGTGGCGGACCCAGGAATTATTTGCTGGGGGTGCGGATGAGACGTTCAACCATATTTTTAAGGGGTGCGATCGATTTTTTTGCCTTAAAATATACACTAAATATTTTTTTCAAGGGATGCGGTCGTCCACCCACAACTATGGGTAGGTCCACCCCTGGACCCAGCCCAGTATGAATGAGAATGAGGATTTAGGAAAAGAAAACGACAAAAAAGTGGGTTGAGTTTTTCAACTCTAAAGTTGGGTTATAACTTGAACGGGTTTGGGCCCAATAAAGAAACGGATTGGTTTGGGCCCAAATTGGTTTGTGTACACCTCTAACTTGAAGTGTTGCACTATGTCTATTTGGGACTTTAGATTTGCTATGAACGGAAATATTAATAGGCCTGGTCAATAATCAATACTAGTTTCTTTTTGGGCACAACAGTAAGCGCAAAAAGAAAATCGTCCTTTGTCTCCTTGAGATTTAATTTGATTGATTTTTGGATATTCTTTATGTGGTCTACTTTTGGAGTAGTGAGTGGCCCAACAAAGGGGGGCACATCCATTATGTTTTGGGTTGAGCATAATGGAATGAAGTGCTGCACTATTTGGGCCTTTAGATTTTCTATGAACGGAAATATTAGCAGGCTTAGTTAGGGGTGTAAACGAGTCGAACTACTCACAAGCTACTTGAGATCAACACATGAAAGCTCAAAATGAGCGGAGCATAAACGAGCTCGAGCCTAGGCCTGATCCTAAAAAATGCTTGATTAGTAAATAAGTCTGAGCTTCAGTAATCGAGCTCAAGCGAGCTCGCCATAGCCATTCCAACGTTTTTGTAGACCCTAAGCAGACTACGATATGGAGGCCCTTTTGCAAAACATATAGAGATTAATAGAAAAATTAGCTGCTAAATTTAACCTATGTTTAGTAATTAGCCCTAATTTTGCCCATAAATTATCCTCCAATCCCGACAGACCGGTGCGTAATTTACAAATGAACATGCGTATTTAAGTCGCATACCGGTCGCACGTTAAGGGGCTATTGTACGATATGTGTGTGTGTGTGTGTGAATGTAAGGAGCATAAAATTTAAAAAATATGAACCTTAAATCTCAAAATTTAGTGATAACAAAAAGAACAACTCTAAATCACTAAATTTTGAGATTTAAGATTCGTATTTTTTAAATTTTATGTTTCTTACATTCATATGTGTATTATATATACATACATAAAAAACTATATATTATTTAGAGTTAAATGTCATTTTAGTCCCTGTGGTTTGGGTCATTTTGTCAGTTTAGTTCAAATGTTTTATTTTCCATCTGTGGGTCCAAAAAGCTTTCACCGTTGCCATTTTAGTCCACTGGGTTTACTTCATCCATTTTTTCGGTTAACAAGAAGTACAATTCATTCATTTTATATGTAATTTTGTTAACTAGAAGGGCAATTCGGCCATATAATTTCTCTAGATCAAGTGGTGGAAGGCTTGAATTTCTCTTGAGAGATGCAAGTTCAATTCCCACTTGGTGCAGAGTGAGGTATTGGTGGGCAATGATAGGAGACCTAGGGAAACCTGGGTTCGATCCTTGAGCCAAACTGGTTTTACCATTAATTTAACTGACGTGCCTACGGGCGGGTGGGTTACCGGGTTTTCCCTGAAATTGGTGGTGGACTCGGGTTACTCTCGGAGTACTCCATTTGGTCCAGTGGGTGCCCCGAGAGTGCTCAAAATTGATTATGTTGGCCGTTCAAAAAAAAAATCGTCGAACGGATGCCACCACCCTCACCTCACCCGCCCTTATATAATCCGACGCAAGGCTCTTTCATCTCGTTTCTCACCTTTTCCTCACTCCCTAAACTTTCCTCGCCGGAACACCTGCACGTTCACCAGAGACTTCAAAAACGTTGCCGGAGTACAGCCGCCTCGTCGAAACTCACCCGGAACTCGTGATCACGTTTACGGATAATTATCACCGATTGAAGTTTCTCTATCCTCCTCGTGCGCTTAGATTTATAAAGAATCACATACGCAAACACTGTAAGTGAATCTTACAACTCTCCTTTTTATTACATGTTTTTTTGGTGTATCATGTGTCGCATTTTGTTATTACATTTTACAAAAATTCAAATACGTGCAATTACCGTCTTGTAAAGTATATATGTTATGTATTAATTGTTTGTTTGTAACTTGATCCATTACATTCATCTTATTATGTTTCATGGAATACACACAAAAAGATTTGAATAATAAATTCTTCATGAATATGAGTAGAGTTATGTTTTCAGCACCATGACCATTATTGTATCTTTTAATTTACAGAAAGATAACATGGCAAATCAGCAGGAGCATCTCATTTTGTTGCTTTCAAATGTTTAAATTTGGAAAATTCTCTAACCTGGTTAACAATAACAACCAAGTTCAGTGAGCCAATCTCATATGAATAAATTCACTAAGCAGTAGATTTCCACGTTAGCTTATATTGCACTTTGTTACACCTTTAAGATATATTTTAAACGCCTTTTTTCTCGTGTTTATTTCTTATGTGTATTGTTTGCTCTGTTTGAACGGTTGGATGAACTTGCATTAAATGAATTTCAATTGCTTTTTAAGAAATAGTGCAACTACATGTACAAAAAAGAGTAGTATTTGGTGAGGTTTTATTCTTTTTAAAATCTTAATAATTTGTATAATAGGAAACTAATCACCGTAAGTAGTTGCTAATTGCATATAAACATATTAAAATGGAGTCCATTTTTATGTGAAAATGTGTTAATTTTACCATTAATAACAACAATAAATTTTGGTTATATTTTATTTTGAGTAAACTGTTAAAATGGTCCTTGAGGTTCGGTCACTTTTGCCACATTAGTCCAAAACTTAAACCTTTTGAATCCGAGTCCCTGTAGTTTTAATATTGTTGCCGTTTTCATCCAAAAGCAAAATCTAGTCGGAATTTTCAGTTAATATCTTGCTTTTTTGTCTTCTTTTCTCATTTATAATGAAGGGCAAAATTGTTGGATTTTTTTAATTGTTATAATAAAACGTTAAAACATCATTTTGCCATTCATTAAAATGGAGGGAAATGATTAAAAAAAAAACTGGATGTTAACTGAAAAATTTGACCAGATATTGATTTTGGATGAAAATGACAAAAAAATTGAAACCACAAGAACCCAGATTCAAAAGGTTTGAGCTTTGGATTAAAGTGGCAAAGACCATTCTGGAAGTTTACTCTTTTATTTTAAATGGGTCAATTCGGGTTGTGTTTTATTTCAAATAGGTCAATTCGGGTTGCTTTTTATTTCAAACGGGTCAATTCGGGTTGCGTTTTATTTCACATGGGTGTTATAAAAAATTTAGCTAAAAGGGTAACAGGTTAAGAGTCATAATGCATATTTAGGGTGGAGGGAGTGGTCAATCACTAGTTGAGTGTTTGAGTTATTTTCTAGCCAATAATATCATGTCATGTCAAGTCCCCATTCCACTCCATATTTTGCACTCAATCACTGACAATGGTCAAACACATCGAGAGTGATAAAAAAAATTATGATTGTTTGAAAAATGGTAGGGCCCACCATTAACCCCTCTCTCTCCTCCATCAATTCTCTTCCATACATCGGTATATACTCACCGCCCAAACCGTTCCCCGCTCTCCGATTCCTCACCGGCATCCATTCATCGATCGGTGAATGTGACTTCTCGAGTCACTCCCCGAAACCACACCGAGCACCCTTATGTTATTAAGACATTAAAATACCCATTCATTGGACGAGCATTAAACTAGTTTTATTCGGTTTTCAATTAAGACCACCCGTAGTGGGGCGGTATTTTTAAAAAAATTTGAAAAAAAAGCCAAATAACTCCCGGGTACCATTACACCCGGCGTTTTTGGGCGTTATTTTCAAGAAAAAATGGGTATGGCGTTGTTTAAAAAACGCTTTGAACAACTTTGACTGACCAATCATAAATCCCAACGGCTATATAACGGCTATTTCTTTATTTATTTTTTTAAACCTTTTACCTATATATATATATATAAACTCATTCAAAATTAACCAAAACTCTCTCAAAAACACTACAATTTTATAAAAAAAAACTTGATGGATTCCCCTAGTTCTTCATCCATGGTAAATTTTCGTGAAGACGTTTAGTGATCCTATTGATGAAAAAAGAGCATACTTTAAAAAGGTTCAAGAGTCTTCACGAAAAGACATTGAGAGATGCTTTGGTGTTCTTAAACAACACTGGCAATATTTGAGAAATCCTTGTCGTGCATGGAGCAAGCAAAAAATGAGAGATGCTATGTACGCTTGTATAATCATGCACAACATGATTTTGGAAGACGAAGGAAATGCGATATGCCAGAATTATGTGCCAGAAGCTGTTCAAGAGGACCATCCACAGGCGTCAATGGAAGAAATAGTGAATAATGCGCGAGAGTTGCGTTACAAACCGTACCATTCCCAGTTAATGGTTGATTTGGTACACCACGCATGGTCGGTTCGGTATGTACCACCTGAGGGTGAGGAAGAAACGGAGGACGAGGAAGACGAAGTTGGCGAGGGTGAAGAAAGCGAAGACGAAAACTAGTGTATTTTTTTTTTAATTTAGTCGGATTTTTTTTTATTTCTAGTATTGTATTTTTTTTTATTTAATGAAGTATTTAAAGTTTAAAAAAAAAAAATAATTGTGAAATGATTGGAAGGGGCGTTATTGGGCATTATTCCCACTACGCCACTTTTGCAATAACCCCCAATAATGCCCCATGCTGACTGGACTGCCACGTGTCACAAAACGCCCCATGATGGGAGCATTATTTTTTTTTTTGAACGGCTAAATCGTACCCCCTTAAAATCAAACCCTTTTTGCCTCTTATGAGGCTCGAACCCAGCTCTTTGCTGGGGAAAACCAAACCCTTACCACCACACCACTAGTTAAACCACTACATAAGGTCTAAGAAACCAGAAGACAAAAACCTCTTTATCAAAGGGCGGTCCCGTTATTTCATGATAAGATAAATTCATTCCAACGATCGACATGATAAATTGAAATTTACATACTTCTCACTCGCAACTTCATTGATGTGATGTGATTGCTCACCTACCTTCACTAATTTAAACCTACACTACACCTATCATTTTTCTTTTGTTATTTCCTGATGTGAAAGGTGAATATTTTATTTAAATTTTAGGTTTTTTTATGTTTTTTAAACAACAAATTTTACATCATTCCGTCTTCGGCTCGCGAAGCTCGAACTTTAACTTTAAAGGAATCAACACCTTAATTCTAAAGTGTTTTGAAATTTGAACCCAACCCCCCACTCTAATATTTTTCTGGTTATGGTTGTAAGGGTTTGTTATTGTACAAACCATATCATACAAAACGTGAGAACATATCCTAACACTTAAAAAAAGTTAAACTACCATATACTAAAAAATGCATACATAAAAGTAGCACTTTTGAATTATATTAGCATATGAAAATTAATCAAGATAATTGATTTTAGCACATATGTGAATGATATGATCCCTTTTCTTTATGAATAATTATATCAGCACATTGAAAAAGAAAACAAGATCCAAATAATGAATTAATTGATTGTTAGCATAATTATAGAGAATGCAATATAATTGATATTATTTAGATTATTATTTTACTATTTTTCAATAACTTGTTGAATGTTATATGACACTTTTTAAATGGTTCTTACAATTTATATACAAAATATGGTTTGTATTTGATCCTACTCTATGCTTATAAATTATCTTTACTTAAATATATCATATATGTGTTGGCAAACTCAAGAGTAGAAAATAGATGCAACGAGAAAATATGTTTTGTTTATTTTCGTTGATAAAAAAGGGAAAATTAAATTAAATAAATTGTCCCACTTGTTTCCCTACTAAATTGCATAAATAAAAGCACATACTGTACATCGAATTTAATTTCTCGTATTTGACGATAAATAGACGAAGATGACGCAGTGATGGAGTCATAGAGCATTTCGTGGTAATCTCAGTTAATATATTGCCGACCACACATATAATAATAATATCAATAATAATATAACCCGTCCACTACGCCTCATAAACAGTCTCCAGAATATTAAAATACTACGTAGGGCTGACTTTTTTTAACGGACAACGAATTTTCTAAATGGACTACTAGTGAATTCACAATATTTGGATACACTCGTCTCCGAACCAGAAAAACTGGTCAAAGCCCGTGAACACTCACCCAAAGGTAATTGACTACTGATGAATTCACAACATCTGGATACACTCGTCTCCGAACCAGGGAAAACCCTCATCTAGGCCAAAGCCCGTGAACACTCACCCAAAGGTAATGACAGTGCGGTGAGGTAAAAGTCGTTTTTTTAAGGGCCAACGAATTTTCTAAATGGACTACTGGTGAATTCACAATATCTGGATACAGGGGCGGACCTAGCATAGAACAAGGGGCAACCCCCGTTCCCCCTTGATGCTCCGGCGGTAGTGTAAAATTAGTGTAAATTTTGGAAAAATTTGACGTTTTTTCGATTTCGCTGCCCCTTTTTATAGAAACGTTGCCCCTTTAGGTTTTTTCTAGATCCGCCACTGTCTGGATACACTCCTCTCCGAACCTGTAACACCCTAGTTACTAATTAACAATTTTGTATGTAATTACCAACGATTAGATGTGTAGTTAAGACTACACATGCTATAAAAATACGCGTTTATTAAAACTTTTACAATTTATAAGTTATTCTACATAACATAATCGAATTCGTTGTTAAAAAATTACGACGTGGCAAAGTGCGGAAGCGTGTATCTTTATCGTGTTCGGTTCTTCGTTGAGCTTGATCGTCTTCCGGCATCCAAGGTGTACCTACATTTCATAAACATGAAATGCTTTAGTCATACAGGACTTAAAACGTGTCTAAACGAGTCCAAGAAACAATTGATCACCCAAAACAAAATTATCAATCTGGCCTCCACCGTAAATTACGGTGGGACCGTAATTTACGGTGGCTTCTGGGTTAATACTCTTCTGCCGTAAATCAGAAGAAACCCACCGTAGCTTTATTGGCTCCACCGTAAATTACGGTGGTACCGTAATTTACGGTGGACCCTGCACTCAGCTTCTCCATTTTGCCGTAATTTGACACGAAATCCTTCGTATCTTTCAAACCGCTTATCCGTTTGACCTACCGTTTCTTCCTACATGTTTGTAATTTGATTCTCCATCATATGGAGTTAAAATCCGACGTCCGGCTTAACAAGAATTAAGACTTTTAAGTCTTCGGCTTATTTCCCCTTTTTACCAAATTATGACCCATTCGCGGTTTTATCAAACAAACGTATTTGTTTGATTCCTATATCACATGAATCTTATAATTTCAATGTTGTCTATCATATTAGGTTCAATTCACGAGTTTATGTATATTCTTAAACCCGTTTGTACTAAATGCTTATTTTGACCCGTTAAGGGTATTTAAACCCTTTTTCCGCATAATTCATAATTATTTGTTTCTAGCATCCTTTTTTCGCAATATTTGTCAAATGAACTTCCACCACAACTATATTTATGGTGATTTTACTAAGGTAATCTAGGCAAACCAGGTTTTACCCCTTAACTCTTTATTTTACGGCAAAGACCCAAATAGAGCCGTTTGACTAACGTAATACATCTTTCAACTTCTATACTTGTCCTAAGTATTTATTAAATCGTAAAGATCATTTCCAAACAACTTTTAAAGGTTGTTTGCTCAATTTAGCCTCCAAGGGCGTTTTGGTCCATTTAGTCTCTTATTAACAATGAAGGACTTTTAGAAAGCATATTTGACCCAAAATCCCTCTTTTAACCTATGATTTTGTTTGAAAAGTCATTAAGCTTTCCAAACGTAATGTCCATTACTTAAAACATTTGGTTTACTTATCAAGTAGCCAAACGTCCATTTTGACCTCTTTTAACACTCTTGAACCACATGTTCTAAATGAGTGTTACCCTATTTCACATACCTGGCGCAGATCAATATATTGACCCATTTTTAATACCTTGCTTTTATAACCACTAGTTCATAGTATTGCTAATACCCATTTGACATTTATACCTGAAATAATATAGCTCGGCAAAAATCATTAGTCGTTATTGTCAAAGGGTGATATTTTCACCTTTTGACCCATTTGGTCTAAGTGACCGATTATGTTGGCGAGATGATATTTACTACCATCTCATCTATATGACTCGCGTTGGTTTACACCGTGTGGTCATTTCACTTATTAATCGTTTTCTTAACGCTTTTTAGCCTATCATGGCTTACGCCTTACAGTGTCATTCAAAACAAATAGTTATGGTCAACGCATGACCAACTTACCGTTTAATTCCTTTTAAACCATCAACATGATTTCTTGTCACACTCCACTACCTTGTTCCGTATGTTTACACGTCGGAACATCAAACCTCAATTCTGTATTTATCTTATTCGTAACTAATACGATAAGAGAACATTCTAACATATAAGACTAGTGTAAGCTATACTTACCTTGCATCCGAATTATGCTTTTCCACCATTCTTGCTTCGTTTGACCCGCTTCCTTTCCAAGCCTCCACCTAGCTTGTCAAGCGTCAAACTATCATCATAATTCGTAAGACGGTTATATTAGTCATCATTAATTATGACTATTCCATCTTACATATTTTCTATCACAAATACCATTCGATTTTATTAATGGTCGGTTTGACTACTAAAAGTCAAACGCCCCTTAGCATATAAATGCACATTCAAGTTCTATCTATCAATTAGTAGCTAACATGATCTTATACACTTAGTTACATGAACATGGCTACCAAATTTCATCATAACATTCAAACCCATTTCAATCATGTATGAACAAGTTCCCAAATCACTTAATTTGTTTGAGTGCCTTGTTTCTATTATCCAATATGATGATTTTAAACATAAACTTATCATCATCTTTACTATTACATAAAAACCCACTTCCTAGTTTACTTGTTAATCACATACAAGTGATATTACTTCAAGTTCTTCATGATTTCATCATTTCTAACAAAACCCACTTCTAGTTACTTATGAACTCTTAACAAAATCTCTAATTTGTTCAAGTAGTTCATTCATATGAATTAGTGTGATGTTTATAAACACCATTAGAACATCAATTTCATCAATTCAACCAAAACCCACTTAGCTCATAATAGGGTAATTATCAAATCCCTAGTTTGACAACAATTCATCAAGATTTCTACTAGGGTTTGTTTCTAAACCAAGATATAATCACAATGACACTCATAGATTCAACATTCATTCCAAAATTTCGATTATGATTGTTCATCATAATCTCAAAGTATCACCAAAACTGAAAATTCGACATACTAGGTGATCATTTATATGCATTCATGCATCGATTTGGGTCTTGATTTGAGCTTCAATTTGTTGATTTGTTGGAGTTAAGGTTTTGGCTCTCCTTGGAGCTTTCTCCTGGTCATTCACGAACACACTAAATGTGTGTGTGTTTTGTTTTTGATTTTAGTAAATAATCTTTTAGATTATTACACCTTTGGCCCCTCAAGTTTTGTTAACTAATAAGTAGGCTACAACCTATTTATTTTCAACAATACTTTGTTTTGTTAACTAGGTTAAACTTTGCTAGTTTAACTTAATGAGTTCGGGGTAGTCATAACCCGTTTTATTTTAAGTCCCGTTATCTCGGGCCTTCTATATACCTTGTTTTCCTTAAAAGCTTTTATTCACTTTTTATTTAATATTAGGATTAATTATTTAAATCCTAATATTTACCGGGTAAATTTTACCACTAACGGTGCTTTACCCGTCTTTTATTATTAACGGGGTTTGATTACCAAACCCATTTTTCCAGGTGTTACAGAACCAGAGAAAACCCTCATCCAGACCAAAGCCCGTGAACACTCACCAAAAGATACGACAGCGCGGTGAGATAAAAATCGTTTTATTGAAGAAAAAAAAAGGTAACGTACAGCACGTAGGGCTGCCTTAATGATGTAGAGACTTTCTTTATTAAAAAAAAGGTAACGCACACAAGTATCTTTCTTAAAATGAATCTAATGTACGTGTTCTAAATAATATTTTCGATATTTAGGATTATACCTTCCCACCTACTCATGGTGGGAGTAAACATTTAGTTTGACTCGGTCTAGATTTATCATTGAAAAAACCAACCAACACTTTTTTTTTTTGTTCTTTCTATATTCTTAACTACCACTTTTTTTGTTCTTTATATATTCTTAACAACCGTTTGGATGTCGCAACAGATTTACACTTGCATTTCAAATGCATTCGTTTTCCTCCTAATATCATATCATATTTTAAAGATATTCATCACTTTCTTACTAAGGCCACAGGGGGCGGTCCAATACATAACGCGTGATACAATGTTCAACGCGTGGAACAATGCAAATTCCCACCCCCACCTCTTGCTATAACGCGTTATAACACCACGGGAATCGATTTTCGTTATTTTCTTCACACGTTATTCTTTTGTTTTGTGAGGGTAGTTGTTGGTTGGGGGGAAATTGTTGGGTGTGGTGGTGAGTGATGACCACCCCCACTAAAAAAGGTTGTGAGTGATGGAAAAATGGTTGCTGACATGGCGGAACATGATTGGATATTGTGAGTGATGAAATTTTATCACTAGTGACAACCCGCTCCCCTAATATCATATCCACTTTCAAATGCATAGGCCGCATCAGATTTACACGCTCATTTTTTCCCCGATATTATATCCACTTTCAAACACCAATGTTTTGTTAAAACTTAAAGAACTAATAATATATGCACACACAGTGTATTTGCTCCGGTGGGGATCTCCCAAACCGGACACCACCTAGGCAAAAGCTCTTAAGAAAATTTAATCAGCCATTTAAATAGTTAACCCCAGTACCCCACTAATCAAAATAGTATCCTCTCAAGACGATAAAATGTTATGCACACGTTGCATGGCCGGCCCTGGGAGGGCGGGAGGACCACCGGCCAGGGCCCGATATTTTGAGGGGCACGTTTTTTTATATAAAAAAACCGATATGTATATGTAAAATATTAATTTTTTAATATGGTACATCCATACAAACACCAACATAGGCCTTTTTACAAAACTATTCTTATAGTTTAGATTAGTCATTAACCCATTTGGCATTAGGTTTAGACCTTTAGGAAGCCCATTACCCAATTTTGTTAAGGCCTAAGTGCACATTTTATCGAGCTCGAACAGGGTACAAAAATTCTCAGGGCCGGCCACGTTGCAACCATTACCAAAAACCAACAATACGTACGTATTTCAAAAAAAACAGTTCAGAGAAACAATACAAAACATGAGTCATGAAATGCAACAAATAACCTGTAACAAAATTATTTCCGCGGACTAGTATTATCCGGCGGCGTAGTTCCGCCTCGCGGATGCGTGTTAGACGTGTCCGCGACTCCTGTAGCAACTTTGGCAACATCAAGTGCGGTGGCCTCCGGCTTTTTCTTGGCGTACAAAACCGCGTAACCAATGCCGGCAGCCATAAGGAAGCCGGCAACGGTCATGGTGGTGGCGCTGAACGGCAAGCTACGGCGTTGGTGTAGGACGCCACCAGGGTTGTGGCCAGGGGGTCTCTTGGATGACTCCACCCCTAGTTTTTTTACTTCTTCCGGACTCATTTTGTGGGTGTCTGCCATCTTTCTCCACTCTTCTCCTGATCCTTGACCTCCCATGTCTTACGTAAGAGATCGAAGTTTTTTTTTTTTTTTTTTACATGGAAGTTTATGTAATCGGATGGTGCGGACACGTGTTGTGTATGCTGGCGAAGTGATTCATGTCTTGTTGACACGTAGCATTGTCTTAGAGGCACGTGTTATCATCTTAAGTTGTGTTTGGTTTTGGTCTAAACAAGGTTGATAATATTAGTAGAAAAGGTGACGATGTTGATTACAATACTATCAAGTATCAACTATCAACAGTCTCAAAACATTATCTTCAGACCCGGCTCTTGGGCCGGCCAAGCTGGGCAGGCGCCCAAGGCCCAAAAATATTAGGGGCCCAGTAGAGTTTAGAGGCTTATTATGTTACTTATAAAAAAAGGCCCAAATGCAGGAGAGTGAGGCCCAAATGCTGAATTTTGAGATGTGATTAAGGGCCCAAAGTCTGATGTATTTGGGGCCTGTGCGCTCAAAAAAAAAAAATTAAAATTAAACTTAATGCCTGTGTGCTAAAAAAAAAAGAAAATAAAATTAAACCTAATGCATCGTATAAATCAGATCCTTTCCCCTACGTTGTTCAGTATGCTCCTCACACAAATACACACACATATGAAGGCGATTACGTATTTGGATTGTATTTGAAGTCGATTTGAAGCATACAACAGGTAATTCTTCAACCCCAGTTCAATAATTTCGAATTTTGTATGTATTTCATCCATAAATTAGGTTAAAATTGTAGAATTTTGAGGGTTTGGGTGAAAAACTTGGGATTCTTCTGAAATTTGAATGGATGTTGGTATTTTGGCTCTAATTGGTTGATTAGGGATGTTCTTGTATGTCTAATTTTGATGTTTATTGAGATTTAAGAACCCTAGAAGAAGAGGTAGGGGAGTTTTAGGGTTCCAAGGAGGATATTGCTAGTTGTGTAGTTAATAGCAGTGTTTGAACTTGTTGTTTAACTGCTCATGAAATATTTAACTATTTTTTTACTTCATATGAGGCAGTTTTATGGTATATAGAATATAGATTAGTGGTTTGATGAGCTTAAACTTTGCTGATGTTATGTTCGGCTTTAAGTCCCACGATCGACAATAACGTAAGTAGTAGTTTATTACATTGTTGTTAAGAAGCGAAAGGACTTTTGGTTTAATTGTGTGTGTAAAATTATGAACTCCTCAAAACGTAGAGGATTTAAGTCCCGTGATCGATAATAACTCGTGAGCCTACAACGAGCCGTTAAACGCAGCCGTTAACAGCCGTTAAACAGCTACCAGTCTCGTGATAGAGGATAACCTCTGCGTTTGCAGCCGTTAAATCGCTGCGAGCCAGTACGCATCCGTTATACGGCCATAAATGTAGCCATTTAACGGCTGCGAACAGGCCGTAAATGCAGCAGATAACCGGATGCAAACGCAACAGTTAACCGCTGCGTTTACAACCTCTTCGCAGCCGTTATACGGTCGTAAACGCAGCCGTATAACGGCTGCGAACGGGCCGTAAACGCAGTGGTTTAACGGCTGCAAACGCAGCTGTTAACCGTTGCGTTCACGGCCCGTTCGCAGCCGTTCACGGCCCGTTCGCAGCCGTTATATTATAGAAAGGGGCCCAACTTTTTTTGTCTCGCCCGAGGCCCAAAAGTTTTTTATTATTCTCGGAGACGGCTCTGATTATCTTCTCTATAAAATGTATAAATGTTAAAATTAAAAGAGTAACAAATGTGATCAAAGTTAGAGACTTGCAATACATGTTAATTTGTTTATGACATTTTTAAAATCTACATACTTTACAATGGACTAGAGAGGTTCATAAAATCAATCGATTAATGATTACATGAACATGAACCATTTCCAAAAAAAAAAAAAAACTTATATTTATGGTTGTCAAGGTGAGATTACGATCAATGAACTCAATAATCAGGTAATGGTGACCTAGATTTAATTAGACACTTTTCGGTGACTGATGAACTTTGCTCAACCAGGGTTTTGAACGTTGTATGATAAAGATTGATGAACAAAGTATATTACGGTAATTGGTTTTGGTCATCAAGTAGTATGTATGTTGTAAAGAATGGATGATGGAACATGTTTTCTCATAGGCCTGGTCTATTCGCACACGGCCTTTGTCTTTTTGCACACTCAAAGCGCCCCGCTATGGCCAAAGCGGGGCGCTTTGAGTGTGCAAAAAGACAAAAAGCGTTGGCTGGAATTTGTGTTGTTTTTTTTTTGAAATAGGTGGGATGTGGGTTAGTTTGGTAGTGTTTTTTGGAGGAAAAAATTGTATTTGAGTTTTATAATACGTTGTTTTATAATTACGTTTTTTTACGTCATTATTTTTATAGAACGTATATAATATAAGTGCGTTTTTATAAACTGTTAACCTAGTTTATTTTGTTAAATTAAACGAACACGTTAAATAAATTGTACAGAAAGCCATAAGAATTAAACGTAAACAATCCAAAACCAACGTGATGTAAATAGAAGATTAACTGCAATATATATATATATATATATATATATATATATCAGTTTGTACATACAAAACAAAAAGGTACAACTGACTGCATAATACATAACAAAACACTATACAAACAAACTAAGGTACTAATCCTCGTGCGGTGGGGACGGTGGGAGGGGAAGTGGAGGCAACCCAGCGAGCTCTCGTAGAGAAACGAGCGTCTCGATGATCCAGTCCTGGCGTGCGGCCTAGCGTCTAAGGCGCCGGTCGAAGTCCCGAGCCACCTCACGCGCTACCGGAGGCAGGTCAGCGTAAACGTGCTGCGGGTACTGTGGCGGCTCAGGAGCTGGCTGAACTGGTGGTACCGGGATCTCCTCGATATGCTCCTCCTGAGCCGGATCATCTAATACAGGCTGAGCCTGAGGCTGAGCCTGAGCCTCAGCCTGAGGCTGGCCCGGGAACTCATCGAGTCCCAAAGCCTGTAGCTGAGCCTGCCGAGCGGCCGCCTGAACATCAGGAGGGGCCAACACTCCAGCCCTCACCTCAATAACAACCGGGATGACCTCCGGCACCGGCTCCGGCTGCCAAATCAGCCCGTCTCCGCCCCTAAACCTCAGACCAACATCAAAGGTACGGGTGATCTGCATGCTAGAAACTGACGCGCGGCCCAACCTGGTAGACGGGACCGGATCGGACAGCTCCAGATCATGCTCGGGCACGAGCCCGAGCGAGCGTGCGATGGCGGTGATGAATGAGCCAGTGTGCACCCACCCGCGGAGCTGCCGGTGGTATGCTGTGGCAAAGTAATCTGCCAGGCAGGCTGCTAGATCGCAGGGCTGGCGGCGCAGTAGGCAGTATAGAAAGAAAAGGTCACTGAGGTTGACCTTCTCCCTGCTGGCACCCCGCGGCACGATAGTTGCCGCGATAACATGCTGCAGGTATCGGAACAAGGGGTCTCTAATGGTGGTGGCCTTTTGCCAGGATCTCCCAAAGGGAACCCTGGAAATGGACCTCCAGAAACTGATAAGCGTCTGCCTGTCCATCATCCTAACCGCCTGCGTATATAAATCAGTATCAAGCTCGGCCTCTGTGTACAAACCTGTATAAACAAATAATATTAAATAAACAAATAATATTAAATAAACAAATAACATTAAATAAACAAATAATAATAATAAACAAATAACATTAAATAAACAAATAACATTAAATAAACAAATGATATTAAATATAAAATAATAAATAATATTATTTAAACAAACCTGTATGGACAACAAACTGCCGCACACTCATCTGAAACTCCTGACCGGCGAGACGGAATGTAACCTCGTGGACTGGAAAATCCGGGTCCTCCACGTAATCCGCCGGATGCGGCGCGTATGTAAACGTGGAAAGAAACTCCCACGTAAGCTCAGGGTACGAGTCCTCCATCGCTAACTCAAATAGGCGCGACCAAGGAGTATCTAGTCCAACTATCTCACGCGCCCGCGCGGCCTCTCCCACGGTCTCCAGCAGGCCCCAGTCTATCCCTACATGCTCCCCAATGGGGATGGCGCGCAACCTCGCGCATCTCCCCCTCGCCCGTGACCCCGGCGGAAACTGCAGGTACGGACATGTCGGCTCTTCCTGCTCTCCCTCATCTCCCACCTCTCCCTCAGCCTCCATATGCTCAATCTCGTCATCGGAGGAATCCATCCCTGCACGTTGAAATAAACAAATAATATTAAATATAAATAATAAACAAATAATATTAAATATAAAATAATAAACAAATAATATTATTTATAAAATTTTAAATACTAAACAAATAATATTAAATATAAAATAATAAACAAATAATATTATTTATAAAATTTTAAATAATAAACAAATAATATTAAATATAAAATAATAAACAAATAATATTATTTATAAAATATAAATAATAAACAAATAATATTTTAAAAAAAAATAAACATGAACCAAGGCGCCGCGCTTTGGCCTCGGCGCCGCGCTTTGGTTCTTCGTGATGAAGAACAGCCCAGCAGATCGATCCCCACGCCCAAATCAAACAAATATCAAACAAACTGAAACACATAACTTGAACCAAAACAAGAAATGAAGTCCGATCATACCTTTTAGCGGTTGAAAGCGTGAAAACGTTGATGATCCGGCTCAAGTGTGTGTAAATCGCACCTTGTGTGTGTGTTTGTGTGTTGGGTTTGAAATGGGGGAGAAGGCCGCCCCGCTTCAGCTAAAGCGAGGGATCGAAGCGCCCCGCTATGGCCATAAGAAACCCCGTCTCAGGCATCGTCATGTAATTTTCGATATCTGCTCGTCCCACCCCCTTGAAATTGATCCGTCTAAGCAGCGCATCATAATGTCCTATGTTTTCCGGATCGAAAAACTGCCTCCAAAGCGATTCGTTCGTACGTAACTCCTTTATAAGTTGTTTCCGGATCATCAAATATGAATTTTGTTTCACTCCTAACCCAACAGCCACCGATCGAAACCCACAATGACCATCTGGTTTCACGTCCTTTATTCTAACGATGTATGGATGGATCACTTCGGGAATCTGAGATGCGTAGTTGCGAATCGCTATATCCGTCTTAGGACCGAGCTTGATCATCGGGAAATCAGGGTGCAGGTTGATCGGTTTGGTATTCTTTTGTCTTCTAGAATCTTCGAGTGATATGTACGAGCTGTGACGGGGAAGATCATCTGAGGCCTCGACCCAAGTTTCTTCCGACGGAATGTACGAGCTTTTTCTAGCGGCTTCAACCTTTCTTTCTTCCTGCGTTTTCAATGTTGGGCGACCACGAGTTTTCTTCAGAACAGCAGGAGGTTTTTTGTTATTGTTCCCTGGATTGAGGATTTGCTGAAACTTTTCAAAGAAGCTCCTTTTCACTTGAGGGGGTGTTGGATCGATCTTTTGTTTCAATTTTTCAAATTCCGCGTCTACATCGATATCCTCTATGTTTTTCTTTGCAGGCTTGAAGTTAAGCTTATTCCAGAACACGTCTATGTGTGTGATCCGGAGTTGCTGACCTGTGGATGAAAACAAATTAGGTGGCAGAATCATAACGAGAAAGGTCAAAGATATTAATTACCTTTATTTTCCAACTTTTCCAAACGACAGGCACATGGCAAACCACAGCTGGTAAAAAGTTGGCAACCACAGCTTGCACCGTAGGCTCTCAACCCGTCTTCCTTACGTTTTAGTTCCCTACTCAAAAGCTCAATCGCATATATTGAAACCTTTCTGAGAATATATGCAAGCATGGGCTGCTTCTTGTGGTGCGTCATCACTTTTCGGAGGCTTGTTTCAAAGCTTGTACTAATCTCGGTGTATTGTCTATCAACAACATGATCAACATACAGTACAAGTTTATCCAGTGTGTTGCGATGACTTGGAAAGTGACTTTTTAGTGTTGCATGCATGCCCTCAACCCTGTTGGTCGTAGTTTGGTGAAAGTTGATAGTTTTGTTAATCCAGCATGATACAAACTTTTCACGGTACGGATCCAACCAGGATTTCTTCAAATAATCAAAAACCTCTAAAATTAAAAAAAACGTAAATAGTCAGTTTTTGTTATTATATAAAATTTGAACATAATTATGTAAGAAATACCTACGTTCACGGTCATCTTCTTTCAGCTGTGCTTCAAGGTTTTCCAAGTTATACCTGTATATTTCCTCGGTCGTAGACTCGCACAATAACCAAAATCTACGTACGAATTCTTTCCATTCCTTGTCAGAGAATTTCTTCTTGCTGTTCTTATTAATATTTTGTTGAATATGGAACCGACAAAGATACTTATGCGCTTTTGGAAAAACTTGTTCACACGCGTTCATTAGCGCAAAATCCCTGTCTGTTAAAATCACGCGCGGTTCCATACATCCTACCAGCATAGACTTGATCCTCTGCAACACCCATAGGTAGTTCTCTGACTTCTCAGCGGAAATTACCGCACAAGCAGCCGTAAACGATTTGTTTGTCGACGTCATGCCTATGACCTGAACAAATGGCAGGTTGTACATGTTCGTTTTGTAGGTGGCGTCAATCATTAGCACATGCTGGAAGGCACACCACATATTGAATGATCTTTCGTGAACAAAGAAGACATCTTCAACTTCGTTTGATATCTCATTCGTGCGCATGTAATAAGTGTAATTTTTTTCGAGAAGAATGCTTTCAAGTTTTTGCATCGGAGACTTACCGACATTTTTTTCGGCGTTGATCTTCTGAACAGCGTTGTGTATATCTTTCGGAATAAGCTTTCTAGCCGGATTGTTTTTTGTCAGAGTTCGCCAGATACTTTGGTTGGGAATGTCTTGCTCTGCCAGCTCCTTAACCAGTTTTGTATCCTCCGAAGAAAGCCTTCTCGCATACGCGTGACCCTCTAAGTTTTCAATAGGAGTGTGGTTATGCTTCGCCTTCGTCACCTCGATCCTCCAAACACTTCCGGATGATTCCGAAAACCCGATCATCTCGAACGGGCAGCCTATTTTCTTGCTACCCGTTTTCCTCTGTGTAGCTATACTCTTATGCTCCCCACCAAAAGTACATTGAAACCAAATCTTGTAATTCTCTCCTCTTTTATTCGACCTCTTAGTCACAATGAGGTAACCGTTGTCTTTTGCCGTGTCTTGTACCCAACGCACCAACTCTTTACGTGACGTAAAGGTCTGCGTTGTATCAAACGAAAACGTAACCGGGTAACAGCCTTCCTCGTCAACAGACACATCCCCCGGCTCACCATCGTCACCGAGTTCCGAATATACTTGATGTTCAAAGTTGTGCTCGCCACCGTAACCGAAATTCGAATAACCTTGTAAGCTCTGTTGACAACCGTAACTGTCGTTTGGACCACACTCCTGCTGTACAAAGCTGTACTCGCCACCGTAACCGAAATTCGAATAACCTTGTTGTGCGTAAGGGTCCTCCACAGGGGTATTCAAATCCAGCGTCACCGTGTTATCACGATAACGAATGCCAGATACAACCTCTGCCTCCCTCAAGTTGGACGAGACCGGTTTCTCATACGAGTCAGAAATAGCGGTCCCCTCGTAAGAATCAGGAACAACTGTCTCGTCAGAATATTGACCGAAAATATAGTTGTTTAACCACGACATCGTTTTTTGTAAACAACAAACAACAAAACACTCGAATACCCACGTATGTTTGTAAACAACGTGAAGAAGAAGAAGACCGAGTTTTTGCTGAAGAAGAACCTCAATCAGTAGTTTGCTTTTAAAAGTGAAAATTTGGATCGAAGCGCCGCGCTATGGCCAAAGCGCGGCGCTTAGGGTTAACGACAAAACATGTCAATCAGCTTTATGTCTGTCAAACAGTAGGGAATGTCTCAAACGTCAATCGAAGCACTTTTGTCGATCATAGCGCCGCGCTTTGGCTATAGCGCGGCGCTTTGAGGTGTGAAAATAATTTTGGCCGTGTGTTAATAGCATGACCCAAATAATATCACTTTTACTTTTAAGTTGTCAATGAGATCCTATAGAGGAAAAGGCAATGATCACATTGATGAATGTGATCGCATAGAAGATTTATAAAATAAAAACATTTTTACATGTTTTAGAACGAAAATGAGTAAAGTTAATAATTGTTAACGAACAATAAAAGAGGCTTTACCAAATAAAATCAAAGATACAGACATAATCGAGAATTTACTTACCTTGGAGTTAATGTGTTAGTTATAATAAGGTCACGCGTACCATGTGTTAATTGCTTACCCTTGCAAAGTAAGTAGTAAACACATTATACCATGAACTTCTTATAATAAGCGTATATACATCCAGTGTAATAAGGACGAGGTTAATGAGACAAATTAAACAATAGAGTATAAAGTTTGATTGTTTATAAGTGATGGATTTCACACGAACAAGTCAAACCGGTCATATAGAGTATAAAGTTTGATTGATAAAAAATGATTGATTTCACACGAACAAGTCAAACGGGTCAAATAGAGTATAAAGTTTGATTGTTCATAATTGATGGATTTCACACGAACAAGTCAAAAGGTTAAATAGAGTATAAAGTTTGATTGTTCATAAGTGATAGATTTCACACGAACAAGTCAAACGGGTCAAATAGAGTATAAAGTTTGATTGTTCATAAGTGATGGATTTCACACGAACAAGTCAAACGGGTCAAATAGAGTATAAAGTTTGATTGTTCATAAGTGATGGATTTCACACGAACAAATCAAACGGGTCAAATAGAGTATAAAGTTTGATTATTCATAAGTGATAGATTTCACACGAACAAGTCAAACGGGTCAAATGTATAATGTTTGATTGTAAATGAAAACGTAAACCGGTAACGGGAGCGTTAAAGATTTCGAATAACGAGCCCGGGTAATGGGACATGAATGGATATAAAAGAAAACGGTGCTCCAAACGATGAAAACAACGCTTCAATTTCGGGTGTTTAAATTTCCAGTTAACAAAAATCAAGTCATTTGGAGCACCATTTCGAGGTAAGTTTTACATCAATGGACTTGTATCGTCGTTCTGATCAAAAGTCCTAAAAAATTTGTTTGTAATTTGGAAAAAAGCTTAACTTCGTTAATTTTTTTTTACGGGGAACCGGTATAGGAAAAATAGGCGAAAGGTGGGACTGGTGGGGGGAATATTCAAAGGTGTGACTGTCAATAGCCAATGACCTCTAGATGGGATTATTACAGGCCAATTCCCCTTAAATGAAAAAACGAAATAACAAAAATAACCCTTCACTAACTTAGGAGCATGGATTGGGTTAAGTTAGTTAGACCAAAATGGCAATAGTGAAACCTTTTGGACACACAGGCGATAAATGAAACCTTTGAACTATACTGACAAAATTGCCCAAACCACATGGACCATTTTGGCATTTAACTAAAAAAAAGATAATCATATATGTGAACCGGACTAAATAAGTTACGTTTTTCAAATTAGTTGGTTTAAAGGTGTAATTTTTTGAAAAGTAGGTATCAAAACCGTAATTTGAGTATACCATAAGGACCAATCGTATTGTTAATTCCTGCTAAAACCATTCAATTTGAATAGACGGATGGGACATTTTTCGTTAAAATTAACGAACATTAAGGCTGGGAGCTAAATGTACAACCTATAACAACCCACATAAAACACCCTTAACGCTCTAGTGATACCCCTAATACTCGTAAACGGACCTAAATAACCTTAATATTAATAAAAATCAAATAAAACAAATATACAAGGGTGCTCGCGGGCCGCGACCAAGTCAACTAGCAGGTTCGCGGGGCGCGACCGAGTAACACCAGGTGAGCCCTCAGGCTGCCACGTGTCTAGGTGCGTGTGAGATCTAGGGTGTTGATTCACCCAAGCTAGGACCTAGCCTAGCCTCTCGCGGGCCGCGAAGGAGAAAGGGGGGGGGGCTCGCGGGGCGCGAGAGACCCTTTATCAGGCCTATAAAAGGAGGTCGAAGCCTCAGTTTCAGTCGTTCGCTTTCTTTTCTTTCCTCTGTCCATATAATAGCAAAGTATTGCTCGGGAATAATACCCCTAAAACGCGAAGCTCTGCCTCGTTGTAAGTATCATAACCCCAGATCACGTATTTGTTACCCTACCCGATTGATCTAGGGCTCCGTAACGCATGTCAAGGCTCTGCCTGACTCAGTTCGTTGGAGTTCTGTCTCGTGTTGTATGGCTAATGTGATTTGGGTTATCTTACTAACACGTGTGCATTGTTTAATTTTAATAGATAATAAACAGGAGAATCATCAGGAAGCTATAGTATTATCTAAGTCAACAATGTGAGTCATTCTCTTTTTCTACCAAACTGTTTTACAAAACCTCAAATGTTTTCAATTATACTTAACAGTGATTGAGTCTATGATTAACAACCCTCGAAATACTTTAGACACCTCTAAAATATATTAAAATATCCCAATATGTCCTAAAATACCCCCCATACGTAAAAACGGACCCTGGATACCTAAATTTTTATTAAAATAAATTAAAAATAAAATTTATTGGGCTGTCGGGGGCCGCTACTGACTTCACTTAGGTCTACGCGGGCCGCGAACGCCTGGGCAAGTGGCGCAGCCCTGAGCCGCCACGTGTCGAGTGCGTGTTGAGGCTAGTGACCGAGTCAGCCAAGCTAAGGCCTATCCTAGCTGGCGTCGCGGGCCGTGAAGGCCCTGGCTGTGTGCTACGCGGGGCACGACGAAACCTAAATGCAGCCCTATAAATTGCATGCATCGGGCCTTCAGTTTGTTCGTTCATTTCTCGACTTTCTCTCTCAAATTTCTTATAGTAGGCACTATACTCGGGTATAACATCCCCCTAAATAACGAAGTTCTGCTCCATTGTAAGTATCATAACCCCTGGATACGTATTAGATACGCTGCCCGATTGATCTAGGGTTCCGTAACGGCTGTCGTGGTTCTGCCCGACGTAGTCGTTGGAATGCCGTCTAGGGGAGAGTATTACTAATGTTAAAATAGGTTATTATACTAACACGTGTGCATTTGTGTAAATTATAGATAATTCTCAGGAAATCCTTACAGAAAACCTAAGACAGCAATGTGAGTAATCTTCTTTTTGTAAACAGTTTTTACAAAACCTTAAATGTTTTACAATGCAATTTTGCAGTGGTTGAGTCTTTGTAATTCTACAATTACTGCCGGTATGTTGGGGTTTTGTATACAAAATGAGAGACACGTTACCATTGGACAAAGAGTTAGCCAATGTGTAATATGACCCACCAGTCAGAATTGACAGTACTGAATGAGTAAATTGGTAGATGTAAACATTGTAATCGCTCTCAATACTGTTTAAATTAATAAAACTTTTATTGATTAAACTGGGATTCAGTCACCAGTATTTCCCACTGACAAAATGTTTTTAACCGCGTTTCAGGTAACACAATGTGAAAGCCAACTGGACAGCACTGAAGGCTTGGAAAAGTGGCTAAAAAAGTTACCTAAATAAAATAAGGCGTTTTATTTCCATAAAATGGGATTTATCCCTATAAATCAGTTTGTAATGAAAACTTAGGTTTTATCCCAATATGTTTATTTATATAAAATGTCACGGCCCCCGACCCGGTTTAACCCGTTTCAGGAGCCGCGGGACAGAAAATCCCGTGGTATTTATTTAACAGCGGAAGTTTCTTCAGGATCTTTTAAAAACTGAAATATTTCCCGATTATTTTATTTCACAACTCGGGATAAAACCCGGTAATTTACAATCTTGAGATTTCATGAAGAAATCCTTTATTTTACAAAACATGTTTCTTTATTTTATACTGAGCCACTTCCTTAAGCTGATAGTGCTTCGCGGCACTTTTCCTGGATCACAACAGATCACCTGAAACATGTTTGAAAAAGGTTTTGTCAGCGGGAAATACTGAGTGAATCATTCTTTTTAATAAAACGACTCATTTGTTATAATTTACAGTATTAAGAGCGATTACAATGTTCCTGATATCAAACCAACTACCCACGGTATTTGTCACTCGACCGGATCTGTGACTATGGTCATATCCCCCATTGGCTGCCCCAATGGTGACGATTATCAAGTAATGTATACAAAACCCCACATACCGGCTGTAATTTGGTGATTACAAAGACTTAATCCCTGTAATTATAACTTTGAAATAAACATGCTTTTGTAAATAGATTTGATAAAAAGAGAATGACTCACATTGCAGATTTAATTATGAACAGAGCTTAGCCTACTGATTAGCCTTGATAACCTAGTTTAAATAATCATGCACACAAACTAGGTTAGTAACTTAATACAGCATTTACGATAACTCACGAGATTACAACCTTCACAACGAATGACAAAGTGCGATACTTAAACATCCATCGATTTAACGACGAATGACAAAGCATAAACCCTAATGTGGGCAGCTCTTAAACATCCATTGGATAGTTTAATCGATCGGACATTGAATCGTAGCAGCGATCGAGTTATTACCCTGAATTGTGGCAGCACTTCGTGATCAGTGTGTGTTTTGGGACTGTTTATGCTATAACTCAACATACAATTCGAATTTGAACGTCGAACGAACACTCAATTGCATGAAACAGACTGTTCTATTTATACTGAAAATTGGTTTCCCCCGCGTGTCGCGGAAGATGTCGCCGTCCCTGTCGCGACTCGCCTGAGGTGTCAAGGTAGAGTAGGGTAGGCTTGTCACTGGTATAGGCCTGCTGAGTCGACGTTTCGTGAATTTTCATTTTTGACAGCGTTTTCGGTAGATAACTATAACTAGGGTTTACCCCCCCTTAGTTTTAGGGGCCCTAATCCTGATTCCAAATGTTCTGAAAATTTTAGGGTTTGTTCAGAATCACTTGGGTTTCTCAATTAGGGTTTCCTATTGGTCAATTTAATTAAATAAATATGACTTTTTAATGAGAGTTGTTACATAAAATGTGGTGTTTTACTCTGATAAAATATTTCCCTACTACGGTCCTGGTGAAATTTCCGCTGCCAAATTAATAAACACCGATACCACCAACACTGTTGTTCGCGGCCGCCCGTTCCTGGGACAGATAGGGGGCGGGGGTTGCGACAAAAGGTGGTATCAGAGCCAAGCCACTGATTCAACCACAGAAGTGTTCTGCTGACACCAAAATATTGTTCAAAGTGTTAGGAAATAAATTACAGAACTACGTGCATAATTGTATTTTATTGTTATGTGTTATTTGACTATTTGTTAGTTTACAGTATGAGCGACCAAGGACCATCCAACGCGTATCGTCAGTTGTCTGGTTCGCCTAGAAGCGAAGGCGCCTCTTCACAGTCTGCCCTCTCAGGGTATTCTGCTGATACTGAAGAAGGAATATTCGTGTTTAAGGCTCAGTCTGAAGAGCCATTCCCTCAGAAAAAGAGAGGATGGTTCAGTAGGAAGCGAATGAAAAAGTTACAAGAACAGAGAGCCCTAGCAGCCGCCAAAATGGAGACAGTTGCCCATGCCCAGGACATGATTAATAGGGGTTTAGCCAATTTTCATATCTTAGCAACTACTGCAGCCGAACCTAACCTGGAACAACTGATAGCACCTCAACCACTACCCCCAATTCCCAACCAGCCGATGGAGATAGAAAACCCTGAAAATCAAGTAGAAATACATGATTTCAACCCAGATGAGGAAATACCTAGGGTACCAGCACCTAACCCCTTAGACCCAAATTACGACCCATGGTGGGATGACAATAGGGACTATGTGCAACGTTACCCGATTCCGAAGACATGCCCATGCCGAATCTAGGAGCATACCCAGGTTTGGACCCTCTAGATCCCTACTACGATAGTGATCAGTACATTAGGGAGATCTTAGAGAATCCTTACCCATACCCGCAGCCGGAACCCATGCCTCAGATTCCAAACCCAGTCCAGGAACCTGCACCCCCAATGAGTGCAGAAAATGTACAAGAACTTAGGACATTTGGTGAGGAAATTTTAGAGAGTAGCGAGAGGATGAGACAGGTGGGAGAGCGACTCGTCTGGAAGTACGACGAGCGCAATATGGATTTCTGGATGAATCCATATCCGTAGAAATGGTGAGGGAGATGGTCATAATAATAATAATAATAATAATAATAATAATATAATATATAATATGTGTGTTTGGAAAAAAAAACTACGGATGCCTACTACTATTAGTGTAATTTTTATTTCAGTTGGTATTGTAATTTTTATTTCCAGTATTGGTTTGTATTAGATGCATATTTTATTATAAGAAAAAGTAAGTCGCAATGCTCGACGTTTTTTTATCAATATGTGTATTGTGTGATTGGTTGTATTAAATATTATTTTGTGATATTAATATGTGGTAAATGTTTAAAATTCAGATGGACAACGAAGTGAATCAGGAAAACCAGAATGATAATATCCAGAATGACAATAACCCGATTAATGAGAATCCAAACAACAATAACGATGGAAACCAAGTGGATAATAGTGCTATCCAACACATAGTAGCACAAGGAATCATAGATGCAATGCCATTTATTATTCAAACCGTTAAGGAAGCGGATAATAAAAGTACGCATAGCAGTAAACGACCAACAGAACCTGAACACGGCGTAAACAATGGACCTGTACTTCAAGCGCCCATTCCCAAAAGAAGAAGAACCATGCCTTATGGTTGTTCTTATAAAGAATTATGGTCCTGCAAACCAATAGAATTCTCGGGCAATGAAGGACCCATTGCAACTCTACGCTGGATAGAAAAGACTGAGGCTGTCTTAAAAATAAGCAAATGTGCGGAAGAGGATAAGATAATGTTTGCTTCTAATTTGTTTAAGAACTCAGCCTTAGAATGGTGGAACACGATCCTCCAGTCTAGAGGAAGTGATAGGGTTTACAACATGGAATGGGGGGAATTTAAGAATATGGTAGAAAGGAAATTATGCCCTCCCAATGAAAAGGAACATATGGAAAATAAGTTCCTGAACCTTAGAATGACCGGGGTAGATAGTAACGGTTATACTACCACATTCTTTGAATATGCTAGAATAGTGCCAACCCTTGCATCACCTGAACTAGTATTAATCTCCCGTTATATCTGGGGATTAATTGGGGAGATTAGACATGTAGTCAAGGCAGCTAGACCTCAAACCATAGAAGAAGCTGTAGAACTAGAAAACACCTTGACATATGAGTTAGTGCGAACCCGAGAAGAAGACCAGAGGAGGAACCTAGCTCAAAAGCTTACCCAGGAATTCCGTTCTGGAAATTCCAACCGTGGGAAAAATGTAGGTTCTACCTCTGCACCTTATTGCAAGTATTGCAAAAGGACGCATTTTGGAAGATGCTCCATCTACTGCAATTTTTGCAAAACATCTGGACACAAGGAAGAAGACTGCAGGAAGAAACTCAACAACCGGATATGCTACAACTGCGGAGAACAAGGCCACATCAAGCCAAACTGTCCGAAATTAGCTCCAGCTACAAACAACAAGAACACTAAAAATGCTAGAGCATTCGTTCTAACTGCAGATGAAGCCAAGATGATACCAGACGTGATAGCCGGTACGTTTTTAGTTAATGATATTTTTACCAAAGTATTATTTGACTCTAGTGCGAACCAAAGTTTTATTAATACTTCATTTTGCAAACTTCTAAATCAATCATTAACTAAACTCCCACAAGAATGTCTAGTAGAGACAGCGAATGGAGAAACCGTTAGGATTTCTGAAATCTTGCAGGGAGCAAGAATAGAGTTTTTAAATCAAAAATTTATGGCAAACCTTTACCCAATGAATCTGGCAGGATTCAATGTCTTTTTAGGAATGGATTGGTTAATAGCCAATAAAGCCAGTATTTTATGTGATCAAAAGTCAATCCAAGTAAATTCACCAAGGGGTGAAAAGATCACAATTAAAGGAGATAAGCCATCTAGATCCACAAAATTCATCTCTGTGATGAAAACAAGTTATATAAGAAAAGGATCTATAGTGTATTTGATTTTTATAATCACTAACACTAAGGGAAAAGAATTAAAAGATATTCCAGTAGTATCTCAATTTTCAGACGTATTCCCAGAAGAATTACCATGACTACCGTCGGACAGGGAAGTCGAATTCAGAATCCATCTGCTACCAGGAACGACACCAATTGCCAAAACGCCCTACCGTTTGGCACCCACAGAAATGCAGTAACTGAAGAAACAATTGGACGAATTGTTGCAGAAGGGATTCATACAGCCAAGTTCATCGCCATGGGGAGCACCGATTTTATTCGTTAAAAAGAAAAACGGATCGATGCGTATGTGCATTGATTACCGTGAATTGAACAAGGTCACAATTAAGAATCGGTATCCATTACCACGAATCGATGATCTGTTTGACCAGTTGCAAGGAGCTCGATTTTTCTCAAAAATCGATTTAAGATCAGGATATCATCAATTAAAGGTACAGGAAGAGGACATTCCTAAAACCGCATTCAGAACAAGGTACGTCCATTATGAATTTACTGTCATGCCATTTGGTTTAACCAATGCCCCAGCTGCATTTATGGACATGATGAACCGAATATGTAAGCCATATTTGGATAAATTCATAATTGTATTTATAGATGATATTCTTATTTACTCTAAAAGTAAAGAGGAACATGCAGAACATTTGCACGCACTTTTAAGTTTACTGAGAAAGGAAAAGTTTTATGCTAAGTTTTCAAAGTGCGAGTTTTGGTTAGAACAGGTACAATTTCTTGGACAATTAGTCGATCATGAAGGAATTCATGTAGACCCCACCAAGATCGAGGCAATTACCAAATGGAAAACCCCTGAGTCACCAACCGAGGTTCGAAGTTTCTTAGGATTGGCCGGTTACTATAGAAGATTTATTCGAGATTTTTCTAGAATAACCATTCCCTTAACTAAGCTAACCTGTAAATCCATTAAGTTTGAATGGGAACCAAAACAGGAAGAAGCCTTTAGAATTCTTAAGCAAAGACTAACCCATGCACCCATACTAGCGTTACCAGAAGGAACTGGAGACTTTGTAGTCTATTGTGACGCTTCTAAGTTAGGTTATGAATGTGTGTTGATGCAACGCCAAAAAGTTATAGCTTATGCATCTAGACAACTTAAGAATCATGAAGAGAATTATTCAACCCATGATTTGGAATTAGGAGCCATAATTTTTGCCCTTAAGATTTAGAGACATTACCTTTATGGTTGTAAGTTTACCATTTTTCACAGATCATAAGAGTTTAAGGTATGTCTTCGGACAAAAAGAGCTAAATATGAGGCAGAGACGCTGGATGGAAATTCTTAGTAATTATGATTGTAATATCCAATATCATGCAGGAAAGGCAAATGTAGTAGCTGATGCTTTAAGTCGAAAGTATCATGAAAAGCCAAAAAGGGTACGTTCTCTTAAATTAAATCTACAAGTAGATTTAAATGAGCAAATTAGAAAAGCGCAAGAATCAGTAATCAAGGATGATACTGAAAAATTAAAAGGAATGATTAAAGAATTAGAACAAGGAACAGGTGCAATTTGGAGATTCCATAAGAAAAGAATATGGATACCTAAATTAGGAAACCTACGCCACCGTATATTAGAAGAAGCCCATAAGTCTAAATATACGATGCATCATGTAAGCGATAAAATGTGTCAGGATTTAAGAAAGAATTTTTGGTGGATAGGAATGAAAAAGGATATAGCAGCTTATGTTTCAAAATGTTTAACCTGTTCACAAGTCAAAGCTGAACATCAGAAACCCTCAGGTTTGTTACAACAATTAGAAATGCCCGTATGGAAATGGGAATTGATAACAATGGATTTTGTTACCAAATTACCTAAGACAAGGAAAGGTAATGATACAATCTTGGTGATTGTAGACATGCTCACTAAGTCAGCTCATTTCCTACCAATGAAGGAAACTTTCAGTATGGAACAGCTAGCTAATTTGTATGTAAATGAAATTGTTTCATTACATGGAATTCCTTTATCAATTGTTTCTGATAGGGATAGTCGTTTTACCTCTCATTTTTGGGCAAGTTTCCAAAAAGCAATGGGAACTAAGTTAAATCTAAGCACAGCTTATCATCCTCAAACGGACGGACAAAGCGAATGGACGATTCAGACAATGGAGGACATGCTTAGAGCTTGTGTAATTGATTTCTGAGGTAATTGGGACGATCATTTACCATTAATAGAATTTTCTTATAATAATAGTTATCACACAAGTATCAATACTGCACCATTCGAAGCACTTTACGGACGAAAGTGCCGAACCCCAGTCTGTTAGGCAGAAATTGGGGAAAAGCAACTATCTGGACCTGAAATTGTACAAGAAACGACTGACAAGATCATGCAAGTCAAGGAACGACTGAAAGCAGCACGTGATCGACAAAAGAGCTATGCTGATAACAGACGAAAGCCGTTGGAATTTTAGGTAGGAGACAAAGTATTATTAAAAGTCTCTCCTTGGAAAGGAGTGGTAAGATTCATCAAAAGAGGGAAGCTAAGTCCCAGGTATGTTGGACCTTTTGAGATTATTAGAAGAATAGGACCTGTAGCTTATCAGCTACAACTGCCAGAGGAAATGGCAAGAATACATGATGTATTTTATGTATCTAATCTCAAGAAATGCTTAGCTGATGAATCACTAGTAGTACCTCTTAAGGATATAGAGGTAAATGAACAACTTAAATTTGTAGAAAGGTCTCTACAAATTGAAGACAAAAAAGTTATAAACCTCAAGCACAAGAGATTAGTTCTGGTCAAAGTGAAATGGGACTCCAAAAGAGGACCAGAATACACGTGGGAACTTGAATCAGAAATGCAAAGGAAATATCCACACTTGTTCCAGTAAATCTCGAGGACGAGCTCTAAAACAAGGTGGGGAGGATATAACAACCCTCGAAATATTTTCGACACCTCAAAAATATATTAAAATATCTCAATTTGTCCTAAAATACCCCCCATACGTAAAAACGGACCCCGAATACCTAAATTTTTATTAAAATAAATTAAAAATAAAATTTATTGGGTTATCGCGGGCCGCGACAGACTTCACTTAAGTCTACGCGGGCCGCGAGCGCTGGGCAAGTGGCGCAGCCCTGAGCCGCCACGTGTCGAGTGCGTGTTGAGGCTAGTGACCGAGTCAGCCAACCTAGGGCCTACCCTAGCTGGCATCGCGGGCCGTGAAGGCCCTGGCTGTGTGCTACGCGGGGCGCGATGAAACCCAAATGCAGCCCTATAAATTGCATGCATCGGGCCTTCAGTCTGTTCGTTCATTTCTCGACTTTCTCTCTCAAATTTCTTATAGTAGGCACTATACTCGGGTATAATATCCCCCTAAATAACGAAGTTCTACTCCGTTGTAAGTATCATAACCCCTGGATACGTATTAGATACGCTGCCCGATTGATCTAGGGTTCCGTAATGGCTGTCGTGGTTCTGCCCGACGTAGTCGTTGGAATGCCGTCTCGGGGAGGGTATTACTAATGTTAAAATGGGTTATTATACTAACACGTGTGCATTTGTGTAAATTATAGATAATTCTCAGGAAATCCTTACAGAAAACCTAAGACAGCAATGTGAGTAATCTCATTTTTGTAAACAGTTTTTACAAAACCTTAAATGTTTTACAATGCAATTTAGCAGTGATTGAGTCTTTGTAATTCTACAATTACTGCCGGTATGTTGGGGTTTTGTATACAAAATGTGAGACACGTTACCATTGGACAAAGAGTTAGCCAATGTGTAATATGACCCATCAGTCAGGATTGACAGTACTGAATGGGTAAATTGGTAGATGTAAACATTGTAATCGCTCTCAATACTGTTTAAATTAATAAAAATTTTCTTGATTAAACTGGGATTCACTCACCAGTATTTCCCACTGAAAAAATGTTTTTAAACGCGTTTCAGGTAACACAATGTGAAAGCCAACTAGAAGCCAGCTGGACAACACTGAAGGCTTGGAAAAGTGGCTATAAAAGTTACCTAAATAAAAGAATGCGTTTTATTTCAATAAAATGGGATTTATCCCTACAAATCAGTTTGTAATGAAAACTTGGGTTTTATCCCAATATGTTTATTTATATAAAATGTGGTGTTTGACTCTGATAAAATATTTCCTAACTACGGTCCTGATGAAATTTCCGCTGCCAAATTAATAAACACCGATACCACCAACACTGTTGTTCGCGGCCGCCGTTCCCGGGACAGATAGGGGGCGGGGGTTGCGACACTATGTATTCTACAATTGCTGCCGGTATGTGAGGTTTTGTATACACTACTTGTAATCCGTTACTATTGGACGACGAGTTAGCCAATGATTAAAATGACCACAGTCGGAACTGTGAACATGACAAATACATAATGAGTATATTGGTAGATATAAACATTGTAATCGCTCTCAATATTGTAAAATTATAAAAGCTTGTTTTGATTAAACTGGGATGCACCCGTCAGTATTTCTTGCTGATAAAATCTTTTAAAACGCGTTTCAGGTAACTTAATGTGAAGCCAATAGAAGCTAGCAGGGGAGCACTGAAAGCTTAAAGAAGTGGCTATAAAAGTTACCTAAATAAAAAGGAGTTTATGTTTTCAATAATTAGGGTTTATCCCTATAAATGTATTATGTATGAAACTTGGGTTTTATCCCATTTATTTATTTTAAAAGTTTGGTGTTTTAAAACTCTGATAAATATTTCCTAACTACGGTCCTGATGTTTATATTTCGCTGCCAAATTAATAAACACCGATACCACCCGCTCTTTGATTGGCTCGCGGCGCCGCTCCCGGGGTAGGGGTCGGGGACTGCGACACAATCCGCTCACAAATATTAATATTTAGAGGAGTAAATTACAAGTTTTGTCCTTTATGTTTACACCATTTTGCAGGCGGTGTCCTTTAGCGCAAAATTTGACGAGTTTTGTCCTTAACGTATCAAATTCATGCACGTTATGCCCTTTGAGCCTAACCTAGTTAATTTTTTTGGTTAAGTTTGGTCATGTGAAAGGCACATGAGGGCTTTCTTGTCTTTTCACCTACCCAAGGACTATTGTGTAACACATCTTATATCAAGGGACTATTGTGTAAAAAATAAAAAGATATTTAAAAAACCAAAACTCAGCACTATCTCTCTTATCTCTCTCTCTCTCACAGCTGCCGCCACCTCCCTCCCCCACCTGCCGTCGACCACCACCACTCACCACTCACCTGCAACCACCCCTAAAACCGCGCCACCTGCAAACGCCCCACGCTCTGCCTTAACACCACAAACACACCACCCGCCACCGACCTGCAACCTCCCATAAAACCACCCCCACCGCCACAACCACGAGTTAGCTAGCAAAATGTAAATAAATTCACTAATCACCAAAAGATCACAAGATACTCCAGACAGTAACTAATCAAAATCTTAAACAAGTTCAATAATCCATAAAAAAACATATTTAAATTTATCATCACGGTTTACAAACAATTTCCATAAATGTAAACCCTTTGAGACATTTCATCGAACATCTTGCTTGCATAGTGATAATGATCATATTTGCAATCCCAAACTCGTTTATGTACATGGATTTTCAACTTGAATCATACTTTTATAATTTACAGCACAAACTACATTTCATTTCGATGAATATACCATAATTTAATGGCGTCATCGGAGGCCGCAGTAGATCGAGAGCAAGCAGAAATGAAGAATTGTTGTGATGTAATCGTGGTGATCGGTGAACGTCACCAAACAAACGAACGAAAGAAACACACGTTGTTTCGTTGAATCTTCGATCTGGGATTGCCACCATCGATCGGAGTTCGCCGGAAGTAGGCCGACAACCCCTTTCTCTTTCGCCGGAAACACACGTTGTTCCATTGAATCTTCGATCTAGGATGTGGCGGCGGTGGGTGTTGGTGGTGGGAGGTGGAAGGCGGTGGTAGTCGGTGAAGAGAGAGAGAAAGGAGAAGAGATTGTGTTAGAGAGAGAGAGAAGAGAGAGGTATAGAGAGTCAGAGATTTGAGGTTTTTCAATATTTATATTTCATTTTCTCTTTCGTACACAATTAGTCCCTTGAATATCAAGTTATTTACTTAATAGTCCCTAAGGAGGTAACATGACAATAATGCCCTCATGTGCAAGGCACATGACTAGATTTAACCAAAAAATCTAACTAGGTTTAGCATAAAGGATATAACGTGCAAAATTTTGAAACATTAAAGACAAAACTTATCAACTTTTACGCTAAAGAACAGCGTCTGCAATTTGGTGTAAATGTAAAGAACAAAACTTGTAATTTACTCTGTTTAGAGTAAGTTTTAAACTTTTTGCTCCAGAAGACAAACATACAATATAATCAAACCACATAGGCATTTGTGAATTAACTCAATGAAGAAAGAGAAAAACAATCAAGTCGTTGATGTTATATTCTTTGCATAAGAAAAGAAAAGAATAAAGAGTGGGCCCGTGGCCTATGACTTTATAGTTTAGTGACATTATAGGGGTGGGATAAGGCTTTGAGACCAATAGGTCTTGGGTTCGATTTTCACAAGGTGGTTATCTCATATTTATTGGGTTTCCTCCTGAATTGATGTATAGGCATTATGCCTAGTGGAGATGGATATGATCGGGTGGTTCCACTGGTGGCACGATGATACCTCAGTGATCCGTCAGTGATTCAAATTTGCCGTTAAAAAAAAAGAGTGGGCCCATGAGTAGAAATGTTAGTAAAACGAGATAAGACAAGACTAATAAAACACATCTAAGCGATATGTTTCGTAATATCAGACTTTGGATATAAAAATAATAAAAGGTAAACAAATTATCGTTTTATTTACTTCAAATTTAAAATTTGAAAAGTATGAGGTGCATAATGAAACCTACTTTTGAAAAGTATCGGGTTACATGAGACGATAAATTAAGAAAACTTTATATCGTAAAGGAATACGAGAACTTTCTGTCCTTGTCACTTACTCACTTGGCAATGTAAGGTTCACCTTTCCTTTCATGTTTGTTTGCTCCTCCAATTATCTTTTAGAAGGTTTTTCTATTACACAATTATTTTTAACCATTTAAAGTCTTGTATACACTATCACAAGTTTTTCACAATAATGTGTGTAGTTGTGTACATATATTGACAAGTAACCTTTGCATATCACTATATGTTGAAAATACAGGTATTCGGTTTGGATATCAGTTTATTTGGTTTTAATTTCCTTCTAAAAACCGAATTGTTTTTATAGCGTGTCTAACTGAACTTAATTTAGCCGATTTATCTGGTTATTATTATGTTTATTCGATTGAACTAAAGTTATTCAGATAACTGAACTTAATTTAACCAAATTATCTGGTTATTATTCTGTTGGATTGTGCCACACTTCACCACAACTTTGATTGTCCGTATCAAACAAGCCGCACAACCACCTAATATGTTCTGATTAGTTGCGCCAAATTTCAGAACATGAAGGCGACTCTTAACTAGTTTGTTTTTTTAGTCTAAGAAAAGAAATAACTAAAGAATAGTCTCACTTATATACCATTCCATGGTTTGTCCATCCTCCTATGTGAGACAATTACCACTCATTCCACTCATTTTCATTCTTATTTTCGTAACCCTAACAGTTTCAAGCACTCAACTTCGAGGATTGATATCTTATTTATCTTGTTAGCATTTTGAACACAATTTAGTTCGTTCTGAAGCTCTCACATAGTACAACACAAACCAACGTAGTAAATAACGATTACATTAGTCGCAATCGCTTTTTATTATTTTTCTTCAAAGTTATTGAAAATTACATTATTGCCTAGAAAAAACTCATTTTTCATCAAATTTTCAATATTTATCACATAAAATTATCTGAGTCATAAAATATGTAACCTCCCCATTGTAGTCTCACCAGTCTCTACATGTCATTGGTTGGTCGAAACTCGTTTAAAAAACATGTATTGATGCTTTTCATTTTTATTTTTTTTAGTGGTTAACATTGTGAACACTAATGAAAAAAAAATCAATACACTAATGAAAAAACTATTTCACTAAATTCAGGCAAGGAATGTATTTATATGAACACTTTTTTCCATCAGTTTATTGAACAAACAATAAAGGTTTCATATAGTAACTACATCATTGATCATTCTGTGCATGGTCCACAAATTAGGAAAGTGGTTCCAAGTTTATTCGGCCACTTCTAAAGTCCAATAATGCAAGTAATAGCATCCAATGTTGCAATAGTTGGAAACAAACATTAAATAAGAATTATAACCTACAATAATTGAATTATTCACTTATAATTAATATATTTTTACCATTAGAGCTGGTGACCTAATTAGGGGTGTAAATGAGCAGGGTCGAGCTCAAGCCTGGCTCAATTCGAGCCTGGCTCAATTCGAGCCTGGCTCAATTCGAGCCTGGCTCAATTCGAGCCTATTTATTTGAGCTCGAGCTCGGCTCGCGAGTAAAACCCAAAGCTTGAGCTCGTCTAGGGCTTACAATTTTGACACGAACACGACACGAATCTACACGAAGTTATCGTATTTCGTGTTTGACCTTAACAGGTTTCGAGTCTAAAACAGGTCGACACGATAAGACCTTAACAAGTTTCGTGTCTAAACAGGTTATGTGACAATCCGCACTTTCAAGGTTTGTGCCGTTTAACCCCGTAATCCTAACTTCTCATTATTCCTATTCAACGTTCCTTGTTTAGATGAAACTTGTTTTATGTTTGTGCTATTATATCTTGTTAAACCTAAACGCACATTATAACCCCGTTAAACATCATGCATTATATTTGGGCCGCAAGTATGTTGGGCCACACCCCTCTTATGTTAATTGCCCAATTGTGATGGCAGCCTTGCCCACCTATTATGGCAGCCCAATGTTATGGGCTTAAGCCCAATTCGGCCAAGAAAAAGCCCGACCGTCCCAAATCGTTACCATATTAGATACGTATTATTGTATTTCATATCATAAACTCAAAACAAAACCCTACCCTCCTCCCAAGTGTACGTGTGGCAGTAACCCCCCCCCCCCCCCCCCTCATTGAGGCATCATCTCATTCGATCGAGCCCTTGGTTAGTAGATTCATATTTATGTTAATTATTAATTGGTGATCTTGTTTATGTGTAATCTTGATTAACAAAATTATATATGTATGTTCTATAAAATGTGAGAAACTTGATGTTGTGTTTCTTGCATGTTAAACTATGCTTAGGGTTGCATATTATTAGAAACCTTGATGAACACCTCATAAATCACTAATGAATCCGCTATAAAAGATGGTTGATGTTGAGTGAATGTTTATGAATCTGATTTAAATGTTTAGGAAGGATGTTAATGTAACACCCCAAAAACGTTAACTAGGCATAAGTTGTAACATCCCAAAAATGATAAATAATAAGTAAGGATAAATAATAAACTTAACATAGTTAAGGATTTATGGCAAGATGGTAGCTAAATGTGGGTTAAAGATTAGAGTTGTAATTAGCAACTAAGTGTAGGGGGTAAAGTGCAACATGATTAAACTTACATTTCTAAAAACAAATTAAACCCCAAAAACACAGTGAATGTGTCTGGGGAACGATCGACCAAGAACAGGCAAGAAGGGGAAAACCCTAAAACTCAAGAAATCAAGCAATTGAAGCCTAAATCACAAGCTAATTCAGTGCATGAGCCCTCTTTTTCGAAAATCTAACCCTAGTTAGTGAAGAGGTGAGTTTAATTTCTGAAATTATGATTTGTAGAAAGAGGGGTTCAACCCAATCTCGATTTCTTGTATCAAATATGGGAAATCTGAGTTAGAATTGCTTTCTAGAACAAGAATCATGTTGATTTTAGGTTGTATGAAAGGTTGTAGTGAAAACCCACTTGGTGAAGTTGTGTTATGATTAGGAAGATCATAGTGTTTATGATTGCATGTTATCTTGATATATGATCTTGTTTGTAGTACTTGAATGCTAGCTAAATTGATGTAGAATAAAGATTGTGCAAGAACTAGGTTGATTATTAATGACATACAAGATGAACTAGTAAAGTATGCCTTGAATGTTTGTACATTATACTTTATTAATGTAACGCACACTAAGTGTTTGACGAAATGCTTGAAAGAACAATTATGTGTAATTTGGACAATAATGTAATGAAGTTGGGATACTAAATGAATGAATGGATGTGTTGATATAGGCGTGAAGGAAGAAGGTTCGGGTACTAAGAAACCGGAAGGCTCACAAGATCGAGGTATGTTCCGTTGCATACAAAACCTTATTTAAATTTTGTTTATATTATGAAAAACAACCCTTGTTACAATGATTATGGTGATTAGTAAGTAGATAACAAATCCCTTGCGGATTTGGTTATGCTAACGAAGGTTACATTAAGCTATGCAAGTCGACCGGTTCGAGTCGAATCATGTCGAGTAAGAATATGGTACCATCCGTTTATAACGGGTGGTCATGAATGCAATAAAGAATGTATGAAGTTCAATCCGTTATACGGATAGAACGAAAGATTTATGTTGTAAGCTATTAAGCCAATGTTATCGGGTCGTAAGAGATATGCTTGAATCTCATTATGAGAGTATATGCCATACCCCTTTAATGGGGTAACCGAATGCGTAAGAGTAATAAAAGTAGATAAAGGAATGCAATTAAAAAGGTTGGTGTTGTAAGTGAAATAAGTATTATGACTAACTTTCTAAAGCTTGTTGTTAAATGTAGGTAAATCCTCGACTTAGGCGACTCGGCGAATTGGAGCGAGCACGTGATCAAAATATGTCTTACCAAGCGCTTCCGCTAGTTTATGTTAATGTTTTGGGTCAAAATACTTTTTGTACAATTTGTTGGTAGACACACCTTTTAGTATTTGATGTTTTGGTTTTAGTAGTATCTTGTAGAATGGTATTGTCTTGATTTTGGTTAAAACAGGGGTATACTCGTTTTACGAACGGGTCATGCCCAAATTTTGTTAAAATCATGTGTTAATGATACTAGCGTTTTTTCGCTTTTTAGTTGAGAAAGATTTGTACATTTTAAAAGTTTATGTTTCTAGCGTCTTTTGGATGTCATTTCTTCTAGACGTAAATGCGGGCCTAACAAGTTGGTATCAGAGCCTAGGTTTGAGGGATTCGAGCAAGAGTAATAGTGCTTGAACTCAAACCGACGGCTCGTGCAAAAGTGTGCTCGCTCCGAGATCGCCAATGAGGTAAAACTTTAAGTTTTTGTTTAATACAAGTATGTATAGTGTGTTTATGATAAATATTTAACTTAAGTATGTGAGATAGTAATAACGGGAGTTAAATATTGGGTTATGTCAGATCTGGCGTCGCACACAGTTGTGTCGTTAAGTGACACAGCTGTGTGGACCATTGATGCTTGTTGCTGAGATCAGGGTATGTAGCAAGGCTGACACAGCTGTGTGACATTGTACTCAGATAATCAACACAGCTGTGTCTGGGCAAATTTTTTTTTTCAGCTATTTAGCAAAGGAAGGGCCGTCGCCGACGGGCTATGATGCCGTCGCCGACGCCCTCATGTTTGCCGACGGCTTAACTAGCTGTCTACGGACGTTTACGGGCGACGCACGTTTACAGAGCCCGTCGCCGACGGGGTGTGAAGCCGTCGCTGACGGCTAGCGGAATTCAAATCCGCTGAAAAGTTTTTGTTTCGTCTTGTTTTCGTATTATGAGTTTCTAAGTCGTTCAAAAGCCTAATGAATGTTCGTGTAGGGTCTATATAAGGTCTAGTAAGATATATGCAACCACGATTAGTGGTTACGTTAGAAAGAAATTTATAAAACTCGAAGGTAATGTGTCGAATGACACGAAAGAATGATGAAAGCTGAAAAAGCGAGTAAAGTTTAAAATATAAGAATGCGAACGAAGTAATTATGGACTAATGAATTATGATGTATTGAAGCTTGTGAATTATGATTTAAGTTCCCATACTTCTCAGAAATGCCTGTTTTATGTTCCTGTCAAGTTATAAGAAGATATAATAAGTTATGTAAAGTTATGTAGATCGTCGGCGATAAAGTAAAATTTATAAAAGTCGAATGTAACGTATGGAATGGCATGAAATGAATGACGAATGTATAAAGTGGAGTTGGAATTCGTATGAAAATTCGGATGAATGTATGCTTTGATAGAATTATGCATTAGAGGCTTGTACCTTGTACATGAATGGTGTGATGCTTATGTGTATTTAATGATTTGCTTTAGTATGATTAAGCGGCGAATATGTGCTAAATGTGAATCATACGAGCTAATTAGTAAAGGATATGTTGAAATTATGTTATATAGTTGTTTCAAATGAAATTTGCTAATTGTAGAATCATGGAGCATTAGCATGTGAAAATACGTGTATGTGAATGTATATGTGTATTGTTTAGAGGATCACGTAAATTGTACATGTCGTACAATACGAGTATAAGATACGCAAGATATTATTATCATAACCTACCATATTTAGATGAATACATGTTCAAAGGTTTGAAGTGTGTAAACGAGACAGTTGACTTTCTGAAGGTCAACAGTATAGGGATATCATGAGATGGCCATTAGACATAATTGTTTAAGTAAAGAGTTAATGTGTTACGTACTAGATGAATTACGTGTTATGAGGGATGATAGTTTAGTTGTATGGATTTGAAATGAGATAACTATTAATGAACGTCTCACTTATACGAAATTCTACTAACGAAAGTCGATTAACGTATGAATAGAAAGAAAGTGAACAGTCGTATATATGCTCACATAAACTAATGATATTACGAAAGTACTGATATGTAAGGATGGGAATCCTGTTAATTTACTTGAGCATGGATGGCAAAAAGGGTTAAGAGGGAGTAATAAAGTAAGCATGAACATGGACGCTAAAGGGAGGTGAATTTGCAATCACTTCGAATGTATTTACATAAAGATGTATGCGTGTTAGAATAATTGAAATTAAGTGGAACGTATAAATAAATGAGAACTTGGTAATCTAAATTATAATAAAAGACTCCAAAAAATGTCACGTGTCAACACCATATTATTCCTCAAAAAAATCTATATTTTAAATTATTGATATTGTTATTTAAAACAAAATTTATCTAATTATATACCATAAAAGATTAGTACAAAAATATTAATAATTTAATATGCTAATAACAAAATCTATCTAATAACATACCATAAAAGATCGGTACAAATAAAAAAATTTAATAAGTTAATTAGCTAATCAAATATACCTTTTTATATTAGAAATATGTTGATAATTTGTATCATATTTAATATTTGATATTATTCATTATCATATAGCTAAGCCAAGTTCAATAAGCAATATACACTTTCTTTTTTCCAACTTAAAGATTTAATATCTTTGTCCCCAGTAATGCATGAATTATTTTCTGAAGGTGTGAATGAAGGTTTCAATCAAGCTTTTAAGGGGTGCGATCGAGATTTTTACCTATAAAATTCATAAAACTTTTTGTTTAAGGGGTGCGTCCGCTCACCAACCAAAACACCTAAGTCTGCTCCTGTCTGCCCAGTCCATATGATATGATCAAGATTTAAAGCCAAGTTAAATTTGTTGTTCAAATTTTTTTTAGAGATAACGATATTTTTTTTTACCTAAACTCACAAAAACATATTTTTGTAAGTTTTTATTATATTAGATTTATAATGATAATGGTATTTTTTTATAATTACGTTACAAAAATATGACCCATACTTCAAATATAATTCAAATGTTAAGCAATTTATAAACAGGTTGGGTATTTAATAACTATGAGCAAAAGATTTTAGATTTGTGAGATAATTATCAGATACGCTTAATTATTTTATTGTGCTCTACAAACATACAATTTTCATTATTCAACCCGTGTAACACACGGGATTATAACCTAGTGTTAATGAAAGGTATGGAAAGGATAATAGTTCAGATGTTAGCTAAAGGCGTTTTTTAAGTGTGTTCGAATTGAAAGTAAGAACAACCCGTACTACAATCCTTATATACAAAAGTACGACCTTAAAAGGTTATATTGTAGAAGTCAGTGAATAATAATTACTTACAAATGCTAGAAGTATTACGTAAGAAATACAATGTGTAATGTAGGATGCTCATTAGTAGAGACACGTTAGAGAACTTAGGTGAATTAACACCAAATACGGTGAACGAACAAATAGAAATGGTATATTAAGGGATGGTCATGTATTGACCGAAGCTCGAGAAAAACACGAGAATCATCTCACTTATGTCTAGACAAGCAAGTAAAAAGGGGTCTAACGATTCTTAAGGGATCGGGTCAATATAAGAGAGAAAGATAAGAATGAAAAGTTTAAGCTTTCGATTGGATGTAAAACAAACTCAAGAAAGAAGGGTGGGAACACCACTAGAAATAGGATGTAGAGTGTTGCGTTGAGACATGCTACATGAAGTAGGACATGGAATTAGTGCTAGGACCCAACACTTGAAGTTGAATGTAGAAGATTAATCCGAAAATATATCATAAGAAATGACATGGTAAATGATACGACAGAAGAACGTAAGGTACGGATGAAAATGTTAGAATATGAGAAATGGATTCAAACCAGTAAAAATGAAAAGTAATAAATTAAAAGTTCGAATCCGTAAGTGAAGACGGATTAAACAAGTGAGAATAAAAACTAAGTACCAAACTCAAATAAGTAATACGGGTCAAATGGCGATCGCCATTTGAACCCGGTATTTAATGTTCGGCTTGTCAAGTTTATTACTTATAGGTGAGCATAATGTATGGGCATGCTTTGTCACAGTTTGGAAAGCATTAACCGTCGCAAAGTATAAATAACGAGTCAAGGGTTTTGACCCGCGCCAGGTACGTATAAAAAGATTATATTTTTAATAGGAGCTTAGGGCTCGACTAGAGAATGATGTGTCAGAATAGGATAACTGATACCCATATGTAAGAATGCATTTACAATTAGACTTCCGAAAAGTCAAACGAAATAAATGAAATCCTTGCAATTATGCAAGTATAATATACGAACGTGTACCTCGATGCAACCACAATAGGTGAGGGGGTGTTAGTCTGACCTTGAAAGGTCAAACTGCGAAAGTTGGAGAAATAACCAATAAAAAGAAAGGATTGTATGTAAGAAATGGAATGTATGATATGTTTAGCATGTACGTAAGAAAATTTTGAAAGATACAATAGGCGAACAAACACCCTGTAGGACACAATTATGAAAGGTTATGTGCTAATTATTTATTTATAGATAAATATGATGGAATTCTTAGTGAAATGATAGTATTGAAGCTAGTGGAAGGATGCCCACGAGTGAGAGCATATTTCATGAATAAATGAGACCAATTCTGGTACAGAAGGTACATATAAAGAAGCAGATCGATCCGGCACACGGATAACCGACTTATACATTGAAAGCGAGGTTAGTAAAATGTTTAATTCTTAGTTAATGATTAAGAATCCGTAGATTTATTTGTGAGTGTGAACAAAATGAATGGTAGAATAATTATGGTATGCTATACAGTGATTGACCTGTAATGGTCAGCGTGAGAAGGTGTGAATGACATTAAGAGGGAGAATTAAAGGCCTTAAATGAAAGTTTGAGCTGAATTGGTTAAACGCTAGTATGGTGCTCGTACACAACATACCTAGTTGTTATCATAAGTAGTTCATGCAAGGAGCTAATAATAAAGTGTGCGAAGGATTAAATTCAATGCTAAACTCAAACTTGTAATTAGTTCAAGTAACGGTGGTAACCGTAGAATGATGCCTTATACTCGTATTAAGTATGAAAAAGTAATTAGGAAGTGGGAAGCTTTGTATTAGTACCACTAAGTCATTAAATGTCTATAGTATACGTATAATGTTGTGCTAAGCCCTCATATGAGCAAGAAAGTAATTGGAAGAACGTTAGTAATGGAATGATGGGGTTGCTTATAATTACAATAATGAATTATGTCGTGCATGATTCGTGTGCGGAATAAAATAATCGGTTTATTTATATAGTAAATGTATGAATATGTTACGCTTATTTAGAAAGATAGAAACAAGCCGTAAGCATAAGCTTGTACGACCAACAGTATACATTGGAATAAATTCCAATGAACGAATCGCTAGTGATGATGTATGCTAGGAACTGGCATTATAAAGTGAAAACGACACTAATAAGAGCCCTGGATCAGATTCTGACTTATAGGTGATTATGAAAGTAATTTACTTGATTTAAAAACGGAGGGACAATGCGTACAAAGACGTTTATGCATGAATGAAACTCTTGCCAAGATCTCGAATGCATCTATGTTGTAGTAAGCATCGTGAATGAAAAGACGAAAAAGTAGGAGTAGAATTGGCCTAGTTGGAATGAGAAAGGTTTCGGGGACGAAACCTCTTTTAAGAGGGGTAGACTTGTAACACCCCAAAAACGTTAACTAGGCATAAGTTGTAACATCCCAAAAATGATAAATAATAAGTAAGGATAAATAATAAACTTAACATAGTTAAGGATTTATGGCAAGATGGTAGCTAAATGTGGGTTAAAGATTAGAGTTGTAATTAGCAACTAAGTGTAGGGGGTAAAGTGCAACATGATTAAACTTAAATTTCTAAAAACAAATTAAACCCCAAAAACAAATTAAACCCCAAAAACACAGTGAATGTGTCTGGGGAACGATCGACCAAGAACAGGCAAGAAGGGGAAAACCCTAAAACTCAAGAAATCAAGCAATTGAAGCCTAAATCACAAGCTAATTCAGTGCATGAGCCCTCTTTTTCGAAAGTCTAACCCTATTTAGTGAAGAGGTGAGTTTAATTTCAGAAATTATGATTTGTAGAAAGAGGGGTTCAACCCAATCTCGATTTCTTGTATCAAATATGGGAAATCTGAGTTAGAATTGCTTTCTAGAACAAGAATCATGTTGATTTTAGGTTGTATGAAAGGTTGTAGTGAAAACCCACTTGGTGAAGTTGTGTTATGATTAGGAAGATCATAGTGTTTATGATTGCATGTTATCTTGATATATGATCTTGTTTATAGTACTTGAATGCTAGCTAAATTGATGTAGAATAAAGATTGTGCAAGAACTAGGTTGATTATTAATGACATACAAGATGAACTAGTAAAGTATGCCTTGAATGTTTGTACATTATACTTTATTAATGTAACGCACACTAAGTGTTTGACGAAATGCTTGAAAGAACAATTATGTGTAATTTGGAAAATAATGGAATGAAGTTGGGATACTAAATGAATGAATGGATGTGTTGATATAGGCGTGAAGGAAGAAGGTTCGGGTACTAAGAAACCGGAAGGCTCACAAGATCGAGGTATGTTCCGTTGCATACAAAACCTTATTTAAATTTTGTTTATATTATGAAAAACAACCCTTGTTACAATGATTATCGTGATTAGTAAGTAGATAACAAATCCCTTGCGGATTTGGTTATGCTAACGAAGGTTACATTAAGCTATGCAAGTCGACCAGTTCGAGTCGAATCATGTCGAGTAAGAATATGGTACCATCCGTTTATAATGGGTGGTCATGAATGCAATAAAGAATGTATGAAGTTCAATCCGTTATACGGATAGAACGAAAGATTTATGTTGTAAGCTATTAACCCGATGTTATCGGGTCGTAAGAGATATGCTTGAATCTCATTATGAGAGTATATGCCATACCCCTTTAATGGGGTAACCGAATGCGTAAGAGTAATAAAAGTAGATAAAGGAATGCAATTAAAAAGGTTGGTGTTGTAAGTGAAATAAGCATTATGACTAACTTTCTAAAGCTTGTTGTTAAATGTAGGTAAATCCTCGACTTAGGCGACTCGGCGAATTGGAGCGAGCACGTGATCAAAATATGTCTTACCAAGCGCTTCCGCTAGTTTATGTTAATGTTTTGGGTCAAAATACTTTTTGTACAATTTGTTGGTAGACACACCTTTTAGTATTTGATGTTTTGGTTTTAGTAGTATCTTGTAGAATGGTATTGTCTTGATTATGGTTAAAACAGGGGTATACTCGTTTTACGAACGGGTCATGCCCAAATTTTGTTAAAATCATGTGTTAATGATACTAGCGTTTTCCCCCTTTTTAGTTGAGAAAGATTTGTACATTTTAAAAGTTTATGTTTCTAGCGTCTTTTGGATGTCATTTCTTCTAGACGCAAATGCGGGCCTAACAGTTAAGGTTTATGAGTTTAGATGTTCGATTCTAATGTTGATGATGAAGGTGCGATGCAACAGTTTGCTTATGTGATATATATGATTAAGCACATTTAATGGATCGTATGTTAATTATTAGTGAACAATTGAATGTTAAGAAGGGTTTATGTGGATCATGAGAACTAAACTAATGGAACACTTTTGTTAAAGCATGCATACTAGAATTTTTATGGTTGATTATTCACAAATTGGTTATAAACAGTTAATTTTGATGATTAACATTCATATTATAGGGTGTTGTTAATACGGATGTTTGATCTAGTTAAGTGAATATTGGAAAAGGATTGTGAGTTTGGAAATTGGTAGTAGGCTTCTGAAACAATTTGGGTTATACTAATTTATTTGGGCCTTACATGTGAGCGATTAAAACTGGGCCGTGAGGAGTTGAGATGAATCACACAGTCCAAGCGGACTATGTTTGGGCCGCATCACCACATGCTTGGGCCAACCAGGTTGGGCTGTAAGCTGTAAGCTTGGGCTGGGAAAAAATATCGGGTCACACCCTTAATGGTTGGGCCGTACACTTGAGCCCAGCCGCATACTTTCTAGCTGGGCCAGTAATGTTTGGGCCACGTGCGACGGGCTTGGGCCGGAAAGGATAACAGGCCACACACACACTCATACTAGTATGCACACTTGAATGTTTGGTGTTTGGGCTGCTAATCTGTTACGCATATGTGAACCTGGGTGTAACTTATACGTGACCCGAATTACTCGTTATGTGATAATGTGTACTACTTGCTATCTGTTAAACTCGTGAAAAGCTTGGGTGAAACCTCAACTGACTGTGATAATCATGATAGGACGTAGTTGAACTTCTGATAAACAAGTACTAATCTTACCGAGCAAACAAATATGAGTTCATTTCTCTTGAGGATGCGTCCCGGTGGGTGGGAGAGTCAAATGGGTATCCCTGAGAGGGATAAATCGTTTGGGTAAAACGGGAATGTTGGATAATACACTCTTCCTATCATTTAAGTCTCATCTTATACCGAATAGTTACCTGAGAGGTAACGGGGTATTAGTTGATAGCGCTATTAGGCTTGGCAACCTCACCCCGTACCTGAGAGGACGGGGGTGAACTAATGACCTTAAATCATGACCAATGTTTGGATAGGGGCATTGGGGACGGGCAAAACAATCTGGTAGCCATCTTGTACGGTCCTTGAGTTATTATCAACATTATTATCAATGAACTGAACTAAACACTTGGTAACTAACGTTTTCGTAAAACTATGAACTCGCCAGCTTTGTCTGATACACTTGTTGCATGCTCGCAGGTCGTTAGATTACTTGGATTTGGAACTTGCTGTCTGGAGTAGCTGGAGTGGTCATGGGTCGAACTGATTGGATACACATGACGTGATTATTGACATTACATATTTGCCTTGAAACATTTAAACTATGATTTACTTATTGCTTCCGCTGAACTTGTTGGAATTTTATTAAACTTATTGTTGGTACATTCCATTAATAATTGGCAATTTCATTTGAAAACTTGTTATGAGTTCAACATGATTAGTGGCTCGTTATTGGTACGTCACACGCCTAGCGGGGTTTCCGTGGGTGGTATTTTGGGGGTGTGACAGTTTGGTATCAGAGCCACTGCTTATAGTGAACTTGGTTTTAAAACGTTTTTATAAAACCAGACTATAACCGAACAGATCCGAAATCGACCATGACACTCAGCTCCAGATTGCAAGGTTCGTCTCCCGTTTACTATTGCATAGTATATCTAGTGTACACTTATGTATGACATTACACGTGAATGCACACTTGGCACTGCAGTATGAGTTTCTGTGTTACCAACCCATGTTATGTGTTTTGATAGCGTGACACCTCTTTGAACTTTCATGATCCATGTTATGGTGTCTTTTGTCCTATTACCCGAATTTGTGGAACCTTTTAGCACGAGTTGGGAGGAGCTGATATAAACATGCAAATTGGATTATTATTATGGGTGCACACATAATAATGTGGGGTGCATGTGAGTCCTAGTGAAACTTGATAAGTGTGAAAGGGGTTCCGCTCTGTTGCTTGACGTAATGATAGAACCCGGTACACTACGGAAGTCATAGTAATGCTTGTCTCCTACTCAAACTCGCATTTTAATCTTTCCCTTTTCTTATATAGAATCATGAGTGGACGTGGCAACATTGCTATGAATCAAGCTAAGTTAACCAATTTGATCAACACTCGTGTGGCTGAAGCCCTAGCGGCTTATCAAGCTGGTACGATATGTGCTAATTGTTCCTTATCCCTGTGTTGCGTACCCAAATTTTAAACATGTGTTGTACTCTCTTTCGTTTTTAGGACAACCTGCGAATCAAAACAATCCGCCTGTCTACACGTTTAAGACGTTCATGGACTGTAAGCCACAGACATTCAGTGGGACTGAAGGAGCTGTGGGACTCCTGCGTTAGTTTAAGAAGGCAGAATCGGTCTTTGCTATGTGTAACTGTCCCGTGGGGGACCGGGTGAAGTATGCTACAGGCACATTGGAGGATGGTGCCTTAACTTGGTGGAATGCCCAGGTGCAAATGTTGGGCATTGAAATGGCTAATGCAACTACTTGGGATGATTTCAAGGAGTTGATGCGAGAGGAGTATTGTCCTCGTGATGAGATTCAGAATCTTGAGAACGAGTACTACAATTTGAAGATGGAAGGGTCTGAGATTGAAGCGTATATGAAAAGGTCACATGAGCTCGCGAATATGTGTCCTAACTTATCACGACCACCACACCGAATAATCGAATTATACATCAAGGGTTTAGCACCGTCAGTCAAGAGTTTGGTCACTGCTGCAAACCTTGACAACTTGCCTCGAATCATCCGCTTAGCCCACAAGATCACGGATCAGGAGGTGGAGAGTGGCTCACTGCCACCACGTGTTTCTGCTACTACTGCTACAACTACTACTCCTACTACTGATATCAAGCATAAGTGGAATGATGTGGACAAGGTGTCCAATTCGATATAGTCACAGAAGAAACCAGACACCGGTAGCAATCGCAATTTCGGTCAGTCATCTTCTGTTAATCAGAACCAGAGCGGCAATTCGAATCAGAGTGCCTATGTAGGGAAGCAGCCGAAGTGTAACAAGTGCAACTTTCATCATCGTGGGCCGTGCACCCGAGTCTGTCACAGGTGCAACAAAGTGGGTCATATGGCTAGAGATTGCAGAGCTCCACTCCCGAGACAGCAGCAGCAGCAACCACCACAGCAACAGTAGCCACATCAACAGGATAGGCAGCAACCTCAGCAGAATCAGGGTAATTGTAAGGGTTGTTTTCAGTGTGGTGACGAGGGTCATTTCAGGCGGGATTGCCCTCAGTTGAATCAGAACTCGGGTAATAATAACAACAATGGGAACAATGGTGGGAATGGTGCATGTGGGAGAGTGTTTACTATTGGTGCTGGGGAGGCTAGGAATGATGACAACGTGGTGACCCAGTACGTTTTCAGTAAACCATCTATTTGCTTCGGTATTATTCGACTCTGGTGCAGACTGGAGTTATGTATCTTTGGAGTTCAGTCGCCAGTTAGGGTTGAGTCCTACACCTCTTGTAACCAAACATGTAGTAGAACTAGCTGATGGTAAATCGATTGAAGCTTCACATGTCCTCGTTGGGTGTAAACTCGAACTTATGGGTCAAGGTTTCGACATTGACCTACTCCCCGTTACTATTGGAAGCTTTGATGTGGTCATTGGCATGGATTGGTTTTCTAAGCACCAGGCGGAAATTCTCTGTAAAGAGAAAATCATGCGTATCCCGCTCCCTAGTAGAGAATCTTTGTCGGTTCAAGGTCATCGTAGTGGTGCAATGGCTAGTATCATCTCAGCTATGAAGGCTCAGAAGTGTCTGCGTAAGGGCTACCCTGCTATTTTAGCTCTTGTTACTGATTCTCAACCTGATGAGAGAAGGATCAAAGACTTCCAGTTGTTCGTGAGTTTCCTGATGTGTTTCCTGAAGAGCTTCCTGGTTTACCTCAACATCGTCAAGTGGAATTTCAGATTGACCTCACACCAGGAGCAGCCCTGATTGCTCGTGATCCTTACCGTCTTGCGCCAAGAGAGTTACATGAGTTGTCAAATCAACTTCAAGAGCTGTTGGATAGAGGTTTTATCCGACCCAGTTCTTCGCCTTGGGGAGCCCCAGTTCTGTTTGTGAAAAAGAAGGATGGGTCCTTTCGAATGTGTATAGATTATGGTGCACTCAACAAGGTAAGCATCAAGAACCGTTATCCTTTACCACGTATCGACGATCTGTTTGACCAGTTGCAAGGGTCAAGTTTTTATTCAAAGATCGACTTAAGGTCGGGCTACCATCAGGTGCGAGTCCGAGAGGAGGATGTTCCTAGCACGGCTTTTCGAACGCGGTATGGCCACTATGAGTTTTTGGTTATGCCATTTGTATTGACTAATGCACCAGCGGTTTTCATGGATCTCATGAACCGCGTGTGCAAACCGTATCTCGACGATTTTGTTATTGTGTTCATCGATGTCGCAACCCCCGATCCCTAATTCCCGGGAACAGGCGGCCGCGAGCCAGTTTCGGTGTTATCACGTGTTTGTCTAATTTGGCAGCGGAAATTTTCATCAGGACCGTAGTTAGGAAATATTGGATCAGAGTAAAATACCACATTTTTCAATATTAGACACATGGGATAAAACCCAAGTTTGCATTACACACATTTTCATAGGAATAAATCCTATTTTATTTCATAAAAAACATCTATTTTATTTTAGGTAACTTTATTGCCACTTTTCCAAGCCTTCAGTGCTGTCCAGCTGGCTTCTATTTGGCTTTCACAATTTGTTACCTGAAACGCGTTTTAAAAACATTTGTCAGTGGGAAATACTGGTGAATGAATCCCAATTTAATCAAGTTTAAATAAAATCCCATTGCACAGTATTGAGGGCGATCTCGCAATTACATTTGTTTCCAAGTTATATTAATTAACATCCATGGTACTGTTAGACCCGACTTATGGAAATGTTACTCCTTGACTAGGTGGTAACAAATTTTGTATACAAAACCCCAACATACTCATGATAATTGTATTCTTACAAATACTCAATAACTGCTTAATATATAATTAATTAAGTGAGGTTTTGTAAAAATAATTTACAAAAAGTCGATCAACTCACATTGATGTCTTAGATTATCCTTTAGGGTTTCCTGGTGACAATCTATAATTTACATAAATGTACACGTGTTAGTATAATAACCCATTTTAACATTAGTAATACCCCCCCCCCCCCGAGATGGCATTCCAACGACTACGTCGGGCAGAACCACGACAGCCATTACGGAACCCTAGATCAATCAGGCAGCGTATCTAATACGTATCCAGGGGTTATAATACTTACAACGGAGCAGAACTTCGCTATTTAGGGGGTATAATACCCGTAGATTATGCCTATAATCAGAGAATTCGTTGAGAATGAAAAGATTTGAGCGACGGAAAATGAAATCCCGAGGCCTTCTTATATAGGGCCTGATTTCAGCTTTTACGCGGCCCGCGTAAATGTTAACACAGGGCTACGCAGCCCGCGTCAAACCCTGGTCAACGCATAGCCCATTTGGGTCACTGCCTAGCCTCGCCACGATGATGACACGTGTCATCACCGGGCTGCGCCACCATCTTGATCTCTAGCGGCCCGCGTGAGACCTTTAAGAAGTCTACGCGGCCCGCGACACACTTAAAAACTTGATTTTTAAGTATTTTTTATAATATTTAGGGTATTCGGGGCCCGTTTTCACGTATGGGGTGAATTTTAGGACATATTGGGATATTTTAAAATATATTAGGGTATCGGAAATAATTCGAGGGTGTCGGTTTTCTTGAGGGTTGTCATATCCTCCCCACCTTGTTTTAGAGCTCGTCCTCGAGATCTACTGGAACAAGTGTGGATATTTCCTTTGCATTTCAGATTCAAGTTCCCATGTGTACTCAGGTCCTCTTTTGGAGTCCCACTTCACTTTGACCAGAACTAATCTCTTGTGCTTGAGATTCTTGACTTTCCTATCTTCAATCTGTAGAGGCATTTCTGCAAACTTGAGTTGTTCATTTATGTCACGGCCCCAGCCCCGGTTTGACCCGGTTTAGGAGCCGCGGGACAGAAAATCCCGTGGTATTTATTTAATTAAGTTTACAGCGGAAGATTTTAGCAGGATCTTTCAAAAGCTGAAAAATTTCCTGATTATTTTATTTCATAAATTGGGATAAAACCCACGATAATTTACAATAAGGTGATTTCACTGGGAAATCTTTATTTTACAAAACATGTTTCTTTATTTATTTTGAGCCACTTCCTTAATCTTGTAGTGCTTCGCGGCACTTTTCCTGAATCACAACAGATCACCTGAAACATGTTTAAAAAGGGTTTTGTCAGCAGGGAAATACTGGTGAATCATTCTTTTTACTAAAACGACACGTTGTTATAATTTACAGTATTAAGAGCGATTACAATGTTTTCATATATCAACCAACTACCCACAGTATTTGTCACTCGACCATCCATTGGTAACCTCATTGTCCAATGGTGTCTGTGACTATGGTCATATCACCCCTTGGCTACCCCGTTGTCCAATGGTGACGGTTATCAAGTAATGTATACAAAACCCCACATACCGGCTGTAATTTGGTGATTACAAAGACTTAATCCCTGTAATTATAACTAAATAAATAGGGTTTTGGAAAGCAATTTGATAAAAAGAGAATGACTCACATTGCAGATTTAATACGGGCAGAGTCTAGTCTACTGATTAGCCTTGTAACCTAATTAAAATATCAATGCACACAAACTAGGTCAGTAACTAATACAGCATTTACGATAACTCACGAGATTGAAACCCTCACAACGAATGACAAAGTGCAATACTTAAACATCCATCGAATTCACGACGAATGACAAAGCATAACCCTAATTTGGGCAGCACTTAAACATCCATTGGATTGATTTCTATCGATCGGACATTAAATCGTATCAGCGATCGAGTTATTACCCTGTATTGCGGCAGCGATTCGTGTGTGTTTTTGTAGTAAAAAGACTATAACTCAGTGTGTATAACGAATTTTTACGTCGTTCCAACTCCAGAAAGCAAGTCCCAAACCCCACTATTTATACTTGAAATTTGACCCCCTCGCGTGACGTGAGGGGTACCACCTTGGGCGTCGCGTGGCGCGAGGGGTCACTACTCTATTATAGAGTAGCCCCGTGTGTTTGTAGCCTTGCTGAGTCAGTGGATTGTTAAAATTCGTTTTTGACAGCAATTTAAGTGGATAATCGTAACTAGGGAATACCCCCCCTGAGTTTTAGGGGCCCTGATCCTGATTCTGATTGTTCTGAAAATTTTAGGGTTTATACAGAATCACTTGGGGGTTTCAATTAGGGTTTCCTATTGGACCAAATGTAATAATAATTAGGACTTTTAATGAGAGTTGTTACATCCTCCCCACCTTAATAAAAATCTCGTCCTCGAGATTTATTGGAACAAGTGAGGATACTTTCGCTTCATTTTCGATTCTAACTCCCAAGTATATTCAGATCCTCTCTTCGAATCCCACTTGACTTTGACCAGCACTAGCCGCTTGTGCTTGAGAAACTTAATTTTTCTATCTTCTATTTGTAATGGTTTTTCAACAAACTTTAGCTTTTCATTTACCTCTATATCTTGAAGAGGTACTACCAGGGACTCGTCAGATAGACATTTCTTAAGATTGGATACATGAAATACATCATGTACTCCGGCTAGCTCTTCTGGTAGTTGTAAACGATAAGCAACTGGTCCTATACGTTGGATTGCTGGAAATGGTCCTACGTATCGTGGACTTAGCTTTCCTTTCTTAACGAATCGAACTACTCCTTTCCAAGGAGAAACTTTTAAGAGTACTTTATCTCCCACTTGGAATTCCAATGGCTTCCGTCTATTGTTGGCATAACTCTTCTGGCGATCGCGAGCCGTCTTTAGTCTTTCCTTGATTTGAGTAATCTTGTCGGTAGTTTCTTGTACTATTTCAGGACCTGATAATTGACTTTCTCCTATTTCTGCCCAGCATACTGGAGTTCTACATTTACGTCCATATAGTGCTTCGAATGGGGCAGCTTCTTTGCTTGAGTGATAACTATTGTTATAGGAGAATTCAATTAAGGGTAGGTGGTCATCCCAGTTTCCACCAAAATCTATCACACATGCTCGGAGCATGTCTTCCAGGGTTTGTATCGTCCTTTCACTTTGTCCGTCTGTTTGAGGATGATATGACGTGCTTAAAGTTAGTCGAGTTCCCATTGCTTGCTGGAAACTTGTCCAGAAATGAGAAGTGAAACAACTATCTCTATCCGATACAATGGAGAGTGGAACTCCATGTAAAGATACAACTTCGTCTACGTACAATTTGGCTAACCTTTCCATGCTAAAGGTTTCCTTCATAGGTAGAAAATGAGCTGACTTGGTTAATCGATCCACAATTACCCAAATCGTATCATTACCTTTTTTGGTTTTGGGTAACTTAGTAACAAAGTCCATTGTTATAAGTTCCCATTTCCATACAGGCATTTCTAATTGTTGAAGTAACCCTGAAGGTTTCTGGTGTTCTGCCTTAACTTGCGAACAAGTGAGACACTTAGAAACATATCTAGCTATGTCCTTTTTCATTCCTATCCACCAGAAATTATTTCTTAAATCTTGGTACATTTTATTGTTTCCTGGATGCATGGTACACCTAGATTTATGAGCTTCTTCTAAAATCTTATCTCTTAAATCTCCTTTCTTAGGTACCCAAATTCTTTTCTTATGGAATTTCCAAATTCCATCACTTCCTTGCTCTAATTCTTTTATTCTTCCTTTCATTCCTTCAGTATCGTCCTTGATTGCTGTTTCTTGAATGCTTTTTAGTTGTTCCATTAAATCTAACTGTAGATTTAATCTAAGAGCATGAACCCGTCGTTGTTTCTCATGATATTTACGACTTAAGGCATCTGCAACTACATTGGCCTTTCCTTCGTGATACTGAATATCACAGTCGTAATCACTTAGGATTTCCATCCATCTCCTTTGTCTCATGTTTAACTCTTTTTTCCCAAATATGTATTTTAAACTCTTATGATCCGTATAGACAGTAAACTTACTTCCATACAGATAATGTCTCCAAATTTTAAGGGTAAAAATTATGGCTCCTAATTCTAAATCATGAGTCGTATAATTTTCCTCGTGCTTTTTCAATTGTCTTGAAGCATACGCAATTAACTTTTTGCGTTGCATTAGCACACATCCTAATCCTAGCTTAGAAGCATCACAATAAACTTCAAAATCTTCTGTTCCTTCTGGCAATGCTAGAATTGGAGCATTGGTTAACTTTTGCTTCAAAATCCTAAAGGCTTCTTCTTGTTTAGGTCCCCATTCAAACTTAACTGATTTACAGGTTAGCTTAGTTAATGGTACAGCTATCTTGGAAAAATCCTTAATAAAACGTCTATAATATCCGGCTAAACCTATAAAACTTCTAATTTCCATTGCTGATTGTGGGACCTTCCATTTGGTAATTGCTTCTATCTTAGCAGGATCTACGTGAATACCCTCGTGATTCACCATATGTCCTAAGAATTGCACTTCTTGTAGCCAAAATTCACACTTTGAAAATTTGGCGTAAAGCCTTTCTTTTCTTAACAAAGTTAAGAGTGCATGCAAGTGCTGACAATGCTCGTCTTGACTTTTGGAATAAATAAGTATATCGTCGATGAAGACAATTACAAATTTATCCAAACACGGTTTACAGATCCTATTCATCATGTCCATGAATGCTGCAGGTGCATTCGTTAATCCGAAGGGCATGACTGTAAACTAGTAATGACCACACCTAGTTCTGAAAGCAGTTTTAGGTATGTCTTCTTCTTGTACCTTCAATTGATGATATCCGGAGCGTAAATCTATCTTAGAAAAATATCTAGCTCCTTGAAGTTGATCAAATAGATCATCAATCCTAGGTAATGGGTATCGATTCTTAATTGTAACCTTGTTCAGTTCTCTATAATCAATACACATTCTCATGGAACTGTCCTTTTTCTTTACAAACAACACTGGTGCTCCCCAAGGGGATGAACTAGGTTGTATGAATCCTTTACTTAGTAATTCATCTAATTGCTTTTTCAGTTCTAACATTTCAGTGGGTGCTAACCGATAAGGTGCTTTAGCTATCGGTGTAGTTCCAGGAATTAGATGAATCCTAAATTCTACTTCCCTGTCAGGTGGTAATCCCGGGAGTTCTTCCGGGAATACATCTGGGTATTCTGAGACTACAGGAATCTCCTTAAGTTCTTTATTCTTAGTACTAATGATTACTGAAATCATATACACTATTCCTTGCTTTCGCTCATAACTAGCAACTTTCATTACTGAAATGAACTTCATGGGTTTACATGGCTTATCTCCTGTAATCATAATTACTTCTCCGGTGGGTGCCTGAATCTCTATAGAGTTCTTATCACAAAGGATTCGAGCATGGTTGGCTACTAACTAATCCATTCCTAACACAAAATCGAAATCAGCTAATTTCATAGGTAGTAGGTTTGCAGAGAATTTATGACCTGAAAGTTCTATATTTCTTTCCCGCAAAACCTTATTTATTTTAACAGAATTCCCATCTGCCGTTTCGACTGTACAAATCTGCCTAAGGTTGGTTAAGGGTAAATTAAGAGCTTGGCAGAATGAAGTATTGATAAAACTTTGGTTTGCACCAGAGTCAAATAATACTTTTGCATACACGTTGTGAACTAGAAACGTACCAGCTACCACATCTGGAATGAGTTCTGCTTCTTGAGTGGTCAGCTGAAATGCTCTGGCATTCTTTTTAGTAGCTCCGTCGGCCGTCTTGGCTTTGTTGTCTACTGGTTTGACCAATTTTGGACATTCTGTTTTGAAATGTCCTGCTTCGCCACAGTTAGAGCAGATTCTTGTTTTCTTTCTGCAGTCTTCTTCACGATGTCCTACCATTTTGCAAAAGTTGCAGGTTATATTACATCTTCCATAATGTTTTTTTCTGCAATTCCTGCAGAACGGCGGAGTTGAGGATTGCCCTGTTCCTCTTTTCTTGAAGTTGCTACTATTACCCATACGAACTCCTTGGGTAATTTTCTGAGCCAGTTCCTTTTTCCTATTTTCATCTCTTGTTCGTACCAGCTCGTCAGTTAGGGTGTTAGCTAATTCTATCGCATCGTCAATAGTGCGAGGTCTCGCAGCTTTAACAATATTACGGATTTCGCTAATCAATCCCCAAATATAGCGAGAAATGAGCATCGGTTCTGGCGAAGCCAGTGTTGGTACCACTCTAGCATATTCAAAGAATGTCGAAGTATAACCGCGACAGTCTACACCCATCATCCGATGGTTCAGGAACTTATTTGCCATTTGTTCCTTTTCATACTCGGGATAGAATTTTCTTTATATTAACTGCTTAAATTCCTCCCAACTCATGGCATAGGCCATATTTCTTCCTTTGGCTTGAAGTATTGTATTCCACCATTCTAGCGCCCCTTCTTTGAAAAGATTTGACGCGTACATGACCTTGTCGTCTTCAGCACATTTACTTATTATGATCACTGCCTCGGTTTTCTCTAACCAACGCAGTGCCGCAATCGCCCCTTCATTCCCTGCAAATTCAGTGGGTTTACAAGCAAGAAATTCTTTGTAAGTGCAACCAGATGTTGCAGCTTTCCTTTTCTTAGGGAGCGGGGTCTGCCGTGGATCATTATTGTTATTAGTATAATTACCGCCTCCGTTTATGCTATTACTGAAGTTATCTTCAGAAGTACGTTTGCTAGGAATGATTTGTTGAGGTTCAACTGGATTTCTAGCAGCAGCAAGAATTGCTGGAATAGCATTGGCTATCCCTTGAGTAACGATATTTTCTATATCTTGCTTAGTCATAAATTGCTCTTCCTGGTGATGCTCAGATTGGTTAACCTCGTTAACTGGTTCATTATTAGCGTTTTCCATCTGGTAATTAATATATATATAATTTATTAGTACATAATAAATAACAATTATATACAAAACAATCATCCACATTTCACAACAAATATATATCCAAAATTATCGATTTCTCGATTCCCATTATATATATATTATGCATCATTACACACCGTTATTTTACACAAGTTTTATTGTTTATTTTACACGTTTTATTTTGATTATTATAGTATTATACAATCCTAACTTCATAACCACATTATTCCTAATCCCCTGGCATTTCAAAAGCGATGTTCCCTCTCGTCGTATTTCCAGGAGATTTGTCCTCCTATTTCCCGGATCCTATTCCCAGCATCCATCAGCTCCTCGCCAAAATGGCGGAGTTCAGCTAAGTTTTCATTACACATAGGTGGATTTGGTATAGGTTCTGGGTCAAACTGAGGGAAAAACATATAAAGGTTATTAACTAGGTTTTGAAACTGCCAATCGTTGGTCCACCATTCATCCATTCCTAAAGGTTGAGTATGGATTAAAGGTTCTGGGATGGCTGGTTCCAACTTTATTGGCAGTTGAGTTTCGGCAGGATAAGGGTAAAGGTTGGTATTAATAGGTCTAACGATATCACAGCTTGCCAATATCTGATCCAACTCTTCTTGTAAAGGCAACTCCTCGACTTGCCTTGAACTTTTCCCAATTTCCATTTCTACTTGACTAGAACCTTCCCCGATCACAATTCCTTTTCCTTTATCTATTGAATTCTCTATTTTGGGAATTCTCCTAGTTGCGGGTTTCCTCCTGCGTACACGCCTTCATCCTACCAATCTTCTCCTTTTCTTAGGCTTTGGTTTCTCCAGAGGTGGAACGTTAAATTCCATAGGTTCTTCTATATCGGGTATATAACCAGTAAAATCTTTGGAAACTTCTATGTTTACAGGGTAGAGGTTGAGATTCTCTTGGGCTCCAGATAACTCATTCATGTTGTTTAGCATATATGAAAAAAAAAATACTAAGTTAAAATTTTATAACAAAATTTCACAGGTAAACTTTCAAGTATTATTGCATACCGTGTGGCTAATTTAATACAAAGGACAACTGAAAATTAAACATACTAGGATTTATTGTAAACTTATTTATTTACTGGGTAAAATTTCTGACTTGCATATGGTAAGGGTGCTAATACTGGGTCAGGGTATTTAAAGATTTGCATTTACTGCTACAGTTGCTAACATATAGAGATCTGCCCATTTTTCATCTAACTTGTCTTCCCATGGTGGGTTACTACCGATTTTCTGAATTTCCTGATTAACTTTCATTTCTTTTGATTGAGATTTCTTTATTTTCTCCTGACTTTTCCTAATAATCAAACTTCTTTTATTAGGAGAAAGTGGTTCCTCATAATGAGCTTTACGAACAAATATTCCCTCCTCAGTATCTACTGAGTATCTTGAGGATTTTGATTGGGATGAACTTCCCTTCTCTTTTTGCGAACTATCTAATTTAAGATAGATGTTCGAAAGCTTTTGCTTACCCATACTGTAACTAACAAGTAGTCAGTTAACAAAACAAATAATCACAAAATGACAATCAGGAAAATTAAGTATTTCTCAAATACTTAATTGCTTAACTCAGTGGCTCTGATACCACCTTTTTCTGTCACGGCCCCAGCCCCGGTTTGACCCGGTTTAGGAGCCGCGGGACAGAAAATCCCGTGGTATTTATTTAATTAAGTTTACAGCGGAAGATTTTAGCAGGATCTTTCAAAAGCTGAAAAATTTCCTGATTATTTTATTTCATAAATTGGGATAAAACCCACGATAATTTACAATAAGGTGATTTCACTGGGAAATCTTTATTTTACAAAACATGTTTCTTTATTTATTTTGAGCCACTTCCTTAATCTTGTAGTGCTTCGCGGCACTTTTCCTGAATCACAACAGATCACCTGAAACATGTTTAAAAAGGGTTTTGTCAGCAGGGAAATACTGGTGAATCATTCTTTTTACTAAAACGACACGTTGTTATAATTTACAGTATTAAGAGCGATTACAATGTTTTCATATATCAACCAACTACCCACAGTATTTGTCACTCGACCATCCATTGGTAACCTCATTGTCCAATGGTGTCTGTGACTATGGTCATATCACCCCTTGGCTACCCCGTTGTCCAATGGTGACGGTTATCAAGTAATGTATACAAAACCCCACATACCGGCTGTAATTTGGTGATTACAAAGACTTAATCCCTGTAATTATAACTAAATAAATAGGGTTTTGGAAAGCAATTTGATAAAAAGAGAATGACTCACATTGCAGATTTAATACGGGCAGAGTCTAGTCTACTGATTAGCCTTGTAACCTAATTAAAATATCAATGCACACAAACTAGGTCAGTAACTAATACAGCATTTACGATAACTCACGAGATTGAAACCCTCACAACGAATGACAAAGTGCAATACTTAAACATCCATCGAATTCACGACGAATGACAAAGCATAACCCTAATTTGGGCAGCACTTAAACATCCATTGGATTGATTTCTATCGATCGGACATTAAATCGTATCAGCGATCGAGTTATTACCCTGTATTGCGGCAGCGATTCGTGTGTGTTTTTGTAGTAAAAAGACTATAACTCAGTGTGTATAACGAATTTTTACGTCGTTCCAACTCCAGAAAGCAAGTCCCAAACCCCACTATTTATACTTGAAATTTGACCCCCTCGCGTGACGTGAGGGGTACCACCTTGGGCGTCGCGTGGCGCGAGGGGTCACTACTCTATTATAGAGTAGCCCCGTGTGTTTGTAGCCTTGCTGAGTCAGTGGATTGTTAAAATTCGTTTTTGACAGCAATTTAAGTGGATAATCGTAACTAGGGAATACCCCCCTGAGTTTTAGGGGCCCTGATCCTGATTCTGATTGTTCTGAAAATTTTAGGGTTTATACAGAATCACTTGGGGGTTTCAACTAGGGTTTCCTATTGGACCAAATGTAATAATAATTAGGACTTTTAATGAGAGTTGTTACAATTTACCTCTATATCCTTAAGAGGTACTACTAGTGATTCACCAGCTAAACACTTCTTGAGATTAGATATATGAAATACATCATGTATCCCTGCCATTTCCTCTGGCAGTTGTAGCTGATAGGCCACAGATCCTATTCGTTTAATAATCTCAAATGGTCCAACATACCTGGGACTTAGCTTTCCTCTTTTGATGAATCTTACTACTCATTAGTCATTTCCAAGGAGAGACTTTTAATAGTACTTTATCTCCTACTTGAAATTCCAATGGCTTACGTCTGTTATCAGCGTAGCTCTTCTGTCGATCACGTGCTGCTTTCAGTCGTTCCTTGACTTGAATAATCTTGTCGGTTGTTTCTTGCACTATCTCAGGTCCAGATAGTTGCTTTTCCCCAATTTCTGCCCAACAGACTGGGGTTCGGCACTTTCGTCCATAAAGTGCTTCGAATGGTGCAGCGTGGATACTTGTGTGATAACTATTATTATAAGAAAATTCTATTAAAGGTAAGTGATCGTCCCAATTACCTCCGAAATCAATTACACAAGCTCTAAGCATGTCTTCCATCGTTTGAATCGTCCTTTCGCTTTGTCCGTTCGTTTGAGGATGATAAGTTGTGCTTAGATTCAACTTGGTTCCCATGGCTTTTTGGAAACTTGACCAAAAATGAGAGGTAAAACGACTGTCCCTATCAGAAACAATTGATAAAGGTATTCCATGTAATGAAACGATTTCATTTACATACAATTTAGATAACTGTTCCATACTGAAAGTTTCTTTCATTGGTAGGAAATGAGCTGACTTGGTTAGCCTATCTACAATCACCCAGATTGTATCATTACCTTTCCTTATTTTGGGTAATTTGGTAACAAAATCCATTGTTATCAATTCCCATTTCCACACTGGCATTTCTAGTTGTTGTAACAAACCTGAGGGTTTCTGATGTTCAGCTTTAACTTGTGAACAAGTTAAACATTTAGAAACATAGGCTGCTATGTCCTTTTTCATTCCTATCCACCAGAAATTCTTTCTTAAATCCTGGTGCATTTTATCACTTCCTGGGTGCATCGTATATTTAGACTTATGGGCTTCTTCTAGTATACGATGACGTAGGTTTCCTAATGTAGGTATCCACATTCTCTTTTCATGAAATCTCTAAATTCCATCTGTTCCTTGTTCTAATTCCTTAATCATTCCTTTTAATTTTTCAGTATCATCCTTGATTACTGATTCTTGTGCTTCTCTAATTTGATCATTTAAATCTACTTGCAGATTTAATTTAAGAGAACGTACCCTTTTTGACTTTTCATGATACTTTCGGCTAAAAGCATCAGCAACTACATTTGCCTTTCCTTCATGATACTGGATATCACAATCATAATCACTAAGCATCTTCATCCAGCGTCTTTGTCTCATATTCAACTCCTTTTTCCCGAAAACATACCTTAAACTTTTATGATCTGTGAATATGGTAAACTTACTACCATAAAGGTAATGTCTCCAAATCTTAAGGGCCAAAATTATAGCTCCTAATTCTAAATCATGGGTTGAATAATTCTCTTCGTGATTCTTAAGTTGTCTAGACGCATATGCTATAACTTTTTGGCGTTGCATCAACACGCATCCATAACCTAGTTTAGAAGCGTCACAATAGACTACAAATTCTTCAGTTCCTTCTGGTAACGCTAATATGGGTGTATGGGTTAATCTTTGCTTAAGAATTCTAAATGCTTCTTCTTGCTTTGGTCCCCATTCAAACTTAATGGATTTACAGGTTAACTTAGTTAAAGGAATGGCTATTCTAGAGAAATCTCGAATAAATCTTCTATAATAACCGGCAAATCCTAAAAAACTTCTAACCTCAGTTGGTGACTCAGGGGTTTTCCATTTAGTTATCACCTCGATTTTTGTGGGATCCACATGAATTCCTTCAGGATTTACTAAATGTCCAAGAAACTGTACCTGTTCTAACCAAAACTCGCATTTTGAAAATTTAGCATAAAGCTTTTCCTTTCTTAATAGACTTAGAAGTGCGTGCAAATGCTTTGCATGTTCCTCTTTACTTTTAGAATAAATTAGAATATCATCTATGAAGACAATTATGAATTTGTCCAAATATGGCTTACATATTCGGTTCATCATGTCCATAAATGCGGCTGGGGTATTGGTTAAACCAAATGGCATGACAGTAAATTCATAATGGCCATACCTTGTTCTAAATGCGGTTTTAGGAATGTCCTCTTCATGTACCTTTAATTGATGATATCCTGATCTTAAATCGATTTTGGAGAAAAATCGAGCTCCTTGCAGTTGATCGAACAGGTCATCGATTCTTGGTAATGGATACCGGTCCTTAATCGTGACTTTATTCAATTCACGGTGGTCAATTCACGGTTCTTAATTGTTTCTTCAGTTCTTGCATTTCTGCGGGTATCAACAGGTAAGGTGCTTTGGCAATCGGGATCGTTCCTGGTAGCAAGTGAATTCTGAATTCAACTTCTCTGTCTGGCGGTAGTCCTGGTAATTCTTCTGGAAATACATCTGAAAACTGAGACACTACTGGAATGTCTTTTAGCTCCTTTCCTTTAGTGTTAGTGATTATAGAAATCAAATACACTAGAGACCCTTTTCTTATATAACTTGCAATTTTCATCACAGAGATGAATTTAGTGGATCTAGAGGGCTTATCTCCTTTAATAGTGATCTTTTCACCTTTTGGTGAATTTACTTGAATTGACTTTTGATCACATAAAATACTGGCTTTATTGGCTATTAACCAATCCATTCCTAGAACCACATCAAATCCTGCCAGATTCATGGGATAAAGGTTTGCCATAAAATTTTGGTTTAAAAATTCTATTCTTGCTCCCTGCAAGCTTTCAGAAATCCTAACAGTTTCTCCATTAGTTGTCTCTACTAGACATTCTTGTGGTAGTTTAGTTAATGACTGGTTTAGAAGTTTGCAAAACGAAGTATTAATAAAACTTTGGTTTGCACCAGAGTCAAATAATACTTTAGCAAAAACATCATTAACTAAAAACGTACCGGCTATAACGTCCGGAATCATCTTAGCTTCATCGGCAGTCAGAACGAAGGCTCTAGCATTTTTAGTGTTCCTGTTGTTCGCAACTGGAGCCAATTTCGGACAAGTTGGCTTGATGTGACCTTTTTCTCCACAGTTGAAGCATAGTCCATTACTGGATTTTCTCCTGCAATCTTCTTCCTTGTGTCCTGGCATCTTGTAGAAATTGCAAAGAGTAGAGCATTTTCCCGAATGCTTTTTCTTGCAGACCTTGCAGAATGGTGCAGAGGTAGAACCTATATTCCTACGGTTGAAATTCCCAGAACGGAATTCTTGGGTAAGTCTTTGGGTTAGGTTTCTCCACTGGTCTTCTTCTCTAGTACGGATTAATTCATCTGTCAAGGTGTTTGCTAGTTCTACAGCTTCTTCTATAGTTTGAGGTCTAGCTGCCTTGACTACATGCCTAATTTCCCCAATTAATCCCAGATGTAACAGGAGATTAATATCGGCTCAGGTGATGCAAGGGTTGGTACTATTCTAGTATATTCAAAAAATGTAGTAGTATAACCCTTATTATCTACCCCGGTCATCCTTTGTTTCAGAAACTTATTTGCTATCTGTTCCTTTTCATTGGGAGGACTTAATTTCCTTTCTAGCATATTCTTAAATTCTTCCCATTCCATGTTATATACCCTATCACTTCCTCTTGACTGGAGGATAGTTGTTCCACCATTCTAAGGCTGAATTCTTAAATAGATTAGAAGTAAACATTATTTTGTCTTCTTCAGCACACTTGCTTATTTTTAAAACAGCCTCAGTCTTTTCTATCCAGCGTAGGGCTGCAATGGGTCCTTCATTGCCCGAGAATTCTATTGGTTTGCAGGACCAGAATTCTTTATAAGAACAACCATAAGGCATGGTTCTTCTTCTTTTGGGAATGGGCGCTTGAAGTACGGGTCCATTGTTCACGCTGTGTTCTGGTTCAATGAGTCGCTTACTGCTATGTTTACTTTTATTATTCGCTTCCTGAACTGTTTGAATAATAAATGGCATTGCAACTATAATTCCTTGTGCCACTATGTATTTGATAGCACTATTATCCACTTGGTTTCCATTATTATTGACGCTTGGATTCTCATTAACCAAGTTAATGTTACTCTGGTTATCGTTATTCAGATTTCCTTGATTCCCTTCGTCGGCCATCTGAATTTTAAACATTTACCACATATTAATATCACAAAATAATATTTTAATATAGCCAATCACATGACACGCATTTTGGGCAAAAGCGTCGATCATTGCGACTTTACTCTATTCATATATTATGCATCTATTACACACCAGTACTGAAATAAAAATTACAATAGCAACTAAAATAAATTTATACTAATAGTAGTAGGCACCCGTACACACATATTTTATTTTTATTTTATTATTTATTTTATTATATTATATTATTATTATTACCGTTTCTACCATCACATCCATGGATATGGATTCATCCAGAAATCCATATTGCGCTCGTCGTACTTCCAGACGAGTCGCTCTCCCACCTGTCTCATTCGTTCACTACTCTCTAAAATTTCCTCACCAAAAGTCCTAAGTTCTTGTACGTTTTCTGCACTCATTGGGGGTGCTGGTTCTAGGACTGGGTTCGGAATCTGGGGTGCGGGTCCTGGTATGGGGGTGTAGGTGCCTGGAATCGGTAAGGATCTTCTAAAATCTCCCTAATGTATTCATCGTGGTAATAGGGATCTAAAGGATCCAAACCTGGGTAGGCTCCTAGAGTTGGCATGGGCATGTCTTCGTGTATCGCATAACGTTGCACATAATCCCTAACGTCATCCCACCAGGGTTCGTAATTTGGGTCTAAGGGATTTGGTGCTAGTACCCTAGGTATTTATTCTGGATTGAAGTCATGCATTTCTACTTGGTTTTCAGGGTTTTCTATTTCCATTGGTTGGTCAGGAATTGGTAGTTGTCGTTGGGGTGCTATTATTTGCTCCAGATTAGGGTCAGCTGCAGTGGTTGCTAGGATGTGGATGTTGGCTATACCCCTATTAATCATATCCTGGGCATAGGCATCGGTTTCTCTTTTGGCTGTTGCTAGTGCTCTCTGGTCTTGTAACTTTTTCATACGTTATCTACGCTCGTGTGCCCCTCTACTGAACCATCCCCTCTTTTTCTGAGGAAATGGCTCTTCTGACTGAGCCTTAAACACAAAGATTCCTTCTTCCGTATCAGCAGAATACCCTGAGAGGGCAGGCTGAGAAGAGGAGGTGCCTTCGCTAGTTCTAGGCGAACCAGACAATTGACGGTACGCGTCAGATGGTCCTTGGTCGCTCATACTGTAAACTAACAATTAGTAAAATAACACACAACAATAAAATACAATTATGCATGTAGTTCCGTAATTTATTTCCTAACAGATTGAATTTTGATGTCAGCAGAACACTTCTGTGGCTGAATCAGTGGCTTAGCTCTGATACCACCTTCTGTCGCAACCTCCGATCCCTAATTCCCGGGAACGGGCGGCCGCGAGCCAGTTTCGGTGGAATCGCGTGTTTGTCTAATTTGGCAGCGGAAATTTTCATCAGGACCGTAGTTAGGAAATATTGGATCAGAGTAAAATACCACATTTTTCAATATTAGACACATGGGATAAAACCCAAGTTTGCATTACACACATTTTCATAGGAATAAATCGTATTTTATTTCATAAAAACATCTATTTTATTTTAGGTAACTTTATTGCCACTTTTCCAAGCCTTCAGTGCTGTCCAGCTGGCTTCTATTTGGCTTTCACAATTTGTTACCTGAAACGCGTTTTAAAAACATTTGTCAGTGGGAAATACTGGTGAGTGAATCCCAATTTAATCAAGTTTAAATAAAATCCCATTGCACAGTATTGAGGGCGATCTCGCAATTACATTTGTTTCCAAGTTATATCAATTAACATCCATAGTACTGTCAGACCCGACTTGTGGAAATGTTACTCCTTGACCAGGTGGTAACAAATTTTGTATACAAAACCCCAACATACTCATGATAATTGTATTCTTACAAATACTCAATAACTGCTTAATATATAATTAATTAAGTGAGGTTTTGTAAACACAATTTACAAAAAGTGGATCAACTCACATTGCTGTCTTAGATTATCCTTTAGGGTTTCCTGGTGACAATCTATAATTTACACAAATGCACACGTGTTAGTATAATAACCCATTTTAACATTAGTAATACCCTCCCCGAGACGGCATTCCAACGACTACGTCGGGCAGAACCACGACAGCCGTTACGAAACCCTAGATCAATCGGGCAGTATATCTAATACGTATCCAGGGGTTATAATACTTACAACGGAGCAGAACTTCGCTATTTAGGGGGTATAATACCCGTAGATTATGCCTATAATCAGAGAATTCGTTGAGAATGAAAAGATTTGAGCGACGGAAAATGAAATCCCGAGGCCTTCTTATATAGGGCCTGATTTCAGTTTTTACGCGACCCGCGTAAATGTTAACACAGAGCTACGCGGCCCGCGTCAAACCCTGGTCAGCGCGTAGCCCATCCGGGTCACTGCCTAGTCTCTCCACGACGATAACACGTGTCATCACCGGGCTGCGCCACCATCTTGATCTCTAGCGGCCCGCGTAAGACCTTTAAGAAGTCTATGCGGCCCGTGACAAACTTAAAAACTTGATTTCTAAGTATTTTTTATAATATTTAGGGTATTTGGGGCCCGATTTCACGTATGGGTGTATTTTGGGACATATTGGGATATTTTAAAATATATTAGGGTGTCGGAAATAATTCAAGGGTGTCGGTTTTCTTGAGGATTGTTATAATTGACGACATCTTGATCTGCTCCAAGAGAAAGGAAGACCACGAGCGACACTTACGTCTTATCTTCGAACTCCTGCGGAAGGAGCAACTCTACGCGATGTTCTCTAAGTGTGATTTCTGGATTCGGGAAGTACACTTTCTTCGTCACATTGTTAACGAGATGGGGATACACGTGGATCCTGCTAAGATCGATGCTATTAGAAATTGGGTGTAACACCTCGAAAATTCACGTCCTATAATGTGTTGACACGTGTCATAAGCTTGGAACGTGTAAAGGATTACTTAAGAGGGACTAAAGTCGACAAACAAGAAAAGTATGTAAATATAAGGGTTCAAAATGTCAACAATGGATAAATATACTTTACAATAACCATACATGATGTTTATACCCTTAAACGAATGATTCATGGATCATACGAAGCTAATTGTGAAAAAAAGTGAGAGATTACAAACTACAGGGGTTAAATGTGTCAACATGTTTAAAGTGTACCTCTGAGAGACCTTTTAGCAAACCCGAAGCTTTGTAATGATTAATTATGCTCGCGAGAATAAGTAATAAAAATTTCATAAGGTCTCGTTAAAGTATGAGAAAGTTATGGCAATGTTCGTATATGAGGGGTTAAAAGCGTCAACGTTGAAATTTAAGACTTTTCGGTGATCGTATGAATAACCGGGGACTTAACAAAGTTGGTTTATAAATTGGGGTGCTTAAAAGTCAAGTTTGGGGGTTACAAGTGCAAGAAACCATGTTAAAAATCAAGTTTGGAAGTTCAGGGGCCAAACTGTCAACTTTTGAAAGTTATGTCATGCTGGCCTGGTCCTTATGGACCGTATGCTAGGACCCTTACGGTCTGTAAGCTACTCCCAGATGCAGAAACTCGACTGATGGCTGTTCAGCCCATGTAACCGACATATATTGCCCTTTTTCACCACCAAGGGCTGCCTAAACTAGTTCTTAGGTTTAGGGACACTTGTAATTGATCTGGGATCACCTCATAGGCTTGTTTGTCATGATCTTGATGGATCAAAGGCACTATATAAAGCCCCATTGTGTGCAAACTTGATCATTCACTCGTACCTTCACTTCTGATCATTTCTGGAGCTCAAGGCCTTTCCCCAAGCATCTCTAATCGTGCATTAGACCTTGGTAAGTATCCTTGACCTTCCTTAATTGAGTTTTGCTTAGTTTATAGCTTAAAAGTCAAACCGTTGTAATTAAGGTTTGACTTATCGATTAATCACTAATGGTCCAGTGATTAGTCAAACTTAAGGTAGTTATAAGTTGGTAATCATGTGGGCATTAAACCCTTAAAAGGGCACCCTCTTATTCCCGCTCTAACTAGATCATTTATCGGGTCAAAGTTGTTTATAAAAAGTCAACAGGAACTTAATTTGCGAATTAACACGTAATTAGCAATGTAGAAGACGTGTAACCTATTTTACCACTCATATAACTTGGTAATTAGTATAAGAACTTGTCTAAGCTTGTTTGATCCGACAATTTCCCGTTTAGAACCGGTTCGGAACCGAAGGTCGCAAAACTTTGACTTTTGCTTTGACTTCAGTTCTGAACCGATTTAGATGAGTCTAGAAATTCTTTAGAGCTCCGTTAGGACCAGCTAGCATGATAGTATAACCCTCTGCGTTTATACTACTTGACTTGTTGATTGTCCGATGTTTCCGTTAAATGCCTAATGTTGACCAATATGCCCATTTGACCTTAAAACAAGAGTTTTGGAAATGTGAGAGGACAATAATCTTTGTTACTAATTTATAAACTTGTCCCAAAAATTCCATATCAGTTCGAGGGTTAGGTTAGGAGTTATGCTCAATAGCGCACTTAAAAAGCTTTTTGTTAATTAAACGGCGTAATTAGCATAAAGCCTATCTAAACCCAATTTTAGACACCAAACCTTTTACCCACTGATGTAATATAATATTTTGAGATTTTTGAAGATTTTTAATTATTTTTAACCTGATCATAACCTAAGGTTATGGCCTTGATTCAGTAAATACCGATTATACCCTTTTTGTGTATAAAATGAGTTTTACATAGTATTTTGACACCAATCCAATTGCTACTAATTTTATATAATAAATGAAGTATTTTTAACTTTATAACCTGATCAGAAAACTCAGATTTCCTGTATAACCCGGAAATCGCTTAAAACGGCTTTTTACGCGTATTAAACACCTAGTATGGGTTTAAAACCATTTTGGCATATAAGACTTATCACCAACTGATATAACCTATTAAATTAAGTTGTTTTACTGATTATTTCAGACCCGAGTCTCAGAATTAAATTTAATCTCTTTTATAATCTTTTAAATGACCAGAATACCCCTATGGGGCTTAAATTGAGATTAAACTCGTTTTGGGCATAATGGAAGGTATCCTACTGATATCACAACATATTTAAGGCATATTAACTTAGGAAACCTGTATATGACTCTTATGGTTACCCGTTACGCTTCTTGCGCATTCGGTTCGGTTTATGTAACTAGTTGGCATAAATTAGCCGAAACGGGTCAAACCTTATCGTTTGTATCTCAAAATCCAGAATGTGTTTGGATTACCCATATTATACAAGCCTTCAAACTTGTCGGGTCTAAATCACATTCTATTCCGGTCTTCGCTTAATCGTGCGTACGAACCGTATCTTTATTTAAAACTAACCGGTCTAAGTTTAGGCTTAATTAAAGACCCGTTAGGATTCTAATAGGTTATTATAAACCTTCGTTCCAGAATAGGAGCCCAGTAAAAGCTATCTGTACTTGCTGATTTGATACGGCTGGGATTGAATTTATATTTAGCTCAGGTAAATATTTTTAACTTATTTTCCCTATACGGGCTTGGGGTATGGTATATAAAATACCGCTTGGTCGGACATTGAATCTTTAATCGAATAGAGGTTAAACCATTGATATGCTCCGTTTGGAAATGTTTTGTTTGCTTAAAGCCTTTGGGGGGTTAATGACCATGTCCCGGATATCCTTGGCATCATTTTACGAAATGGCCACGACCTGAGCATGGGGTGTAGGCGTACACCCGTCAGTGCATAAATAAATAATATGGTATAATCGCCGCCTTCGGGAATAACCCGTCGCGGGACTATATCATGTGGTGTGTCTATTAATCTTTAACCCGGTCTACGGATCGGGCTACTAAACGCATAAGAAACATGTAATTCTCTTACAAGATTATATTCAAATAATTATCCCAAGTTATAAAAAGTTTGTGCCACGTGCATTCAAATCAATTTTATTAAACCTTTTCAAAATGAGTCAGTTAATTGTATTTACCAGTGTAAACTGACGTATTTTCCCAAAAAAGGTTAAGTGCAGGTACTACTCGTAATAGGCTGGCTTTCTCCTTAGCATCAATAAGAGTCTCGCAAGCTTGGATGCATTTAAATCTAATGAACTATGTTTCCTTTATTTATGATCCGCCTGTGGATCTTTTACATTCCGTTTGTAATATTTGGATATTACTTTATATCGGTTTGTAATATATTTATCTTTTGCTTCCGCTGTGCATTTAAAATTGTGTTGTTTGACTATGATGATATCAACTACGTCACGATACTCCCCACCGGGCCCACCGGTAATACGTGGAAATAACGGGGTGTGACAGGTTGGTATCAGAGCCAACATTGAGTGAATTAAACACTAGTATTTTGTGTTTAATCTCAATGACACAGTAGCACATCCCTTAACTTCCGAGTCTAGACTTGAACTAGGAATGATCTCATCCCTGTTATATGTATGCATTGTTTTCAATACTTATGTATCTCCGGATCGTGTCGCCGAGCAAAGCTGCCATTGCTGGAGGCTCTCCAAATCCGAAGTTTAAGAAGGTAAAGCTTCGTACTACAGCTCAAATAGGCGCACGACCTGTATGAAGGAATGACCTTTTGAGCCCATTAATCATATTTCAAATTCTTTACCCAAGACTTTGGAAACTTCAAATGGGAAGCCAACATCGGAGGAGTTCGTACTTGTTGTCCTTGAAGGTCCTATTCCAAAGATAATACCTATGAAAGCAAGGGACTCATATTTCTTACCTCCAAGTCTTGGAATCCCAGAATTGGAATATACCTGTTCTAATCTGTTTCATGATCCATATTGTTGATTACCTATTAAATCCGTGGATCCCACTCTTGCAAAAATTTCAAAATAGAAGATTTGGATTACCCACCAAAACCTTCGGTATTCATACCTCACGCAGGGAACCAAGGAGAAAATTTCTGGAAATAAAGTAAAGAAGAAACTCTTTCATTGCTTTTCATTTCTTTATTAGTCCTCATAAGGACATACTTATCTTTCAATCCCTTCGTGGACAACATTATTCCTTTCAAGTCCCGTTTAGGGCAAACCTGAACTTTTTAACTTTATAGTGGAATGATTAAATTTAAGTTTTCATTCTAAACATGAAATATGAAATAAATGGAAAATAACATTCCTTTTATAAGATCTACCATTATAATAAAATGGCAAAATCTAAAAAGGACAAGACCTAGCCACGTGTTATTTTGAGACAGGGCCAAGATGGTAGTTCCTCAATTAGATTCAGATCCTTATTAAACATCTCAATTTAGGATTGTTCTGCACTTAATATTAAAAAGAATCTTAAAGGTAAAACCTAGCCTACATGTCATTTTAGACATGGCCAAGATGGTAAGACCTATTCAAGAGATTCAGATCCTTGTTAACACCTGAGAACGTGTTAGCACTCTTGACAAATGTGATTCGAGAAAATCACAACAGTCATTCTTATATTTGATTCTTTAAATTTCCTAATTTGGCCTAATGATCCAGAAATCATAGCTTATATCATCCTATAAGATGATCATATTATAACCATCCGTTAGTGATGAAGTGCCTACGGGCTAAACTTGTTGTCCGATAAGAAAATGACAGTGGTGGTCTTTGACCCCTGTCTAAAGATGTTGGACCATGTCCAAGCATAATAGTCGGTGTGATCCATACGATCTCGACTAATAGCATCTGAGAAGATGATTATATCATAAACATCCCTCTGAAGGGAAATGCCCACGGGCTATACCTATTGTCCTAAAAGACAAAAGACAGTCGTAGCCTACAACTCCCTGTCAAGAAAAGGTAATGAACTTTGATTCAAACCTTAATGCCTCGATTCCATAAAATCTGGGCTTATAAGTTAAACTTGTCCACGTGACTAAGCCTTTTGTGCTATTACTAACTTATAATTTTGGACTATAATAAAAATCCTGAATAAAATAAATATCTTTCCTTTTCTGCCAGTATACATATTAAAAAGAATCTTAAAGGTACCGCCTAGCCTATATGTCATTCCAGACGAGGCCAAGATGGTAGAACCTATTCAAAAGATTCGAATCCTTGTTAACATTGTAAACATGTTAACACTCCTGGCAACAGTGATGCGATAAAATCACACTTGTCATCTTCATATTAGGACTTTCCAAACCCCTTAATTAGCATAAATGATCAATAGGAATCATGGCTAATAAACGTCGAACATGATGCATACATCAAAACATTCATTTAGAATGTATGCCTACGGGCAAGTATATGTACATAAAAAGATAGTTTTATTTCATAACTTCTTGTCAAGACAATGAATTATGAAATTTTCCGATCCAAAGGAATCATTGATTATGTTTTAAAATTTTCTAGTGACAAGGCCTCTGTGCCATCAAAAGTTCTTTGGAACAAGCCCTTGTGCTATATAAAGTGTCAGTACGACATTGACAGTCGTGACTTGTGTCCCCTGTCTATAGATACGAAAGATTATATTCCGTTAAAACGCCAAAGAGGGTTTGTTTAAAAACCTAGGCAAAACATAATCAAATAAATTTAATACTATCTATTCGCCTATATGGTTTATTTGTACCATGGCTATTTAATCATCAAATTCGACAATCCGCTATATACTTAAACAAATTATTACTACTTGGTTTGTAGCCCTCAAAGCTTCACCATGGCTGACTCCTCTGAAGCTCACAATCATCCAATTGATCAGAATGATGATGCAAGACTGAACTTAACAAGCACCGAGTTACAGGCTATGATAGATACAGCCGTAAACAACGCTGTGGACCGTGTATTAAAGGATCATAAGCGAAAATGCGATAATACCCCAAATAAGGGTTACAAAAAGGGTAAGACCGGTTCAAGCTATAACCAGTCCAAACCAAAGAAGGCAAAACCCGAATGTAAAACCTGCGGGAAGAAGCATTTCGGAAATTGTTTCTATGATCAGACCAGGGGATGTGTCATCTGTAAGGAGACGGATCACAAGACCCATGAATACAAGGATTTGAAGGACAAACAGCAGACCGGTGAAAAGACCAAATGCAAAACCTGTATGAAATACTACCTCGGGAAATGCAGATTTGAATCTCAGCCTTCACCTTATGGAATCTGCAAGTCCAAGGAGCATAAGACCTTGGATTGCAAGAAGATGGAAGATGCGACCTGCCATGGTTGTGGCGAAAAAGGGCACATAAAGACCAACTGCCCAAAGAAGGCGACTAAAGGAAAAGGCACTTTAAAAGCACAAACTAAGCCTTGTGGAATTTGTAATAAGGAAGGGCACAAGACTTTGGAGTGCCAAGACATAAAGGACGCAACCTGCTATGGTTGCAATGAAATAGGACACATCAAAACTAATTGCCCAAACAAAACCAAGAAGCCTGGGGAGGCTAAGAAGACCAAAACTGGAAGCCCTCAAATGGATGCTCAAGAGGCTATTCAGGATGAAAATGTCACAACAGGTACTCTCTTTACCAGTAACGCTCATGCTAGAGTATTATTTGATTCAGGTTCAGATAAGTCTTTCGTAGACAATAGATTTTAAAAATAATTAAATCTGCCTGTTAAAACTCTAAGCGTTAAGTATAAACTAAAATTGACCGATAGTACCTCAGAGACTGCTTCAGCAATATTAGATGGATGTTTTATATCCATTAGGAATCATTCTTTTCCACTATCCTTGTTCCATTAAAATAGAAGGACTCGATATAATAATAGAAGATGGGTTGGTCATCCTGTAACCAAGCCCATACTTTATGTGATGAGAAGCAAGTAGTTATCAAGACTCCTTATGGTGAGCCTTTGACCATTCAAGGAGATACTGGGTATGGATTGCCCAAGCACTTGTTAAATTTAGTGTTTAATACCAAAGATTCGAGTATGGAAAACTCAGAAGAGACAAACAACAGTCGCGATGCTAGAGATGCGACAAATGTTAATGGTGCATCCAACGTGAACCTCAATATTATTGGAGTTAATCTCCCAAAACTGTAATTTGCGCAACTGTTAGGAAGGCTATAAGGAAAGTCATGAAAAGGTTCAAGAAGCCGAATGATGTTCGCTTTAAAACACATGTCGCTGCTCATGAGAAGAGCTTTATTCATACTTCAAATGCTAAGAATAGACTAAACAAAATCATATATGGCAAGGAGCCCCATTTTAGGATGCACTTAAAAGTACTTCGCCTCTTGGAAGTCAAGAGACTTTAACAGCAAAAAGGGGGCCATCGATTGCAGGGAATTGTTGAAAGAAGTAGGAACCATGAGGTGTATCAGCGGTTGTGCTGGAAAGGACACGGTGATGTTTGCATCACAATCATTCGATGGCAATACCCTTAATTAGTGAGAACATAAATGAAGACCACAAGAAGGATCCCCTTATGCAATATGGGATGGTCCAAGTTTTAAGGGCCTTATTAGAAAAGCATATTATCCACATAACAAAATGGAAAAAGATGGAATAAGAATTTTCTGACTCTCGCCATAAAAGGTCTAGATTGTCGACGGTAAGTCACAAATTTTAATTCATTGGCTGAGTTAGTGCTCTATTCAATTTACCCAAAATCTAAGCTTAATGCAAATGATTATTGGTAGTGAGTACTGAAAATAAGAGGGCACATTAAGGTTCCAAAGCCTGCTCATTATAAACCCATTATGGGTCTACCTCAGCTACTCACGTTATATAGATTAAGAAATAACCAGTCAAAGCTAAGACTGCCCTAAAATTTGTCAAAGATTTTGCAGCTAAGTTTAAAAGGATTAAAAATGGAGGCGTTTAACCCTCCTAATGAATGATTAAGAGGCATCTCACATTTATATGACACTAGATAAACCCCTTATTGTGATTTATTGCTAAGAGTTGTGTTGGGTTCAGGTGCTGCTAAGTCTCTCATAAAGACCATAAGCTTAGCAAACTTTTAGAAAATTTTCCCTTAAGAAACCCAGATATTAAGTGTAAGGTAAGACTCACAGGCGAATCATAAGAACCATTTCTTCTGTTCCTGTCAGAAACCTTCAGTCGTAGAATTTTAGAAGTATCCTCTCTCTAGGTGTAATGCGTCAGCATTTACAGTTGATATCTCTTTGATCTCTAACGATTGCGAATACCAAACGGTATGATAAAAAGCGCCATATGAGGATTGGTATATCTTAATATGTTCCATAGATTGCTTCCATGCCTGATCAGTATGGAGGTTTAATGCATGGGACCACAAAGATATTCCGATGGTCATAGAGTACTAAAGTCAGCTAATGGTATTCAAAGGAGATATCCATAATGGAATTGTCCAAGTAAATGTTCCAGATCAAGGAGTTCTTGGACTCGTAACATAAATGTGTCACTTAATTGACACAAGCAATGGTGGATGAATTGGAGCCTGAGATTTGTAAAAATCTCTGTAACCTCCTTGTATCTTGATTATCTTCTCCTAAGATTACCCTGTTTGCCCCTGAGAAGCAGGTTGAGTTAAGGTTTATATCCCATTTAAGGTTGTATTATTATGAAATCTCCAAGACGGTTAGTACCATCATTGGAAGAATCAAAACCCTGATTAACTAAGTTTAAAAATAGAGGGTTCATATAGCCTAACTCAATATCCTGAGAATTCGGTATAGTTAATTATGAAAGACGGTTCATTTTGCTTATGCATTGTTACCGCAACCCTAATTAGGCAACGATTAAGAATTGCCATCAGCTGCCCAGGATCGTCGATCTGTTCGACTAACGACAAGGATTAGCTATTCCTTAAAATTAGTTAAGCAGTGGTTGGAATAACCATCTCACCTTAAGATAAGCTTTCTATAATAGTTGATATATAAGCATCAAGGCTGCTCCTTTGGAGACCTTGTATAGATGGAATGTTAAACATCTATTGTTAGGACAATAGATTGGTAAGTCCAATTATCAGGATCTGAAAGTTGTATTGGAAACAACAAATAAGATCACACAAATTCATAATCATCAGTAAGATGCCAGTATTCGGCAGAAAATCAAGGATTAATGAAAATAGCAAACCTCCTAAATTCTTGTTAAGGAATAAGGTTCAACAAAAGATATCACCCAGGAAGGGTGTGCCAAAAATTTGTTAAATTATCAGGCTAGTTAAGCTCTGAATATATAGAATCATTCGAAGGAAATCGAATGTATCAAGATCAAGTAGCTTATAAGCTAAAACCTATTTAAGGAGCTTGGCGGAGCTCGCAATACATGGCACACTAGTGACTGAAGGATGTGTTTCGCCAATAAGTCAAGAAGCACAATCACATAATGATATGCAGATTTATGATGTGAGGAGCATCCTGTATCGATTGAGGATCAACAGGTTAAGAAGCTCCAAAAGGATACATATACCTAATATAGGGGTCACTTTGGGAGCTTAGAAAGACTCCAGATATGTTATAGAAGTTAAGTCCATTATGCGACAAAAAGTACTTCTAGCATTTTAACAAATCTCGAGGTCGAGATTTCTTTTAAGGGGGTGAGGATGTAACACCTCGAAAATTCACGTCCTATAATGTGTTGACACGTGTCATAAGCTTGGAACGTGTAAAGGATTACTTAAGAGGGACTAAAGTCGGTAGATAGAACTTTTGAACGACTACGAATGTGCCATTAAGTATCACCCAGGTAAAGCTAACGTTGTAGCTGATGCCCTTAGCCGTAAGGAGACAAAGCCTAAGCGTGTTCGCGCTCTGCAGCTCACTATCCACTCTAGCTTACCCGATCAGATTCGTTCCGCTCAGATCGAGGCATTGAAAGAAGTAAACATTGAGGCTAAATACTTGCGGGGCATGGAAAAACGACTTGTGGAGAGATCTGACGGCATTCATTATTTTATGGAATGGGTATGGGTTCCTTTGTATGGTAATCTTAGAGTGCTTGTGATGGACGAAGCGCACAAGTCTCGGTATTCAGTTCACCCGGGCTCAGAAAAAATGTATCAGGATCTCAAAGTCATGTATTGGTGGCCGAAGATGAAAGCTCACATAGCGACATATGTGAGTAAGTGTTTGACTTGTGCTAAAGTCAAAGTGGAGTACCAGAAACCCTCAGGCCTGCTCCAGCAACCAGAGATTCCCATGTGGAAATGGGAGCAGATTGCTATGGATTTCATCACCGGTTTGCCAAGAACTCAAAGCGGAAACGATACCATTTGGGTGATCGTTGACCGTCTCACGAAGTCAGCGCATTTTCTAGCAATCAAGGAAACGGATAAGTTCTCACAGCTTGCAGCGGTTTATCTTAAGGAAGTGGTTTCTAGGCACGGGGTGCCAACCTCCATCATCTCAGATCGAGATCCGTGTTTCATTTCCGATTTATGGCAGTCGATGCATAAGTCATTCGGTTCACGTCTCGATATGAGTACTACTTATCACCCACAGACAGATGGTCAGAGCGAGCGAACCATCCAGACACTTGAAGACATGCTGCGTGCATGTGTGATCGAGTTTGGGAAGGGGTGGGAGAAACATTTGCCATTGATAGAGTTCTCCTACAACAACAGCTACCATACCAGCATTCAGGGAGCTCCATTTGAAGAATTGTATGGGCGAAAATGTCGCTCTCCTCTCTGTTGTGCTGAGGTGGGTGACAGCCAGATCACAGGTCCTGAACTCGTACTTGAAACTTCGGAAAAGATTGTCTAGATCAGAAACCGTATGGCGGCAGTGCGCGACCGTCAGAAAAGCTACGCTGATAAGCGTAGGAAACCGTTGGAGTTCGTTGTAGGCGATCGTGTTATGTTGAAAGTTTCGCCGTGGAAGGGTGTTGTACGCTTTGGGAAGCGCGGCAAACTTAATTCGTGTTACGTTGGGCCATTCAAAATTTTGGAGTGAATCGGTAAAGTGGCTTACAAGCTCGAGCTACCTGCTGAGTTGGGTAATGTTCATGATGTATTCCATGTTTCGCAACTGAAGAAGTGTTTGTCGGATGAAACACTGGTGGTGTCGTTTCAAGAGCTGAAGATTGACGACAAGTTGCAGTTTGTCGAATAACCTATCGAGATTATGGATCGGGAGGTCAAGGTTCGCAAGCATAGTAGAATCCCGATCGTGAGGGTTCGTTGGAACTCAAGACGTGGACCGGAGTTCACGTGGGAGCGCGAAGACCAGATGAAGCTCAAATATCCTCAACTTTTTCCTGATGAACAATCTAATCCTGGTACAACTAGCGAATTTCGGGACGAAATTCCACTTTAAGTTGGGGATGATGTGACACCTGAGGAAAACCCGCAGTAATGTTGGCGTATCATTTCACTTCCTTGGGCTTACTTATCAAATTTCGGGACGAAATTTCTTTCAAGTTGGGGATGATGTGACAATCCGCACTTTCAAGGTTTGTGTCGTTTAACCCCGTAATCCTAACTTCTCATTATTCCTATTCAATGTTCCTTGTTTAGATGAAACTTGTTTTATGTTTGTGCTATTATATCTTGTTAAACCTAAATGCACATTATAACCCCATTAAACATCATGCTTTATATTTGGGCCGCAAGTATGTTGGGCCACACCCCTCTTATGTTAATTGCCCAATTGTGATAGCAGCCTTGCCCACCTATTATGGCAGCCCAATGTTATGGGCTTAAGCCCAATTCGGCCAAGAAAAGGCCTCACCGTCCCAAATCGTTACCATATTAGATGCGTATTATTGTATTTCATAACACAAACTCAAAACAAAACCCTACCCTCCTCCCAAGTGTATGTGCGGCAGTAGACCCCCCCCCCCCCAATCATTGAGGCGTCATCTCATTCGATCGAGCCCTTGGTTAGTAGATTCATATTTATGTTAAATCTTAATTGGTGATCTTGTTTATGTGTAATCTTGATTAACAAAATTATATATGTATGCTCTATAAAACGTGAGAAACTTGATGTTGTGTTTCTTGCATGTTAAACTATGCTTAGGGTTGCATGTTATTAGAAACCTTAATGAACACCTCATAAATCACTAATGAATCCGCTATAAAAGATGGTTGATGTTGAGTGAATGTTTATAAATCTGATTTAAATGTTTAGGAAGGATGTTAAGGTTTTTGAGTTTAGATGTTCGATTCTAATGTTGGTGATGAAGGTGCGATGCAACAGTTTGGTTATGTGATATATATGATTGAGCCGATTTAATGGATCGTATGTTAATTATTAGTGACCAATTGAATGTTAAGAAGGGTTTATGTGGATCATGAGAACTAAACTAATGGAACACTTTTGTTAAAGCATGCATACTAGAATTTTTATGGTTGATTATTCAAAAATTGGTTATAAACTGTTAATTTTGATGATTAACATTCATATTATAGGGTGTTGTTAATATGGATGTTTGATCTAGTTAAGTGAATATTGGAAAAGGATTGTGAGTTTGGAAATTGGTAGTAGGCTTCTGAAACAATTTGGGTTATACTAATTTATTTGGGCCTCACATGTGAGCGATTAAAACTGGGCCGCGAGGAGTTGAGATGAATCACACAGTCCAAGCGGACTATGTTTGGGCCGCATCACCACATGCTTGGGCCAACCAGGTTGGGCCGTAAGCTGTAAGATTGGGCTAGGAAAAAATATCGGGTCATACCCTTAATGGTTGGGCCGTACACTGGAGCCCAACCGCATACTTTCTAGCTGGGCCGGTAATGTTTGGGCCACGCGCTATGGGCTTGGGCTGGAAAAGATAACAGGCCACACACACACTCATACTAGTATGCACACCTGAATGTTTGGTGTTTGGGCTGCTAATCTGTTACGCATATGTGAACCTGGGTGTAACTTATACATGACCCGAATTACTCGTTATGTGATAATGTGTACTACTTGTTATCTGTTAAACTCGTGAAAAGCTTCGGTGAAACCTCAACGGACTGTGATAATCATGATAGGACGTAGTTGAACTTCTGATAAACAAGTAACTAATCTTACCGAGCAAACCAAAGGTGAGTTCATTTCTCTTGAGCATGCGTCCCAGTGGGTGGGACAGTCAAATGGGTATCCCTGAGAGGGATAAATCGTTTGGGTAAAACGGGAATGTTGGATAATACACTCTTCCTATCATTTAAGTATCATCTTATACCGAATAGTTACCTAAGGTAACGGGGTATTAGTTGATAGCGCTATTAGGCTTGGCAACCTCACCCCGTACCTGAGAGGACGGGCGTGAACTAATGACCTTAAATCATGACCAATGTTTAGATAGGGGTATTGGGGACGGGCAAAACAATCTGGTATCCATCTTGTACGGTACTTGAGTTATTATCAACATTATTATCAATGAACTGAACTAAACACTTGGTAACTAACGTTTTCGTAAAACTATGAACTCACCAGCTTTGTCTGATACACTTGTTGCATGCTCGCAGGTCGTTAGATTACTTGGATTTGGAACTTGCTGTCTGGAGTAGCTGGAGTGGTCATGGGTCGAACTGATTGGATACACATGACGTGATTATTGACATTACATATTTGCCTTGAAACATTTAAACTATGATTTACTTATTGCTTCCGCTGAACTTGTTGGAATTTTATTAAACTTATCGTTGGTACATTCCATTAATAATTGGTAATTTCATTTGAAAACTTGTTATGAGTTCAACATGATTAGTGGCTCGTTATTGGTACGTCACACGCCTAGCGGGGTTTCCGTGGGTGGTATTTTGGGGGTGTGACAGGTTAAAACCCGTTAAGACCCGTTCAGTACATGTTAATATTTAAAAATTTAAAAATATTATATGTGGGTGGAGGTCATCAGTTGTGGGGCCTGAGATGAATTATACACAAACACACGCGGTTCTTTTTCGGTTTTCCACATTCCAAATCCTAATTTTAAATACCACCATTCCCAATTCGGTTCACAGCTTCCCCAATTTGGTCGTGTTCATGTCTTAAACAGGTCGTGTTCGTGTCTTAACAGGTCGTGTTCGTGTCTTAAACAGATCGTATGATACGTTGGTAATTTTTTCGTGTCTTAACAGGTCATTTCGTGTAACCTGTTTATTAACAGGTTAGTGTTCGTGTTTCGAAAATCTGACACGATGAGATTTCGTGTCGTTTTCGTGTTTACGTGTTTCGGGCTTGTGTCTTATCGTGTTCGTGTATTAACAGATCGGGTTGACCCATTATGCTAGCCCTAAGCTCGGCTCAACCTATTTAGAGAACAACATCAAACGAACTAAAAGTTTGGCTCGAGCTCGCTTCAATATCAAGTTAAAGAGCCAAACGCTTCAGTATCAAGTTAAAGAGCCAAGCTCGGTTCGAGCTCAGCTCGCCCAGGGCCGTCTTCGAAAATCACAAAAAAAAAATTTGGCCCTGTTCGAGATAAAAAATTCGGGCCCTATTTGCAAATCTTCATATAACATAAACTCATCAATCATTCAATCATATATATATATATATATACTAAAAATTCATAATACTACGATAATTTTTATGAAATAGATAAAACAAATTAACAAAAATAGTGTAGCAAAAATGATCAAAGTATCGAACTTACTTGCTAAGCAAACGGTGTGGTTCTCCTAGCGTTTTTTGAAGCAAAGCTCTCGATCAACTCCTTGATGGCCGGATAGGTGTTTGTATTTAGGAACGGGATGCATAATTTCTACATATTAACGAATAACATCCATTCAATCACAATTCACAAGAAGTCTAATACATTTAAAGTATAATTAATAAAACATAAATAATTGTTATTATCAAGATTTTACCTCAAGATGAAGTCACTTTAGGCTTCGGTTGAGCAGCAGTGGGCTTAAGAAGACGGATATCAACTGCAAAAAGAAAAAAACCAATTCACATCATTCATAACAGTCTAAATCAGTCTAAATAAACAACAGTAAGATCATTAATCATGAATGATTATAACTTGCGACTCGTAAACTCGAAATCAGGATATGAAAACACTTGGACTCTGAATCTTTGTCGAAATCAAGATGTAACTCAGAACCGTAACTCGGAACCGTGGTTGCGACTCGTAACAGATAACAACAAACAAAAATCAAAAGACAACAAACAAATACCTCCTGAATCGCGAATCTGCGGATGATGATGATTCCTGAATCGATATGATGATGATGACTATTAATATCTGCGATACTGCGAATCTGGCTGGCAAAACTTGTGTTCGATCAGAAATCCCTGGACCCTGAACCGCGACGTTTGATTTCTACAGCGGCAATTGTTTTTTTGACTAAGGTTTGGGCCTCTAATCGGTTAAGGGATTGGGTTTGTTACAAAGGTTTGGGACTGTAAAAAATTTGGGCTATATATATATATAAAGAAAACTTAAAAAAATTTGGGCCCTTTAGTTATTTGGGCCCTGTTCTCAAGCACATCCAGCACTTGGGGGTAACCGGCCCTGAGCTCGCCAATGTTATCATCATCATTATTTATTATATATAAAAAACTAAAATTTTGATTAGTCTCGTTTAGGCTCGCGAGCCTATATGAGCTTTGTATTTCAGGCTTAATAACTAAACGAGATATATTTCAGGCTCAAGCTCGGGCTCATTAAGGCTCAACTCATTTGAGCTTTTGATCGAGCCGATCACAAGTAGCTCTTGAGCCTCTAGGCTTGTTTACACCCCTAGCCCTAATAGCAGAGACAAAGCTTCTTAAGACACCTAAAGTTTAATAGTAATAGTTTCAAATTCCACAAGTCACATGTATAAAGAAATTCATCGATAGAAAAGTAATATATTTTTATAATATAAAATAAAGATAAAAGATAAATTTTCAACACCATGTTATCGTATTATATATTCAACATAAATTGTGATCAAAATGGTTTAAGAGGAGGTAACCTTATAATCTTTGGATACGGATGTTATGGATTAAGTAGTGGCTGAGCTATCCCACTAATTTAAGGGTATCCTGAATTTTTTTTTACCGTGTAATCATACAATAAAAAAACGATAATCAATAAAGTAGAACGAATACCTAATAGATTTGTCATCTTTTTTTTCATAGCTTGAAATCGTTCAATTGCATCGTCCTCTTTTGCTTTATCAAAAGTTTTTTTTTTTCAACCGCACAAACCATAACATTGTTCAAATATTCCGGGCCTATTCGATTGCGTAAATCCGTCTTAACAAGCTTCAATTTAGACAATGAGTTTGCACAACTGGTTAGCCTTCTATAATCTATAGTATTCGTTGGACGTTAAAAAAACATTTAACAAAAAAGAAAAAAAGAAAAAGATATATTTGCATCAACTCAATTCTTTTACGGCCTTTGCATCAACTCATGATGTTGTTTCTTTTAAGTTTAAACAATTAAACGATGACTCATATATGGTCTTATACACGTTAGTTACTCGTTACTCAGTGTTCATCAGATATGCAATTATTGGATATGTTCGTTTATGATGTTATGCGACTAAAATTATCGGTTTGAATGTGCATTACTCGAAACATGATCTTAAAGTCAGTTAAACAACCAAATTGAAATATTGAATAATCAACTACACTTCCAACATTTCATATAGTTTTTTTTATTCTAAATTTCTAACAAGTTATAAACATACTATTTCTTATGTGTTTATAAAGGTAATTATATAATGTATTCTAAGTTATAAAGGTAACTATATAATGTATTTTAAGTTTCTAACAAGTTATAAACATACTATTTACTATGTTTTTTATAAAGGTAATTATATAATTATTAATGTATATTAGGGTAAATTTGTTCCGGTACTCGGCAGCTATAACTTAATTCCTTACTCATCCCAAACACGTATACTATATTAATGCTTCTTATATTCGAATACCCAACCTTTAATTTGGATTTTTCTTTCATGTTCGGGTTTTTTCCATCCCTACAAAACAAGTGACATAAATTTCAATCCACGCAACGGCGGAGTTTGACCAAAAGTTGCGGGGAGGCGAAAAGTCACGAGACCAAAAAAAAATTTCCTATCGCTATTTTCGGGTTATATGTTCGAGTCGGATATTCGATTCGGGTCGGGTCAAATAATAATAACTCCAAATAAAACTACATAATCTTCATTCATTCAAATGAGACGCTTTTACTCATAAAAATGCTATATATTGTTTAACAAAAATAAATACCAAATATTTATAATGATGCGAGATAGATGTTAAGTACCTGGACAAAGAATTACAACTCAGCGCAATGATCTTTAAGATAAATGGTAAATACCTTTAAGATAAAAAAAGAACACTCAACTTTGATTTATATATAAACTAGTAACAAACTTTACTTAAAGTTTAGCTTGTTCACATTTTTTTAACTAAATATGAAAATATGTATAAATATTTTTGACAATAAACTTGTTAGGGGCAGGGGAATTTTAGGCAAAATAATTGGCGGGGACAGACCTATATAATTTTAAAATTTTCAGATAAAAAACCAGAAATATTACACTTATAATCGAAACATTCTGGGGACGGATGCACCCCGGTCCCTTAAAAAGTACTCCACGTATAAAAAATGTCAGATGAACACTTTTGGATTTTATAATAAACTCGTTTATTTATATACTAAATCTATTTTAAGTTAATTTCCACGTTTATTTTTTTATTATTGAAGATAAAGCTGCAACATCAACATGGTATGTCTGGGTATTGTATGCAGTATAAAAATAGTAGCTAACAGGGTGCAGAGTCCTCTCAAATGCTCCATTGACACGTCAATTAAAGATTTGGCAAAAGAACAATTATAGGTCGTCCTCGCTCTTCACACAAGTTTTTTTAGAACATGGGTGTGGTTTGGGTAGTCCATTTGGGGACTATCCGACACGTAGACGTGATGTCATATTCGGTGGAGGACCATTCCCTTGGGGACTACCCAAGGGTGTGGTGGACTACCTAAACCATATATATAATACAAAAGAGAGAGAGAAGAAACCTTGTTGCAGGCTCGTCCCAAACGTCCAAAAATCTGCCGTTGGCGACGCGACGAGGGGGAGGGGGGCGGTGTGGGACGAGGGGGACGACTGGCGCCGGGGAGGGGACGATTCCCACACCCCTTGGTCTTTGAGAATGGAAAAAAAAGTGTTAAATAGCATTCACAACCCGTCCCTTAAATTCTGTAAGGGGGCTTTTTATATTATGAAAAGTGATTGTAGGTAATTGAGAGTAGAGAGAATATTAACATTCATCTGTAAATTTGAATGGACATTGTTCACCCTTTATAACTTTTTAATATAGTTTAAAAGTGGTTGTAAGTAGAGAAGAAAGAAAATATAATGATAAAAGTATAAAAAATATATTGTTTAATTAAAAATAGAAAGAAAATATAGTTGTTTTTAGTGAAATTATAGGGTAAAAAATAAGGGATATGAATGCTCTTAGAGAAAGAGTGAAAAAAATGTGAGAAATAGGAATTAGATGAGCCAATGAAAAAACTTATCCCGTCTTTAAATATTTTATTTTTCCTTAGAAAACATTATGTTAAGATATATATTCTATTTGTCTTTGATGTGAAAAGAAATCAATTTTACTAATTAGACAAATTGAATAAGGGGTGTAACAAGAGATATCAAAGGGGTGGGATACATTAACACAAGTAAACAACTTTTTTTTTATCAAATGTAATTCTTTTTCATGCTTTTAATAGCAAATTATGTATATGACTAAGTGGTTAAAAGAAATTATCTTTTATGAGGAGACCAAATTCAATCCTTAAGAAAAAAACTTAGCTATTCACATGCATAAAATGTATACTAAATCTATTGTTTTAAAGACTCTTTACCTCTTCATTTTATTTTGTTAATCAAGTATGTTAGTCTCGTTATTATATGTATCTTTGGGCATCAAAATAAATTATAAAAGCAAAGCAAACAAAAAAAAGAAAGGATATAAAAACAATTATCTTAAATTATTATATTTTTGCTAGTCAACACTTACGAATCAATCGGGACATAATCGATGACAATTGACTATAGGGTGGAATGTGTAACTGCCAGCACCAGGAGTAGTGCCTTAGGACGTGACACAGAATGTGAAAGGATGGACCCTAATGATGAAAGGTCGCAGGACTCCGTTTCGAGCAACGACATTAGAAGCAACAGTCACGACGACATCAAGGTACTCGCAAATCATGACTTCCAGTATGGAAATGATGGTGGCTTCAACAAGGATTGGCCGATGTTAAGTCAAGACGCCAACAACCCAGGGAACAATGACAGTTTTGGGAATTCTAGTAGCAGTAGCAACAACACTGGAAGTGGTACTCGTGGAAGGGCGTTTAGGACTGGCTTAGGCGACGCCAGGCATAATAGCAACATGGTAGCTTGTATGAGTAGCTAATCGCTTCATCCTTGTTCTGTTTAGCCCTGATGCTTCTTGAAACCGAACCTGTTGTGGAATCAACTGATGGCAAGTCAAATGAAACCTCATATGTCCGTTGGAATGTAAACTCGACCTTGTAGGACAAGTGTTCGACATCGACCTTCCTTCTGCTATCCTCGATAGTTTTGATGCAGTAGTTGGTATGGATTGGTTATCCATACATCGCACAGATATACCCTGTGAGAAGGAAACTTTGCGTACCCCTATCCCTAGTGGAGAATCGTCATCTGTCCAAAGTGTAAGAGTGCTGTAAAGGTTAGCATCATTTCAGCAATGAAGGCCCAGAAGTGTCTACGGAGGGATTACCCCGCTACGTTAACGACCGTTACTGACGTTAAGACTGAGAAAGAGAGGATCGAGGATCCACCAATGGTTCGTGACTCCTCTCAGCGAGCTACTTGAGGAACTTTTAGGTTTACTTCCACAACTGATTAGGTGGAGTCTCAGTTTGATCTCACGTCAGATGAAGCCCTGATTACTCGTACTCTCCACCGATTTGCACTAGGAGGGTTGCAAGAACTGTCTAATCAACTACAGGAACTGTGGAACAGGAGTTTTGTCGGACCTAGTTTTCGCTCTGGGGAGCCCCAGTTATATCCGCGAAGATAAGTCTTATCGTTGGATATGTGTACTGATTATCGAGAACTTAACAAGGTGACAGTCAAGAACCGTTTGCCTCGATCATGTATTGGCAACCTGTCTACCAGTTGCGAGGGTCAAGCTTCTATTCGAGGGTTAACTAACAAGCGAACTATCATCAGATGGAAGTCCAAGGGGAGAATGCTCTTAGAACGGCATATCGGACGCATGCGGCCATTGTGAATTTGTACACCATGATCATTGAGTGAATCAACTCACCAGCAGCTTTATGGACCACAAAAATCGACCGTGTTTGTTGATGACATTTTGAATCATTACCCGGAGAAAGGAATAGCATGGGCGGCATATGTATCCTATTTTAGAGCTCCTGGAGGAGGAGCCACTCCGCACGAAGTCTTGTTAAAGGTAACTTCTAGTTTCGAGAGGTACATTTTTTGTCATATAAACAACGAGGTGGGAATACACATGGATCTCGCTAGGACCCATTTTGTTAGAAATTGATCGACACCAAAGATCCCTTAGAGGATACAGCAATTTCTTAATCTCGCTAGATACTATCACAGATTCATCATAGGATTATCGAAGATCGTGCAGCTTCAATCTCTTTAGCACAGCAGGGTGCTGTGTTCGTGGAAGACAAAATAGGAGGACGTCTTTTCAGCTTTCGAATCCCAACTATGCAATGCATTGAGCATCGTCTTTACCCGAGGGTGCGGGTGATCTAGTGGTATACCATGATGGTTCGAATCAGAGTCCCAGTTACACGCTGATGCAACACGAGAGGGTGATGATTTATGTGGTATGTTTACAAGAGGGAGCGTGCAAGTCACAACCTGCGGTGGAAACCATGGTCTTTGAATTTGGGTTGGAGGCATTACTTGGACGGTACCAAACGCACTGCTTAGACCGATCACAAGGGCCTCCCGTATATCGATGTTTCGAGAGAGATAGAGCATGCAATGATATCGCTAGATGGAACTTTTGGACGATTACGACTATGAAATTTGAATGTGCACGAGCTTTGCAGCTCACTATCGACTCTAGCCTACCCGATCAGATTCACCCTGTTCAAACTAAAGCGCTGAAGAAAAAGAATTCTCAAATCGGGTCCATGCGGGGCATGGAGGAGCAACTCTTGGCAAGGCGGATGGTACTCGCTACTTCATGGAACGAATATGGGTTCCACTATGCGGCAACTTTAGGGAAACATGTGTTGAGCAAAGCACACCGGCTTCGATATTCTAGTCGCTTGGATTTTTTTTATGAGAGATATTAGGATCTATAAATCTTGTACTGACGACCGGGCATGAAAACCCACATAGCAATGTAGGTGATCAATGTTGACTTATGCGAAAGACAAGGTGGAGTATCAGAAACCACCTGGGTTGTGTCGGCAACCGGAAACACCCGTTTGGGAATGAGAACAGATTGCCATGGATTTTGTCACTGGCTTACCTACAACTCAGAACGGAAACAATATCATCAGGGTGATCGTTGATTATCTCACGTTACCAGCACACTTTCTTGCAATCAAGCAAACTGACGAGTCTTCACAGCTGTGAATGTTCCTTTGAGAGAGGCGGTTTTCGGGCACGAGGTGCCAACTCCTGGTACCTTTGAGCTTGATCTACACCTGATTTATGGCAGACAAAACACAACGCCCTCGACTCACATCTAGACATGAGCGTTGCTTATCCCGGTAGGACAACCGGACCGAGTACCGAACCATCCTGACACACGAAGACATGCTGCGAGCATGTGCGTGATTGACTTTAGTAAACATCTAGAAGGACACTTTATCTTTGGATGAGTTCTAATGCAGCTGTCACCGTTCTACTATGCATACAACTTCGTTTGAGGCATTACATGGACGATAATGCCAACCTCCTTGTTGGACTGAGGTGGATCACCACCTAATCACGGGTCTAGGACTTGCACTCGAAACTCTTGGGAAAATTGTTTAGATTGGAAATCGCGTGGCGACAACGCGTGATCGCCAGGAAACCTGATAACTTAGGAAACACTGGGAGTTCGCTGCAGGCGAACATATCACGTTGGAAGTCTCACCCTGGGAGGGTGCGGTACGCCTTGGGAAACGTGGCAAGCTTAGTTTACGATATGTGGGGACATTCGGATTTCTGGAATAAATCGGTGACATGGCTCACAAACTCGAGTTACCCGACGAAGTGGGTAACGTGCACAATGTTATTTATGTCTCAAATCTAAGGCAGTGCTTGATGAAACATTTGTGATGCCTTTAATAGACAAGTTGCAGTTGTCGAGGAGCCAATCAAAGACATAGACGAAGAGGTAAGGTTCGTTAGCATAGTCCAATTTCCAATCATGAGAGTTCGTTGGAACTCAAGACGTGGACCGGAGTTCACGTGGGAGCGCAATAACTGGAGTAAGCTCTAGTATCCTCAGTTGTTCAAACGGTTGTATCAACTTCTGATATCATTGGCGAATTTCAGGACGAAATTCCCTTTCAAGTTGGGGATGATGTGGCATTTGGGGAAAATCCACAGCCATCCTGATCTAACACCGTGTTGTTTTGGATTGCTTATCAAATTTCGGGACGAAATTTCTTTCAAGTTGGGGATGATGTGACAATCCGAGATTTCAAGTTCTTTCATTTGCGTATCTCTTGTGTGGCTTCTAATTAATTCATGGATGAATGATGATGATGTTTTTATTAAATGAGAGCCCCCTCAAAAAGTCAATCCCTATTGCTGCAGATGTCACGTGAATGGCTGCAAAAGTGTGATTTGCATTTAGTGTGTTCACATACTAAATTACACTTTGCACCCTCAAAACTTAATATATGACAATCTTCCAGCCATAAACTCCATGTGTGATCCGTAAGCTCCTTGAACGACGAAACATGTTATTCGACATGATTGGCCGACGAAACATGTTGATTCGCCATGATTGGGCTTCGGCCCAAGAGAAACCCGGTCAGGGCCAGCCTGTTTGCACCACAAACTTATACGCAGATGTACGATTTCTCAAACCCTACTCTCTCTCCTTTTCCTGGTGGGACCGACGGCAGCCCTCATCTCCGAGAACTCATCTCCCTCGTCCAACCACTCTCCTTCACGACCCGCATTTTCGGTTAGTGAATTTAGTTTTGTTTAGTTTGATATTTCTTGATGTAATTGATTATGATCATATTTATTGATTATTGTTTGATCTGAGATTTAATTAGAAACCATGTCTGATGTTGCTTGATTGGTTAGAATGCCGATTGGTATAATGATGAGATTTTGATGAGTTGCTTGTAACCATAAACTACTCATGATAATAAATCGATGACATGCATTTGGAATAGGAACAGTCATGAAAATATAAACCGTGAATTAGGGTTGCATGATGATGAATAACTGTTGAAACAATGATGTTGGTTGATTTAGTTGTATGTGGGCCCTGAAACAACCAACAGACTTCGTAAGCCATGGCTGGTTAGGATTTTTTTTTGTATGAATGACAAATTCAGTAATGATTTCCATGAATGGTTCGGTTATGATTAGAGATACTTGATTTTTGTGGAAAATTGTTTAACTGTTATTCATGCGGCGAAACTCCCTTCTCCGACGAAACATGTGGCCTTGACGAAACATGTGATGTTTCGTCATATGCAAACTCGACGAAACATGTAGTGTTTCGTCATATGCAAGCCGACGAAAGATGGTGGTGTTTCGCCAAGGAGGTGAATGGGTAAACAGTAGCAGTTTATGACATACATACACGGTAATGGGCACGTGTGTTTATGGAACTTTATTAGTTGCATGATAATAATGCTAATTAACGGGCCATATGATGATATGAACAGTATACTAGATTCCTAGATCACACACTCTTGAGTGAACCATTAACTTGTTTAAATTGCACACTTTGCGATTAATGAATGAACAATTGACGTGTTATGTGAAATATGAGTGGGAGATATGAACTGTGTATAACTTGGATACATGTTATGGGATAACAATGAACTGTTATATATAAGGGAAATTGTTACATGTTATGTGAATCTCGGGTACGCTACGGGCTTGATCATGTGTGTGTGTTACTTGTACGCTATGTGTGTAATGTATATGAAAGACATGTGATTAATGTGCATGTGAAACTGATGTTGATTGGTAACCACGGTAGGGTATGGTGGATCACTGTGAAACAAAGTAATAAAACATACCGAGCAAATCTAAGGTGAGTTCACTGCTCTTTTTCCAAGCATGCGTCCCGGGGAGGTGTCGCAACCCCCGATCCCTAATTCCCGGGAACGGGTGGCCGCGAGCCAGTTTCGGTGGTATCGTGTGTTACTAAATTTTGGCAGAAGAATTTACATCAGGACCGTAGTTAGGAAATATTTTATCAGAGTAAAATACCACACTTTCATAAGATTGAATACATGGGGTAGAACCTAAGTTTTCAGTACACACATTTCCATAGGATTAAATCCTATTTTTATTTAATAAAACATATATTGATTTTAGGTAACTTTATTGCCACTTTCTAAGCCTTCAGTGCTGTCCAGCTGGCTTCTATTTGGCTTTCACATTTTGTTACCTGAAACACGTTTAAAAAAAAAATATTTTGTCAGTGGGAAATACTGGTGAGTGAATCCCAGTTTAATCAAGTTTAAATAAAAATCATTTTACAGTATTGAGGGCGATCTCGCAATTACATTTGTTTCCAAGTTATATCAATTAACACCCATGGTATTGTCAGACCTGACTTGTGGAAATGTTACTCCTCGCAAGGCAGTAACATAACTTTGTATACAAAATCCCAACATACCAATGATAATTGTATTCTTACAAATACTTAATAACTGCTTAATATATATAATTAATTAAGTGAGGTTTTGTAAAAACAATTTATAAGAAGGAGATTACTCACAAAAAGGATTTATAAAAAGAAGGATTACTCACATTGCTGTCTTAGGTTTTCTGTAAGGATTTCCTGGGAATAATATATAAATTACACAAATGCACGCGTGTTAGTATAATAACCCATTTTAACATTAGTAATACCTTCCCCGAGACGACATTCCAACGACTACGTCGGGCAGAACCACGACAGCCGTTACGGAACCCTAGATCAATCGGGTAGAGTATCTAATACGTATCCAGGGGTTATGATACTTACAATGGAGCAAAACTTCGTTAATTAGGGGGTATTATACCCGAGTATAATGCCTATTATAAGAAATTTAGAGAGAGAAAGTCGAAATTTGAACGATCGAACTGAAGGCCCGAGCTCCAGCTTTATAGGAGCTGATTCTGGGTTCGTCGCGCCCCGCGTAGGAAATCAGGAGGGGCCTTCCTGGCCCGCGACTAGGTGCATAGGGCCTAGCTTTGACTCGTCACCTGGTATAGCCTCGCCACGTGTCGCCACATGGCGGCTTCCGGAGGAGGGCGAGTGTCTAGCCTCGTCGCGGCCCGCGTCAACTAAAGACAAGGGGCGTCGCGCCCCGCGACGACCCAATTATTTTTTTTGTTTTATTTTTAATGTTAAATTATATTTTGGGCTCGGTTTTCACATACGGGGTGTATTTAAAGACATATGGGGATATTCTAATATATTTTAGGGTGTCAAAAATATTCTGAGGGTCTCGGTTTTCTTTATGGTTGTTATATCCTCCCCACCTTGTTTTAGAGCTCGTCCTCGAGATCTACTGGAATAGGTGTGGATATTTCCTTTGCATTTCCGATTCAAGCTCCCATGTGTACTCATGTCTTCTTTTGGAGTCCCACTTCACTTTGACCCGAACTAATCTCTTGTGCTTGAGGTTTTTGACTTTCATGTCTTCAATCTGTAGAGGCCTTTCTACAAATTTGAGTTGTTCATTTACCTTTATATCTTTAAGAGGCACTACAAGTGATTCATCAGCTAGGCATTTCTTGAGATTAGATACATGAAACACATCATGTATTCCAGCCATCTCCTCTGGCAGTTGTAGCTGATAGGCTACAGGTCCTATTCTTCTAATAATCTCAAAAGGTCCAACATACCTGGGACTTAGCTTTCCTAGATTGATGAATCTTACTATTCCTTTCCAAGGAGAGACTTTCAAAAATACTTTGTTTCCTACTTGAAATTCCAATGGTTTCCGTCTGTTGTCAGCATAGCTCTTTTGTCGATCACGTGCTGTTTTTAGTCGTTCCTTAACTTGAATGATCTTGTTGGTTGTTTCTTGTACTATCTCAGGTCCAGATAGTTGCTTTTCCCCAATTTTTGCCCAACAGACTGGGGTTCGGCACTTTCGTCCATAAAGTGCTTCGAATGGTGCAGCATTGATACTTGTGTGATAACTATTATTATAAGAAAATTCTATTAAAGGTAAGTGATCGTCCCAATTACCTCCAAAATCAATTACACAAGCTCTAAGCATGTCTTCCATTGTCTGAATTGTCTTTTCGCTTTGTCCATCTGTTTGAGGATGATAAGCTGTGCTTAGATTTAACTTGGTTCCCATTGTTTTTTGGAAACTTGACCAAAAATGAGAGGTAAAACGGCTATCCCTATCAGAAACAATTGATAAAGGAATTCCATGTAACGAAACTATTTCATTTACATATAATTTAGCTAGCTGTTCCATATTGAAAGTTTCTTTCATTAGTAGGAAATGAGCTGACTTGGTTAGCCTATCTACAATCACCCAGATTGTATCATTACCTTTCTTTGTTTTGGGTAATTTGGTAACAAAATCCATTGTTATCAATTCCCATTTACATACGGGCATTTCTAACTGTTGTAACAAACCCGAGGGTTTCTGATGTTCAGCTTTAACTTGAGAACAAGTTAAACATTTAGAAACATAGGCTGCTATGTCCTTCTTCATTCCTATCCACCAGAAATTCTTTCTTAAATCCTGGTACATCTTATCATTTCCTGGATGCATTGTATATTTAGATTTATGGGCTTCTTCTAATATACGATGTCGTAGATTTCCTAGTTTAGGTATCCACATTCTCTTTTCATGGAATCTCCAAATTTCATCTGTTCCTTGTTCTAATTCTTTAATCATACCCTTTAGCTTTGCAGTATCATCTTTGATTACTGATTCTTGTGCTTTTCTAATTTGCTCAGTTAAATCTGCTTGTAGATTTAATTTAAGAGAACGTACCATTTTTGGCTTTTCGTGATACTTTCGGCTTAAAGCATCGGCAACTACATTTGCCTTTCCTGCATGATATTGGATATCACAATCATAATCACTAAGCATTTCCATCCAGCGCCTTTGTCTCATATTTAGCTCTTTTTGCCCGAAAATATACCTTAAACTTTTATGGTCTCTGAATATGGTAAACTTACTACCATAAAGGTAATGTCTCCAAATTTTAAGGGCAAAAATTATAGTTCCTAATTCTAGATCATGGGTTGAATAATTTTCTTCATGATTCTTAAGTTGTCTAGACGCATATGCTATAACCTTTTGGCATTGCATTAATACGCATCCATAACCTAATTTAGAAGCGTCACAATAGACTACCATGTCTTCAGTTCCTTCTAGTAATGCTAGTATGGGTGCATGGGTTAATCTTTGTTTAAGAATTCTAAATGCTTCTTCTTGTTTTGGTCCCCATTCAAACTTAATAGATTTACAAGTTAATTTAGTTAAGGGAATGGCTATTCTAGAAAAATCTCGAATAAACCTTCTATAATAACCGGCCAATCCTAAGAAACTTCTAACCTCGGTTGGTGACTCAGGGGTTTTCCATTTGGTAATTGCCTCGATTTTTGTGGGATCCACATGAATTCCTTCATGATTGACTAAGTGTCCAAGAAATTGTACATGTTCTAACCAAAACTCGCACTTTGAAAATTTTGCATAAAGCTTTTCTTTTCTTAATAGACTTAAAAGTGAGTGCAAATGCTTTGCATGATCTTCCTTACTTTTAGAATAAATTAGAATATCATCTATAAAGACAATTATGAATTTATCCAAATATGGCTTACATATTCGGTTCATCATGTCCATAAATGCGGCTGGGGCATTGGTTAAACCAAATGGCATGACAGTAAATTCATAATGACCATACCTTGTTCTGAAGGCGGTCTTAGGAATATCATCTTCATGTACCTTTAATTGATGATATCCTGACCTTAAATCGATTTTAGAGAAAAATCGAGCTCCTATTGATCGAACAGATCATCGATTCTCGGTAATGGGTACCGATTCTTAATTTTGACTTTGTTCAATTCACGGTAGTCAATGCACATACGCATCGACCCGTCCTTCTTTTTAACAAATAAAATTGGTGCTCCCCATGGTGATGAGCTTGGCTGTATGAATCCTTTCTCCAACAATTCGTCTAATTGTTTCTTTAATTCCTGCATTTCTGCGGGTGCCAAACGGTAAGGTGCTTTAGCAATTGGTGCTGTTCCTGGTAGCAGGTGAATTCTGAATTCAACTTCTCTGTCTGGCGGTAGTCCTGGTAATTCTTCTGGAAATACATCTGAAAACTGAGACACTACTGGAATGTCTTTTAGTTCTTTTCCTTTAGTGTTAGTGATTATAGAAATCAAATACACTATAGATCATTTTCTTATATAACTTGCAGTTTTCATCACAGAGATGAATTTAGTGGATCTAGAGGGCTTATCTCCTTTAATTGTGATCTTTTCACCTTTTGGTGAATTTACTTGAGTTGACTTTTGATCACATAAAATACTGGCTTTATTGGCTATTAACCAATCCATTCCTAAAACGACATCAAATCCTGCCAGATTCATTGGGTAAAGGTTTGCAATAAACTTCTGGTTAAAAAACTCTATTTTTGCTTCCTGCAAAATTTCAGAAATTCTAACCGTTTCTCCATTTGCTGTCTCTACTAGACATTCTTGCGGAAGTTTAGTTAATGATTGATTTAGAAGTTTGCAAAATGAAGTATTAATAAAATTTTGGTTTGCACCAGAGTCAAATAATACTTTAGCAAAAATATCATTAACTAAAAACGTACCGGCTATCACGTCCAGAATCATCTTGGCTTCATCTGCTGTCAGAACAAATGCTCTAGCATTTTTAGTGTTCTTGTTGTTTGTAGCTGGAGCTAATTTTGGACAGTTTGGCTTAATATGACCTTTTTCTCCACAGTTGAAGCACAGTCCATTACTGGATTTTCTCCTACAATCTTCTTCTTTGTGTCCTGGCATCTTGCAGAAATTGCAGTGAGTGGAGCATTTTCCCGAATGCTTTTTCTTGCAGGCTTTGCAGTATGGTGCAGAGGTAGATCCTATATTCCTACGGTTGGAATTCCCAGAACGGAATTCTTGGGTAAGCCTCTGAGCTAGGTTTCTCCTCTGGTCTTCTTCTCTAGTACGGATTAATTCATCTGTCAAGGTGTTTGCTAATTCTACAGCTTCTTCTATGGTTTGAGGTCTAGCTGCCTTGACTACATGCCTAATCTCTCCGATTAATCCCCAGATATAACGGGAGATTAATACCGGTTCAGGTGATGCAAGGGTTGGCACTATTCTAGCATATTCAAAGAATGTAGTAGTATAACCCTTACTATCCACCCCGGTCATCCTAAGGTTCAGAAACTTATTCGCTATTTGTTCTTTTTCATTGGGTGGGCAAAATTTCCTTTCTACCATGTTTTTAAATTCTTCCCATTCCATGTTGTATACCCTATCACTTCCTCTTGACTAGAGGATGGTGTTCCACCATTCTAAGGCTGAGTTCTTAAATAAATAAGAAGCAAACATTATCTAGTCTTCTTCAGCACACTTGCTTATTTTCAGAACAACCTCAGTCTTTTCTATCCAGCGCAGAGTTGCAATGGGTCCTTCATTGCCCGAGAATTCTATTGGTTTGCAGGACCAGAATTCTTTGTAAGAACAACCATAAGGCATGGTTCTTCTTCTTTTAGGAATGGGCACTTGAAATACAGGTCCATTGTTTATGCTGTGTTCTGGTTCAGTTGGTCGCTTACTGTTGTGCTTACTTTTATTATTTGCTTCCTGAACCGTTTGAATAATAAATGGCATTGCATCTATAATTTCTTGTGCCACTATGTGTTGAATGGCACTATTATCCACTTGGTTTTCATTTTTATTGTTGTTTGGATTCTCATTATCGTTATTCGTGTGGTTATCATTCTGGTTTTCCTAGTTCACTTCGTTGTCCATCTGAATTTTAAACATTTACCATGCATTAATAATCATAAAATAATATTTAATATAGTTAATCACGTGACACGCACTTTGGTCAAAGGCGTCGATCATTGCGACTTTACTCTATTCATATAATATGCATCTATTACACACCAGTACTGAAATTAAAATTACAATACCGACTGAAATTTAAAGTTACACTACTAGTAATAGGCATCCGTAGTTTTTTTTCACACACATATTATATATATTATATTATTATTATTATTACTATTACTACCGTCTTCACCATCACATTCATGGATATGGATTCATCCAGAAATCCATATTGCGCTCGTCATACTTCCAGACGAGTCGCTCTCCCACCTGTCTCATTCGTTCACTACTCTCTAAAATTTACTCACCAAATGTCCTAAGTTCTTGTACATTGTCTGCACTCATTGGGGGTGCAGGTTCTAGGACTGGGTTCAGAATCTGGGGTGCGGGATCCTGGTACGGAGGTATAGGGGCCTGGTATGGGTAAGGATTTTCTAAGATCTCTCTAATGTATACATCGTTTTCGTAATAGGGATCTAGAGGATCTAACCCTGGGTAGGCTCCTAGGTTTGGCATGGGTATATCTTCGTGTATCGGGTAACGTTGCACATAGTCCCTATTGTCGTCCCACCATGGGTCGTAATTTGGGTCTAATGGGTTAGGTGCAGGTACCGTAGGTATTTCTTCCGGATTGAAGTCATGCATTTCTACTTGATTTTCAGGGTTTTCTATCTCCATTGGTTGGTCAAGAATTGGTAGTTGTGGTTGGGGTGCTATCATTTGTTCCAAGTTAGGGTCAGCTGCAGTGGTTGCTAGGATGTGGATGTTGGCTATATCCCTATTAATCATTTCCTGGGCATAGGAATCGGTTTCTCTTTTGGCTGCTGCTAGTGCCCTCTGGTCTTGTAACTTTTTCATACGCTTTCTACGCTCATGTGCCCCTCGACTGAACCATCCTCTCTTTTTCTGAGGGAATGGCTCCTCGGACTGAGCCTTAAACACGAATATTCCTTCTTCCGTATCAGCAGAGTACCCTAAGAGGGAAGGCTGAGAAAAGGCACCGTCGCTTTTAGGCGAACCACACAATTGACGGTACGCGTCAGATGGTCCTTGGTCGCACATACTGTAAACTAACAAATAGTCAAATAACACATAACAATAAAATACAATTATGTACGTATTTCCATAATTTATTTCCTAACAGACTGAATTTTGATGTCAGCATAACACTTCTGTGGCTGAATCAGTGGCTTAGCTCTGATACCACCTTCTGTCGCAACCCCCGATCCCTAATTCCCGGGAACGGGTGGCCGCGAGCCAGTTTCGGTGGTATCGCGTGTTACTAAATTTTGGCAGCGGAATTTACATCAGGACCGTAGTTAGGAAATATTTTATCAGAGTAAAATACCACACTTTCATAAGATTGAATACATGGGGTAGAACCCAAGTTTTCAGTACACACATTTCCATAGGATTAAATCCTATTTTTATTTAATAAAACATCTATTGATTTTAGGTAACTTTATTGCCACTTTTCTAAGCCTTCAGTGCTGTCCAGCGGGCTTCTATTTGGCTTTCACATTTTGTTACCTGAAACGCGTTTAAAAAAATATTTTGTCAGTGGGAAATACTGGTGAGTGAATCCCAGTTTAATCAAGTTTAAATAAAAATCATTTTACGGTATTGAGGGCGATCTCGCAATTACATTTGTTTCCAAGTTATATCAATTAACACCCATAGTACTGTCAGACCTGACTTGTGGAAATGTTACTCCTCGCAAGGCAGTAACATAACTTTGTATACAAAATCCCAACATACTAATGATAATTGTATTATTACAAATACTCAATAACTGCTTAATATATATAATTAATTAAGTGAGGTTTTGTAAAAACAATTTATAAGAAGGAGATTACTCACAAAAAGGATTTATAAAAAGAAGGATTACTCACATTGTTGTCTTAGGTTTTCTGTAAGGATTTCCTGGGAATAATCTATAAATTACACAAATGCACGTGTGTTAGTATAATAACCCATTTTAACATTAGTAATACCTTCCCCGAGACGGCATTCCAACGACTACGTCGGGCAGAACCACGACAGCCGTTACGGAACCCTAGATCAATCGGGTAGAGTATCTAATACGTATCCAGGGGTTATGATACTTACAACGGAGTAGAACTTCGTTAATTAGGGGGTATTATACCCGAGTATAATGCCTATTATAAGAAATTGAGAGAGAGAAAGTCGAAATTTGAACGATCGAAATGAAGGCCCGAGCTCCAGCTTTATAGGAGCTGATTCTGAGTTCGTCGCACCCCGCGTAGGAAATCAGGAGGGGCCTTCGCGGTTCGCGACTAGGTGCGTAGGGCCTAGCTTTGACTCGCCACCCGGTATAGCCTCGCCACGTGTCGCCACGTGGCGGCTTCCGGAGGAGGGGCCTTCGCGGTTCGCGACTAGGTGCGTAGGGCCTAGCTTTGACTCGCCACCCGGTATAGCCTCGCCAGGTGTCGCCACGTGGCGGCTTCCGGAGGAGGGTGGGTGTCTAGCCTCGTCGCTGCCCACGTCAACTAAAGACAAGGGGCGTCGCGCCCCGCGACGACCCAATTATTTTTGTTTTTGTTTTATTTTTAATGTTAAATTATATTTTGGGCTCGGTTTTCACATACGTGTATTTAAAGACATATGGGGATATTCTAATATATTTTAGGGTGTCAAAAATATTCCGAGGGTGTCGGTTTTCTTTAGGGTTGTTATAGGAGGGACATCTAGTAAACGTTCAGGGGAGGAATGTCGGGTAATTGGTTTGACTGGAATGTTAAACCTGGGTTGTTGGTTAATACACGTCTATATCTATCACTCAAGTCCCTCCTACCGATTGCTGCTTGTAGGGCAACGGGGTATTAGTTAGTAGCGCTACTTAGGTTTGGCACCCTCACACCGCACCGGGGAGATCGTTGATGAACTACTGACCCCCATCTTGACCATTGCTTTGATAGAGGCAATGGGGTTTAGGGCAAATAATCTGGAGCCATCGGCGGTAAGCGTGTGATTAACAACATCGAATCTGTGAAACGTTTTAATCTGGTAACTGGTAACTAAACACGTTAACAAAACTTTGAACTCACCAGCGTCGTCTGACACACTTGTCTGCATGCTTGCAGGTCTATAGGTTTATATCATTTGGAACCTGCTGTCTGGGATGCTGGAGTGGTCATGGGTCGAGATACTTGGAATCGCAAGACAAGTCTTACGGTTTTGTACATGTAGTTTATGAAACGCTTAACAAATGATGTATGCTTTCGTTGTATACGAGAAATTACACTTAACGTTTTGTATCACTTTATGATAATGAATGAAAGTTCTATTTTGTAACGCCTGACTTATAAATCAAGATTATAATAATAAGATACTCATTTTAATGCTAAAATGTGACTTTACAAAATCTTGTCATACTAACATTCCCATGTGGTTACAACATTTCAAAAACATATTTATAAATGTTTACATAATTCACTTTTAGCAAAAACAACTCTAGATCTGACGCGGAAGCTTCATTTAACGTGTGTTCGGTTCTTGCTCGCCGCTTGATCTTCATCCGAGACTCTTGACATTCACCTATGATCAAAACCAACTTAGAAGTCAGTTTTGATAGTTAAATAACAAGTACAACAAGAAAATTGGGTCAAATAATCGAAATAAACAAAAAAACAAAATTTTCAGCATTTTAGGCCGTCGCCGCGCGCGACGGCAAAAGTCCCTGGCCGTGGCGCGACGCCACGGTCCTGTTTCGACATAATGTTGATGCTGGTGCTGCATATTCCCAGCATAACCCGATTTCACAGAAACGAGCATAACTCTCTCGTTTTTAATCCGTTTTACCCGATTCTTTTTCCTACGCGCTCGTAATTTAGTTCTCCATCCCATGGAGTTAATATCTAACATTCGAATTAACAAGATTCGAGGCTTTTAAGCCTTCGGCTTAATACCTTTTTACCAAGTTTTGACCCATTCATGCATTTACCAACATAACCTGTTTGTCTGACCTAAAATTCTCATGAATCTTATAATTTCAACGTCGTCCATCATATAAGGTTACAATCACGGGTTTCTTTCAACATCCCAACCCATTTCCGCTTACATGTTATTTTGACCCGTCAAGGGTATTTACGCATTTTTAAGACTTTGACTCGCAAAGATCATACCTTTCACTTACATACTTATCCAAAGTAATCATTTAATCTATTGACTTGTTTCTAAACAACCTTTTAAAGTCGTTTGCCTGATATACCTATCAAGGGTATTTTTGTCAACTTCGCTCCATCCTTTACAACAAAGGACTTTATTGAACCTTTAACCAATCCACTCACTTAACTTCTATTCTAAACACACATACCTGACTCGGATCAATATATTGACCCGTTTCGTTACCTTGCATTAGTAGCCGCTAAGCAATAGCAATGTACATATCCATCTGATATTTATTCCTATAATCATATAGCTCAACAAACCATTAGTCGATATTGTCAAAGGGTGATAATTTCACCATTTGACCCGTTTAGTCTAAAGGACATGAAACTCTATGAGATGATATTTATTACCATCTTATCCATACGACTAACTCCGGTTTACACCGTATAGTCGTTTTACTTGTAAATCGTCAATTGATTCCCTTGACCCATTATAACCCACGCTATGACGTGTCTTTCCCCAAACTAACGGTTATAGTCAACAAGTGACCAAAGTACCATTTTACCTTTATTATTTGCATTGGTTTACCATACAAGGTAATTATTAAAAACTCGTTATCTTTTAGTCATTTCATGACTATTTAACCATATTAGCTCCTTTTTATCCATTCAACATGGTTTATGACCATTGTCTTTTGTTCCGAACCGCACTTGTCGTGTCGGAACATCATAATTTAAATAAGACTTATCATTCATAACCTATAAAATCATTAGGTATTAAATAATTAGAGTGTAAACTTTACTTACCTTACATCCAAATTATGCTTTTCCGTCATTCATGCTTCGTTTGACCCGTTTCCTTCCCCAAGCTTTCACCTAGCTTGCCAAGCGTCAAACTATCATTGTAATTGTAAGATGGTTAGGTTAGTCATAATCATTTACGACTATTCCATCCTACGCTTCTTATGTCGAATTTATCATTCGATCATATACTTGGTCGGCTTGACTTTTTAAAGTCAATTGACTTATCAACTTATTCAATGCACATTTGGTTTATTGAATTTCACTTAGGCATTTCATCCGAACTCTTAACGAAATCAAATTTTACACACTAATTACTAGGTAACATGATTTCAAGCATCTATATCACGATCTTAACATCGATTCTTTTATGTCATATAAAACCCATTTCGTGAGAAGTATGATCTTGTACCCAAATTCATGGTTTAATCAAACACCTTCTATTCATTATCATGCATGTTGATTCTAAGCATAGCTATATCATCAATTTCATCATAACATTAAAACCCACTTATCTAAGTGTGTTAATTCATCAATTCCTTCAATTCATAGCATGTTATATATGATTTTCACTTAGGGTTCCGTTCCTAAGCAAGTATACATCACTAATCTAGCCATAACTTCTCTAATCCATGCTTAATTCACGATTAGGATGATTATCAAATTTTTACAACTTCACCAAACATCAAGATTTTACATACCTTATGATCCCCTAGCTTGGGTGATCATTAATCCATGTTCGGTTGTGAATTTGTGCATCATTTGGACCTTCAATTTGATACATATATGTGGATTAGGGTTTTGGCTCCTTAGGGAGCCCCCTGAGCTCGATCCAAAACACACACTTCAAGTGTGTGTTTTGTTTTGATTTTCTTTTATTAAATAACCTTGTTAAGTTATCCCATTTTAACCCCTCGTGTTTGGTTTGTTAATAAGTAGGCCACAACCTACTTATTTCTAATAATATTCTCATTTATTAACTAGGTTAAACATTCCTAGTTAAATTAGTGGGTTCGGGAAATCTACAACTTAGTTTATTTTAAGTCTCGTTAACTCGGGCTTCGATAAACTCTATTTTCCCAAAAGTTTTCGTTCAGCTTTTATTTAATATTAGGCTTATTCATTTAAAAATCCTAATATTCACCGGGTTACTTTTACCCCTAACGGTAATTTACCCGTCTTTTAGTACTAACGTAGTTTAATTACCAAATCTGTTTTCGGGGTGTTACATATTTAAATATATTTATGAGTTCAATGTGATTGGTGGCTAAGATCCTGGTACGTCACACATCCGCGGTGTTTTCCGTAAGTGGTATTTTGGGGGGGTGACAGTTACTACCTAGCCGATGGAATATACCCAACGTACTCGACAATCGTTAAAACTATTCCGCACCCGACAGACGAAAAAAGAAAAAAATTTGCGAAGTATCAAGAGGGTGCGAAAAAAGATATTGAACGGGCTTTTGGTGTTCTACAAAAAAATGGCAAATCATTGAACATCCAGCACGTTCGGCTACACCAAAGAGGTTACGACACATTATGTACGCTTGTATCATCCTTCATAACATGATCATTGAAGACGAAGGTAGAGCGATATGCGAGTACGACGAAAACACGTCTACCGAAAATTTTGTTCCAGTTAGTGGGGAACAACAAGATTTGAACATGTTCACTCTACGTAACGAGTACACACATCATAACCTACAAGCGGACTTGGTGGAGTACATTTGGAACAACGCTCAAAACGAACCAGACGACCACATGGAGGACGAAGACTAGTAGTTTTTTTTAAGTTTATGTTTTTTTTAAGTTTATGTTTTTTTTAGTCTATGTTTTTTTTAAGTTTATGTAATGTTTTTTAATATTAATGAAAATATTTTGTTAATTTATTTGTTAAATGTTAAAAAAAGTAGAAGATTAAAAAAATAAAAAACATAAAAGTAGTGGGGTAGGATCATCTAGGACCATCCTCCCATACCCTCTAGTTTTGTGGGATGAACCATCCTTGGGAGGACTATGATGTGACGCCTACGTGGCGGATCATCCTCTAAGGGAGGATGAACACCATACCCTCTAGCCTTAGGTGTCGGTGATTTTACTTTTTAGCATTTGTTTATTTTTCTTTATCTTCTCGCCACATGTAAAATGTATTTAAAGCAAACAAAAGCTTTTCCAAGAAAGTACATATCCTTCTCACGACAAGCAAAGAAATAGTTTTCTTGAATACACAAAATTAACTTTTTGATGAACGTTATCATAAATTCATAATTTTGATTTTATATATTTGTTGTAATAATCTCAAGCGTTCACCGCTCAATTATGATTACGTATATATACTAATCTCTTATCTTTTATTGTACCTTAGATTGAATAGTTTGTATAAGTAACGATACTAGAAAGATTACGGAAGTATAAGAATGAAAGGGTAAGGTTGACTCTTTGCTTTAGGAATCTACAACCATGGAATATATTCATCGTAAAAAAAATGTTATTTTCACATATGAACTGGATAAGTATTAAGCGCACCTTTATGTGTATGTGGATCTTCGGTAAAGAATAAGATATTAGTGTTTATATAAAACTACTCAGGGATTTCATAAATGAACAAGGAGAGAAAGACAATTCAAAAACACGTAACCATTTTGTTTAAGATTGTCAGGGTAGAATTAGAGTGTGTTAATGTAGGGCTAAGATTACTTGGTAGAGACATATTCCTTGATGGAATGTCTCAAGTTCAAATATGAGAAAAAGAGTTATTTATTTAAATAATTAGTATAAAGTAAGAAAGTAACAATTTTTGCCTTTAGGAAAAAACATTTCCTTCGAGCCCAATATAACTTTTTTTTCACTATAACATTGCCTTCCAGCCATTCCTTTTTGCTTGCAATCTCACAAGAGAGAGAGAGAGAGAGAGTGAGAGAGAGAGAGAGGAAGAGCCAAGCTATGTTTTGACGTTATAGCCTTGAGTAAGAATGTGGGATGATATGTCATTCTAAACATAATGTTGTCCTAACATTCTATTTTGTATATTAAAATTCACTAGGTTTTAATGCTGCGCGCCGCGTTGCGGCGCGACAAAACTAAGTCATTGTAAAACTATTTATTGCGACTAAATACTTGGTTGTTATTAAAGCTGTGCTATTTAGTGTCTTATTTTTAAGTTGACAAGTGGAGTTTTCATACAACAGAGCCGTTGGTAGCAAGCGAGATAGTAACTCCTGGCGATGGCGACTATTGCGATGTCTAAGCATCCACTAATCCAACAAATAAGGAATAAGAATTGTATAAATACAATCAGAAAAACGTGTGAAAGAGGAGAAAAAGGAAGATGACGTGAAGTTATGTAAGCATAAAATGGAAAAAAAAAAAAAAAAAGGCCCCATGATTTGAACTTGAGTCTCTTTAAAACACATACAACCACAAAACCACTCCACCATGATGAATAATCTACCTAACTTTGAAGAAAATAGATATATACACACACTTAGACTAAAGGGTATGGTGAGGCTCATCCCCACGGGGATGAGCCTCCACGTAGGCGGCTCGTGGGGGATGGGCCTCCTTCACATTTGAGGGGGATGGAGGATGGGGCTACCCCACTTCATTATTTTATAACTTTCTAAGTGTTTTTTTTTATTAACTTAATATAAAATTTATAAAAGTTAAAAAATACAACATAAATAAAGTCATTTCATAACATAAAAAAAAATTACATTTCCTAAAAATAAAAAAATAAAAAAACATTTCCGAAAAATAAAAAAAAATTACATTTCCTAAAAACATAAAAAAAAATTACGATACGATTAAAAAACTAAACAACCTACGACGTCCATTTTTTCTTCACCTCTTCTTTCATCCTCCGATAAACCTCGCGTTCATCCTCCGGAACCGAGTCGAGATCCAACCTCATAATCCTAAAATCCTCCGCTCGAGCATAGTCGGCCGACACGGTTTTCTTGTGAGTGTATTTTTCGGTCGCGAACTCTTTGAACGAACGGAATTCGTTTATCAAGTCGTCCATTTTCGCCGATGCCTTCGAGCCGCCCCCTCCGCCCGAGCCGCCCCCTCCACTCGAGCCGCCCCCTTTGCGCTTTTCGGCCGCCTCTTTTTTTGCTTTGTCCCTCCCGGTGGGACGTTCCGACTCGTGAACGGGCAACACATCCTCGTCATCTTCCGGGTCGTCGTTTATGTCGATTTGACAACGAGCGGTGGAGCCTCCCGCACTATAACTTCCGGACTCGGAAGTTTTAGTACGTTTGGCGGTTGCGGCCTCATTTTGAACCGCCTTCCATTTTTGTTCTTTCCTTACAACGTTCCATGCTCGGAAGTGCGGGAAAGGCGTTGAATTTTGAGAGTCCCACTTAGCGATAGCAAGGTTAAGAATGTCCTCGTCGTTACTCCCGCTAGGAGGACAAGTGTAAATTTGGTTATAAATTCCGTTAAAGTTATTGATGATCTTGCTCATTTTACGCCACTTGCCCGAGACGGATTCGACATCACGAGCCGGGCCATGCTCCATAATCGCGTTAAATCTAGCCGTTGTCTTCTTCCAAAAACTAGTACCCGTTTGGTTGTTTCCTAAATTTTAAAAAATAATGCATTAGTAAAAATAAAAAAAAAACTTTTAAAATTTAAATTAAAAATTTAAACTTTGGTTCATACCGAGTATCGGGCAAGTAGAGGACTTAACAAACGCCATTGCTAGCGCCTCCTCCTCTACTTTCGTCCAAGGTCTCCCCTTTGCTCTCGAACCGCTTTTTGGCGCGGTTTCGGGTATGTTTTCAACCTTCTTCCCCTTCCCCTTGTTTTTTTTTCGGTTGAGCTCTTGCGGTGGCGATTCGGGGACGACTTCTTCATCATCATCATCGTCAAGTTGAACCGGTTGGGAAGTTGGCGGTTGCGATTGGAGTTGTTCAAACGAGTTGCGTTGCATGATTTGTTGTAGTGCTTGGTATTGTTGGAGTTGTTGAACTTGAGACATTTGTGAGAATGCGTTGGGTGTTTGTTGGAAACCCGAAAAAGGAAATTGCGGAGCCCCCCACGAATGATCCATAGTCGGAGTGTAAGCGGGAGTCGAAAAAAAGTTAGGTTGGTTCGGGTTGTGATTATTCGGGTTGGGGTTGTTTGGGTTGGGGTTGTTTGGGTTGAAAGGATTCATGATTAGAGAAAATGGTATAAAAAATATGGAGTGTTTTTTATAAAAAAAGAAGAGAATTGGAGAAGAATGGGAGTAGAATGGGATAGAATTGTATAAAAATGGATGAGATAGAAGGTATTTAAATTGAAAAAGGATTTTTTTTTATATAAAAGAGCCGTTCAACAACGGCTATAATCTTCAAGTGGAGCCCCGTCTTACCCGGGTGTGGGGTGCCGGTTGTGCCGAGCCGAGCCTCAGGGGGGGTGGTGTGGGGGATCGGCGCCGGTCCTAGCCGGGCCTCAGCCGACCCCCATACCCTTTAGTCTTAAAAAGAGTATAGGGGAAAAAATCAACAAAGGATGACTTGAAGTTATGTATATTTACTATTCATGACAACCAATTAGAAAAGTTTACTATTTATTATGATGTGCAACTATTATTCATTAGCTTTGTTTTTTAATATATAGGATAATGGCTCATGAATAGTGCTATGAGATTTTTGTAATTTTTGTAATATATTTATTATTATTAATATAGAGTAAACTGCCATTTTGGTCCCTGTGGTTTGGGCACTTTTGTCATTTTAGTCCAAATCTCAAACTTTTTATATCTGGGTCCCTGTGGTTTGCATTTTGTTGTCATTTTAGTCCAAAATCCAAAATGCCTCTATTTTGACTGTTGAAAACTGATTATTTTGTCCTTTAGTGCAGGGGCATTTTGGTCATTTTTTAAATTTCATTTGTTGTAAATTCATTTAAATTTCATTTGCTTTAAATTTCATTTATTAAGCTGCACTCTCTCTCTCTCCTCTCTCAAAACCCAGAACTCTCTCTCTCTTCTCTCTCTCTATAGCACCACCACCGCCACCTCCTCCCTCTCTCTCTCTCTATAGCACCACCACCACCGCCACCTCCTCCCTCTCTCCTCCTTCCTCGTTTACCCTCTTCTCTCTATAGCACCACCACAAACGAATCAACAAACGATGAATTACCTAATGTAAATTGAATCCGATTCAATTTCTGAACAAAATCAACAAGCGATTTCTGAACAAAAACAAATAGACAAAAAAAACACAAGATGAATTACCATTCTCCTTCTCATTAATCTCTCCAAAGCTCACATCCGATTTCTGAACAAAATCCGATTCGATTTCTGAACAAAATCCGATTCGATTTCTGAACAAAGCTCACCACCGCCATCATAACCAAGATCAACTCCTTCCTCGTTTACCCCCGTCTCTCTATTGCACCACCACCACCGCCCCCATCTCAAACCCGAGCCACACCATAACCACCTCCACTGCCGCCGTCGTCAACCACCCCCTTACATCATCATCATAATCACCGTCCATCATCATCATCATCAGTCATCATCATCATAATCAGTCATCGTCAACCACCCCCTATTTACAGATCTGAAAAGAAAGAAGGATGGAGGAGAGATACAGGTCTTCGCCGTTAAGTGAAAGATGAGGTCGCTGGTGAGTGGGGATGAGGTTGCCGGAGTGGGGATGAGGTCGCCGGAGACTCGTTCGGAAATATGAGGTCGCTGGTGAGTTGCAGGGTCTTGGAGAGAAGGGTTAGGGTTATATATGATGTGAGAGAGAGAGTGTTATATATATATAATATATAATTAATTTTGTTTTAATTTATTAGAGAGTAAATCAGAATGACCAAAATGCCCCTGCACTAAAGGACAAAATAATCAGTTTTCAACAGTAAAAATAGAAGCATTTTGGATTTTGGACTAAAATGGCAACAAAATGCAAACCACAGGGATCCAGATGTAAAAAGTTTGAGATTTGGACTAAAATGGCAAAAGTGCCCAAACTACAGGGACCAAAATGGCAGTTTACTCATTAATATAAAATCCAATGTTATGTATATTAAAAAAATTCATGGCTCATGATTAGTGACAGTGTTATGAGATTTTTTTTTAATTTTTTTAATATACTGTTTATTAATATAAAATCCATGGCTCATGAATTGTACTATGCGATCTTTTTAAGTTACTTTTAAGTTTTAAGATTTTTTTCTTTTATAACTCGACTATGATTTTTTTATAAAATTTTGAGTATACCACTGTGTGTTGTTTATTTTTATTTGTGTCTCGATAAAAGTTTTATTCAAAATCGAACGTGTCATATAAATGTTCTTTACTGTGAAGAACCAAACTAATACCACCCGATCAACATACGGTACCGATACCAGTACCAATATTTGTTATTGAGGTTTTTTCGATGTTCAAACCGTTGCTATGACAAACCACATCGATTCCAACCAAATAGCATAGGTATTATCTAAAGTGGTACCAATATTCGTTTTTATGATTTTCGAACAATGTAAACTCGTCTCATTTTTCTTTTAACCATGTCTCTAATTTCGGTTGCTAGTGTAACAAAAAGAATTGATATCACTGAATGTCTGCTTCATCACAAGGACAATCCCACTAGTTGAAATAAAATTTTGAGACCTTGAAATTGGCTCATAATTCTAAGAAGAATTGTCAAAACATAGTTTTAAAATGATATAATATATATTGGAAAAAAAGAATGATGTCATGAGTTGTGTAAAGTGATTTAGTTGATATATTATAACAATTGTTGTTACTTACTAAATTATCTTCTTAATAACGACGTGTGCTAAATATATTCTTCAACGTGTGATTTATTATATTATATTATAATTATTATACAAGTTTTTTTTTTTGAAAGGTGACTTTCATGTACTGGACCTTAATGGTCACCGGGTTCATGTCAAAGACAATCCCCCGTCAGCCCCGCACTCCCGTCGCGATGTTCGATTGGGCCCCGGCCGTCGCGCAAGCTGACTTTCGCCCGGAAACCATACTGCCCCCACACGAGAGACTCGCTGGGGTAACAGCTGGGTAAAACCGGGTTGCCCTCAAGACCGCACCATGCCTCGGTAGGATACGGTCTATCACCATGCCTCGGTAGGATACGGTCTATAATTATTATACAAGTTATGGGACTAAATATATTTTCTTTTGCTAAATAAAAGGGGAAAAAAAGGAGAAAAAGAAAACTGGTGGTGTGGTGAAGTACACGGGTATCTTTGTAGAATGGGAACACAAAGATGCTAAAAGTGGGCCAACCAAGAGACGGGGTCCCACTTTTACATGGATGTCACTGTTGTACTAGTAAACATTAATGCATTATTGGACTTATCTAAAGCCACTCTCATCGTGTTTCCGTGCAATTCACGCCCCAATTGCATGCGGCATACGTCTTACCGTCTATTTCACGCACTCACTCACTCTAAATCGTTTACTAAGGCTATAGGACGTGGTCATGACCATTATATAGGGGTCATGTTACCCACCTCTAATTCACCGTCTAAAATCACTACCCTACGAGTGTGGTCATTAATCAATATCCCCTTTATTATTTTAATTTATTTTTTAAAGTGTAAAAATATAGGAAAATGAAAAGGATGGCCCGTGGCAATTGTGGTTCAGTCAACGTCAACCACCATGAATCATTAGGGGGTGTAGTCTTTCATTCATGTTCTTACGTGGTGAATCATATTCCAATCATGATTCCCACACCCTTCAACGTAAATCTTAAGGAAATTTAAAACATAGCGGAGACTTTTTAATCCTTATTATTTGTGACATAACGCATCATCTCCAAACTTGTATGTCATTAAGATCAATTCACATCTCTTTCATTAAATTTTTTTGAGTCCCTGTGTTTTAGTGGTTTTAACCACTTGAGTCCAAAATCAAAAAGTTTAACACCCTGAGTCCCTAGCCATTTATTTTATAACGTTTTGAGTCCAATTTTGTTCATTTTATAACGATTTGAGTCCAAAAAATTGGACTCAAAAGGTTAAAATATGGACCCAAAAGGACTCAAATGGTTAATGAAAATGTTTATAGGGACTCAGGTCGTTAAATTTTTTGCTTTTGGACTCAACTAATTAAAACCACTAAAACACAGGGACTCAAAAAGTAATTTACCCTAATTAAAGTATAAAAAATGTTATTTAATTAAAACGAAACAAAAAATATAATAATTTTTAGTGTAATTATAAAGTAGAAATAGTGAAATGTATGTGAATCCTCTAAAGTTTTGTCTTTGTTAATATGCCATCACCCTATTGGTAAAATGGCAGACAAACATATACCTACATGTATATGTATATATGTAGCAGCAAATGAGTTCTCGATTTAGTGGCATCAAGTGTTTATTTTCATTGAAGTTGTCTGTGTTCAATATCAAAAAGTGGTAGTATATGAATTTAGGAGTAGATTTTAGTTGGATATGTATTCGGCCTTCAAAAAGATCTTATGTGTAGAGGGATGTTATTCATTTATCTTTAATTATTGTAAATAAAGGGGGAAGTGCTTTTTTTTTTTTGAACGGCCGACAAAGATATTTTATTAATTGTAGCAAGAAGCTACCACCAAACATACAAAGTATACACCACCAAACATACAAACATACCAGATTACATGAATTCTTTATCCACCAACCTTAAATCTACACCAATCTTCCCATGTTAATGACGCCATTTTTGACCGATTTTTCACCCATAAAAACGCCATTGCTTTAACTTCATCTAGAGTCTTTGTCATATTCGGCGCTTTTTGTTTAAACACCAACTCGTTTCTTGACTTCCAAATACTCCAAAATGTTACCAGGATGACCGCATACAGTGCTTTTGGTTTCTTTCTTGGGCCGGCGCTAAACACATGTAACGTGAGAAGATCTTTAATGTCGAAGGCGATAATCGGTGGGATATTACACCAGTTCGCTATGTATTGCCATATTGACTGAGCATAATGGCATGAAACAAACAAGTGCTCACAAGTCTCCTCATAGTTACCACATATAACACACAGCCGGTTATTCACCGGAATGTTCCGATTCGATAAAGCCACCTTCGTCGGCAAACGTTCCATTTCAGCCCTCCATGCTACGATACTAACCTTTTTCGGGACCCAGTTGTTCCACTCGAAAACTCTAGCCGGTCTTGTGCGATTAGCCGAACCCAACACCTTTTTTATACTTGCGACATTAAAACAACCTGAACTATCAATCTTCCATTGCCATATATCAGGCCCAGACGACATATTCAGCCCAGTTATAACGCCCAATAGCTGTTGTAGTTGTGAACTTTCATCATTACCCAACACTGAACAAGCCCAATCCCATTGAAATGCCATACCTGACCCGTCAGCCTTCATACGATCAAACACCAAACAATCCTTCATGTTTTCAGCTTTGAACAACTCTGGAAACTTCAAGTAGAACGGTACCGGATCGGCCCAGCTATCCAACCAAAAAGATATGTTTTTTCCATTTGCAAGAACCGCAACCGAGGCACAATTTAGATCAATTTCAGCATCTAATAGTGTATTACGTATACTAAAAATATTTTTCCAAGGCCCAGGTATAGAGATCTTTGCTGGAATGTCTTTCCATCCCCTTGTGCTTTTCACTCTTTTTTAACACAATCCGCTTCATCTTCCCCACCCACCTAAATTGAACCACCATCGTCGCCACACCATTATAACCACAGCACCTCTTTCTTTCTCTCTCCCTCTCTCTCATCTCTCTCTCCTTCTCTCTTTATAACACCACCACTTCCATCCAAAAGCGAAGATGGAGACGGTTCCAGGTTCCGATAACCACAAGCATCAGTTGTGTAACAACTCCCAAAATACATTATAAGGACCCCTAATCAAAACCCCGGACTTGTACAACGCGACCCAGTACCAAAAAACAAAGAAACCAATAACATGAATCCTAGGAGACACGCGAGGGGGGGGGGGGGTACCCCTAAACCTTCCATGACACACGGGGAAGTACCAGGACACATGTGACTCGAGCGCGACGTGTGGAAAGCCTATACGTGCGACGAGGCTACCCTAGGCCTAATGGATCATTGGCGCGACACACGGGGGTTGCCCCGTTGCCTTCCGCCATGTGCGGGGGTGCCAATTGAGTAATTGATAGATACAAGGAAATGTGAAAACTCTTGATACTGTAATTATAACAAATGTGTTTCTGAACAACTGAATGAACTAACCAGTATTTTTCGCTGACCAAATGTTTTCAAAACGTGTTTTAGGTGATTTACTATGAAGTGAAGAAAAGTGCCGTGAAGCACTTCAGCTTAAATAAGTGGATATGTAAACCTGAAATAAACGTGTTTTCTGTAATCAAGGATTTCCCAATAAATTCCTTTATGTAAATATAGGTTTTAAAGGAGCCATTGTGAATGCTCAAAGAAATCCCATCCGTTCCCCATCTCCATTTCTATATTCCATCAATAAAACTCGATACAAGTTGCAGTTAACATATAAAAGTATTCACTTCCGTCCCCCATCTCCATTTCTCTAATTAGAGTAAAAATAACTACATTTTTTTTCTCTTTGCTAGATTTGCACCTCTTTGAGGACATGGTCGAGGACAGATCTTCGTGGAGACGTAGGATTAAGGTTAAAGATTTTTAGGAGTTTGGCCTGGTTTTTTAGCTTAGGCTCCTATCTTATGAGTTTATTTTTTCAGTTTCTATGAGGTGTGATATATATATATATATATATATATATATAGGTTTTCACCTATTCTCGGTGTCGTAGTTTTACTAACAAGCACTTACTTATTTATCCGTTTATTATTATTTTTATTTCTATCTTTTGTAGTAGTGGCATGCTTATATATGTTTTTTAGAAGCTTATGTCTTGGTTATGGTTTTTGGAGCCGGGGGTCTCACTGGAAGCAGCCTCTCTATCCCCTGGGATAGAGGTAAGGCGTGCCTACATCCTACCCTCCCCAGACCCTATCAATAGCTTCGCTATATGTGGGATTATACTGGGTATGGTTGTTGTTGTTGTTATTCCTTTATCATTATCACTGTTTTTTCCCTCTCCTCCACTATAAGCCACTTTAAAAAAATATTAAAAATTAATAGGGGTGAACAATGTTCTCCAAAATATATAGATAAACAGTAATATTTTATCTTTTCTTCACTCATAACCACTTTTTTATAATATAGAGAATCCACTCATATAAAAACAAAGAATGAGATGTGAATACTAATAATGAACACTAATCTTACAAAGACAATACTATCTTGGCTTTATATTTAATCCAAATGAACGAGCAAAGCTTGATTCTGTCCACCCTGTTACTAAAAGTCAGTCCAAATCAACTAAAATCATCTAGCATGGCGTGTATTTACGTTGTGTTCTCGAGTTTAATAAAGAAACGAAAAGAAAAGAAAAAAAAAACTAAGTAAAGAAAAGAAATAACTTACTAGTTTTCAAAATAAGTCCATTTTAGGAGAAAAGTTATTAAAGATTTTTTTTCTTTCTATATTTTTATTAAAGACCTTAGGATACAAAGCTTTTCAATGTTTCTTGAACAAAAAAAGGCCCAGACACCCGGGATAACTATGACAAATTGATAACCCTTTCGTCTGATGAACAGAAGGTAGTGATCCGGCCTACTCAGTGGTGGATCCAGCCAGTTTTTTCATTGGGTTCCTTTTTTCAAATCATACAAGGTTTACACTAATTTTTCAGTATTTTTTACAAATCATACAAGGTTTATACTAAAAAAAAACGTTTTTTTTTTTTTTCCAAATCGACTGGGTTTCTGAGAACCCGTAAAACCCTTCTACATCCGCCCCTGGGCCTACTCACCCAGAAAGAAACCCCCAACTAAGAAAACCCTCTTGCTCAACCGAAACAAAATCCGTCTTACACAAACTTCAACCCGTAACCTTCCATTTGAAAAGTAACGAAACTACCATTCAACTAGATGGGTCGATGATAGTTTCTTTTTGTTTTATTTTCTCTATTTGAAAAGGACTCGAAAACACAATGTTGTAGTAGTATATATCTATATTGTATATATTGTCGTTTAATAAAGCTAAAGCAAGTTCGATGAATAATATAATATATAATTTAAAATAAACTTTGCAAGTGGACACATATTTCAACACACACGGCGTAAGATATACTACTTTCTTTTTCTAATATTTATGCACCTTTTGCTAAATACAAGCACGAGCGGGCTTATTTAATTTAATTTCATTTCATTTTCTCATCTCATCTCATTTGAAAATATCGTTTAATTTCTCATTTTCTCGGTCATGGTCACAAGTCACAACCACTGCACCAATTAAACCGAGCAAGTTTCGCATTTAAACAGATAGCTGGGGCCCACACTCTTACCCCATTCCACCCGTCCGATCATCTCATCTCGCTCCCCGCACAAAATCAACGGCTCCGATGTAACGTTATTTTAGCAGCGAAGTACTCTATTATTACTTCCCTTTTGTGATTTCCATGCTAAGCCGAACGAAGCTGTCGGTTGGAGATTCCAAGCCGATGAGCCTACACAATGTTAGCCGGCTCGTGTGGGCCCCATTGAAAGCTGTACTTATCATAGGATTGTTTACTTATCAATCTGTAACGTTCTTGTGAGGGTGATAAGTAGATCTGCTTATCATCCCCAAACCTCACCCATCTATAAAATTAACCATTTCTGCAAGTAATGTCGTATTTTAATCTTCTCCGCACAATATTGTAGAGAGAGAAAGTCAGGAGAGAGAGAGAGAGAACACAGAGATAAATATGTACATCTGTAGTATGTATGTATATCTACATCTACATATATAAATATATATATATTGATCTCTGTTCTATCATCAATCGATCTTGCTAAGGTGAGTTTCAAAACCTCTGTTCTTCTTGTTTTTTTTCCTTCAAGAACTGTTTTTTTTTTTTTTTTTTTTTTGCAAACCCCTTTATTTTTGTGTACCATGTGGTTCAAAGCTGCTTTCTTTTTATCTGATCCATCACACAAATTTAAATTTATTTTTTTTTCTATGAGAAAAAAGATTAGAGCTTTTTTTTTTTTTTTTATTGTCATCCATATATGTCCGTGCATGCTGAAAAACTTGTGAAAAAAAATGTTTTTTTTTTCTTTTTTTTTTGTGTTTGGTTAATTTGAAATTTAAAGATCAGGGTATCCAAGGATCTGGTTTTTGGTTGGGGGGTTTTGGGAAATTTTAATTTTTTTTAACTTTATTTAAAGTCTTTGAATTTCGTGTCTAAGCAAGAAATATTTTGTTAAAACTAACGTGGGTATTATTAATATATTTTTAATTTAAAAAAAAATGTTAAGATGAAATTCGTGGTAGCTGACCCTGTTTATTTCACTTTAAATGTGTTTTTAGGGTTTCACAGATCTGCTCTCTTTGAATCTTGATAATTATCATCATCATTATTATTATTATTATTATTTGGGTCAAAGGAAGTGCAATGTCTTCTCTGAGTAGAGAGCTAGTGTTCTTGATCTTGCAGTTTCTTGATGAAGAAAAATTCAAAGAGACTGTTCACAAGTAAGTCTTTTAATATACATACATTTTCTTTGATTATCTGTTATGATTATTTGTTAAAAAATAATTAATTAATTAATGGGTATGTATGTTGTGACAGTCAGGGTTTTTCTTTAACATGAAGTATTTTGAAGATGAGGTGCACAATGGGAATTGGGATGAGGTTGAGAAGTATCTTTCAGGTTTCACTAAAGTGGATGATAATAGGTACTCAATGAAGATATTTTTTGAAATTAGGAAGCAAAAGTATCTTGAAGCATTGGATAAGTAAGCCCTTTATTTTTTTTTATTTTTTAAATAAATTAATAAATGTGCTTACTTGAAATTTGTTGATTGATAGGCATGACAGGTCTAAGGCTGTTGAGATTCTTGTAAAAGATCTCAAGGTGTTTGCCTCATTTAATGAAGACCTTTTTAAGGAGATAACTCAGTTATTAACTTTGGAGAATTTTAGGTACACAACATTTTTGTAATAATATGTTTAAACATGTCTATATAACTTTGTGTTATTTCATTTACAATTAGGGAGAATGAACAGTTGTCGAAATATGGAGATACGAAATCCGCTCGAGCTATAATGTTGGTTGAACTTAAGAAGTTAATTGAAGCGAACCCCTTGTTTCGTGACAAATTGCAATTTCCAAATCTTAAGAATTCAAGATTAAGGACACTTATAAACCAAAGGTAAACGTTAAACCGTTTTTTGATTCGCACTAGGTTTTATATGTATTGCAATGGTAGTTAATGTTATTTTATTATGTAATTATATCACAGTTTGAATTGGCAACATCAACTTTGTAAAAACCCCAGGCCAAATCCAGATATCAAAACGTTATTCGTTGATCATTCTTGCGGTCAACCAAACGGGGCACGTGCTCCTTCACCGGCAAACAATCCGCTTCTTGGATCATTACCTAAAGCTGGTGGCTTTCCTCCTTTAGGTGCACATGGGGTATGTAATCTGCATTTTTCACCACATTTTCATGGTTTTAATATATATAGAGTTAACTCTTGTTGTTCGGTTTTGATTATATTTATATAGCCATTTCAACCTACACCAGCTCCAGTGCCGACACCACTTGCTGGTTGGATGTCTAATCCGCCAGCTGTATCTCATCCAACGGTTTCCGGTAGTGCAATTGGTCTCGGTAGTCCCTCTATTTCAGGTAATGCAAACGATCCTTTGCAGTGTTTTCTCATTGACCTCTTTAACGCCTTTTATTGACCGGTTGACCCGTTTGCAGCTGCTTTGAAGCATCCAAGAACTCCAACAAATCCGTCGTTGGATTACCCATCTGCAGATTCTGATCATATGAGCAAAAGAACAAGGCCCATGGGGATAACAGATGAGGTTTTTTTATTCGATTCGATTTCATTTGATTATTATAAGTTATAACACCATTTCTCTTATTAGAGTTGACCCTCTTGCTGAAAACAGGTAAATCTGCCGGTTAATGTGTTACCTGTGTCATTCCCGGGGCATTCTAGTCATACTCAAGCTTTTAACGCACCCGATGATTTGCCGAAAACCGTTGCACGGACGTTAAACCAGGGTTCATCTCCTATGAGCATGGACTTTCATCCTGTTCAACAAACATTACTCTTAGGTATATCATATGTTTGGTCTTTTCGTAGCGTTTTTCATGACCTGAAGTTAGGATGTTGACTCTTTATTTTGTATATTTCAGTTGGAACAAATGTGGGAGATATCGGATTATGGGAAGTAGGCTCACGCGAAAAGCTGGTTCTAAAAAATTTCAAAGTTTGGAATCTTAGTGCATGTTCAATGCCTTTTCAGGTATGTAACAAAATATTCGACTTGAATTTCATAATCACTTATGAAAGTATTTAATCTTTTTACGTTAATGCAGGCTGCTCTAGTAAAAGATCCAGCTATCTCAGTGAACCGTGTAATCTGGAGTCCGGATGGTACACTGTTCGGTAAGTCCAGATAAACGTAATATTTGATAAATAATCAAGTATTTTAATTCATTACTATACGTACAGGAGTTGCATATTCAAGGCACATTGTACAAATATATTCATATCATGGAGGTGATGATGTGAGACAAAACGTAGAGGTACACTTAGTTTCTTTCTGATGAATGCTAACGTAATATTTGATAAATAATCAAGTATTTTAATTTGTAATTTTGCTTTGTTTGTTTGAAGATTGATGCTCATGTTGGTGGAGTAAACGATCTTGCATTCTCTAATCCAAACAAGCAACTTTGTGTGATAACTTGTGGGGATGACAAAACAATCAAGGTTTGTTTTTGTATAACGTCTTATCAATTTATAACCAATATTTTTTTTATTATGATATTGATAATAAACATTTCTTGATTCTACTGATAGGTTTGGGATGCAACAACTGGCGTAAAAAAGTACACTTTTGAAGGCCATGAAGCTCCGGTTTACTCTGTATGCCCTCACTATAAAGAGAATATTCAGTTTATATTTTCAACGGCTCTTGATGGAAAGATAAAAGCATGGTTATACGATAACATGGGATCGCGTGTCGATTATGAAGCACCCGGTCGTTGGTGCACTACGATGGCATACAGTGCTGACGGAACAAGGTTCATCAGCACATTCTCGCTGTTCTTAAAGGTTTTTTAACGACTTTTCGAGTTTTAACGTTTTGGGATTATTTCAGGCTTTTCTCGTGTGGGACAAGCAAAGACGGGGAATCGCACATTGTAGAATGGAACGAGAGTGAAGGGGCGGTTAAAAGAACGTATGTTGGTTTCCGTAAACGATCTTTAGGTGTAGTACAGTTTGATACAACAAAAAACAGATTTTTAGCAGCTGGTGATGAGTATTTAATTAAATATTGGGATATGGATAACGTTCAGCTTTTGACAAGTGTTGATGCTGATGGAGGTCTTCCGGTAATACCTTCATTTCATAACAAAAAACAGAATCAAAACTGTTTAACTAGCTAACAACCAATCATTCTTCTAATTAGGCAAGCCCACGAATCCGTTTTAACAAAGACGGTGCTCTTTTGGCTGTTTCTGCTCAAGATAACGGTATAAAAATTTTAGCAAATTCTGATGGACTTCGGTTACTTCGAACGTTTGAAAATCTTTCGTTTGATGGTTCTGCCTCAAGAACTCCTGAAGCTGCAAAGGTAGCGGTTATATTTTTCTAGATGTTTGTTATGTTTATTATATAACTATATATTCTCTAATTGGGTTATTTTACATTGCAGCCTACAATAAACGCGTTATCTGCAGCGGCTCCTAGTAGTGCGGCATTAGCAGATCGGGTTGCATCCGTTGGATCCATCTCTGCAGTGGTTAGTGCTCGTGTTTGACTTTGACTAGATATTCGTACTTCATAGTCTTAGTGTCAGTTTAGTAATTAAAGTACGGTGGATGTAGAACGGGGATGCGAGAAGCTTGCCGGACGTGAAACCTAGGATTGTGGAAGAATCTAACGACAAATCAAAGATTTGGAAACTATCGGAGATTAACGAAGCTTCGCAATGTCGGTCGCTGAAGCTCCCCGAGAACATGAGAGTAACGAAGGTATAATTATATTATATTATTATATAATGATACAGCTCTTTTGTTTTTAATAGTGTCGAAACTAATGGTGGGGTTTGTTTGTTGAATCTACAGATATCAAGATTGATATATACAAATTCGGGAAATGCTCTTTTAGCGTTAGCATCAAACGCTATTCACTTGCTATGGAAATGGCAGCGTAACGAGCGTAATTCAAGTGGCAAGGTGAATGGTGATTAAAATATTTTTAAACCAAAAGTTTGTAGCGCGATAGATTTTATATGTGGTTTTTTTTACTGCAGGCGACAGCTGGCGTTTCACCGCAATTATGGCAACCTTCAAGTGGGATTTTGATGACGAATGATGTGGCGGAGACTAACCCTGAAGAATCTGTTGCGTGCTTTGCTTTGTCTAAAAACGATTCGTATGTTATGTCTGCATCTGGAGGAAAGATATCCTTGTTCAATATGATGACATTCAAGGTGACGTTTTCTTATTGTTTGACATTTGAGGTCAAACAGACCAATAGTCCTCTTATATTTTGACTTTTGTGGTCAAACTGATTATGGTCAACTGCAGACAATGACAACATTCATGCCGCCACCACCTGCAGCAACGTTTCTTGCTTTCCATCCTCAAGATAACAATATTATAGCAATTGGAATGGATGACTCAACGATTCAGATTTATAATGTTCGTGTAGATGAGGTATATTATAACTTATAAAGGCCTTGAGCATGTTTTATGTTGAATTTTCGCCTCAACAATTCGATTTATATTACGAATACCATTTTTGTTGTGAAGGTTAAAAGCAAGCTTAAAGGACACTCTAAACGTATAACCGGTCTCGCCTTTTCTCATGTGCTAAATGTGCTTGTCTCATCTGGCGCTGATGCTCAGGTTAGTAAAGTTCATGAAAAATTCGTTTCCATTTTCGATTGTTTAAACTCGTGTACATTTATTATATTTTTGCTTATCAACTAGATTTGCGTATGGAGTTCGGATGGATGGGAAAAACAAAAGACACGATACGTTCAACTCCCGCCAGGGAGAACACCGTCACCACAATCCGACACGCGTGTGCAGTTTCATCATGATCAGACCCATTTTCTTCTTGTTCACGAGACTCAACTCGCCATCTATGAAACGACAAAACTAGAATGCGTAAAACAGGTAATATTTTTATTCATTTTCTTTATAATATATGATAAATGTAACAGTGTGGTAAGATACTAAATTGGTCTTTTGTTTTTCAGTGGATTCAACGTGAAAATTCAGCCCCAATATCACATGCGACCTTTTCATGCGATAGTCAACTGATATACGCAAGTTTCTTCGATGCAACCGTTTGCGTGTTCACCGCTTCTCACCTTCGCCTTCGATGCAAGATTAACCCCTCTGCGTATCTTACAAGGTATAATAAGTTATAAGTTAATAACCGAAACATATTTGTCAGTTTGGTTCTTTTGAGAAATAAATCTTGATTTTCGATGTTTGACAAAAACTCATCTCTTGTCAGTAACCTTAACGTGCACCCCATGGTGATTGCGGCTCATCCACAAGAACCAAATCAATTTGCACTAGGGCTTTCTGATGGAACCGTTCATGTTTTGGAGCCGCTTGAATCTGATGGCAGATGGGGCGTGCCACCACCGGCTGACAACGGGTCCACAAGCACAGTACCGGCTACACCTCCAGCGGCTGGTTCAGGGTCGGAACAACCGGCACAGAGGTGACCCGCTTGTTTCCGGTTGACTAAACACTTGTTTACTGTGCAGTTCCAGCTTAGTAGTTATGTTCCTGCTTCTAGTGCTATTGTTATTATTGTGGATTATTTTGTTAAAATGTATTTTAGTTGGTGAATTGACTTGATCTAACTTGTTATGTAAGATGATGTGAAGGGTAAATGCTAATTGTCTGATTTTAGTTTTCAATCTTTTAAAATGAAACCAAAAAACTGGCTTTTCTTTGATCAATCGTTCTAAAGTTGCGACCGAATAACAATCTTTGTTCTATATCTATTATTTTTCTTGAATTTACTAAGTGTTGTTCTATATCTATTATTTTTCTTGAATTTACTAAGTGTATATTGCTATTTGGGTTATGTTTCGCTTCATTTAAATTCGTGTTAGGTTCGGGCATTAGTGGTGTTGACCCATTTAACACACGCAAAAATAAACTTTTACCCGCGAAAATAACAAAAGCTCCACTAATCAAAGATAGCCGGTATTATATGAAATCGCTTAAGTTGAATGATAATTGACCTGAATGATAATACAAGAGCGTAGTCGCATAACCAAATCGAGTGTTTTTATTGTATGTTTTTTCTGGTTAGTATTATACTTTGAGCAGGAGCAGGATCCTCCACTGAATTTGTTTCTCAGATGAACACTGAAGGATTCTGATCTTCATATAAAACTTGAGACAACCCTCCATCCTGTTTCTTGAAAAATCATAGTTTGATAGAGAAATTTATTAAAAACCAAATTTTCGTCCCTGATGTTTGGCCAGTTTTGCGATTTTCATCTAAAGGTTTGTTTTTCCATATCTGGATCCCAGTGGTTTGAAATCTTGCCATTTTCATCTAGCTCGTTAATTCCATCCATTTTTCTCCGTTAATTCAGGGCAATTCGGTCTTTTTTTAAGGGTATTTAGTCTTTTTACATAAAGCGGAACTACCCTTTTAAGTTAACAAAAAAGACGCAAATACCCTTGACTTAACGGAGAAAAATGGATGGAGTTAACGAGTCAGATGAAAATGGCAAATTTTCAAACCTTTTGGATCCAGATGCGGAAAAAACAAACCTTTGGACGGAAGTCGCAAAACTGGCCAAACCTCAAGGACGAAAATGGCATTATACTCAAAACCAAAAAACTAAAAGAACTTGTATCTTACCACATAGAATTTGCATCCAAATGTCTGGTTTTCCGGCTGAAGCGAAAAGTGAACGAGTTTCAACTGCTGATAAACCTCGTCCAACAACGCCTTCCTTTCTGTTCTGTTCTGAAACATTTCTTCTTTCATCATGTTTATTTCTTTTTCAAGATGTGTCAATCTCTTCTTAAGCTGCAACACTTGATGTGCATGAAACTTTCTTTTGCATTCAACCTTCAGTTTTACTTCACTCGAACGCATCATTGCTTTAGACTCCATAACTTACTTCCCTCAACCTACAATGTCTTCAAGTTTTATAACCTCGTAGTGACGGTTGGTAAACTGCAATAATTAATGGTTTCAGAAAGTTGCAGAAATGACATGTGAGTTAGCAAGGGGCATTTTCTTTGATTCATATGTAAGTGGCTGTATAAGCCGGCGCCACCTTTAGTGTACAAACGATAACGCCAAAAGGCAGCAGAGTTTGAGGCCAACTTTGGCTGCAAGAAGCGGGACCAGAGTTTAACTAGGAGCATAAAGACAAACGTCTGGCACCGGAGCATAGGGATGCGTACATCAAATGCAGTCGATAAATGAACAACGTAACCAAATTGTTTCTTAGATCAGAGAAAAGTGACAATCCACATATTGCTATTGATTGTGGGATTCATATAAGCTGTTGATTATGCTTAGTTTGATCTAATAAAAGGTGTGAAACATAAGTTTGGAGCATGGTTGCTTTAGTACTAAAAGCTGACATGACATGAATGACAACAATTTTCTTAAAGCCCAAGCCATGTGACCAAAATAAAAAAAAAAAAATTAAAAAAAGGGAAAATTACGAAAATAGACAATGTTGACCAAGACTTTTCCAAAATAGACTCTGGCTAAACATGAATTTCTGTGGCAAAAAGTACCAGCTGAAACTTAGGTGTCGTTTTCTGATTGGTCTAAACACTTTGAAAAGTTGAAAAAAGCGTGTCTATTTTGGAAAAGTCTTGGTCAACATTGTCTATTTTCGTAATTTTCTCCATAATAAAATTATATCATAACTGTAAACTATGGGAAGGAAGTAACCCGGGTCAAAACTCTTAGATGTAAAAAGAAAATTCTATATGGTTTAGGTTGTCTTTTAGCACATACATGGTTTCACATCTAAACTTGAAGGACATCCACTTAAGTGTTTTTTACATGTACTTCACAAACATCCACATCTAGACTATCCATGTTTGTGTATTGTACTCTATAATTTTTAAATCTCTTTTCGAAAAATCAGTATCACTATGAATTGTATTTATTATTAAGATTTTATGGTCCAATTTTTTTTAACAAAACAGCCTAATCCAAGATTGCAAAATATAATAAAACAATAAAGACTAAATAATTGGATAGAGGCCGCGCGAACGCAGGCCCCCACTAACACAAATTATGACGTAGGTTCAACCAACTTGGGCCGACCTTAGATGGTAAAGGGTTCATTAAGTCCTTTAGGGGTTTTGTGGTCTGGTTAAGACTCATTGGTTGAAAGGAATCTTTTTCTTGGTTAACTCTTGATTAACCCGACATCTTGGTGTATGCTCATTGTATACTTGGTTCTAGTAAATTTTTGTTTACTAGTAATAAATTTTTGGGGACCAAGCATGTGCTCATAATTGTTTTGGAAATCAATTCCAATATTTGTCGTAAAGTTCATGAATTTGAACTTACTCATTCTTTAGATGTCAACCATCATATTTATTGAAATCATTATTAGTTATTGGCATGTGCTGGGATGGCATGCCTTGGTGTGTGCTGGGATGGCATGCCAAGGACAAGCATGTGCTAGGAAGGCATGCCAAGGCCAAGGCAAGCACATGCATTGTGAGCGAGATGAGACGGTTACGATTACCCCAAGAGTGCCCAAGGGAGAGGAAAGAGGTGTCAAACGCATGCTGAGCTGTAACGCCCCAAAATCTGAATGTTAATATTTGTCGGATGTTCCTTTATGACACGTCATGAAATAAATAACTAGGCTATTTAACCTAGTTAAGGGTATGGTCAAAAGTATTAAGTGATGAAAGGTAGTGTCAGTTATGTTTTAAAGGAAAACCCGAGGGGCTAAAGTGGAACAAATGAAAGTTGTTTACTAATTAAAAGATCAACACACACACACACAAACACACATACGTGTGTGTTCGTGAAGCTTCAGGAGCTCTCAAGAGCTCCAAACCCTAAACATGAAAGATCATCCAAATTGAAAGGCTAAATGATGCTTAAATCCATAACCGAGCATGGATTAATGATCACCAACACGAGGAGATCATAAGGTATGTTTTAAATATAAGATTGGTGATCATGGGTGAAGTGGGTTATGCTCTAATCCGTGAGATAATATGAAATTGATTATGTATAAGGGTTAGAAACATCATATAGAACATGGGTTATGTAAGGTTTGTGTTAATTTGAAGTTTAGATGTGAAACCCGTTTGTTATGGTGAGGATGATGACTTGAATCACCATTTATGTTTAATTCTTGTTGAAAGAATGATGTATTATGTGGGTATGATGAATTATTGTTAGATGAAAGTATAGGAATATGATGATGTTATGTTTAATGTTCATTTGGTATGATACATGATGATTAGTAGTTGGTTTTGATGGGTTATGTATGAGTTTAGAAGAATTGTGCATGAAATAGTTGTACGTTATGCTTAAAAGGTAGTACTCACACCAAGAGTATGATAAGACGTATATAGTGTCGTCCGTATAGTCTATTATGATGTTACGAGTATATGATGATAAGTAGGAAAGTTAAATTAATGAACTGTTGACTTTCAGAAAGTCAACTATGCATATGAAGTACGATGTGACTAGTTGTCGTAAAGGTAGGATTATAGGAAGTGGTATGGTACCTGTTATGTCGATATGTGTTAAATGGAATGACATGATGAATTACATGCGTTAACGGGATATGAATTTGGTTGTATGTTTTATGTTAGCTAGAACCGACTAATGAAAGTCAAATGTGAAACATGTGATTGATATGGTCGTGAGCATGTACAATGATGTAAGCTAACGAGAATGCGATGTGGGTGATATGAAAGTATAGGAATTATATCAAGGCGGACTCAAGCATGAATGACTAACGGGTCAAGAGAAGGCAAGGAAGCGAATAGGAACGCGGATGCATAAGGTAAGTGATTTCCGTAATCACTTCTTAGTACGATTAAGTAATATACTGTTTAAATTAATTAAACATGATGTTTGAGGTCAAATATGTGTTGAAGTCCTTTGTCATGAATGATTGAGTTAAAGTTGACCAAAATGCCCTTGATGGGTATTTTGGGCAAACGATCTTAAGAAGTGGTTTAGAAACAAGTTGTTCGATCAATGTAATGTTTTAGACAAGTATGGAAGTGTGAAGTATGGTCTTTGTAAGTCATAGACCTTAAAATGTGTAAATACCCTTAACGGGTCAAAATAGGCTTATGAGCGATAATGTGTTAAGAGGATGCAAGACATCCACAACTTTAGTATTATATGATAAACGTCATTGATATTATTAGGATTATAAGAGGTTATGGTGAAACCAACAAGTTATGTTGATGAATGCATGAATGGGTCGATTGAATCACAAATGAATAATAAGACGATAGCGTGTAAGCTAAGAATTTCCGTAATCCGGATGTGGGATTTTAAGTTCATATGATAGAATGTGAATTTACAAGCATGTAGGAAGAAACGGGAGGTTAAACGGGTAAACGGTTCAAAAGTTACGCGCGTTTTAGTGCGTACGGACGACGAAACGAATCTGCAGAAAACTGCAAAAACTAGAGGGCGTCGCCGACGGGTAGGGGACCCGTCGCCGACGGGCAAGGGAAAACCAGTTTTCCTCCGACGGGTTAACTACCTGTCTACGGGTGTTTCTGGCTACGGGCAAATGCAAGGCCCGTCGCCGACGACCCTAGGGGCCGTCGCCGACGGCCTCCCAAGGTCTCAAAAGCTGAAATCTTGTTTCTAAGTTGATTTATGTATCGTAGGCTTCGGTTTGTTATCCGTGGACTACGGCGGACCTTCCAAACATGATTTTGATGGTTCCTTAGATGTTTATGGGTTATAAAGCTAAGTCTAAGACCCATGTAAATAATGTATGATTATGTAGGAGGTACACGTGATCTAATACGTGTTCGTTAAGGTATGTACGTATGTAGATATGTATGTATGTATGTATAAAGATATGTACGAGTGTATGCATGTATGTAACGATGTAGGAAGGGTATGTACGTATGTAGATGTGTATGTACGTATGTATAAGAATATGTATGAGTGTACGCATGTATGTAAAGATGTAGTAGAGGTATGTACGTATGTAGATGTGTATGTATGTATGTAAAGACGTAGGAAAGGTATGTACGTATGTAGTTGTGTATGTATGTATGTGTAAAGACATGTATGAGTGTATGCATGTATGTAAAGTTGTAGGAAAGATATGTATCTATGTAGATGTGAATGTATGTTTGAAAATAAGAACGCAAGTATGCATAATTTAGACACGTTGAGTGTTAACGTTATTAACGGTGTACCTTGAGAATGAAAAGCAATGCAGGTACATTACTGAAGCCTCACCAGGAAATGGATACGCAGATGAAATGCTGAAAGTTTGATAAATGATGATATGTGAAGTGTACGTGAATAAATCTTGTTTATATAATGTGTGCTAATGTATGAATGAATGTGGTGAGTGCAGGTTGTACGAATCACGGATTAACCTCACAAGGAGTAGTGATCGAAGACCGAGTCACAAGACGGATTGTACGGGAATGGTTACTTATGTAATTTAGTAATGATAAGTTATGTTTTTATATTTAAAATGGACCTTCAAGTAAGTCAAAACGTTTGTAAAGGAAGAAAATTTTATGGCATGAATTTCCGCTGCGACTTTTTGTCTAATACGAATTAGGGTCTTACATGAGCCCCACTTCGGTAGTTTGGCACCCCCATAGGCATTCAGGCAAGCGTGCCTATGGGTAAAGTCGGTTGAGCTTGTCAGCCATGTTGGGTATTATTGTCTGGACGAGATGATGGCACACGCATGCTTGCTTTAAGGTAACGTTCCAGCAGCACAGCCAGCCCGCAATTGCTAGTTCAAGCGGGTGGAATCTGCCTATAGGGGCGTTGCTTGCTTGCTGTGGAATTGGGCACGCCCAATATGTATCATCGACCCACGTAATTCCTGCATGGCCCCATAAGTATTCAGGCAAGCGTGCCTATGGGTAAAGTCGGTTGAGCTTGTCAGCCATGTTGGGTATTATTGTCTGGCGAGATGATGGCACAAGGATGCTTGCTTTAAGGTAACGTTTCGGCAGCACAGCCAGCCCGAGCGGAATTTGCCTATAGGGGCGTTGCTTGCTGTGGAATTGGGCACGCCCAATATGTATCATCGACCCACGTAGTTCCTGCATGGCCCCATAGGTATTCAGGCAAGCGTGCCTATGGGTAAAGTTGGTTGAGCTTGTCAGCCATGTTGGGTATTATTGTCTGGACGAGATGATGGCACAAGGATGCTTGCTTTACCACGATTTTGAAATTTGTTTATTAAAAAATTATTTATTTCCTGAAAACAAAAATTTATCTGGAAATAATAAACATTTTGTCAAATGACAGACAGGGTTTTCAGGATATTCATTCAACAATGAACATCTAAAGGGGGCCAAAAACATGTTAACTGATAACTTGACACGAGTTTTTCAGAAATCGTAAGCAATGATGTCATGGTCATTCTTACTCCTATAAATAGAAGGATTTCCTCCACCAAAAATCATCACTTTCAATTCTTGGTTAACTCTTGATTATCCCGACATCTTGGTGTATACTCATTGTATACTTGGTTCTAGTAAATTTTTGTTTACTAGTAATAAATTTTTGGGGACCAAGCATGTGCTCATAATTGTTTTGGAAATCAATTCCAATATTTGTCGTAAAGTTCATGAATTTGAACTTACTCATTCTTTAGATGTCAACCATAATAAATATGATGGTTGACATCTAAAGAATGAGTAAGTTCAAATTCATGAACTTTACGACAAATATTGGAATTGATTTCCAAAACAATTATGAGCACATGCTTGGTCCCAAAAAATTTATTACTAGTAAACAAAAATTTACTAGAACCAAGTATACAATGAGTATACACCAAGATGTCGGGTTAATCAAGAGTTATCCAAGAAAAAGATTTCTTTCAACCAATGAGTCTTAACCAGACCACAAAACCCCTAAAGGACTTAATGAACCCTTTAGTTCTTGATCGCCCAGAGACCCCGTCCAGGTAAGTGCCTTTTACATTGCCCACCCCTACTTTTTATACTACCAGCTCCCCTTTTCCCTGTATTTGCCACCCGATGTGGGATCAAACATAGCATTTTTTTTTAGCGGCAAAGGTTACATAATCCCTGCTTATAAATTACACCAAGTTCACATATCTTAACTTATTTTTCTTCACTTAAGTCAAGCACCTTTCAGTATCAGAGCTTTCATTAGCTAAATTACATGTGATGTGATACTATTTGGTTAGGAAATACCCATAGAAGCTTTATTTACATTGTTCCCTCCATATAATCAAACCACATGAAACAAAAAACTTTATCCTTACTGCATACATTTGTCTCAACAATTCAAACCTTCAAATGCAAAATCACTCAATCCCAACACAAAGAGAAGGACAAAACCGCCACTTAACGTAATAGATACTTCCCGACTTTATATAAAAAAAGACCACAAAGGGTCACTTTTCGTCACAAGAACTTACTCAGGACGAAAGGTTACCAAATTTGGGAGGTCATTTTTCTGAAGACTTTTAATATCATTTGCAGTCACCTCGGTTGACTCTAAGCTCAGCGATTTCAACTTCTTCAGTGGCTTTAAATGCTGCAATCCTGCACTCGTTACGCTAGAGTTTGATAAGTTTAAGGAAACCAACTGAGTCAAACCTGCAACGACAAATAGCGCATTATTGTTTAGTTTTGTACTCATGTTGATCAAGCTGTTTAAATTATATAAAGATACCAGCAATCAACTCCAAAGATGCATCTGTCAGACAGTAATTTTGTGACAGATTCAAAAGCATCAATGAGCGAAGATCCTTGATATTTGCAACGCCGACATCAGTTAATCCCCCACCACATATTTCCAAAGACTGAAGATTTTTAAAATCTGCACCGAAACCAAAATTGAAATTTTTGTGTCAAAACAGAACAGCTTTAAGTGTAGACATGATTATTGTGAGAGTTACGCATAGCATACTCCGAAGATGGATAGTTCCTGCATCGGTTATATGTGCACAAAAAAGATCCAGATGAGTCAATCCGGTCAAGCCTGCATCCAACACATAATTTTGTCATCTTTTGTTATAATTTCATGTAACACCTTTTGATATTCATATATATAAGAAAATGATACATCCTTTTACTTGTAAGAGCTTCAAGTCCGGTATCTGTAATCTGGCGAACATCCAAATTAAGTGATTTAAGAGTTGATAATCCACACAAATATTTTAGACCTCCATCGGTAATAGCAGTGAATGAGAGATTTAAGCTTTCGAGATTCACCAACCCTGAAGCAAGAGTTAAAAGACAATCCAATATGTATGATAATAAACTTTTCTAACAGTTGATTAACTGCATCGACTACTAACAAAAAAAGTGCAACCTGAGAGATGACGAAGACCGTTGCTTCCAACTAATGTATCAGACAATTCCAAACATTTTAAACGATGAAGGCCTGTGCTTCATGCACCATTAAAAATATGCACATCAGCTTAATTTTAATATAAAGAACTTAAACAACTCAACAAGCGATTGACGGTTTAACATATTAATTATTTACAAAATTTATAAAAAGAACAGAAATATGGACCACCTGCTAAGTGAACCAGTCCATTATCACGAATTATACATGAATCCAGATTTAAGCTCTCCAAATTTATCAAACCTGCATTGTGTAGTACAAAAGCATCATATACACCTATATGAGCATGACCCTTTCATTATTATACGACAAAAACTTTAGTTTTATATTTAGTTGATAAAAGTAAAAATATGATGAAAGGATAAGAGGCGCACCTTTCAAATGTACCAAAACATCATCTGAAATATCATTGAATCCTAAATTGAGAGATTTTAAACCCTTTAGCCCTGAAAGCACCAAAAAAAAAAAAAAAAAAAAATTAAAACCAAACATTTGCAGGGGAAACCTATTTACTTATTTAGCATGAAGAGTGCAGTAAAGATAGATGATTTACTTGAAAATTTATCGCACCCATCACCAGTCATGTTACATCTGCTTAAATTCAAATGAAGCAGACCCTCAATAGCTGCATACAACATAAGACCCGACATGGTGAGATTAAGAAAAATATATAAACACTTCTAGCGACTCCTAACTTGTTCTATTAATGACAACCCAAAGAACCTTACGGACAAATTATAATAAAAACACATACGGTAAAGTATACGGACCTGAAAGTGAATCCAAGCATGCTGCAGTAACGCAACATAGTTCCATATTCAGCAATGCAAGCTTGTGTAATCCTGAAAAGTGCGCACATTCCATTAAACATCGATGATGAACCAATCTGCCTTAAAACCTATCTTAGAAACACGACCCCGTGATATGTGAAACAAGATTAAAAAAATGTAAATTCACAGGTCAAAGTGGATTGACCTTTCAGAAACACGACCCCATGATCCGTCACCTTGGTAGAGGAAAGTTGCAACTCTTTCAAGTTCGTTAGTTCTGTAACACAGAAGGGTGTATATCAATAGCTTAACATGACATGTAAGATCTGCTAATCATATAAAACCAATCATAGCATTCATAGTTTATTCAGGCAGAGAGATCAATTTGAAAGAAAAAAAAAATGTACCAAAATTACAAAACATTATATGAATTTTTAAGAAGCTAATAAAAAACTCCAGAAATGGCCAGATTTCAAATAGCTTGTAACCTGAAAGAGGCTCCATATCAGCATCAGTAATACAGTTGCAACAGTTGAGGTTAAGCGCTTGAAGCTTTGATAAACCTGCCAACAAGGTATCATTTCGGGCTTATTGCGGTTAATATATGCACAGACTCTATTGATATACTTTCTGACATTGATGTACTTATATAGTTGAAATGTATCTCAAAAACAGATATGAAGAAAGCATACATCTCAGATGAACAAGACCACCATAGATCGATGTACATCTTTCCAAGTCCAAATTCAACAAATTCACTAAACCCGAAAGTGCACTCATTCCTTCGGCAGTAATGTTTTTATTTCTTTTCAAACTTAAAGTTGTCAAGTTTAAAAGACCTGAAAATGAATAAAAGTTGTACATGAATAATCTAAAGGTCTGATTGACAATCTGATTTGGATAATTTTTTAAAAGAAAAATGAAATACCCTTAATGTGATCAAGGCCGACGTCCGAAATCTGATCACAAAAGTTCAAGTTTAAGGCCTCGACGTTCTCACACTTTTTAATATGAACCAAACCGCAATCAGTAACATTTGAACCCGAAAGATCTGCTGAAAGCAAAGTTGATCCATGTGAGAATATCGCCTCCATCCAACTATCATCCACACCGGGATATTCGCCCAAATCAATATCCTTAAAAACAAAAAAAAAATGGTCATTGAGCACATGTCCAACTAGATGAATGTGATCATCACTTCAGTGTAAAAAAAAAAAAAATCCATCTTGCTGCTTGTTATTGCATACCTGCAGAGCGCAACCTCGAAAAGCCTCAAGATCATTCCAAGTAAGTCGTCGAGAATAAACCGACTCGTCGAATATCAACTGGCTAATATCTCCTGGAAGCATGGAGAAGGTATCATATTGATCAATTTGCTGTTCACCATAAAATAAAATAAAACAAAAAACTATCAGCCTATGTTGAAAGTATATTAACAATTAACATGCATGTCAACTCTTTAAGGAAATATCATACTTGACATATTTTACAAGTGCATAATTCCATAAGGGATGGACATATTGCTTTTCCATCTTTATCATCAAAAGTTGCTTGCCACTTTGAGCTTCCATTTCTGGAATATCTTCTGTAAATCCCTCTATGTTCACCGACAGGCGCGCTTCGGTTTCTAGAAGAAGATCCACCCATGGATATTCAACCTTCAAATCTATACAAACAAGTTATATGGATGGATTCACGTTAATGTACAAGTGAAATTCATACTGTTTTTAGTAAAATATTAATATGTGAAAAAGATGAACAGACACAACTGATGTATCAACATGTCATTCATCATTTATAAAAGATCAAAAGCAAAACCAAACAAACAAACATGCATACTAATGATCAATCAATATAAGTCTTACCAAAAGAGATATTCAAAAACAGAAGATGAAATGAAGAAGCATTGACTTTGAGAAAAGGGAAGTTGAATCATGCAGAGGTTCGGAGTTTGTTGTTGAGGGTGGGTCCCATTTAAGTGGAATCTGTTGGCCTTTGCTTTATCCTCTCATATCTTTTTCAGAAATGGGATGGTTTGATCATTTATTCATTTTTACTTTGTCCATTTAAAAAAAAATGTTTTTATATGTCATTTCCAATTCCATACAAGTTGATTAAACACAAAAGGGCAAACTTTATATAAACTAGGACATTTCCATCCATGCGTTGCGGTCGGTAATTCGGTCAGTATCGTTTTTGTTTATTACAGTATTAGTATGGTATGAACACTCAGTATAGCAACCAAAATATAAAAACCAAAAAATAAAGTCATGATATACCCCAAAAGTTATCTACACGTGTTTTACATTAATCAATAACCATATAAACGAATACCAGTAATGGTTATGATAATACTGATACCGGTAAGGATGTTGTTCAGTCAGAATCGACTTTGTACCGATATTGTTGGACGGTATCATTTTGGGTTCATCACGCTACTGGTACGATTTTGAACAAAAAATACTCTAAAATTACCCATTGTGATTGAAATTTTCTAAAACGTTTCCTTGTCCATAAAATTATCGTTCTTTTTAACTAAAAAGTTTCTAAAACGTTTCCTTATCTATAAAACTATCCTTCTTTTAAGGCCATGGAGTATGAAGGCGAGGAGGGGGTCGATATGGCCGCCACACCCGACTGATGATTGACACCATGGGGAAGGTGGAAGAGGAGAGTGACATGGAGCTGGCGGGAAGGACATTGTATTGCCTGAAACATTTCCTTCTTAGTTCTTACTGTAATTGAAATTTGTTTCGTTATATTAAACTTCAAGTCCCTTCTTTGGGCATTATCCGACATGTGGCTCCTACTCAGCAAAGGGGCTTGAAGTTAAAAAGGGATGTAATGGTATAATGCCCTTTGCAATGATTAAATATTGAAATTGAATTAAAAAAAAACCCATCGAAAATGTTCCATTGGCCATTCTCTCTTCCATCCGGCGTGTTTAAGGAAACGCCCAACACAAAAAAAAACAAAAAAAAAACGCCCCGGGGGCGGTGACGCAGGCATGATGGGACGTTTTTGGGGGAAAAAACACCCAACACTAAGGGTGTTCTAAGAGTTTCTTCTAATAAACTTGTCTTGTCCAATAAGAGCTAATATTATTTCATGAATTGTACGCCATTTATTTATTCCATCTTTTGCATAAAAGTTAAAAGCCAAATATTATTTTAAAGGCAAAAACCTCTGGCATATGTTTCATTATTAGCTAATACAAAACCTCTTACATGAAGAGGAACAACAATAACAACCACATCAGCCTCTGCATTATGTTACAAAAAAATAACACCCCTTCTTAAACTTAAACTTAATCTTAATCCCCCATTGTTTCCATCCACACTTAAACCACTTCTCTTCATCGTACCGAAGTAGACACTACAGATTGTTGTTGATTGTGGTTATATAACCCACTTACCCCACTCGTAAACTGTTGCTTGTTTCGTCTTCTTTTCGTCACCATCACAAACCCTTCACCGTCTCCATCCTTGTTATTTTCCGGGTTGTTCGTCTCTTGTTGTCCTTCGTTTCCGTAAAGAATCTTTATAACCGCACTGTCTTTCGCAACTGCTTCGGTTGACCCGTCACCATATTCAGCCCGTTTATCATTACCCGAACTTGTCTCGGACTTCGGTTGGGTCTCTGAGTTATCATGGACCGACTTCACAATAAAACTGAGTAAAATCTGTCTCGCGAGTTCCGCCTTTTCGGCATCCGAGCTGGTTTTTCTTGACCCGTCAGTTTTCTCGCTAGTTGCACCCTCTGAGCCTTGCCAAGTTCGTTTTGGGACGAATTCGGGTGCATGTGGATTCATGATTCTCGGGCTGTTACCGAACCCACTACCGGGTATTTGATACTTCAAGAAGCCGTTTTTCATCCGGAAAGATTGGGTCATCCGGTAGTATAAAGGTGATCTGGGTCCACACGGGACACGGGCCGCGATTGGCGGAAACCCAACTGGCTCGGCTAGCATGCCTTGACTGGCTATAACATCATACACGTTTGTAGTCAGAGGACCAGTCAAAGGTTGACCTGGGCTGAATGGCTGAGCCGAAGCGGAAAGTTTGCTTTCGGATTTGTTGATTCTCGATTCGGAATCTTCAATTTCTTCTTCTGATTTTGACTCACGCTCGTGAATTATATCGACTTCCTTTATAACTTCATCCTCTGGTATTTTTTCATCTACATCAGCTTCTTCGATTTTGACTTCCTCTAATGCATCATTAGAACCATCGAGTTCATCGCTTTTTACCTTATTTTCATCCACAACTTCCTCTATTTTCTCAAGTAACGGTTTTAAAACCGTACCTGGTGGGGCCAATGCAACTTCTTTGTACGACACAGATTTCGAAGCCATAGCACTAAGAGTTGCTGCAGTTGGGGAAACCCTTGGAGAGATTCTAGAGACCGAAGTCTTCACGGGAAGCTTAGTCAACTCATCACCACTGGTCAAACTTGACTTTGAATGCTTTGACTGTGTCAACTCAGTCGAACTAGGTCTTGGTGTTGGTGTTGTGACTTTCTGGCCTTTGTTAGTTTTTTCAGAACCGTTAATATGTAGTCGGGTCAGCTCGGGTCGCCTTCGGTTAAACTTTTTCGGACCACCGGTTCCTGACCGCACCTTCGGGTTAGCTTCTTGCCATCCCTCTTCGGAGATTGTTTCTTGAACTTCTTCTGTGACTATTTTTTCTTGTTTAGTGGTGTTATGACTATTATGACCCTTCATCACCTTTTGAACAACCACCTCTTGTACTGTTACATCCTCCTTAACAGTAGATTCTGCTTTTGTTACAACGGTCTCAACAGTATCATTAACCGTCATTTCATCATTCCGTGCATCAATTGGGAGTTCATTCGACTTCTCACCAACTGGTGATGCCTAAAATACAATTAGTTCGAAGGTCAAGTTAAGCATTTCATATATATATAATAGTTTGTTTATCATGATAATAATATATAACTAACTACCTTTGCACGACGTTTCCTCTGTGAATCTCCCTTGGAATCCTGATCTGGACTTATGAAATCAAGTAGATCTGATACACTGCATAAACGAAGTCAAAATATGTCAGTCCATACATTTATATTATTGGATAGTTGATATAGAGTACAAATGGATATATCATATACCATATTAATACCTAAGGTGACCCTTGCTGGCAATAGATGCATCCGGTTTCGGAGTTCCGTTTCTTGCTGCTTCTTGCTGTTCTAAAGCTTTTGATTCAAAATATTCAAGCCATGCAGCAGCATCCTGTGTTCAACGGGAATATAAGTCCTATTCATGTATACATTAAAGTAAAATACATAAATATTGTCGAGTGTTTCATCAGTTTTTCCTCACCTGAGTACGAAGGTCCTCTAACCCCAATTTTGCTTGAAGAATTTGTAACGTTGTTTGTTCGTGTTGCACACTCAGTGAATAAGCTTCCATCAGTGACAGAGCTATAGCTATTGCATGGTAGCTAGCAGCAGTCTATAATATGAAAAGTCAATTAATTTAGTAACAGGAAATGTTTTCAGGGCCGGACTGGACGTCAAACCGATCTCCATACCGGTCCAATGGTTGGGCTGGTTGAACCGGATGTAGGAAGTAGGTGATGCCGTAAATATTATAAATATAAATAGGGTAAAATTGAAATATTTTAATAAAAATCTGGTTCAACCCCTAAAAAATCTGGTTCGACTGCCGGTTTGACCCAAAACGGGTCTAATAGGGTGAATCGGACCAGTCAGACCCCCGTCAGTCCGGTTTTCAAAACATTGGTCACAGGTATTTGCTAGAGTAATGTATACATGTTTGCTTGCAGTGAATCTTGCAAAAAGATGATACCTGTATGTGATCGGCTCCTAGTAATCTTTGGTTGCATTTTAAGGCTTCATGAAGGTATCTGAGGGCAACATGGACATTTCCCATCCCTTCTTCCATCATAGCCACATTGATATATGTTGCAGCCGTGTTAGGGTGAGAGAGTCCACACGTGAAATACAGAAGGAACAGAGCACGGTTCACATATCTGTAAAATGTTACAATAAAATAAATCAAAAACGGGTGGAAGCCAATAAAACCTTTTTAATTAATTAATATGACTTCTACAGTTCTACTTACTTGAGTGCAAGTTCAATGTGCTGGAGACGATAGTAAAAGACCGAAAGATCCCCATAGCTTTTCATCGTATCGGGATGGTCAAGTCCAAGTTCTCTCTCGTTTATATCCAAAGCCCGTTGTTGATAAATGGTTGCCTGATTAAAGTCACCAGTGTGGTAAAGAACTACCGCAAGAAGACTGTACGCACTAGCAGTGGTTCGGTGGTACGGACCACATACAGCTATCATCTTTGCAAGAGCCTATAATATATAGCATGCACAAGTGTTAACATATTCTGTTTTCTTTTTTTTATATAAATGAAACCTTCAAATTTCGTTTCAGGACACAATGTTTGTTACCTTGGTTCCATAGTTAACCGCGTCTTCTAATTTTCCCTTATCCAAAGCAATTTTCGATGACTCGAGTAGTGTCCGCCCGTCAGCAGAGGAACATAGTACATGCTGTGTTACATATAAATATAAATATATATTTACTACGATGAGAGAGAGAGAGAGAGAGAGAGAGATCTACCTTGCAGACGGGAACCATGCTGATAATATCGGAACTCCTAAATGGATTCGGACTATCCATATCATAGTCTCTTGAAGCCAATTCTAAGCCAATCTAGATAATGGCAGAATTTATCAGTGTTTAGATTTTCACAAAGACAAAAACCGACATAAATGATGTCATAATTACCTTGTGACACAATCCTCTGAGGATAGATATCTTCCTCAAGTGTTGGTATCCATCTTTTATCTTCCAATCATATCTTTTAGCTAGAAAAGACTGTAACCATTGTAACTTAAGACTTTGATCTTCAAGAAATTCTTGATTTTTGGTGTCCCCAAACAAGAAATTTAACGTTGAAACTATCGTTGCTGACAACTCGGTAAAGTTTTCGACGGAAGCAATAACAGCTTCGAGTATGTGCTTGAAGGCACGTGTCACCATTTCATGAATACATAGAGATCGTATATGCGGAAGCTTCTCAGCAAGCTCAACCACACGCCCCAATGAGCGCATTTGCAACCCTCTTAAATGCATGAAATCAGTGAGTGTGCGCCCATCAACCGGAGAAAGTTCAAGTGATCCAAAGTCTGTTACCTAAAAAACAGACCAACTTTCTTAAGGTGCCCAAATTACGGTAATGTCCCATACGACTAAAATTCATTCTATTTTACAGAATAGTACCAGTTTGGGTAATGCGACTTCATCGTAATAACTGTGTGCCATCTCAATAAGCTCATCTTTTGACTGTTACAATATGTATAGTGTAATTAGCCTTGCTAAACACCTTAAACAAGTAAACTAAATGTTTTTTTCCACTTTTTATAAAAAAGATTAACAAACCTTCAAGTGAAGACCAGTTCCACTTTCTTTTAACCGTAAGAAGGCTTCTTCTGAAACCAAATTCTTCAACACGGAGTCAACGTTTGACTCGGAGTCAATGTTTGACTCTTCCTGACCTAAATTGCTTTCTTCTGCATCATCTGAGCAGTCAATGTCACTTTGCTTCTTCTCTCGCTTTTTCAGCATTTTAAATTGTTTGCCTAACCCTTTAACCACCGCTTCCGCTTTATCTTCATTTGTCTTTTCTGTGTTATCTCCTGGTGGTGCTTCCTGCTTTTGCAAATGCTGAACCCAACACGAGCCCAATTCCCATCTAATAGGCTTAACAGAATCTGTTGACTTCTCGAGGTTGGTCAAACTTTCTTTTATTACTCGTCTAACCAGACACCTAAAAGATTCGATATCGCCCTGTTCGGACTTAGGTGACTGGGATTCTGATAATTCCACATTTTTAGAGTTTGGAAGTAGAGCTCTTAAGCTGTAACCGAAACAAAATGAGTTTAAGGAATCTTTTGTTATCATGATGAATTTATTACAAGTGCATACCTATTAATGTTAAGTGCATTGGCTCCACCTTCAGGCTGATCATCAATCACAATATCTTGTGACATGAACTTCGACTTTTTGATGTCACCAACAATCTTTACAGTTGCTGTATATCCACAATGTCTTACGAATACCGTACCCATCGAGCTAGTGTCCTGCAAAAGTCGACTTATTAATATTTTTTTATTTTCATACAGTGGAAGAAAAAGGAATCAGATGGGGTCAACCATCAATGCATGCTTACATGGACAACTGCACTCTCGTCTGCTGTTACTCCTTTAAGTAAATTCCTTAAAGCAACTTCCTCAGAAGACATAGTAGAAGATCCGATCCCGATAACCTTAACTTCCGATTTTGCGCTTGCATCAGCTGCATCTCGCCTCACGGTAATAGACAAGTCCCCAATACGTTCCTCACACATGATCGATCCAGGAGGACCGTTGGATATTGCAACAGAATCTCTGACTTTGCATATGGTTGCAACAGCTTTGAAAATCGAGACATCAACAAACAAACTATGAAGCAAGAACGCCTTTCGGTCACGAACAACCCTTTCTTCCTCAGTTTTGCAAGGTAGGCTGACCAATATCGCAAACTCTGTGGCCCATGGTCTATGGTCATGTTGACCATTTCGCCCTTGGCCTCCACCATCGCCACCCCAGTTCTCGTCTTCCAACGGAAGTGGCTGGAAGTTTGATCCCGAGTCTAAAATGGATGGAGGAACTAGCCAAGTGTTTGCCCGAAAACCATATGGAAGATTACCAAACTGATAAATCACAATGCAAGTTTCTCATTAGTCATTGTTTATCCAGTATAATATTTATCAAGCATATGGAATGTTACCTTATTATGTTCAACAAAGGCTTTCATCAATGACTCATACGCCTACATAATTACGACTTTAAAGTGAATATTTCGTACTTTCGGAAACGAAATAAATAAAAACAAACTATACTGACATTAGCAAAAGCTTGGCTGAGCTGTTGAAGAAGATCCACCAGGGAATGGCTTTGCAAAAACTGCTTTCCCAAGGTGTAAAACCCCTTTGTAGATGCAACTACTTGAAATAACTTTCCATTGCATATCTTAACCTGCAAATCGACAACAAATCATCATTAATTAGGGCTGCAAACAAACCAAACGTTCGGTAACGTGTTCCATTGTGTTCGAACACGAACAAGAATTTTCATTGGTTTAGTTAAATGAACGAACATGAACAAAGGTCGCTTTCGTCCATTTATGTCCGTGAACGTTCGGTAACGTGTTCCGTTGCGTTCGATAGTTCATTAGTGTTTTTAGTTTTTATATTAGATTTAAATATTTCTAAACTTCGACATAGTAAATATTTAATAACTGTCAATGTATTATATATTATGTTCATGAACGTTTGTTTGTGTTCGTTTGTTTCCATTTCTATTCATGAACATTAGTTTGTGTTCATTTGTGTTCATCAACGTTCGTTTTCCTTCATTCCTAAAATTAACAAACAAAACGAACAAGTTCATTTCCTTAACAAACGAACATAAACATAAAATCTCGTCCGGTAAGTGTTCATGAACAGTTTGTGAACACATATATTATGACATTAATAACACTAACTCACCATTCACAGTCCGGTTTTGACGGTTTTAATGTGCAACCGTTAGTAACCGTTTATATCATCGAAAACCAAAACCGAAACGTTTAAATTTACCTGCATTTCGAAGTAATCGCCCTCACGCTGCTCCTGTGCATCCTGGCGGTCAATTCGTTTCAGATCTGAGGATCAAAATACAAAAAAAAAAAAATCAATCAATTAAACCGGTGTTCATCTGAAACAATAACTGAACAATCGAGAAGTAGATGTAAGCTTACGTAAGACAGGAGGAGACAGATTTGAAAACGAGAAGAACTCGTAGAAATCTGAGAGTTTCGGAACCGGTTGAATAGCTGCCATATCGAGATTTTCCGGCACCGGAGACGTTGCAGCGGCGGTTGTGTCCGGTTCAGATGAACCGGCATTTTGAACGGTTTCCGGTCCGTCAGATGGCGGTGAAAGCGGCACATTTTGAGATCGGCTTTTTTTGGATCCTCCGGCGCCGGCGGTGGCTTTTCCGGTCTTGGGCTTTGCGAAGCGTGTGGTGGTTGCTACAATGTCCAGTAACCTCCGCACGTGGGCCACCGCTTGGGCCTCGTCAGTGTAGTCCTCTTCAAAAAGGTCAGTGGTAATTTTGTAAATACATTGTAACCTACCGACATTTTTTTGCTTTCGAAAAAAATCACATGTAACATATAAGTTTTTAAGAGTTTTCAGAAAAAAACAAAAAAGCGTTGAGAGGGTATTTTTTAAAAAAAGAAACAAGTTTTGCGTAAAGTAACTGTAACATATGTTACACATGATTGTAACATATGTTACACAAAAACTTGTTTATTTTTTAAGAACAAACTTGATCGGCGTTTTCTTTTTTTCTCAAAACTTTTAAAAACATATATATTACATGTGTGATTATTTTCAAAAAAAATTAAAAAATGTTATGAGCTTAGAGTTTCATGAGGTTTTTTTAATAATTAAGGGTTTTTTTTATAAATTCTTCCCCGTAAAGTATTAACTATGTAATGTTCAAGTTAGAATAAAGAATAAAGAAAACATTATATAGTTATTAATGATTGATGTTTTTTTAAATAGGAGTTTTTAAATTAGGAAATAAGATACGAGTTGATGAAATAAAATAAACGAGAGTATGAATATTGGTATTATATAATTGTGACATGTGATAGAACTAAATATTTATTTAATTTAATAGGTGTGTATATAAACAAATTTATAATTACGGATATAATCAAATATGTAAAATAATCAAATAGATAAAGTAGACATATAAAATAAAGTCGATACTCGATAGTCAACAAAAATTTACCGTACGAAAAATAATCAAATAGATAAAGTAGACATATAAAATAAAGTCGATACTCGATAGTCAATAAAAATTTAACATACGAATAATGAAATAGTAAATCATTTCTAGTTTTAAATGCACATTTCACGTGTTTCATAGTTATATACATAAAAATATTGTACAAAGAGTTGTTAAATGGTATCTCATGGAGGTAGGTGTAAACTGGGCCAGAGAAGAATATTACAAACCACAATGTAACTCATATAGCTACAAAAAACGACAAGTATGTTTTTATGGAAAATTCATGAAATTTAGCAACCTTTCTTAAACATAGGTTGGCTAACCACGTTTTCTTTTTCTATTTACTGCAACTCCTATGTTTTCAACTATTTTATAAAGTTTTCTAGAATTTTTCTAACACCATGCGTAGTGGTAAGGGTGAATAATGCCCCTACCCTTGGGCGTTTTCCGCCATGTGGGAGTACAGTCAGCAAGGGGCATTATTAGGCGGGTTTTTTTTTTCTTTCTAAAATGGGTGTAGTGGGGATGTGGACATTATGTTAAAAGGGTGTAGTTTTAGATAAAAATAAAAAAAAACAACCAAAAAAGCTATTGGCCAAAAAAATAAAGATTAAACACGCCAAAACAACAAAATCGATCAAACACGCCCAAACACGCCATGGGGGGCGGTTGTACGGCGTTTAGGGGCGTGATTGAGCATTATTCTTGAAAAAAGAACGCCTAATACGGGTGATCTAAGTATTATATGTATCTCTGCAACCACGTTTTCTTGTAAAACTAACATATAGTAAACTATAATATAAAATCGATTTTGTTTTCATCCCGATAGCCAACTTTTATCCCAAGGTTTTAAGTAGTTAATTAATAGATAAATATTTTTTAAATAATTAATCTCGTCATTGAAAAAGATGCCATCGCGTACGGCTTTGGCATACTGTATACATGATAATATTGTCATCTTGTTATTGGGAACTTCGTTAAGAATATACAGATAAATAATAATATTTAAAAAATAAATAATAGTACGTGCAAACTTTTGAAACAACTCAAAGTAAATCAGTACATATGATATTTTTTTGACAGTCACTTACAAGTTAGAAGAGCGTTCGAATTTTTATTTTATTTAACTTATTAACATTTAAAAATAACAAGGAGATCAGGGGCGGAGTAGAAACATGATAGCTGGTGTTACTTCTCAACTCCGTCTCCGTAGTGTAAAAATATATTTCAACTAGTGTAAAATATTTATTTTTATACAAATGATACCCCTGATCCCTAATTTTTTTTTTGAAATACCCCTGAATTTTTAGGTTAGATCCGCCACAGACGGAGATACTGAATCCTCAACTTCTTGGATTGTTCGGATAAAGTTAAGCAAAGCATTTGACAACTATACAGCGTTATTTTTAAGGTTAACTTACTTTAAGTGGCTAACGATATACAGCGTTATTTTTAAGGTTAACTTACTTTAAGTGGCTAACGATTTAAAAAAACATAACAAATACGTTTCAAACGTTGTGATAATGACATTGTAACGTAAGTATGACATAACAAAAGTTTGGACCATAGACATATACATACACAGATGTAAGTATATGCATGGTTCAAATCCTATTGGATGGTTTATAGTTTGTAGTTTTGTGAAGTATTGGTGGAAAAAACAACCTACCTTCAACCATCTTCATCAAACATGGCTTCAAAGAAACCAAATCCAATCTGTCATTCAGTTTTGCTCCTTTAACCTGTTCAACGCTCGACCAATAATTTCAACCAATCTCAATAATTGCAGACTTGCAGAAGTCAGAACAACAAGAACAGTCCTTTTTCAAAACCCAAAATTTAAAATTTTAGATAATAATCTTTCATTATTTCTTATAAGTTAAAACTTAAACACCAGTCCTTAATTCAAAAATCTCATCCCTAATAAAGACTTGGAGAATTAAAAAGGGCCCAAAAATGGCAATTATTGGTTAATAATTATTTATTTAGTTATGGAAAAAATATTAGAAATTGATAATTGAAATGAAATTAATACAATAATTATAGTAAACTTGACCTCATGTGAGAGAGAGTAATTTGTAAGATGACAAGTATCGACATGAACAGCTAATAATTTCTTGACGTCGAGGATTTTGTCCGTTGAAACGCCCTGCATTTTCGTTTCAAAAAAAAAAAGTTAAATTCAAGCAAAAAAAAGAGTATAGTTATGTTTAAAATGAATTCCTAATGGTGGGTACCTTGAGTATAACTTGAGTTTCATAAGGAGTGACAATTGTTATGTCAATAACACTAGGAACAACTGCAGGAAACAAATAATAAAAACATGTTATTTGATTTAGTATCGAGTTTTCGGAGAATAAGAAAAAGAATGAAACCTTTTTCTTCTTTCTTCTTCTTGTCGGATTTGGTCTTGTTTCCTTTTGCTCTGCTTGACCTTGGCGCCATAGCTAGCTTGTGGGGGGTATTGAGGAAGTGAGAAGTGAAAAGAGGTTCTTCAATGGAGAAATGAGAAGGCCATTTGAGAAATAAATTAGTGAAGAAATGGTTGAAATGTGAAGATATATAAGGAAGAAGATAGGAGGATAAGAGTGTGATGGGGGGAGCTTACCCTGTTTGTGATTTTGTGGATTTCTCAAAATTTCCTGACCTCTCCTTTCCTTTGCTATACTCTCTCTCTCTCTCTCTCTCTCTCTCTCTCTCTCTCTCTCTTCGAGATACATACATGTGATTGCCCTTTTAAGAGCATAATCTCTTCTATTGTATTGTATTGTATTGTATTGTAGGTGGTCATAACTAATAGAGTAAATTACAAAGTCCGTCCTTTATGTATGTCATATATTACAAAGTATGTCCTTTATCTTTAATAAGCTCAGAAAACATACTCAATGTTTGTAAACCCTTACAAGTTATGTCTTTTAGTCATAACACAATTAGTTTTCATGGTTAAAGTTGACTAAGTCAACCCCACATAAGGGTATTTTAGTCATTTTATCCTAAATATTATAATAAATAATCATAAACCCAATAAATAAAACAATTTTAGAATTATATATGTAAATATATACATACAGACATTATTAACCCCTTCTCCTTCTCTCTCTCACCTACCCCCACCACCACCACAACTCACCTGCCACCACCATCACCACCACCACCACCACCGATCTGCCACCACCACCACTTTCACTCTCTTACTCTACCTGCTCTCTCTCTCAATCTCTCTCTACAATCTCCTCTTTCTCTCTCCCTCTCTCTAAACTTCCGTCGCAAGGATTTTGGAGAATCAAAGCAGTTTTGCTTTGAATTAATTGTGTAGCTAATCAACCACTTACAATTCAGCAATGCAGTTCGGAGGCTCTGAGATCAGTCCATCACCGCCGGTACCGACGGCATCCGGCAACAATGCGCATATGATGTACATCTTCAACATAAACGACGTTTGTTTCCTCACTCGGTCTCAACTCTCTCTCTCTATATAAAAGTACCCTACCACCACCACCCACCCATCTACCGCCACCATCACCCAACTACAGCCAACACCACCGCCCATCTCAAGACCTGGCACCTGCCACCATCAAACCCTTCCTCATCCATCTCAAGACAACACACATTTAATTATCATCACCAACATATACCACTTCTCAATGTCTTAACACTCATTACACACTTAATATGTTCACCAGTGGTCTCAATTTCTTTTAGAGTAAATTATCCCCAAACCTTAAGTTCTTCTGTTTCATCGACATCAATAACCCCTAAGTTTAGTTTCAAAACTCTCGAACAAGTTATTATTATATTTGCCTCTGATTTGCGATTACAAACAACGTACCTGAGATTGGAGTAAATTAGGGTTTTCGTTTCTTGCAGGTTGCCAAGATCTCACAGATCTGAGAGTGGCGGTGCCCGGGTGATGGTGGTGGTCGAGTGGCGGTGGTCGGGTGGTGGTTGTGTAGAACAGAGAGAAGTATGGGTCGCCGGAAAACTGGTTTGATACTCAACGGAAAACTGGTTTGAAACTTGCCGGAAAACTGGTTTGGAGCAGAGTAAACTTGCAGGTGAAGTGGTGGTGGTGGCAGATCGGTGGTGGTGGCAGATCGTGGCGGTGGCAGTGGCGGTGGCAGGTGGGTTGTGGTTATGGGGGTAGGATAATTAGAAAGAGAGAGAGGGAGAAGACAATATATATTTATAACTATATACACATATATAATTCTAAAATTATTTTATTTATTGGGTTTATGATTATTTATTATAATATTTAGGATAAAATGACTAAAATACCCTTATGTGGGGTTGACTTAGTCAACTTTAACCATGAAAACTAATTGTGTTATGACTAAAGGATATAACTTGTAAGGGTTTACAAACATTGAGTATGTTTTCTGAGCTTATTAAAGATAAAGGACATACTTTGTAATATATGACATACATAAAGGACGAACTTTGTAATTTACTCTAACTAATATTATTCTACTAGCCTAAGATCCTGCGATTTTCGCGGGTGGCTTAACACAAATTTATAATATCTACTGGCATTGAATCCTCAGGTAAATCATCATTTTTGTTCTAGGCCTTTCCAAACTTAGGCTTCACGTCTAAGGGTCGCCGGATAGATACCTTCTGGACCAAATATTAAAGCACCAAACAAAACATTAGAATGAAAAGGTAACATAAAGCATTGATGAAGCATGTCGGAACTAAATCACAACATACCACTATATTTTGCGCTTGAATATATGAAAACTCATGGTGTATCAACTTAAAATTAGATTTATATATGCTAAAATATACATATAAGTTGCCTAATATGCAGTAAGTTGCCATCCCATTCCAATTTAAGGAGACATTTGTAAACATCATTTAACTGAATTTGTAATACACTTATAATAATAAAAAAAAAACTTTGAAGACATTCATTCACCTGGAAGCTGAACACAAATTTATATATTTTCTTGCTCACGCCTACATTTAGGTGAGACTGCAACTTCTCATGCATAGCGCGACCTTCATTGGATCTGTCAGCACAGGGAACATTTAAATATCCGATTCTGACAAAAATATATAAAATAACAATGAGTGAAATGCAAACTTCTCATACCAGCGCTCCTGTCACAGAGTGTGCCTTGGCCAGAGCCAAGGCTTGAACCGAGTGAGAAAATAACATGTGGTTTGCTGACTCTTACGCACATCAACATAACAAACATAGATCATTAATGATTACCAAACCCCGCGTAGCCAATGCATCCAAAGTTAGAAATTTCAAAGTAATTGCCCGCAATAGATTTACTTTTGATAACGCCCAATTATTCCATCTAAATATAATTTGTTGCTGCTGCACATTTCCATCACGGTACATCACTTTATAGTATCTCACATATCAAACCTAAAACATAACATAATAATATAATGTTAGTAGTTTGTTACACCAACTTAAAAACCAATAAAATACAATTTTTTCTTTGAAAGACAATTAAAATATTCCATAAAAAATACATTGTCAAGAAACTCATTCACAACATACCTTCTTCTTAGGGCTTACGAAATCGATCAATCCCTTTGTTGTAAGAGGGCTTCACCCAATTGGTGCTAAAAAGTCCAACACCATGAACAACAAATATCTTCTCATTTATGAGATGGGCTAGAGGTAGAGAGCAAGAAACTTGTACGAATAGGTCCACAAATTTACCACCCATCTTATTATTTCATTCTCATAGTCAAATATAATTAATAATTTGTAACTATATAAGGGTATTTAAAACATTTGGCTAATAGTCTATAGTCAGATATTCTACATTTTCCTCAACTTTACAATATATATGAAATTTGAGGGAATCTTTCTCAAATGGATACATAGTTCAAGTAGAGGTCAGGAATATTAAAATAGTAGCTTGTTTGACAGAAATAAAAGATAAAGTCTAATTAAAACCGTTTAAATATTGAACACGACTCCACATAAATAAAAGATAAAGTCATAAAACTATAAATGATAGAAAAAACTTGCATGGAAATCTCACCTCACCATCGAAAGAACCATAAGATTTCGGATAAGAATATTTTTTGAAGGTCGACCATAAACAGCACCATACTGATCCCAACCACCTTTTATTGCAATGGCATCATTGCCCAAACTAATGTAGCTGTCCTCTATTACCATGTCTTTGCATGAATCTACATAAACCATAATAGGCACAATATAATAAGTAAAAAATTCATAAAAAATGCAATAACTTTTATAGATGAGCTTGATGCTAATGCGATCCGAATGTTGCGAACAGTAGGACACTCCTATTCAAGGTTTTAAAAAACATCAAATGGAATGAAAAACGAAATTTTCACTTACCAGGGTATATACCATCTGTATTTCGCGCCTCAACAAAGGGGAGACTAAATTGTCATATTTCTGAAGGTTACATTCTTACAATCATATGGATGAAGTGTCCAAAAAGGTGGATTTCTTAAAGTAATATTAGATATCAAAATGTAACTTGAATACATGATCTGCATAAGCGGACCTCGCGTGTTGTTAAGAAGCTTTTGACGATACCTTTTTCCACCATCTTTGACCCTGTCCATCAATGGTACCATTATTCCCTGTTGTTATGGTTATGGAAGATATAATCAATTCAGATTTTTAACATTACACACATTGGTTCTTGGTACTCATAAATGATATATCAATATGAGGGATATGAATAACAGCACATAAAAATGTTGATCTGTGATCACGACATCTTGAAGATTTTGACCATGAGTTAAACTCCCATATCGAGGTCTAGTATGCTCTCTACCATAACCATTCGAGATAAACGACAATTTCGGCCAAGGCACACTCCGTGACAGACCTTTAAACCACAAATAACAATGACAGATAGATCAAGAAAGCAACTCCTTTACAACATAAACATTAAGCTGGTCAACCTACCAAATTTCAAAAATATCAAGCGGTAAACAATATGAACATTCATATACTTCTTTTTGTAAAGAAAACGACAATTCGACAAAACTTTAACAAAGCCCCTGATGACTGAATGTTAAATTGCCTTCTTAAGATTAGAAAATACAAATACTGATACAGAAGATTTCACCCGTTAGTCACAACAATTCCCTCTTAAGCATTTCATCGAACATTAAACATTTCTAGCTTAAAAAATGATGAGAGTCAAAACTAAAACTAAAACTAAAAAATAATCTATCCTGACCCATTAGGGGAAGATAAAAATAACAATATCTAGCTCAAGTTTTAGTCGTCATGTCTAAATGCTATTGTGTGATCATGCAAGATATGAAACTAATAGACATGTCTAAATTAGATTTTGTGAAACTAATAGAAATATATTTGATTCACATGTATTAGTCGTTTACTCGTTTATTATCAATAATGCGTATAAGCATACTAACCTTTAATTTTTTATCTTATTCAGATAGTTTTGCATTAATTTCTTTAATATCCCAATATTCTAATTTGAATTGATTCAGAACTCATAGGGTGTCTCTAAGTATAGTCAACTTATTAGTGGTGGTAGGCTGGTCATGTTCCAAAGTAGAGCTTAATTCTAAAAACCTACAAAAAGTTAACAATATTTCAACAATAAACCATAACAATGAAACATACTATATTGCCTAAGAATAAGTCGAGTATGAAAAAAAATGTTTATTTCTTGCATTTGGTCGTTAATTTAAACGTCTACTACTAAAATGTAGAGATGGCCAGGTGGTAGAATGGGACGGTTAGTAAATAGGTTAAAACGACAACTTTGTAGTACAGGTTATGACTCATGAGTTTTTAATTGTCAAATATGGTTTAAAACTTAAATATTCTAGTAAATAAAAAATGCTTTTGAATAAGATAATTTATTGAGCTACCATCATGTGATCTAATAAATAGTTAAATGATAAATATTATATACAACTAAAAGAAGTCAGCTTCTTATGAACTCTCCTCAAAGCAACAGGCATCTTAAGGAATTCATTTACAACTCTTACATTTAAAAGGACCTTATATCCCACATTATATTCACCTAATGCTTTGAAAAACTATGTTTTATTCTTAACCTAAATACATAAAATCAAATATAAAAACCACATTTTCTTACCAGATTACACAATCAGTAGCTTATGACCCAAGTACAGTATAATCTGAAACCATTTGATGGAAAATTGATATATGCCAACAAAAAAAGATACTAATACATTGAGACAGATTCGATTAATAAACTTAAAAACTGACACTCAACACCAACACATCTAAAATTGATTACCAAGTCAAACAACTAACATGCTTGATAAATTGTGTTGGTTCAGGCCCCACTCTAAACACTCAACTCACACTCAAGTATGTATGTGTAGTATGTGAAGAAGGAAAATAAATGCAGAAGAAAAGTGAAAGCTGCTATTTGTGAATTAAACCTTGGACTCACTTATTCACTCATGCAAAACATGCACTAAATACATAAAACCCACTTGTGATTTTACTTGAGCCTTTGGCTTTAACCCCTGATTCATTTGCACTTTTGACCAGCTAACCTACTGACTCGTTAACTAGTAAACCATTCGATAATGTGCCGACTCGTGACCCGTAAATGAACCAATTAATCCAATAAATTACACAAACTAATTTGATATCACTAGTGTTCCCATTTAAATGTGCTAATAAATTATTAAAATTTGCAAGTAAGGCTTGCACCAAACATAATTTATGAAACCGGTACAGGTAGTCAACAACCAGCTAAACCATATGGCTAATCTAGTCATAATAAAAAAATCCGCAAGTTCAGGTAAAGTACATAGCAAAAGTTACTTACTTTCACAACTATAAGAAATTACATAACTCCACAAATACCAGTAAGAATCTAATTGCAATCATAGGTTGTGGGTGATGCAAACTAACCGTTACTGCCGATACATCCTTTTATTTTGGAGATTACTGTTTCAAATCCTGAAAATGATAACAAACATAAACTGCTCATAAAGTCATCAAAACAATTTAAAGAAAATCGGTCATGAAATTAAACAAAAGCTTCAAATATTAAACACCGCAATGCCAGTAAGAATGATAACAAACATACAACACCGCAATGCCCCACGACGCCTCGCCTTAGAACCCGACACTGAAGCTGCAATATTAAACAGTCCAGCGACATTGGTAGCCGCGTAGAAGGGGAAGCCGCTCCACCACGACACCCTTCTCCATACCTCAGCGGCAAGATAGCAGTTGGAGAATATATGGTCTGTCATTTCCTTTTCACGCCTGCAGAATTGACATAACATCGATCCCACCGCCTCACCCCTCCTGCTCAAATTAGGACTGACAGGAATCCTATTCAGGAGCAGCCTCCAGTTGAAGCAAAAAACCTTAACAGGCACCCATTTTAACCAACAGAAGTCAGAAGTTTGAGGAACGTTTGATTACATGTGTAAATATTAAACTACATTGAACTGAAAAAAACCAGCAATTAAGTAGATAATTGAACAAATACGACTGAGATAAAAAACACACCAGCCATGGGCAACACACGAGCCACATCCTTGAGCGAACCTTTTATTATTTGTTTGAAAGCGCCCGTAGTGAGTGATTAAAAAGCAAACCGAGCAACCCCTTTAAATTAAATGAAACTTCGTCTTCCTGTCTCAGCCTTAGATAATCTAGAGCCCGCTGACCTTTCTATCCTCATTAATAAACAACAATTATATTTTAAATTTCCTACCGGATTTCTGATCATCCACTTTTATGCATTAAAAGTATTTAACCCCAAAGTACACGTTAAATATACCATTAGCAATGCTTAGAAGATTTATAAAACTCAAAATCAAATTTATAATAAAATGTCCCTGGCCTACAACTACCAACAGTAGGTGTTTTTCTTTTCTTTTTTCCTAACAATTCTTTTCAAGTATCATTGATTTCCACACTTTTCTATTTCATTTCTCAGTTCATAATATTTTACTAAAACTCTTGTTTTGAATGACTTGAATTTCAAGACTTCTATTTCAAGGTTTTTACACAAAATATAAAAAAAAAACAAATTAATGAATGATCTTGAAAGAAAACCAACAATGAAATATAAATCTTTTTTAATCAAAATGTAAATTCATAACCTGTGTTCTCTGTAATATTTGTCCAATTGGCTCTGCCATTTTTAATCAAAATGTAATTTCCTAACCTGTACACGTATGGCTTTTGCAAGATCTGAGACCTATATATATAATGCGATGTCATGTGAATTTTCCTACCTGAAGGCATATAGAACTTTCTCTTGCGGCAACTGCCATGTCACGTGAATTTAACTCTCCGTTTGAGGTCCACGTGTGAGCGTCCTAAAGAAACAAAGTACCAATATGTGAGGCGGTTGCTAACAATGTTTGTCGGCAATGGTACACAAATGCAAATGAGCTGACTTTTTAGTAATCGAATCCAATAAGAAACCTCATAACCTTAAAAGTAGTCGTTTACACATATTTTAGGTTTCTAAAACTTAAAAAACAGATACAAACTGAACTAACTTTAAAATAACCAAATGGACTCATAAACGTCTAGATTAATAAATTTTATTGTAATTTGTTAATATCTCGTGATACAGTGTTGTATATTGGAAGATAATTTAGGTCTATGAAATAAATTAGTACTTAAAAAAGTAGATGACATCTAGATGTGCTTACTCTTTTAATGAAAGAATATGTAGCTGAAATAGCTTAGCGACAATTGAATCTAATAAAAAACCTATTCATTACCAAAAATCCAGAGTAAAGTTAGTACAAAACTACCGAGATGTTACAGAATTTAGGTCTACATGAAGAAGAAAAAGAAATTAATTAGTACATAACGAAGTAGACGATATCGAAATGTGCTTAGTTTGTAAAAATGAAGAATCTGTAGATGAAACAACTTACTAACACGTGTTAATCAACAAAAACTCAAAAGTAAAATTAATACAACACAACTGATATAGTGACGACATGGGCATCAAGCGATTTAGACTCATATATAATTTATACCATGACATAGACAACCAGACCCAGCCTGCCTGCGTACTCTGTTAATGAAAGAATATGTAGCTGAAATAGCTTAGCGACAATTGAATCCGATCGGAAACCTGATCATTACCAAAAATTCAGAGTAAAGTTAGTACAAAACTACCGAGATGTTACAGAATTTAGGTCTACGTGAAGAAGAAAAGGAAATTAATTAGTACATAACGAAGTAGACGATATCGAAATGTGCTTACTTTGTAAAAATGAAGAATCTGTAAATGAAACAGCTTACTAATAGAGACTCATCTATATTTTGTTTAGAAGTTGCATTATTATTGAAATTATATCATCTCGTTTGTAATCGTATTTACCATGTAACCATTTATTAAAAAAAGAAGTTATGAACTATAGACAAAATGTATTTCAAGTCGACCCAACCAGACCCGTTTCAAGTTGTACAGAGAATTACCCATTTTAACCAAAAAATAGGGAACTAATTACTCTTGCAGGTTCATTTTCGAGGGATACAAATCATCAATTTGATTTCTACACTTAACTAATAGACTGGTTAATGTAAACTAAAAGCACAAAGAACTAAGCCTCAAACATCTGCTATTTTCAACAGAACCCCTAGAATTACTTCCAAATCCGACATACATCACATAATTTGATATATACATACATGTAGAACAGAACAATAAGCACTATATTGTGTATAAACAAACATATTCTTGTAATCAATCATGGGAATTTAGTAATGTGTAAACCTAAATGTTGTTATTAGTTATCAAAACTATATATTACCCATTCAGTATCATCACAAAATTCATGAATTAAGGATGATTAAGCCTATATATTGACTCAGGAACTTACTGTGATGTTTGACGATGATAAATTCGAGCCTATAACAATTCATATTATAAAGATTAAATCCCTAACCACAGTCAATCTCCATTTTTGCACATAAAAATACATTTTTGCACATAAAAATTCAAAGAAATCCCTTATTCAAAACCAAGGATGGAAGAATCTTAAAAGTAAAAAACGAAACCAGAAGAAAGTTGACCTCTGAATACAATTACCTCTGGTTGAGTTATCATCCGCGTTCAACATCAAGCCGAAACCCTACCATCACACTTATCAGAATACGCTCGGGAGAGAGAAAATCAGTGAATTAAACCCTAGATCGGCCATGAGAAATTCGGTGAGTTACCTTCTCGACGTAGATGATTACTTAACATTTAGGGTTTTTTGAATTGAAATAGAAACGAATTCGTAATTTTGGCAAGATTGAATTGATTGAAGAGAGAGTGTGTGAAGGTAACGTAGTGAGAAAGGAGAATTGGAGAAAAGAAATTGCCGCCCAGAGTGAATTCTCTAGCCAAAGAGCATGTCCACATCATCAAAATGATTGGCTAAGAATAAACCTTGTGGTTTAAGAGAATTCATTTAGTATAATAGATAGATTCTATTCTAACCTTAACAATTAGTCAATTATCAAACCGGTCATTTTACTGATTTACTGGTTGGTTAGATGATCAATCCGGTTTAAAAAAAATACTTAATCAATAAAATTAAAACTTGGATGACATCATTAATAGCTTATTAGACGATACGCCATAGGCTATGCCCAGGTCCAGCCGTCTAGATGGCGTAGCGGTGGATGGTGGGGTGGCGCACAACCACAGAGGGGGCGGGGTAGGCGGCGTGAGAGGGGGAGCCCGGTCAAACGGTCAAATGACTGTTCAAAGTTAGTAAAATAAATAAATTTTCAATTCAAATATATAAATAACCTCTACCTGTAACGTCTCGTTTTTTGTAACTTTCCTTATTTAGAAAGTTTGAATTGTATTCTATTTTTGTAAACTTGTATTCTCTTGTAATCGTATATCGATTCCAATCATTGTAATATGAGGCTTTGATCGTAATAAAACTTGATCATTTTATGTGAATTATATTTCGATTACACATACTTGTTTCACAATCAAATTATATACATATTCATCTTTCATGCAAACTTGAACTAATTTTACCTACAAACTATCGTAAATACCGTGTCTTAATACTCTTTATGCATTCAAATACTTAATTATATATTCACAATACTAAATATATGCTTTTATACGTGTCACATACTTAATATTACGTTAATTATACAAGAAATACCTTAAAACATTGAATATACCAAACTTTGAGGGCCTTTTTGTAAAAAAAAAAAAAAAAAGTTTGTCCGGGCAAGGAACACCGCGGCACGCGGAAACCCCCACCCCCCTGTCGCGTACCACCTAGCACACCGATCCGCAGCCGATGTTGATTTGTGCGTGGATTGGTTCCTTTTTCTCACTCAACTCCCACCTAATTGTCTTTAAAACACAATTAACACCAAATCTAACTCTCCCACTATAAATACAACCTCCCTAACCCTCTTTTTCACTTTCCAAACATCAAATCCACTATCAAACCCTTTAAAAACTCTCAAGAAATTTTGTTTTTGGGCAGAAAGTTGCAAGTTCTTTTAAGTGAGTTCTAGCTCACTTCTGTACTTATTTCTTCTCATTTTTTCTAACATTTTACTTGGATAGCCTCTAGGAAGGTTTTCACAAGTTTGTCATGCAAACTAAGGTGAAACCTCACCACATTTGAGGTTCAAAGTAAGATTAAAATTCTAATTTTGTTCAAGTTTTTGTACCTTAATAGTTCGACTAAGCTTGGTGAAATCTTGTACCCACCAAGCTCACAACTAAGTCCATGGTTGTGGGTTTGTGTTGAGGTTGATTTCCACCAAGTAGTGAGTTCAAAAACTCTTTTACTTTAAGTTCATACATGTTCCAAGTGTTGAAACCATCCAAGATTCACCATTCTTCCATATGGATGAACTTGTGTTTTGGTAGAAGTGTGAACCGTGGGAGCTTTGGCTTCCAAACTAGTTCCACTACCTCACTTGTGTACCTTGTGTATGGACACTCAAGTAGCTTGCTACTTAAAGTAACATAACCCCGTCTAGCCTCCAACACTTAGTTAATTCTTTCCATGTTGTGTTGGCTCCCCCGGGTTAGATCTTACTTGGCTACTTGATGTTACATATTAGTTAGTTGTTTATTTCCTTTCATTCATGACCATCTGAATTATCCTTGTGATGATTTGTGTATTTGTGAATCATACAATGAGGTTAATCCTCCATGATTGACTTACATGACAATCTATGAAACTCATGATGGACTTAGCTTAGGATCATTATTATAACTATATATAGGGTGGAGTTTCTCTACAAAGTGTAGGAAGTATTTTGGACCATTGGATGAGTGCTTTTAATGGTTGAGATCATCTTGGTGGCATTTTAGTAATATTTGTCTTTTAAAATAGGTTATGAATTAATTGATATAGGGCAAAAAAGTCATTTAGCATGTTTTAAAAAAGGAAATAACTTTCATTCATTAAACCCTTCCTTCAATCTCGTGAATTTCCCTTTCTCTCTCTCTCCTCTCTCTCTCTCTCTCTTTTCCCATCACTTCTGAAACTTAAAAACCTACCAAAATCTCCTAAAATCTTGGATAAAGATTGGTTGTGTTTTTTGTAAGTTAAAATGTTGTGTGTGTTTTAAATTGTGTTTTCAGGCATTGGTGTGTTCTATGTCTAAGGGATGCTATTGTGAAAACGGATATAACACAATGTGAAGAAACTAGAAACTGATAAAACACAACGTCAAGAAATAATTAGTGTTTGTATTTCTAACTTTGGATAAAGGATAGAATGAATGTGACATGAAGGATGCTATGTTTTATTGTGAAACTAATATAACACAATGTGAAGAAACCGAAAACTTATCAAACACAATGTGAAGAAACTAGAAACTAATAAACACAGCTTCAAGAAATAGTTAATGTTTTGTGTTTTAATCTTCAGATGAGGATGAGATGAATATGACATGAAGGATGCTATGTTTTATTGTGAAACTAATATAACACAATGTGAAGAACCATAAACTAATAAAACATAACCTAAAGAACTAATTACAACGTCAAGAACTAGTTAATGTGTTTTACGTTTGCGAACTTCAGATGAAGGATGAGGTGAATGTCAGAAGAAAGATGCTATTATGTGGTGTAGATAACTGAATCAATCATGGATTTAGAGTATGGAGTTTCCATAAATATCACAATTAGTTATTTAAAATTATATCTACCATAAATAACTTATTTAGTCAATTACAATTATACCCTTTTATTAAAATACTAGAGATGACACATGTCATCACCAAAACACTTCCTACACTTTGTAGGAAAAACCCACTTTGTAGCCAACTCCTACCCACTATATATATATATATATATATATATGAACATGGCTGAATTTATGGTGATAATCGGTTTATGATTATTCGTCATGAACTTAGGCTACCTTATCTATGAATTCTAAGTCTCTCGTTGTTGATTCTAATGGGCAAACTAGGACCAATGAAATCACATACAACTTAGTGTTAAAACGAGTACTTAGACTAGATAATACTTTTATGCATGTATACTTTTTGTACTTTAAATTTCAAATCTGAATCCTCCATTAACATTACAATACTCATACACCTCCGTTTACCCCATGTAGGGTAACCTCGATGTTTTCATCTTCCAAACTCTTCACGAGATTAACAAAGGAAGATTTGCAAAACCGTGAGTACACTCGAACGCCCTTTTTACGCTTTAAACTTTTTGGGTGCAATATGTTTAGCTTATTCAGGTACACGAAATCACACTTATACTTTATGTAAACACAAACAATCCATCATACATGCTTAAATACGGGACACTTGATTTATATTCTTGGAACATTCTTATGTGATTCGCTTGTCATTAACTTCATACGAGCCTCCCCTTAACGTGTATAACGCTATAGGAATAACGCACTGCCCGTAGTCTTGTGGTCATGTTAAGTTTATTTTATGCGGTAATAAGAGGATTGACTTGTTAAATTGCATGCCATGATACATGAATCTAGTTAACTATTTTTGCCATGTGGATTCGTTTAAACTGTTTTTTCATACTTATGCTATATTAAACTTGTGTACTCGTCAATACCTTGTGTGTTGAACTATACTTTTAAACATGTTGCAGGTTGAGGATGATGATCTTGATGAAATCTAGTATGGACGACTTTAGAAACGCATATCAAAATACTAGATTTTGTTATTGCATTGTTGTTGAACTTGCTGTATTTTGTCTTTCAATGTTGTACTTTGAATTCCTATCTTGTACTTTGACAATTATTGTTATGAAATGAAATTTGCTTGAATTAATTATTGCAATAGCGTTATGAAGTCTCGATCAATCTCGTTTGTGTCACTCCGATGTTTTCGCCATCGGTTGGGGTGTGACACTACCCCTCATTTTTTAAGGAATGTTGGATTTTAATAATCCCAACTATTCACCATTGGCCGCCAACAGTCCCAACTTCAAAAATAACCACTGACAGTCCCAACTATTGACATATTGGCCACCAATGGATCTTGACTAATAGAACCCTAACACTGTTAGCCTTCGGTCGCAGGAAAACCGTTTTTGTCTAGAAAAAGGTTTCTAAAGGTCCGATCTAAGGTTACAAAGAGGTTTGAGACAAAAAAAATTGAGTTTTCCGACCAAAAAGAAGTTTTTCGGCGAAAAAGGAGTTTTCTAGCGACTTTAATAATTGGGGCTTTTACTAGAAAAGGTTCCTAAAGGTCCGAAATAAGGTTACAAAGAGCTTTGGGATGAAAACTATGCCAAAAATGAGTTTTCTGGCAAAAAACGTTTTTCCGGCGACCGGAGACTAACGGCGTTAGGGTTTCGTTAGTCAGTGTCCATTTGAGGTAAATATGTTAATAGTTGGGACCGCCAGTGGTTATTTTTAAAGTTGGGACTGTTGGCCGCCAACGATGAATAATTGAGATTATTAAAATCTAATATTCTTTTTTTAACAAATCACCCACTTTCAACCCTCTTTTCTCTCCATCTCTTTCTATTTTTTTTTTATAAAACTCCACACATTTTTTATAAACATCATGTTTCCTAGGAACAAACATAGACCCGAACAACCCATACCAAAGCTCACCGAATACCCCCAACACACCAAACTCCCAACCAAAAAAATATCTCTTCGCCGGTTGTTATCGGTCCATCGTCAGTCCATTCTTTGAATCACAACAAGCGCAAGTGACGGACTTTTATAACCATGCCAACTAAACACCCAAAATTCACAAACCATGATACCTGAAACTCAACCCGAGTTTGTACAAACAACGCAACTGGGCCCCTCACAAGGAACAAAAAACAAAAAAAGAAGGCGGACGACGCCACACCCGTTGAAAAAACATTGGAGAGGTGGACGTCCATGGAGGTGAACGCTTTGGCTCGGGATTGGGTGGACATCTCGGAGGACCCGGCGACCAGTATTATTTATAGTTTCATTTTTATATTATGTTTCTTATATATTACATTTTTATATGTTATATTAATATATTACATTTTTTATTTATTATGTTTTTAACTAGTTGATGTCCCGCCCGCGTTGCGGGACGATGGCCGAATAATTTTCAATCAATTAAAAAAACACAACTATAATTGTTAGGCCCTAAAGTGTGAGACTGACGCATCAAATTAACATAACGGGTTATGGTTACGAACTGGGCTTTATCGGGTTAGTTTATATTAGGTTGTGGACCTTTATAGGTTACTTGGGCCAAGCTTTAGGCCATGTGGGCCAAGCAGGCCCAAGGGGAGCCCGTGTAGGGAACTGGGCTTGAGTTAGTATATAAACAAGTTTCTAACTTGTTTTAGGGTTTGAACCTCTAGGAACCTCCATTGATATAGAAATTCTAGAGAGCTAGAGAGAGAGGCGATCTTGGTGTCAACTTGTACCAGACGTTTTGCTTATTCAAGTAATAGAACGTGTGCAAGTTTGAAAGTGATTCGGTATTGTGTTCTTCGTATTTTCATATTTTTCGATTTATTCTTGAATCACATCAAGTTTGGATTCCGCACAAACTTGGTGTTGTTTGATATCATTGAAAGATCCGTTTCACGGGACTTACAAGTGGTATCAGAGCCATTAGAACCTGTTTCTAGGCTCGGTTTGATATCAATATTCAAGATATTCGTTGTTTTTTTGTTTGGTGTTCATCGCGTTCTTGGGGATTCATGTCACTGTTCATCAAGAATTTAAATATTTTGTGATAAATTGCTTTACAGATCTTCGTGAAAAATGTTACAAGATAATTGATTTTTTTTCAAAATTGCCGAAATCACAAAAATCTCGGGATATCTTGTTTGATTTTTAAAACAAATATTTTTTTTTGAATTTTAAAGTGATTCGAAGACGTGCAAAGGATTTTTTAAACGGTCCTAAAGAAACGGGGCAAAATCTTAATTTTAAGGGGAAAAAGCTAATGGCAAAAGTGTAAATTTAAACGGGGCAAAATAGAAATTTTTAGCTGGAAGTAAAAGCGCAAATTTATTTTTAAGTGGGGGCAAGAACATAATTTTATACTGATGGCAAAATCGTAATTATAAGGCGGAATAAAATCATAAATTTGCTCGGCCAATAAGGAAGTGCCAGACAGCTGCCTGACACTATTTCCCTGCCGCCCTTTTAATCCAATCAGCGGCAGAAACTATGCCCGCCGACTCTTAGTTTTGTTGTTGTTGAAAATATGTTACATTTTTATATATTATGTTAATATATTATTTATGTATAACAACCCTAAAGAAAACCGACACCCTTGAATTATTTTCGACACCCTAATATATTTTTAAAATATCTCAATATGTCTTAAAATACACCTCATATGCGAAAACGGACCTCGAATACCTTTTATATATTTAAAATTAATAAAAAATGGAGTTTTTGGAGTTGAGGCGGGCCGCGTAAGGCACCCCTTAACCCTTACGCGGGCCGCGACAAGGTGAAAACTGGCATGACCCTGGGCCGCCACGTGGCCCAACACACGACAACTCTATATGCTGACCCGGACGAGCTAGGGCGTTGACTATAGTTGACGCGGGCCGCGTAGCCCTTGTCTTCCCTTACGCAGGCCGCGTAGAACCCGAACTCAGCCCCTATAAAGCTGGAGCTCGGGCTTCAGTCTCAAATCGCTCATATCTTTCTTTCTCACTCGAATTTTCTGATAATAGAAGTTATACTCGGGTCTAACACCCCCTAAATAGCGAAGTTCTGCTCCGTTGTAAGTATCATAACCCCTGGATACGTATTAGATACTCTGCCCGATTGATCTAGGGTTCCGTAACGGCTGTCGTGGTTCTGCCCGACGTAGTCGTTGGAATGCCGTCTCGGGGAGGGTATTACTAATGTTAAAATGGGTTATTATACTAACACGTGTGCATTTGTGTAAATTATAGATTGTCACCAGGAAACCATAAAGGATAATCTAAGACAGCAAAGTGAGTAATCCTTCTTTTTGTGTAAACCTTTTTGTGAGTAATCTCCTTTTTCGTAAATTGTTTTTACAAAACCTCACACGATTAATTATATATTAAGCAGTTATTGAGTATTTGTAAGAATACAATTATCATGAGTATGTTGGGGTTTTGTATACAAAATTATGTTACTGCCTTGCGAGGGGTAACATTTCCACAAGTCGGGTCTGACAGTACCATGGATGTTAATTGATATAACTTGGAAACAAATGTAATTGCGAGATCGCCCTCAATACTGTACAATGGATTTTATTTACACTTAATTAAACTGGGATTCACTCACCAGTATTTCCCACTGACAAAATGTTTTTAAACGCGTTTCAGGTAATAAAATGTGAAAGCCAAATAGAAGCCAGCTGGACAGCACTGAAGGCTTGGAAAAGTGACAATAAAGTTACCTAAATGAAATATATGTTTTTATTAAATAAAAATAGGATTTATTCCTATGAAATTGTGTGTATTGCAAACTTGGGTTTTAACCCATGTGTTTAATATTATGAAAATGTGGTATTTTACTCTGATCCAATATTTCATAACTACGGTCCTGATGAAAATTCCGCTGCCAAATTAGACAATACCAGATACCACCGAAACTGGCTCGCGGCTGCCCGTTCCCGAGGAATTAGGGATCGGGGGTTGGGACAGAAGGTGGTATCAGAGCTAAGCCACGGATTCAGCCACAGAAGCGTTCTGCTGACATCAAAATTCAAATTGTTAGGAAATAAATTACGAGAATACGTGCATAATTGTATTTCTTGTTATGTGTTATTTGACTATTTGTTAGTTTACAGTATGAGCGACCAAGGGCCATCTGACGCGTACCGTTAATTTTCTGGTTCGCCTAGAAGCGAAGGTGCCTCTTCTCAGCCTGCCCTTTCGGGGTACTCTGCTGATACGGAAGAAGGAATATTCGTGTTTAAAGCTTAGTCCGAGGAGACATTCCCTCATAAAAAGAGAGGATGGTTCAGTCGAGGGGCACATGAGCGTAGGAAGCGTATGAAAAAGTTACAAGACCAGAGAGTACTAGCCGCAACCAAAAGAGAAACAGATGCGTATGCCCAGGATATGCTTAATAGGGGTATAGCCAATATCCACATCCTAGCAACCACTGTAGCTGACCCTAACCTGGAGCAAATAATAGCACCCCAACCACAACCACTAATTCCTGACCAACCGATGGAGATAGAAAACCCTGAAAATCAAGTAGAAATGCATGATTTCAATCCGGAGGAAATACCTAGGATACCAGCCCCAAATCCCTTAGACCCAAATTACGATCCGTGGTGGGATGACGTTAGAGACTATGTGCAACGTTACCCGATACATGAAGAAACGCCCATGCCCAACTTAGGAGCCTACCCAGGGTTAGACCCTCTAGATCCCTATTACAATAATGATGTATACATTAGGGAGATTTGAGAGAATCCTTACCAATTCCAGGCACCTACACCTCCATACCAGGAACCCGCACCCCAGATTCCAAACCCAGTCCTAGAACCTGCACCCCCAATGAGTGCAGAAAATGTACAAGAACTTAGGACATTTGGTGAGGAAATTTTAGAGAGTAGTGAAAGAATGAGACAGGTGGGAGAGCGATTCGTCTGGAAGTACGACGAGCGCAATATGGATTTCTGGATGAATCCATATCCATGAACGTGATGATGGAAACGGTAGTAATAATAATATTAATAAATAAAATAATATGATATGTGTGTATGTGTATAAAAAAAGCTACGGATGCCTATTACTAGTAGTGTAACTTTAAATTTCAGTTGGTATTGTAATTTTAATTTCAGTACTAGTGTGTAATAGATGCATATTATATGAATATAGTAAAGTCGCAATGATCGATGCTTTTGACCAAAATGCGTGTCATATGATTGGCTATATTAAATATTATTTTGTAATATTAATACGTGGTAAATGTTTAAAATTCAGATGGCCGACGAAGGAAATCAAGGAAATCTGAATAACGATAACCAGAGTAACATTAACTTGGTTAATGAGAATCCGAGCATCAATAACAATGGAAACCAAGTGGATAATAGTGCTATCCAACACATAGTGGCACAAGGAATCATAGATGCAATGCCATTTATTATTCAAACGGTTCAGGAAGCGAATAATAAAAGTAAACATAGCAGTAAGCGACCAACTGAACCAGAAAACAGCGTAAACAATGGACCTGTACTTCAAGTTCCCATTCCCAAAAGGAGAAGAACCGTGTCTTACGGTTGTTCTTATAAAGAATTCTGGTCCTGCAAACCAATAGAATTCTCGGGCAATGAAGAACCCATTGCAGCTCTACGCTGGATAGAAAAGACTGAGGTTGTTTTAAAAATAAGCAAGTGTGCTGAAGAAGACAAGATAATGTTTGCTTCTAATTTATTTAAAAACTCAGCCTTAGAATGGTGGAACACTATCCTCCAGTCAAGAGGAAGTAATAGGGTACAACATGGAATGAGAGGAATTTAAGAATATAGTAGAAAGGAAATTTTGCCCTCCCAATGAAAAGGAACAGATAGCGAATAAGTTTCTGAACCTAAGGATGACCGGGGTAGATAGTAAGGGTTATACTACCACATTCTTTGAATATGCTAGAATAGTACCAACCCTTGCATTACCTGAACCGGTATTAATCTCCCGTTACATCTGGGGATTAATTGGGGAGATTAGACATGTAGTCAAGGCAGCTAGACCCCAAACTATAGAAGAAGCTGTAGAACTAGCAAATACCTTGACATATGAGTTAATCCGTACTAGAGAAGAAGACCAGAGGAGAAACCTAACCCAAAGACTTACTCAGGAATTTCGTTCTGAGAATTTCAATCGTAGGAATATAGGTTCTACCTCTGCACCATACTGCAAGGCCTGCAAGAAGAAGCATTCGGGAAAATGCTTCGCTCACTGCAATTTATGTAAGTTACCAGGACACAAGGAAGAAGATTGCAGAAGGAAATCCAGTAATGGTTATGCTTCAATTGTGGAGAAAAATGTCACATCAAGCCGAATTGTCCAAAATTAGCTCCAGCCGCGAACAACAAGAACACTAAAAATGCTAGAGCATTGTTCTGACAGCAGATGAAGCCAAAATGATTCCAGACGTCATAGCCGGTACGTTTTTAGTTAATGATATATTTGCTAAAGTATTATTTGACTCTGGTGCAAACTAAAGTTTTATTAATACTTCATTTTGCAAACTTCTTAATCAATCGTTAACTAAACTTCCACAAGAATGTCTAGTAGAGACCGCAAATGGAAAAACGATTAGGATTTCTGAAATCTTGCAAGGAGCAAGAGTAGAAATTTTAAATCAAAAGTATATTGCAAACTTGTACCCAATGGATTTGGCAGGATTTGATATCGTATTAGGAATGGATTGGTTAGTAGCCAATAAAGCTAATATTTTATGAGATCAAAAGTCAATTCAAGTAAATTCACCAAAGGGTGAAAAGATCACAATTAAAGGAGATAAACCATCTAGATCCACTAAATTCATCTCTGTGATGAAAACTGTGAGCTATATAAGAAAAGGATCTATAGTGTATTTGATTTCTATAATCACTAACACTAAAGAAAAAGAATTAAAAGACATTCCAGTAGTGTCTCAGTTTTCAGATGTATTTCCGGAAGAATTGCCAGGACTACCGTCGGACAGAGAAGTTGAATTCAGAATTCATCTACTGCCAGGAACAGCACCGATTGCTAAAGCACCCTACCGTTTGGCACCCGCAGAAATGCACGAACTAAAGAAACAATTAGACGAATTGTTGGAGAAAGGATTTATACAGCCAAACTCGTCGCCATGGGGAGCACCAATTTTATTCGTTAAAAAGAAGGACGGATCAATGCGTATGTGCATTGACTACCGTGAATTGAACAAGGTCACAATTAAGAATCGGTATCCATTACCAAGAATCGATGATCTGTTTGATCAATTGCAAGGAGCTCGATTTTTCTCAAAAATCGATTTAAGGTCAGAATATCATCAATTAAAGGTACAGGAAGAGGACATTCCTAAAACCGCATTTAGAACAAGGTATGGTCATTATGAATTTACTGTCATGTAATTTGGTTTAACCAATGCCCCAGCCGCATTTATGGACATGATGAACCGAATATGCAAACCATATTTGGATAAATTCATAATTGTTTTTATTGATGATATTCTCATCTATTCTAAAGGTAAGGAAGATCATGCAAAGCATTTGCACGCACTTTTAAGTCTATTAAGAAAGGAAAAGCTTTATGCTAAATTTTCAAAGTGCGAGTTTTGGTTAGAGCAGGTACAGTTTCTTGGACACTTAGTTAATCATAAAGGAATTCATGTGGATCCAACAAAGATCGAGGCGATTACCAAATGGAAAACCCATGAATCACCAACCGAAGTTAGAAGTTTCTTAGGATTGGCAGGTTATTATAGAAGATTCATTCGAGCTTTTTCTAGAATAGCCATTCCTTTAACTAAGTTAACCTGTAAATCCATTAAGTTTGAATGGGGACCAAAACAAGAAGAAGCATTTAGAATTCTTAAGCAAAGACTAACCCATACACCCATACTAGCGTTACCAGAAGGAACTGAAGACTTTGTAGTCTATTGTGACGCTTCCAAACTAGGTTATGGATATGTGTTGATGCAACGCCAAAAGGTTATAGCTTACGCATCTAGACAACTTAAGAATCATGAAGAGAATTATTCAACCCATGATCTAGAATTAGGAGCCATAATTTTTGCCCTTAAGATTTGGAGACATTACCTTTATGGTAGTAAGTTTACCATATTCACTGATCATAAAAGTTTAAGGTATGTTTTCGGGTAAAAAGAATTGAATATGAGACAAAGACGCTGGATGGAGATGCTCAGTGATTATGATTGTGATATCCAGTATCATGAAGGAAAAGCAAATGTAGTGGCTGATGCTTTAAGCCAAAAATATCACGAAAAGCCAAAAAGGGTACGTTCTCTTAAATTAAATCTACAAGTAGATTTACATGATCAAACTAGAAAAGCACAAGAATCAGTAATCAAGGATGATACTGAAAAATTAAAAGGAATGATTAAGGAATTAGAACAAGGAACAGATGGAATTTGGAGATTCCATAAAAAGAGAATGTGGATACCTAAATTAGGAAACCAGCGTCATCGTATATTAGAAGAAGCCCATAAGTCTAAGTATACGATGCATCCAGGAAGTGATAAAATGTACCAGGATTTAAGAAAGAATTTCTGGTGGACAGGAATGAAAAAGACATAGCAACCTATATTTCTAAATGTTTAACCTGTTCACAAGTTAAAGCTGAACATCAAAAACCCTCAGGAGCGCTGCAACAATTAGAAATGCCAGTATGGAAATGGGAATTGATAACAATGGATTTTGTTACCAAATTACCCAAAACAAGGAAAGGTAATGATACAATCTGGGTGATTGTAGATAGACTAACCAAGTCAGCTCATTTCCTACCAATGAAAGAAATTTTCAGTATGGAACAATTAGCCAAATTGTATGTTAATGAAATAGTTTCATTACATGGAATACCTTTATCAATTGTTTCTGATAGGGACAGTCGTTTTACTTCTCATTTTTGGGCAAGTTTCCAAAAAGCCATGGGAACCAAGTTAAATCTAACCACAGCTTATCATCCTCAAACAGACGGACAAAGCGAAAGGACAATTCAGACAATGGAAGACATGCTTAGAGCTTGTGTAATTGATTTCAGAGGTAATAGAATTTTCTTATAATAACAGTTATCACACAAGTATCAACGCTGCACCATTTGAAGCACTTTATGGACGAAAGAGCCAAACCCCAGTCTGTTGGGCAGAAATTGGGGAAAAGCAACTATCTGGACCTGAGATAGTGCAAGAAACAACTGACAAGATTATTCAAGTCAAAGAACGACTGAAAGCAGCACGTGATCGACAGAAGAGTTATGCCGATAACCGACGCAAACCGTTGGAATTTCAAATAGGAGATAAAGTATTGTTAAAAGTCTCTCCTTGGAAAGGAGTGGTAAGATTCATCAAAAGAGGAAAGCTAAGTCTCAGGTATGTTGGACCTTTTGAGATTATTAGAATAATAGGACCTGTAGCCTATCAGCTACAAGCCTACAACTGCCAGAGGAAATGGCAGGAATACATGATGTATTTCATGTATCTAATCTCAAGAAATGCCTAGCTGATGAATCACTTGTAATACCGATAAAAGATATAGAGGTAAATGAACAACTCAAGTTTGTAGAAAGGCCTCTGCAGATTGAAGACAGGAAATTCAAGAACCTCAAGCACAAGAGATTAGTTCTGGTCAAAGTGAAGTGGGACTCCAAAAGAGGACCAGAGTATACATGGGAGCTTGAATCGGAAATGCAAAAGAAATATCCACACTTATTCCAGTAGATCTCGAGGACGAGCTCTAAAACAAGGTGGGGAGGATATAACAACCCTAAAGAAAACCGACACCCTTGAATTATTTTTGACACCCTAATATATTTTTAAAATATCCCAATATGTCTTAAAATACACACCATATGCGAAAACGGACCTCGAATACCTTTTATATATTTAAAATTAATAAAAAATGGAGTTTTTAGAGTTGAGGCGGGCCGCGTAAGGCACCCCTTAACCCTTACACGGGCCGCGACAAGGTGAAAACTGGCACGACCCTGGGCCGCCACGTGGCCCAACACACGGCAACTCTATATGCTGACCCGGACGAGCTAGGCCGTTGACTATAGTTGACGCGGGCCGCGTATGCCCTTGTCTTCCCTTACGCGGGCCACGTAGAACCCGAACTCAGCCCCTATAAAGTTGGAGCTCGGGCTTCAGTATCAAATCGCTCATATCTTTATTTCTCACTCGAATTTTCTGATAACAGAAGTTATACTCGGGTCTAACACCCCCTAAATAGCGAAGTTCTGCTCCGTTGTAAGTATCATAACCCATGGATACGTATTAGATACTCTGCCCGATTGATCTAGGGTTCCGTAACGGCTGTCGTGGTTCTGCCAGGCGTAGTCGTTGGAATGCCGTCTCGGGGAGGGTATTACTAATGTTAAAACGGGTTATTATACTAACACGTGTGCATTTGTGTAAATTATAGATTGTCACCAGGAAACCATAAAGGATAATCTAACATAGCAAAGTGAGTAATCCTTCTTTTTGTGTAAACCTTTTTGTGAGTAATCTCCTTTTTCGTAAATTGTTTTTACAAAACCTCACACGATTAATTATATATTAAGCAGTTATTGAGTATTTGTAAGAATACAATTATCATGAGTATGTTGGGGTTTTGTATACAAAATTATGTTACTGCCTTGCGAGGGGTAACATTTCCACAAGTCGGGTCTGACAGTACCATGGATGTTAATAGATATAACTTGGAAACAAATGTAATTGCGAGATCGCCCTCAATACTGTACAATGGATTTTATTTACACTTAATTAAACTGGGATTCACTCACCAGTATTTCCCACTGACAAAATGTTTTTAAACGCGTTTCAGGTAACAAAATGTGAAAGCCAAATAGAAGCCAGCTGGACAGCACTGAAGGCTTGGAAAAGTGGCAATAACGTTACCTAAAAGAAATATGTGTTTTTATTAAATAAAAATAGGATTTATTCCTATGAAATTGTGTGTATTGCAAAATTGGGTTTTAACCCATGTGTTTAATATTATGAAAATGTGGTATTTTACTCTGATCCAATATTTCATAACTACGGTCCTGATGAAAATTCCACTGCCAAATTAGACAATACCAGATACCACCGAAACTGGCTCGCGGCTGCCCGTTCCCGAGGAAATAGGGATCGGGGGTTGCGACATTATGTTTCATATGTGACTCTAAAAAAGGAATCGATTTTTAGAAGCGTTTTCATGAAACCTTCCACAACATCATGGAACGTGATCCTTACCGCAATCCGGATCAAATTTCCAGTAAACTGAGAGAGATGTGAAGAAAATGTTCTGCCTTTAACGCTATATTCAACAACCTCACCAACCAATGCGGTGATCGAGCGGGCGGGTGCAAATGACGTTGATTTGCTTATCGAGACAAAACCTATAAGCAAAATAAAGGCCACACGTTTAAAATGGTTCACCCGTGGCAAATTTTACGGAAAAATACAAAGTGGCACCTTGTCCTGCCCATTCACGTTCGAGAGCCATGGTCCAAATGGTTGAAGAGCGTATTTGTCGCAACCCCCGACCCCTTGCCCCGAGGGGAAGGCGGCCGCGAGCTTGCACAGAGCCGGTGGTATCGGTGTTTATTAATTTGGCAGCGGAATTTAAACCCCAAGACCATAGTTAGGAAATAGTTTATCAGAGTTAAAACACGACACTTTTATAAATAATAAATACATGGGATAAACCAAGTTCCCATTATAATATGTTTACAGGGATAAATCCTAATTTATTGAAATAAAACTTCTTTCTTAATTAGGTAACTTTTATAGTCACTTTTCCAAGCCTTCAGTGCTCTGCAGCTGGCTTTTATTAGCTTCACATTAAGTTACCTGAAACGCGTTTTAAAAACATTTTATCAGCAAGAAATACTGGCGAGTGCATCCCAGTTTTATCAAAACAAGCTTTTATCATTTTACAGTATTGAGGGCGATTACAATGTTTATATATACCCAATTACCACCCACGGTACTTTCAATCCTGACTTGTGGTCATGCTACTATTCACAGTATAGTAACAAGTAATGTATACAAAACCCCAACATACCAACAGTAATTGTAGAATACATAGACTCAATCACTGTTATCATAATTTAAAACAATTGAGGTTTTGTTAAGACAGTTTGTTAGAAAAAGAGGATGACTCACTTTGCTGATTTAGATAATTCTTCTGCTTTCTGGTGACTTCCTGGTTATAATCTATTAAAATTAAACAGTGCACACGTGTTAGTAAAATAACCCAATTTACATTAGCCATACCCCCGAGACAGAACTCCAACGACTGAGTCAGGCAGAGCCTTGACATGCGTTACGGAGCCCTAGATCAATCGGGTAGAGTAACTAATACGTAACCGGGGGTTATAATACTTACAATGAGGCTGAGCTTCGCTTTTTAGGGGTATTATATCGAGCAACACTATTGCTATTATAGGGTCTTTGAGATAGAAATAGAAAATGGACGATTGAAACTGACACTGAGAAGTACAATTTATAGGGTGGAACCTGGGGGCCTCGCACCCCGCGACCCATTCTGTTATCTCCCTCGCGGCCCGTGAGGGACCTAGGCTAGGCTATAGCCTTGGCTAATCACGACCTAGCTTCACCATGCACAGGGACACCTGGTGCAACACCCCGAAAACGGGTTTGGTAATTAAACCACGTTAATAATAATGAACGGGTAAAATAGCGTTAGTGGTAAAATTTACCCGGTGAATATTAGGACTTAGACAAATAATCCTAATATTGGTTATAAAATTTAATAAATGCTTGAGAAAACAAAGTTATAAGAAGCCCGAGTTAACGGGACTTAAAATAAAACGGGTTATGATTTCCCGAACCCATTAAGTTAACTAGGGATAATTAACCTAGTTAATAAGAGGGAATTTTACTAGAAATAAGTGGGTTGTAGCCTACTTAATAACAAACCAAAACGTGAGGGACCGAAGTTGGATAACTTGAAAAAGGGTTTTATAAACAAAAAAAAAATAACATAACACACACCTAAGGTGTGTGTGTGCGTGTGTGAGGTCGACCAGGAGGGTGCTCCTAAGAGCTCAAACCCTAGAACTCAACAAATCATCAAATTGAAGCCTGATTTAAGGTCAAAATCGATGCATGAATACATAGAAACGATCACCTAGTCGTGGGGATCGTAAGGTATGTCAAATTTTTTATGTTTATGAAGTTGAGATTTTTGATGAACTTGTGAAAATCGAAATTCAAGCTTGAATGATTGATGTTTGGGTGAAACTAAGATGAATTCATGCTTAGAAACAAACCCTAGTTGAATACTTGATGAATTAGTACTAAAACTAGGAATTTGATAATCACCCTATTATGTGCTAAGTGGATTTTGATTGTGTAGTGAAGATGATGATATGTTTATGCTAGAAATCATCATAGTTGATAGTTGATGCAAGATACTTGAACAATTTCCAAGTTTGAGTGTTGACCATACATGACTTGAAAAATGGGTTTTTGGATGATTTAATGAAATTGATGTTGTATTGGTGTTTATAAACACCATACTAACTTGTATGAATGAACTACTTGAACAAAATGGGGAATTGTTAAGAGTTCATACTTGATTTGAAGTGGGTCTTGACACAAGAATTAAACTCATGATTTATGATTTAGTTCAATAAGAAAAGTAGTCAAAGATTCATAAGGTGTGAAAGTCATGATTTAGAATGACTAATCTAACAACCTTGTGAATGATGAATGATAGTTGGCGCTTAACAAGCTAGGTGAAGCTTGGGGAGGAAGCCAGTCGAACGAGTCAAGCATAAAGGAAAAGTGTATTCGGGATGCAAGGTAAGTTAAAACTTACACCTTTTATTTGATATCTATTGGTTTTATAGATTTTGAATAATCAAAAGTCACATTTTGACTTATGATGTTTCGACCCGACGTGCAAGGTTCGAAACAAAAGACAATAATGATAAACCATGTTGAATGGTTAAAAAAAAAAAAGCTAATAAGGTTATTTAGTCATGTAATGACTAATAAATAACGAGTTTTGAGTGATTTACCTTATAAGGTAAATCAATACAATTAATAAGGGTAAAACGGCAATGTAGTCACTCGTTGACGATAACTGTTAGTTTTGAAGGACACTTTATGGCGTAAGATATAAAGGGGTCAAAATAATCAAGAAATAAATTTATAAGTAAAATGACCGTATGGTGTAAACCGGTACAAGTTATGTAGACGAGATGATAATAAATCCATCTCGCAAAAGTAAATGGTCATATAGACCAAACGGGTCAAAAGGTGAAAATATCACCCTTTGACAATATCGGCTAATGTTTTGTCGAGTTGCATGATTACAGGAATAAATATCGATTGAATGTTGTCATCGCTATTACTTAGCGGCTACTAAGGCAAGTTATCAAAACGGGTCAATATATTGATTCGAGCCAGGTATGTATAATTGGTCAAATCATCATTAGAACTTGAAGTTCAATGAGGGCTAAGCAAGTTAAAATGGACATTGGGTTATCTTTTAAGTAAACCGAATGATTTAAGTTATTGTCATTGTGTTTTAAAAAAATGATGGCTATTTAAACAAGATTCTTGTTTAAAAAGTGGAATTTTGGTCAATCACGACATAAAAAGTCCTTTGTTGTAAAGAAAGGGTTTAAGATGACCAAAACGCCCTCGTAAGCAAAATCGAGTAAATGAACCTTAAGAGTCGTTTAAAAACAAGTTATATGATCAAGCAAATACTTTGAATAAGTATAAAGAATGAAAAGGGTAAATCTTGGGTCAAATGACTCAATATGGGTCTTTGCCGTAAAATGATAGTCCGAGGGATAAAACTCGGAATATATGTATTTCCATATTAAATCCACCACAAATATAGTTGTGGTGGAAGACTACTTGGTAAGAAATGTGAAAATATAAAGTTAGATACAAATGAAAGCGATTTTAGGCTCGAAAGTGCTTAAATACCCTTAACGGGTCAAAATAAGCATACGAGCGAAAATGGGTTTAAATTGTGTAATAAACATATGATTAGAACCTAATATGGTAGGTAACATTAATTTTGAAGAAGTGTATGTGATATAGGAATCAAACAAATACGTTTGTTTGATAAAATGCATAAACGGGTTAAAATTCGATAAAAAGGTAACGAGTCAAAGGCTTAGAAGTCTCAAAACTTCTTATGTTGGATGTAGGATTTTAACTCCATAAGATGGAGGATTAAATTACGGACGCGTAGGAAAAAGAATCGGGTAAAACGGATCAATAACGAAGAAGTTATGGTCGTTTCCGTAAAAACTGGCATAGCTGAACTGAGCTGCAGCCTGCTGGAAACTGGTCTCCCCCGCGTGGCGCGAGGGAGCAACGTGGCGCTGTCGCGTGGTGCGACGGAGCCCTGTTTTGGCGAATTTTTTTTATTTTAATCAGTTTCGCTTCCCGGACTCGTTTAAATACGTTCTAAGTTACGTATGACTAATCCAACTCATGTTTTATGAGTTTCAGGTATTATTTTAGCACCGGGGGACGATCATGCACAACGAAGAACCGAACACGATCAAGAAATAAGCTTCCGCACTATGTATCGTTGTTTTGTTAAATGACGAACTCAAACATGTTATTTTATATAGTTTTAATTCTGTAAATAAAGTTTAATGAAACCCGTATTTTCAATGTATTGAAATTCTAATTACCCGTTTATTTTCGTAAATTATACGAAAATCGTTAAATAATAATAAGGGTGTTACAAGTTGGTAATCAGAGCTCAAGGTTGTTGACAAATGTGTTCGGTTCGAGGCTTGATCGCAAATCCGGTAAGTACATGTATGTTAATAGTTTAGCATGCTAAGGTGTTGTAAACAACACATAGGGCTATCGTGTGATACACGTTACCCCAATTAAAATGATTGATATAGTTGACGAAAATACGCGCGTTGACGCGTATAGTAGAAAAATCCTTGTATTATAATACGGGCGATTATTGAAGTTGACGTTACTAACTTTTGTGAATGTTTTAATTGAAGGACACTCGCGTTTGAAGACGACGAGAGTCAAACGAATTGTGGATATGATGATGGAACGGTCCGAAGTATGACAAGAGGAGCATGCTCACCGAGGACTAAATCGCGTAACGACCGCGAACAAGGTTAATGGCAAGGAACGCCCGTCGGGGCAAACATTACCAGGTGCACATTTTAAATAACTGCACAAATAGTAATATGCAACAAATAAGTAGAAATTGAAAGTTGCATATGTAGATTAAAAACTTGGAAAAACCTGAATAGAAAATGTATTCGGGATATTGTTTCCAAGAGAAACAAATAGAGGCGTTACTTACATAGGGCGTGATGTGAAAACTATAAAAAGGTCATGTGTGTCATGTGTTAATCGCTTACTCTGGCCAAGTAAGTAGTGGCATATGATACCATGAACTTCTTATGGCGGACACATTTATGTCCGATGTAGTAAGGGTGAGGTGAATGGGACTAACTTAAAAAGTACCCAAATGAATCAAATGAGCAAAATATTTGATAATAATGTAAACGCACAGCCGGGCGACGGAAGCGTATTACATTAGGATGATGAGCCCGAGTGAAGGGACAAAGATTAATGTAAAACGATTAAGGTATGCAATTGGGTGGGGTGCGCTTACACTCGAACCCGAAGAATGCAAATATGACCCTTAACGGGCCGATTTTGTAAAACACCAAATTTGAGAACAAAGTAGGAATATAAAAGTGAAACGAAGTCATAATGCATACCGTAAGGGTTGCAATAATAACGACTTTGGTAAAACACCCGGTTGGTGGGTAAGGATTTAAACGCATGCGTAGACTGAGAAACAGGAACGCGAAATAGAAAGTCAAAAGACTCGGAATATGAGTCATGACTAAAAGATGACAAGAATTTTCGCAAACATAAATTTTGATAAAAATTACGTTCGACTAGTTAAAAGTCGAACGGGTCGAACAAAGAATGAAATTTGACGTTCACCAGTGATGAAATTTCACACGAACAAGTCAAACGAATTAAATAAATGATGACACTTGCTAATGTAAGTGGGCGCGGACTGAATAAATAAAAGTGTGAGATGTTAACAAACCTATGTAAAGGGTTGTCAAGAGGTATAAGAATGAACCGGGAAACGGTAGGCGTAGAACGAACTGACGTGTAATTAACGTCAGAAGTCATAAAGTCGGGGGGGATTAGTCCGAAAGTAAACAAATGAAGTCTTAGACTACGGTCAAGGTCAACTAAAGTTTAAAAAGCAAAAATAAATGATTTCCAATATAACAAGGGATGCCTTGAAGCTATACATGTATATATATATACATTTGAATACAGACACGAATAAAAGATGATCTATGGGATCATCATAACCTACTGGATTCATAGAAATGTCAAGGTCTACGGGACCGAGAAGACCCTTGGGTCATAAATGAAAGAAGCGAACTGTTGAGATCCCACCTTAAAAGGGTGAAAAATTTAAAAGAAATAGTCCATGAGGCTAAGTGAAAGAACCTACGGGTCGACAGTATAAAGCAAGGGAACAGATTACAATTTTTCGTGTAAACGAGAACGAAAAGGATAAATTATAGGTGTCAATTTCCTCGATGAGAGTAATTGACATAGTTAAAGAGAAGGACGTTAAACTAAAATTTAGTTTTAGTAAGAAACAACGTTCTAACAAATATGAATACTATAAGACGAATTCGGAAATAACAAATATCAAAGAGTATGGGTCTCAACATCGATAGGTGCGAGACGATGCATTCGAAAGGAAAAAGTATTATGAAGAAACGTTGAATTAAACTTAAACGTGACGTGACACGCTCACGGACGAGAAAAGAAACATAGAAAATGATCACGTTGTAATGTGAGTTACGGGGTATGAAGTGACGGCGACTTATTAGTCTAGCCGGTAAAACTGTTCAAGGATAAGAAATCGTCATAACAAATACAAGCGCTTGTTAATATAACACAAGCGCGAGATAGACCTGTTAAAAGACTAACGAGACCAAGTGGTCAAGTGACAACTCAGTCAATAAAGATAAAGGGTTAAAAGTTGTAAGTAACGGCCCGCGAGGCCTTACACATGAAAGACGTACGCGTCAGTATACATGAAAACTTTTGACCAAAGGAAACGGGAGCCTTAAAAACGAAACTAGGTTCGTTTAATTAAACCAATGAACTACGTAAATAAGGTTTCGGGGACGAAACCTCTTTAAGGGGGGTAGACTTGTAACACCCCGAAAATGTGTTTGGTAATTAAACCACGTTAATAATAATGAACGGGTAAAATAGCGTTAGTGGTAAAATTTACCCGGTGAATATTAGGACTTAGACAAATAATCCTAATATTGGTTATAAAATTTAATAAATGCTTGAGAAAACAAAGTTATAAGAAGCCCGAGTTAACGGGACTTAAAATGAAACGGGTTATGATTTCCCGAACCCATTAAGTTAACTAGGGATAATTAACCTAGTTAATAAGAGGGAATTTTACTAGAAATAAGTGGGTTGTAGCCTACTTAATAACAAACCAAAACGTGAGGGACCGAAGTTGGATAACTTGAAAAAGGGTTTTATAAACAAAAAAAATAACATAACACACACCTAAGGTGTGTGTGTGCGTGTGTGAGGTCGACCAGGAGGGTGCTCCCAAGAGCTCAAACCCTAGAACTCAACAAATCATCAAATTGAAGCCTGATTCAAGGTCAAAATCGATGCATGAACACATAGAAACGATCACCTAGTCGTGGGGATCGTAAGGTATGTCAAATTTTTGATGTTTATGAAGTTGAGATTTTTGATGAACTTGTGAAAATCGAAATTCAAGCTTGAATGATTGATGTTTGGGTGAAACTAAGATGAATTCATGCTTAGAAACAAACCCTAGTTGAATACTTGATGAATTAGTACCAAAACTAGGAATTTGAAAATCACCCTATTATGTGCTAAGTGGATTTTGATTGTGTAGTGAAGATGATGATATGTTTATGCTAGAAATCATCATAGTTGATAGTTGATGCAAGATACTTGAACAATTTCCAAGTTTGAGTGTTGACCATACATGACTTGAAAAATGGGTTTTTGGATGATTTAATGAAATTGATGTTGTATTGGTGTTTATAAACACCATACTAACTTGTATGAATGAACTACTTGAACAAAATAGGGAATTGTTAAGAGTTCATACTTAATTTGAAGTGGGTCTTGACACAAGAATTAAACTCATGATTTATGATTTAGTTCAATAAGAAAAGTAGTCAAAGATTCATAAGGTGTGAAAGTCATGATTTAGAATGACTAATCTAACAACCTTGTGAATGATGAATGATAGTTGGCGCTTAACAAGCTAGGTGAAGCTTGGGGAGGAAGCGAGTCGAACGAGTCAAGCATAAAGGAAAAGTGTATTCGGGATGCAAGGTAAGTTAAAACTTACACCTTTTATTTGATATCTATTGGTTTTATAGATTTTGAATAATTAAAAGTCACATTTTGACTTATGATGTTTCGACCCGACGTGCAAGGTTCGAAACAAAAGACAATAATGATAAACCATGTTGAATGGTTAAAAAAAAAAAAACTAATAAGGTCATTTAGTCATGTAATGACTAATAAATAACGAGTTTTGAGTGATTTACCTTATAAGGTAAATCAATACAATTAATAAGGGTAAAACGGCAATGTAGTCACTCATTGACGATAACCGTTAGTTTTGAAGGACACTTTATGGCGTAAGATATAAAGGGGTCAAAATAATCAAGAAATAAATTTATAAGTAAATTGACCGTATGGTGTAAACCGGTACAAGTTATGTAGACGAGATGATAATAAATCCATCTCGCAAAAGTAAATGGTCATATAGACCAAACGGGTCAAAAGGTGAAAATATCACCCTTTGACAATATCGGCTAATGTTTTGTCGAGTTGCATGATTACAGGAATAAATATCGATTGAATGTTGTCATCGCTATTACTTAGCGGCTACTAAGGCAAGTTATCAAAACGGGTCAATATATTGATTCGAGCCAGGTATGTATAATTGGTCAAATCATCATTAGAACTTGAAGTTCAATGAGGGCTAAGCAAGTTAAAATGGACATTGGGTTATCTTTTAAGTAAACCGAATGATTTAAGTTATTGTCATTGTGTTTTAAAAACATGATGGCTATTTAAACAAGATTCTAGTTTAAAAAGTGGAATTTTGGTCAATCACGACATAAAAAGTCCTTTGTTGTAAAGAAAGGGTTTAAGATGACCAAAACGCCCTCGTAAGCAAAATCGAGTAAATGAACCTTAAGAGTCGTTTAAAAACAAGTTATATGATCAAGCAAATACTTTGAATAAGTATAAAGAATGAAAAGGGTAAATCTTGGGTCAAATGACTCAATATGGGTCTTTGCCGTAAAATGATAGTCCGAGGGATAAAACTCGGAATATATGTATTTCCATATTAAATCCACCACAAATATAGTTGTGGTGGAAGACTACTTGGTAAGAAATGTGAAAATATAAAGTTAGATACAAATGAAAGCGATTTTAGGCTCGAAAGTGCTTAAATACCCTTAACGGGTCAAAATAAGCATACGAGCGAAAACGGGTTTAAATTGTGTAATAAACCTATGATTAGAACCTAATATGGTAGGTAACATTAATTTGAAGAAGTGTATGTGATATAGGAATCAAACAAATACGTTTGTTTGATAAAATGCATAAACGGGTTAAAATTCGGTAAAAAGGTAACGAGTCAAAGGCTTAGAAGTCTCAAAACTTCTTATGTTGGATGTAGGATTTTAACTCCATAAGATGGAGGATTAAATTACGGACGCGTAGGAAAAAGAATCGGGTAAAACGGATCAATAACGAAGAAGTTATGGCCGTTTCCGTAAAAACTGGCATAGCTGAACTGAGCTGCAGCCTGCTGGAAACTGGTCTCCCCCGCGTGGCACGAGGGAGCAACGTGGCGCTGTCGCGTGGCGCGACGGAGCCCTGTTTTAACGAATTTTTTTTATTTTAATCAGTTTCGCTTCCCGGACTCGTTTAAATACGTTCTAAGTTACGTATGACTAATCCAACTCATGTTTTATGAGTTTCAGGTATTATTTTAGCACCGGCGGACGATCAAGCACAACGAAGAACCGAACACGATCAAGAAATAAGCTTCCGCACTATGTATCGTTGTTTTGTTAAATGACGAACTCAAACATGTTATTTTGTATAGTTTTAATTCTGTAAATAAAGTTTAATGAAACCCGTATTTTCAATGTATTGAAATTCTAATTACCCGTTTATTTTCGTATATTATACGAAAATCGTTAAATAATAATAAGGGTGTTACACCTGGCATCATAAGGGTTTGCCTGGTGTCAACGGGTCGCGGCCTGCGACAGACTAGCTTGTCTAGGTCGTGCCCCGCGAGCGGCCTTAAATATTTGTTTTATTTTATTTTTAATAATATAAAGGTGTTTTATGCTTGTTTTTCGTATACGAGGTATATTTTAAGATGTATAGGAGTATTTTAATAGTTTTGGGAGAGTTTTTATAGTATTCTCCACCGATGTTAGGTTCAGATACGTGGTCCCCTTTTAATTTAAATGATTCGGAGATGAGTTTGATATTCCTGATGTCCGGTTGAGTAGTGAAGTATGTGTAAAAGTGTTTAAAATTTGGTATGTATATATATAGTGGTAAGAAATGATTCTTTTAATAATGTTTAACGATCATATGACCGTTGTTCAAGGACTCCACACGCCCACCACGCTCGTGACCACTACCACGGTGAGGAAGAATTATACCGTGATCACACAACTTGCACCGGTGTAATCACAGGGGCTATCATTGTCACGGCCCCCGTCCCGGTGCGACCCGGTCCAGGAGCCGCGGGACAGAAACCCGTGGTGTTTATTATTTGAGTTGACAGCGGAAGTCTAGCAGGATCATTTAAAACTTGAAAATGCCCAATTATTTTATTTCATAATTTGGGATAACCCCGTACTTTACAATAGAGGAATTTCACTAGGAAATTCCTTGATTTTACAAAACATGTTTATTTATTTTTATTGAGCCACTACTTCAAGCTTGTTAGTGCTCCGTAGCACTTTCCTTGAGTCAGAGTAGGTCACCTGAAACGTGTTTTAAAAATATTTTATCAGCGGGGAAATACTGGCGAGTCACTCAAATTTGATAAAACGACACATAGTTATAAATTACAGCATAAGAGCGATTACAATGGCTACTATCTTATTTTTATCTGGCACCGTGTCACCTCCTGGTGACGATGGTCATACCACTATTGAGTCCTTTCACCCAAGCAGTGATGATTATCACTGTTAGGTTGATGAACCTAACCGTGAGAAATTAGTAATGTGCACAATACCCCACTAGCCAGTGATTCATGATAACCACGACTTAATCCCTGTAATTATAACTTTGGAAAATAATTGGAGTATTGTAAAACATTGTTTAAACGGGCAGAGTTTAGCCTACTGATTTAGCCTTGTAACCTAATTTAAATGACAATGCACACGAACTAGGTTAATAACTTAATACAACATTTACGATAACTCACGAGATCAAAACCCTCACGACGAATGACCAAGGCATAGCCCAATTACGGGCAGCACTTAAACATCCATCAGATAGTTTTCAATCGATCGGACATTGAATCGTAGCAGTGATCGAGTTAATACCCAGTATCGTAGCAGCGTCTCCCTACGTAAAAGTGTGATTTCGAGCAGTAGAACTTCGTTTTTGTGGGAAATTTTTGACACAGATGAACTGCTCATGTCCAACCCTTTTATAGCTGAAAAATGGGTTTTACGCGGCCCGCGTAAACCCACTCTGACATTTACGCGGCCCGCGAGGGCCATCTAGACGTAGACTAGGGCTAGCGTGTCACGCCTAGGTCTGCCACGTGTGCGACACGTGGCCTGGGATGCTTATCTGGTCAACACCACATTGACGCGACCCGCGTGAAACCCAGAAATCTTGTTTTCTTGGTTTTTCATTCACATTGGGGTTTCAGGGGTCCGGGTTTTCACTTACGGGTCGTTTTGGGACATTTTTGCAAGTCCTTACATTCTCCCCCACCTTATTTAAAATCTCGTCCTCGAGATTTACGGAAATAAGTGAGGATACTTTCGCTTCATTTCCGATTCCAGCTCCCAGGTGTATTCGGGTCCTCTCTTTGAATCCCACTTGATTTGACCAGTATCAATCTTTTGTGTTTGAGAAACTTAATCTTTCTGTCTTCTATCTGAAGCGGTTTCTCTACGAACTTTAATTTTTTATTCACCTCTATGTCTCGAAGAGGGACTACCAGCTATTCGTCCGATAGACACTTCTTGAGGTTGGATACATGAAATACATCATGTACCCCGGCTAACTCTTCTAGTAGTTGTAAGCGATAGGCGACTGGTCCTATTCGCTGGATTACTGGGAATGGTCCTATGTACCTTGGACTTAACTTTCCCTTCTTTCCGAACCGCACTACTCCTTTCCAAGGAGAAACTTTCAAGAGTACCTTGTCTCCAACTTGAAATTTTAATGGCTTGCGTCGATTGTCTGTGTAACTCTTCTGGAGATCTCGAGCCGTCTTTAGTCTTTCCTTGATTTGAGTGATCTTGTCGGTGGTTTCTTGCACAATTTCGGGACCTGATAATTGACTTTCTCCTATTTCTGCCCAACAAACTAGAGTTCTACACTTGCGTCCGTATAGTGCTTCGAATGGGGCAGCTTCGATGCTTGAATGATAACTATTGTTATAGGAGAATTCAATTAAAGGTAAATGGTTGTCCCAGTTTCCTCCAAAATCTATTACACTTGCCCTGAGCATGTCTTCCAGGGTTTGGATCGTCCTTTTACTTTGTTCGTCTGTCTGAGGATGGTATGCAGTGCTTAAATTTAATCGGGTTCCCATTGCTTCCTGGAAACTAGTCCAGAAATGGGAAGTGAAACAACTATCTCTATCTTATACAATGGAGAGTGGGACTCCATGTAAGGATACTACCTCGTCTACGTATAACTTGGCTAACCTTTCCATGCTAAAGGTTTCCTTCATAGGTAGAAAATGAGCTGATTTGGTTAATCGATCCACAATTACCCAAATCGCTTCATTACCCTTTCTGGTTTTGGGTAACTTAGTAACGAAATCCATGGTTATTAGTTCCCATTTCCATACAGGCATTTCTAATTGTTGGAGTAATCCTGAAGGTTTCTGGTGTTCTGCCTTAACTTGTGAACAAGTAAGACACTTAGAAACATATCTAGCTATGTCCTTTTTCATTCCTATCCACCAGAAGTTATTCCTTAAATCTTGGTACATCTTATTATTACCAGGATGCATGGTATACCTAGATTTATGAGCTTCCTCTAAAATCTTATTTCTTAATTCCCCTTGCTTAGGTACCCAAATCCTTTTCTTATGGAATCTCCAAATTCCATCACTTCATTGCTCTAATTCCTTTATTCGTCCTTTCATTCCTTCAGCATCATCCTTGATTGCTGTTACTTGAACATTTTTCAGTTGTTCCATTAAATCTACTTGAAGATTTAATCTAAGGGCACGAACTCGCTTTTGTTTTTCATGATACTTACGACTTAAGGCATCTGCAACTACGTTTGCTTTTCCTTCGTGATATTGAATATCACAGTCGTGGTCACTTAGAATTTCCATCCATCTTCTTTGTCTCATATTTAATTCTTTTTGCCCAAATATATATCTTAAGCTCTTATGATCTGTATAGACAGTAAACTTACTTCCGTACAGATAATGTCTCCAAATCTTAAGGTCAAAAATTATTGCTCCTAATTCTAAGTCGTGTGTCGTATAATTTTCTTCGGGCTTCTTCAATTGTCTTGAAGCATACGCAATTACCTTTTTGTGTTGCATTAGCACACATCCTAATCCTAGCTTAGAAGCATCACAGTAGACTTCAAAATCTTATGTTCCTTCTGGTAAGGCAAGAATTGGGGCGTTTGTTAACCTTTGCTTTAAAATCTTAAAAGCCTCTTCTTGCCTAGGTCCCCATTCAAACTTAACCAATTTACAGGTTAGCTTAGTTAATGGCACAGCTATCTTAGAAAAATCTTTAATAAAGCGCCTATAGTACCCAGCTAATCCTCGAAAACTTCTAACTTCCGTAGCTGATTGCGGGACCTTCCATTTGATGATTGCTTCTATCTTAGCAGGACTACGTGAATACCTTCGTGATTCACCATGTGACCTAAAAATTGTACCTCCTGTAGCCAAAATTCACACTTCGAGAATTTGGCGTAAATCTTTTCCCTTCTTAACAAAGTTAAGAGTGCATGCAGGTGCTGACAATGCTCATCCTGACTTTTGGAATAAATAAGTATGTCGTCGATGAAGACAATTACAAATTTATCCAAGTACGGTTTAGAGATATTCATCATGTCCATGAATGCTGTTGGAGCATTTGTTAATCCAAAGGGCATGACTGTAAACTCGTAGTGACCATACCTAGTTCTGAAAGCGGTTTTAGGTATGTCTTCTTCTTGTACCTTCAATTGATGATATTCGGAGCGTAAATCTATCTTAGAAAAATATCTAGCTCCTTGAAGTTGGTCAAAAAGATCATCGATCCTAGGCAATGGGTATCGATTCTTGATTGTAACCTTATTCAATTCTCTATAATCGATACACATTCGCATCGAACCATCTTTCTTCTTTACGAACAACACTGGTGCTCCCCAAGGGGATGAACTAGGTTGTATAAATCCTTTACTAAGCAATTCATCTAACTGCTTTCTCAACTCTAGCATTTCGGTGGGTGCTAACCGATAAGGTGCCTTGGCTATTGGTGTAGTACCAGGAATCAAATGAATTCTAAATTCTACCTCTCTATCTAGTGGTAATCCTAGTAACTCCTCTGGGAATACATCCAAGTATTCTGATACTACGGGAATTTCCTTAAGTTCCTTACCCTTAGTGCTAATGATTACCGAAATCATATACACTATTCCTTGCTTTCGTTCATAACTAGCAACTTTTATTACTGAAATGAACTTCATTGGTTTACGTGGCTTATCCCCTGTAATCATAATTACTTCTCCTGTGGGTGCACGGATTTCTATGGGATTTTTATCACAGAGGATTCGAGCATGGTTGGCTACTAACCAATCAATTCCTAATACGACATCAAATCCAGCTAAATTCATGGGTAATAGGTTTGTAGAAAATTTATGACCAGAAAGTTCTATAGTTTCTTTTTGCAAAATCGTATCTATGTTAACAGAGTTCCCGTCTGCTGTTTCTACTGTAAAAACTTGCCTAAGTTTTGTTAAAGGTTGCTTAAGAGCTTGACAGAATGAAGTATTTATAAAACTTTAGTTTGCACCAGAGTCGAATAATACTTACGCATAAACATTGTGAACTAAGAACGTACCAGCTATTACATCAGGAATCAGTTCAGCTTCCTGCGTGGTCAATTGGAAGGCTCTTACGTTCTTCTTGTTAGTCCCTTCAGCAGTTTTGGCTTTGTTATCTGCTGGTTTGCCAATTTAGGGCATTCTGGTCTAAAATGTCCAGCTTCTCCACAGTTGTAGCAGATTGTTGATTTCTTCCTCCTGCAATCTTCCTCTTGATGCCCTGGAATTTTGCAGAAATTGCAATACCCTTTGCATTTTCCAAAATGCTTTCTTTTACAGGTACTGCAGCATGGAGCAGTGGAAGATTGCTCAGTTCCCTTTTTCTTGAAATTACTACTATTACCCACACGGAATCCTTGGGTAATCTTTTGGGCCACTTCCTTTTTCCGGTTTTCTTCTCTTGTGCGTACCAGCCTGTCGGTTAGGGTGTTGGCTAATTCCACAGCATCGTCAATAGTGCGGGGTCTCGCAGCTTTGACAATTTCACGAATTTCGCCAATCAAACCCCAGATGTAGTGAGAAATAAGTACCGGTTCTGGCGAAGCCAGGGTTGGTACAACTCTAGCATACTCGAAGAATGTCGAAGTATACCCTCGACAATCAACGTCTATCATCCGATGATTGAGGAACTTATTTGTCATTTGTTCCTTCTCGTATTCGGGACAAAATTTTCTTTCCACCAATCTTTTAAATTCTTCCCAATTCATGGCATAAGCCACATCGCTTCCCTTGGCTTGTAGTACCGTATTCCACCATTCTAGCGCCCCCTCTTTAAAAAGATGCGGCGCATACATGACCTTGTCCTCCTCAGCACATTTACTTATTTTAATTACTGCTTCAGTTTTCTCTAACCAACGCAGTGCAGCAGTCGCCCCCTCGTTGCCTGCAAATTCAACTGGTTTACAGGCAAGAAATTCCTTGTAAGTGCAACCAGGCGTTGCAGCTTTCATTTTCTTAAGGAATGGGGCTTGCATCCCATTATTATCGTTATTATTAGTGTTGCCGCCTCCATTTACACTATTACTGAAATTGTCGCCGTGAGTACGTTTGCTGGGAATAATTGGTTGAGGTTCAACTGGATTTCGGACAACAGCAAGGATTGCTGGAATAGTATTGGCTATTCCTTGAGCAACGATATTTTCTATATCTTGCCTATTAAGAAATTGATCTCCCTGGTTTTGTTCAGATTGGTTAACTTCGTTAACTGGTTCATTGACAGAATGTTCTATATAATAATTAACAATAGATAAATTATTGGCGCAAAATAAATATTAATCAATCACAATAAATAATCACACATAATCAAGTTAACACGTATAGCCAAAATTGTCGACCTTGCGACGTTAATATTTTTTTTATGTAATAATATGCATCCGTACACACCAGTTATGTTACAAAGTTTTATTTTTTTATTTTTTTTATTTTTTTTACATAATTATATTTTTATTATTATATTATTATTAAACACACATTCCTACAACCACATACGATCCCGTCAGCTGGCACTTCAGAAACGACGTTCCCTCTCGTCGTATTTCCAGGATATCCTTTCCCCTACTTCCCGGATCCTATTTCCTGCATCCACTAGCTCCTCGCCATAGTGGCGGAGTTCAGCCAGGTTTTCTGAACTCATAGGTGGGTGTAGTGGAGGCTCAGGGTCAAACTGAGGGAAAAAGGTATTAGGGTTATTCAGGAGATTCTGGAACTGCCAGTCAGTGGTCCACCATTCTTCCAGCTCTCCTAGAGGTCGGGAGTTAACAAGAGGATCTGGAATAGCAGGTTCCAGATTGACTGGAAGTTGGGCTTCAGTTGGGTAATTGAAAAGAGTCTCATCGGCAGGTCCGATGAGGTCGCTATTTGAGAGTTGGCGGTCCAACTCCTCCCAGGGTGGCATTTCTTGGGCTTGCCCTGAACTTTCTCCAATCTCTATTCCTTTGCCTTTATCTTTGGGATCCTCAGTTTTTATAACTTTCTGCGTTGCTGACCTCTTCCTACGCACACGCCTCCAGCCTACAAGTCTTCTTCTGTTTTTCGGTTTAGGTTTTTCCTGAGGTTGGGCTTGGAATACCATTGGCTCTTCAGTGTCAGCCTGGTAGCCAGTAAAGGTACTGGTGGTATCCATATCTGAGCTATGGATAGAAAAGTTTTGAAGTGCTTCTGATAGTTCATTCATGTTGTGAGCATACATGAAGAAACACACCAAATTCTAAGTTAAAATTTTGCAAATTAAGTTTTCACAGAATCACAGAATGGCAATCAGAAAAATTAAGTATTTCTGAATACTTAATTGGCTTAAATCAGTGGCTCTGATACCACCTTTTTCTGTCTCGGCCCCCGTCCCGGTGCGACCCGGTCCAGGAGCCGCGGGACAGAAACCCGTGGTATTTATTATTTGAGTTGACAGCGGAAGTCTAGCAGGATCGTTTAAAACTTGAAAATGCCCAATTATTTTATTTCATAATTTGGGATAACCCCGTACTTTACAATAGAGGAATTTCACTAGGAAATTCCCTGATTTTAGAAAACATGTTTATTTATTTTTATTGAGCCACTACTTCAAGCTTGTTAGTGCTCCGTAGCACTTTCCTTGAGTCACAGTAGGTCACCTGAAACATGTTTTAAAAATATTTTATCAGCGGGAAAATACTGGCGAGTCACTCAAATTTGATAAAACGACACGTAGTTATAAATTACAGCATAAGAGCGATTACAATGGCTACTATCTTATTTTTATCTGGCATCGTGTCACCTCCTGGTGACGATGGTCATACCACTATTGGGTCCTTTCACCCAAGTAGTGATGATTATCACTGTTAGGTTGATGAACCTAACCGTGAGAAATTAGTAATGTGCACAATACCCCACTAGCCAGTGATTCAAGATAACCACGACTTAATCCCTGTAATTGTAACTTTTGAAAATAATTGGAGTATTGTAAAACATTGTTGATAAAAAGAGAATGACTCACATTGCAAGTTTAAACGGGCAGAGTTTAGCCTACTGATTTAGCCTTGTAACCTAATTTAAATGACAATGCACACGAACTAGGTCAATAACTTAATACAACATTTACGATAACTCACGAGATCAAAACCCTCACGACGAATGACAAAGGCATAGCCCAATTACGGGCAACACTTAAACATCCATCGGATAGTTTTCAATCGATCAGACATTGAATCGTAGCAGTGATCGAGTTAATACCTTGTATCGTAGCAGCGTCTCCCTACGTAAAAGTGTGATTTCGAGCAGTAGAACTTCGTTTTTGAGGGAAATTTTCGACACAGATGAACTGCTCATGTCCAACCCTTTTATAGCTAAAAAATGGGTTTTACGCGGCCCGCGTAAACCCACTCTAACATTTACGCGGCCCGCGAGGGCCACCTAGTCGTAGACTAGGGCTAGCGTGTCACACATAGGTCTGCCACGTGTGCGATACGTGGCCTGGGACGCTTATCTGGTCAACACCACATTGACGCGGCCCGCGTAAGCCTAAGCTTACTCTTACGCGGCCCGCGTGAAACCCAGAAATCTTGTTTTCTTGGTTTTTCATTCACATTAGGGTTTCAGGGGTCCGGGTTTTCACTTACGGGTCATTTTGGGACATTTTTACGAGTCCTTACAATCATGGTGGTGTCTTGACCCCTTATAAAAATGGGTTGATGGATTTAATCACCCCCAACTATTGCCATTTGGCCGCTGCCACTCTCAACTTTCACTTTCACTTTGGCTCAGACCACTCCTAACTTAACACATTGCTTGTCATGGCACCCCCTCGTTAAATAATCACTAACCAGGTTAGTAAAATTAGCCTATGTGGCAATTTTATCTGATGTGGCATGTCCTACGTGTCATACATGATCTGATGTGGATGAGTTCTGATTTGATCAAGTGTATAATCCCCAAAATACACTAAGACTTCACTCAAACCAAGATATCAACATATCAGATGCTCTCAAGTTCATCAATGGCGATCAAACCCTAATCGATGTTTGCAAGCAATACAGAGGTACGTTTTCTCTCACGGTAGACTGCATTTTGGTATTGTTCATTGATTGCACTGATGGAGGTTATCGATGTGATGCTATGGTATGGTGGAACACTGGATGTTGGTTTTGATCAACCTCAATATATTGGAGGTGAATCTAAGTTGCTACGTATGGATGTTGATCACATTGCATACTTTGAGTTGTTAGAGTATGCAATGGATACTGGGTGTTATAAAACTAGGGATTTTTACATGTATGGATTAAATGCTGATAATGGTGAATTCAAGCTTTTTGGGAATGATAATGATGTTATGGAGATTGCATTAAAGGCTCGAACATGGTCTGAACCATTCATGGAGGTATTTATTTAAGTCAGTCCAATTACCCATGAACAAGAAGTCCATTTCATGTCCCAGCCCAGTAAACCACAAGCCCAATCCTATTCACCACCCATTAAACTACAAGCCTAATCCAGTTCCCAACCCATTAAACGAAGAGGCCGGCCCAAAAAACTTGTAACCCAGTCCAAAAAGAAAGTAGTCCATGTCAGGAGAGTGAGTAGGGCATCTGACAAAAGTGTTACCATTCCTGTACTTGAAGTCCCTAGATCTAGATCCACTGCCTCAGGAAAGGAGGTTATTGCTGATAAACCAGTTGGTTTGAATAAACAGCCTAGTGTACAAGAGGCTACATGGGCATTTGATTTGGATGAGGAGTCTATTGTTCAAGAGGGTGTATCGAAAGAAACAACTGGTTTGCATAAGAAGCCTATTGGAGAAGAGGTTTTAGAGGAAGAAGGGATTGGTTTGTATAAGCAGGCTAGTGTACAAAAGGGTGTAGAGGAGCATAGTGTACAAGAGGGTGCAAATGGAGATGACAGTGAAGATAGTGACTATAAAGCTGACTTAAACGGGATAGAAGAGTCAAGTTCAGATGAAGTTGAGGTTTTCTTGAGGAGGGTAATGATGATGAGGTTCATGATGAAGCAGCTTTCTCAGATTCAGACAGAGAAGATGCTGAATGGAGATAGTCACAAGATGCCATTAAACGAGCTAATAAGGATGCGCTTGAAGCTAAAAAGAAGTTAGTTGAACAGTGTACTAAACTTTATGAAAAGAAAGGTAAGTTGAGTGAGTCTAATGATGCAGGGGGTGCACATGTAGAGGGATACAGTAGTTACGAGGAATCTGATGGTGACATTGCTACTCCTGGTGAGAGTGAGGATGATGATATAAGTGGTAAGAAGTACAAAGAAACTGCTCCAAGTGTAAATGAACACACCAACTGGAAAAAGTTTACATGGAAAGTTGGAATACGGTTTGCATCAAGGGATCATTTTAAGGAGGCAGTGAGAAGATATGTTGTGACTAACGGCATGAATCTGATCATTGCAAAGAGTGATAATAAGGAGAAGGTCGTTTAGTAGTGAAGTGTGTACCAGGGTGTCCCTTCTATCTATATTGTTCACTAAACAAAGCGAAAGAGTGTTACATGATTAAAAGTGTGAAGAACAAACACAACTGCCACAGAAACATGATCAAGAATACACAGCTAACTGCCAAGTTCTTAGGGGATGAGTTCCTTCCTTTGTTTAAGGCCAAGCCAAATTGGTCTGCTAAGGAGATTCAAGCACCAGTTAAACAGAAGTTTAAGGTAATTATAACTAAGTGGTTAGCTTACAAGGCTAAATAAAGTGCACACAATAAGCTTCATGGTTCAATGAGAGAACATTACAGTAAAATTGGTTCTTACCTGGAAGTTCTAAGGAAAGCAAATCCATCATCAACCTTTAGGTTAGAAACTACTCCACCATGTTTCATTAATCTAGATCCAGAGGCCACATGTGAAGCATTCTTTAGACTGTTTGTTTGTTTTGATGGAGTGAAAAAGGGTTTTTTAGCAGGATGCAGGAAGGTGTTGTGCTTAGATGGGTGTTTTCTTAAAACTTTCCTTGGAGGGATGTTGTTAATAGCTGTGGGAAGGGATGGTAATGACCAAATGTTTCCTTTGGCATGGGCAGTAGTTGAAGTGGAAAATAATGAGAGTTGGGAATGGTTTATGGATGAGCTTAGGCAATGTTTGGGAGTAACTGATGATGGTGAGTCATGGACATTTGTATCTGACCAGCAAAAGGTAGATTTCCCTAACCAATAATTTGCTTATTCATCACTTATCTGTGACACTGTTGTATTGCTTTTGCAGGTTCTGTTGAATGATGTTGCAATGGTATGGCCAAAGGCAGAGCATAGAAACTGTGCAAGACACATCTATGCTAACTGGCACAAAACATACAAAGATGAAGAGTTAAAGGAGCTATTTTGGAAATCAACTAGGGCCTATTGTGAAGCTGATTACTTGCAAGCCATTGAAGAGATGAGGACCATAAACCCTGATGTAGTTGAGGCCTTACTGAAGCAGAATCCCATTTGGTTCAACAGGTGCTATTTGAACACTCACACAAAATGTGATGTTATAGTAAACAACATGGCAGAAACTTTTAATGGCTTTATCATCATTGTAAGGTCAAAACACATTATACACATGTTAGAGGACATAAGGATTCAGGTCACGAGTAGGCTGGTTACTAAAAGAAAAGAAATGAGTGTTAGGGATGTTGTTATATGCCCTAAAATCCAAGAAAAACTTGATTTTTCAAAACATACTGCATATAGATGTGAGGTGTATCCCTCATCATACCATGTGTTTCAAGTCAGAGATTTTGATGATGTTTTAGTTGATCTAGATAATAGAACATGCACATGTAGGAAATGGGATTTGAGGGGGTACCCATGTAAACATGTTTGTGCAGTAGCTGGGTTTTTACATAAAAATCCAGAAGAGTATGTTGATGTGTGTTACCACAAAGACACATAAAAGAAGGCTTATGAATTCTCAATCCCTCCAACACCTAGTGAAAGGTATTGGCCCAAGATTCACCAACCTATGGATCCACCACCAATAAGATCTCAACCTGGGAGGCCTAAGAAGAATATAAAAAGGGATCCTCATGAGGATCCAAAGAGACCAGGGAAACTTACCAAGCATGGGGTGATAATGACTTGTGGTAATTGTGGGGCTAGAGGTCACAACAAGAGAAAGTGTAATGAACAGGGAAATATGATTGCAGGTGAATGACTTGTTTTAGTGTCAGTTAGGTGTGTATATTGTAGGCTTTAACTCCTTTTGTTTTTTATATTGTAGGGTCTGCTAAAAAGAGACAAAAGGGAAGCAAAAAGCCAAGCCAGAAGTCAACTCGGCAATCTACTCCAGTAGCTTCACAAAGAACAACTCAGCAATCTACTCTAGTAGATTCACAAGGAACAACTCAGCAATCTACCCAGGAGGGAAGCAAAATTTCAAGCCAGAAGTCAACTAAAAAGTCAATTGTCAAAGGAAATGTCAAGTGGAAAGGGAACAGAGAAGGCTGCAGTTAAAAAATCATAGTTTGAGTTTTTTGTGATAACTGGACTTGTTTGACTTTTTTGTGGTCTTTATGACCTTTTGTGCTGTTAGGCTGTTTGGACAACTTTTGGTGATGTAATAACTGTTTAGGATAACTTTTGGTGATGTTATAAGTGTTGGTTATGTAATGGTATAAGTCTTGGTTATGGTCATTATGCATTGCACTGATTGGTCATTATACGATGCACTTTTGGTCATTAGAGACTGCATGTGCAGATTTGGTCATTGCACAGTGCATATTTGGTCATTAGAGACTGCATGTGCAGATTTGGTCATTAGAGACTGCATGTGCAGATTTGGTCATGTCAGTTTGGACAAATGGAGTTTTGACCATTGATTAGTCAAAATACACAGATTTGGTCATTAGAGACTATATGTGTTTGGAGTTTGGACACTTGCAGTTTTGTGCACTACAGTTTGGAGTTATGGTCATTACACATTGAAGTTATTGTCATTACTCATTGAAGTTATGGTCAATTGTGCACTACAGTTTGGACACTTGCAGTTTTGACCATTGTACTTTTGGTCATTATGCATTGCAGTTTTGGAAAATTGCATTTTTGACCCATTAGAGGTATGTTTCTTGTTATCATTGCAGATGTGCAGCTATATATGCAGACCCATTATGCATTGCAGTTTTGGACATATGCAGTTATCTTCATTACAGACCCATTAGAGGTATGTTTCTTGTTATATCATGACTTTTGACATTTGTTGGTCAAAATACAGTTTGGATATGTTGACGAATCTGGTAATATCAATACATGTGCAGATATATACAATCAAGGACTATGATTTTGCATTAAATTTCATCAAAAGTGTACAATTACAACAAGAACACACTTCATACTACCTAAACATATACAACACTATGCTAATGGCAATAAACAAGGTTAACACATATTGCTTGTTCCATTTCGACTCTGTTCGAGATATCTTTGCTTTCAACCACCTATTCTCTTCTACTAAGAGCTTATTCTGTAAGTCCATGTTTTCATATCTCAGGTCTTCGTAACTGAACCTGCAGTCGGATGCATGTTGGTTGAACATTTTGTCGACATCTTCTTTCCATAAGAAGAACGTGCAGTCTGATCTCTGCAAAAGCCAACAACACTGCAGTTAATCAATCAATTCAATTCAAGCAAAATACTTGGAATTAAGGTGGAACATACCGGCCAATGAGAGCATCCATAAAATTGTTGACCTTCCCGCACACTAATCCGTCCAACAACTCGAATAACTACTACAACATCGTGATGGCAGTACACATTACCCTCCAAATCAACCTTAAACAATTTGGGGTTTCTGAATACTGTTTTGGTAAAAAATTACCGAAGCAATTTAGTGATCAAATTAGTAATGTGAGGTAGTGTGCTAGAAAGTGTATAGAAAATATGCTTGTTGAGTTATTTAGAAAATCAGTATTCAGGATACGGCTCAGGATGTTGAGCTGTATCTGCGATCAAACAATGAGCAAACAATGAGCAAAAAGTAAAGGAAATGACACGAGATGTACGAGGAAAGCCCTTGATCAATCTAGATCGCCGGCATAAAACCTCGGGAGCTGACAATCGCAGCTGCCTTGTTCTTCTTATTGCTTTAAACTTCAGGATACAGTGCAGGATATAGACCAGATCGCTAAGTGTTACAATGCCTTCGTATGAAAGTAAGAATTGCTCGAGAGCAAGTGTTAGAGTGTAGCGAGTGTGATTGTGATGTCCTATTTGATCAGGTATACCCACCTATTTATAGTAATGAATTACAAACAATAATCCCTACAAATATGGGGTACTTCGAATATTCCATTATGAACGTTATTGACCGAGTAATACGGCTTCAACGTCTTCATTTGAACGACTTGGACCGAGTCTTCCGCGGAATGAGTCTTATGAACGTTGCCAGCTTCCAACCCACGTACCTGCACATAATCCATTAGTAATCCTGAGGATACCATTCAGGATATTACCAATATCCTGAACCAGCATCCCGGATGTAAACAGATACTACATAACCAAGATATAAACCAAGATATTTTCCAGGATATAGGGGTTCAGAATTTCACCCATAACAATTGTCCCCAAAAATGTTACCGTTTGATATCCTGCACTAACGGTTACATTTTTCACGGTGGCCGAGGTAATTAAGAGATAAGACCATTGATGTGACAGCTTTCAACCACCTGGCTTATATTTACTCATCATGCCCTATATCTTCTCATCCTCATCTTCTTTTTTAACCACAATCGACAAGAAAAAGGTAATATTCTCTCCCTCATCTTCATATTCATCTTTTAACTTTCTCCGGCGAGAATTCAGGCGACCAAATGCCTAGGCAAACGAGGTCCAGTTCAGGCGACTCGGCTCCCACATTCATCCAACAGAATCTTCTCCAAGAACCGGAGAACGAAACATGCACCTTTGACAGTGCTCATTTGTCGGCTTTGAAATCCTCCGGTATCTTTCCGGAAGGAACTATATTCCGACCCTTTGATAGAGAAATCCGGTCAGATATGGTTTCCAACGAGTGGATTTGTTTCAATGCTTTCCCCTTTACCTTAGGGTTACGATTCCCCTTTCCGGACTTCATCACCGAGTTTTTTAATATCACCAAAATTTCTTTCAGCCAAACCATGCCAATGCTCTGGCGTGTTTTGTCTGTTCTTGACCAAATCAAGTGAAACCACATACCTGACCTTTCTGTCCATGATCTCCCTTTAGCCTACAAGCTTAGATGCCATGGCTCATCTAGATTCCTATTTTATTCTACTTCCGGTGACCCATTGATACTTCGTGCCACCAGGAACGAGGATGGTTGGCAATCCAAGTTTTTCTTCGTAAAAAGGGATTCAGTCCCTGGTGGAACGGATTATCTGATGAGATGGTTAAGAAAGGGTAGGACTTAGGGTTTAAGAATGATCCCGTCTCTTATCCTGTCTCATATCCTCAGCTAATGAATTTTATTTCTTCTGTTTTTGTATGCAGCTGATTTCAGAAAGATCGCACCTCCCCTTGCTGATTCTCAAAAAAGGATAGACGCCATCAGACTGCTTTCAGAAGCAGAGAGAAGTTTTAATCCGTCTCCACCAACTCCAAGCCCTCTTTCAAGCGCAAACATGTCTGGTAAGAACCCTGCAAGATATCCTGCACACATATGTTTTTTATTTGCTATTCTTAGGAGAGATTTAGAAATTTACTCCCTGTGTGCAGATTCCAGCAAAGTCCCAGTCTATCTAGACCTTGATGAACTTGACAGCTATCCAACTCCAGCCACAGTCAAGAAGGAGACTCCTGCTGCTACTAGCTCCAAGCAACTCCCGGCTCCCAAGGCCAATCCAAGAACTCGTGCTTCCACAGCAAAAAAGAGGAAAGGTCTTGAAGTCACTGCTCCAGGTTCAGAAGGGTTCTCCTATGATGAACTCAGTTTCTCTGATTCCTTAGAGCCAATGACATCCTTTCTTAACAAGGTAATATCCTGACACATATCCTGCACATATATCCTGCACGTATATCCTGGTCAATATACATATTCTAACTTATACCTGTAATTGATGTGCAGGGCCTCCAGCATTTGCTCCACTTGTACAATGATGCTTGTGGTACTGTGGCACTCCATGAAGCCAGGATCAAACAGCTTGAAAGCACCGTCGCTGACCAAGGTGCCATTGCTGAAGCGAAGACCCGGCACTACGAAAGCCTGCTGAAAAAGGTCACCCAAGACGCTGAGCTCAAACTTGCCACCGTTCAAATGGATCATGATCAAGCCCTGGTCAATTTCCGGGAGGGAATCAAGGCTTCCGCCATCGTCTCCTTGTTACAAGCACGCATCAAGATGGCCTACGAGGCTAAGGAGACGAGCCTTGTTTGTCCATCTTGGCCAGTTGAATCCTGGGTGGCCAAGCTAAAAGAGCTCGGAGGCAAAGCTGTGCCACTTCCTGCTGAAGCTGGTGAGTCTTCTAAGTCAGCAGAGGTGGTGGTCCAGGTTGGAGACAAGAAGGATGCTGGAGCTGATGCTGGGATGGATGCTGCTCAGGATGCTGGTGCTGGGAAATCTGAGAAGGTTGGAGAAGATGCCGCTGTGTGAGGGCATTCAGGTGGGCGATGATGGATATACGTGCCAAGGCCGGAGCCCACCTTTTTGATTTCGAATGTTGGTCTGTAGTCCCATAAACAATTTACTTTTCTGCACTTTACTTTCCCGCATCTGAACAATTTACATTTCCTGCATGCTTTTTGAACAATACAACAGTTGAAGGTGGATGGGTCTCGGTTTGAGATGAAGCCTTCAACTGTTGGGTAAATATGGTAATGAACTATTAGTGCTCTTAGTGGATGGGCCTTGTTTTGAGGTGAAACTAAGAGCACATCTTTTGGTATGTTAATAATATAACTTCTCTTTTGACCTTATTACTGTTGTCATTGCTATGAAAATCGTAGTTGTAAAAATTGTTTGGTTTGTACACTTTTAGAAATATATATTATAGATGTATCCTGAAAGGTATCCTGAAAGATATCTTGATAAGGATATTAAAATATCACCTATAAATTGTCCAAATAAAAAGGAGAGATCATACCAGAGATTCTTACAGAACCAATTTTAATCCTCCATTATAAGTTTTGTCCCCAGTGCATACTTGTGAACTTGGATCCATTCTTTGAACAGTATAATGTATGTCCCCTGTGTTTGACACAGAAACGCAAATGCATTTATATCTTGCCTTAAGTAAATTCCGCATACCCTGGGGCAAAACCCCTGATATCCTGAAATGAATCTTTAGCATACTTGGGATAGACCCTTAATACCCTGGGGGTAAACCCTAAATTTCATGCGCTACAGGCGAGAGTGTACAAACTCCAATTCTTAGAAAGGTGAAAACCTTTAAACCTTTGAGAGTATGAAAATACTCTTTCGTGAGAGAGGGCGATCAATCCTCATATACCTTTAGGATCCAGGATATAGCCAACAGTAACGAAATTGTCAGCCACTTTTACATGAACTGGTCCCGCTACCTTGAACTATACCTAGATAACTTGCGCTCCAGGCGAGGTGTTTAAACCCAATTCGAAAGAAAGGTGAATACCTTTAAACCTTTGAAGGGACCAGGATCCCTTAAACGTGAGAGAGGGGGCCAATCCTCTAATCTTTCGACTTATCCTGAGCATATATCCTGGAGCTATATCCTGAAACATATCCTGCAAAACAATTGTAAACTAAGGTGGGTGTTAGCTTGGCTAACACCCCTCCGATGCTTAAGTCAGTATTGGGTTCAATAAACAAATATATTTAAAGACAGAATACATACCATTCCGAGATAGAAAATAAATTCTACTCTTACTTGAAATAGAGCTTCAAATGTATTGCATTCCAGGATCTTGGTAGCATATCCCCTTCCAGATTCCTGAGTCGATATGCTCCTTTCCCTGCTTCTGACTCGACTTCATAAGGTCCTTCCCATTTCGGAGCTAGCTTGCCATCGGCAGGATTAGTGGTATTTTAAAAAGCCTTTCTTAGCACCCAATCACCAACTCGAAATCTTCTAGTCCTTATGTTCTTATTATATGCTCTGGATATTCTTTGCTGATATGCTGCTATCCTTAGCCTTGCTGTATCTCTTTTTTCGTCTATAGTATCCAAATCCTGATATAAGACTTCAGGATTCTGTTCAGGATCCTGCAGCATAGATCTTGCAGTAGGTATCGTCATTTCTGTTGGAATCATCGCCTCCGCTCCAAATACCAAGGAAAACGGGGTTTGGCCGGTTGCATTCTTTACCGTTGTCCTATCAGCCCACAAAACAAATGGTAACTCTTCCGCCCATCTTCCTTTTTTAGCCCCAAGTCTCTTCTTTAAGTTATTGACTATTATCTTGTTTGAAGATTCAGCCTGTCCATTCGCTTGAGGATGTACTGGAGTAGATGTGATCATTTTAATTCCCCAACTTTTTCAAAAGTCAGTAGTCCTTTTGCTTATAAACTGGGACCCATTATCACAAATGATCTCAGCTGGTACTCCAAACCTAGTCAGGATATTCCTCTTTATGAAGGATACTACTTCTTGGTCTCTAACTTGGACAAATGCTTCAGCCTCAACCCACTTGGAGAAATAATCTGTCATAGCCAACATAAAGACTTTTCCTCCCGGAGCTTTTGGTAACTTCCCTACTATATCCATCCCCCACTTCATGAATGGCCAAGGGGAAACTACAGGATATAATGGTTCAGCTAGTTGATGTAGTATGTTACTATGTCTTTGACATGCATCACATCTTCGAGCATATTCTGCAGCATCTTTCCTCATCGTCGGCCAATAATATCCTGTCCTTAATACTTTCGAGAACAATGATCTGCCCCTGGTGTGATTACCACAATCCCCTTCATGTATATCCTGAAGTACTTCCTTGGCTTCAGGATCCTCCAAGCATCTTAAATACGGTCCTGCAAGAGATTTCTTGTATAAAACGTCATTTATAATAGTGAATCGTGATACCTTCATCCTAAACGCCTTAGGATTTTCACTTCCGGGGATGTATCCTTCTTTGAGATATTTCACAATTGGAGCCGTCCAGGATTTAGGATCCTCTTTAGGATATTTCGCCCCAGGATCCTGAATACCCGCTACTTCTTTATCCTGAGGATTAGTTGCAGGATATAAGACATGTAATACTGGTATTTGGGTCCCTTCCGGTATCCTGATTGATGATCCCAGATTTGCTAAGGCATCCGCTTCAGCATTATCCTCTCTGGGTACCTGTTCAAGTGTAAAAACATCGAAATATCCTGCTAATTTTTTGAGAATATCAAGATATTCTATTAATTTCTCAACCTTAACTGCATAGGATCCATTAAAATGGTTAGTAATTAACAAAGAATCAACATATACTTGTAAATTTTTGATACCCATGCTCTTAGCCAACTCTAATCCTGCGATTAAAGCCTCATATTCTGCTTCATTATTGGTAGCAGGAAATTCACACCTAATAGCCTGGGGTAATATGTCCCCCTGTGGCGATTTTAGTAGTATTCCTAATCCTACTCCTCTTATATTAGATGCACCATCAGTATATAATGTCCAGGATCCTGAGGATTCTCCTAACTGTTGAACTTCTAGGTCTACCTCATCCTGAATGTCACTACTAAAATCAGCCACAAAGTCAGCTAAAGCCTGAGACTTTATGGCATTCCTAGGTTCATATACTAAATCATAGGCACTTAACTTTACTGACCACTTAGCCATTCTACCCGACATTTCCGGTTTCCTAAGTACATTTTTGACAGGATAATTTGTTTTAACGTGTATCCTATGTGTCTCAAAGTAGTGTCTAAGTTTTGTTGATGCCATAACTAATGCTAGTATTAATTTTTCTAAATGAGAGTACCTAGTTTCAGCATCTAACAAACTTTTACTAACATAATAAACAGGATATTGCTGACCTTCATGGTCTTTTATGAGAACGGCACTTACAACATTCCCTGATACAGCAAGGTACAGGGATAGTGGTTCACCATTTTCAGGTTTCATCAACAGAGGTGCGGTTGAGAGATATCCTTTCAAATCCTGTAGGGCTGCTTCATGCTTCTCACCCCACTCGAATTTTTTGTTCTTCTTCAGGATATCATAAAAATCTTTGCATTTTTCTGAAGATCTTGAGATAAATCTATTCAATGCTTCCACTCGCCCTGTTAATCGTTGAACATCCTTCATATTTGAGGGTGATTTAATATCCAAGATGGCTTTAATCTGCTCCGGGCTTGCTTCTATTCCTCTTTTGGTCACCATATATCCTAGGAATTTTCCTGCTCCTACTCCAAAATGGCACTTAGCAGGATTCAGCTTCATGTTATACTGATCCAGGATATCAAACGCTCCTTTAATATCCTGGAGGTGATCTTGAGCTTTCTTTGACTTTACCACCATATCGTCGATGTACACCTCCATGGTGTCCCCCAGTTTGTCTTTGAACATCATGTTTACCAATCTTTGGTATGTTGCACCTGCATTTTTCAAACCAAAAGGCATAGCTGTATAACAATAAATACCTGTTGGTGTCATGAAGGCAGTATCCTCCTGGTCAGAAGGCTCCATTTGGATCTGTTGAAATCCTGAGGATGCGTCCATGAAAGTCAGCATTTCATGCCCGGCAGTGGCATCTACCATTGCATCAATGTGGGGAAGAGGAAATGGGTCTTTAGGACAAGCTTTGTTCAAGTCTGTGTAATCTACACACACTCTCCATTTCCCGTTTTTCTTCTGTACCACAACCACGTTTGCTAGCCACCTTGGGAACTTAACCTCTCTGATCATCCTGGACTTCAATAATCTCTCAACTTCCTCTTGAATAATCATATTCCGCTCAGGAGCAAACTTCCTTCTTTTTTGTTGCACAGGCTTGAATGATTTATCAATTCCAAGCTTGTGAGTGATAATATCTTTGGATATGCCGGTCATATCCTCATGCTTCCATGCAAACGTTGACATCCTGCATTTTAAAAAGTTAATTAATTGCTCTTCAATATCCTGAGGGATATTGGTTCCCACGAGCACCGAAATATCGGGATTATCCTGGTCTAGGATAATTTTCTTCACATCCTGCTCCGGATCTTCCACGATATCCTGGGCCCGCGTCTTTAATTGCTATGCTGCACTAGGTTTGGTTGAGGATTTCATCGAGGATGAGTAGCATTCTTTCGCCTCCTGCTGATCACTATCAACTTTGACAACTCCCCAAGGGGTAGGTATCTTGATGCATTGGTGATATGTTGATGGCACAGCCTTCATATCGTGAATCCACGGTCTTCCCAGTATGATGTTATAGCAGGATAGAGAATCCATCACACAGAAACGTTGTATCGAGTTGACTCCTTCAACGTATACTGGCAACTTTATCTCTCCCACTGTGTTTCTAGCCTCTCCGCTGAACCCAACAAGCACGGTAGACTTTGAAGTGATATCCATTGGAGATACATTCATTCTTTTCAGCGTCTCTAGTTGGATTATGTTGACGGAGCTGCCATTATCAACCAATATCCTGCGTACAAAATGGTTAGCCACATATAACGTTATTACCAGAGCATCATGGTGAGGATCCTGGACAGTATCCCTGTCATCAGCATCAAATGTGATCACTTTGTCAGTTGTGAGTGTAGTCATCCTGACAGGTTTATCTCCCCTTTCGGCCTTAGCTTCTTTTGCATGCCTCTTTACTGCCGAATACGAAGTCCCACAAATGTCGGATCCTCCCGAAATGAAGTTGATTATCTTGGCATCCGCGGGAGGTGATGCTGCTCGCTCAATATCCTGGCCCTTATTCTTCTTTCTTCCTAAGAGATCTTTCAAATATCCCTTGCTTAGAAGATAGCTTATTTCTTTCCTTAGAGCGATGCAATCCTCAGTCATATGTCCGAAATCTTCGTGGAAAGCACACCATTTTGATTTGTCTTTCCAATCGGCTTTTTGTTGATTCTTTCGAGGCCATCTAGCCTTGTCCCCTAGACCCTGCATGGCATACATCAATTCAGGAATGTTAACAGAAAAGCAATATTCAGATAATTCAGGATACTCTTCAGGATCCTCATCTTCGACAGCATTCACTCTCTTGTTTTCATTTCTACCATATGGCTTAGGCCGATATGACTTGAATGAGGATTCTGACTTCCTGTTAGTTGACTCATAAGTGTTAGATGAGTTCATCCTTTCTTGCATCTTTCTGTCATCCTCTAACCGAATATATCTTAGGGCCCTGTTCCGAGCTTCATCCAAGTTCCTGCATGAGTTCATTACAAGGTCTTGATAAAATTGAGAATCTTTTTGCAGCCCCATCTTGAAAGCTTGCACAGCTGTTGCAACATCAAGATGAGGAATGTCTAGTGATTCCCGACTGAACTTGTTCACATAATCCCTAAGGGATTCCTGAGGCCCCTGTGTTATCCTGTAGAGATCACTTGTTAATTTTTCAAAGCTTCTACTACAAGAAAACTGACTATTAAATAAATTTACTAAGTGAGCAAAAGATGTAATCGAATGTGGAGGAACATTCAAGAGCCATTTCAGGGCTGATCCTGTCAAGGTTGAACCAAAACCCTTGCACAAGCATGCTTCCTTGAGATCCGGAGGGATAGGGTTAATCTCCATCCTTTCCCTATACTGAGCAATATGCTCCTCAGGATCCGTTGTTCCGTCGTAAAGCTTCATGTTGGGGGTTTGGAACCTCTTTGGGATCTCAGCATCACAGATAGGATATGCAAAACGAGATATCTTGTGGCTGTCTTGAGACACTTCCGGGATCGGCTGGACCACCCCGGGTACACTTGATATCATGTCCTTCAACTTCTGAAGTTCCCTAGTAAGTGCTGATGTCACATCTGTATCCTGCAAAGATCCACTATTGTTAGTAGTATGAGTATTATTATTATTTGGCACGTTACCCGTTGGAGGATTTTGCCCATATCCTGAAGCATATCCTGAGCTCCTTATGGTCGACATCCTGACCGAGGAGGGTATTTCAAGAGTATGATTCTAAGGAAGGCTGGGCACAATATTCCCCCTGTTATCCTCAGTATACACAGCTGAACTGAAGTTCAACGTTCTGGGGTGTAATGGAGTGACAATATCCTCAGCAGATCTGCTCGAGCCGGACTTCAGGAGTTGTATTTCCCTTAAAAGCATTTGGTTTGTTTCCTGTTGCTGCCTCATTTGTTCCTGCACACTTCCAAATAAGGTTAAAATTTCATCGATAGAAGCTAAAACAGGAGCAGATTCCTGAACACTGCGGGTAGGGATAATATCCTGAGGTCGTGTAGAGGCTGGCATCCTTGGAGGAGGTGGTGGAAGCACCGGACCGGTAGTAGCAGAAGTCATAGCAGACACAATTGAGGAACTCATGTTTGATCTTGAGGCCATTATGGACAATGTGGCAAAAAGTTTTGAAAATAGAAAACCGATTAGCGATTTGACAAAAATTTTTAGTAAAGAGAGCACCACTTGCCCCACGGTGGGCGCCAAATTGTTTTGGTAAAAAATTACCGAAGCAATTTAGTGATCAAATTAGTAATGTGAGGTAGTGTGCTAGAAAGTGTATAGAAAATATGCTTGTTGAGTTATTTAGAAAATCAGTATTCAGGATACGGCTCAGGATATTGAGCTGTATCTGCGATCAAACAATGAGCAAACAATGAGCAAAAAGTAAAGGAAATGACACGAGATGTACGAGGAAAGCCCTTGATCAATCTAGATCGCCGGCATAAAACCTCGGGAGCTGACAATCGCAGCTGCCTTGTTCTTCTTATTGCTTTAAACTTCAGGATACAGTGCAGGATATAGACCAGATCGCTAAGTGTTACAATGCCTTCGTATGAAAGTAAGAATTGCTCGAGAGCAAGTGTTAGAGTGTAGCGAGTGTGATTGTGATGTCCTATTTGATCAGGTATACCCACCTATTTATAGTAATGAATTACAAACAATAATCCCTACAAATATGGGGTACTTCGAATATTCCATTATGAACGTTATTGACCGAGTAATACGGCTTCAACGTCTTCATTTGAACGACTTGGACCGAGTCTTCCGCGGAATGAGTCTTATGAACGTTGCCAGCTTCCAACCCACGTACCTGCACATAATCCATTAGTAATCCTGAGGATACCATTCAGGATATTACCAATATCCTGAACCAGCATCCCGGATGTAAACAGATACTACATAACCAAGATATAAACCAAGATATTTTCCAGGATATAGGGGTTCAGAATTTCACCCATAACAAATACTGTGGATGAAGACGTAGAAGAGGAGCTCATTTTGATTCAAGATTCGGTCTTGTTCTTCAGGGAAATCGGCCGGATCGTATGTTGATGATGGATTTGCTCCAAGGTGCGTCTGATTTTGTTATGATTTAGGATTAGGGTTTTCCAAATGAGTTCTTGTTAGGGATTGGGGGTTTGAAAGAAGATGAATGAGTATAATTAACACGTAGGACATGCCACATCAGATAAAATTGCCACATGGGCTAATTTTACTAACCTGGTTAGTGATTATTTAACGAGGGGGTGCTATGACAATCAATGTGTTAAGTTGGGAGTGGTCTGAGCCAAAGTAAAAATTGAGAGTGTCATCGGCCAAATGACAATAGTTGAGGGTGTTTAAATCCATTAACCCTATAAAAATTGAAAATACTTTAGATTTTGATATTGTTTTACAATGTTAGCAAAATATGAAGTCTGAAATATAAAATATTGAGTATAAACTAACAAAAAGAATTTTTAATTTTATTCCAACTATCATGTCCGGTTTTCTGGTGTAGTACCAATAACGAACGGTTCTAATAAAATCAACTAGACTAGTTATATAGTCCGTTTTTTATTTGACAGGAGAAAATTATGGTCACAACACTACTTAAATTTTAAATACTTAAAACTATAGACTTTTTAAGACCATGTGTAGTGGGAGGGGGAAGATAATGCCCTAATTTTGGGCATTTTGCGTCAAGTGAGAGTCCAGTCAGCTTTTGGGCATTATAGGGCATTATCTTAAAACGGGTGTAGTGGTATAATGCCTCATAATGTCCCATCAAATGATTACCTAATTATTTTTTTTTCAATTTAAAACTAATAATATTCTATTAGTTAAATAAAATTACATATTTAATAAAACACAAACACATAATACTACTCGTCTTAATTTTCGTCTTCACTTTCGTCATTCTCGTCATCTTCGTCGACCTCGCCATCCGCTTTTTCTTCACCCTCGTTTGGAATATAGCGAACCGACCATGCATGTTGAACCTAATCAACCGCTTCTTGCTCGACCTCCTCATCGGTCGAGTCACCCTCTTCCGCTAAAAACTCTTTGTAATAAAATTTTGCAACGGACGACAAGTACGTGGGTGAATCCATTTTTTATAGAAATGGTTTCTAGTTTGAAGTTGTGTGTAGGTTTTTGTTTGTGGTTTGTATAAAATGAGGTGTAAGGTAAGAATATATGAAAGTGAAATTAAAAAAAAATATAATCTATCCGTTAATTTGACTGTTGGCAACGGTCCTATTGGCCAAAAGAATCATACGTAGGTGTTTAAAATAGGACGCCCCACCCATTTTTTTCAAAAAAAAAAAAAGAACGCCCCCGGGGGCGGCCTTGTGGCGTAAATGGGTTTTTTTTTTTTTTTGAAAAAACGCTAAAAAACCCCGCTACAAATTATCTAACTGCTTTCATTTTCACGGATTGGCATAATCTACCAAAGTCCAAAATGCAACATATTTGATACTTGTTTTTCAAAGAAAACATACTTTCATAATTGTACAAATAATAGTTTATAATTATATTTTACTTTATTTTTTTGGCATGCAAAGTATGTTACATGTGGAGTAAGAAAAAATACATTAAAATTTGGTTTAAATTATTCATTACTAGAAACTAACTATATTTCCTTCAAATTCAGTAGTTAGAGTTTGGGGAAGTAGGATAACAAGGATTTAATCGGTTAATCCCCATAATATGCATATTTAGTTATTCAAAAAATATAAACGACGTTTTTTTAATTGCTATATATTAAGATTTTCTTGTTTTACTGAAGTAATTAAGAATTAAATTTGTCAGGATATTTTGCGGTACTTGTATGAATAGATCGATTTGTGTGACATTTTAACTAAAAAATAGTAAAATACACTAATTATACTATACAGAGAAAATAACTTTTTGAGTCCTTGTTTTTAATGATGTTAACCACTTGAGTCCAAAACTCAAAATGTTTAACGTCCTGAGTCCCTAAACGCTTTTTTTAACCCGTTGAATTCAATTTTTTTAACACCGTTAGATTTTCTCAGTTAATATTTTCGAAATGTGGTTCTGGTGCTGCTGCTACTACTACCACTATATATATATATATATATAGGATAAGGATCATGTGAGAAGTAGTAGGTTAATTGAGAAACTTGAGAACAAATCTCAGCCACACATCTGAGAAAAGAGATAAAAAACGCGGAGGGGCATTTTCGGTATTTCTGAAAAGTTATAAAACACATCATATATAAAGCTTTTATTTATATTCAGATCCTATTTACATTCAGATCTGAGAACAACGAGAAATCTCTACCGATTCGAGAAATCAAAGATCTTCAATACGTTCGTTCTGGTTTGTGATTTGATTCTTTAATACGATCCAGATCTGGTACCGATTCGATAATTTTCTGAAAATCTTCGATCAACATATCTTTTGCTCTTTATTTAAGATCAACATAGCTTTTTGTCTTCATGGATTCTGCAAGTAACGACGAAGTTGGATCATTATCGCATTCTATGGATGAAGTAAACAGTGTTCAGATCTCTATGCCTTCCGTTAACTTTGATCACGATCAGCCTTTTTGTGTTAACGGTTTCGAACAGCAAGGTAATTTTAAATTTCATTATGATTTGTGATATTGACTTATTGTTTTGAGATTCAGTATCTTCTGTTTGCAATACTTTAGATGTTTTGCTATTTGTTTCATTAAGATGTATACATAGATGTATACTAACTAAATATGTTCTGTTTGTAATACGCTATACATATGTGTATATTTTGTTTCTATATACTAACTGAGTGCCTACTGTATGTAATATATTTCACATACTATACACATGTGTATGTTATTTGTTCTACCTTTTACAACTAATGAACTAGAACATATTTTCTATTTAATTGTTTGATATACGTATGTGTATATATATATATAGATGTGTAACTTAATATACACATCTATGTTTAACAAATTAGTTTGTATATTATCTATACATATGCGTATAGTAATTAGATGTTTACTGAATGAATAGCTTCTTAATGTCTTTTTTTATATACTTTTGTGTATACATGTACACTAACTGTACAGGTTCTGTTTTTAACTTACTATACACATGTGTATATATGTGTACATAAGTATCTAAATGTTTTCTTTTTATCATATAAATAGCTATTGTTTTTGTAATTAATTTTTTTTCATGCAGATTCTATCTCAAGCCATGTCTATGAATTACCAAGTGGTTCAAGGTATTGGATCCCAGTTGTTCCTGCTGAAGTTATGCCTTATACAGGAGCTAGGTTTCATTCTTTACAAGAAGCTATGATTATGTATGAAAACTATGCTGAGCATGCTGGTTTCAGTACTCGTTTAGGTACTACATCAACAAACAAACAAGGTGTAATTACAATCAAATATATTTTTTGTTCTAAAGCAAACAAACCGAAGGATCAAGAGGATTCAGGTTCTTCAAACTCTTTATCAAGGCGCACAAATTTCAAAGTTACGGATTGCAAAGCTTTAATAAAAGTTAAGCTTGTCAAAAATTCCACAGATTATGAAGTTTATGAGTTTGTTGATGTACACAATCACGGGCCTATTTCTGAACACAATTTAGATTTGAGCAAAAAAAGAAGGAAATTGGATGTTGCAACAAAAGAATTTATCTCCAATTGTCATTTGGCTAGTATCGGGTCAACTAAAGCATACAAACTTCACGTAGCGTTAAAGGGTGGGCATCATAATCTTCAAGGTACACTTACGGATTACAAGAATTTTGCTAGAGACATCAGAGATTTCATTGGTGATAGAGATGCTCAAATGGTTGTTGAGAAATTCAATGAGCGGTCGAAGAATTTAATGGATTACACCTTTAAATATGAAACTATTGAAACAGAGCTTATATCTTTATTCTGGGTTGATAATGTTTCTAAAAGGAATTATGAGGCTTTTGGAGATGTTGTGGCTTTTGATGCAACATATAAAACAAATATGTAAGTTATTCATTTTTTTACTGACGTTTATACATATATGTATAATGTAATCAATGATTATATTTTTTTAATTTTGAGATATTCGTTTTTCCCAGGTACAACGTGATTTTTGTTCCATTCACGGGTGTTGACCATCACAAGAAATGCACGGTCTTTGGGGCTGCTTTGTTGCATAACGAAACGATTGAATCATATACATGGCTTCTTCGGATGTTTGTTGCTGTTCATGGCAAGCAACCTGTTTTAATTTTAACGGACCAAGACCCGGCTATGAAGCAGGCAATTCATATTGTCCTTGACAAATCGATACACTGATTATGCATGTGGCATATTATAGAGAAGCTACCTTTGAAGGTATTTGTCAATATCTTATACACCGATTATGCATGTGTATATAGAAATGTGTATTCCACATATACTGAGATACATTGAGAATAATTCAGAACTACACATTTCCTTAAACTTTTCAATAAATCTTATGAAAATCTTAGGGAAACTGTGTGTTAGTTATACACATGTGTATAAAGTAAACTTCAAATTATACATATGTGTATATTAATAATATCTTAATGTGTATACATGTCTCTCTCTTGTATACATATGTGTATATATGTATAGTTTTGCTAAGTATGTGTAGTTACTGAATATCTTAATGTTTATAAATTTATTTTTCAGATTGATGGAGATGTGGGGAAAAATAAGAAGTTTCGCAAAGCATTTCACAAACTGGTTTGGAATGTCTATATTGAACCTTCTACATTTGAAAGGAGGTGGAATCGGTTAATGGATGAGTATGGATTACAAGATCATCCTTGGCTATCTGATATGTATGCTATGCGGGTTGAGTGGATTCCCGCTTATTTTAGAGATATCCCTATGTGTTGTTTAATGAAAACAACATCTAGATGTGAAAGTGCAAATCATCGCTTTAAATCCAATAGTAGTGCGCGCAATACTTTGGTGCAATTTATGTTATGTTTCGAGACAACTTTGGAAGGCCAACGTCATGATCAGCGTGTTTTTGATTACTCAACGGAAGAAACTGCACCGAGATTCAAAACCCCGCTAGCTATTGAGCGACATGCAAATGAGATCTATACTAGAACTATATTCTTTGAAGTCCAAAAGGAGATAGATAAAGGTTTTAGGTTATCCTACATTGTTGAACGGGGGAAAACAGATGGTTTACATACATATGTTGTTGCTCATCAAAGTCACACATCTGAGATTATAAATGAATTCAAGGTTTGTTTTTAAGTTTATATACATATGTGTATATCATTTTATAGTGGATACTAAGAATCATTTTAATGGTTTTTGTAGGTTACAATTGATTTCTCTGATCATAGTGTAACATGCGTGTGTATGGGATTTACACGTGTCGGGTATCTTTGTCGACATGTTTTTTGTGTGTTTAGAACTCATAACATCGAGAAGATTCCTTTGAAGTATGTGCATCCTCGTTGGCGTAAAGATGCTCTTCCAAGTAGCATTCACAGCTTGGCTAACAGGTATTCTACATCAGTGTATTAAATAACAATATACATATAGAATCATGTTGTACATACATATATGTATATAAGAATAAAAGTAAAACTCAACTGCTATATGTTAAAACTGCTATTATATGCACATATGTATAATCCTTTTCTATGTATTATTCTTTGATTTTTTTTGTGTGTTCATTTTTCATAACAGATATTTTGTTAACGAAAGTAAAAGGATGATGTTAAGGCGTCGCATTATTGATAACATTCAGATGTGCACTGATCGGGTGAGATGTAATGATGAAAAACTTGAAGAACTTGATCGACAAGTTCAATTAATAAAGGATAAGATTTTTGAAGAATTTCCATCTGAGCCTTCATATAATAAAAATGGTGTTATAATTGAGGAGTTGATATCTCATTCAGAACCCTCAGAAGTAACTGTTATAGCCCCGAAAGGAATTCGGAACAAAGGTTGTGGAAAACATAAACGTCTAGTTGGTTCATGTGAGAAGGGCAAACAGAAGAATAAAGGTAAATCAAAATTTGTCAAGAAGATCAAGAAGAGAAAATGTAATTTTTGTAATGAATTAGTAGATGATCATGATTCTAGGAATTGTCCAATAAAGAAAGGCAAACCTGTCAAAAAGAAAAAGAAAACATCAGATGAGGATGAAATTGACGAAATTGAAGATGAGGAAGAAATGGATTTTGAATCAAGCGATGAAGAAACGGATGTTGAAACAAGTGAGCAAGAATAGGATGAGGATTTTTGAAGAATAGGTGGATTCCTTTCATTTTAAACATATGTGATAAAAGATTACATTTGTTGAGGTTTTTTGTTAATAATTTATGTTCTTTATTTGAATGAAAGTATTATTTTTATGAACAAAACCGTTATACATATATGTATAATGTAGACATATTTTACCAGCTAACATGAACAAAATCATTATACACATATGTATACTGTAGACCTGTTAACAATCTAAGATGAACAAAACAGGTATTCATATATGTATAGAGTAGTAGACATGTTTACAAGCTAAGATGAAAAAAATCATTATACACATATGTATACTGGAGACCTGTTTACAAGCTAAGATGAACAAAACAAATATATACGTATACGTATATACATTTTTAAACATTTTATAAATCTCAAAATCCATCTTTATTTTATATTTTATAAATCTCAAAAATTCATAATAAATCAAATTGAAGTCCAAAAGTTCTACAAACTATCCTAACATGAAAATGAACAATTCCCTAGGTTCGACTTCATCACAATACTATCCAAAATCAAAAAGGGCAAAATTTACAACCTTGAAGTCTATGTATATTAATTAATTTATACATATACGTATGCGTATAATCAGTTTGTACATACATATATGAATAGAAGAAACAGTTATTATACTCAGCATAACTATGAAGAAACAACCTGTTTGAAACGACCCAACTGTTTGTACATATATGTATATAATAACAGTTTGTAACATGTCGACTCAACATCAAAATAAAAACAGTAACATTCAACAAACTGTTTGAAAGAACCAACGTCAACACATAACTGTTTGAAAGAACAAATGTCAACCTAGCATCAAAATAAAAACAGTAACATTCATCAAACTTCAAAATACTAATATTTAACCAACAAAGTATCAATATCAACCATTTCTACTGTTTCTTCTTAGTTTTTTGCAACGCCTTCTTAACTGTCGACATGTGTATCCTTTTTCTTGGCGACATCCTTCTCTTAATTTCTTGTTTTTTCTTTCTTGGTGTCTCTCTTATCTTACTTGTTCTTTGCTGCATTTCTTCCTTCTTTTTTCTCTCCATCTTGTCTTCTTCATTAAGCTTCTTCTTTTTTTTCTTCAACTCATTTGCTGCCTCCAATATTTTGTCACGATTGATGTTTGTTTTCGACAGGAGAAGTGCAGCTGCGTACTTCTTTCTTAACAAATTTAGTTTACCTTTGATTTTTCTTGGCTCGTTTGGGAACCCACAGTGCCATTTATCAGATGTGACTCCCATGTAGGTTTCCATATGTCTTATTGCGTAAACCCCACAATCGACTTTGTTTCCTCTAACTGCCCAACTAAGATTCAACCGTCTTGGGAAAACTTGTTGAATTTGTATACGCTTTGGATGATTCACTTCTTCCAAATATTTGTTAAAAATAATTTTCTGCATAGTATAACACAGAATCAGTAATTAAATAAATAAATAATATATTGTAAAGAATAATATACATACGGTTAGGATCGTGTGAGAAGCGCTAGGCTAATTTAGAAGCTTTTAGCAATATACACATGTGTATAATTCAAGATCTGACAATACACATATATGTATATAGTCAATCATAAACTATACATATGTGTATATTTAGATATACATATATTCAGAAAAGTTCTAATGTATTGAATAAAACTTACGACTTTCAATTGTGTCGCCTCCTCAGCAACGGTTTGGTCAACCCACATGTTGTCGATTACTGAACAATCCAAATTCTTTAGGTCATAGCAAATAAGGTAAAAGTGTTTATTCTCGAAAATTGGGAAGATGACAATTGTATATTCTGCCAGATTCATTTTCTCTTTTTTCTTTCCCACTACATCATATAGTTTTTCTTTGAAATGTTCCAAAGTTTTTGGATCATTATACTTCTGGCCGCGCAACATATGATCAGTCTGTAACACATAAACAAAAACAAAAAAAAAATCATGTTTAATAATATGCAATAACTAAGTAAATAAAATTAAGAAATTTGTGCAATTGCTTACAAATAAATCGGTATGGCCAAACAGTCTACAAATTGTTGGGTCATTTCTTTTTGATTCTTCATAGTTCAGGATTGATGCCCAGCAATTAACGATTGATGTACTTATGTATGAGTTTGGTAACAGATCAAGGAGTTCAAAATACATGCACGCCATGCCATTACTGTTTTTATATGCATGGTTCCTGTAAGATATAGACAATTTTTGAGTCAACAAATACGTATATAACAAATTAAAACCCAAGCATGATACATATATTTCAAGGTTTTCTTTCTGATTATACACATATGTAATATATCTGTATAATCATATTCACTAGTGACAATATGGTACCAATGTCGAATAAAAACCATAAAAACAAAGACCTGTTCCGGTTCTGATAATAACTATCCCGGTACCGATGTAAGCATAGGTTTGATTCGTCATTATACTATTTTGAATAAAACTTTTTTTTCAACAATACTGCTACGAGTTTTAACCTATGTATACGCATATGTAAAAATATATATGTTATACATATGTGTATAACCGTATACATAAATTGTTATACATATATGTATAACCGTATACATAAATTGTTATACATATGTGTATAACTGTTCAGATGTAAGCATAGGTTCAATTCGTCACTATAGTGTTTTTGAATAAAACTCTTTTTTCAACTGTGTTCATACATGAACGCCAAGAAAAAAATATTAAACAATACCAGTGCCGCATACACATATGTATAACCGTATACATATGTGTATAACCGTACCGTACACATATACATGTAAAAATACTAGATTAGTTGTGAGTGCACATACCCAAAAGTTTTTGCAACTTCCAGTTTTTCACGCTCCAACTTAAGAGCTTTTTCTAGTTCCTCCCTTTCTTCCTTGGTCAAATCCCTATTCAATTCAAATGATTAATATACAATCAAAGTTTCATATATATATATATATATATAGGGTAAGGTTCCAGCGTGAACAACCTCCCAAGAGTGAACTGCGTGAACAGATCTGGACCCTTGATTTCCTTTTTAGTTGTTAAGGGTAGGATTATAATTATATAAAAAATTAGATTTAAATCATTATTTTAATAATTGAATTAAGTTACATCTTTCCTAATTTAAATTCATTATTCACATTATGTTTTATTTATTAAAAAGATAATTATCAAAACAAACAACAAATCACCAGATTTCAATTTTAATTTTTATTTCAGATTTAATCACCAGAATTCAAATTTTGATTTTTAAGATCCACGTAACCTTCATATTTCAACGGTATACACATGTGTACTTGGATATAAATAGAATAGTACACATGTGTACTCAGCATCGTACATATGTGTACAGTAATTCACAGGTGTACATCAACATTCAATACAAAAAAATTCTGAGATATCACAAAAACAGACGATATACACATGTGTACATCGCATAAAAAGAGGGCAAAATCAGAATACACATGTGTACATCGCATTTAAACAGAGTAAAATCAGAATACACATGTTTACATTGCATTAAAAAACAGAGCAACATCAAAAAATTGAAAAAAAAACATATAAAGGTTTAAATTCTTGGCACGCCACATGTTCAAAAATAAGAGAATCCAAATTTGACAAAGAATATAAAGGTTTAATAGATTTTCAAAAATAAGAGAATCCAATTTTGACAAAGAATATATAGATTTTAATAGATTTTCAATATTCGTTTAAAGTCTATCATGCCAAGTTTCTGGAAACAATAAATATAAACATATGAAGTTTTGAATACATCCCACCTATCCAATAAGACCAACGTATTTCTTCAAAGGAATTAAACCCAACATATTATTAGGTCGTGTCATCATCCTAAGTATATATTTTTTTAAACCCAACATATTAGGTCGTGTCATCAGATCGCCGGAGAATTATATAATGATACATAAATTCATGTATGCGACATTTTCTCCCAGGGGTTTCAGCTCGGTTGATTTCTTCTAGAATCGATTGACATTCAAGATCTACAAACCAGAAACAAAAAAACAAACAATTAAGTAAACTTATTGCTCATAGAATCAAACCTGATACGATATACGATTACACTAGGGTTTAAGACGAACCTGAACAGTGCTTCTGTTTGATGTCGATAGGATGGAAGGGCGACGACGAGAGGTGGTGGTGGTGGTGGCGGCGGAGGAGAAGTTAGGGTTCCGTCCAGATCTATGGTGTTTATGGAGACGGCGATAAAAAAAAGCGAGATCTGAGAGTTGTGATGAGGAGAAACGATGGTTGTTCTAATGCCGGCGAGTTCTTCGATTCCGATGAAGGTGAGAGAGAGTTGGAGGTTGAAGAAAGTTGGAATATGTTGATTTTCTCAGATCTGGTTGGAGGTGAGAGAGAAAGTTTGATGATGAAGAAATATTGAATAGGAGAGAGAACGAGATTTATGGAATTAGTTTAAAATGGAAATTACAAATATACCCTTATTGATTTAATTAAATAGTAACAATTAATCAAATAATTACCATCATGCCATTGACTTAAAATCTCAAGATCATAAAAATTAAGGGCCCAGATCAGTTCACGCTGGAGAAAATGTTCACGTTTGAACCTAATCCTATATATATATATATTTGAAATAAATTTTCAGCATTTATAACATACTTTTCATCTTTATCAAACAGATTTTTACTTGTGATATTTGGGTTAATTTCATTCCTGCATGTATAAAATTGTTGTGTTAGTTTAAAAGGACAAGATGTATGTCAAGAGACATATTAGAGTGTACTAAAACTTACTCATCCACATATGCATATTCCAATATAAATTCCCAAATCTTCTTTTCTTCACTTGTAAGAGCATTGTCCATATTCACAGCTCTTTCTAAAAATGGGGATTTGCCAAATTTAGAAAGTTTGGGCTCCCTCTTTGGCATCTCTACTTCATCAATTTCTTTTTTTTCCCATGTTTTGTTCAACTTCTTGATTTGTGTTCAAATCACTTTCTTCTTCATTAGTTTTTTGCTCAACTTCATGTTTTGGAGTTGTTGGTGATTCTTGGGAAATTAATTTAAAAGTTGGTATGTCTACCAAATGGGTTGTTTTCTTCTCATTTGGATTGGCACACACCTCTTCTTTAGCAACACGGTCACATAATTCAATAGCATCAGATGTCCATTCAGGGTCAGGCGATTCAGACAACGGATCAGCTTTTGTATTTCAGTTGTACTCATCAACGATCTTATCAATTGCTTCAACTTGTTACAAACAAAAATAAGAAATTATTCTTTTATATACAGATATGTATGATAAGGAATTCAACTACATATAATTAACATATACATATATGTATTTTACCTGCACTAGCATTGATATCAGAATCTGAATTTTTATCTTCATCATTCTCTTTCATGTCACCTGCTAAAAAAATATTACTTTTTCTCACTTTACACATATGTAAATAATAAAAAATATATACACATATGTATACTTGAATTACCTTTGTCTTCTGAATCTTTAACTTTACCATCATCATCTTTTTTTGTATGATCTTCAGATCCTTGATCATCCGATTCTTCATCATTAGAATCTCCATCATCATTCCCCTCGTCTTTATTTGTGTCACGCTTGTCTTCTTCATCTTTACCTTCATCGTTTTGAGATCCTTCATCATCAGATTCTTCATCATTAGATTCTCAATCTTCATCTTCATCTTTAAACTCAAGAAATTCGCTGTAAATTTCTTGGTATTCTTCAATCACGTGAACCACCTCATTGCTATTGGGAAATTTTCGTTTGAAATCCTTGATTTTTTCTTCAAGCTTTAACTTTTGTTCAGCATTCTCCTTACACAGCTCACTTAAGCTTGCTAAATATTTCTGAAAAGTGAAATAATAACAACTTTAAATATTATATATGAGAAGATTTTTAATATTTTTTTGAATTTAAACTTTGTATATTACCTCCAAACTTTTTTCATCACTTTCTTTAACCTCATTCTCTTCTTCACTTTCAATATCATAAGTGTTGTTATCTTCAAATCTATCTCTGATTTGACCTAATCCGAACCCACCATTCTTAATTTCTTGATTTTGTCTTCTTTCCATTCTGTCTTTGTCCCAATAAGCAATTGGTGGTATAACTCTTTCATTATCCATCCCTTCACAAGTAAGGGAATCGAGATACAAAAGCTATAATGAACCAAACAAATAGATATCAAAAACATCTCATAATACAAGCTATAATGAAGAAATTGTACACAAACATATATACATGTATATTTTCAACCGACTACTCATATATGTATAGACATGTTTTACAAGTTACTATATAATTATACAGATATGTATAATGTAGACATGTCTACAAGCTAAGATGAACGAAACAGTTATACATATATGTATAATGTAGACATGTCTACAAGCTAAGATGGCGAAACAGTTATACATATATGTATAATGTACAAGCTAAGATGAACAACATAGTTATACATATACGTATAATGTAGACAAAGCCTCGATGAACAAAACTGTTATACACATATGTATACTGTGGAGCTGTTTACAATCTAAGATGAATATTATACATATATGTATACTGTAGAAATGTTTTACAAGCTAAGATGAACAAAACAATTATACACATAAATAAAAAGTTCAGATCACGTACCACAAGAAACGTAAGAGGGCCTGCGAACTGTGAGTTTACATTATAAGGCTTCCAATTCTTTTTACATCCACGTAAAGCATCCATTGTATACGCGCACCAATCATAATCACCAAAGTTATTTTCCATTCTTAACAAATCTAATAGTTGGTACTTGCATGTACCATTTTGATTAGACTCAGTCAAGGTGGTAATAACAAGCATCAAGAAATCAATTTTGAATAGTATTTCTTCGTTATAATCATTTTCAATGATTTTCGCACCAATCTGAAACGTGCTTACTAAAAATGTTGGATATCTACTCTTCCACACATTCACTATATGTTCACGTTCCTGCAACCGTTCATTTTCATTTATTATTAGACTTCCACAAGGAAAGCCAAGCAATTGACTTATTGCTTCTTTGTCTACCATAATTTTTTTTTATCTCCCAGCTCTATCTCCATTGTTTCTGGATTGAAATTAAGAACAATGTAATGTGCCAGTTTTGCTGTTATCTTTTCAATTCCCATTGTTAACAGCTTTCCAAATCCCATTTTTCTGACTATGTTTTTCTGTCTTTTTGTGAGCTTTTTAATTACTTCAAATAATCTGTGCGGCGACATCCTTGTTCGAATTCCAAACCAAAAAGGTGCTTTTCTTTCTTTCGTTTTTGAATTTTTATTCTTTTTCCTAGCAACTTTGCTGTCTTTGGAAACTTTGGCACGTTCATTTTTTGTGGTTGATCCTACAAAATTAACAATATCAGAAAATACACATATGTATATATACAACAATATCAGAATATACACATATGTATATAATCATATACACATATGTATATTTAAAATATATATAAAAAAAATTGAGAGCGGCTTCCTTAAAGTGAATTATTTCATTCATGTAGATTTTTGACCTATCTTAATCGGCCCGTTTTTGCCCCAGCGACTAAAAATCATTAAACCGTCAATGAATTCAATAACAAACTTCTCATAACACTTCTTTTGACCTACTTTGACTTGTTTTGACCTACTCACTAACAGTGGTTATCCTGAACCAGTAACTAATAAACAATGAAAGATGATAAAAACTGATTGAATTTAAAGATTTTACCTCTCTTAGTGTTGTCTTCTTTCTCCTTCTCCTCTTCAATATCTTTTGCCTTTCTTTTCTTCCCACTTACGTTTTGATTTCGTAACAGATACCCAGATCCTATATAATTACAATTCTAACATTATTGTTTATATTTTTGACAACATAGATATGTATATATGCATATACGTATGTGTATATATGCACATATACGTATGTGTATATATACACATATACGTATGTGTATATATGTACATATACGTATGTGTATATACTATTTTGAAATGGGTTGGTATAAGTTGGTAAAGAACTAAACCGAAACAGTTTTGACAAAATTTGATTTAAATTTGAAGATATATTTTATACATTTATATAACTTTACCTCTTTTGGGGTTGTCCTTATTGTCTTCAGTATCTTTAGCTTTTCTTTTCCTTCCAATGTTCTTTTCTTCCACATTCTTTATCTCCTTTTGATTTTTAGCTCCTACATAATTCCAATTCTAACATTATACTAGAGTTGTACAAATTTGTATAAGTAACATGTACATATGATAAATCCCAATAAAAACAGCAAACGAATATATGCAAGTTAGAAAGCTAAATGTACTATTAAATGATACTTTTTTTCAATTTTGCATCAGAAACACCTTTTTGAGGACTTCCATCTTTCAATTCAGCTGCAATGTTCTTTTCTTTCATATTCTTTATCTCTTTTTCATTTTTAGCTCCTACATAATTCCAATTCTAACATTATACTAGAGTGGTACTAATATGTATAAATGACATGTACATATGATAAATCCCAATAAAAATAGCAACTGAAAATATGTAAGTTAGAAACCTAAATGTTAGTAACGATACCTTTTTTCGATTTTGCATCAGAAACACGCTTTCGAGGACTTCCATCTTTCAATTCAGCTGCAATGTACACCACAAAACAATATTAAAACACGTATACATATGTGTATATCATTTCAAAACACAACATTTATACGTATGTGTATATCATTTCAAAATAACTAGTCATAGCGTTGCGGCGTGGGTACATTGCAAACCGTAAAGTAATTATCCTTATGAAAAGGCGTGTTTCGACGTATCCGATTGAACTTAACGTAACCTATATGAGCATTATGATTGGATCAAACCGTAAAGTAATTATCGCTTGCCTTCAATGTTATGATCCACGTGCATTCAAAGACAATGGAAAACCATAATAACAGGTATACGTATGTGTATATCACTACAAAAGACGTATAATAACAGGTATACGTATGTGTATATCATTTCAAAACACAACATTTATACGGATATGTATACATACTACAAAACAAACTATATTTATAAGCTTAACTACAAACATTATAACAATTTCAAACAGCATAGGTATACATATGTGTATACCATTACAAACTATGTATAAAACATGTATACATATGTATTCACCATTAAAAGCACAACAGTTATAGGGATATGAATACAATTAAAACAATTAAAAACAGCAAACAAATATATCTAGTACCTTCATATTTTTTTGTTGATGCTTTTGTTTCCTTAACCTTGCTTTCTTTAACCTTTTTATTGTTTTTTTATTCGCTGAAATTTGTTTTTTTTGTTCCTTTTTTTCTCCACATCGATATTTAATAGTTTTTGCGCCAAATCCTTTATAAATTCTTTTCTTTTTTTCTCTTTGTCTGCTGTAATAAAAACAAACATTTTAGCAACTGCACGTATGTGTATTATATACATTTATCTATATTACAATGATAAATGTACTATTAAACGGTACCTTCTTCCAATTTTGCATCTCTGACACCTTTTTGAGGACTTTTATCTTCCAATTCAACTGCATTGTAGAACAAAATATGTTAATCAGAACAATATGTACATACATAATGTAATTAGCAATAAATTTTACCTCCATATTTATTGCTCGTCTCCTTCAAAGCATTTAATATTTCTTCCATCTCAGCAGCAATGTACACCAGAGTATATTAATAACAATAATATTAAAAACACATATAATAACAGATATACGTATGTGTACACCCTTTCAAAACACAACAGTTATACGTATATATATACATACTACAAAACAGAGTATATTTATATGCATATACCATTACAAACCACGTATAATAACAGGTTTACATATGTGTACACCATTACAAAACACAACAATTATACAGATACATCAGAACAGAGTACATTTCTATGTTTAACTAGAACATATTTCTAACAATTACAAACAGCATAGGTATACGTATGTGTATACCATTACAAAACACATATATTAACAGGTATACGTATGTGTACACCATTTCAAATCTCAACACTTAAACGGATATGTATACATACTTAGAACAGAGTATATTTCTATGTTTAACCACAATTATAACGCATTTGTTAACAAAATCAATAGAACAAGTATAGTATGCATATGTGAACAACATTCCAAAACACAACAGTTATACAGTTATGTACATACATAGGCATAACAGAGTGCCCTGTAGACCATTACATTACAAAATCAAACATAAATCAGTATTAGACCGAAATAGCACATATATTGACTCGAAAATAAGTAAACATTAGATAAAATATGTGCCGATCGTATTATTTTATCTGTCTATCTATCTAAAACCTTAAATAACACCTCGCCTTCTCTAGTTGAAAATGAAATCGAAAAATCGATTTATCAAACCCTAACTCAACACTTTTGATTTCGGACAATACATTCAGATAACTTCATCAAATTTAAGTTTACAACTAAGAAGAACGTTTCATATCGCACAATAGCTAGAATTTTCGGATTTTTTCAGCTTTTTTTTATAAAATAAGAAACAAAAACACATAATCAAACCTTCGAATGTTACGTATGCTTATCGCCTTCGAAATGGAGGAGCGGAACCGAGTGATTGAATGCAAGTATGCTTATCGCCGAAGAAACCCTAGATTTCGCTGTTATCGCAGAGAGAGAACGAGGGGAGAGTGAAAGGTTTTTGGGGGAATTTTGAAAACAAAGTGATGTACGTTAGATGAAATTAGAATTGTTTATTGACCATATTGCCCCTCCACCATTTTTTTAATTTAAACAAGGTTGATTAAAATGTGTGGCTGAGATTTGTTCTCAAGTTTCTCAAATAGGGTGGACTTCTCTTAGGATCCCTACCATATATATATATATATATATATATATATATATATATATATATTATAACCCTAAAGCACCATCGTCAAAGCTCCACCAAAATCACCACAACCCAAAATCACCATCGTCAAACAACAACCGTACGACTACTGCAACCATACAAGAACAAAATCACCACCGTGTCCACTCCACCAACACCCTCTCTGGCAAACACCTCTACTGCTGATCTGCACCCCAATTGAGGGTTTTACCGGAACTCCTCACCCGAGATATGTGACGGCGTTAGGGTTTCAACAACCTTCCAGAACTGCAACGAACACCCCACCACCATCACCACAAACACCCCACCACCACCACACCTCCACCGACACTGCACAACCCCGACGACCGAACGTCCACTCCCACTACAAAACCCCACCAACACACCTCCCCCGCCGCTGCACAACCCCCACCACCGTACTGTAACATCTCGTTTTTGTTTTATGAAATTAAAATACATTTTTAATGTAAGTATTCAATCTCTAAAATGAGTTTATATTGGCAAGATAGTATATTTTTTTATATAAAAAAATATTACTATTAAATAGTTTTATAAAAATGGATTTATATTGCAAGGGGTTAAACTTGATTAAAATTAAATATTGTGGTGATAAAGGGAAATTAAATAGTTTAAATAAATGAATAAATAAAACAAAAACAAAAGAACAGAGGGCGTGACCACAGGAGGTCGCCCCTGTGCGATGCGACCAGGAGAAGGAGGAAGTGGGAGGTCAAATTCATCATGGAAATCACGAGATTGGGAGGCTAAGGTCTGAATTCTATCATCCTTGCTCGATTTCTAGGGCTTTGGTAAGTTATTTCTTAAGATTATGCTAATAAAACTCAAAAGTTAGGATTCTTCATAGTTGTTCAAATCCACGAAATTGGTGGGTAGTGGTGTGTGATTTGGTGCTTAAAAACCCTAATTGTTATGCTAAACTGATTTATTGTAACTTTTGAGTTATGGATTCATGTTGCATGTTATGATTTTGGGTCAAATTCATGATTTGGTGATTAATGAAGGAATATATAAAAACCATGGGTGAAGTTGCTGACCAAAATCTGAGTAGAATTTGACAATCCTAAAACAATGTTGATTTTATTTAAAAACATGAAAGATGGTACAATTTGGGAATTTCAAAGAAAGTGGGCATCCTTGGGGTAAATTAAGGGTGTGGGAGTTCATATGAGTATAAAAATGGTGAATCTTAGTTTATGCCCACAAGGTGTTTGATTAAATGCCGAAACGAAAATAAAAGTGAGATTTTGAAAGATTTGCCATGTTTACTTGATTTTAATGATTTGCTAATAATAAATTGGTGTTTTGCAAACATAAAGCTTTGGTGAATCTAATGGTAAACAGGATTAACATAAAGTACATATGTAAATGTTATTTTCACTTAATCACCCAAACAGGTCACTTGAGTGAATGGGTTAACTGGGTTGGATTATAACCAAAACTTATACCTATTGGTTAATTGATGAAACTATGGGGAATTTACCCATATGTTATGACTAAACACAAATGCGTGATAACGGGTCAAATGGGTGTTGATAAACCAATTAAAAAGTTTGGGGTAAAAGAATGATTTAGAATACACATTTAATCATGGGTTGGATAACTACTTAGGTATTGTGAGTGAATGACCCGTTATGTGTTCTAACAGTTTGCAAGTTTGAATTGTCTTTGTAAGAAATGGTCGTTTTGCAAATGTGTCATGGCGAAATTTTCTAAATAAGTATTTGTAAATGTTGTATTAATCCGAATATGTGGATTAATATATTTATGGAATAATAAACTTTATTAAGTAAGATAAAAAAATATGGGCCTATTTCCGCAAAGTATTTTAATATTATTTTTAACGAGTCGGGCATTACACGTACACACCTCATTTGTCTTGCCCATCCACCACCATTGCACAGCCACCACCACCACCGTAAAGGCGTAAACCCATCATCATCTAGATCCAAGATCTGAGATATGAGAGAAAATGACGCGGAAACCATGTTCATTACCTCAAAAACCGATGTTCATGCTGCTTGGATCTTTGTATGGTGGTGGTTATTGCCTGTGTAGAGAGAGAGAGAGAGTCTGAGTGTGTGTTTGATTAGGGTGAGAGAATGTGTGTTTGGGTTTATATATTATTTATTATTTTTATTTTTTTAAAAGACTAGGGTATTTTAGCTTTCTCAAAGAAAGTCAACAGATCTTTTGGACGACGTTAAAAAAATGGGCGTTACAAAAAAAAGCATTTAGGGATTCCGGACGTTAAACATTTTGATTTTAAACTTAAGTGATTAACACCACTAAAACACAATGAATCAAAAACTAATTTTCTCTACTATATATTAAATAACAACTCTTTAGTATAAGAAACTTTTTAGTTTTTACAATTTTATCACAAAACTTTTATAATCTCATATGTTTACTCTTTTACTAAATAATTTTTCAAACACTTAATTTTTTTTCATTAACTATCATATTTTAGAAACTAAATTTTTAAATGCTAGGTTTGGGTTGGTGATGGTTTTACAAATGATTTTTACGGTTCGCTTTCATATTTGCTAACATTCATTTTATAATCACGTAACTTTTCTCATAATTTTTGAATATACCGTTTTAACGTGTTTTTTATCAACGTTTCGATGTTCAAAACCATTTTAATTAATTTTAACATTTAACAAACTTTATAAATGATAGGCTTGGGTTGGCAACGATTTTACAAACATTTTTTTAAAGTTTAGTTTCGTATATGCTAACATTCATTTTACAAAGACGTGATTTTTTTGTGGTTTCAGAATATACCGCCACAACATACTCTTTTAATCTATGTTATATAAAACGAAATCTATATTATATAAAACGATCACTTACAGCGTGCGGCATATCCTACCAGTTGATTTACATAACTTTAAATGGTGTTACTAAATGCACTCCCCTTTTTAAAGTTTTACTAAATGCACCTCCTCCTAAAGTTTTTAAGAAAATACAATCAAACCTTGTATTTTCTATTATGTATATTATATTTTAGTATTGATTTTTAATACGATTTTTTACCTTTGTAGTCATAAAATTATACAAATTATTTTGTTACTCGGGTAGTCCCCTGAGTAAATGTCAGGGGACTATCCGAGTAACAAAATGACAAACCATAGGGAGCATACCTGTTATTTCTGAAATGTGGGGACTAAACGTGAAACCACAAGGACCATCCGGGCAATTAACTCAAAATCATTATACGAACTCTTTTAATAATTCTGGTATATTTTTAAACGTGTAACAGTGAAGTGAATTCATGAATCAAACAAAATCCTAACAACCATGTCACGTTTTCAAACATATAGGAGCTAAAAATCCCTATTTCAGACCGAACTGTACAATATGTTGGTTAAACTTCAGTTGTAATTTATTTCGGTTAAACTTTATTTGTGTTAGTTAAATCTCAACTTTAATTTGTTTTGGTTAACCTTCATTTGTTTTTTTAATGTGTTACTCATTTGTTTTAAACGTAATGAACTCATCATAGTCTTAATCTTATTTTTTTTGAAGTATCAATTCATAAATGTTATATTTCAATTCAATTAAACAATACAATAATATATAAAAGGTAAAGGGTGGAATTTAAAAAATTATAACAAAACAATAATATATAAAAGGTAAAGGGTGGAATTTAAAAAAAAATTAAAACATGATATTTTTAGAAATGGATGTATAAACAGTAAAAATGGAAGTGTATTTAGCCACACCTACCTTTAAAATAACAAGATATAAATGGTTGTTTACTTGTTTATACATAGTGTGACTTTATGGTGAGTCTTTCTAGGGGTGTTTTTTTAGATTGTAGTACTCTTATTGGAAGTAGCATGACTTCAAAGTTTCTCACTTTTATTTTTCTTCTTAGAAGCATAGTATATTAGTTTGGCCGTTAAAAAAACGGTTTATTAGATTTTAATAATCCTAAGTTTTATTTGTTGGCCGATAATAATCTCAACTCTAAAATTCCCTTCAACGATCCCAACTTGTAAGAATTTGATCTCCATCGATCTTTTTCAAACTGTAAGTACACTTCATTCAATTAAGGAGGCTCCAAGTGTACTTAAATCTATTGAGCAGATCAAATTCTTGTAAATTATAAAATGATCAATGGCGGCCAAATTCTTACAAGTTTGGATCGTTGGAAGGAATTTTTTAAGTTGAGATTATTATCGGTCAACTGGTGAAACTTTGTATTATTAAAATCCAATAACAAAAAAGACCTATTAATTTGTTTTCACTTAGAACTGCACAACAAGTCAATTATTCAAATTCTTACAATTGATCTATTCATACAAGTACCGCAAATTTGATTTTATGAACATGCAATAAATTTGTCATTAGGTCTACAAAATAAAATCTTAAAGCGTATACGCAACTACTCTAAACAAAATCTTTGTCGATTAAGTTTAGATTGGCCGTCGCCACCTTCACCACCATTGGTGTCGCCTCTCCGCTAAGAACTCTGCCGCCAACACCCATAAAAAATAGGAAAAATTACAAGTTTTGTCCTTTATCTTTATACCCTTTTTCAGTCGGTGTCTTTTTTAACGAATTTTCACAGGTTTTGCCCTTTGTAGGGAATTTTGTTGCACGCTTTGTCCTTTAACCCTAACTCAGTTAGATTTTTTTGTTAACTCTGATCATGGGACTTGCATGTAAGGGTATTTTTGTCATTTCACCTGAGAGGACTAAATATGTAAATAACTTAAATACTTAACCATTTTAAATAAATTAAAATGTTATCTCTCTACCACTCTCTGTCCCTACCCGTCCACCACCGGTGCCATCAGCCGCCACCACCCTCCACCACTGCCTCCGATTTGCACAACCCCCACCACTGAAACCACAACCTCTATCCCCAATTTTCCAGACTAAGGGCATGTTTGGCTAAGCTTTTTGAAACAACTTATTGACTTATTGGCTTTTTGGAAAAGTCAGTATGGAGTGACTTATTGACTTATTGGCTTTTCCCCCTCACATACACCCTCATTGCCAAACATCATTTTAGAGCTTATGTGTCACACCCCAACCGATGGCGGAATCATCGGGGCGTGGCACGGAGCGAAACAGATTGTCCAGAAGTTTCCACAACAACTATCATAACTATTCAATTTAAATAATACGTCCCAAACCGTACCTCAAACAGTCAAATAATTATTACAGACAAACATCAAGACAAATACTCTGTTCCGACAACTCAGATTTAAATAAGTAGCAATTGTTTATCTGCTTCTAGAGACCCCTAATTCGTTATCTACAGACAACTATTTGTTGGGCTCTAAAGCTTTATTCTAGCTTCCATTTCCTACCACACATGCATCCTAAGCACCTGTCACATACGTTAAAATAAAAGTCAATACATATAATGTAAAGGTGAGCATACAAGTTTGATAATAGCATATAGAGTTCGAATTCGTTTACGCATAACCAGCACGTACACATAGTGAAATGAAGCACGTTAGTTATCGACATAGATCCATCGATACCAATAACTGCGGGTTGACTGCCCGAGGCAGTTCGCAATACATGGTTACCACCGTAATCCATGCAAGTAAAAGATCCTTAACAACCCCCGTGTGAACGGGTGCTGAGTCCAAACTATAGTACTATCGTTGCTAAGGCAGGTAGACAGCATTCCATGTGTAAACATAACAAACAAGCATTCATAAGCCACGTATAACATGCATTAACGGTTAGCGTTCAAATAGCTTGAGTAGTGTGATAATTGTAGTTTGAATATTCGTAACGTATGTAACACCCAAAAGTGCTTAAAGCAAAAAGGGATCGAGTATACTCACAGCGATTATTGGATTGAAGGGAGCGCTTAGCGAGTGCGGTTAGCCTGAATAGATTCGATAGCGTAACGATAAGTGGTGCGTAAAACAAAACAGAGTGAGAGTGACTGATCGTGCGGATTAGTCATCCGTGCGGATTGGTTATTCGTGCGGATTGGTCACCCGTGCGGATTAGTAATCCGTGCGGATTAACAATCCGTGCGAATGGTAATCCGTCCGGATTAGTCATCCGTGCGGACAGCTTGTCCGTGCGGATAACTTGTCCGTGTGGATAACTATTCGAGTGGATTGTTTCTTCCTATTCTAAGGATGTGTTTGTGTATGATGGCTTGTCCTTTGAAGTTTTCATTGTAGCATTTAGAAAACATTTAAGTATCTCTACCCTTCAAGCCGGTCGCGCGGACGACAGTCCGTGCTGATGGTAGCCCGTGCGAACAACGACCTTAGGAGTGAGTCACTTAGTGAAGTTGGTGAAATCCGTCCGGATAATAGTTCGTGCGGACAACGACAATTCGGCCGGATAGTCTGTCCGTGCGGGCGGTGACAATCCGTCCGGATAGTCTGTCCGTGCGGACAGATGGTCCGTGCGGATGAACATGTTTAGCGATAGGGTTGGCTCCAGGAATGAGGTCGATACGAAAGTCGATATCACGACTTGGTGGTAATCCGGGAAGATCCTCTGGAAAAACGTTAGGAAATTCTTGAACCACGGGAACGTCTTCCACTTCCTTCTTCTCTTTCTTTTCCTTTTCCGCTGCTACAACGTTAGCCAAGAAAGCCCTGTATTCCTTGCGGAGATACTTGCTAGCTTGCAGGCATGACATAAGTTTGAGCCCATTTGAGGTAGTATCGCCGTATACACACAATAAGTCACCATTTGCGAGCGAAAAATGAATCATCTTATCGAAGCACACAACTTCAGCATGGTTTTCTCGAAGAAAGTCCATGCCTACTATGACATCAAAGCTTCCGAGTTGCATTGGAATAAGGTCGATTGGGAAGATGTGATTGTTGAGCTCAAGAGTGCAATCACGGATAACAGAACTAACATCGATGGTTCTTCCGGTAGCAACTTCTACATCGAACTTCGAGGAGAGTTGGGAACGTTTACGACTAAGGAGTTTCTCAAATTCGAGTGACACAAAGCAATTATCGGCTCCAGTATCAAACAAACAGGAAGCATAAATACCATTCACAAGGAACGTACCATTGACCACGTTGTTGTCGGCCTGGGCTTGACGCATGTTGAGGTTGAAAGTTCTGGCACGTGCGGCCTGTTGTTGCTGCTGTTGTTGTTGTTGCTGCTGTGGTTGCTGCTGTTGCGGTTCTTGTTTCACTACCCTGTTCGGGCACATGTTGGCGAAATGATTCGGGTCGCCACACGTGAAGCAGGCTCTGGCTTTGACTGCGGGTGCCGGAGGAGCTTGTTGGCCCTGTGGGGCAGCGAGTAGAGGTTGGTTGGCAGGAGCTTGACGAATACGGCAGTTGGCAGGGAAGTGGCCGTATACGTTGCAATGAGCACAGAAGCGACATTGAATAGCAGTTGGGTGGTGGTAGGTGCAAGTAGGGCAGAGCGGATGTGGCCCAGTGTACGCACGCTTTGCAGGCGGTGCATTGGCCACAGGCGCCGCTACTTGACGCTGTTGGGCAGGTACGGTTTGAATCGGTGCAGCAGTAATCGCACAATTCTTGTTGGTGGAGTTGTTCTTTCTCTTGTTTCTTCTCTTGTTGCTTGATGAGGTAGGTTCAGCAGTTGGTGCGGTAGCAGTAGCTTGATGCAGATGCTTGGAAGTCTTATCTCATACCCCAGCCTTGACCCGTTTGTCGTTGATTTCAGCGGCCAGCAGATAGGTCTCCTCGATCGTCGTAGTCTTAGCCGCTTGCACGAAATCAGCAACGCAGTCGGGTAAGGCTCGGATGTACTTCTTGATGGTGATCTCAGGGGTCTTGACCTGGTCGGGACAGATAATGCTGAGCTGCTTGAAACGAGCAGTGAGACCAGCATTGTCTCCATCCTTTTGCTGTATGTGCCAAAATTCATCTTCAAGCTTTTGACGTTCGTGAGGAGGGCAGAATTCCTCTAGCATAATTTCCTTGAGCTCGTCCCACGACAGACCGTAGGCTGCATCATTCCTCGCTTGTTCCTCTCGGCCGTCCACCAGTCTAGAGCACGGGACTGAAAGACGCCGGTAGCGTTCAGAGTTCGAAGGTCATCAGGTGTCACACCCCAACCGATGGCGGAAATCATCGGAGCATGGCACTGAGCGAAACAGATTGTCCAGAAGTTTCCATAACAACTATCATTACCATTTAATTTAAGTTAACATGTCCCATACCACGTCATAAATAGTAACAAGTTATTACAGATAAACATCAAGACAAGTATCCTGTTCCGACAACTCAGATTCAAATAAAAGTAAAGATAGTTTATTTATTGGTTTCTAGGACCCCATTTCCTAGCTTCGATTTCATCATAGCGCAGAGAGCGTCCTAGACCTTTCCTAGCCTCAAGTTCATAGCATGCTAAGCATGTAAACTTCCTAAGCACCTGTCACATACGTTAAAATAAAGTCAATACATAAAATGTAAGGGTGAGCACATAAGTTTAATAATAGCATATAGAGTTCGAATTCGTTTACGCATAACCAGCACGTACACATAGTGAAATGAAGCACGTTAGTTATCGACATAGACCCATCGATACCAATGACTGCGGGTTGACTGCCTGAGGCAGTTCGCAATACATGATTACCACCGTAATCCATGCAAGTAAAAGATCCTTAACAACCCCCGGGTAAATGGGTGCTGAGTCCAAACTATAGTACTATCGTTGCTAAGGCAGGTAGACCGCATTCCATGTGTAAACATAACAAACAAGCATTCATGAGCCACGTATAACATGCATTAACGGTCAGCGTTCAAATAGCTTGAGTAGTGTGATAATTGTAGTTTGAATATTCGTAACGTATGTAACACCCAAAAGTGCTTAAAGCAAAAAGGGATCGAGTATACTCACAGCGATTGTTGGATTGAAGGGAGCGCTTAGCGAGTGCGGTTAGCCTGAATAGATTCGATAGCGTAACGATAAGTGGTGCGTAAAACAAAACAGAGTGAGAGTGACTGATCGTGCAGATTAGTCATCCGTGCGGATTGGTCACCCGTGCGGATTAGTAATCCGTGCGGATTAACAATCCGTGCGAATGGTAATCCGTCCGGATTAGTCATCCGTGCGGACAGCTTGTCCGTGCGGATAACTTGTCCGTGTGGATAACTATTCGAGTGGATTGTTTCTTCCTATTCTAAGGATGTGTTTGTGTATGATGGCTTGTCCTTTGAAGTTTTCGTTGTAGCATTTAGAAAACATTTAAGTATCTCTACCCTTCAAGCCGGTCGCGCGGACGACAGTCTGTGCGGATGGTAGCCTGTGCGAACAACGACCTTAGGAGTGAGTCACTTAGTGAAGTTGGTGAAATCCGTCCGGATAATAGTTCGTGCGGACAACGACAATTCGTCCGGATAGTCTGTCCGTGCGGGCGGTGACAATCCGTCCGGATAGTCTGTCCGTGCGGACAGATGGTCCGTGCGGATGAACATGTTGAAAGTTGCTCAAGGTCTTAGTATCTCATGATCCAAAGAGTAATCCGTTCAGAGCGTGTCCGTGCGGATTATTCGTTCGTCGATACTCAAACCTCGTTTGGTTGTGGGTCCCAAGTGTAGTTCGTCCGGATGGCAACCCGTTCGGATAGTCTATCCGTGCGGACTGATTGTCCGTGCGGATAACTTCTCCGTGCGGATAACTTCTTGTTCTAGTTGTTCCGTTCGTCTACCCTTGGTCGCCTTTGTCGTTCTATCGAGACGTTCTGATTACGTGGCCACCATTTGGAACTGTATTCTTACCCGCATGACTAAGCCGGCCAGGAATCACCCTAGCTTGACCGGTCAACGGCTCGGAATGGCCATTCCGGATTAACCCGAAATCAGATGTCTTGTAGGTAGAATCCAGATCTAGGACTAGTGCTTCACTATTATCGAGTAGAAGACTAGAACTGACCCTATTCTAACCGTTTTTGAGGGTAAAAGAAGGAGAAAACTTGTGTTTATTTCTTTCAACTCTTTTATCCTTTAGAAAAGTTCAGATTTAGGTGAAGTTGTTGTGAAATCTTGTGGAAATCGTTCAGATCTGAGTTATTCTTGGTGGAATGAGGTCACACTTGAAGTTCATGAGAACTTCCTGATGACGTCACCCGAGAATGCCTCAAATCTTGATGATTTCACGGTTAAAAGTTGAGATTTGAAAGATAGAAAGGTGTAGAAGTGTGTATAGATCAAGAATGTACAAGATTTAGGGCGAGATCTTACCTGGATTGAGAGAAATCAAAGAAAAGGTGAAGAATGTGTGCTGGTCGGACGTCACTTGCCAAAAGTGGAAAGTTTGGAGAGTGACCCGTGTATTTATAGGATGCCAAAAGGGGAAAGGGTCGTCCGTGCGGATTGCACGTCACCCGGATTGGTTATCCGTGCGGATGGCAATCCTGGTCCGGATTCCCTCACACTCCTCAGGCGATTATCCATGCGGATGGTCTGTCCGTGCGGATTGGCTGTTCGTGCGGATAGACAATCCGTGCGGATTGGCGCCTGGGTGGTGTGTTCGGTGCGACGATCTTTTGACGTTTCGGTTTCGATTGCGAGCGATTCGGTAGGGTTTCCTATTCAAATTACTTTTAGTCCAACTACATGGTTCGGTCGGGATTCGGGTTCGAGTTCGATTGCATTCGAGTTAGATTTCGAGTTTCGATTGAGTTCGCTTGATTACCACAACATAACATAAATAAACATGCACAGGTAACACGTAAGGCACACACACGTATAGGCAATAAGTAAAATACACAGTTCGAGTTACGATTCGATGTCGATTCGATTGGCATAGCTTGATTATCAGTTGATTAACTTTATCGCATTGTTACTTCCTATAGTTCACAGTCGTCGATTGATCGAAATACGTTTATTACTCATCGATTATTGCAATGAACGATACTTACTCCACATAATACACATAAAATAAAGTAACTCCTACAAATCAAGTTGCGCGAAATCAGTCGTTTGACTTGGCCTTGACTTTGACTTTCACTTATGAAAACACGGGGTGTTACAGCCTCCCCTTGTTTAGGAAATTTCGTCCCGAAATTAAGCTGGAAACCGTTACAACGCCGTGAATCACGTTTTGAGAACTCTTTGATTGGACCGATTTTGACTCTGAAACGATTGCGAACCGAACGTGTAACGTGTCTTACGCAATCGTGACGGAGTTGAAAACCGGGACCTACAAGTGGTATCTGAGCAGGTTCTCGGTTGCGAAGGTCAAACACACATATTCGTACTAAAATCGGTGGTTCTATAGATTAATATGAAATTGTACAAAAACACTAAAGTCACAATACTACTTTCTCTCTCTAGCCTCACTCCTTGAACAACTGCGGGTACTTAACCTTCATATCGCTTTCGAGTTCCCAAGTGAACTCCGCGCCTCGTTTGCCTTCCCATCGGACCTTCACAATAGGAATGCGCGAGCGCCTGAGCTGCTTGGTTTGGCGATCCATGATTTCGACAGGCTTTTCCACGAAGTGTAATGTTGCGTTCACTTGTAGATCGTCTAGAGAGACATGTAAATCGTGGTCGGCGATGCACTTTCGGAGGTTTGACACGTGGAAAGTCGGGTGGACGCTACTAAGTTCCTCCGGTAGTTCGAGTCTGTAGGCGACTTTTCCGATCCTTTCCAGAATCTTAAAAGGTCCAACGTATCGAGGCGCGAGTTTCCCTTTCTTGCCGAATCGGACTACACCCTTCCAAGGAGATACCTTTAGGAGTACGTAGTCACCAACGCCAAATACTCGAGGCTTGCGCTTTTTATCGGCGTAACTTTTCTGTCGATCCCGAGCTTTCACTAGGTTGTCTCGAATTTGGAAAATTTTGTCTATCGTTTCTTGTAGTAGCTCCGGACCGGTTAATTGCGAGTGACCGATCTCGTGCCACACAATAGGCGATCGACATCTTCTTCCGTATAAGGCCTCGAAAGGTGCCATTTGGATGCTAGCCTGGTAGCAGTTGTTGTACGAGAATTTGACCAATGGCAGGTGTTTATCCCAATTACCACCAAAGTCTAAAACACACGAACGGAGCATGTCTTCAAGAGTACGGATCGTTCTTTCAGTATGACCGTCGGTTTGAGGGTGGAAAGCGGTACTTAGATTAAGCGTTGTACCGAGTGCCATTTGAAATGTTCCCCATAATCGGGAAGAAAACCGAGCATCACGATCAGAAATGATGGCACGAGGCGTCCCATGTCTACAAATGATCTCGTCGGTGTAGATTCGGGCTAATCGTTCCACCTTGTAGTCTTCTCGTATTGGCAGAAAGTGAGCTGATTTGGTCAATCGGTCGACTACAACCCATATGCTGTCATGACCTGATGACGTGGTTGGAAGCTTGGTTATAAAATCCATAGCTATACTCTCCCACTTCCACATAGGAATTGGCGGTTGTTCGAGTAAGCCAGAGGGTCTTTGGTGTTCAGCCTTGATCCTAGCACAAGTTAGGCATTTTCTGACGTAGAGAGCGATATCCCTTTTCATACCCGGCCACCAGTACGTATAACGAAGATCCTGGTACATTTTGTCAGCACTGGGATGAACAGAGTAGCGGGATTTATGAGCTTCGTCCATGATAATCTGTCGCAATTCGGTCTGCATAGGGACCCAAATTCGATCCAGGTAGTGGAATATCCCATTCGATTTGCTCACAAGCTCGGCTCCATCGTGGTAGATTCTTTCTTTCTTTAGGGTGCGTTAGTTAAAACATGCATGCTGAGCGTCGCGGATGAGAGTTTCGAGGTTGTGCTGGGCTTGAACATTACGAGTGCTAAGCAGATAGCTCCGTCTGCTAAGTGCGTCGGCAACAACATTCGGTTTGCCTGGGTGATAACAAATCTCACAGTCGTAATCGTTAAGAAGTTCTACCCATCGGCGTTGACGCATATTAAGTTCCCTCTGATTAAAGATATGTTGTAGGCTCCTATGATCGGTGAAGATCGTACACTTGGTACCATATAGGTAGTGTCGCCAAATCTTTAATGCAAAAACAACCGCGCCTAGCTCGAGATCATGGGTTGTATAGTTCTTCTCGTGGATTTTGAGCTGACGAGATGCATAAGCTATGACCTTGTCTCGTTGCATAAGAACACACCCGAGACCAAGGTTGGAAGCATCACAGTAGACAATGAAATCATTGTTTCCGTCGGGCAATGTGAGAACAGGAGCATTGCAGAGCATGTATTTGAGGGTTTGAAAAGCAGTCTCTTGTTTTGTTCCCCAAACAAAAGGCTTGTCTTTGTGCGTGAGAGAGGTAAGTGGTACAGCAATCTTCGAGAATCCTTCGATAAATCGCCGATAATAGCCTGCCAGTCCGAGAAAAGAACGGACTTCAGACGGATTCTTAGGCGTAACCCAGCTCTTGACGGCTTCAATCTTCGTAGGGTCGACGTGAATACCCTGACTATTGACAATGTGACCCAGAAATTGAACTTCCCCTAACCAAAATTCACACTTGGAGAACTTGGCATAGAGTTGGTTCCCCTGGAGTAACTCGAGAACTAAACGCAGATGTTGCGCGTGTTCGGCTTTCGATTTGGAATAGACCAGGACGTCGTCGATGAATACGATGACGAAACGGTCGAGATAAGGTTTACACACGTGATTCATCAGATCCATGAAAACCGCTGGTGCGTTGGTTAGGCCAAAAGGCATGACAACGAATTCGTAATGGCCGTATCGAGTACGAAACGCAGTTTTGGGTATATCCTCCTCTTGAATACGTAGCTGATGGTAACCTGAACGTAGATCGATCTTCGAAAAACACGTAGCGCCTTGTAGTTGATCAAACAAATCGTCGATTCGAGGTAGAGGATAGCGGTTCTTGATAGTCAACTTATTCAATTCCCGATAGTTGATGCACATCCAGAACGACCCATCCTTCTTTTTGACGAAAAGGACCGGCGCGCCCCAAGGAGAGGTGCTCGGGCGAATGAAGCCTTTTTCAAGTAATTCCTGGAGTTGGGTTGAGAGTTCGCGCATTTCTGACGGTGCGAGTCGGTAAGGAGCTTTAGCGATAGGGTTGGCTCCAGGAATAAGGTCGATACGAAAGTCGATATCACGACTTGGAGGTAATCCGGGAAGATCCTCTGGAAAAACGTTAGGAAATTCTCGAACCACGGGAACGTCTTCCACTTCCTTCTTCTCTTTCTTTTCCTTCTCCGCTGCTACAACGTTAGCCAAGAAAGCCCTATATTCCTTGCGGAGATACTTGCTAGCTTGCAGGCATGACATAAGTTTGAGCCCCTTTGAGGTAGTATCACCGTATACACACAATAAGTCACCATTTGCGAGCGAAAAACGAATCATCTTATCGAAGCACACAACTTCAGCATGGTTTTCTCGAGGAAAGTCCATGCCTACTATGACATCAAAGCTTCCGAGTTGCATTGGAATAAGGTCGATTGGGAAGATGTGATTGTTGAGCTCAAGAGTGCAATCACGGATAACAGAACTAACAGCGATGGTTCTTCCGGTAGCAACTTCTACATCGAACTTCGAGGAGAGTTGGGAACGTTTACGACTAAGGAGTTTCTCAAATTCGAGTGACACAAAGCAATTATCGGCTCTAGTATCAAATAAACAGGAAGCATAAATACCATTCACAAGGAACGTACCATTGACCACGTTGTTGTCGGCCTGGGCTTGACGCATGTTGAGGTTGAAAGTTCTGGCGCGTGCGGCCTGTTGTTGCTGCTGTTGTTATTGTTGCTACTGTGGTTGCTGCTGTTGCGGTTCTTGTTTCACTACCCTGTTCGGGCACATGTTGGCGAAATGATTCGGGTCGCCACACGTGAAGCAGTCTCTGGCTTTGACTGCGGGTGCCGGAGGAGCTTGTTGGCCCTGTGGGGCAGCGAGTAGAGGTTGGTTGGCAGGAGCTTGACGAATACGGCAGTTGGCAGGGAAGTGGCCGTATACGTTGCAATGAGCACAGAAGCGACATTGAATAGCAGTTGGGTGGTGGTAGGTGCAAGTAGGGCAGAGCGGATGTGGCCCAGTGTACGCACGCTTTGCAGGCGGTGCATTGGCCACAGGCGCCGCTACTTGACGCTGTTGGGCAGGTACGGTTTGAATCGGTGCAGCAGTAATCGCACAATTCTTGTTGGTGGAGTTGTTCTTTCTCTTGTTTCTTCTCTTGTTGCTTGATGAGGTAGGTTCAGCAGTTGGTGCGGTAGCAGTAGCTTGATGCAGATGCTTGGAAGTCTTATACCATACCCCAGCCTTGACCCGTTTGTCGTTGATTTCAGCGGCCAGCAGATAGGTCTCCTCGATCGTCGTAGTCTTAGCCGCTTGCACGAAATCAGCAACACAGTCGGGTAAGGCTCGGATGTACTTCTTGATGGTGATCTCAGGGGTCTTGACCTGGTCGGGACAGATAATGCTGAGCTGCTTGAAACGAGCAGTGAGACCAGCATTGTCTCCATCCTTTTGCTGTATGTGCCAAAATTCATCTTCAAGCTTTTGACATTCGTGAGGAGGGCAGAATTCCTCTAGCATAACTTCCTTGAGCTCGTCCCACGACAGACCGTAGGCTGCATCATTCCCTCGCTTGTTCCTCTCGGCCGTCCACCAGTCTAGAGCACGGGACTGAAAGACGCCGGTAGCGTTCAGAGTTCGAAGGTCATCAGGGCAACCACTTTGTCGCAGAGTAACCTCGATAGAGTCAAACCAGGGGAATAGTGTAGTAGGACCTCCTTCGGCTGTGAATTCTTTTGGCCCACACGACTTGAATTGCTTGAAACTGAAAGGTCTTGCGGCAACTTTAGGACCTTCAGTCCTCGACTCCTCAGATGACTTGCTGGCGTTCTCGTAGACATCACTCACGACTTTTGCTACACTCTTAGCGATGATGGAAGCAAGGCGTTTGTCCCTCTTTTCCCGACGAGAGAGTGCATGACGGGATCCAGACGACATGGTCTGCAACAGACATTGATGCGTGTGAAGTGTTATATATATTAGGTGTATATTTTGAACCCCTTTAACACTTATTTTTAGCCAAGTTTTAAATTTATAAAACACGATATTTTACTAACACTAAACACACATATGGGCAAGTGCACCCATCGTGAGCGTAGTATAGTGTTGGCAAGATACCGAGGTCGTCCAAGGACACAAGAGCTTTTAGTACCGGTTTATCCTCAACGTCTAATCAAAATAAAAAGTTTAGAAAAATGTTTTAAACTAAAAAAATAAAAACTAACTAAAATGCTGAAAAATAAAAATAAAAAGAAAAACAGATAGACAAGATGAATCACTTGGTTCCGACTCGTATCTAGTATAACCTTTGATTATTTCCGCACTTTTGCACATATTTAAGAGATTATCTTAGTTATTGTAGTAGGCCCCTCTTTTGAAGGTGACGTTACCCTCACCCCAGTAGTTTGAGTCAGCAAGGATACAATCCTAAAAGGGTGGATTATTGGAAGATAATTAATTAAGTTATTAATGCAAATTATGGTAGGCCCCTCTTTTGGAGGTGACGTTACCCTCGACTAAGTAGTCTGAGTCAGCAGGGATACAGTCCTAAATAGCCGGGTTATAGTATTAATAGTAGTTAACTTATGAGGGGATCAAAGAGTTTGGACCCCCGCCATCCAATACCGTGAAGTATTGAAGGAGGTCCTACTAAATTTGACCCAGGTCCATTGCAGGACCTCTAAACGCTGAACAATGGCAAGACCTTTACCAAACTGTTCCCTTAACCCCCGACCAGGTAGCCAACATACCTCCATATAGACCGTGGAGATATGAATGGTGAAAATCTTTTAATTTATATAGACAGTAAAATAATGCCAAGACACCACGGACAAACGATAAGGAAAGATCACCTTCAACATAAGTAACTAGTTATTAAAGTCATTAATACAAAACCAAATAAAAAGTGCAAAAGATTAGAAATAAAAAGTATTATACTAGACACTTTGTCTTCACCAAGTGATGTAAGAGACTTAGGCAAGCATGGCCTTGATTGTCAAGAACTCTTACGATCAATCTTGGATCCCGAGACGACTCACACACTCTACGATGGACAATGGATGATGGTGGTGGATGATGGTGTTGTGATGGTGGTGGGTGGGTGGTGGATGAAGTGTGAGAGAGGTGGTGTGCCAAGGGATGAGTTGAAATGAAACCAAGCACTCCTATTTATAGACTGAACAGAAGGCTGGGCACGGCCCCGTGTCCGCTGGACACGCCCCCGTGCCTGTCTGACACTCTCTCTCTTCATTAATTGTAATTCGCAATTACAATTAATGCGCCTGCTGTACTTTCGCCACGCCCCCGTGTTCACTGGACACGGCCCCGTGGTGGGCAATAGAAGCTTCTATATGTTTGTCTTTTCTGCTGCTTCTTGGGCACGGCCCCGTGCTGGCTGAGCACGGGGCGTGTTCAGTCTTCTGCCTTCTCTATTTTGCTTGGGAAGATGCCGTTGAGGGGTCGGGCAGTCCACTTATGTTCCTTTTCTTGTATTTATGTTGGATTTAGCTGTCTTTTTGCTTCTTTTGTGGTTTTGAGCTCATTTAATCCTGAAAATACAAAAGGAAGACAAAAACACTCTTTTTCCAATATTAGTACTTAAAAAGGGTTAGTTTTATGCCTCATTTGATGTAATTTATATGTTGCATTTTACACACATCAAATACCCCCACACTTGAACTTTTGCTTGTCCTCAAGCAAAACTCTTTAATATGTGGCTTACACTCCCAAATGGAATGGGTAGAAGAGAAGGTTTTGGCTTGTCATAGAGTGTTGGGAATCCAAGATCCTTTTGGGTTTTATTTTTATCTATTTACAATCCTATTCGTAATGATTTGTATAGAACGTTTCATAGGAGAAATTACTTATTTGGACATAACATGCCTTTTTAAAATTCCATTTATATACAAGTTCACATACCTCACGGGAGAAATCACTCACACTCGGCCGAAGGTGTATTTTTAGTGAATCACTCGAGAGCGGCATGGAACTTACTCCTACCATAAGCTTGCCAAGCAATCAATCCTCCTCCTTTTTAACTTTTATACATTTTGTAAATATCAAGAGGACTTCGTGGGTTAAGGGTTAGGCTTGGGTTAATGGTAGGTGGTTGGGATAGTGGTTAGTGGTTAGTAGAAAAAGGGTGAAAAGCGTAACAAGTGTCGGTTTTCGTAGGACTTTCTATTTTTGTAACTTTTATTTTGATGAAGCTATTATTCAAACAAAGTTATTTTTGATGAACTTGTTTGTTTATCTTTTGCTTCATCATCAACACTTTTTTTTTTTTTTGAACGATCATACGAAAAAACCGAACTTGTTACTAAAACAAAGGGTTAAAAATAAAAAAGGTTTTGGTGGGTAAAAGGGTGTTTGGTTTGGGAAATGAAAAGGTTTAGGCTCAAAGGGGCTAACTAGGGGGATTTTTGGGTAGGTGGTAAAAAAAAAAGAAAAATAATGGTGTAGAAATAAAAGGGGTTAGTCCTAATGCCTCCATCATTTACTTACTCGGGTTTAAGTTGATAAGGACCGGGAATGTATCGTCATGGCAAGTTCTAGAGTCGTAAGATCCAAACGGCTATTCACACAAGAAACGAAAAATGAGCATTTAGTTTAATGATATGTAATTGTATGCTCAATAAAGGCTCAAAACTCACTTTTGTGGGAATGGGTTTTTTATGTGATCAAGTATATATAATCAAATTTTAACTAAGTTTTCCATGTCTTTTCATAATTTTCTTATGTTGGTTCTTTTTATCACTACGCTATCGGTTGTAAATTCGTTAAAATATAACCTTTTTGAGAACTTGAATTTCCCGAGTTAAACCTAGACAAGTAAAAAAATGAAAATTTTGAAAAAATTTGGGTGATTAGCGGTTCCAATAGAGTTTTGTGTAAGGCTTGTATTTAGGACTTGCAAGATTCAAGGTTTTAGCATCCCCCCCACACTTAAATTACACATTGTCCTCAATGTGTCCCAAAAATAAATTTTTAGGTTGATTAGATGTGTAAAATGGTGTTAAAAGCAAAGATTTATGTTACTGGTAGCCTGGACACGGCCCCGTGGAGACCGGACACGGCCCCGTGTTCAGGTGCCAGTAACAGAAATTAAAGAAAAGAAACAGAAGCCTGGACACGGGGGCGTGTCTGGTGAACACGGCCCGTGTCCAGTTACCTGAACTGGGCATTTTTCTGCAGGGGGTTCAGCATGGGGCCGTGTTGGTTGGACACGGCCCGTGCCGAGCTTACTGTAATGGAGAGATTTATGCTGGGTTGCCTTGTTCTTGTGCATGGGGTCATTTTTCTCGTTCCCCTTTTCATCCCTTACCACCATGAGTGTGTTTTATTTATTAAGAACCATCCAAACTTTAAAAACCATCATTTCATTGCACTCATAGAGAGACCTTACATAATCCTAAATTTAGATTAAACTAGATACGAAAACAAAGAAATATTAAACCATGGAGTTCTAGCCTCTACTTTATTTTAATTAGCAAAATTTCCAAGAAGCTACTAATCTTGGTTAGACAAGGCCTTTTAGAACTCCTTCTTCCGGTGCGGTTCTCCTCATATGTCGGCGAGCCACTCTTCCACCTCCCTTGGAAGGAGAAAAGAAGGCTCATTGGCATTAGTTTGAGGAGTTTCGATTTCCACCGGGATCTCTTGTTGGTGTTCCACGGGAGGTTCCGCCGGAAAGTCTTCCCACCCGGTAGGGTTGTTAATTCCGAGTGCCAGGTTCCAATCCTGTTGAGGGAGGACTGGTTCCATCGGGGGTGCTACAAGAATATTTAACCTCTGGTGCAAGAGGTTAATTTCTTGGAAGCTGCTTTCGAGTCCCACCGTAAGATCGTTAATACGGTCGATTAGGACCTCCTCTACTGATGTCATTTCGTCGAGAGCCTCCCTTAATGCTATCACATAGTGCACAAGTGTAGCTTCAACGGAGGGCCTCCTTCCTCTTCGGCTGTTTGATGAATGCACAGAAGATGTTTCGCTGTTTTCACTCGACATCCTACGAAAAATAAACTGAAAAATAGTTTATTTAATGAAACAGTGACCGGACACGGCCCCGTGCTCATTGAGCACGGCCCCGTGTTCATCTTTCTGCAGAATTTTGGAGCAAGGAAACTTGGAATTTTAAGTTATTTTCTGAACTTGTGGGGTCTTTTTAGTCATTAATAACTTAAAACAATGTTACATAACATATTTTTACCAAGATTCCTTGAACAAAACTCATTAATCCTTACCACAAAGTAGGAAGAATTCAAACTTTTAATGGTAGTTCTTGGAGAAAGATGGAGAAGAAGGAAATGGCTAAAAGAGGAAAGGACAAGATGGGTTGTTGGAACCTTCTTATAGACTTACCTAGGATAGTTGAGAGAAGATTCCTTCAAATCTCTGTCCCAAGTTGGTCCAACTGTGCATAATTCTTGGCTGCATTTATAGAAAACGACAGCCTCCTGGACACGGCCCCGTGTCCATTGGACACGGCCTCGTGTGCAGGTGGAGTTCTGACACAGTTTGTCCGTATTCTGACGTACTGGTCAGAAGGGAATCTTTTAGGTGAGCACGGGGGCGTGTTGGCTAGACACGGCCCCGCGTCGAGGGACTGTTTTATGAAGTTGTCTAGTTTTTTTAAGGAACTCACTAGTATCGGGTGGCTCCTGATTGGTTGGAACAACCCCAAAGTGCCTAAGATACCTTAATTGTCCTAAACTAAGGCGAGAACGCAAGAGGTTGTCGGTGAGGGTAATTCCTATTTTTATTCTAGGTGGACAAGTCCAACCCTTTCCCGGGCTCTCGTTAAAGAATGTGTATGCCGAATCGCTCAGGTCTATGTATGCACCGAACGAAGTCGATGGAGAGTCCTTCACGGCACAATCGGCACAGGGACGACTATCATCCAAGTCTTTGCTAGGTATGAAGGTATTTTTGGGAGCAACGAGGTTGTCGGAATGCGGTTCTAGCATTTCGTTATGGTCATCGTCTTGGGGTGGATCAATAAAGTCCTTCCTAAGCTCTTTTGACCAATTTAGAATTAGCTTTTCTAGTTGAAATAACTCGTCAAGGAGCATTTCCCCTAGAATATCTGGCTGGGCGCATTCGAGGGAGAGATAGGGCTTATTTTTACTTTCGCCCCTCTTAAGGTTATAAGAAGTCGGTGGGTCCATGTAGTGGGGCCTATAATTTAGAAAGTAGCATTCTAATTCTCTATGTTCGCCTCCACATAATTGACACCACGTACCATAAGAGTGCCGAAAGTAAAAACAATTACTATCACTCATGTTTATGTCAGAAATTACCAACCGCCAGGATCTAACGGTTCTGTTTTCAGTAAGTAAATCTTGGGCACGGGGGCGTGTTGGGTGAGCACGGCCCCGTGTTCAGCTTACTGTCTAACTTAAAACAGGATTGCCAGTTCCAATGATTTAGCACGGGGGCGTGTTCAGTGGGCACGGCCCGTGCTGAGCTCTGCAGAAGCTGAAAAACTAAGAAAATCCTAAAAAAATTAAAAAGAAAAATAAAAAATATGATTAGGCCGTTGATTCCTAACTTTCTTAAAATCCTTGTGTCCCCGGCAACGGCGCCAAAAACTTGATGCGTGTGAAGTGTTATATATATTAGGTGTATATTTTAAGCCCCTTTAACACTTATTTTTAGCCAAGTTTTAAATTTATAAAACACGATATTTTACTAACACTAAACTCACATATGGGCAAGTGCACCCATCGTGAGCGTAGTATAGTGTTGGCAAGATACCGAGGTCGTCCAAGGACACAAGAGCTTTTAGTACCGGTTTATCCTCAACGTCTAATCAAAATAAAAAGTTTAGAAAAATGTTTTAAACTAAAAAAATAAAAACTAACTAAAATGCTGAAAAATAAAAATAAAAAGAAAAACAGATAGACAAGATGAATCACTTGGTTCCGACTCGTATCTAGTATAACCTTTGATTATTTCCGCACTTTTGCACATATTTAAGAGATTATCTTAGTTATTGTAGTAGGACCCTCTTTTGAAGGTGACGTTACCCTCACCCCAGCAGTTTGAGTCAGCAAGGATACAATCCTAAAAGGGTGGATTATTGGAAGATAATTAATTAAGTTATTAATGCAAATTATGGTAGGCCCCTCTTTTGGAGGTGACGTTACCCTCGACTAAGTAGTCTGAGTCAGCAGGGATACAGTCCTAAATAGCCGGGTTATAGTATTAATAGTAGTTAACTTATGAGGGGATCAAAGAGTTTGGACCCCCGCCATCCAATACCGTGAAGTATTGAAGGAGGTCCTACTAAATTTGACCCAGGTCCATTGCAGGACCTCTAAACGCTGAACAATGGCAAGACCTTTACCAAACCGTTCCCTTAACCCCCGACCAGGTAGCCAACATACCTCCATATAGACCGTGGAGATATGAATGGTGAAAATCTTTTATTTTATATAGACAGTAAAATAATGCCAAGACACCACGGACAAACGATAAGGAAAGATCACCTTCAACATAAGTAACTAGTTATTAAAGTCATTAATACAAAACCAAATAAAAAGTGCAAAAGATTAGAAATAAAAAGTATTATACTAGACACTTTGTCTTCACCAAGTGATGTAAGAGACTTAGGCAAGCATGGCCTTGATTGTTAAGAACTCTTACGATCAATCTTGGATCCCGAGACGACTCACACACTCTACGATGGAAAATGGATGATGGTGGTGGATGATGGTGTTGTGATGGTGGTGGGTGGTGGATGAAGTGTGAGAGAGGTGGTGTGCCAAGGGATGAGTTGAAATGAAACCAAGCACTCCTATTCAATGTTGTAGAAGGCGCTAGGCGCTAGTCGGGCGGTGAGGTACAGCCTAGGGATTAATCGGGATTAATAGGGATTAATCGAGATTAATCGGAATGGGATTTTTATATGTATTTTTTCAAAATTATATATATATACCCAATAATATAAAAATAATACTTCAAAATTCACATAAATACTTCAAGTTTCAGATAGTATGGTTCGATTTTGACCGATTTTGACCAATTTTGACCGCCTAGGACCGCCTAAGACCGCCTAGTACCGCCTAGGACCGATTTTGATCGATTTTGACCGACTAATATTGTCCGATTAATCCGATTTTTGACCGCCTAGGACCGATTTTGACCGCCTAGGACCGATTTTGACCGATTTTTGACCATGACCGATTAATTGACCGCCTAGCTAAAAATTAGGCAGTAGATAACCGCCTAGCGCCTAGGCGCCGATTAATCGGCCGCCTAGGCCGATTTCTGCAACCATGCTCCTATTTATAGGCTGAACAGAAGGCTGGGCACGGCCCCGTGTCCGCTGGACACGCCCCCGTGCCTGTCTGACACTCTTTCTCTTCATTAATTGTAATTCGCAATTACAATTAATGCTCCTGCTGTACTTTTGCCACGCCCCCGTGTTCACTGGACACGGCCCCGTGGTGGGCAATAGAAGCTTCTATAGGTTTGTCTTTTCTGCTGCTTCTTGGGCACGGCCCCGTGCTGACTGAGCACGGGGCGTGTTCAGTCTTCTGCCTTCTCTATTTTGCTTGGGAAGATGCCGTTGAGGGGTCGGGCAGTCCACTTATGTTCCTTTTCTTGTATTTATGTTGGATTTAGCTGTCTTTTTGCTTCTTTTGTGTTTTTGAGCTCATTTAATCCTGAAAATACAAAAGGAAGACAAAAACACTCTTTTTCCAATATTAGTACTTAAAAAGGGTTAGTTTTATGCCTCATTTGATGTAATTTATATGTTGCATTTTACACACATCAGACATCGTCACAGGACTCATCACATTGCATTCGAATCTCACCTCACACGTTTATTACTTACTAAAGCTCAGGAACACGTATACTTACGTAAATACTTATCACGAAATCACATAATCACATAGCACATAGAACACATAATCATTTAGTACCTAAGCATGTAAGCACAGAAGCAAAGAAACACATACGCATTTAACCAATAGAGGCAATCAGAAAACAGAACCCTATCATTCCAAGCTCGCGAGTGTTCGAATTATAGTATAGTGCGAGCGATTTGTTAGCGATTTGAGGTAGAATAGTAGTGCGAGTCGTGTGTGTGTTGATCGAAGTAAGAACAAAAATCGAGTAACTCTCAAGGCTTAAACACATAAACAGGTAGAAACACATAAAAACACATAAAATCGACAAATTATCAAAGTCAGCAATAGCGGCTTGGATTTGAAACACATAAAATCGAGAGCGAGATAGATTGTCTGCGGCTAGTAGACTTCGACTAACCAAAGTAATTCAACTATTCACAAGGATCCATTGTACACATTTGACCTCCAGGAGTATGCCCTTGCCTCGATTCTTGGGCGTTGGCACACATCCCGTTGGTTCCATCGTGCCTTCAGATCGTTGGAGTCCGTCGAATCTTTGGTGAGAGTTTTGTAAAATGCTCAGAACAAGTTGTCAAGGTTAGGGTTTCACCCCTGGCTTAACAACTTCATCCCTATTTTGATAAAATAGAGGAGATTATTCATCAAAATATGGGTTTCACCCCTAGTTTGGTATAATTTCCTCGTTTGTAGTTAAAATGCGAGTTGAGTAAGCAACTTTAGTCGAGAGTTTGCGGTTTTCTCACCTATTCTCGGCCTTACTGCTCACTCATAGTTGAAAATTCGAGTGCAGGAATAGTGTAGAATAAACGATAATTAACGAGGAAGTAAGCTTGTACATGGTCCCTACTGGGTAGGCACAAGTCGGTCTGCTGGTTCTTAACTATAGTCTAGGTATCTAATACTTCGACCCGGACTAGGTCGAGTCTTGCCTAATTCCCTATAGTTATGGCTCTGATACCAATCTGTCACACCCCAACCGATGGCAGAATCATCAGGGCGTGGCACTGAGCGAAACAGATTGTCCAGAAGTTTCCACAACAACTATCATAACTATTCAATTTAAATAATACGTCCCATACCGTACCTCAAACAGTCAAATAATTATTACAGACAAACATCAAGACAAATACTCTGTTCCGACAACTCAGATTTAAATAAGTAGCAATTGTTTATCTGCTTCTAGAGACCCCTAATTCGTTATCTACAGACACCTATTTGTTGGGCTCTAAAGCTTTATTCTAGCTTCCATTTCCTACCACACATGCATCCTAAGCACCTGTCACATACGTTAAAATAAAAGTCAATACATATAATGTAAAGGTGAGCATACAAGTTTGATAATAGCATATAGAGTTCGAATTCGTTTACGCATAACCAGCACGTACACATAGTGAAATGAAGCACGTTAGTTATCGACATAGATCCATCGATACCAATGACTGCGGGTTGACTGCCCGAGGCAGTTCGCAATACATGGTTACCACCGTAATCCATGCAAGTAAAAGATCCTTAACAACCCCCGTGTGAACGGGTGCTGAGTCCAAACTATAGTACTATCGTTGCTAAGGCAGGTAGACAACATTCCATGTGTAAACATAACAAACAAGCATTCATAAGCCACGTATAACATGCATTAACGGTTAGCGTTCAAATAGCTTGAGTAGTGTGATAATTGTAGTTTGAATATTCGTAACGTATGTAACACCCAAAAGTGCTTAAAGCAAAAAGGGATCGAGTATACTCACAGCGATTGTTGGATTGAAGGGAGCGCTTAGCGAGTGCGGTTAGCCTGAATAGATTCGATAGCGTAACGATAAGTGGTGCGTAAAACAAAACAGAGTGAGAGTGACTGATCGTGCGGATTAGTCATCCGTGCGGATTGGTTATTCGTGCGGATTGGTCACCCGTGCGGATTAGTAATCCGTGCGGATTAACAATCCGTGCGAATGGTAATCCGTCCGGAGTAGTCATCCGTGCGGACAGCTTGTCCGTGCGGATAACTTGTCCGTGTGGATAACTATTCGAGTGGATTGTTTCTTCCTATTCTAAGGATGTGTTTGTGTATGATGGCTTGTCCTTTGAAGTTTTCATTGTAGCATTTAGAAAACATTTAAGTATCTCTACCCTTCAAGCCGGTCGCGCGGACGACAGTCCGTGCGGATGGTAGCCCGTGCGAACAACGACCTTAGGAGTGAGTCACTTAGTGAAGTTGATGAAATCCGTCCGGATAATAGTTCGTGCGGACAACGACAATTCGTCCGGATAGTCTGTCCGTGCGGGCGGTGACAATCCGTCCGGATAGTCTGTCCGTGCGGACAGATGGTCCGTGCGGACAGATGGTCCGTGCGGATGAACATGTTGAAAGTTGCTCAAGGTCTTAGTATCTCATGATCCGAAGAGTAATCCGTTCAGAGCGTGTCCGTGCGCATTAATCGTTCGTCTATACTCAAACCTCGTTTGGTTGTGGGTCCCAAGTGTAGTTCGTCCGGATGGCAACCCGTCCAGATAGTCTATCCGTGCGGACAGATTGTCCGTGCGGATAACTTCTCCGTGCGGATAGCTTCTTGTTCTAGTTGTTCCGTTCGTCTACCCTTGGTCGCCTTTGTCGTTCTATCGAGACGTTCTGATTACGTGGCCACCGTTTGGAACTGTATTCTTACCCGCATGACTAAGCCGGCCAGGAATCACCCTAGCTTGACCGGTCAGCGGCTCGGAATGGCCATTCCGGATTAACCCGAAATCAGATGTCTTGTAGGTAGAATCCGGATCTAGGACTAGTGCTTCACTATTATCGAGTAGAAGACTAGAACTGACCCTATTCTAACCGTTTTTGAGGGTAAAAGAAGGAGAAAACTTGTGTTTATTTCTTTCAACTCTTTTATCCTTTAGAAAAGTTTAGATTTAGGTGAAGTTGTTGTGAAATCTTGTGGAAATCGTTCAGATCTGAGTTATTCTTGGTGGAATGAGGTCACACTTGAAGTTCATGAGAACTTCCTGATGACGTCACCCGAGAATGCCTCAAATCTTGATAATTTCACGGTTAAAAGTTGAGATTTGAAAGATAGAAAGGTGTAGAAGTGTGTATAGATCAAGAATGTACAAGATTTAGGGCGAGATCTTACCTGGATTGAGAGAAATCGAAAAAAAGGTGAAGAATGTGTGCTGGTCGAACGTCACTTGCCAAAAGTGGAAAGTTTGGAGAGTGACCCGTGTATTTATAGGATGTCAAAAGGGGAAAGGGTCGTCCGTGCGGATTGCACGTCACCCGGATTGGTTATCCGTGCGGATGGCAATCCTGGTCCGGATTCCCTCACACTCCTCAGGCGGTTATCCGTGCAGATGGTCTGTCCGTGCGGATGGGCAATCCGTGCGGATTAGCTGTTCGTGCGGATAGACAATCCGTGCGGATTGGCGCCTGGGTGGTGTGTTCGGTGCGACGATCTTTTGACGTTTCGGTTTCGATTGCGAGCGATTCGGTAGGGTTTCCTAGTCAAATTACTTTTAGTCCAACTACATGGTTCGATCGGGATTCGGGTTCGAGTTCGATTGCATTCGAGTTAGATTTCGAGTTTCGATTGAGTTCGCTTGATTACCACAACATAACATAAATAAACATGCACAGGTAACACGTAAGGCACACACACGTATAGGCAATAAGTAAAATACACAGTTCGAGTTGCGATTCGATGTCGATTCGATTGGCATAGCTTGATTATCAGTTGATTAACTTTATCGCATTGTTACTTCCTATAGTTCACATTCGTCAATTGATCGAAATACGTTTATTACTCATCGATTATTGCAATGAACGACACTTACTCCACATAATACACATAAAATAAAGTAACTCCTACAAATCAAGTTGCGCGAAATCGGTCGTTTGACTTGGCCTTGACTTTGACTTTCACTTATGAAAACACGGGGTGTTACATTATGACTTTTCAAAAAGCCAATAAGTCAATAAGTTGTTTTAAAAAGCTTAGCCAAACATGCCCTAAAAACGCTAGATCTACCGGTCACCACCACTAGCCGATCACCCATATACAACCCGCCACCACAAGCCGACCACCCATCATTGCACAATCCCCATCACTCTATAATCAATCTATCTTATTGGAACAAAAAGGAAATATCAATTTTGATTTGAACACCCTATTTAAAGAATCTATCGGAGTAGGTTTCTCCATCTGAATATTATTCCGGCAACGAATAGTTAGGTTTCCGGCATCATCTAGAAAGCCCCCCACAGTTGTCGCCGTCTGAATATTATCAAGAAACCCCCCAATGTTGTGTCATCTACCACCGTTATCCACCATTACCGCCGCCATTTGAATATTATCAAGAAACCCCCCCAATCTTTTTAGCCTAAAGTCAAAGTACAAATTAATGATATGAACCCAAATGATAAAACTTACTTCTTCAAATGTTGTGGGTGATGGTAGGGTGGATCTAGCTGGCTGATGAACTTGACCACTAGGAATCACTAGAGTTGCAGATAATGATAATAAACCTTGAACACTGTCATCCATTAAAAGGGCTTGCTCAAGGTTTTCAAGTGGAGGAACGTTAAGATCCAGCACTCCTTTCCTTCGCCTAACATTTCTTGCATACTTCATAAATTGTTGGTGGCAGAGGGAGGTTGCTTGGTCGTCGAAGTGGGCGGGAGTGGGCGGTGGTTGGTGTCGGCCAGAAATCTGGTGTGCCCTAAGAGAGGGAATAAAGTGTGTGTTAATTGTTTTAGTTTTATAGGGTTGAGATCCTGTACAAACAGTGCTAACTATAAGAACCGTAAGAACAGATCTGAACCATTGATAGTTTAAATCAAGGGTTATGGTTGATTATAAATAAAACCCTTATAATTAAAAATTAGTACTAACAAGTTAGGGGTAATTATGTAAAATTGCTAGTCATTTGACATTTTCAATTAAATACAAATTCCATCAAGGTTTTTTAAACTAAAATAACTTTTATATACTTCATTATTTAAAAAAAAAAAATACCATAAAATCAAGTATTTTTTTATCTTTAATATGAGCACAATATTGCTATACTTTTTTTTTATTTATAAAAGTATCTTTTAAAAAAGTTACCAAAAGTTGTTTTATAATTGTGCTGATAATGTGTTGATTATGTGTTAATTATAATATAATTGCCCATCGAGATATTTCATAAAATTTGTTAAATATTCTTCCCATAAGATTTTATCCTGCTTGAAGGTGATTTGAATCAACCCTTTGAAAACTAACCAACACGTGTATTAACAACACTTTAAAAACATACCAGCACATATGCTAACAACACTTTAAAAACATATCAGTACATGTGCTAACAGAACTTTAGAAACATACCAGCACATGTGTAAACAACACATTAAAAACATACTGAAAAAAATAAGTAGCACATGTTTTAGCAGCACTTGAAAAACGAGCACAACAGGGAATTAAATTTGTTTTTTGCTGCACTTGAAAAACAAGCACAACAGGAAACTAAATTTATGTAAATACACATGCTAACTGCGTAATGTAAAATTAATTTCAAGTTTTTATTTTAGTTTATCTGTTTATTTCTTTATTTGAATTATTGGTACTTCTCTTTATTGACTTTTATCTTAGTTTAAAACAATCATATAGTTGTAATAATTTGTTACAAAGTGCTGATTAACAAATTGCCTGTTGTTGGCGGAGATTGTGCTGATTAACAAAGTATTGATTAAGAAAGTGCCTATTGTTGCGATTTGTGAAGATTGTGCTGATTTACAAAGTGCATGTTGTTGGAAATTTTCAAATTTTGATTTGAAATAGTGCATGAATATAGGGGATAATTAAAATTTGGAATTAATTAAATTCAAAAAATAGAGTGATAAAGTCTAAAATACCCTCGTCTAGTTTTTTTAATGAAGGACACATGTCTAATAGTGGTTGGTTCTTATAGTTCTTACACATATTGAGGTTTGTATTTGATCTCATCTCTAGTTTTATATAAACAAGAAAGAAATGAAAGGGATTGGGGAAAAGACCAAATTACCCCTATGTGTAATATTTAACAAAAAAATCTAACTGAGTTAGGGTTAAAGGACAAAACGTGCAACAAAATTCCCTACAAAGGGCAAAACTTGTCAAAATTCGTTGAAAATGACACCACCTGAAAAATGGTATAAAAATAAAGGACAAAACTTGTAATTTTTCCTAAAAAAATATATAGGGGATGAAAACATTTTGATACCTTTCTCTTTTCTATAACAACTCATTTAACCCAAACTTATTTTAGTCCAAACCCAGATTGAAGCAAGCCAAAATAATTTTCTTTTAAAAAATGGCACGTTACTTGAACTTATTTTTACTCACTCATTTTGGTCCACACCTGTTATGATCAGCCACCTAACGGTCCTAACCCAACCTGTCACGACCGTTTTGTTGGGCTTAATTTGTTCATCTTCTCCGTTGTTTGAACCCCCTCTCTTGTCGGTCCTCTTCTATACCAACATTGACACAACTAAATTATTTTTTTATGTAAATTTTGTGTTTTATTTGAATTGAATATATGTTATTTGTGTTTGATTTTAAAGATGTATTGTTGCAGAACTTATGTTTTGTTTCATCTGTATCGATGAATATGTACCTGTTAGAAATAAGGTTATGATGACGTGGGTATCCGGAAACTCCACTTAGCAAAGATGAGACCAATAATTATCGTAACAAGTAACAAAAGACAAAAGACACAAACTAGAAGCTGGAAGCCGGAGGCTAGAAGCTCCCGGCAGGAAGCTAATACATCATAGCTAGTGAGCAGAAGCTAAAGTTACTGTACACATTGGGACTTGAACTCAACATGTCAAAAGTAATGGGACTTTACCCAAAAGCACATAAAGGTGACACCGGGACACATAAACCTAAACATTACCCAAAGAAGCAAGACTAACCCTGCAAGCAACATCAACCAACGATAGGCTTTACCAAGAAAGGAAGGTATGAGCTGGCATAGGCTCCCTTGGGCAGAACACTCTGTCTATAAAAAGGGAGTCTTGCCCAGCTCAAGTAAGTTATCTCTTCCACTCTCACTAACTATCATTTACCATTTCGCTTAAATTCTTAGTGATCCATCAACTGATTCTCACATTGGAGTGGCGGAGTCTCAACGCGGGAGGTCACCTCCCGCGTTAAGACTAACGGTGTTCTTTGATTGCAGAAAACGACCAAGAAGCTACCTCTTAGAGTTGATCTTGTACCCTCCCCTGCCATATTCTTTTTGCCTTAACAGGTTACATTAACGGTTTTAGAAACCATATACAATAATTTGTTTCAAAGTTTTCATTAAAATTAGCAATGAGAAATTGGGAATGTGATAGATCGTATTTGTTGTTAATGAAAATTGCCGTTAAGAAAACGATCGTTACGTTGAATTTATAAATGAAATATATTTGCTCCATAAGTGCTTTTACCCTAGCTTTTGGCTATATTATTATTTTCATAACTCATAAATCATAACCCATATTTACGTGATTGGTGTAAATGGTTCTCTATATGCATGACACGTGTCGGTTTGGTGATACGTTATCTAGCCGAGCATTTTTTGTTTTTTCACCCGTTGGGACCTTTCTTTCTCCAACTACTTGTATTATCATTTTGTATCATTCATTTTATGTGCTTATAACTTTTTTTTTAAACGGCTTTTATAATACAACTTATTATTAATATATAATTTAAATACTAATGTAATTGGTTTATATGTGTTATTTATCTTAAGTAAATTTATTGAATTTTGTATTAAAAGTCATTAAAATATGATTGTTGGCCTATTAATAATAGCGTTTAGGTTGGTAAGAATATTATACCATCAAATATTGCTTAAAACTTAAGTGGGCAGTGGAAAACAAGCGTATCATCATTTTTATTTATAAGTATAGAGATATAATTGTAATACTAGATACTAGATGGAAACTAGAGATATAGCGATATAATGGTAATACTAGATACTAGATGCAAACTAAACCTAAAATATGGGAGTTAAAAGCTATATTTGTCCGGATAATCACTAGTAATTCTTAGAGCATCCTTAACGAGAATATTATTGGCAGTCTGTAAAAGATGTGGCATTAATGCGGATAGAGACGGAGTTTGCGAGAGGGGAATGAGAGGAAGGAGTGCATCCACTCATTTTGTTGCTAATTGTAGTGTCATCAAACTATTTTGGGTGATCAAGATTTACTTGAAGACCAAATAAGAAATCATAATAAACATTAATACGGTTTGGGTTTCAAGCCGGGCGTGGGGCGGGGGAAGCGAGCTGACATGGCGGGCTGTGAATGGCCAATTCAAACTAGCCGTTGGGGGCATGTTTTTAAATTTTTTTTCCTTTATAAATACCTTTCCATATTAAACATTTTTCTCACACAATATCAAACACATAAACCACAATCTTGCCATGAGTTCTTCAAGTTATAGTGAATCGTCATCATCATCTGACGATGGTGCGGAAATATTTCTACAAACGATCGCGGCGGTGGTGAAAGCTATCGTGGAAGACGAAGACGATGAGGTAGAGACTCAACAACCTAAACGGAGGAGAAGGTACATCGCTCGTGAACGGCACACCGCTAACAATTTGTTGGTAAGCGATTACTTCTCAGCGGAACCTAAGTATGATGAAAAAATGTTTAGGCGTCGTTTTCGTATGAGTAGAAACTTATTTTTAAGAATATCTAGATATCTTGAGGAGAAGTATGTTTATTTCCAACAAAAACCCGATGTAACCGGGCAATTAGGATTTAGTACGTGGCAAAAGGTCGCGGCCGCACTTAGGCAGTTAGCGTACGGCAATAGTTCGGACATTATGGATGACTATTTAAAAATGTCTGCACGTGTAGCTAGAGAAAGTCTTCACAACTTTTGTTCGTGTATTCTAGAACTTTATAGAAAAAGATATTTGAGAAAGCCCTCCTTCAGTGACATGCAACAAATATTGGAACATCACGCAGATTATCATGGGCTACCCGGGATGCTCGGTAGTTTAGATTGTATGAAATAGCCTTGGGAACTTTGTCCTACCCAATGGCAAGGCGCTCACACTAGTGGATTTCACGGGACGCCAGCCATCATGCTTGAAGCGGTTGCGTCCCAAGATCTTTGGATATGGCATGCGTTCTTCGGTATGCCAGGTTCACATAATGATATTACCATCATAAATCACTCGCCCCTTTTCAATGATCGGGTAAATGGTATAGGACCCAAAGGAACTTTCTTTGTAAACGGGGTTGAGTACGTGTATGGGTACTACCTAGTTGATGGGATTTACCCAGAGTGGGGGGTTTTTGTAAAATCGTTCACAAGACACGGTACCACAGATCCAAAGAGATTAAAGTTTAACAGGGTCCAGATGGCTGCACGTAAAGACGTCGAGCGAGCATTCGGTGTTTTGAAGAAAAGGTGGCGAATATTGGCAATGCCTTGTCGACTATGGGATAAGGATCAGATTGGAAACGTGATGTACACATGTATCATTCTTCACAACATGATTTTGGAGGATGAAGGTAGAGCGGTCGTTACCTACTATGATAACGATGACCCCCAACCAGGTAACGTAACAGACGAAGATAAATCGGCAAATGAATTTTTGATAAAGTCAAGGGATATACATCACAACCTTCGACCTTATTTGGTGGATCATGTTTCAACGATTTCTGGGTTCGAAACCGATGAAGACAACGAAGACGACGAAGAATGATTGTTTTTTATTTTGATAATTATTATGTAGTTTTTAAAAAAAAATTATGTATGTTTATTATTTATGTAGTTATATATATATATATATATATATATATATATATATATATATATATATTAAAAAAAATGTTGATGTGGCTTGGCCACGCCAGCCCAGCCACGCCCAACCCAAGCCCCACCATACCTCCTACAACTTGGCTTTGGGTTTGTTCATCTTCAACATCCACGTGTCAACTAATGCTCCAACCCAAGCCTAACCCAAGCCCCACCATACCCCACGGTCTAAGGCCATGAAGGCAAAGTCTCTATTCTGAGAGGGATGCTCGCTTGGCGGGGTTCGGCGCAACGCCTTGGCAAGAATCCAAAGGTCCTCCCTTAGTCCCTCGTGGGGTATAAGGAGCAACACCCCTAGCGAGGTCAAAATGACTGATAATCAATGGCAAGATGCTACTGATGGTTAGTGGGAAAAAAGATCAACAATAAATGACCATCAGTTGCAAATTACTATCGTCAACAACATTTATGTTCAATGGTAACTTTGAGCAATGGTACTAATGCGACTGGTGACGACAAAACAGTTGTAACCGTTTACTACGTATACCCCAACTGTCGTACTCTTTCACGAAGGTTGCAATGATTCAACATATTAATTCCGATGTTCAACTCTTGATGGGGTACGGTATTAGACCCGGCCCGAGCGGCCGGACTTCCCGATACTTGTTGCTTTTATATTAATTATTTATTATTGTCGCTTACTAACCCAACCGCGAGGCCCAACGCGATGTAGTTTACACTACTTTGGGCTGGGGCTTGTAGAGATAACCCCTAACTGGGTCTGGCCCATTGAGGTTAGGGGAGGCCCATATCCCCTATATAAAGAGGTGTTCACCTCATTATTAGGGTAGAAGATATGGAGCCACACACTTTGGTTACTGGAAAAGAGGGGATTCTTTACCCTACCGGTCATCTCTACAGCTCCTCTTTCTTGTCTTCTCCATTGTAGATCTTGGTTCAAAAGGAAGAACAAGGTGTGATTCTTACCCTCACAGAGAAAGCGGTCCAATCATCCCGGCGGTGATACCGTGTTTCTTCAACTCTTATACAAGGGGATTTTGTTTTGTCTTATATATAACACGAATTTATAACTTTGTTTTTACATAATAACTTCTTGTTCTTTGTGGATGGTTTATGTCGTATCTGATTATTGAATCCGTAAACTCACTAAATATTTTAATCTAAAATTGATTCTTACACGATTCAGAACAATATTCGAGTGAATAGGATACAAAACATACAATATCATGTGCAAACCCCGGACAAATGTACGGGCCAGCGTTCTAGAAGCCTCCATTAGAGAAGAATTATACATAAATACATACTTCATCATGTTAAAAATATAATTAGAAAATGACGTTCGTTCTTTCAACGTCGTCGTCTTTTCCTACTTCTCTAAAAAAAACTCTTTAAATTATTTTTTTAGTCTTGTCTTACTCAATGTTATAGTATAATAACCCTTACTTTTTCATATTTTTTGTCAACTTGTTTAGAAAACCAAACAAGGCCAAGGCGAGTCAATAGCTATTTGTTTACTATATGGTTGGTTAATATCGTATACAACATTTATAGTTATATAATATCTAATTTTATTATTAAGGAACCAGTCAACGGTGTACTCATACAATTTTTTATGAGAATGAGTTCTTTTGCTTAATGTTTGATCAGAATCTATTTTAACCTTGACGGCCATTTCATGAGAATCTCTCATTTGTCTTTTCTTAGCAATTAGCTTGCAATCAAACCTTTTTTTAAGAATTATCTAAGTAACTTGCTGGGTAAATTACACTTTTCGTCCTTTATTTTGCTTAATGTTTGATCAGAATCTATTTTAACCTTGACGGCCATTTCATGAGAATCTCTCATTTGTCTTTTCTTAGCAATTAGCTTGCAATCAAACCTTTTTTTAAGAATTATCTAACTAACTTGCTGGGTAAATTACACTTTTCGTCCTTTATTTTGCTTAATGTTTGATCAGAATCTATTTTAACCTTGACGGCCATTTCATGAGAATCTCTCATTTGTCTTTTCTTAGCAATTAGCTTGCAATCAAACCTTTTTTTAAGAATTATCTAAGTAACTTGCTGGGTAAATTACACCTTTCGCTTTTTATATTTGTAGCAGGTTGCAATGAATAGCCTTTAACTTCAATAATTACAGTCACAGTCCTTTATTTGAAAAACGCATTACACCCTTCGTCCTTTAGCACTAACCAAACTAGAATTTTCAGTTATGTCTATCCACTTAAGGGTATTCTGGTCATTTCATGTTTTTATTTAAAATGTTCATTAATAAATAAACACCATTTTACCCAATTCCCCAACCCTAACCATAGAATCTCTCATCTTCATCTCTCTCCCTTGATCAATAATCATCGGTATAGGGACAGACATATTATAGTTGATGCACCCATCACAGGATCTTCATTGATTGATCTGACTTCTAAGGTTTAACTGTAGCAATCAATGTTCTCCTCTTCCCTTGTTCGTCTTCTCCACTGCAATCAACCATCTCCAAGCTTCCACCTTCATCCCTACAACCATTGATGTTCGTCTTCTTCATCTTATTCTGTTGACTTGTTGTTCTGACTCATCGAGTTTGGTTCTAATCAAGGTAACACATATTTCGATTTTCTGATATTTTTGTTCAGATTTTAAATAGGTTCAAATCTGCTTATTTGTTTGGCTCATTTAGACCGTGAGATATGGTGTGGCTTGGGTTGGGGGGCATGAGTTGGAGCCCCCCACCGCCTAGTGACGTGTCCATGGGGTATGGCGGGGCGTGGGTGCACCGCTTGGGTTGGCAGATTATTTAAAAAAAAAATTACAAAAAATTTATAAAATTCACACAACTTTGATAAAATAAAACCTAAAATTTCATTAAAATTTTAAAAATTACATAGTCCTAAAAATTACATAATCCTAAAAATTACATAATTCCTAAAAATTACAAAATAAAAAACCTAGAGCGTTAGGTAAATTTCAAAAATGGCGATCTTGTCGAACGCCTTTCGCTCCTTGCCTCGAAACTCAATGTTCGCCACCGCCACCCGGTCCTCGTGGCTTAACTTGCCGCTCGGAACGGCTTCGTAGTAAGCCTTGAAACGACCGAGCTTGGGCCGTAGCTCGCACCATTTATGTTGGCACGCGTTGATGTTGTGGCGGTCGTGTCCGACGTTATGTCGGTAGGTTGCGAATGCTTCCGGCCAATATTTTGTTTGGCCCGGTTGCCGCCCCTTCATAGCGTCAACGACGCTTGTTACGAGAGCCAATCTATTCAGCCTTAAACCAACCTAAGGAATTTAAACCTCTGTTGACTTACCAAACATCTGTTCAGACACTATCCAACATCAACTTAATCTAAATCAAACTCAGACACAATTAGAAGAATGCTTTAATCATCATGCTTTTATATAGATTGCAATTACAATGTTTACGTGTGCAAGAGAATTACAAGCATCTAAGCGGAAGTTACCTAGACAGCAATATCTAATAGCCTAACAAACTCCTTAATTATCTTATTTTAACAAAGGATTAGAGGGGATTATGTTTCTACACATTTAGTGTCTGTTGTCTTCACTGCACTGCTGAAATAGCTATTTTTGATTTTTTTTAAATCCTTAAAAGTTTGTTCAAAACAACTGTTTTTGAAACCTCTGCTTGGCTAAAAATTCATCCACTGCACTGCTGAAAGGTATCGTCTGTTCTCAAAAACTCTGTTTATCCTAATGACTGTTGACTTTCCACTGTTCCCAACCTCTGTTGTTGCCCAACAAAGGTTTCCAAACAACTGTTATCCATTATCACAGCAGAGGTTCCGACGTCGACAGATGTATTAATGTTATGAGTTTTTTGTATGTTATAAAAAAACAAAAAGATATACAATTGTACCATGCAAATTAATGTATAAATTATAGCATATATTATTTTTCGAATAATTGTTCCGAACACACAATTATTTAGGCCAACATTATATAATAAGTCCTTTAATTTATAGGTTTTTTTTTCAGATTATGTATAATTTAAATTTATGATGTTTTTGTAAACTTTTATTTTATTGTAATCTACATTTAACTATATTTAAACCATAATATTCATGTGTGTCGGTGTGAATATATTTTTAGTTATATTTTAAGCCCTTTTTAACACTTTAGTCAAGTTTTAAATTTATAAAACTCGATATTTTACTAATACTAAACACACATATTGGCAAGTGCACCCATCGTGAGCGTAGTATAGCGTTGGTAAGATACCGAGGTCGTCCAAGGACACAAGAGCTTTTAGTATCGGTTTATCCTCAACGTCCAATCAAATCAAAAGTTTAGAAAAAATTTAAACATGAAGATAAAAACTAAAAAATGCTGAAAAATAAAATAAAATAAAAACAGATAGACAAGATGAATCACTTGGATCCGACTCGCCTTTAGTGTAACCTTTGATGATTTTCGCACTTTTGCACTTTTTAAGAGATTATCTTAGTTATAGTAGTAGGCCCCTCTTTTAAAGGTGACGTTACCCTCAACTCAGTAGTTTGAGTCAGCAAGGATACAATCCTAAAGGGTTGGATTATTGAAAGATAATTAATTAAGCTATTAATGCGTAATGTGGTAGGCCCCTCTTTTGAAGGTGACGTTACCCTCGGCTAAGTGGTTTGAGTCAGCAGGGATACAATCCCAAGTAGCCGGGTTAATGTATTAATAGTAGTTTACATATGAGGGGATCAAGTCATTCGCACCCCCGCCATCCAATACCACTGGGTATTGAAGGAGGTCCTAGTAAGCTTGACCCAGGTCCTTGCAGGATCTATACACTGAACAATGCAAGAACCTTACCAAACCATTCCCTTAACCCCCGACCAGGTAGCCAACATATCTCTATATAGACCGTAGAGATATGAATGGTGTAAGTCTTTTATTTTATATAGACAGTAAAATAATGCCAAGACACCACAGACAAATGATAAGGAAGTTTCACCTTCAACATAAGAAACTAGTTATTAAAGTCATTAATACAAAACCAAATAAAAAGTGCGAAAAGATTAAAAAACAAAAGTATTACACTAAATGCTTGTCTTCACCAAGTGATGTAAGAGGCTTAGGCAAACATGGCATTTGATTGTCAAGAACTCTTACTATCAATCTTGGATCCTGAGACTACTACACACACTATAAGATGGATGATGGATGATGGTGGTGGATGTGGGTTGTGATGGTGGTGGAGTGTGGGTGAAGTGAGAGAGATGTGGTTTGCCAAGGGATGCCTTTGAAGTGAACCAAGCACCCCTATTTATAGCCTGCACAGAAGCCCAGACACGGCCCCGTGTCCAACCTTTTTCTCTTTCTTCATTAATTGCAATTTGTCTGCATTAGCTCCACATGCCCCCGTGTCCGCTGGGCACGACCCCGTGTGCAGAAGCATATCTGTACTATCAAGATTTGGTTGGATTCTGCAAATCTTAGCGTTGACCACGGCCGTGTTGAGCTGGGCACGCCCCCGTGTTGGAAAATAGAAGCTTCTATAGCTTTGTCCTTTCTGCAAACACATGAACACGCCCCCGTGTCCGCTAGGCACGGGGCCGTGGTTAGCCTTCTGTTTACTTGTTTTTGCTTGGGAAGATGCTGTCGAGGGGTAGGGCATGCCACGTTTATTCCTTTTCTTGTAATTATGTTAGATTTTGCTGCATATTTGCTTCTTTTGTTCATTTACGCATTTAATCCTGAAAATACAAAAGGAAGACAAAAACACACTTTTTCCAACATTAGTACTAAAAAGGGTTAGTTTTATGCCTCATTTGATGTAATTTATATGTTGCATTTTACACACATCAAATACCCCCACACTTGAATCTTTGCTTGTCCTCAAGCAAAACTCTTTATAATATGGCTTACACTCGCAAATGGAATGGGTAGAAGAGAAGTTTTCAGGGCTTGTCTTGAGTGTCGGAATTCCAAGATCTTTATTAGGTTTTATTTTTATGCTATTTACAATCTTATTCATTATGATTTATTTAAAACGTTTCATAAGAGAAATTACTTATTTGGGCATAACATGCCTTTTTAAAATTCCATTTATATATAAGTTCACATACCTCACGGGAGATCACTCAACACTCGGCCGAAGATGTATTTTTGTGAAACACTCGAGACCGACATGGAACTTACTTCTACCATATGTTTGCCAAGCAATCAATCCTCCTCCTTTTTAACTATACACATTTGTAAATATCAAGAGGACTTGGGGAAGGGTTAGGCTTGGGTTAAAGGTAGGTGTTTTTGGGTTAGTGGTTAGTAAAAAGGCTAAAGGCATAAAAAGCGTCGGTCGTCGTAAAACTTTTTGTTTTTGTGACTTTTATTCAAACAAAGCATTTTCAAACAAAATTTCTTTTGAGGAACTTGTTTGTTTATTGCTATACTTCATTTTTTTATAAGGAACGTCACATGAAGACCGAGCTTTCTACTAAAATAAAGGGTTTAAAATAAAAAGGGTTTTTGTTTAGTGGGTTTAGAAACGAAAATGTTTTAGGCTCAAAGGGGTTAACTAGGGGGATTTTGGGTAGGTGGTAAAAAAAATAATGGTGTTGAAAAGAAAAAGGGTTAGTCCTAATGCCTCTATCATTTACTTACTTGGGTTTAAGTTGGTAAGGACCATGAATGTATCGTCATGGCAAGTTCTAGAGTCGTAAGAAACCAAACGGCTATTCACACAAGAAACGAAAGATGAACATTTAGTCTAAAGATGTGTATTTGTATGCTCAATAAAGGCTCAAAACTCACTTTTTGTGGGAATGAGTTTTTAATGTGATCAAGTATATATAATCAAATTTTAATTAGATTTGTCATGCCGTTTCATAATTTTCTTATGTTAGTTCTTTTTTATCACGACGCTATCGGTTGTAAATTTGTAAAAATATAACCTTTTTAGAACTTGTTATTCCCAAATTAAACCAAGACAAGTAAAAAAATGAAAAGTTTTTGAAAAAATTTGCGGTGATTGGCGGTTCCAATAGAGTTTTGTGTAAGGCTTGTTATTTGGACTTGCAAAATTCAAGGTTTTAGCATCCCCCCACACTTAAATTACACATTGTCCAAAATGTGTCCCAAAAATAAGTTTTTAGGTTGATTGTATGTGTAAAAAGGTGTTAAAAAGCAAAATTTTATGTTACTGGGCATCTGGACACGGCCCCGTGCTGGATGAGCACGACCCTGTGTTTAGATTGCCAGTAACAAAAACTTACAGAAGGTGGACACGGAGGCGTGTTTGGTGAACACGACCCCGTGTTGGGCAGAATTTAAACAGCAATCTGCAGAAATTAAACAAACAGCAGGTCTGGGCGGTGAACACGGGGGCGTACCGGCTGGGCACGACCACGTGTGGACAATTTGCAATCATTTAAAACAGGTTTTGGCTTTCGGTTATGCTGTCCCAGCTTTAGTAGCACTAATATTTAGTGCTTAAAGCGGTACCTGTTTTACTTATAAACACCACACCAAAAATAACCAACATCCTAAATTACCATAAGTTCACCATTCACATCACGAACTAAAAAAAATGCAAGAAATTAAAAGTGTTAAGAAAGGTAAATTGTTCAACAAATGGCACGCATGCCAGGAAATTGTTTTTGAGAACTAAAAGGGTTAACCTGTGACGACCTCCAACCGTGTAATACCGCCTCCAACTCCTCCCGCTCAATCCATGTCCTCATCATCATCATCATCCCCTCCTTGGCCCGCCATATACTCCCGGATGTTGCCAATATCATCCTGTATGTCGGAGACGTTTCTTTCTATAACTCCGACCCGGGCGTATGTGTTGCTGGCCATGTTATAGGTGTTCCGGGTACACATGAGATTTTCCTGCAATAAATCATGTAAACTTTGAAAGTTAGGAAAACCACCTCCTTGAGAGGAGGATTGACCCGCATCACCATGGTGCTGGTAGTGGTACTGGGGAGGAGGACGGATATGTGGAGCGTGTAGGACGAGAGATTCTTGAGGGTTCCATGCATGCCCTTGAACTGTTTGAAATCTGATCGTCCCGTCATCCGTTTCGTTGATTAAGTTCATGGAGCGGCATATGACAAGGTCCACTTTTCCCGACCATGGGCCCTTTTGAAAGGACTTCGGCATCCTTGGCACAAAGTGTTAGAAAAGGCGGTAGATCCACCATCCAAAAAGGATCGGAGTCGGGGGTGTAGCAAGTTGGTTCAAGTGCATGTTGCGGAGTAGCAGGTATGGAACATCAAGGTTGATACGGTTGTGAATGCAATGGAGGACTAGCAGATCTCGCAACCCTACAACACCACCACTGTCGTGTCTCTGGCAAAGAGAGTAGCTGAGGACCCTGTGGATGTAGCGGTAGAGAGGGTCCCTTAACATTGTGCTCTTAGTTCGGCTCGGGTTATAGTGGCCCTCCCCGATCTGAGCCCAAGCAGGTTGTCACACCCTGATTTCCACGTGTCACCGGTGGGCCCGGTGGGGGAGTATCGTGACGTGGTTGGCAACATAATAGTCAAACAACACAATATTTAATATGCACATCGGAAGCAAATTTAAAATACGATACAACCGAATTTAATATTGTAATATCAAAGTCACAATATCCGGAAGTTTATCTACAGTCGGATCGAAAAATAAAAATAGTATTTATGGTTCAACAGACTTCAGGCATCTTAAGCTTGCGAGACTTCTAATGATGCTAAGGAGAAATTCCAGCTAATTTCGCTTAGTACCTGCATTTAATCTTTTTGGGAAAATACGTCAGTTTACACTGGTAAATACATTCAACTGACTCATTTTGTAAAATGATTGAAAATTTGTTTGGATGCACATGGTATAAACATTTTATTTAACTTGGGAGAATTATTTAATATTATAATCTTGTGAACGAATTACATGTTTCTTGTGCGTTCAGTAGCCCGGATCTTGTCCGGGTTAAAGATCAATAGACACACCACAATGTTCTTTTGTGCACTGACGGGTGTACGCCTACACCCCGCGCTTAAGTCGTGGCCATTTTGTAAAATGATGCCGAGGATATCCGGGACATGGTCATTAACCCCCCAAAGGCTTTAAGTAACAAGACTGTTTAAACGAGCCGATCAAATTATTCAACTACCCACCTAAAGGTGGAGATCTGATGCCCGATCAAGCGGTATGCTATATACCGTAACCCAAGCCCGTATAGGGAAAATAAGTTAAAAGTATTTACCTGAGCAAAGTATAATTCACAATTAGCAAAATGCACGTAGCTTTTACTGGTCCTCCTAATCTGGAACGAAGGTTTTATAATAACCTATTAGAATCCTAACGGGACTTTAATTAAGCTTAAGCTTAGACCGGCTAGTTTCAAAGATACGGTTCGTACGCACGATTAAGCGAAGACCGGATAGAATGTGATTTAGACACGACAAGTTTGAAGACTTGTTTAATATGGGTTTATTATTCACATTCTGGATTTTGAGATAAAACCGTTAAGGTTTGACCCGTTTCGGCTAATTTATGTAAACTTGTTACATAAACCGAACCGTACGCGTTATAAGCGTGACGGGTATTCATGAGAGCTATATACAGGTTTCCTAAGTTAATTATGTCTCAAATATGTTGTGACATCAGTAAGATGTCTTTCATTATGCCCGAAACGTGTTTAAACACAAACTAGGCCCCGTACGGGTAGTTTGGTCTTTTAAAAGTTTATAAAAGAGTTTAAGTGATAACCTGAGTTACAGGTCTGATGTAATCAGAAAAAATACATAATTTGCTAAGTTATATCAGTAGGTTAAAGTATTTATGTGAAATCTATCATTTATAGCCAACTATGCACCGTAGGGGCATTTTGGTAATTTCACATAAGCCGAAAAGCTCAAAACCGAAGTCTGAGTTAATAAACCTTTGCTTACTGTTAAAATATTCTAATTTGCCTAAAATATCAGTAGGTATCAACCCGGGTATGTTCAATATAATCTTATTACATACTATGCGTTAAAAACGCTAAATATGGCGATTAAAGGCCATTTCCGGGTTCGATACTTAAATCTGATATTCTTATATTTCCAGAAGGCTTAAAATAATTTATTTATCATATGTGATCAGTAGCAAAAGGTTTGGAGTCGTTTAGATATGTAAAACTCATTTTATAGCCCGTAAGGGCAAAACCGCCAATTACCGGATTAAGCCTACGACTACTAGTTATGCTCAGCCTAAAATTAATTAAAAATCTTTAAAAATCCCAAAATAATATATTACATCAGTGGGTATTAATTTTGATACCAAAAAGTAGGCTTAACTAGGCTATACGCTAATTACGCCGTTTTATTAACATAAAGCTTTAAATTTGCGATAATGAGCATAACTCTTAATCTACAAGTCAAACTGATGTCAAACTTTGCATACAAGTTTATATATCAGTAACTAAGGTTTCTACACTTTTACATTTTCATAAATCACGTTTTAAGGTAATAAGGGCATAATGGTCAACATATGAGCAATTAACGGAAACATGCATATTAATTGGATAACTAATGAACCAAGGTGTATAATCACAGAGGGTTGTACTAACATGTAACCTAATCCAATTAAAGCTCTGAGGCATTTCTAGAACATGCCTAAACGGGTCAGAACTGAAAGTCAAAGTGAAAGTCAAACTATGTGACTTTCGGTTCCGAACCGGGTCTAAACAGGAAATTGTCGGGTTGAACATGTCTAGACATGTTCTTACACTTATTACCAAGTTATAACAATGATCCAACAGGTTGTATATCATCTACAATGTTAATTATGCATAAATAGCATTTTAGGCTTCCTGTTGACTTTTTAAATATAAGTTTGACCCGACTTTTGACCTGGTTAGAGTGGTGATCAGGGGAAACCCTTTTGAGGTTTTATTACCCACATAAATACCAACCTATAACTACTTTTGATTCGAGATATGCCTGAGCCATTTATCATTAATCTCGAAGTCAAACCGTAATTACGACGGTTAGACTTTTAGCTAAATAACTAAGCTAAAATTAATTAGAGAGGGTTAGGCAACTTACAAAGGTCCTAAGCTTGATTAGAGAACACTTGAGAGGAGGCTTTGAGTTCCAGAAGTGCTCCAAGAATGCAGATGAAGATGTGATGAATTGTTTGCAACTAAGGCCCTTATATAGTGGATTTACTCACCACAATGTATTGACAACAAGGTCTAGCACACACCACAAGCTTCCCACATGTGTCCTAGATGCTTAGGGGGTGTTTTAGGGGTCAGGAGATGTGAAAAATTGGGTAAAGGTCGCGCACAAAGGCAATGGCAGGCAACAGCCACGTTTTCCGGAACTGGGAGTCCCTCGCGTGGCGCGAGGGACCCTCGCGTGGCGCGACGGCATGCAGCAATCAGCATTTTGATTTCTTTGCTAATTGATCCTTGGCCCTTCAAACTCCGATTAGGCACTTGTTTCTTGCATGGTAAACCCTCATAATTGATCTATAAAGGCTTTAAAACATATACCCACTTTGTTAAGTCCCCGGGTAACTTTATTGTTACCCGAAAAGTCCTAACTTTCAACGTTTACGCTTTAACACTTCGCACACGAATTTGATCATAACTTTCTCATACGTTAACGAAACTTTCCGAAATTCAAATCGTGTATTCTCATGAGCATATTTAACATTTACAAAGCTTCGGGTTTGTCAAAAGGTCACTCAGAGGTATAAATTGAACATGTTGACACATTTAGTCCCTGTAGTTTGAAATCTCTCACTTTTAGCTTCGTATGATCCATGATTTATTCGTTTGAAGGTATGAGCATCATATAGGGTTAATGTACATTATATTTAGTCACAGTTGACACTTAGAATACGTATATTCACATACTTTCCATGTTTGTCAACTTTAGTCCTTCTATAATATTTCTTTCACACGTTTAAACATTTGACACGTGTCTACACATTATAGGTCGTGAATTTTCGAGGTGTTACATCCTCACCCCCTTAAAATAAATCTCGACCCGAGATTTACTGGAATAAGTAAGGGTACTTTTCTTTCATCGTGGATTCAACCCCCCACGTGTATTCGGGACCTCTACGGGCATCCCATTTGACCTTTACAATAGGTACATGCTTCCTTCGAAGCTTCTTTACCTGTCGATCTTCAATCGACAAAGGTTTTTCAACAAATTTCAAGCTCTCGTCTATATGCACATCCGTATGTGGTATAACCCGTGATTCATCAGCGAAGCACTTCTTCAGATTGCAGATGTGGAACACATTGTGAATTCCACTGAGCTCTTCCGGTAAGTTTAACTTATAGGCAACTGACCCGACACGTTCGATAACCTCGAAAGGTCCTATGTATCTCGGGCTTAGCTTGCCTTTCTTACCAAACCGCATCACTCCTTTCCAGGGTGACACTTTAAGTAGGACTTTGTCACCTACTTCGAAGTGAAAATCCTTACGCTTAGGATCAGCGTAACTCTTCTGCCTATCCCGGGCAGCTTTGAGACGGTCTCGAATCTGGACAATCTTGTCCGTCGTTTCGAACACGATCTCTGGTCCTGATAACTGGACATCTCCAACTTCCGCCCAACAAATAGGCGATCTACACTTTCTACCGTATAATGCCTCAAAAGGCGCAGCCTTAATGCTGGTATGGTAGCTATTGTTGTAGGAGAATTCGATTAATGGTAGGTTCTTATCCCAGCTACCACCCAAATCGATCGCACATGCACGTAGCATGTCTTCCAACGTTTGAATGGTACGCTCACTCTGACCGTCAGTCTGAGGATGGTAAGCCGTACTAAAATTCAAATGTGTGCCCAAAGATTGTTGGAAACTCTTCCAAAAATGTGACGTGTATCTAGTATCTCGGTCAGAGATAATAGCCACAGGTATGCCATGTAAGGCTACAATCTTATCAACGTATAACTGGGCTAACATGTCGGAGCTATAAGTCTCCTTGATGGGTAAGAAATGTGCTGACTTAGTCAGTCTATCAACTATAACCCATATTGTATCATTTCCTTTCCTTGTCTTGGGTAACTTGGTAATAAAATCCATAGTTACCATTTCCCACTTCCACGTAGGAAGTTCAGGCTGTTGTAGCAAACCTGACGGCTTTTGATGCTCGGCTTTGACTTGCGCACATGTCAAGCATTTAGCTACATGGGTGGCCACAGACTTTTTCAAGCCTATCCACCAATAATTTGCCTTTAGATCCTGGTACATTTTATCAGCTCCAGGATGAACGGAGTATTTGGAACTATGGGCTTCCTGGAGGATGACATCTCGAAGTCCTCCATAAATTGGAACCCATATTCGTCCATTTAATCGTAAAATTCCATCCTTGCTAAGAGTTAACTGCTCCTCAGTTACTCCTAACTTTTCGTTAGGATAGTTAGCTTCTAACACAGCTTCCTTCTGTGCAGCTAACAACCTTTCAATCAAATTATTCTTTATCTCCATGCGCTTGGCATTGATTCGAATGGGTTTCACCCTTTCCTTTCTGCTCAAGGCATCGGCGACTACATTCGCCTTGCCGGGATGGTATTTGATTTCACAATCATAATCATTCAAAGTTTCCATCCAACGGCGTTGCCTCATGTTTAACTCTTTCTGATTAAACAGGTGCTGGAGGCTCTTGTGATCAGAATAGATCACACACTTGATTCCATAAAGACAGTGCCTCCAAAGTTTCAGTGCGAATACAACGGCACCCAACTCCAAATCGTGGGTGGTGTAATTCTTTTCGTGCACCTTTAACTGTCGTGATGCATAGGCAATAACCTTGCCTTTCTGCATAAGCACACACCCCATGCCGGTGTGTGAAGCATCGCAGTAAACCACGAATTCTTCAGTGCCTTCAGGTAATGTCAGCACAGGAGCGTTGCTCAACTTCTGCTTCAGAATATCAAAGGACTCTTGCTGCTTAGGGCCCCAAACGAACTTTACTTTCTTCTTGGTCAAGGAAGTTAGGGGTGCAGCAATCCTTGAAAAATTCTCAATGAAACGCCTGTAATATCCTGCCAATCCCAGGAAGCTACGAATCTCCGTAGGCGTCTTTGGCTCTTGCCAATTCATAACAGCTTCAACTTTAGCGGGATCCACTTGGATACCACGCTCACTGACCACATGTCCAAGAAATTGGACTTCTCGTAGCCAAAATTCACATTTGGAGAATTTGGCATAGAGTTTCTCGTGATGTAAAAGTTTGAGAATACAACGAAGGTGTTTCTCGTGGTCAGCTTGGTTCTTCGAATAAATAAGGATGTCATCGATGAAGACGATGACGAATTTATCCAAGTATGGCTTGCAAACGCGATTCATGAGATCCATGAACGCGGCCGGTGCATTAGTGAGCCCAAAAGGCATCACTAGGAACTCGTAATGTCCATAACGAGTCCTAAATGCAGTTTTATGCACGTCTTCATCTCTAACCTTCAGTTGATGGTAGCCTGACCTCAAATCAATCTTCGAGAAATAACTGGCCCCTTGTAACTGATCGAACAAATCGTCGATCCTAGGCAAAGGATATCTATTCTTTATCGTGACCTTATTAAGCTCACGATAGTCGATGCACAGACGCATCGATCCATCCTTCTTCTTGACAAATAGGACTGGTGCTCCCCAAGGAGACGAACTGGGTTTTATGAAACCCTTGGCTAGCAATTCGTCTAGCTGTGTCCTCAACTCTTTCATCTCCGTTGGAGCCAACCTATAGGGTGCTCTGGCAACTGGTGCTGCTCCGGGGATGATATCAATCCTGAATTCCACTTGTCTATTTGGTGGCAAACCAGGTAGTTCTTCTGGAAAGACTTCTGAGAATTCAGAGATGACAGGGATGTCTTCTATCTTCGGTTTGGGTTCATCAATAGTCACTTGTGCCATGTAGATGACACAACCCCTCTTTAAACATTTTGAAGCCTTGAGCATAGTTGCTTGCTCAGGTAGCCCATACTGGGTATCTCCCCGAATGGTGAGTGATTCACCAGACGGAGTCTTTATTACCACTTGCTTCATGTTGCAGACGATTTGGGCCTGGTTATGAGATAACCAGTCCATACCCAGAACTATGTCAAAACCGGCCAACTTAAAAGGAAGTAGAGATAGAGGAAAAGAATGGTTCTTAATGGATATAACACATCCATCTAACACAGTTGAGACGGTTTCTATGGTACCATCTGCTAACTCTACCTCATAGTTTACGCTTAAGGTTTTGACAGGTAAATTCAATAATTTACAAAACTTGTTATCAACGAAGGATTTATCAGCGCCTGAATCAAATAGTACTCTAGCATAGACGTCATTTACAAGGAAAGTACCTGTAATAACGTTGTCGTCCAGAACTGCTTCTTTGGCGTCCATCCTGAAGACTCTAGCATTAGTCTTCTTAGCCTCTTCAGGCTTCTTGTTGTACTTAGGGCAGTTGGTCTTAATGTGGCCCTTTTCATTGCAACGGTAGCACGTTGCATCTTTTATCTTCTTGCAATCCAAGTTTTTGTGATCCGTGGACTTGCAAATGCCACAAGCATAAGATTTTGACTGAGTCTGTGAGCTCGACTCAAGTCTGCACTTCCCAAAGTGCTGCTTCTTGCAAATTTTGCATTTAGGCTTCTCACCAGAATTATGCCCTTCTTTCCTTGAGTCAGATCCTTTCTTGCTATCACCGTTCCCACGGTGCTTCTTGTTCGATCTGCGTGAACCATCATCTTCACGTTTTCTCTTCTCGGCCTCCTTATTCCTCAGCGATCTCTGCCTGACCGCATCCAGAGTGAGGGATAAGGAAATGTCAGCTACTGATCTAAAAGTAGCTGGCCGAGAAGCTTTAACGCTTGCCTTGATCTCGGGGGCTAAACCACCGATAAAACGAGCGATTCTTTTTGGCTCCGGGGTTACCAGATATGGAACCAACCGAGACATAGTGTTGAAGCTCGTAGGAAAGCTTGACAGTCAAGGTTTGTCATCACCAATGATAGAAAATCAGATTCTATCTTCTCCACCTCATGCTGAGGGCAGTAATTTTCCTTGATAAGGGCAACAAATTGATCCCACGACATATTATACAATGGGATTTTTCCGGTGGCCTCAATCAGAGATCTCCACCATGCCAACGCTTCACCCTTAAAAGACTGCGACACAAACTTGACCACGTCTCTCTCTGCACATCCGCTGATGTCTACAACCGTATCCATCTCATCCAGCCATGTCATACAGTCAATGGCTCCCTTCTCCCCAGTGAAATCCCGGGGCTTGCAAGAAACAAAATATTTATACGAGCAACCCTTGTCACGGGGCCCTTGATTTCGTATATCCTGCCGAGATGGAGCACTGTGGTTCGAGGAGCGTCGATCATCGTTTTTCTTCGGGTCGTCCTTCTTGGGCGGTGGCTTTGAAGGCTGTGTAGATTGGGTCCTACTATGAGTCCCACTGTACTCTTCATACTGTCTTTCCAAAGCCTGTGTAACAGCACCGTCTATGATCGCTTTCAATTCCGTACCCGTTAGATTAATTCTGGCGTCATTATTAACCTCCACTGGATGGCTATTACCCTCGTCCGAGTTAGCCATTTTAATTGAACTGTTGCAGAAAACAAGAACAATAGTTTATTTGGGAGTTTATTATGGAATTGCCCCCTTAGGGTAATTCATTAACCATGGTAAACAGAGACCATATTTGGTTAATTTATTAATCATATTTATTTAGGATTTCTATAATAATTTATCCTAATTATAAAACAACAATAGTTTTATTTGTGGCACAAAAGGCCTAGTCGCGTGGACATTTTTATTTAATCTATGATTTCAGAGAATCAAAACATTAAGGTATACTGGCACAATAGGCCTGGTCACAAGGACATTTATAAATTATAAGCTATGATTTCCGAGAATCAAAGCATGAAGGTTTGAACCTAGTTCATTACCTTTATCTGACAGGGAATCATTGCTACCACTGTCTGTTGGCTCATATGGAAATGAGCAGGGCCCGTAGGCACTATATTACCACGTATGGTTAAAATATGATCATCTTAATTGATGATGTAAACCCAGGATTCAGAGATCATTAAACTGGGTTTAGGAATCTTCTAAAGAATTCCTTTATAAAAATGACGTATGTGATTTTTAACGAATCACTTCTGTCAGGAGTGTCAACATGTTTCCAGATGTTAACAGGGATATGAATCTTTTAAACAGGTCTTACCATCTTGTCCCGGCCTTATAATGACCCGAAGGCTAGGTTTCACACTTTAAGATTCTTATTAAAAATTTACATAGGCAGATTATTTAAAAAAAAAGGAATGATTTTAATTTATTTATTTCATTTATAATTTATATATGCACATATGGCAAACATGAAATTTATACAACAAACCTTCCATTAATTTATTTAAAATATTACAAGCTGCCCTAAACGGGTATTTTCAATCAACAATTACCCACTTAGGGGTCAATCAACATATTAGTCCACGCAGGGACTTTAAACAAACAAATTAGTCCACGCAGGGACCTTAAACAAACAAACATCATACCCACGCAGGGGTTAACGGAAAATAGACCCACGCAGGGGTCAAGATAAACACACATACATACCCACGCAGGGGCTTAAACAAATACAACAAATACAGGCCCACGCAGGGGCTCAATCAACAATTGGAAGGATTCAATGATCCTTCTTGTTCTTCCCTTTGATCAAACTTGCTAATCCCTGGAAGAAGGTCTGTCTCTCCCTACGGTCACGATGGAAGCCTCGCTCTACTTCATCCAACCTTTGTAGAATTTCCTCCCTTTCTGGGGGAGAAAACCGTGGCGGCTGCGATTGCGTCCTGATAATAGGCCTAGGAGGTATCGGGTACCCCTGAGTCGGGTAACCTACTCCCCATGGATCCCCATAGGGTCCTTGGTTGTTGTAGTTCGCCGCTACCATGTAAGGGTCGGCCTCCGCGTAACCATAATTGTGGTGATTCGGCGGTTCAAACGGGTTATACGCCATGGAACCCGTATATGCCGGAATTGGGTTGTCAAAACCCATTGGCGGTGGCTGTGGTACAGCTGGTTGTGAAGGTCCACCCATTTGTGGGTCCTCCTGATGTGGCGGATAATGGCTGCCACTGGACTGACGTGGGGAACTGAAATGGAAGTCCCTTGCTCGTGACGACATTCGGGCACCGGTTCTCCTACGCCTTGGCGGTTGAGGAGGTGCCGGCTGTACTGGTGGCGGTGGAGGTGGTGGCGTAACTGCCACAAATCGGTGATCCTAAGAGGAATCTTGATGATGCTGCTGCTGCGGCTGCTGCTGCTCATGAGGCGACGAATGCTGAGGAGGTGTATAATACCACTCGTGCCGGGTGAACATGGCTTGGAAGCTGTCTGGACCAACATAGGGTGATCCGTGAAACGAAGATCCGTCGGAGATCTCTATCGGGTGGTTCGGAGTACCACTTGCAGGTTCGACGGGGTCCGTATCCTCGTCCATGTCATCCGCATTATCACCGGAGAAGTGATCGTCTGGCCCTAGTGGGTTGAAACCCACGGGTTCTTGCACGTAGCCTACCGGATTAAACCGGCCTCGAAAAACTGGGGTGGGGTCCCCGAAAGAATGATGAGACAGGGATCGTTGTAATGGTATGAAGGAAGGCTGAGGGTTGTTCGGCTCGTAGTCCGGTTGTGGCCCATACGGGTTTTGGACCGGAGGTGTCGAGCTATGTGAGACCGACCGTCTAGCCGGCTCAAATAGGTTCCTTCTGTTTTGTCGTGGGTCATCACTCTCCGTGGTAGACGGAGCTCGAACATTCGAGGGTCCTGCCTCGTTGTCATTGGGGGCGGTAATCGGCCCCTTGCCTCGCCCTCTCCTACGGAAGAATCTTGGAGGCATTTTGTCTTGTCAATACAAAATAAGATAACAATACAAAAATGTATGCAAAATAAAGGACAACACTAACAAGGTGGAATTTGTCCTATGTTATATGTCTAGACTCGAAAGTTTAGAATTGTGCAATTGTGTAACTGAGATTAAACACAAAAGGCTAGTGTTTAATTCACTCAGTGTTGGCTCTGATACCAACCTGTCACACCCTGATTTCCACGTGTCACCGGTGGGCCCGGTGGGGGAGTATCGTGACGTGGTTGGCAACATAATAGTCAAAGAACACAATATTTAATATGCACAGCGGAAGCAAATTTAAAATATGATACAACTGAATTTAATATTGTAATATCAAAGTCACAATATCCGGAAGTTTATCCACAGTCGGATCGAAAAATAAAAATAGTATTTATGGTTCAACAGACTTCAGGCATCTTAAGCTTGCGAGACTTCTAATGATGCTAAGGAGAAATTCCAGCCAATTTCGCTTAGTACCTGCATTTAATCTTTTTGGGAAAATACGTCAGTTTACACTGGTAAATACATTCAACTGACTCATTTTTCAAAATGAGTCAGTTGAATGTATTTACCAGTGTAAACTGACGTATTTTCCCAAAAAGATTAAATGCAGGTACTAAGCGAAATTGGCTGGAATTTCTCCTTAGCATCATTAGAAGTCTCGCAAGCTTAAGATGCCTGAAGTCTGTTGAACCATAAATACTATTTTTATTTTTCGATCCGACTGTGGATAAACTTCCGGATATTGTGACTTTGATATTACAATATTAAATTCGGTTGTATCATATTTTAAATTTGCTTCCGCTGTGCATATTAAATATTGTGTTCTTTGACTATTATGTTGCCAACCACGTCACGATACTCCCCCACCGGGCCCACCGGTGACACGTGGAAATCAGGGTGTGACACAGGTTGGCGTTGATCTTCTGGAAGCTCGCGGAGACCACCGGTGTTCTCTTCTTCTCCAGCATCCTTTTCCGAGTACAACCCGACAATTGCCCCAAATTGTACGATTGAGATTGAGTACATAACCCCTGCACAACGGAATTCTACCCCCTCATTGTCAAACGGATACGCTCTTGTCTTGAAGACAAACGTGCTGTAAAATTCCATGTTATATTCATGCACGGAATGAAGCCGAGTGCAAAGAGCTGCTCGTAGTGGACCGGTAACAATGTTGTTGAAGCGGTCTATTTGGTTTAATGCTTCTAGAGTGTCCATGCACACCTGTCGGGGATTTTCTTTCGGCATAGTCTTGAGAACCTCGAATCGCGCTTGGGCAGCCAACTCACTTGCGTTGAATCTGGTAAATTTCTTGGCCATCTGAAAGAAAACACCAAACAATTAGGATGAAACAGTAAAATTTTCGAAGAAAACTGAAAACAGTCAGCTGAACACGACCCCGTGTTCAGCGGACACGCCCCATGTTCACCTGAAATTAGCTGGACACGGCCCCGTGCTTTCTGAGCACGACCCCGTGCTCAGGCGTCTGTTTCCCAAAAAAACTCATTTTTCGACCCGGTCCCGAAAACTTGAAAATTTTTGGTCTAGTAGGTGCGGTTTTCCCCGAAAATGAAACCCCAAGTGCCGTTTTTCCCAAAACAAACCGTTTACCCCTTCAATTTCATCTTTTTCTGTTAAAAAACAATGGTTTGAGGTTTTTGTGAGAAATCAGGCAAATCTACAAACAATACAAGTTGATTTACTTCCTATAACATGTATCTATACTAATGCTAACAGATCTAAGCAAAAATTTGAGGTTTGAATCGGTTCAAGTTGAAGAACCCTAGATTTTTCCCCAAATTTTTGATGTTAAACTACATGCAAGTGATTAAACAAACTAATTATGATGATAGAATCATACCTTGACGTTGTTAGAAGTCGGGGGAATGTTGAAATCTGTAGAAAAATTCGCCGGAACCAGAGAGTTCTTGGGGAAACGGGGCGTGTTGAAATGAGAAAATGAAAGGAAAAGGGGTTTTATCCCCGACAGTTGCACGGACAGGGCCCCGTGTCCGCTGGACACGGCCCCGTGGGCGGGCAATTTTAAAAACTTTTTTTTAAGTGCTCGTGTGAGTGGCCCTGTTTCCCGAAACTTGGTTTTAAAAATCTTACCGATTTAGATGTTTTCCCGATGTTCGTAACTTACAAGGTATGATGTTGGTGCTTGAACCTTCGTTTCATTCTTCGGCTGCTTGTAGCGAGATTTCTTCCTCTTCATCCTCAATAAATCCTTGATAGAGCTTTAGCCGTTGGCCATTGACTTTGAATGGGATTCCATTCCGAGATTTAATTTCAATTGCACCGTGCGGAAAAAAATGTGGGTGATGGAAAAAGGTCCTGACCACCTAGACTTTAATTTACCAGGAAATAATCGAAGTCATGAATTAAACAATAGAACTTGATCTCCTACCCGAAATTCATTAGGTTTAATGTGTTTATCATGCAAATTTTTCATTCTTTCCTTATAAATTTCGGAGTTAGAGTATGCGTGATTTCTTAATTCGTCTAATTCATTTAATTGACGAAATCGATTTTTATCGGCAATTTCTAAGTTTAAGTTTACGTTTTTAATTGCCCAGTAGGCTTTGTGTGCTATTTCTACCGGCAAATGACAACTTTTCCATAGACAAGCTTATATGGGGTTGTACCTATTGTTGTTTTGTACGCTGTTCGAAAAGCCCATAAATCATCGTCTAATTTGCCGGCCCATTCTTTTTTATTTAACCCTACGGTTTTCTCAAGTATTCTTTTTAAACCTCTATTAGTCACTTCGGCTTGTCCGTTTGTTTGAGGGTGATATGCTGTTGAGACCCGGTGATAGACCCCATACCTTGTTAAAAAAATTTCAAGTTGATGGTTACAAAAATGGGTACCTCTATCACTTATTAATGCTTTTGGAGTTCCAAAACGAGAGAATAATCGTTTCAGGAATCTTACCACAACTCTTCCATCATTTGTTGGAAGTGCTTCGGCCTCGGCCCATTTAGACAAGTAATCTACCGCCACAAGTATATATTTGTTTCCTTTTGACGGTGGGAAAGGTCCTATAAAGTCGAGTCCCCACACATAAAAAATTTCACAAACAAGAATGCCATTTTGTGGCATTTCGTTTTTGGAAGAAATATTACCTGATCTTTGGCAAGCGTCACATGTCTTGATAAGACTTTGAGCGTCTTTGTAAATGGTTGGCCAATAAAATCCTGAATCAAATACCTTTCGTGCGGTACTAGCGGCACCATGATGTCCTCCGTATGGACCTTCATGACAATGGCAGAGAATTCTTCTTGCTTCACTACCATGTACGCATCGACGGATGAGTTAATCGGCACACATTTTGAAAAGATAAGGGTCTTCCCAAAAATAATGCTTTACATCAGCAAAGAATTTTTTTCTTTGATGATGTGGCCATCCTTTTGCGACTATACCGCTAGCTAGGTAGTTAGCATAGTCGGCGTACCATGGCTCTTCTCGATATTCCACCATTTCTAGGGACTCCGTTGGGAATTTTTCATTGATGAGCTCGTCCCTGGTTGCCTCCAAAGTTGGGTCTTCCAAGCGGGAAAGATGATCTGCAGCGGTGTTTTCTGCTCCTCTCTTGTCTTTTATTTCAATGTCGAATTCTTGGAGGAGTAAAATCTACCAAATCAAATGTGGTTTAGCATCCTGTTTCTTAAAGAGATATCGAATGGCTGCATGGTCTGTATAAACTATCGTTTTAGAAAGAACAAGATAAGAAACGAAATTTATCAAAAGCAAATACCACAGCTAGTAATTCTTTTTCTGTTGTTGTGTAATTTTCTTGTGCATCATTAAGTGTTTTACTAGCGTAATAAATTGGGTGAAAATGCTTATCTTTTCGTTGTCCCAAGACAACTCCAACTGCAATGTCACTTGCATCACACATGATTTTGAAGGGTAATTTCTAGTCGGGTGCTATCATGATAGGTGCATTGACTAGCATTTCTTTTAGTGTTAGAAATGCTTGGTTGCAATCCTTGTCAAAGATGAAAGGGGCATCTTTTTCAAGTAATTTTGTTAGAGGTCTTGAGATTTTTGAAAAGTCTTTGATAAATCGCCTATAAAATCCGGCATGCCCTAGGAAACTTCTGATAGCTCTAACGGAGGATGGGGGTGGTAATCGAGAAATAGTGTCTATTTTTGCTCGATCAACCTCCATTCCTTCGCTTGAGATTTTGTGACCGAGTACTATTCCCTCCGTTACCATGAAATGGCATTTTTCCCAGTTAAGGACGAGGTTAGTTTCCTCACATCGGGATAGCATTCGTTCAAGGTTGTCGAGGCATTGGTTGTATGAATCTCCAAAGATAGAAAAGTCGTCCATGAAGACTTCTATTGTCTTTTCTATCATGTCATGGAAGATGGCCACCATGCAACGTTGAAAGGTTGCGAGGGCATTACATAGACCAAAAGGCATGCGTCGATAAGCAAAAGTTCCGTAGAGACATGTAAATGTTGTCTTTTCTTGGTCTTCGGGAGTTATCGGTATTTGAAAGTAACCTAAAAAACCATCTAAGAAACAATGAAATTTGTGACCGGATAATCTTTCTAACATTTGATCAATAAAGGGTAAAGGAAAGTGATCTTTCCTTGTTGCCTCATTTAATCGACGATAATCTATACATACCCTCCATCATGTGACGGTTTTTGTTGGTATTAATTCATTTTTCTCGTTAGTTATTACCGTCATACCTCCTTTCTTCGGAACTACTTGGACTGGACTTACCCAAGGACTATCGGAGATTGGGTAAATGAGTCCGGCGTCAAGTAATTTGATGACTTCGTTTTTAACCACTTCTTGGACATTTGGATTTACTCTACGTTTTGGTTGTATTACCGATTTGTAGTCATCATTCATTAAAATTTTGTGCGTGCACATGGAAGGACTTATTCCTTTAATATCTACAAGCTTCTAAGCGATCGCGTTTTTGTGTTTTTTCAAAAGTGTGATTAATTTTTCTTTTTCTAAACAAGTTAATTTTGACAAAATAATTACAGGTGATTTACCATCTTTATCGAGAAAAGCATATTCCAAACCTTTTGGAAGTTCTTTGAGCTCAAGAGGTGGGTCTTTAGGAGACTCCTTATTTGGTTGCTCGTTTCGGTCAAGAACCACAAAGGTTTGTTCTATGGCGACCTCTTCTTCATCAAAGTGGTCAATTTCTTCTCTTGTATCGGGTGGTTCAGTTTCGTCTTCAATTAGGGGGTCATCATTGCCGAATGGATATTTCATTGAACGCTCAAGATCGACACTTTTTTTGAATGCCTCTAATTGAATGGGTAGATTGTTATACTTCCGATTTTCAAAGCTTCGTGGGTCTTAACAAAAGGTCGTCCCAACACTAGTGGAGCGTCATTAAGGATGACGAAGTTGGTTGGGATTACCAATTGATTGGACTGGACCAACACATCCTCAACTATCCCTATTGATTTTATTGTTTTCCGATTAGATAGAAAAATGGGTATTTGAAGTGGAGAAAAATCACCAATACTTAATTTTTCAAAAATGTAATTTGGCATTATATTAACACAAAGATCTTTATCGATTGTAATATTACTAATAAAGGAGTTTTGAAAAAAAATGGAACCGGTGTAATGTTAATTTCAAATGGATCTTCTTTTATTAGCGTAGTTTGATCATTTGTTAACTTAATGCTTACCGTTTCGTCAATTTTAGTGTTAGTGTTTAACTCTTTTAAAAACTTTGCATGAGTGGGTACTAAACAATGATTTTCGAAAGAAGGTGACAAGAGATTAATTTCTTTAAAATTAGACTCTTCTTGAATTTTAACATTGTTGGACTCACCTTTTTCGTTGTTTAACTCATGTGTCGGGTTTTCACTTACTTGTTCTTCCATTTTTACCTTTTCAACTATCTCTTCTTTATTACAAGTTAATTCTTCTCTTGCGCGGGATTCCTCTTCCCTTGCGCGGGCTTCTTTTATATAGCGCTCGATAGTTTTAAGGTGTTCTATTATCTTTTCGGCTACAGGTGAAATAGTTGGTGGTTCGTTAAATTGAGTTGAATAAGTATCCTCAAAGCTTGAAGTCGGAAGTTCGATCCTTGGTTCCTCATAATACTCATATGTGGTAGATGGTTCACACCATTGTTCCTCATTGTAAGTATATGATGAATAAGGGTCGTAACTTTGTTCTTCATAATACTCATATAAGGTGGGTTGTTCACGCCATGGTTCCTCATAGTAAGCATATGAAGGTGAAGGCTCATATCTTGGTTCCTCAAAGTATGAGTATGAAGGCTCATACCTTGGTTCATCAAAATATGAGTATGAGGGAGAAGGTTCATACCTTGGGTCTTCATAGGGTGTGTATGAATTGGACGGCTCATACCTGGGCTCCTCATAGTAGGTGTATGAAGTGGATGGTTCAAAGAGGTCACAATATTGTACCGAATGAGGGTTACCACAAATGGTGCAATAGTCTTCCCTATAATCATCCTCCTCATAGTGGTAGTTGTAATCTCCTGAGTATTGATCCATAAGAATCACTCAGCAGACCACAACAGAGTCTCAGGACCAGAAAACAAGAATGAAAACGGAAACAGAGGCTGGACACGGACCCGTGTTCAGTGAGCATGGCCCGTGTTCAGGTTCTGTATCTGGGCATTTTAATAAAAGTGACTGGTTTTTATGCAGCACGGGGGCGTGTTCAGTGAGCACGACCTCGTGTTCAGACTCTGTATCTGGGAGTTTGTAAACAAAATGTGCAGCACGGCCCCGTGTTCAGTGAGCACGGCCCGTGTTCAGTCTACTGTAATGCAAAAACTAACTAAAATGCAGAAAAATGCGCGCGGTTTTAAAAGGTTTTGAAAAACTGATTAGGCCGTCGATTTTAAGCTTTCTTAAAATCCTTGTGTCCCCGGCAACAGCGCCAAAAACTTGATGTGTGTCGGTGTGAATATATTTTTAGTTATATTTTAAGCCCTTTTTAACACTTTAGTCAAGTTTTAAATTTATAAAACACGATATTTTACTAACACTAAACACACATATGGGCAAGTGCACCCATCGTGAGCGTAGTATAGCGTTGGTAAGATACCGAGGTCGTCCAAGGACACAAGAGCTTTTAGTACCGGTTTATCCTCAACGTCTAATCAAATCAAAAGTTTAGAAAAGTTTTAAACATGAAGATAAAAACTTAAAAATGCGAAAAATAAAATAAAATAAAAACAGATAGACAAGATGAATCACTTGGATCCGACTCGTCTTTAGTGTAACCTTTGATGATTTTCGCACTTTTGCACTTTTTAAGAGATTATCTTAGTTATAGTAGTAGGCCCCGCTTTTGAATGTGACGTTACCCTCAACCCAGTAGTTTGAGTCAGCAAGGATACAATCCTAAAGGGTTGGATTATTGAAAGATAATTAATTAAGTTATTAACGCGTAATGTGGTAGGCCCCTCTTTTGAAGGTGACGTTACCCTCGGCTAAGTGGTTTGAGTCAGCAGGGATACAATCCCATGTAGCCGGGTTAATGTATTAATAGTAGTTTACATATGAGGGGATCAAGCCATTCGCACCCCCGCCATCTAATACCAGTGGGTATTGAAGGAGGTCCTAGTAAGCTTGACCCAGGTCCTTGCAGGATCTATACACTGAACAAGGCAAGAACCTTACCAAACCATTCCCTTAGCCCCTGACCCGGTAGCCAACATATCTCTATATAGACCGTAGAGATATGAATGGTGTAAATCTTTTATTTTATATAGACAGTAAAATAATGCCAAGACACCACGGACAAATGATAAGAAAGTTTCACCTTCAACATAAGAAACTAGTTATTAAAGTCATTAATACAAAACCAAATAAAAAGTGCGAAAAGATTAAAAAACAAAAGTATTACACTAAATGCTTGTCTTCACCAGGTGATGTAAGAGGCTTAGGCAAACATGGCCTTTGATTGTCAAGAACTCTTACTATCAATCTTGGATCCCGAGACTACTACACACACTCTAAGATGGATGATGGATGATGGTGATGGATGTGGGTTGTGATGGTGATGGAGTGTGGGTGAAGTGAGAGAGAGGTAGTTTGCCAAGGGATGCCTTTGAAGTGAACCAAGCACCCCTATTTATAGCCTGCACAGAAGCCCGGACACGGCCCCGTGTCCATCCATTTTCTCTTTCTTCATTAATTGCAATTTGTCTGCATTAGCTCCACACGCCCCTGTGTGCAGAAGCGTTTCTGTACTGTCAAGATTTGCTTGGATTCTGCGAATCTTAGCGTTGACCACGACCGTGTTGAGCTGGGCACGCCCCCGTGTTGGGAAATAGAAGCTTCTATAGCTTTGTCCTTTCTGCAGACACCTGAACACGCCCCCGTGTCCGATGCGCAATGGGCCGTGGTCAGCCTTCTGTATACTTGTTTTTGCTTGAGAAGATGCTGTCGAGGGGTCGGGCATGCCACGTTTATTCCTTTTCTTGTAATTATGTTAGATTTTGCAGCATATTTGCTTCTTTTGTTCATTTACACTCATTTAATCCTGAAAATACAAAAGGAAGACAAAAACATACTTTTTCCGACATTAGTATTAAAAAGGGTTAGTTTTATGCCTCATTTGATGTAATTTATATGTTGCATTTTACACACATCAATATTGTTCCATAAAACGTTAGTTATACATTAACTTTCGATAATATTAATATTTATAGTGTAATGTACCAATATTGAATAAAATAAAATAAATTTATTTGCCTTGCATTGGGAAACTGCTTTCATCATTGCCTCCTTCATCCATCTACTCAATTATCTTCAAAGTTTTTTGTTTATCAATATCATTACAATCTCTTAGGCTTTCAAACACCCATTTGTTCACCGGAAAATCAAGACACAAACCGAACCATCTTCGCATCATATTCTTTAACAGTAAGTTAGTCTCATTTGCCATCTATTAAAACGCCTCTTTTTTATGATCCTCTTGAGATTTTACAATAAAATTATGAATCGTGAAGTTAATCAAGAATATTGATTAAAATTTTACTTCCACAACAATGCATGTTATCTAATCCGAAGATTCTTTGTTTTAAATGTCATTGTAGTTACTCTTTTTATCAAAATTATGATCGGTTTTGTCATCTAAGAATTTACTTACTTTTTTTCACTATTTAATGTGGTTTTTATGTTGATTTTGATATAAATTATAGTTTGTCTATGTATTTAATATTATTTTTCCCCATGATTGCCGAAATTATTGTTTGATATCAACATGTTGTTGTTTGTATGTTATTTAGTATAAAAAGTCCATCTATTTATTTAAAATAATGTCTTTTAATTAATTATGTAATATTAAGTTGTTTTCACTTTGAATACATCTTTTATGGTCTTTAAGTGTGTATTTTGTCAAGCATAGCTGCATCTTTTTTTTTTTTTTTTTTTTTACAAATATGATGTTTGTATTTTAAGTTTTTGGTATATTTATATATAGTAACATCCTTATTTCTTATTTATAAATATTTACATATACAATTATATTTTATTTGTTATATTTTTTTATTTTAGAACATAGATCATAAAATGGAAAAGAATGGGTTTCAAATGATCGTTGATGAAATTTTCACAAGGCTCCCTGCAAAAGCTATTGGTCGTTTCAAATGTGTTTCCAAAAATTTTCATAGGGAACTGTCAACTCATACATTTGAGATGATGCATTCTCGCCGAATTGGAAATCCACTACAAAAGAAACTACTCTCCTTTAAAGACACGTCAATTGCCGTTGACAACATAGTACGTGGGAATTTGGATGTCGTTACAAGCAAAACCATAAGTTTTCCTAACAATGTCCACCATACCTTCTTACGTATCCTATCGTCATTTAATGGGCTGTTCTTAGTTTGCAATGAACGGATTTGCTGTGAGCTGATCCTTTAGAATCCAACAACCAGGTGCTATAAGTTTTAGTCCGATGACTACTTTAATAATAGTCACGATCGAAACTCTGATAAAGGTGGAATGTATTTTGATGAATCCAATGATCTGAAAGTGCTTCACATCAGATGTTACCGTAATGTCGTTACTTCTCGTGTTTACTCATGACGTCGTGAGTCATGGAGCACAATAAATTTCTTGAGCGTAAATAATTATGGTTCAAGCAGTTATTCATGGTATCGTCTGTTATCATAACTTTTGTTTATCCTAACGACTGTTGACTTACCACTGTTCCCAACCTCTGTTGTTGCCCAATAGAGGTTTCCAAACAACTGTCATCCATTATCACAACTGTCACACTCCGATATTTCCACATATTTCCGGTAGGCCCGGTGGGGAGTATCGTGAAGTAGTTGATATCATCATTGTCAATTAACACAATTATAGCACAGTGGAAGGCTTGGTAGATTATTTACTATTACAACCCATAATGTCCAAAGTCCAAAACGAAAGAATATACAGAAGGATTGTAATAGAGATCCACAGGCGGATCATGAAAACAAGTACATTAAACAAAGTTTAACAGACTTCAGGCATCTAAGGATTTGAAAGATCCTCTTGGAAAAGATTATTGAAATCTTTCCTAAGTTCTCTCAACCAATTAATAATTAGATCTTCTAGTTGAAATAATTCATCGAGAAGCATTTCTCCTAGAATATCCGGTTGGGCGCATTCGAGGGAGAGATAGGGATTATTTTTACTTTCGCCCCTCTTAAGGATACTAGGAAACGATGGGTCTATATAGTGGGGTTTATAAGTTAGAAAAAAAACATTCTAATTCTTTATGGTTACCACCACATAATTGACACCACATAGTACCATAAGAGTGCCGAAAGCAAAAAGTATCAGTATCACTCATGTTTGTGTCAGAAATTACCAACCGTCGGGATCTTACGGTTCTGTTTTCAGTAACTGAAACTTGGGCACGGGGGAGTGTTGAGTGGGCACGGCCCCGTGTTCAGCTACTGTCTGACTTAAAACAGGATTGCCAGTTCCAATGATTGGGCACGGGGCGTGTTCAGCGGGCACGGCCCGTGCTAAGTTCTGCAGAAGCTGAAAAATTAAAAAAATCCTAAAAAAAATGAAAAACAAGAAAAACGATTAGGCCGTTGATTCCTAACTTTCTTAAAATCCTTGTGTCCCCGGCAGCAGCGCCAAAAACTTGATGCGTGTGAAGTGTTATATATTTTAGGTGTATATTTTAAGCCCCTTTAACACTTATTTTTAGCCAAGTTTTAAATTTAAAAAACACGATATTTTACTAACACTAAACACACATATGGGCAAGTGCACCCATCGTGAGCGTAGTATAGTGTTGGCAAGATACCGAGGTCGTCCAAGGACACAAGAGCTTTTAGTACCGGTTTATCCTCAACGTCTAATCAAAATAAAAAGTTTAGAAAAATGTTTTAAACTAAGAAAAAATAAAAACTAACTAAAAATGCTGAAAATAAAATAAAAAGAAAAAACAGATAGACAAGATGAATCACTTGGTTCCGACTCGTATCTAGTGTAACCTTTGATTATTTCCGCACTTTTGCACTACTTTAAGAGATTATCTTAGTTATTGTAGTAGGCCCCTCTTTTGAAGGTGACGTTACCCTCACCCCAGTAGTTTGAGTCAGCAAGGATACAATCCTAAAAGGGTGGATTATTGGAAGATAATTAATTAAGTTATTAATGCAAATTATGGTAGGCCCCTCTTTTGGAGGTGACGTTACCCTCGACTAAGTAGTCTGAGTCAGCAGGGATACAGTCCTAAATAGTCGGGTTATAGTATTAATAGTAGTTAACTTATGAGGGGATCAAAGAGTTTGGACCCCCGCCATCCAATACCGTTAAGTATTGAAGGAGGTCCTACTAAATTTGACCCAGGTCCATTGCAGGACCTCTAAACGCTGAACAATGGCAAGACCTTTACCAAACCGTTCCCTTAACCCCCGACCAGGTAGCCAACATACCTCCATATAGACCGTGGAGATATGAATGGTGAAAATCTTTTATTTTATATAGACAGTAAAATAATTCCAAGACACCACGGACAAACGATAAGGAAAGATCACCTTCAACATAAGCAACTAGTTATTAAAGTCATTAATACAAAACCAAGTAAAAAGTGCGAAAAGATTAGAAATAAAAAGTATTACACTAGACACTTTGTCTTCACCAAGTGATGTAAGAGACTTAGGCAAAGATGGCCTTGATTGTCAAGAACTCTTACGATCAATCTTGGATCCCGAGACGACTCACACACTCTACGATGGACAATGGATGATGGTGTTATGGTGGTGGTGGGTGGTGGGTGAAGTGTGAGAGAGGTGGTGTGCCAAGGGATGGTTTGAGCTTAAGCCAAGCACTCCTATTTATAGGCTGAACAGAAGCTCGGGCACGGCCCCGTGTCCAGTGGGTACGGCCCCGTGTCCACATCCTTCTCTTTCTTCATTTATTGCAGCTTGTCTTATTAGTTGACCACGCCCCCGTGTCCGCTGAGCACGACCCCGTGTGCAGAAGAATCTTTGTACTATGAAGATTTGCCTGGATTGTGCGAATCTTATAGTTGACCACGGCCCCGTGTCCGCTGAGCACGGCCCCGTGGTGGGCAATAGAAGCTTCTACCACTTTGTCTTTTCTGCTGACACTTGGGCACGCCCCCGTGCTGGCTGAGCACGGGGCGTGTTCAGTCTTCTGATATCTTGTTTTGCTTGGGAAGATGCTGTCGTGGGGTCGGGCATGTCACGTCTTGTCCCTTTTCTTGTATTTATGTTAGATTTTGATGTCTTTTTGCTTCTTTTGTTAATTTGAGCTCATTTAATCCTGAAAATACAAAAGGAAGACAAAAGCACACTTTTTCCAACATTAGTACTAAAAAAGGGTTAGTTTTATGCCACAATTGATGTAATTTATATGTTGCATTTTGCACACATCAATGACCATGTAATATAACCTCAAAGAGTTATACTACAACATTATATGGTCACAACGGAAGCTTAAAACATAAAGGAATTAAGCTTAATCGGGTTAGAACTGAAAGTCAAATCAAAAGTCAAGCTTTTGTAACTTTCGGTTGCGAACCGAGCTTAAACTTAGAATTGTCGGGTTGAACATGCCTAGACATGTTCTACTTATATTTACCAAGTTATTTAAGTGACAAAATATGATTCATAACCTCTACATTATCAGTAATGATTTTTATTTAAAAATCTGACTAGTTTGACTTTTTTGACTAGTTACTTGGACCCGAAAATTAACTAAGTAAACGTGATAATTAGGGTGTGCCCTTTTGAGGGATTAACACACACCTAATTACGATCACGTAGCCATATTCGCCTCGAACAATGGCTAGACCGTTTAGGTCTAAACCGAAAGTCAAAGCCGTTTTGCGGCAACTTTGACTTTTGGTCTTTAAACACATAAAAACCAAACTATAGTGGCCAAGGAGACCTACAAAGGGTCCTAGCTGGAACTTTGTACTCAGGGGGGCTTCCTTTTTTATCAGAAATCCCAGAGAATGCTCAAGAAAGCTCAAGCAATGAGAGAGAGATGAATGTTTAAAATGAGCAAGGAGAAAGGCAATGTAATGCCTCTATTTATAGTGCATGAAACCTTCCCAAGATCATCACAGGTGTATTAGGATGTTATTAGATGGCTCCAGGTGTCCCAAGTGGTTTTAAAAACCATCAAAGGTTGCTAGAATTCGAGTTATGAGAATGTAAGGTGGTATGAGTGGTGAACAAGGAAGAAACTTGCAGCTGCAAGTGAAGTCTGTCGAAACAGGGCCGTCGCCGCATGCCACGGCAACAGGGGGAGGGGGTCGCGCGACGCTACCACCCAAAATGCCAGCAACCAAGTTAAAAAATTGACACTTTTAGTCCCTGAACCTTTTAATGCGTAATATCTTTCATTTTAGGCACTTTTAACCCTTGTAGTTAGTTTGTAGATGATCTTGGGAGTATAACCAAACACCGTTAGGTCCGGTTTCATTAAATGATCACCGAACACACTAGTTTCTCCTCGTTGACGCTTTTAACCCTTCTTCTTGAAAGTTTACGTAATTAACACATAACGATATTGAAACCTTGTGAATTTATTATCACATATTCTTAAGAGTATAATCGAACATTATGAAGCCCCGGGTTCGTTAAAAGGTCACTAAGAGGTAAGAATTAACATGTTGACACGTTTAACCCCTTTGTTTTAAAATCTTTCGATTTCTTGCACAGACGGCTTCTTATGTTCGATAATTTACTCATTCAAGAATACGATCATTGTGTAAGGTCATTCAGAGGCGTAAGTTTAGCATGCTGACACTTTTAGTCCCTCCGCTTACATCTTTTCACTGTTTGACAACTTTAGTCCTTCTACCTCAAACTTTTACATGTTTAGGGTTTAGGACACGTGTCTTCACATAATTGGACACAATTTTACAAGGTGTTACATCAACAGAGGTTCTGACGTGGACAGATGTTAGCCATCAGATCTTTGTAACTGCTGCCACCTCAGCATTCACTTTTTCACTCTATATAAACCCTGTTTCATCCCTAAACCGAGCTTCTACCATTGTCGTCTTGAATTCAAAATTCTCAAAAGCAGTTTCCATTATCACCTTCTTCTCTGATCATGGCTCTGAACATCAAACACCCTTACAAGTTACAACTACCTCCCCATCTTCAAGAAAACCAGCAAAAATACCAGCTTTCATTCAATAATTGACGTTTTAACGTCATCAAAATACAAAGCAATCCTTACTGCTGATGCTCCAGTTCATACAGAAACACTCCGACAATTTTGGGCTAATGCAGAAATAGAGTTTGAAGATAATAAGCCGGTTGCCATCACATCTAAAGTCGGAAAAAGTCTGGTTCGAATTTCCTCATCTACAATTTCTACTACATTTGCATTGGACGACTTGGCTGGTAAGACCAACTTTGAAAAAAATGAACTTCATACAGAGTTCATTGAAAGAGGGTATGATGCACAATTAAAAGGAGTTACTATTTTCAAACCAAACTTCCCTCCGCCAATGAATTTTTTTCCCATACTATTTTAACTTGTCTCTCAGCCAAGACCACCGCATTTAATGAGATACTTTTAAAAATCCAATATTTGGGATATGCTATTTTAACAAAATCTTATTATAATTTATCCCAAGCAATGTTTTCTGATTTGGTGACTAATGAGAAAAAAAGTGAAAAAAAAGGTGCTAATAATGCTTTTCTGTTGTATCCAAGACTTCTAAGCTACTACCTACGAAAACAAGTATCACAAACATATTTTTAACAAGGTGTAGCTTTTCAAATAAATAGTATTACAAGTGAAACTTTTACCAGACTTATGGATAAAGAGTCAAAGTTTCAAAAACACAAACAAAGGGGGATGAGCTTGTTTTAGATGCGTCCACATTTGTTGCTCAAACCTCTATTGTTGAGCCCACTGCTCCTGGTGATCATGACACCACAACCGGTGTTGTGAAATGCACACCAGCAAAACCCAAAAAGAAACCTGCCACATCCAAAAAGCCCACCAAAACCAAACAAAATAAAAAGGGTCCTCCAGAAGATGAGATCCCAGAGGTTAACCCAGTGACAACATAAATGTCACTTGAAACCACTGCTGGTACTTCCTCACAGCTGTTGGAAAGATCTCAACCCATCCAAACTCCTCATGTATCCTCACAAAAGGATCATGTTGTAAGCACATGGTCACCACAACATGAAGCAGACCTTTCATATGAAAGTATGCTTAAAAGCACATCTCCCATGGCAATGTTGCTTTCTACACCACAACTCTCTTCCCAAATTCCGCCAACAATATTACATCTGTTTGAAGCAATTGAAATTCAGACTCAAAACAGTCCCTCTCACCCACACATTACTGAGAGTATAACCCAACAAATGACTGTGTCTGAACCAATTCAATCTGCTATCCCACAACAGTTGAGGAGGTTACACCCTTTGAGTTTTACGAAACGCTTGGTGGTAGTTCAAGTGGAGCAGCCACTACAACTGTTGAACCCCATTGTTTATCAGTTGGACAATGTGTAACATTTCTAAAATTTACAAAAATAAACTATATAGAAACTCATATTATTAAATGAATATATTACGGATAAGTTGAATGTTAAAAATATTAAGTACCTAGACGGGCCTAGGAACCATTTAATAAAAATACGTTATATTTGAACCTACTCTGTTTTTAATAAAACTTGGTTCAAAATGTAGATAAAAATATTCTCGTTCTAATGGCATATTAATCATTTTATAAAACGTCATATTTTAGAAGTTATAAGCGCCAAAAGAGTAAAGCAGTTAAATTAATTATAATAAATAAAATAATATTATAAATAATTGAATATGGAAAGATTGAAACTTACATGGGAAGGAAACGTGAACTTCAAGTTCACGAAAATCTAGTATAAATACTTTCAAACCTTTCCAAATTAGTTTGCCTCTGTGATCTCTCTCGACTACTCTTCTACATACCATACTTTCTTAATATTTCACCTATAATAATAATAAAGCCCTGCCCCGTTTTAAGTGTTTTAACCCCTGATCACTGATACCCTGTCCAATTGATGTAGGGCCCCGTAACGTATGTCAAGGCTCTGCCTAAATTCGTTGGGGTTCTGTCTCGTGACGTAGGGATAAAGTTAAATTGGGTTACTATACTTAATGTGAGTGCACTATATATTTTATTAAACAATCCAGGAGTTATACCCAAAATATAACAACCCTCATAGAACACCCCTGACACCCCTACACTTCCTAAAATATACCCCGTATGCGATAAATGAGCCCGTATCCCTTTTATATTAATAAAAATCAAATAAAACAAAAGTTATGGGTCTCTCGCGGGGCGCGTAAGCCACCCCCTTGGTCTTACGCGGGCCGCGACAGCAAGGAGGCCAGACCGCACCAGAGCACGCCACGTGTCCGACGCGTGTGGGGTCTAGGGCTGACTCAGCAAGCCTATAGCGGGACACGTAGTCCCTGGCGGGCCGCGTAGACCCAATCCAAACCTTACACGGGCCGCGTAGAACCTGAAAACAGCTCCTATAAGTAGAGGGCAGTGGCCTTCAGTCAGAAATCGTTCACGAATACTTTCTCTCTCGAATTTCTTAAGGAATAGGCCTAATCTCGGGTATAATACCCCCCTAAATAACGAAGTTCTGCTCCGTTGTAAGTATTATAACCCCTGGATACGTATTATATACTCTGCCCGATTGATCTAGGGTTCCGTAACGGCTGTCGTGGTTCTGCCTGACGTAGTCGTTGGAATGTCGTCTCGGGGAGGGTATTACTAATGTTAAAATGGGTTATTATACTAACACGTGTGCATTTGTGTAAATTATAGATTGTCACCAAGAAACCCATACAGAAAATCTAAGACAGCAATGTGAGTTGATCCGCTTTTTGTGAACCTTTTGTTAACTGTTTTTACAAAACCTCATACAATTAAATGTATATTAAGCAGTTATTGAGTATTTGTAAGAATACAATTATCATGAGTATGTTGGGGTTTTGTATACAAAATTTGTTACCACCTGGTCAAGGAGTAACATTTCCACAAGTCGGGTCTGACAGTACCATGGATGTTAATTGTTATAACTTGGAAACAAATGTAATTGCGAGATCGCCCTCAATACTGTACAATGGGTTTTTATTAAAACTTGATTGAACTGGGATTCACTCACCAGTATTTCCCACTGACAAAATATTTTTTTAAACACGTTTCAGGTAACAAAATGTGAAAGCCAAATAGAAGCCAGCTGGACAGCACTGAAGGCTTGGAAAAGTGGCAATAAAGTTACCTAAAAATAAATAGATGTTTTTATTAAATAAAATAGGGTTTTATCCCTATGAAAATGTGTGTACTTAAACTTGGGATTTTTCCCATATGTTTAATATATTAAAAGCGTGGTATTTTACTCTGATAAAATATTTCCTAACTACGGTCCTGATGAAATTTCCGCTTCCAAAATTGATTAAACACGCGATACCACCAAAACTGGCTCGCGGCCGCCCGTTACCGAGGATATAGGGATCGGGGGTTGCGACACAATGGTTACATCATTAAGACTCCCTTGTAGGCAACAACTGTTGAGACTACAACTGTAACCTCTGCTCCAGTGGGAAGTAACCGGCCAATCCTAAGAAACTTCTAACCTCAGTTGGTGACTCAGAGGTTTTCCATTTAGTAATCGCCTCAATCTTTGTTGGATCTACATGAATTCCCCAGAACCAGTGGGAAGTCCCCAGAACCAAGAAAAGGGGCATTTGTTTCTGATGATATGGAGTCTTCTCCTATTATCAAAACAAATACAACCACCACAGGTGGGAATTCAAATGATCCTATTAAACTAGGTGATGAATTAAGATATAAGGATTTAACGGATAGAATGTATACCATTGAAACATCTGTTACTGAAATGAAAGAAATGATGAAGCTTTCTAAAAGTCTACCTAGCACTTAGCAAATTGCCAATGAGCTTTGGAATCTTCTGCAACCCATCCTTCAAGCTCAGAGGAATTTGGCTGAAAGCAACCACAAATCCCATATGGAACTTATAAGAATTATGGTTGATGCTAGGTATAAAAATACACAAGCAGACATTAGGGGCATTAAGGAACATCTGCTCAAACTTACTGGCTGTACCCCTACACCAATCTTTGAGAAAGATGATGATGATAATGATGATGATGCCAAAAGGGGGAGAAAGATTCACTGAGAAAGTTGCCACCTGATTCAAAAGCTAAACCAAAACTAAAGGTGCAACAATAGTTAGAGTCTGCTCAACAAAAATCTTCTGCAAAAGCTTCAGAAGCTGAAAAGGAAAAAGGGATTGATGAGACCCTAAACAAGAAAGCTGAAGAGATAGCTTTGGAAAAGCAGAAGAAGCAAGATACAAAGGAAAGAAAAGCTTCAAACTGGTTGAAAGAAAAGGAAGAGCAGAGGAAAAAGGAAAATATTGGTACTTCAAACAGAAGAAAGTCTGCTAAAAAGTCAGATCACCAATTGCCACCCTTCCTAAAACCACTACCACTCCTACAAAAATTGTATCATCTGCTAAACCTAAACCCAAACCTTCTCCACAAAAACAACCACAAAAGAAGTAGAAAATAGCTTCACCACCATCATCACCAATTCACCCAACATATGCTGATACAACAAAAGTATTAGCAGATGTTAGCCAAACAGCTGCTGAGACACCAGTTGTTTTAGCAGATGTTTGTCAAACATCTGCCATGATCATTTTCACTACACCACCAACAACCCAACCACCTTCAACATCACAAATATTTCCCACACATCCACCTTCACCACCAAAACGTTCTCCTTCACCACAAATCAAGTCCACACGTAAGAGAAAAAACTCATGTTGTGTTAGAAGATGATGAGGATATTAAATCACCAATCTCCGTATCATCTACCCCCATTCAAAGCATTCCATCCTCATCACTTCCACCCAGTAAACCCACTTCATCCCTTCCAATTGCTACACTACCACCAGTCTGTCGCAACCCCCGATCCCTGACCCCCGGGAACGGGCGGACGCGAACGCAGTGACGGTGGTATCAGGTATGTGTTTTTACTTGGTAGCAGAATTTACATCAGGACCGTAGTTAGGAAATGTTTATCAGAGTAAAACCACCATATTTGATATTAATAAACACATGGGTAAAACCCAAGTTTCTTAGTACAATACATATATAGTGATAAACCCTATTTTATTGAATTTAAAACATCGTCTTTTAGGTAACTTTTATAGCCACATTTTCCCAAACCTTCAGTGCTCTCCAGCTGACTTTTTAATAATTGGCTGTCACATTGTGTTACCTGAAACGTGTTTTAAAAACATTTGTCAGTGGGAAATACTGGTGAGTGAATCCCAGTTTAATCAAGTATAAATAAAAAGTCACAGTGAACAGTATTGAGAGCGATCTCATTGTTTATTTCTACACAATTACTCCATTAGTACTGTCAAACCTGACTTGTGGGTCATATTACCCATTGGCTAACTCATTGTCCAATGGTAACGTATTGTCATCCCGACTTACTACTCACAGTGTAGTAAATTTTGTATACAAAACCCCAACATACCGGCAGTAATTGAAGAACTACAAAGACTCAATCACTGCTAAATTTCATTGTAAAACATTTAAGGTTTGGTAAAACATTACCAAAAAATTAACAAAAAGAGGATAAACTCACTTTGCTATCTTAGACTTTGCGTAAGGTTTTCCTGGATATAATCTATAATTTATACAAATGTACATAGGTTAGTATCATAACCCTTTGAAAATATTAATGATACCCTCCTCGAGACGGCATTCCAATAACTATGTCGGGCAGAACCACGACCGTTATTACGGAACCCTAAATCAATCGGGCAGCGTATCTACTATGAAACCGGGGTTATAACACTTACAACGGAGCAGAACCTTTCTAATTAGGGGGATATAATACCCGAGTATTATAACTCTACTACAGAAATTGAGATTGAGAATGAAAGGAATGAGCGACGGAAAACGAAAACCCGTTGCCTTCTTATATAGTGCTGAAATCTGGTCTCCACGCGGCCCGCGTAAAGAACAGACAAGGGTTACGCGGCCCGCGTCAACCCTGGTCAAACATATAGCTTAGCTGGGTCAGCATGTAGCTCCGCCACGATGTCGACACGTGTCGGCTTCTGGTGTCTCCGCGTTTGATGATCTCACACGGCCCGCGTAAACTAACGGGAACTCTTACACGACCCGTCTTAACTTAAAGTTTACTGAAATCAAGTTTCAGCCTTGATACCGCCCGCGTAAGGTTGGGGTGGGGTCCTACATGGCCCGCCTCAACTTACTATTTTCATATTTTAATTTATTTTAAATACGTTTTCATACATTTCGGGCTCTGTTTTCACATACGGGTATATTTAAAGACATATGAGGGTCTTTTAAAATATACAGAGGTGTCGGAAATATTATGAGAATGTTGATTTTACCGAGGGTTGTTACATTCTCCCTACCTTGTTTTAGAGCTCGTCCGTGAGATCTACTGGAACAAGTGCGGATATTTCCTTTGCATTTCAGATTCGAGTTCCCATGTGTACTCAGGTCCTCTTTTGGAGTCCCACTTCACTTTGACTAGAACTAATCTCTTATGTTTGAGATTCTTGACTTTCCTGTCTTCAATTTGTAGAGGCCTTTCTACAAACTTGAGTTGTTCATCTACCTCTATATCCTTAAGAGGTACTATCAGTGATTCATCAGCTAAACACTTTTTGAGATTTGATACATGAAACACATCATGTATTCCTGCCATTTCCTCTGGCAGTTGTAGCTGATAGGCTACAGGTCCTATTCTTCTAATAATCTCAAAAGGTCCAACATACCTGGGACTTAATTTTCCTCGTTTGATGAATCTTACTACTCCTTTCCAAGGAGAGACTTTCAACAACACTTTATCTCCTATTTGAAATTCCAAAGGTTTGTGTCGGTTATCAGCATAGCTCTTTTGTCGATCACGTGCGGCTTTCAGTCGTTCCTTGACTTGAATAATTCCAAAGGTCCAGATAGTTGCTTTTCCCCAATTTCTGCCCAACAGACTGGGGTTCGGCACTTTCGTCCATAAAGTGCTTCGAATGGTGCAGCATTGATACTTGTGTGATAACTATTATTGTAAGAAAATTCTATTAAAGGTAAGTGTTCGTCCCAATTACCTCCGAAATCAATTACACAAGCTCTAAGCATGTCCTCCATCGTCTGGATTGTCCTTTCGCTTTGTCCGTCCGTTTGAGGATGGTAAGATGTGCTCAATTTTAACTTAGTTCCCATTGCTTTTTGAAAACTTGACCAAAAATGAGAGGTAAATCGGCTATCTCTATCAGAAACAATTGATAAAGGAATGCCATGTAAAGAAACAATTTCATTTACATATAATTTAGCTAATTGTTCCATACTGAAAGTTTCCTTCATTGGTAGGAAATGAGCTGACTTGGTTAGCCTATCTACAATCACCCAGATTGTATCATTACCTTTCTTTGTTTTGGGTAATTTAGTAACAAAATCCATTGTTATTAATTCTCATTTCCACACTGGCATTTCTAATTGCTGTAACAAACCTGAGGGTTTCTGGTGTTCAGCTTTAACTTGTGAACAAGTTAAACATTTAGAAACATAGGCTGCTATGTCCTTTTTCATTCCTATCCACCAGAAATTTTTCCTTAAATCCTGGTACATTTTATCACTCCCTGGATGCATCGTATACTTAGACTTATGGGCTTCTTCTAATATACGATTACGCAGGTTTCCTAATTTAGGTATCCACGTTCTCTTTTTATGGAATCTCCAAATTCCATCTATTCCTTGTTCCAATTCTTTTAGCATACCTTTTAATTTTTCAGTATCTTCCTTGATTACTGATTCTTGTGCTTCTCTTATCTGATCATTTAAATCTACTTGCAGATTTAATTTAAGAGAACGTACCCTTTTTGGCTTTTCATGATACTTTCGACTTAAAGCATCTGCTACTACATTTGCTTTTCCTTCATGATACTGGATATCACAATCATAATCACTAAGCATCTCCATCCAGTGTCTTTGTCTCATATTCAAATCCTTTTGCTTGAAGATATATCTTAAACTCTTATGATCAGTGAATATGGTAAACTTACTACCATAAAGGTAATGTCTCCAAATCTTAAGAGCAAAAATTATAGCTCCTAATTCTAAATCATGAGTTGAATAATTCTCTTCATGATTCTTAAGTTGTCTCGATGCGTAAGCTATAACCTTTTGACGTTGCATTAATACACATCCATAGCCTAATTTAGAAGCGTCACAATAAACTACAAAATCTTCAGTTCCTTCTGGTAACGCTAATATGGGTGTAAGGGTTAATCTTTGCTTAAGAATTCTAAAAGCTTCTTCTTGTTTAAATCCCCATTCAAACTTAACAGATTTATAGGTTAATTTAGTTAAGGGAATGGCTATTCTAGAAAAATCTTGAATAAATCTTCTATAGTAACCGGCCAATCCTAAGAAACTTCTAACCTCAGTTGGTGACCCAGAGGTTTTCCATTTAGTAATCGCCTCAATCTTTGTTGGATCTACATGAATTCCTTCATGATTTACTAGATGTCCAAGGAATTGTACCTGTTCTAACCAAAATTCTCACTTAGAAAATTTAGCATAAAGCTTTTCCTTTCTTAATAAATTTAAAAGTGCGTGCAAATGCTTTGCATGATCTTCCTTATTCTTAGAGTAAATTAGAATATCATCTATGAAAACAATTATGAATTTATCCAAATATGGCTTACATATTCGGTTCATCATGTCCATAAATGCAGCTGGGGCATTGGTTAAACCAAATGGCATGACAGTAAATTCATAATGTCCATACCTTGTTCTGAATGCGGTTTTAGGAATATCCTCTTCCTGTACCTTTAATTGATGATATCCTGATCTTAAATCTATTTTAGAGAAAAATCGAGCTCCTTGTAGTTGATCAAACAGATCATCGATTCTCGGTAATGGGTACCGGTTCTTAATCGTGACCTTGTTTAATTCACGGTAATCAATGCACATACGCATTGATCCATCTTTCTTTTTAACAAACAGTATCGGCGCTCCCCATGGTGACGAACTCGGCTGTATGAATCCTTTCTCTAACAATTCATCTAATTGTTTCTTCAATTCTTGCATTTCTGCCGGTGCCAAACGATAGGGTGCTTTAGCAATCGGTGATGTTCCTGGTATTAAATGGATTCTGAATTCGACTTCTCTATTTGGTGGCAGTCCTGGTAATTCTTCTGGAAATACATCTGAAAACTGAGATACTACTGGAATTTCTTTTAAATCCTTTTCTTTAGTGTTAGTGATTATAGAAATCAAATACACTATAGAACCTTTTCTTATATAGCTTGCAGTTTTCATCACAGAGATGAATTTTGTGGATCTAGCGGGCTTATCTCCTTTAATTGTGATCATTTTACCTTTTGGTGAATTTACTTGAATTGACTTTTGATCACATAAAATACTGGCTTTATTGGCTATTAACCAATCCATTCCTAAAACAACATCAAATCCTGCCAGATTCATAGGATAAAGGTTTGCAATAAATTTCTGATTTAAAATTTCTATTCTTGCTCCCTGCAAGATTTCAGAAATCCTAACGGTTTCTCCATTGGCTGTCTCCACTAAGCATTCTTGTGGTAGTTTAGTTAATGATTGATTTAGAAATTTGCAAAATGATGTATTAATAAAACTTTGGTTCGCACCAGAGTCAAATAATACTTTAGCAAAAATATCATTAACTAAAAACGTACCAGCTACAACATCTGGAGTCATCTTAGCTTCATCTGCAGTCAAAACAAATGCTCTAGCATTTTTGGTATTTTTGTTGTCCGCAGCTGGAGCTAATTTCAGACAGTTTGTCCTGATATGACCTTTTTCTCCACAGTTGTAGCACAATCCATTACTGGATTTCTTCCTGCAATTTTCTTCCTTGTGTCCTGACATTTTGCAATAATTGCAAGGAGTGGAGCATTTTCCCGAATGCTTTTTCTTGTAGACCTTGCAGAAAGGTGCAGAGGTAGAACCCATATTTCTACGGTTGTAATTCCCAGAACGGAATTCTTGAGTAAGCTTTTGGGTTAGGTTTCTCCTCTGTTCTTCTTCTCTAGTACAGATTAATTCATCTGTCAAGGTATTTGCTAGTTCTACAGCTTCTTCTATGGTTTGAGGTCTAGCTGCCTTGACTACGTGTCTAATCTCTCCAATTAATCCCCAGATATAACGGGAGATTAACACTGGTTCTGGTGATGCAAGGTTGGCACTATTCTAGCATATTCGAAGAATATTTTAGTGTATCCCTTACTATCCACACCAGTCATCCTAAGGTTTAGGAATTTGTTTGCTATCTGTTCCTTCTCATTGGGTGGGCAGAATTTCCTTTCTACCTTGTTCTTAAATTCTTCCCATTCCATATTGTAAGTTCTATCACTTCCTCTTGATTGGAGGATAGTGTTCCACCATTCTAGTGCTGAATTCTTAAACAGATTAGAAGCAAACAATATCTTATCTTCTTCAGCACACTTGCTTATTCTTAAAACTACCTCAGTTTTCTCTATCCAGCGTAGGGTTGCAATGGACCCTTCATTGCCCGAGAATTCCATTGGTTTACAAGACCATAATTCTTTATAAGAACAACCATTAGGCATGGTACTTCTTCTTTTGGGAATAGGCATTTGAATTACAGGTCCATTGTTCACGCTGTTTTCAGGTTCGATGGGTCGTTTACTGCTATGCTTACTTTTATTATTCGCTTCTTGAATAGTTTGAATAATAAATGGCATGGCATCTATGATTCCTTGTGCCACTATGTGTTGAACAGCACTATTATCCATTTGGTTTCCATTGTTATTGATACTTGGATTCTCATTAACCACGTTAATGTTACTCTGGTTATCATTATTCAGATTTCCTTAATTTCCTTCATCGGCCATCTGAATTTTAAACATTTTTCCCATATTAATATCACAAGATACTATTTAATATAGTTCATCATATGATACTCAATCTAGCCAAAAACGTCGATCATTGCGACTTTTACTCTATTTTCATATACTATGCGTCTATTACACACTAGTACTGAAACAAAATTATAATACCAAGAGAAATAGAATCACACTAATAGTAATATGCATCCATACACACATATTTTATTTTATTTTATTATTATTATAATATTACTATCACTGTCTCGATTCTCACATTCACGGATATGGATTTATCCAGAAATCCATATTGCGCTCATCGTATTTCCATACGAGACGCTCTCCCACCTGACGCATTCTCTCACTGCTTTCTAAAATTTCCTCCCCAAAAGTCCTAAGTTCTTGCACGTTTTCTGCACTCATTGGGGTGCAGGTTCTAGGACTGGGTTTGGAATCTGGGGTGCTGGTTCCTGATATGGGGGTGAAAGTTCCTGAAATTGGTATGGATCTTCTAAGATCTCCCTAATATATTCGTCATGGTAATAGGGATCTAAAAGGTCCATACCTTGGTAGGCTTCTATATTCTGTAAGGGTGGGTCTTCATGGATAGGGTAACGTTGCACAAAGTCCCTATTGTCATCCCACCAGGGGTCTTAATTTGGGTCTAGGGGATTAGGTGCTGGTACCCTAGGGATTTCTTCTGGGTTAAAGTCATGCATCTCCACTTGGTTTTCAAGATTTTCTATCTCCATGGGTTGGTCTGGGGTTTGCAATTGTGGTTGTGGGGCTACTAATTGTTCCAGACTTGGGCCAGCAGCAGTTGTAGCTAGGATATGGAAATTAGCTAGGCTTCTATTAAGCATATCCTGTGTATAGGCATCTGTCTCTCGCTTAATAGCTGCTAAGGCTCTTCGCTGTTGCAACTTTCGCATTCTTTTCCTACGTGCAAAAGCTTCCTTACTGAACCATCCTCGTTTCTTATGAAGGAATGACTCTTCTGACTGAGCTTTAAAAGCAAACATTCCTTCTTCCTGATCAGCAGAATACCCAGAAAGGGCAGGCTGTGATGAGGTACCTTCACTCCTAGGTGAATCAGATAACTGACGACTCATTTCTGAGGGTCCTTGATCACTCATACTGTAAACTAACAAATAGTCAAATAATATATAACAAATAAATACAGTTATGCACATATTTCTGTAATTTATTTCCTAACACAAAATTTAAATTTTAAGTGTCAGCAGAACACTTCTTTGGCTCAGACCAGTGGCTAGGCTCTGATACCACATCCTGTCGCAACCCCCGATCCCTGACCCCCGGGAACGGGCGGACGCGAACGCAGTGACGGTGGTATCAGGTTTGTGTTTTTACTTGGCAGCGGAATTTACATCAGGACCGTAGTTAGGAAATGTTTATCAGAGTAAAACCACCATATTTGATATTAATATTCACATGGGTAAAACCCAAGTTTCTTAGTACAATACATATATAGGGATAAACCCTATTTTATTGAATTTAAAACATCGTCTTTTAGGTAACTTTTATAGCCACATTTTCCCAAGCCTTCAGTGCTCTCCAGTTGGCTTTTTAATAATTGGCTGTCACATTGTGTTACCTGAAACGCGTTTTAAAAAAAATTGTCAGTGGGAAATACTGGTGAGTGAATCCCAGTTTAATCAAGTTTAAATAAAAAGTCACAGTGAACAGTATTGAGAGCGATCACATTGTTTATTTCTACACAATTACTCCATTAGTACTGTCAAACCTGACTTGTGGGTCATATTACCCATTGGCTAACTCATTGTCCAATGGTAACGTATTGTCATCTCGACTTACTAATCACAGTGTAGTAAATTTTGTATACAAAACCCCAACATACCGGCAGTAATTGAAGAACTACAAAGACTCAATCACTGCTAAATTTCATTGTAAAACATTTAAGGTTTGGTAAAACATTGCCAAAAAATTAACAAAAAGAGGATAAACTCACTTTGCTATCTTAGACTTCGCGTAAGGTTTTCCTGGATATAATCTATAATTTATACAAATGTACATAGGTTAGTATCATAACCCTTTGGAAATATTAATGATACCCTCCTCGAGACGGCATTCCAATAACTACGTCGGGCAGAACCACGACAGTTATTACGGAACCCTAAATCAATCGGGCAGCGTATCTACTATGAAATCGGGGTTATAACACTTACAACGGAGCAGAACCTTGCTAATTAGGGGGATATAATACCCGAGTATTATAACTCTACTACAGAAATTGAGATTGAGAATGAAAGGAATGAGCGACGGAAAACGAAAACCCGTTGCCTTCTTATATAGTGCTGAAATCTGGTCTCCACGCGGCCTGCGTAAAGAACAGACTAGGGTTACGCGGCCCGCGTCAACCCTGGTCAAACATATAGCTTAGCTGGGTCAGCATGTAGGTCCGCCACGATGTCGACACGTGTCGGCTTCTGGTGTCTCCGTGTTTGATGATCTCACACGGCCCGCGTAAACTAACGGGAACTCTTACGCGGCCCGTCTTAACTTAAAGTTTACTGAAATCAAGTTTCAGCCTTGATACCGCCCGCGTAAGGTTGGGGTGGGGTCCTACGCGGCCGCCTCAACTTACTATTTTCAGATTTTAATTTATTTTAAATACTTTTTCATACATTTCGGGCTCGGTTTTCACATACGGGTATATTTAAAGACATATGAGGGTCTTTTAAAATATACAGAGGTGTCGGAAATATTATGAGAATGTTGATTTTACCGAGGGTTGTTACACAGTCATTCTCCTGACAGCTAAATATCCTCTGGAGGTAGCCACTGTCAAAGGTAAAATTAAGTCATTCTTCACAATAGAGGATCCATAAAAAAGATCCTTCCCATCTCTTTATGACTATAGGCAGCCTCAAAACTTAGATGAGTATTTGAAATTAAAAGCAACACAGGTTGAGCTTATAGAAAGCGAGAATAGCATAGGGATGGATGACAGGAAATACCAAGGCCTCTTATCACATGAGCTTAGCAAAGTCAGAAAACTTGAAGACTTTGCTAAGGACCTGAGTAAATCCATGTCTGAGAGGCCAATAAATCCTGAGCTTTAGAAGGAACTGAGGGAGGATTATGTTGAACACATTATAAAGCACAAACCATATAAAGCAACCAAAGCTTAATTCAAAGACTGGTCATCAGATGCTCTTAAAGAAGAAATTGAAAGAACCACAAAATTGCGCAATGATCCTCTGGTAAAGCTAACTCCACCTAACTGGAAGAAAGTCAAACAAGTGGATCCGGATGAGGCATTGAAGTTTAAAAGAGGGAGAGCAGAGCTTGTGGCTGTTGATTATGGTTCAGCTAGATCTATTGCCAGATGGTCTAAACTCAATATAGTTGAGACCTACAAAAGGCTGGAGGAACACAGAGCTAAAGATCGTAAAGTTTCTCAAAAGCCAGTCTATCCTACAACTGCTGCTTTGCCTCAATAGACTTATACTCCCAAAAAGCTTCTCTCATCATCTGCTTTATCCGCAAACGCCTTAACACAATTAAAAAGGCAAAAGCAGACTGATGAGGAAGATGAGCAGAAGTATGTAGAACCCAGAAAAGAGGCAATAAAGTGTCTGTTTAATTACCACATTGACCTTGCTGCTGACTTACTTACTGCTCAACTCAGAGAATCAGTTGCAAATTTAGTTAGCAGACCACAATCACCAAACTCATCTTCAATAAGTCTTGTCCTAAGAAAACCATATAATCCAAAAATAGTAAAGTGGATGTCATCCTTAGAAACCTACTTATTGACTTTGATCAGGTCAGGTGGTAATGTTGAAAAGGTTAAAATGGAGAGTGCATATGGTTTGAATGCATACGATCTCCAAGATTTGTAAGACCTTCAACTTGAAAGGGATGATCCTGGACTTTGAACTACAAATCAAAGAACAAATCAGGGAGATGTTGATGAGAAATAAAGATCAGTAATAAATAAGGCTTTTGGTATCATCTGTTCTATAGGGAGATTGTTAGATCAGCAGCTGCAACATTGTTTCCAACAGCATATGTAGCCAGGACACAACATGTAGCAAAGGAGATGTTGCTGGGTAAGAGACTCTTGATTGGGCTTTGGTCAAATTTGTTGAGGCAGGTGATCGTGTGATCATAGTTAATGTTTGTTGAAAGTTAAGTTGTATTCAAATTCTATTGATTTTTTTCAAAGTAAAGATTTTAAGTTTGTTAGTATATTCATTTGATGTTTTACAACTTCTGTATTGAAGTTTGATAAACACATTTCCAACATATATGAACATTCGGCAAAGTAAAATAGTACTTCTCGCTTTTTATGATGAAAGGTAGTGACTACTTTTGATTATTTGTTTAGGCTGATTATTTGTTTAGTTGTAAATTAGAGTTCAAATGCATCAACATGCAAGATTTTTGAGAATAACTCATGACTAATTTAATATTAATTAATCAACTCACTCTCTCAACCACACTCTTATAAAAACTCAAACCTATATTTGTTTTTACAAAATGTCTTCAAGTTCCGAGACGTCGTCCAACTCTTCAACCAACTCAAGTATGCTTGATGGTTTGCTTATAGATGTGGCGCATGAGGCCGTTCAATTTTAAAAGACGAAGTCGAATTGTCACAACCACGACGTACTAGATAACTGCATCTTGAACGAGACTGGGTTGGTGCTCGCAATTGTTTGGTGAGTGATTATTTTACTGACAACCCGTTATACAATGATGAGCAATTTCGATGCCGCTTTCGTATGTCACTGTCTATTTTTGTGGATAGTGATTTAGAGCGCAAATATACATTTTTTAAACAAATAGCAGATGCACGGGGTAAAGTCGGATTCTCTCCGTTGCAAAAATGTACGGTTAACTTTCGAAAACTAGCGTTCAGAATGACGAGCGAAACTTGTGACGAGTATTTATGGATGTCGTCACGAACGTGTAGAGATATTGTTGACAATTTTTGTGAAGGTATAATTTTTATTTTTATGTTACCTTTATTATAATGACTATTGTTATTATAAATATTATTGTTATTAGTATTGTTATTATTACTTTTATTATTAGCATTGCTACTATTATATTTTTATTATTAGCATTGTTACTATTACATTTTAGGTGTTATTGATCTATATGGACGAAGATATCGGAGAAGTTCGACTTCGAGTGACATCCCGCTTTTATATGCGGCCCATCAAGGTATACACGGTTTTCCTGGGATGTTGGATATCTTAAATTGTACGCATTGGTCGTGGGCTGCTTGGAAATGCAAACAAAACCGAGGTGATCGTGATGGTCCAACCCTAATCCTACAAGCAATCGCGTCTCAAGATCTATGGATTTAGCATGTGTACTTTGGCATGGCCGGTGCAAATAATGATCTTGCTATTTTACAATCATCAAATCTTTTCGTTGATATCATAGACTGGGTTGCACAGATTCAACATTTTATGCAAATGATGTGCACTACATGTACGGGTATTATCTTGTTGATGGTATATATCCGGAGTGGGCCGTCTTGATTAAAAGTATTTCTTGCCCCGATGATATAAAACGATTGTACTACAAGAAAAAAATGAGTCGGCGTGAAAAGATATCGAACAGGCATTTGGAATGCAAAAGAAATGATGGACTGTCATTGCCCAACCATCGCAAATATTAGAAAAGAAAAGAATGAGAAATGTAATGTATACTTGCATTATATTACATAATATGATTTTGGAGGACACGTGCCGAGCCATTTGTCCCGAATATGATGAAACCATTTAACCGGAGAACACAATTCTAACCTATACCGAGAAAGAAGAAATCCACCTTAAAATACGAATAAGAGACATTTGGAATTTCTATTGGATTTGGTTGAACATCTATGGTTGGATCGCATGCTAAATAATGAGAACGACGATGACAGGTAGTTTTTTTTTATTATTTGGGTTATGTAGTTTTCTTTTTTTAAACTCGCTTTTTATATTTTTAGTTGTTTAAATGATATTTTATTTTTATTATTTAGGTTATGAAATTTTATTTTGTTTTTTAGTTATTTAAATAGTATTAAAAAAATAAGAAAAATGAGTATGTAATGATTGAGGGGTTTCATTCCCTATCATGTGGCGTACATGTGTAGGCAATAGAGCCCCTAGTTGACGTGGCGCACATGTGGCGTTGAGGTGGTGCAATAGAGCCATAACCATACCATGCAGCCTTATATATATCATGTATCAGAGCAGAAGAAGCTCTATCGATGACAAATATGAAATTCAAACAACCTTGATACGTTTCTATATTAACCCGATTTTCTTTCTTTCACACACACCATGGGAGGCGAAAACATCCCTACGCAAACACTCGAACCACAATAACAATCACTATCCAATATCACCAATATGGCAACTTTTGTTTATATGAAAATACTATTTAGTTGGAAACATCATATGGTTACCATCTTAAAAATTATGGGTTGTTGTTATACATTAATTTTTACATACCTATAATATAGTTAGCATCTCAACTCGTCCATTGCTCACTTAGTTGTCCAAATAGCAAGTTTCGTGTAATTGAGGAAGGTAAATGAAGAAACAAACTTTCAAAAAGGATTTGTCATGAAATCCCAACTAAAAACCCAATTTCAAACATTAAGACAAAGTATATGTTCTGTTATTTCATACTACAACTTTGCTATGATATTAGAAAATCAGCTCCAAGCAATTGGTGAATCTGTCTTGAATGAAACCCTAGTCCTTTAGATTATGTAAGGTTTGAATTCAATCAGAGGCGTCTCAGAGAATTCACGTACCTTGTTCGAGCTAGAAAAAATGTGTCATTCCGTAATGTTTTATTATTATTTAAAAAAAATCAAATTAGTATTAAGTTCAATAAACCCAATGCCAAGTGAGCTAAATTCTAAACCATAAAAAATGATTTGTAAATTGGCCTATATTGGATTTGGTATGTGTTTACTATTTAAAAAAAAACATATATATTGGATTAAAAAAAACCGCGTGCCCCTCGAAATTACAGGCCTTGTGCGGAGGTCCTCCCCGCACACCATCAAATCCGCCACTGAATTCAATCTTTAAAATGAAACCCTAGTCCTTTAGATTATGTAAGGTTTGAATTCAATCTTTAATACTTTTATTCGCAATATTACAAATGATGAAACAACACTTACTTTTGCTCAACTGAGATCTAAACTTTTTGCTTATCAGGAGCAACTTATCAAGAACAAAACATTACCCAAACAATTTTGATGATTTGTCGTTGCAGTCAAGCAAAAACCTGATTAATCTACGTAGCTAGGGTAAGTCAGGTATCATATTAATGAGGAGCATTATTAGACGTTTCATTCGGTTATTTAAACTAAATCTAACTAACTTAAGTTAAAAATAAAACTAATTATTTGTTTTGGTTTGTGAAAACGTTCGCAACAAACAACTTTTGTTGTTGAAAAACAATATTAAGAATAATGACAAATCTCCGAGTTTTCGGTTGTAAAATGGATCAAGTAACGCCTGTTACCTATTGGAAACTACATAGACATGACTTGTTGAACTACTTGATTCGATATAAAATGAAAAAATAAATAATTTGAATATGATAGTTAGCGGTTGGTGTGTACTGGTGTGCATATAAAAATCTGAATCTCACACAATCTTGGTTTTAAAATGGGATCACCAAACTAAACCACACAACACGACAAATGTACCAGTCCTAGTATCAATCCGTAGACACTGATGTGCAACCCTCAATACTAAACCTCTAGCTCATCTTCCTCGACAACTTGTTAAGTGTGCAAAAGGTTAGATATAACCCCACTTTATGTTATATTCGAGATGTGAATCGAGATACGGACACGAAACAAAATTCAAATCAGGAATAGGTTCACGAAAGTGAATAAGAGTATAAACTTTAAAAGAATTGATGAAACACTGGTTCACACTAGGGTTAACCAGCTGGGTCGTCTCGGTGTGGGGTTCAATCTCTTTCTCTACTCGCTGATTACTGGAATCCAGCAAAACAGAACACCGGTGACTCGCCACAAGGATGAGAATAGGGGGTTTCTCCTTGTGACCACCTTCTGGCATGAGAATAAGTACTGCTTTGAGGAGAAATAGTGTGTGTTGTAGGTGAAATGTAAGGATAGCAGAATGTTCTACCTGAATGAGGAAGGGTCCTATTTATAGCCGAAGGATGAAGGAGGGAGGAGAGACCTTGCCAGCTGCCACCGAGCGCCAGCTGTCCGACCAAGGGGAATATCCTCTTGGTCTCCTCTGCTGTGGTCAGGATGGTGGATGACGTGGCGCGCCGTTATTTGTCCAGGCAGGGGAATTAGTACCACAACTGTCGGTCTATCTTAGATCGTGTTGCAGGTCCATATGGCGTATGATCATTGGTGACACGTGTTGTCCTTTTTGTCTGGAGGAGCATCTTTGGTGTCACCTGTGATAGCTTCCAGAAGCTTCTAGAAGCTTCTGGATACGCTTGCTGATGTAGGCGCCATGTTGGATAAAAAGTGGTGTGGTCACTGCCATGTGTGCATGGAATTGGGACCATACCTCTTCATGTCCCCCCAGTCTAGTGTGTCTTCTAGTTGAGTTTATCTTCTAGGAGGGATTCTGGGCTCATAAGGGTAGTGGTTTTTGTTTAATTTTACATGAATTTTGCGTCTTAATCTAAAATGGCGCATGGCGCATGAAGACACCTTTGCAAAGTTGAGCCAAAATGGCGCATGGCGCATGATGGTAACTTTGCAAGGGTGAGCCGAAATGGCGCGTGGCGCATGAAGAATACCTTTGCAAAGTTGAGCCAAAATGGCGCATGATGGTAACTTTGCAAAGGTCAGCCGAAATTGCGCATGGCATACGAAGGTTTCTTTGCAAAGTTGAGCCAAAATGGCATATGACGCATGAAGTTATCTTTGCAAAGTTGAGCCAAAATGGCGCGTGGCGTATGAAGTTATCTTTGCAAAGTTGAGCCAAAATTGCGCATGGCGCATGATGGCAACTTTACAAAGTTGAGCCAAAATGGCGTATGGCGTATGAAGTTATCTTTGCAAAGTTGAGCCAAAATGGCGCATGGTGCATGATGGCAACTTTAAAAAGTTGAGCCAAAATGGCGTATGGCGTATGAAGTTATCTTTGCAAAGTTGAGCCAAAATAGCGCATGATGGCAACTTTACAAAGTTGAGCCAAAATGGCGTATGGCATATGAAGATGACTTTACTTTTTGGAGGTTTCTTCTAAAGGAAGTTTCTTGGTGGAGATTGGGACAACTGATGTGACTGACGTTCCGTCTGAGGTGGTTGTCTTGTCGGAGATGTGAACAGTTGCTATTTCAGAAGTGTCAGGCACGTTTTCGCCGTCTGTCAGGCTCGTGGCGGCCACGCGCCCTAAAGTGGAGGCGACTCTTATTCTCTCTCCTGACGTGGCACTGCCTGACTGGACGTCCTTCTGTCTTCCTGACAGTTCCTTACCCATCGCATTAAATGCGATGGGTATAAATATCGGCGGTTACCACTGATCGGAGTGTCGCGCTCCGGTCAAAGATAATATTTATAAGCCCTAATTACCCTTAACAAATAGCTAGTGGTAGCAAGGGGTCAAACCACGAAGAGTATGTGGTTTGTGTATGGATTTGACTGAATTATAAAGAATTGTCACAATTATGAAGCTTGCCAGATATTTTTGTATTTTTTTGTTTAGTAGAAAGATGTGAATTTGAACTACTGGAATTGGATTAATTAATTAACAACTACTAATTAACAATTGCAAGAAATTTGGATACTAGAACAATAATAATGAAAAGGAATCACACCCGGTTTCGGTAATTGTTAACCTAGGGTTTCTACAAGTTTTAGTTTCAACTCAAATGCATTCGATTAACGGATTTAGTGTACCGTGACTTAGGTGCTACTAGCTATCAACGTCCCGAAGAACGGACAAAAAGACACTTTGTAATCAACACAAGTAAATCCTAACAATGATAATGCACAATTACATATCACCATTTCGCAACGTCATAACTTTTAAC